>OZ030013.1:6987500-8335000 GCA_964023405.1 Apodemus agrarius
TCGGGGTCCCAGGCTGGGGAAGCAGATCGGCGGCTGAAGCACTGGGTGCCGTACCCCTCCACCAGCCGCATCGGGACGTGATAGGGAGAAGGTCTGGCTTGAACTTAAAAGCAGGGGTACATAGCTCACGCAGGGAGGGATTTCGGAAGACAAAGAAAAATGTTCCAGGCACCGGAAAGCTCCAGTAAGAGTCTCGAGGCCATGAGCTGGAGGCAGAGGCGGAGCGGAGCTGCTCATTCTGCGTTCCATACTTTGAGTCAGCCCTTTAATCTTCTGGAGATAAGACTATTATCTTCTTGTGGGAATAACAGCTAAACTTTCCCTCTCAAACGTACCTAAGGAATGAGCTGTAAAGATTACGCCCAAAGCAGAAAACCCACAAGGTTGAGTGCAAAGTCGATGAAAGACTTTAGGCTTAGCCACCAGTCCTGGGGTAGGGGTGTGGGAGGTGGGGGGGGGCATTCGGGAGCACGCTCACCAGGTCTTGTCCTTTGGGAGTGGGAAAGCAGAGGTGCTTTGCTGCAGACAGAAAATTCTAAAGGATTTGCACTTCCCCACATCACGGCCGTTAATTCACTTTTATGATTTGCCAGACAACATCGATTTTTGTCTTAATGCTGTCTCCTTTGTGAAACGAACCAGCATTTTCAAAATTAGATACCACCCAAATTCTGCAAGTCAGCTTGTTTGTCGTTATTCTCATTGTTATATTATTATTGTTGTTATTGTTGTTGTTGTTATTATTATTATTATTATTATTATTATCCGGACAGGGGTCACACTGTGTAACCCTGGCTGTCTCATCCTGAAACTCACTATGTAAACCAGGCTGGCCTCCGTCTCACAGACCCACCTGTCTGTGCCTCCTGAGTGCTCGTTGCTCATCAAGTCCGCCGATCAGTCTGTGCAGGCCAAGTAGTGCGGGCTGGCACAGACAGCAGAGCTTAGCAAGGTCAGGCCAGCTTGGGGTGCGCAGAGGATGTTCGAAGAGCAGCTCAGGGACACCCAAGAGTGAAAGAGTTCCTGTGCTAAGGCCACTGCTCAAATTGTTGCAGATGGGGACAGAAGGGACAGAAGTAATTTTCTACTAGCGCTGGAGGTGGAGGCCTGAGAATGAGGTCTTAGCAGGGCTTGTGCCTTCTGAGTCCTCCTCCCCGGGCTTTCCGATGGTCACTGTATTCTCACGTAGTCTTCCCTTGTGTACAGCACAATAGTACGGGGCAAGGGGCTGCCGCTCCCGGGCCCTTAATTGCCACATTGAAAACATGATTTCTAAAACTAGACACATGCTGAGGTTCTGGGGATTAACCCTCCTCCTTCTCCGCCCCTCTCCCTCCTCTCCCTCTTCATTCTTGCCCCCCCTCCTCCTCTTCCTCCTTCTCTCCCTTTCTCCTCTTCTGTTTTAATAATAAAAAAATGATTTCTATATAGTTGTAGAGGATGTAAGGCCAAGAACAAGGCAGCAGCGTGGGGCCCGGGTTCTCGGCTCTCCTCCCCCACCCCCACCCCTGTCCTGTTCTGAGGCCTCTGCGCCCACCCTATCCAGTGCTTTGTCTCCGTGTCCTGTCATGGTCTTCCCGTATGGGTCAGCTTCCCTCGTTCCCTCTTGTCCTTTTCCGCTCTACGTGGAATTCCAACTGAGAATTTTCTTCCAAAGTATATAATAACCTCACACTCATTTCCTATCTCCCTCCACCCCCTCCTTTTTTATTTTTTATTTTTTATGTTTATTTATTTATTTTTTAAATCAGGAAACTTTGCTGGTTATAATTGTGGAGGCTGCAAGTTTGGCTGGACCGGCCCGGACTGTAATCAGAGGAAGCCGCCCGTCCTAAGGCGGAACATCCATTCGCTGACTGCCCAGGAGAGGGAGCAGTTCCTGAGCGCCTTAGACCTGGCCAAGAAGAGCGTCCACCCAGACTACGTGATCACCACGCAGCACTGGCTGGGGCTGCTGGGACCCAACGGAACCCAGCCCCAGGTCGCCAACTGCAGCGTCTACGACCTTTTTGTGTGGCTGCATTATTATTCTGTCCGAGACACCTTATTAGGTGGGTTTCCCCATTGGCTTTACATGCATGGGTAGAGGCTTGTGACCGGGTTGGGGTACGGGACAGGAAGTCATTTGATACAAGTTAATTAACGGGGAGGAACCTCAAGCGAGGTTACTTGTAGGCCTGGCGGAATCACCAAGCACGGCCTGTAGCTCAAAAGAGGCCGTTTGTTCCTGGTTCAGAGTCTAATCCTAGCTCTCTGTGAAACTTAATCCTCAAAGGCCTGAGCGAGGTAGAGGCAAATTCCTGATTCTAAGGGGGAAAAAAAAATCACCTTTGGCTTGAAAGCTGGCTCTGGGCTTTTCTTCAAAGTAGAGAATTAACAGAACATATGCCAAGGAGCGCAGCATTTCCTCGTCCTGTGGTGTCTGTACTAGAAATGCGGAGACTCCTTACACTCACGGAGACTCCTTAGACTTTCCGTCGGAAGTTGGCTTGAGGTTGCTTCCGTGGGGGACAGGTGATCACTGCTCTCTCCTTCCACTCTATGTGGGTTCCGCGGACAGAACTCAGGCGTCCAGGCTTCCGTGGCACGTGTCTGTATCTTCTTGCTGGCCATGAGCACCAGCTCATTTCACCACGGTTTAAAGCCCAGCACAGGCATAATCATTCCCATGGCTAAGCAAGAACTCTTAGCCGTGGCTCGGCTAAACGTTTCCTTTAAACAACACAATTCCAAACTGCTGGGAGGCTTCTCGGATTCCACGAAGATGGCCTTTGACCCCAACACGCGCTGTGGTGCGCATGTTCCCTGCCTCCACAATAGTAACGAAACGATGCTTGTGAAATATTGAGGGCTCTCTAGAACCTAAAAAACGTGGGGACTGGGTGGAGCACAGACATGTCATCACACAGCTATAGCTCCGCCCCCAGTTACCCATGGACTGAGGAGAAACCATTGGTTGGCTTTAAGAGACGTTGAGTCCATTCTAGATTCTTCTCATAACAGTCTGCGCACTTGGCTATTTCTGCTGCTGTCCCTACTGCTGGGTCCCCGCCCCGGGTCAGGGGAACTAAGTAATTGAGCACCCTGGGGCTGGGGCAGCTCTCTCTCTCTCTCTCTCTCTCTCTCTCTCTTGCTCCTCACTCTTTCATGTGTCCACATCCTTTCTCATCCCTCTCATTGTTTTGTGTAGAAAACTCGAAACTTTTCTTTAGTCAAAAAACCATTTTTTTTTTTTTAAAGAAAGGTTGTGTGGCCAGCAGAAGTGACAGAAGCTCGCTTTTCTTGTGAGTGTTGTTAAAACCTGCCTCGCGGGGAAGCGTCCATCTTCCTTTATCCACAGATGAGGCTAAAAGCCTTTATCGTTTTCCTGTCATTACTCTGAGGAATTTTTGCTTTATGAGAAGATAGCTTCTCAAGAGGAAAGGCAAACTATAGTCTCTGGTCCTATCTAGGAACTAAACTTATATTCATGTCTGTTCAGCTCTCGGAAGTTATTACAGGTACTTTGAAAGAACTAAAGTGAGCTGAAGTTTCTGCATAACCATCAAAAGCTGCTATGAAAGGCGGAAGACAGATGGGGCAGGCAGCAAGAAGGGCGTTAAATTGCCCAAAGCGCTTCACTGAAATTGGCAGCGCCGTGGCCAGCTAAATTGGTTCCAGCATATATTTTTTTTCTCTTCTGGTCTCAGTGACCATGCTTGTCAGCTGGTGGTTCTACTGATTGATGGGTGAGGCCGCAGTCTCGAAAAGTCCTTCTTTGGATGTATAAAGGCTGCATTAGCACCATGTGTGGTTGAAGTTGCTACATTATTAAGTAATCTCTTCTGTAATAAATTTACACAATCTTAAAGAGCAAGTCAGAAAAATCTTTAAAATGCATTTCATTTAGGTCTTAGGGATTGACATTTTTAGACAGCATTTTATTGTAATGCATTGTTGTGTAAAAATTAAAATCTGTAACAGGAACTCTGACTGCTGGAATTGGCTGAGTTTCCCAGCTCTCTGCTAAAAACCAAAAATGTTTGAGGAATGAAGGTAATGACTTTGTGAAAGTGCTAACTGCTTTAGAAAATCTATTATCTCATTATTCTTAATGTTGCTTTTTGAGTGGATACAAGGTTTTTAAAGTAAGACACTACAGTCCTGTCGGACACCGGACATAACTTTTTTTTTTTCCCCTGAGATAGGGTTTCTCTGTGTAACCCTGGCTGTCCTGGAACTCACTCTGTAGACTAGGCTGGCCTGGAACTCAGAAATCCGCCTGCCTCTGCCTCCCAAGTGCTGGGATTAAAGGCGTGCACCCCCAATGCCCGGCTCAGACATAACTTTTTAAGTATTCTGTTTTCTGATCTCTATTTCCCAACTGTTTTAGGTCCAGGACGTCCCTATAAGGCCATTGACTTCTCTCACCAAGGGCCAGCCTTTGTCACCTGGCACAGGTACCATCTGTTGTGGCTGGAAAGAGAGCTCCAGGTGGGTCAAAGCTGTGTGCTCAGGATCTAAAGAGGATTTGCATTTAAAGAGTACATGATGCTTGATACACTTACTTCAGTGATAACTAGTGAAAAACAACAACAACAGCCCAGTACTGTCAGGGTTTCAGGTGGCTTCCTTTCCCTCTGTGTGGAGTATCTAAAGTATGCTCTCTTGACAAAGTACCTGTGCATGAAGACCCAGTGTGGATACTTTTGCCCTCCTCTTGTACATTCAATCTCTAGACATTTGCATCTTTCAAATTTTTTCTACTTTCTATGCATTTGATATATATTTTCTTCTTTTTCTGATGTTACATATGAGTGAGGTTATGGAACATTTTTTAGAATCTGGTTTATTTCACTTAGCCCATAGTCTTCTAGGTTCATCAGCATTGTTGCACATTGTTACACTGTGGCTCATTGTTGCACATTGTTACACTGTGGCTCATTGCTTCACATTGTTACTCTTGGCTCATTGTTGCACACTGTTACACTGTGTCTCATTGCTTCACATTGTTACACTGTGTCTCATTGCTTCACATTGTTACTCTTGGCTCATTTTTGCACATTGTTACACTATGTCTTATTGCTTCACATTGTTATACTGTGTCTCATTGCTTCACATTGTTACACTGTGGCTAATTGCTTCACATTGTTACACTGTGGCTCATTGCTTCACATTGTTACACTGTGGCTCATTGTTGCACATTGTTACACTGTGGCTTATTGTTGCACACTGTGGCACATTGTTGCAAATGGCAGTATTTCCTTTGTATTAGAGCAGAACAATTGCATTGTGCTTATTTATGCATGTGTACAAATGCATATGTAAGACTAACATATTTATGTGAATATATACAAATATATTTTTATATATTGATATTTCTTTGTCAATCTGATTGATATTCATAGTTTTGCTATAAATTTGGCCAAGAAGCAAGGCAGTCATTGCCTCTTTGCCTCTGTGTAGCATCTGACGTGTATGTAAAGTGATGGGGGCTCCCTTTGCTTTTAGAGACTCATTGGCAACGAGTCCTTTGCTTTGCCCTATTGGAACTTTGCAACTGGGAAGGATGAGTGTGACGTGTGCACAGATGAACTGCTTGGGGCAGCAAGACAAGATGACCCAACCCTGATTAGTCAGAACTCAAGATTCTCTACCTGGGAGATTGTGTGTGACAGGTAATGCAACGGAATTCTCAAGACCACTCCCCCTTAGTTCTGGATGATAGACACCGTGTTTCTTTATATTCCTCTTTCTGTGGAACACGGAGCTATGTTTACATGTTTCTGGAGGCAGTTTTCCTACGGGAGGCAGGAATTTAAACATTAAACCTCTGAAATTAAAATGTAGGTGTATGGAAATCATATTTTTGACTTGATGTCCTTGGGCATCATTTTGAGACGAGGAGCACCATTTCACAAGTGGGAGCGGTCCTAGCATTGGGCCGCCATTTGCTGAGCATCAAGCATGCCCTTGGTGATTCGACGCTGCTGGGAACACAAGGACCAGTAAGACCCACCTGCTCTGCATTTGCAGAGATCCATCTGTGGTAAACAAATCACCAAGCAGTCTGAGAAGTTCTGTGATAGCTGTGTGTATGAAGCGAAGGTGGGGGGAGGGGACAGGGCAAGTCCTCGAGGGCTTGGAGCTGATGGTTCTGAGACAGAAAAGAGGCAGAGACTCCAGCTCGGTGTTGGGGAAGGCAAGGAGCATATGGGGCGATGGCAGGTCCTGAGTGTGGGAGTGTCAGACTCTACTCTAGAGAAACCTCTGGAAGTAAGTTGGTGGGTCTGGGTCACAGGCTCCGGAGGAGTTGTCGGGAGTACAAGCACAGGCCTTGGATATGAGAGGCTCAACAATAGCTCCCAATCCCTGAAGGCCACATGAGGAAATAAGTGACCCAGAGTCCAGGGACTTGTTTCTCTGTGTAGGTGCAGTTCAATAATCCCATCTGGCCTTTGGGGTCCATTCCAGGATTCCCAGGAGCACCTGACACCTCGGATAGCATCAAAGGCATGCACTCTGACTTCCTACTTAAGACAAAATTTAGTTTATGAATTAGGCAAGGAAGAGATCAAAAGCAATAACTAATAAAATAGGACAATTATATCAGTGTTCTGAAGAAGGCCTATGTGAGCATAATCTCTCTTCTTCTTTCCAAATGCTTCCGTTTCTCAGCACACTGTCGGAATATTTTAGACCAGAGTCGAGTGCAGGGAACTAACTATGGAAAACAAAACTGTGGACAAGGGGAAACAACTGGGCCTCAGAAAAGCATTCCCCAAGAGGTTTCTCTGCCTTCCTTCATTTATTTTTTTCTCTTTAAATTCCCATGTTTTAAGTTGCACTCTGTTTTCTTTACCACATCATTCAGCGACATCAGGGCTTACCCCCCCCCCCCCCCGGCCAGCACTGGTTCTAGGCACAGCTGTGCTGCCTTCCCTGGTGGATGTGTATTGTGAGGGGTCTGGGCCTGCCACAGGAACACCAGGCCTCAGCTAGAAGAATGTTCTAGACACCCTTGCACAACTCCACTCACTTCCACGGAGCACCACTGGCACTGTGTTTGCTTTTGTCTATTCATAAGTGACGTGAGAAGAACTTCCTGTGTTTGCATACGTCTACAGAATACTGAGTTCAAAGCGCAATTTTTTTTTTTTTTTAAATTGGAACACCTTCTAGCCTCCGTAGACGAAGATGAATATATTACTATTCGTCTATGGGAACCTTTCATGTCTGACTCAGGGACTCTCATTTCACAGACCATCTCCCTGGAACACACGTTGGGAAATGGTGCCTGAGAGGCCTTTGCTGCTGAGGCTGGGGTGCTGGCACCCTCCATCTTTGCACGTCCTCAGCCTTCCTACTCACCACCCTCTCCCCGAACTCTCTGTAGCCCATGCATAGATGTCTTTAAGATCTCCCTCCACCCAAGCGTCAGCACTCTGAGATCCCAGGCTGCCAGCCGCGTCCCTTGTGGCCCCTCCCTCTCAGCTTCACAGCTACCACCTAGCTATTCATTTCCAATTGTCTTCACACAGTTCCTAATATGGGTTTTTACACTTTTGATAATTGCTATCTCACAGCCCAGAGAGAAGGTTTGGTGGTCATGAGTATTCGAGGGGAGACTGTGAGGCTAGAGTTGCATCCCTGCACACACTGGGTAAGCTGGGCATCCCAGGCAGGTCTGGAAGCCCAGCTCCAAGGTGGAGGAGCAGAAGGGGCTTGCTGGCACTTGCTGGCTTCTAGCTAAGGAAATGTGACCCTCGGATTTTTGTACCCTCCCACACGTGCACATACATTCACATAAATAAGCATAGAAACTAGGGTTATTTTTATTATTCAAATTACAGGGTATAATATTGATAACTGTGTATGCATGTATGTACTCCATGTAGAACAATCAATTCAAGGTATTTAAGACTTTCATGATATTTTATTACTACATTTTATTTGTAGAATTAGAGCTGTTTCTTTGGCTTCCTAGGAGTCTCTAGCTGTCCTAAATGCTTTTCCCAGATCGACACAGATATCCCTCCCAAACTGGCTATGTAATAGAAGCTACTATATTACCCTTTAATTTCTTTTCAAGCTCAATTACAATTACAGTTGTCACCACCTTGCTTGTAAACCTGTCACTGTCTTTTGAATGGAATGATAATTACCATTACACTTACTCTTGGATTCTTGTTTGGGCAGCCCCGTTTTTGAAATGTCTCTGTTCATGATTATTTTAAGGGTGAGGGTTTTACACCTAGTTCAGACCTTGTAAAGTAACTAATGACCTCAACCCTTATGGGTTTGCTTGGATCAAATGCATGATACCCTCCACAAAGCTAAGACATAGCATTTTTCATCTTATAAATCTTAGCTTGGATGACTACAACCGCCGGGTTACGCTGTGTAATGGAACCTACGAAGGCTTGCTGAGAAGAAACAAGGCAGGCAGAAATAATGAGAAATTGCCAACCTTAAAAAACGTGCAAGATTGCCTGTCTCTCCAGAGCTTCGACAGCCCTCCCTTCTTCCAGAACTCTACCTTCAGCTTCAGGTAGGCAACAGTCTCTCCTGCTTCCCCTCAGAGAGGCACCTCTCACCCTCTGATGCCGAGACCCTTTCATGCAGTCCCTCATGAGGAGGAGACACCCAACCATAAACTTGTTTTTGTTACTACTTCATAACTTTAATTTTGCTGCTGTTATGAATTTTAAGGTAAGATTGAACTTTGTCAAAGGAGTCATGACCCACAGGTTAAGAACCACTCCATAAGTGGGACCCAAAGAATCCAGGTATTGGCAGACACCTCCAAACCTAAATATTTGAGAAAGGTTTAAAAACACAGGATAAGGAGGGGCTAGTGTTGAGAAATATACTCTTACCAATACTGTAGTTGCATTAGCTTCTATATGTTCAATGCCATCCTAGTTTCTAGTTTCTGCATACAAACAGGCATTACCTGGGGAGCTACGGCATCTCATTAACTACCACACGTTAGCGGTGTAACTCCTTTTATCCTTTTCTTACTTTATTAAATCTGACATTAGAAGCACATCAGTCACAGATCTTAATTCTGGGGTCTGACTCTTGGGGGAACTTTTCGGACTTAGCTCAAAGAATCGCACAGCATAATAACCCAATACATGAAACTTGGCGATCAGCCATCAGTTTCCTCTCGACACAGAGTGGTAGTGAATATGTGTGTACGAAACGTTCTGACAAAGATGCACAAAGTGACCAAAGCTGGATCCATTCTCTTTCTCTACAAGCCCCCAACCCTCTACACATAATTTGTGTAAGTTATACCGGGCTAGGCGCAGGGTAGGTAGAACTTAATTTCAGGAATTTTGCTGAATGTATCAGGGCTTGAACCAGGTGCTGGAAGTGGGCATGGCCCTTAGAGTGGTGCCAAAAGTAGGCAAAGGGCCGAGCATGATGGGGCACGCCCTGAAGTGCAGCCCTTGGGAGGCAGAGGCAGGGCAGGTCTCCACGAGTCTGAGGCCAACTTGGTCTGAAGAGCGATTTGCAGGTCAGCCAATGAGATTCTGTTTCAAAGAATCAAACAAAAAAGTAGGTAAAGGGAAACATTTTGAGACTGTTTCAAAAAGAAGCATGCATTTGTTTTTCCTTGTGATTAAAAATGCTATTAAGCCAGACTGCACTCTCTCTAGGTTTGAGTTGAGAGTGGTCGAGATTCTTAGGTCATTAATCACTGGCATCAATTGAGAGTTGATTAGGAACACACATAGTTAGGACCCAACTTGTCTTTATTGGGTTGGAAACTCTCAGAACAGGTCATGAACATTTTCTTCTGTGCTTCCAAGGTAATCTTCCTTTCAGGTATCACTGTGGCATGGTATGGATGTTTAGAATTTCTTGAAACTAGAGAAGGAAACAAGAGAAGAATAAGGAAAATGCTGAGATGTATTTAGAAGGATAAGTGTCTTCTAGTCAAGCAGATAGTCTATTTCATTGAGAAATATGAGTGTAGGAATCTATGTTGACTCAAAATTCATTTATTGAACACAGGTCATGTGTGGGGGAGAGAGAGGAAAAGCCCTAGCAATAACATTATGAAGGAAACAGAGTCCTTGTCCTTCAAGGGTATAGAAAATAAGGATAAAGATAAATAGTTATACTGTGCACAAAAGAGAACAATGTAACCCAGCAGGTGGGGGCAGCATTGACTGGGGTCCTTCCCCTTGCAGAAGATTATAACAAAAGGTGGACAGAAAGAATCCTTAGTCAATTAGTGGCAGAGTCTCTCGTATCCTTATCCAACCTTAGAGAAGATGGTTGGGTAATGTTGAGACTTTTGCCGATCTTCACTGAAGTCACCCCCACTCTGGTTTTCCTCAGGAATGCACTGGAAGGGTTTGATAAAGCAGATGGGACCCTGGACTCTCAAGTCATGAACCTTCATAACTTGGCTCACTCCTTCCTGAATGGAACAAATGCTTTGCCACACTCAGCTGCCAATGATCCCGTTTTTGTGGTATGTCAGTCTCAGAACTTATGAAGCTGTTTCTATATGATACATTGGATTCGTTGGCTTTACAGTGAAGGTTTGGTGATGTTTCCCTCTGTAAACAATACCCCCTCTGCCTAAGTATTTCAATTTGAAGCCACACAGGGCGTGTGGGTAGGTGGCATATGAAATCCCAACTCACAAACCGATCCTTTAGGAATGGTTGGATTTAGATAGACTTAACCAGGAGTTTACAGTCCAGAGGGGAGTCTGCAAGTTAGCAGAATCCTGCCAGTAATCTAACAAAGTGTCTATCATAAATTAGCATAACTGTACATGATGTCCCCTAGTGAATGAGTGGTGTCGAAGAGTGTGCACTGCACACAGACTACACTAATTTGTTGCTCTGTAGGAAACAAAGGTTGGGTAGCCAGAAAGGAGGAGGAAAGGGGAGGCTGGCTGGATGGGAAGCACGAATACTCGAAGTCACGGCAGTGATGCAAAACCCAGGACAGGAGGTGGGACGGGAGACAGCCAAGAGAGACAGGAGACATAGCCATGAGAGACAGGACAGGAGACAGCCAAGAGAGACGGGACAGGAGACATAGCCATGAGAGACAGGGCAAGAGACAGCCATGAGAAACAGGACAGGAGACACAGCCATGAGAGACGGGGTAGGAGACAGCCATGAGAGACAGGGCAGGAGACAGCCATGAGAGACAGGACAGGATACAGCCATGAGAGAAACTTGATACTGTTCACTCAGGGTCCTGATGGCTCTTTAACACCCCAAGTGCAATGAACTTCTTTGGGAAATCTGATTTCAGAATTACTTCACAACAAGGAAACCTTGACCATACTTGGCAATGCAGTTCTCCATTTAAAAATCCCGAGCTATACTAGTTCTTAAAGATGCTGGCCAAGGAGTTCTCTTCAGACACTTCAAATGGGGACCGTGCCATCTGGGGCCACAGTTTTGAGCTGCCCGTCACAATTGCCTTTCACCCAGAGATGGTCCTCTGCAAAGAGCTATAAAACAGACTTCTTTTCTGTGGCTTAGTTATTTGTGCTCACCCATGGTATAAGAAGAGGAAAGATGAATATGATATGAGATATTTTGATAGTTCACATTCATATCAATTTTACTATAGCATGCTGTTGTTGTTGTTATTATTATTATTATTATTATTATAGTATCTTATTAGTTTGCTAATTATTCCTGGTTGATAAGTTAAATTTCATCATAATATGCATGCAGAGGAACACACAGCATACATGAGGTTTGCCATTAACTGGGGCTCAGGCATCCAACGAAGGCTTGGAGCATGTGGTGTCTGTTTCCTTCTCCCCCAGATGAACACACTGAGTTATTGTAACTCCTTATAGGTAGAGAATGAGGCAGCTGGAGAAGCCCTGGCCAATGGACATCAGATGGTTAGGCTTTTGAGTTGTTGCCCGTCCAATATTTTGTGGAGAGAGAAGCAGGAGAGTTTCACTCCAGGTCACTTGTCAGGAAGAAAGGGTGACTCTATCACTGGCTACTGAAAGCACTTGCCCATAGGAAGGCAGACTAGAAATTGTTTATTGGTACATCAGCAGCAGTCATTTGTAGCTGACAGCAAAGGACACTGAGTATTCTGTCTGTGCTCAGACATGCCTAGAGGGTTATATTGGTTTGGTCCTGATCCATCACGGTCACAAAGGGCCCTGTCTGTTGCTGTGGTTCTACAGAGTAGTTTATGTCTGAGAGGGCACATCCAGGCTTAGCTGACGGTACCAGGCCAGCTCCTGGGCGTTGAGGTTGCTTTTCTTTCTGAAGAACAGCTCATTAAAGTTGGCTGAGAAGATTTATAGAATGGCAATACTGGTTTTCAACTGCTCACCTCCAGCAAGGTGCCTGCTTTGGAGGCCCTCAAATCACACTGCTTAATTGCCTGCTCTCTTCAGAGCTGTGTGCCTCAGGAAGATGATTTAGGATCCATCATAAGAAGAAATGTCCCCCTTTGTCCTTTAAATGTTTGATAGTATTTTTACATTTAGATTCTTCCAGAATTTTCCTTTCCTTTGATGAATTTTATTAATGTATCTTAGCTTGTTCAGATTGTTGTAACCACACACTACTGACTTGTTAGTGTGAACAACAGCCACTGTTCCGGGCAGGGGGTCAGCGGTGTAAGATCAACATGTTTAGCATCAGATGAAGGTTCCTGTATCTGCTTTCCTTATCACTGTGACCAATGCGCATGACAAGAAGCAGCAGGAAGGGGAAAATTGCTCATTTTGGCTTACAGTATTAGGGGAGACGGGGTATAGTGGTGGAGAAATCAGGGCAGTAAGCAAGAGAGGGCTCGGGCTCGGGTTCTATGTCACCCACAGACAGGAAGTCGAGTAAACAGGAAGTGGGATCTGGCTATAAAACCTCAAAGCCCTCCCACAGGGAACCGTTTCCTCCAGCAAGGCTCCACCCACAAATGTTTCATCATACCTTCCGGAGCAGTGCCCCAGGTGTGAACCAAACACAGCGGTCTGTAGGGGACGGTTCACCTTCAATCTCCCCCGAACAGCTTTCTTCCTGGGCCTCCTCGCTGTGAGCTTCAGTGGTGGATGGAAGAGGCGAGGAGTAAGCTCTCGTTTGCCGTTTCCTAGAAGGGCGCCAATCCTATCACATCAGGGCCCCGCCACTAAGACCTCACCAAACATTAGGAGGCTCCTTTCAGGTCGCATCTCTGAAGGTAGGCACATCAAGTGAGCATGAGCTTCAACACATAAACGTGAAGGAGCTCCTCAACTCACAGCTTCATCAGTTTCTACAAGTTTGTCTGTGTGGGCTCCCCGGGAGGCCGAGAGACACCATAAGAAGACACTCAAGTCTAATTCAAGTTGGGCCACTTGACTTGAGTCTCCTTCCAAATAGGAGATGGATGATCATTCCTTCCAGAAATTGCTTCTCCTCAGGTCTGCATAGCCATAATACCTGGTGGGGTTGTCAGCTGTGTGGACGGTTGGTCCCTGCCTCTGCCTCTGCCTCTGCCTCTGACTGTGTGGACTCCCCCGTGAGGCTTCAGCCGCCGTTCAGACCGTTTGCCTCATGCTGGCATTGCCTGAGGTCTCTGACTCCATGTTTGAGATCATTTCCTTGGCTACCACCTCAGCCATCGGCGCATGCCAAGATTTCTGGTACCTATCTGCCTTTCCTGAGACAATATGTCTCTAAGAAGGTCTCGTTCAAGTGTGCAGCGTCGACCATACATTTGTGTGCACAATCTCTACTCATAAGGACAAGTTTCCAGCTTATCTTCTCAAACTTCCAGTCACTTTCAGTAGAACCATGAGGTTCTCAGACAGATGGCAGATGAGGACACAAACCTTCCTCTGCTCCTAAAAAAAAAATAAATAAATAAAAGCAATGGCACGGGACGGTTTTGTTTTTGTTTGTTTGTTTGAAGTGACCAGATAGCAAAATCCTGGGGATTTCAGGACCGAGAGCCTCAGCTGCAGATACCTGATTACTCGGCTTTCTTCCCTCTCTGTTCCACCTCCTCTGCCTCTCTCTCTCCACGCCCGCCTCCCTCCCTTGCTTTAATTTATTTTCAAATCAGTACTGGGAACTGAGCCTGAGTTCTAGTGCATGCTCAGCAAACTTTGTGCTGTATCCCCAGCCCTTACTGCAGCCTGAAGGCAGCCATAGACAATGCACGAAGGACTAAACCTGGTATCCCAGAAAACCGCTACCTGGAGAGACAGGCAGTAGGCCCAAGGGGTACATTTCACGCTTGTCTTATTTAACAGAGCACTATGATCTCATACTTTTTCTTTTTCTTTTCACTTTGCTGGCTCTTAACCCAAGGGCCCAGCATTCTTTGTTTGCAATATAAGGCACTTTCTCCGTCCTCTCAATTTCTCCTTTGCCTTTCTTATTTTTTATTTTGCAGCGGGGTCTTACTATGTCATCCACGCTGGCCTTGAACTCATAATCCTCTACCTTAGCTTCTGCAATATCACTGCAGTCATAGACCGTCCCTGTCCTAGGGGAGAACCCAAACAAACAAACAAACAAAAAAACACTGCAGATTACATATAGTTCAAGGGTACTATGTATCTAGATGTCTTGTTCTTCATTACTTTTAATATCTTCCATATTGAAAATTTCAGGGAGTAATAATGTATTACTATATACATAAAACAAGAACGACAACAACAAAACAGAAAGCCAGAGCCTTTCCTTAAAAAGTGGAGGGAATAGTATTTTTTCACTGTTTTCAAAATACATGCTTACTTAAGGCTGTTTACAAGGAGGTTTATGTTGAAGCCAAGTCAACTTTAAATGATTTTGCATCCCGAGATTTAGGGTAAACTATTTTAGTTGACAGAGTTACAGCTTCAGGAATTTCAGATTTGTGAGGCAGTTTTGCAACTATGTTGCATACTGCTCTTATTAAAAAAATATTTTGTAAAATCTTCTCTACAAGCAATAGAACTTCAAAGCTGTGTAAGATCTCAATAAGAAGGAAGGGAACGCAGAGTGTTAGGAGGGGGGACTTCTGAGGCAATGTCTGAGATTCTAATAACTCTTATGAGTTGCAGCAAATCCCCCACATTTATCATGGAAAACGAGGTTAGGCCACAGGGAAGCTAAGCATCGCTCTCTTCTGTGTTAAATTTAGATATAGTCCAGAAAATGTGAAAAATGGGGAAACCAACGCACTGTAAAATTCAGCAGTTAACTACTGAGAAAGAGGCTGTGCCAGAAATATGACATTCTACTGAGAGCCTCAGGATGCTTTCTCTGGAAGCATCTTAGAAATGGGCTGGACACTTAGTCTCTGCACCCAGCTCCTCCCACCCCGAGGGTGTGTTTGTCTCTCTGCACCCAGCTTATCCTGTCCCACAAGTGTGTTGTCCTTAAGAACTGAACAGACCCCCTTCAGCTCCCTGGGCCCTTTATCTCCCCCATTGGGGATCCTGTGCTCAGTTCAATGGCTGGCTGAGAGTGCCCCGGTCTGTATTTCTCATGCACTAGCAGAGCCTCCCAGGTGACAGCTATATCCGGCTCCTGTCACCAAGTACTTGTGGACATCGATAATAGTGTCTGGGTTTTGTAACTGTATATGGGATGGATCACTGTATGAGCCACCCAGTACTCCCAGAGCTCCTGGGGACAAAAACATCAACCATAGAGTACACATGGAGTTACCCATGGTTCCAGGTATATAGGCAGCAGAGGATGGCCTTGTTGGACACCAAAGGGAGGAGAGGCCCCTGGTCCTGGAAAGACTGGATGCCGCAGTGTAGGGGAATACCTGGCCAGGGAAGAGGGAGAGGGTTGATTGGGGAACAGGGGCAGTTTTAAACACTATTGCTCTGTAGTACTGCTTGAGGTCCGGGATACTGATTCCCCCAAAAGTTCTTTTACTGTTGAGAATAGTTTTAGCTATCCTGTTTTTGTTTTTTGTTTTTTGGGGTTTTTTTTTTTTTGTTGTTGTTGTTGTTATTCCAGATGAATTTGAGAATTGCTCTTTCTAACTCTATGAAGAATTGATTTGGGATTTTAATGGGGATTGCATTGAATCTGTAGATTGCTTTTGGCAAGATTGCCATTTTTACTATATTAATCCTACCAATCCAAGAGCATGGAAGATTTTTTTCATTTTCTGAGGCCTTCTGTGATTTCTTTCTTCAAAGACTTGAAGTTCCTGTCATACAGATCTTTCACTTGTATGTGACCTCTGTATAATTTAAAAAAAAAATCACAACTATCCAAAATAATCAGAATTTGTGAGACTGATTTGTTTTCTTTTTTTCCTTTTTTTTTCTTTTCTATATTCTTTGTTTACATTCCAAAGGCTTTCCCCTTTCCCAGTTTCCCCTTCACCCTATGTCCCATAAGTCCTCTTCCCCCCTCCCCCCACCACCTCCCGCCTATTCTCCCATCACCCCCCCTCCCACCTTTTTTCTGTTCTGGTACTCTCCTAAAAAACTGGATCCAGTCTTTTCAGGACCAGGGTACTTTCCTTCCTTCTTCTTGGGAATCTTTTGATTTGCTAATTATGCCTTGAGTATTCAGAGCTTCTGGGCTCATTAATATCCACTTATCGGTGATTGCATTTCATGTGTATTCTTTTGTGATTGGGTTAACTCACTTAGGATGATATTTTCCAGATCCAACCATTTGCCTTCAAATAACATGAATTCATTATTTTTAATTGCTGAGTAGTATTCCATTGTATAAATATACCACATTTTCTGTATCCATTCCTCCTTTGAGGGACATCTGGGCTCTTTCCAGCTTCTAGCTATTATAAATAAGGCTGTTATGAACATAGTGGAGCATATGTCCTTATTGCATGCAGGGGAATCCTCTGGGTATATGCCCAGGAGTGGTATGACAGGGTCCTCTGGAAGTGTCATGCCCAATTGCCAGCACCTGTTGTCTCTTGAGTTTTTAATCTTAGCCATTCTGACTGGTGTGAGGTGGAATCTCAGGGTTGTTTTGATTTGCTTTTCCCTGATGACTAATGATGTTGAACATCTCTTAAGGTGCTTCTCAGCCATCCGAATTTCTTCTGGTGAAAATTCTTCACAGTGAAACTGATTTGTTTTCTAAGTGGCCAACAAATCACAACATCCTCTGTTTTTGATGTTTTTAATGGAAAAACTAATAACATGTTCAGGAAATTTTTAAATGTTCAATGTATTCATTTATTTTTAGTTTAGGAGAACCTGGTGTGCTGATTGACACCACATCAGTCTGGCCCAGTCACATGTGCAGTGACTTTTTCTTAGGGGTGGGCATAGGTTAATAGACTGTGTACCTACTAAGTGTGGGTCCTGGCCTCTGCCCTCCAAACATCACTTTCCGTTTTATTTTCTGTTATTTAGAAGCTGTTTATTATTAAGCATTTATTCAGTGACTGTTCCTATTCTGTAGGCATGAACACAAACATAATGTCTCAACCTCACCAAGCTCTCCATGCTAAACTCTACTCCTCGTTTGAAACATGGAGAACATCAGATTCCAAAATGCTGAGGTGTGTGCCCATGAGCTAGAAAGGTTTCCCAGTGACAGATTTCCTCCATCTTGTTCTTCCAACAGTTTTGCCTTTGTCAGTTGAGACAGTTCTTACCTCGATACATCACAATGGCTTTCATTATAGCCGAGCCAGTTTAGCACTGCTAGGCCATGCTAAGCAGAGTCAACACTAATTGGGGAAGGGCATGTCTGCATAACTTTTCATGGCTTTTGGAAAGATGGGGCCATTGGTTTTACTGTATTTTATGCTTCTCAGATGTGGTGTTGACCTTTTAAATATGCAGTTGAATGTAGCAGACACGCAGTGGCTACCTCTCAAGTAGCTTCATATCTGAGTAAGATCTAGAAGAGCTGCAGTGCCAGAGAGGAGGGGTGGCGACCACAGGCAAAGGTCTCTGTGGGTTCCGGCTGGTCTGGGAATGTTATTTGGCAGACGCTAAATGACTTTTCAACACTAGGCTTTGTAAGTACAAACACACAATTTTGAGAATTAAGTCAGTATCAAGGACTGAATTAAATGTACCTCCTTATCAGTCAGATGAAATATGACTTTAGCCTCAAGCCATAGTTTAAGTGTACATCCAGAAGGTCTAGCATCTGCTTCAGTTTCTGTCCCCTTGGGCTTTGCTGATTCCACAACAAAAAATGGCCTGGAGGTAGCTCTGGGCAGACTGGACTCTCACACTACTACAGAACTCTCTTCAGCTCTCAGAGGATGCTTGCTGAACTGGCCACACCTCTTAGAAAGTTGATGCATTAATAGCAGAACCCTGTTGCACCCAATCTTTGTGTTTGCTCAAAAAATAATAAACATTTTTCCTCTCAAGGAATTAACTTCTGAGTTGCCAGAGTTCTGTTTCCACTACGAGTCATCAATATTATATACAATATATTCATAGGTATATATGCATAAATATTTGCATGCATATATTTCATATTGTCTTAGTTTGGGTTTTATTGTTGCAAAGAGACACTGTGGCCAAGGCAACTCTTATAAGGACAACGTTTAATCAGGGCTGGCTTACAGGTTCAGAGGTTCAGTCCATTATCATCATGGCAGGAAGCGTGGCAGCATCCAGGCAGTGCTGGTGCTAAAAATGGAGCTGAGAGTTCTACATCTTGGTTAGAAGCAGCCAGGAGACTGACACTGCAGGGAAAACGTGAGGAGGCTATCTTCCTCACTGGGAAGAGCCTAAGCAAAGGAGTCTCAAAGCTCACACCACAGTGACACACTTCTTCCAACAAGGCCACACTTCCTAATAGTGTCACTTCCTGGGCCACGCATACTTAAACCACCACACATATATAGTACCATTATATCCATTTAATTTAATGATGGTCTTTTATTTTATTTTTATGTGCATGTGTGAGTACTTGCATGTATATCTATCTGCACACCATATGCACATATCAGAGGTCAGATTCCATGGGACTCCAGGCACTTGTGGGCCACTGTGTAAATTCTGGCATTGAACCACAGTTCTCTATAAGAGCAACATATGCTCTTAACCACTGAGCAGTCTCTCTAGTATGTCTCGTCACTGTACAGATTTGACCAGGAGAGTGTTTTGTCTGATAAAACTGCTCCAGAATGATAGAGAAATGTGCCCCCTGCCCGTGTGTGTGTGTGTGTGTGTGTGTGTGTGTAGGGGGGGATCACAGGTTGACACTGGATGTCTTCCTTAGTCACTCGATGCCTTAAAAACGTATCTATTTTGTGTTTGTGTGTGCATGCACAACATGTCTCCTGTAGTGTACTTTAGTCAGATGACCACTTTCTGGAGTCAGATCTCTCCTTCCACAATATGGGTAACAGGATTTGAACTTAACCACCAAGTTGTCTTATCAGCCTTTAATGCTCAAATGCTCTTTCTGCTACAATTGCACACTGGTCCATTTAGGATGCTGTAACAAAAATACCGAAGACCAGGCTCAACCAACCAACATTTATTTCTCATGGCTTCTGAGAACTAGGAAGTTCAAGGTGAAAGCATCAGAGTGTGGTGAGGCGTGGCTTTGCGGTTCATAGGAGGTTGTGTTGTTGTTGTTGTTGTTGTTGTTGTTGTTGTTGCAGCAGTTGTGTCTTCACATGCCTGAAAGTGAGGAAATGTTCTCTGGGGTCTCCTCCGTAAGGGAACTGGCCCTACCCTTAAGCACCCATCCTATGGCCTGCCCTGTGCAGGGACCTGCATCTTGCAGCCGTCACAGTCAGGCTTGGGAATTCAGCCGTGAGCCAAGGGGAGGATCCATGTATTCAGTCTGGACAGAGTCGTTTCTTGTCCCTCATTGCAATGTGTTCCTGCACCGCAGCTCAGCCACATGGATGCCCCCAACCGTTCCACGCACATTTTGGATGGCTTATTTCAGGAAATGTGAAAACAGCACCCTTACTGTACATTGCTTCAGAGCCTTGATCGGGAAAGGCAAGAATTTAAAAAAAAAAAAATCCTCCCTGAAAGAATAAGCTGATTAAACATGATTTTGTTTTTGAGATAGGGTCTTATTATTTTATCTAGCTCTAACTGGCATAGAACTCGATATATAGACCAGACTGGCCCAGAACTCACAGAGATCTGCCTGCCTCTGCTTCTCCAGGGCAGAGATTAAAGGCATGTACCGCCACCTTAAATATGTTTGAAAGGGGACTTTTATTTTTGGGCTTTTTGCCTCAAGTTTTAAATTAGAGTACAGTGCCCGTATGTCTGTGTCCATGTATACCTTGTGACTTTTATAAAAGATTTTATTATTTTATTTTTATATGAACACACTGTAGCTAACTTCAGAGACATCAGAAGAGGACATCAGATCCCATTATAGATGGTTGTGAGTCACCATGTGGTTGCTGGGAATTGAACTCAGGACCTCTAGAAAAGCAGTCGGTGCTCTTAACCACTGAGCCATCTGTCCAGCCCACCTTGTGACTTTTAAACAATCACATTTATCCTTACCTCTGAATTCCGAATGTAGACCCTATAACAGTAACACGTCACCATCACACGAGCCTCCCTGATTATAAGGTATGTCTTCTGGGTGGTCAGATTGTGAGGGCCGCAGCGTGCTGGTCTCTGATAATGTATGCATCTCTTTGCAGCTGGGCTCAGCTGTTTGTGGTTTCTTTCCTCCAGGTGCAGAAGTCTTCTCCATTCTCCTGCATGGCAAGAGTCTGAATTTATAGCCAACTCAGCTCAAGCCTTTTGGCAGTAGCCTTCTCCTTATCTGCATTAGTGTGCGGTATTCTCTTGCCTGTGAGAACAATGTGTACTGATTGATTGCTTTCTCCTGCGAGGATTACATTAAAATGATTTTTAGCCATGAGGTGCCATTTTCTTCAGTAGCGCTTCTGAGTCGACCCCCCTCTGCTTCTTGTGCATATCCTTATTTTGCTAGGGTAAAGAGGGATGGAACAGTGTAAGCCTTTGTCATATTATTTCTAAATGCTAAATTTTACTACCAAACTACATTTTCATCTCTGGGCAGTGGATAAAGGCCCATAACAATGTACCTGTACTTGACTTTTGCTCCTCACATCTGACCCTGAAATAGCAGTTGGCCATTAGAGCAATAACGGCCAAGTTAATTTCCAACTCCCGTCTAACAAGGATACAATTCGTGTCTCAGAAAGGACACAATGTTTCCTGTTGAGGATCAGCACCCCCAGCTTCAGCACAGACGCTCACTGCATCACTATACTGTCTCCCTTTGTGCTGTGGATATGTTGCTACTTGCAGTCGATTTATTATAGTCTGCATCTTTCCAGAGCACAGGGCTCTTCCTCATTTACTGTGCTCTGTAAACTGGGTCCTCTGTATGTTGTTCCTACCAGAGCATTTATTGTATGTTTTATGGCCCTTATGAGACCTATTGTCTTTCATTATTTTCCACCCTTCTTTTATCTCTGCTGATTATAAATTGCTTTAGACTTTTGTCTGCTTTTGTAATTATATGCTTTGCACCAGGAGGATTCACTGTTTCTACAACCTGTTAGCCTCTTGCTGCCCTGATCCCGCATCCTTCTGGTGTCCTGAGATTCTCCAGTCTCTTTCCTAATCACATTTTTTATTTTTAACATGGGCTCAGAGATCATGAAAGTTCACAATTGGCTTAGAAACTCCTGAGTCGAACCCTCCACTTTCTCCTCCTTGTCAAAGGTGAGAATATACCTGAAAACTAATTTGCTATTGTGGTTGGTCCTGGAACTTAGCTGAGCGATTGATGCACAGGGTGATTTATTGCATGGGAAAAGAAATATGTGGTTTGAGAACTCTGGCTTTTGCACGACTTTAATCCCAGCACTTGGGAGGCAGGGGCAGGTGAGTTTGAGGCCCGCCTGGTCTATAGAGTGAGTTCTAGGACAGCCAGGGTTAAACAGAGAAACCCTGTCTTGAAAATTCAAAAACCCAAACCAAACCAAACTAAACCAAACCAAATCAAACCAACCAAATCAAACCAATCAAACAAAAAGAACTCTGGCTTTATCTGTAAAGGGATGAGGATGGGCGCAGAGATTCAGATATGGCTCAGCAGCTAGAGTGTAGACTGCTCTTGCAGAAGACCCGAGTTAACACCGGTGTCAGGGGTCCACAACTACCCACTGGCCGCAGCTCCAGTGGGTCTGACGTCTCTGTAGTCGTACCAGCACACATGCACATGCTTTCCAGCACTCAGGCTCACGTGCATACATGGAATTAAACATAAAATAAACATCTTATTGTAAAATGAACTCTGGTTTTGAGTTGGGCTTCCTGGGTTCACAAACTCTCATAGGCCAGCTATGTGCTTTTGGACAAATTGCTCAGTAAATGACTTTGTTTATATGTAATTAGCCCAGATAAGGTCATTTTACAGGACTGTAGGTGCCTCATCCGTTATGCAAGGGGCCTTAGCCTGATTCTGGCAATCGAACAGAACTCTACAATCTGTGTTAATTATAAACAATAAAAGTTTGTTTTGGTTATAGTTTTGAAGGCTAGAAAGTCCAAGAGCACAGCACCAGTGTCTAGCACGGACCTTCGTGCTGTATCGTGGCATGGTGGGAGAAGGCCAGTATGGGAGTTTCTGACAGAGCAGAGAAAACAGAAGTTGGTTTTTGTTTTCGTTTTTAATGAGCAAATGGCTTCTACTGTAACCACCCCAGTCACAGCATTAGCCCAGCCCAGCCATGTGTTCAGATCATGACTGCTGACCATCAACGGAATGCTAGCAACAGAATGCCAGCATGAGTTTCAGAGAGAGATCCAAGACTTAGTGAGCGCTGTCCACAGAAGCAGGAGTTCTGAATGTAGCCAATACACGCATGAAAATACACACGTATGAAGAAGAATGAAGGCAGAGACCCACAACCCAGAAGTGGCAGAGACTGGAAGGAACCAGCTCTAGCAACATCCTAAAGATTTGTTTATTTATTCTTATATTTGAGTACACTGTAGCTGTCTTCAGACACTCCAGAAGAGGGCATCAGATCTCATTACGGTCGGTTGTGAGCCACCATATGGTTGCTGGGATTTGAACTCAGGACCTCTGGAAGAGCAGCCAATGCTCTTAACCACTAAGCCATCTCTCTAGCCCCTCTAGCTACATCTTATTTTGGGCTTTTGTCTTCTAGAACTGGGAGACGACAATGAGCTTGTAGCATCTAAGGCGCCCAGGCTGTGGTCCTTCCTGACCGTAGCCTGAGTGTTAGTGAGAGCGGTAGCCATTAAATCCAGTTGTTCTGAGGTTCCAATGTGTTATTATTCATAAAGCTCTTAGGGTAGCATTTGACACAGAACAAGCACTAACAATATTAATTATTGTATTTAATAAGTTCTAATTATGCACCACATGCCTCCCTAAATGCTTACCTTTTATTAGCTAGCTCTACAACGTCATGATGCCAGAGGACATATACCCGTAAAATAGGAATTCCTTCATTTTTCTCCTATGAACCATTGTTTTGAATTAAGCTAGTAATAGCGCCGATGCTATAGTTGAAGTGACAGTTACCACCGGCTAATGTTTCTCATGCAACAGAAGCTACTGTAGGTTCTGTGTTGGCATCTCCATCTCTACCTGCCCCATGCTGTTGTCCCCTGCTGATGTTTGCTTCCCTTGGTCAACACTCATGGGCCATGTCCTCCTCATCTTGAAACTTACTGATCCTTGACCCCCCCTGGTGCCAACTCTAGGTTTCAAGGAAGAGCTTTCTCTATGCGTGGTGGAGTGAGTGTGTCTGCCCTGAGTGGTTCAGACCTATTCCTTTACCTGTGGTGATCTACTGCTGTGTTAGAATGACCCTGACACTCCAGCTTGAAGCTTGTGTGACCATTTCATTTCTTGTGATTTCTTATGAGTTTAGGCAGAGACTCTGGAATGGCTTTACTGAGCAATGGTGGGCCAGGATCTTGAGGTATTTGTAGTCTGTGGTGGTGGATACTGGAGCAGCTGTGGTCGGGCTAGCCTTCGTTCTTGATGGCTTCTCGGTGAGACTGAGTTGGGCTTCCTGACAAAATCGCTGCCCCCAGAGAGAAAGAGAGAGAGAGGTGGGGCTCATATATTTTGACCCTGAGTTGACCATGCCTAGACCCAGGAGGAAGAACGAATCTGTCCTTGAGCATCTTGAACTCACAGTCTAGGAATGAAAGAGGAAGTCTCACTGCCAGATGTAAAGTCTCTACTGAATGCCTGATTTTACACCCTGTTTTAAAAACAACAACAACAACAACAACAACAACAACAACAACAACAACTGAACTCTGGCTTTTATACCCTGTTAAAAAACCAGGGCTGTGCATATGGGGATTGCACTGGTGATGTTTTGAAATGTATAAAGATTGCAATATTTGAAAAGGATTTTACAGCTTCTCTGAGAAAATCAAAACGAGTGTTCTGTGTATTCAACACTTTTAGACTTTTTATTGCTGTGCAATACTAAGAATTCAAGAGAAAGGTTTGTAAAATGAGTAGGTAAAAGGGCACGCAAAATCCGAAAATCCACTCTTGATGTTTTTATTACTTTTTTATTGCTCGTTTATTTTACATTAATGGCGAATGCTACCTCTTCTTTTCTGCTAAACTCAGGCATCGGAATTTTGAGTAGAATATGTATTTATCACATTTGCCTTTCTCCTGGGAGCAATAATTAGCACGCTATGCTGAAGGTCTTAGATGTTTCCAAACCAGTGTGACATTTCCAACAGGAGTTCTTATTTATTCACTTGATCAAAGGATTTACAGTCCCCTTTGAGGAGGTATGTCTGTATGCCATCGCAGAGTTCATCTGAAAATGCCCGTCAGTGTGTGCGTCTTCAGGGCTAGGCCGGGCACACGTACTCCTGTGTCAGGGACTACATTCCATCGCAGAGAGGGCGGGGCCGGGTGACTTGTCGTCACTATATCCATCTGTCTTGCAGGTCCTCCACTCTTTCACAGACGCCATCTTTGACGAGTGGCTGAAGAGAAACAACCCTTCCCCAGACGCCTGGCCTCAGGAGCTGGCCCCCATTGGTCACAATCGGATGTACAACATGGTCCCCTTCTTCCCGCCGGTGACTAATGAGGAACTCTTCTTAACCGCAGACCAACTTGGCTACAATTATGCCATTGATCTGTCAGGTAAGGAGTACAGCTTCTAAGTGGGTGACTCAGCCAGCTTCTAAGGCAGCTTTCTTTCTCTCTTTCTTTTTAATGTAAGCAAGGCTGTTAATTGAAGCATTCAGGCCCAGTTAAGTTTATTGGCTATTTTGAGAATACCTTGGATTTAACAAGATAAGTCATTAAGCTACCAATTAAACATCAGAAAGGGACTAGCTGCACACCATTTGGGAAAACTGTTCATTGTTAATAGACACTATTCTACAGAGGCAATGTCGACTGCCTGATTTGACAGTTTTTATCTGAACTAACCAAATCTATGAGAACTGCACCATGTGTAACCGATAAAGTCCAAGTGACTTTTACTCATGTATGGACAGGGAGGGGCTGGTGACCTTATTTGCAGCAGAGTTGAGATTATTGAGACATGCTTTAGATTGTCATAAGCTACAAAGACCAGGCAAGAGCAAAAACCCAGCCATTGTGGGAAGTATACAATGAAGCATTTTAAAAGGGTTTTACTGGTGGTCTGAGGGGTCTGAAGGTCACCTGTTGTGTGTTTGGTTGATGCGGTGAAGTTACTTTGTAACTGCACCAGGTATTTTGAATCAGCCTTGGCTACACCAGTGTTGTAGGGAGAGGTCCATCCAGGATGACTGAACCTCAGAACAGATAGGGCTTCATGGAGGTTACGGCATATTTTCAAATCCAGGATATCTTTATTAGCATGCATGGATACCCTTTCTTCTTTGGCCCAGATTCCAATGCTTCTCGTGTCCTTCACAGAATCTTAGGGAAGCTTCTTGAGAAAGGAAAGGTAAAACACAGAAACATGTTAATGTGTGGAGAAGGTGCAGAATAGAATCTGCCAGTAGCGTCTTCCCACCTGTCACTGCCCTTATTCTTAGCCTGCAAGGTGACTCCAGAGTTCCCCCTGTTGCTCTCTGGCATGGAGAGTATTGGCATGTATCTGTTTTCCCCTCTGTTTGGCACTGACTGCTTCCTGTCCACACTATTCGGGGTGCTGAGGGCATCCATTCAAAATGTCTTTATCTTCGCTCTTGGATGAAGCGTAATGATAATCAAAGGTTTGGGTTGGGTATACTCATCTTCTTTTACTCTCCACATCAAGAATCAATTAGCAGATATCATCTAAGTCCCAAATATGCCTTAAATCTATCAATTTATCAGATGATTTAAAAAAAAATGCTGGGTGATAGTTTGACCAGGAAATATACTTCTGCCTTGGGGAGGAGTGGTAAGTAAGGATATTCTTCTCTGCTAACTTGATTGGTGTTCATCAATCCTGACTGACAAAAGAAAGATTAACAGGAGAAATATGATGAGACACGGGACTCTTTCTAGAATGGAAAGAAGGGAAGACTCAGAGAAGCCAATGGCCTAGGAGCTTAGAAGCTACTTTAAACCAAGAGTGAGAAGCCATGGAGATGTGACTTGACGTAGACAAACTATGGGAAGAGAGTCCATGGGGAAGCAATGGCAGATGAGGCTATCTTTGCAGGTTCATGCTTTCACAGCTGACAACTCCCCCACCCCCACTCCCACCCCACCCCCACCCCCGGGGAAATTGCTGGCAATCCTCGTTTCTTTTGAGTTTCTGTGTTTAGTCAGTTAAGGAAGGTCTAGGAAGTGACATCTTACCCATGGGCTTATTGTGGGGAGAGATATTCTGCTCCTCTTCCTACTAAGAGTAAAAGGCAGTGAGGGACTTGGGAAAGACTGAGTACGAGATGGATCTGGGGACTGCTGGATGCTGAGTAGCTGAGCAGGTGTTTAGACTGTAGAGGGAGAGGAGGGACAGGGAACTGCACAGGTGGGTTAATTGAAGGCAGGGAGAGGGAAACTTGGCTTTGCCCCTGTGAGCCCTGACTGCGAGAGACTGGCAAGCAGAGTGCGTTCAACTAACAGAGAGTCAAGAGGTCTCTAACGCCTCCTCCCCTCCTCCTGCCCGTTCCTTCCCAAAGTGCAGGAAGGGGCTTTCTCTGATGTCTCTGTTCCTTTAGAAGCCAGAGGACCAATAGAACAGACCAGATTTCATGGCACATTCACAGCCCAGCAAGCTTGTCCCCAGAATACCATCAGTTTTCTCTGAAAAAAACCACAAAATCTTTTCCTACAATTATTCTTCGACTCCAACCAGATGCCTCTTCCCAGTGTTTTACACTCTGTGGAACATGCACTTATGTATTCATGGGTTCGGGTGCTGTCTTTCCAGTTAGCATGCCTATTGCTGGCCTTGTGTTTCTTTCTTGTACTCAGATGATTCTATCTTCACAGAGTGAAAAGGAAATCCTTTTGCTTCCATGCCTTGCTGTATTGGAAGGGCCTAGGCAGGGAGTCCCTGGGCATTATTGAAGAGCAGGATTCACCATATGTTGGTTCCTACATGTCAGTTTTATAAAACAAGGAATGTATTTTAGACAACGGTAATGGCAGTCCCATACAGAAGTAAAGGACTCTGTTGACAGTCAATGGCTTCTGGAGGGGGAGAGAGAGAGTCATATTTTCTTAAGGATGTGAACTCTGATAGTTCTACCATACTCTAGTGGATGGCCCGTGAGTATGAACACCACAAACTGGACTCAGTGGGTTACTTTTTTAATAAAAGGAGATAAAGTTAGGGCTTGGTAGGTAAGTAGGGTGGATCTGGAAGGAGTTAAGCGAAAGAGTGAAAGGTAAATACCAAAATACAATGCATGAAATTGTCAAAGAATTAATCAAATGCTATATTTTATATAAAATTACATTTCATATTGCCGAGGACTAGCCTTGGCTTGACTGATGGCCCAAGGAGGGGATGTTCAGGAGTGGTGTGAAGAAAGACTCAGAGTCAAATTGTGGATACAAGCTGACACCCTGGGTTCTGTTTGAGACAACTTTCTCTGGAGATCTCCAGACAGCTCATCCAGATAGCTCAGCTTCTGCAGACCAAAGCCCAGTCTTCTATTTACATATCAATTTAGTCATTTACTGCAGTTCCCCTTTGATTAACCTGTGAATCAACATTCTATGACCCCAGCCCCCTGATTCTTAGAAAAAGACAAGTACATCTCTTTTCTTTTTTTCTTTTTCTTAACACTGCAAATGAATTCAGAGATCTGCCTGCCTTTGTTTTTTTAAAGATGTATTTATTTATTTTATGTATATGAGTATACCATTGTTCTCTTCAGACACACTAGAAGAGAGCATTAGACTCCATTGCAGATGGTTGTGAGCCATCAAGTGGTTGTTGGGAATTGAACTCAGGACCTCTGGAAGAGCAGTCAGTGCTCTTAACCACTGAGCCATCTCTCTAGCCCCTGCCTGCCTTTCTAAGCACAGACAATTAAGTTTAGCTGGGTGGGATCCCTTCCTGAAATTACCATTTCTACCATACCTGGGCCTAGACCTAAACTTCCTCTGTCCTTGGCTGACCATTGTAGATTCAGGAATCTGCCTGCTTTTATAAGCAAAAACAATAATCCCTAAGTCTCTTTATCTCCTTCCTTAATATCTTTCTAAGAAGCTGGCTCATAGTTTAGTTGCCTCTGTTCTTTTGGATCCATGAAGCTCCTCATATAATTCATATTGCATCCTTATATTTTGCATACTTGATAAATTATATATTTTTTAACTCATGTTTTCAGAGTTCTTTTCCACAGCCTTAAGGACTCTTCTCAAAGTCTCAGAGTATATTATTTTGCTGAGATGTTAGACACACCCTTGCCTTCTGGACATGTACTGCTTCTAATTATCATGGAGTCATTAACCTTAGCAGGGAGCACATTCCCTGATAACTTTGGAAGGGAGACTATTTCCTGAAGGAGGAACATGCACACACACACACACACACACACACACGCACATGCGCCTCACGTAACTGTCAACACGTGTTGAGGCCCACATCCTGCTGGCTCTGTTCAAGAGGTAGGAGCCATGTCATGTTGTCCCTTCCACGACCATGCTGAACATGGCATCATATAAAAAATATTATATTATCAAAAGAAAAAGAAGTTATAAGTAGTAACAGGTTCTGCTGGATCATACTGGAAAAAGGACAAAGAGACTCCTTTTGGAGGGATATAGTCAAGATGGGCCCTGGACCTTGGGACTAGAGAAGGTTGAGAAGGTGTTCTGTCTTTCAGGTGAGGGCCAGGTGTTGAAAGACAAGATGGCTTGGAGGGAATGACTGTCTACAGCTGTTGGTGTGGCTCAAGGAGATGTCACATAGGTGTAAACACAATTCAAAAATACATTAACTTCATGAGAGTGGTATTAAGTGTGAGTAAATTAGATATATCATGTGAGAGGCTTAGATTATCCACAACTATTTAAATGGATACAAAGAGGTCTGCTTCTGCTGGTGAGTGGTTCCGTCAGGAGAGTACATCTAGTCTCTAACATGCCTTTAACATCTGCCACAAGGGTAGAAACAATAACAGAATTTCCTGCCGAGAGTGTCTTTCATTTAGCTGTTCCCCAAAGATCATCTTAGCTCTCATGTCTACAAATGAGTTTCTAACTTACAAAGGCAGTTATGCATTTCCTTAGAGGCCTTATTCTGCGTCTAAACATGTATTGTGACAGATTTACGAAATGCAATAAGCCTTATTTAAATAATGGGATGACGTTTTTCTGCTTCCTTGAAAAACAGTTGTGGTTATGATAACATCAAGAAGAAAGAAGATAAAATTCTAGCGAGGGTAGTTTTCTTTTGCAAGCAAGCATACATGAGAAAGGGAAATATTTTCAATTTCCAGCAGTCTTTGGCTGATGGCATTGTAACCACAGAGCCTTCTTGTGTGCTCTCATTTCAGCGGAAGAAGCTCCAGTTTGGACCACAACTCTCTCCGTGGTCATCGGAATACTGGGAGCTTTCGTCGGAATCTTGGGGTTGCTGGCTTTCCTGCAATACAGAAGGCTTCGCAAAGGATATGCGCCCCTAATGGAGACAGGTCTAGGCAGCAAGAGATATACAGAGGAGGCCTAACCTGCTCTTGCCTCGCCTGACCTAGGCAGTAACTAAATACACGCTCACGCACCTTGCCATAGGCGAGAATCTTCAGCATGCGCTCTTTAGTAGTACGGTGATCCCCTTATAGAAGACAATTAGCTCTAGTTCCTGCTTTGCTTATTGAACACAGACAAAATGCTTACATCATTGACCATTGTCAAAGTAAGATGTGGCTCGTCATATGTGACCTCTGATTAAAAGTCTTTATATTGATTAAGCCTCTTTCTATTCTAAAAGCACAGTCACCAGCAGCACTAACACCACAACCACCACCACCATCACCACTACCACCACCATCACCACCACCACCAACAAAAACATTGAGTGTATGCCTTTAAACTTGCAGCTAAGTGTATTTTGAGGTAGGGATATGAACAGTCAAAATATCTGCTTGAAATAGTGTTTGTGAGATGTGTGCTTGTCAGTGTTCCACTATTATATTGAAAGATGTGAAGCAAGCTAACTTCATGAAGAAAAGAAGAGTTCTCCCCCTCACAACTGCTGTTTTACAGGTACAGGGACAAGGTGATTGTGTTGTTGGTAGAATCCCAAGGTGGTATAGAGCATCATATGGTCACATGGCAAGAATTAAGGATAGTGTGTGTGTGTGTGTGTGTGTGTGTGTGTGTGTGTGTCTGTCTGTCTGTCTGTCTGTCTGTCTGTCAGTCAGTCAGGTCACTGTCCCTCTTTTTATAGAACCTATCAGAATATAGTCAGGAGCTTCATTCTGATGACCTTATTGAATCCTAATTACTTTCCCATATCTAAAGCAATAGTTTAAATTTTGCCTTTTTAATTCTTCACATTGGGGGTTAAATTCTAATCCATGAAGCTGGGGTGGAGAGAGCACACTCAGACCATGTCCAGCCGGGGATGGAGGGACACACACTCAGACCACGCCCAGGCTGGAGGAACACCCTCACTATCCCAAGCCACAGCAGCAAGCCATTACTACTCATGGTCCACAGCCCCTTCGGTTGCAGACTGATCCAGATACCTTGAGCTTTGTTCTTCTCACATTTTTTCCCTCCATCCCTGATGAATAAGACAAGCCTTTTATTTTCCATATAGGATAAAGAATGAATAAATGAAGCTTTAGTTCAGCCCTGCTTACCAGGTTTGAAGTTTATAAAGTTTACCTTAAAGTTGCCATTCTTGATAGTTCTACAAGACTCAATAGCTGCATAAATATTGACTCCAGAGGATAAACAAGCAAATGAGGGACTAACTCCAGTTTCCTCATTCATTTGCATATTACCCAGGTGTTGATGGATGCGTTTATGGGAAGGCTGAGTGGAGGAGGTGGGTCATGGGACATGAGGTCTTATTTCACCAATGCTGAGCCCACTTGTTTCTTAAGGAGCCTCTCTTGAAAGATCTTTCTTTACAGTTCACTGGATGGTTTGTAAGAATTGGCTGAGATGTATGAAAGCAGTACTGTCGAGACAAGAATACTAGCCAATTAAGTCTTATTGTCCTAAAGCAAACCATCTATTCAAAGTGGCAATTTGGAATTAAATGGTCACATTCTACTAAGAGATTATCAGATTATGAAAGATAAGAATGCTTAATATATTAGTCATTAATACAGTGTTTAGGCTTATCATGATTGGTCCTGTAGCAATGAATGGCTTGGCAGTTAAGAGCACCAGCTGTCTTCCAGAGGATCCATGATAAATTCCCAGCACTCACAAACCCGGACCTTCAGTCCCAGGGGTTTTGATGCTTTCTTTTAGCTTCTCCAGGCATGGCTTGAACATGGTACACATACATGTCTATGCATGGGGGCAAAAAAAAAAAACAAACCCCAAAACATAAAAATTAAGTATATCATAGTGGTTCCCACTTTTGAAAGGTTAAATGTTAGTGATAGTTCAAGTCAGAGACTCGAAAGGTGGATAGAGCCACTTGCTGCACCAACCTCGTGACCTGAGTTTGATCCCCCAAACAATGGAAAATACAGGATGCTGTGGTGCCCCTCTGTTACACCAGCACACCTCTGGACAGATGAGATGTGGAGACAGAAAAGCCTGTCAGAAGCCGAGGGGTTGGAGAGGCCGAGGGGTCAGCGAGGCCGAGGCTGTAGTGCGCCCAGCAGAGGCAGGAGACCCTGCCTCACAGGCAAGGTGAACGGGAGGGCTGCCTTGCCGAAGGCGTCCTTTCGCCTACACACAGGTAAGCAAATAGACTTTTAAAAGGGCTAAACTGGGTGTCATGGGGATCACATCTATAGTTCTTACTCCTGGAAGGCTGGGACATGATTGCTCTGAACTCCAGGACAGCCTGAGCACAGTGTATTGTTGTGGATAACCTTGGTCTTGTATTTGGATGCCAATTCCACTTTCCCAGGAGGGACTGCAAATGAGGAGTGAATCATGCAGACAGGCGCCTTGTGAACCTTCTGCTCACCTTAACTTTTCAAATAAAGGCTAGAGCTGGTAGTTGGGCAGTAGGAGGGAAGGTGGAACTGAAAAGTTTGGGGGAGAAGGGAGAGAGGAGGAGAGAGGACGACTGAGGAGGAGGAGGAGCAGAAGGAGAATGGAGAGAAGCTCATGGCTCAGAGAAACCGCAAGTGATAAGGGATCTCATAGGTAGAAAATCGAGTAGTGTAGTGTAGTGGTAGATCTGCCCCGTCTAGGCGCGTAGCTTGCATTCCAATTAATTGAGTTGTGATTTCTCTGACTGGCTTTTTTTTGGGGGGTGGTGGTGGAGATTTACCTCAACAGTATATCTCAAAGGAAAAAACACACAGAAACAAAATTTAAGGTAACATCTATGTAATATCTGACGCATGTGCATCAGGAGTGGGGTTGACGCTGGGGGGGGGGCGCTCCGCTGTGAGCTTGTGTTGCCCCCTCTCTGCTGCCGTGGGTGTGGGTAAGAAGATGAGCGGTGTTGGGAGGTCTGCGGAGATGCTGTGTGTGCAGGAGAGGGGTGGGAGGCAAACGTGCATGCTTCATCCAGAGCCAGTGCAGTGGCCCTGGAATGACTGCTGAAAGGGACAGTGCCCGCTGGAACAGAATTCAAGTCCGAGTGTCACAAAGGCACTGGAGTAACCAGAGAAGACTCTGCAAAAACAGCCCGGATAACCCCAGCATCCTTCCTGGACATTTCAGAATTCTGCCACTCAGCGTTCATGGAGCCCAGACGATGTGCCACTCACATGGTCCTTCCTGGAAGGTGTATGCTCTGAGTTCAGGGTTCTTGCCTATATATTTTAATATCCTACTTTTAAAATGAGAGGAAAATACTAAATGAAGATAAAATTGTGCATGGTAGAAAGCCTGTGGAAAAGTTATGTATAAATCAATTATATATTAAAAGTACCATGGGAAATCAGGTTTTTAAAGGTGAACATTTATGAATAATTTCATAAGGCAAATAACCATTTCTACCTTACCTTTCAGGCATATAAGGATTTTCATATACCGCATCACCGTAAGATTTTATTAAAGCAAGTTGTTCAGAAATAGAGATAAATAGAAATCATTTGTACAGAGCTTCTTTTATCTAGAGCACGTGTAACTTCTTATAAATATTATAGTTTGTTTTTCTAAAAGAAACAATTTTCTAATTTTCTACTCCACATAAGAGAAATACAATTTTCTAACCTCATAATAAATCAATTAGGAATGCTTTTAACCAACTCGAAAGGTAGGATGAATTCACACAGGAAAGAGTTGGTATTTACTTATATTGAATATTATGCAAATAAACTCAGAAAATGTCACTGAGAATTTCAGGGTATTCTTCTCAATGACAGGGACACATTCAACCTCAAGGAAAAGGAACAAATCACTTTATATGCTTACATGCTCAGGGTGAGGAAAGGACTGTGTATGAAGTACCGTTTCCATGGAACAGTTTCATGAGGCTGACATTCCAAGGTGAAATTAGAGACCGTAACAGATGCCTTTTGTGAATTCAATTCTCTTCCAGATCCAAAATTCTCTGACCTTGATGTGTATCTTGATTAGGATTTAATAGTTAATTATAATACTTTTAATGAATAATATTTATTTATTTATTTATTTATTTATTTATTTATTTTAGCATAGAATAGAGTTTATCCAGGGCATGGGGAGGGGAGTTAAGGGATTAGTAGAGGCAGAGAAAGGCCGAGAGAAGCAGAGGACAGCCATGACCTCGTGGAGAGAGGGGGTCAGTGAGAAGAGTCCAAGAGAGAGGCTGAAAGAGTGAGAGAATAAGATTAATGGATGATTTTAAATCTTGCATACTTCATCTTATATGAAAGGAGAAAACTTAAAGAGGAAAATAAAAATAAATGTTTTCCAGTTCTGCTTTGTGTATGTGTGTGTGTGTGTGTGTGTGTGGGTGGTTACTGGGTTCTAAGTTGTGAGCGCTCATTTTCATCTTTTGGGTGTTCAATATCTTGAAACATGTATACTATATATAGGTACTTCTGAAAAGCTGCTCTTGGGTGAGTTTTAAAACAGGGTCTTCATTGTAGAGGTAGAAAGGAAGACTCCAACCTTGCTCAAGTAGTGTCTTTGGACATGTCCTCACAGTTCCATGCTGGGTGATGAGTTTTCTTCATCACTACCTAGGTGAAGAGGTGATACCTCAGGTATTAGTATGATGATTCTATAGGCACATCTTCAAGGCCAGGGATCCTAAGGATCCTCCAAGCCCCCAAGGCCAACCATCCTGTTGATTTCCAAAAGGAGTTAGAGGCAGCGAGGTGGTGGGCCTGGTTGAGGTCAGGTGGTACACCCTATAGTACCACTCTGTTGGCTTTATAGCGAATCACCTCGCCTTATTCAGAAAACGTGGGCTGTTAACTGAGGTGTGTTCATTAAGAGCCTCTTACCTGGGGTTTATTGTCTTCATATACACAATGGCAAAAACCAAGGTTAAAGTCTTCCAATTTCTCCAGAGCTTGTTCACTCTGAGTACGATGTAAGTTTTTTTTTTTTTTTTTTTTGAGTTAGTAAATGAATGAACCAACCTCACAGGAGAACTTTTTATGTACAGCCTCTGGGGTGTAGGCTTGTGTTTTTCAAAACCTACTTTTGTAAAGTGTTTTGTAAAACACTTTGATCCCCTTTCTAGCCCACTACCCCAAGGTAGGGGAGAAAAGATAATAGGACAAGGGGATGTGGACTTGTTTAGAAGTAGTTCTTTGGGGGCAATTCCAATATCCGTTTGTCAGGATACCAGCAGTCCAGTTCAGTAGTGACAGGTTACCAACAGTGCAGTTCAAAAGTGTCACCAAACTCAAATCAGCACAGCATGATCCAGCAGAAACCACCAGGCCTCCGCTCAATTTGCACGAGTTGCTGGGAATGACCAGAACCAGCTGGAATGCCAGGAATTCTCTGACATGGCTCTCTCAACATGAAGGTCAGTGAAGACTCGAGCCCAAGGGAGAGTTGCACAGCTAGCTATGCAAATGCCCTGTCTCTGTCTGTTGAGTCCTGTTTATACTCTCTCCAAACACCTTGTGTCCTTTCATGGGTCTTGCTTCAACAATCACATGGGTCTGCATCACATGACACAAACCGGAAACTTCCACTTTACTGGGGTGTATTTTAAAATGAACTATATCGAACACGATATCCCTGCCATGAAGTTTCACCACAGCTTACTCCCTTTCAGATTGTGAGCGGCGTCTGTGTGGGGGAGAATTTGGCTCCATGCTATCTGACATGAGGGGAAGTTTTGGCTTTATTTGGTCTCTAGATGAGTTTCCCTACTCTTGACCATGGCTGACAGAGACTAAGTAGAAAATTAAGATTTCTACTTTTCACTCCTTCACACGCATCATTGTAGAGCTTTTATATTAGTCAGGATTCTCTAAAGTCACAGAACGAATGGGTAGTCTCTATATAGTTAAGGAATTTGTCTATGACTTACAGCTTGTCCAACTCCCCAACAATGGTCAGCAGCAGCTGTGGATGGAAGTCCAAGGATCTAGCAGTTGCTCAGTCCCACAAGGCAAGCAGGCAAGAAAGAGTGAGAGTGTCTTGTTCCAATGTCCTTATATATGTCTCCAGTAGAGGGTGTGGCCCAGATTAAAGGCATGTGCCACCACGCCTTTAATCCCAGATGACCTTGAACTCGGAGATCTCCTTTTCTTCATCTTCTGGAATTCATAGCCACTATGCTTCAAGATCTTCACACCCACTCCAACAGGGCCATACCTTCTAATAGAGCTATTCCCTGGGCAGAGCATATATAAACCACCACACTAGGGAAAACCCCACAAAGATAACTCGAGTCCCCCAACTATCTGTGGCAGAGGCAGGACCCTGATTCCTCAAGGTACCATGATTCATGGATGCTCAGGTCAGAAACGTGTATCTCTGAGCCTCCAGATTAGGATCATAGGTGAGCCTTCCAATTCTTGATTGTAGTTCATTCCAGATATAGTCAAGTTGACAACCAGGAATAGTCACTACAGCCCTGCAATGTCTGCTGCCTGAAGTCTGGTTCCAGTGAAAGGAGCCAGAGGGTAAGCTGCTCTCACAGGCAAACCAGCGCTGTTCTCATGCAGCTGGGCCTGAACAGCATCACTAGGAGTCTTAGTTAGGGCTTTACTACTGTGAACAGATACTGTGAGCTTTATAAAGTCTTATAAAGGACAGCATTTAATTGGGGCTGACTTACAGGTTCAGAGGTTCTGTCCAATATCATCAAATGCACAAATATGGCAGCATCCAGGCCGGCATGGTGCAGGAGGAGCTTTCTACATCTTTATCTGAAGGCTTTGAGAAGACTAGCTTCCAGACAGCTAGGATGAGGGTCTTAAAGTCCACACCCACAGTGACACACCTACTCCAACAAGGCCACACCCACTCCAGCAGGACCATCCCTTCTAATAGATCCATTCCCTGGGCCGAGCATATATAAACCACCACACTAGGGAAAACCCCACAAAGATAACTCGAGTCCCCTAACTATCTGTGGCAGAGGCAGGACCCTGATTCCTCAGGGTACCATGATTCATGGATGTTCAAATCCTTTATATAGAAAGTTCTAGTATTGGTATACAATGAGTACACATCCTCAGGCCTGCCTTGTCATCCCTAGATGGTTCTTCGCTCAGGGAAATGTTGGCAAATAATTTTGTGGCATGGATTCCCTAGGTAACGATGACAACATAGGACATAGTCTACATTTGTTTAGTACAGGCCCATTTTTTTCCCTCCTGTAAAGTGTCCATTATTTATTGGTTGAATTTACAGAGAAGTAAGCCCACAAGAGTGCTGACAATACTTTGACTTTGGTCATAATGGCAGTTGGAACAGAAAATAACCCCTGGGACCTTAATGATGCTTTGGCAGGTCATTAGAGGAGATCTTAAAAATCACTTTGGGGGAAACCGTGGGCCAGAGGGCATATATGTCAAGGTGTCTCAAAACAAAACGAAATGAAATGAAGTGTAAAAAAAAATCCCAATCCAGACAGGTATAGTGTGTCAGAAGAGGGCTGCAGTTGCTGGGGAGAAGCCACAGTAATGCAGTCTGCCCTTTGGGGTATAATGTGCAAGCAATGTCAGGTAGGAAGGCACGAGCTTGGCTGTTTTATTATTATTATTATTATTATTATTATTATTATTATTATTAAAATATCAAATTTCACTGCCCAAGTCACCCTTCCAATGACTGGCTAACTTTGTGTGCTGTTGGCTGTTTCCGAATTAGTAATGACTGCAGTGACCGGCCCTCACTAGTGGACGGAGTCAGGTTTACAACAAAGCAAAACCTGCCCTCTTGTGTTAGACTTGAAAATTGCACGTTCTTCCAACCTTCCCACAACCACCGGTCCTTTTCTGTGTGGCTTGCTGGTGAGTGGGTAAGGCTTGGATCCTGGAAGATTAGACAAGAGTTCAGAAGTCAGGACTGATGAAGCCCACAGCACTTCAAAGAAAAAGACTTCCTGGGCAGCTGTCAGAACTTCACTTCTGTTTAAAGATTTACTTGTTTTTATGTGCATGGCTGTTCGTCTGCATGTTTGTCTATAAACTGCATGCATGCCTGGTGCAGGAGAAGGCCGGAGGAAGGCTTCAGATCCCTGGAACTGGAGTACATGTAGGTGCTGGGAACCAAACCAGGTCTCTGGAGGGGGTCTGAGCCCATGACTCATCTCTCCAGCCCAGAGCTTCATTTCTAAAAAAAAAAAAAAAAAAAAAAAAAAAAAAAAAAAAAAAAGTTTTTATTAGGCCTTTAAGACTTTCATTCAGCCGGGCGTTGGTGGTGCACACCTGTAATCCCAGCACTTGGGAGGCAGAGGCAGGCAGATTTCTGAGTTCGAGGCCAGCCTGGTCTACAGAGTGAGTTCCAGGACAGCCAGGGCTACAGAGAAACCCTGTCTCGAAAAACAAAAAAACAAACAAACAAAAAAAAGACTTTCATTCAATGATCAGAACCTCATTGTCATCTCTTTTGATTCAGTATTTGCCAGCAAGCCATCAATGTTCAATGTTTAGGGTGGATATTTCAGGATGCTGAAAATTTCTTTCACTCCTTGAATATATGTACAAGATCTGATTCATTTATCATGATTTATATATTTGTATTTAATCTGAAGATTGGAAAAAAAGACTGGTTCTTTTTATTTTAAAGGTTTATTTACTTTTATGTAATATGCACGGGTGTTTTCCCTGTGGGTATGTATGTGCAGTACGTGTCTGCAGTGCCCAAAGAAGCCAGAAAAGGGTGTTGGGTCTGCTAGGACCGGAGTAACAGATGGCTGTGAGCCTCCACTTGGGTGCTGAGGACTGAAACCTGGTCCTCTGTAAGATCAGTGAGTGTGCTTAACTACTGAGCAATGTGTCCTACCCCAGAACATGGCTTTTCTATCAAACACTGACATCTGTTACTGGAATCCAGACCTAGAATACAGGTTATTAGAAGGCTGAGATGGGGAGGACCACAGGTCCAAGCTTAGCTTGCACAATTTAGAGAGACCCTGTCTCAATAAAAATAATAAGAAGAGGGGGTGTGTACGGCTCGCGCGGTAGGGGGTGTGTACGGCTCTCGCGGTAGGGGGTGTGTACGGCTCGCGCGGTAGGGGGTGTGTACACCTCTCGCGGTAGGGGGTGTGTACGGCTCGTAGGGGGTGTGTAGGGTGTGTACGCCTCTCGCGGTAGGGGGTGTGTACGCCTCTCGCGGTAGGGGCTGCAGCACCCTGGATCTGGTTTCTGGCATCTCAAACAGAACAAATGGAAAACACTTTCAAGGGGAAAAAATGGAAGAGTTTCATGACTGATCGCAACAGAATGAACTGAAACTAGAAATAAGCATTTGAATTAATCATTCAAGTTCAATATCAGAAAATGCCCTGGTCTGGAGTGTTCCCTCCTCACACCTAACCTATAAGACGAGATGATGGTGGTAGACACTGATTGTTATGTACCCTGATGGCTTCGGGCTACATGGTTGAGAAGAATATTGTCTGCCCAAAACACAACTCTCATCTCAAAGGGGATAGGAAACAGTTTATTAAAGAACCAAACATGAGTGACCATAGCCTGGAAACAGAGAGTCAGGTTTTCCCAAACTCCGTGTTTCGATGTGGTAATTGTTACGTCAGGTTTTTATAGTAACAGAACAAGTAGATCATAAACCAAGACACTCTTCAAGGACATCATTGGAAATATCAGTGAGGTGTCTCTGAAGCTGACTGTGTTCAGTGGTGTTCTTAGTGCTTTGGTTGTAGAAGCGAGGGGTCTGTTTGCACATCTGACCTTCACCTAAGGGCACATGCAGAGGAACTAGGTGCCAGCAGGTGACTGATGAAGAGGGCAAAGATGGCCCTAGAAGATTAGGCTATAGACACAAAACATCCCAACCCCTCCACATCTGTGATTTGGTCTGACAAATTTTGTGTAAGTCAAGACATTAGGGACTTAAGTTTTAAACACTTTAAAATTCTACCCGAAGATATAGTCTTGCTTTGAGGAGAACCATTGCTTCTTTGTTTATACACACTGGAATTATCTTGCACATTTGATGAAGTCTTCATTTTCTTTTTAATCTTTTCAAGATTTTTTTTGTACATTAGTTTTTTCTTTTCCTTTTCTTTTTTTCCCATTGGATATTTTCGTTATTTACATTTCAAATGTTTTCCCCTTTTCAGGTTCCCCCCTCAGAAACCCCCTATCCCATCCCCCCTCCTCCTGCTCATATGAGGGTGTTCTCCCACCCACCCACCCACTCCTGCCTCCCCGACCTAGAATTCCCCAACCCTGGGGCATCAAGCCTTCACAGGATCAAGGGCCTCTCCTCCCTGATGTCCGACAAGGCCATCCTCTACTGCATATTTGGCTGGAGCCTGGGTCCCTCCATGTGTACTCTTCGGTTGGTGGTTTAGTCCCTGGTAGCTCTGGGGTGGGGGATTCTGGTTGGTTGATATTGTTGTTCTTCCTATGAGGTTGCAAACCCCTTCAGCTCCTTTCTCTAACTCCTCCACTGGGGACCCCATGCTCAGTCCAATGGTTGGCTGTGAGCATCTGCCTCTGTACTTGTCAGGCTCTGGCAGAGCCTCTCAGGAGACAGCCATTTCAGGCTCCTGTCAGCAAGCACTTCTTGGCATCCACCATAGTGTCTGGGTTTGGTGACTGCATATGGGATGGATCCCCAGGTGGGGAGGTCTTTGGATGGCCTTTCCTCGAGTCTCTGCTCCACTGAGACTTTGTCGCCATATTTGCTCCCCTTTTTAAGGAGGACCGAAGCACCCACTCTTTGTCCTTCCTTCTCCCGGAGCTTCATGTGGTCTGTGAATTGTGTCCTGGGTATTCTGAGCATTAACAGGGGAATGGATACAGAAAATGTGGTGCATTTTCATAACGGAATAATCCTCAGCTATTAAAAACAATGAATTCATGAATCCTTAGGCAATGGACTGAACTAGGAAATATCATCCTGAGTGAGGTAACCCAGGCATAAAGAACTCGCATGGTATGCACTCACTGATAAGAAGATTTCAGTTCTAAAGCAACAATGTGCCATTGACATGTCTAGATGAAATTATTTTAGTCATTAGCTACCACATCATTCTCTTCTTCCTCCTCTCTTCCTCTCCTCCTCCTCCTCTTCCTCTTCTCCCACTCTGTCTCTCTTCCGTCTCTCTTCCTCCTTCCTTTCTCCTCTCTTTCCCCTCCCTTTCTCTTTACTCCATTTGAATGCGTGTGTGTGTGTGTGTGTGTGTGTGTGTGTGTGTGTGTTTGCACGCCCCCCCCCCCACATTCCGCTTTTCCTTTGGCTTATCTTCCTGTTTAGACATGCCTGCATTTCACATCAATGAAAAATGCTCCACTCAAAGAATCCATGTACTGGGGCTGTTACCAGAGTCATAAAAGGTCAGAGGTTGGGCCTTGGCTGCCAGAGCAAACCATGTGCCCTCAATAAGCCAATGAAGGAAACAAAGTAATAGTGAAAAACTGAACGAGAAGCTTAATTCAATGTGGCCAGACTTGGAAAAGGAACCAAGAGTTCCAGTGAACGCCCCTAACCCAAATCCATCTTTAGGGTGCTCCTCCTCCTTCTGACAGGTTGCCAGAGCCGTGTGGTGTCTCTTCCCGGGAGACAGCCTTCCTTTTGGGCTGCAGCCTTTCCCCTCTCTCAGTGTGATACTCTTGGGAAAATTTTAATTTCCTGGGAACTCTTGTTTAGGCTGCTATACAAAGGGAGGGTTGCGAGGGCCTCTTCGACCGTCTCCATTCTTGGTGGTGGTGGTGGTGGTGGTGGTGGTGGGGAACCACAGTGTGTTTTCAGAGCTATTTATAGAAGCGAATGACCAGCCCTGGGAACAGCAATGCCACGGGCTTGATGCTTTGGTGACTGTGATGGCTCCGGCCAGCTGTCCGTTCCTCTTCCCCCACCCGACTCCTGGCCTCTCTGGTGGCCCAAACCTTGTACCTGAAGGCGTACTTGCTTTTCCCTTTCAGTCGTTTTACAAGTCTGATGCCCTGTAAAGTTTCACCGGCGCGGTATCATTTTCTTTCTTTCTGCACGTTTCCCTCCTCGGTGCTGCCTACTTAGCAAGATAAGGGCAGCTTTGTGCTTTTTGTACTTTTGCTGGAGATATTCCCAGCCCTTTGATCCCTTGCTGACTGCGATGTTTGCTGTCAGCCACACCGAGAGAGGATCTGGTGCAGTTGGATGCCGCTCTGTCTGCCGGGGCTCTTGACAGCATTATCAGACCTCTTCTTCAACCAAAGGACTCTTACAACCCAGGAACATGCAAATTTGTTCCTTTTCCGAGAGCTGTCACAGCTGGCGGTTCTCAGCTTTAGCTGCACAAAAGCAGGCCGTGCTAAAAGTCACTCTGCTGCAGCAACGGATGCAAAGCCATTGTTTTCTGCCGCAGTCCCGCAGAACACCAGCGCACCCGCGCGCTCGCCTGACAGCTAGGTGGCTGCCTTGGACTTCGGTTTTCCCTTTGCTGGGCGGATGGTGTGACTGAGAGTCTCCTATCACAGTCTGCCCGTTGCTGCCGCCACAGTCAGAAAGTAAACAGCTTGTGCTCGCAGGGTTTGCGGAGGCTGCTGGGTATGGCGCAAGCCGTGTGCAGTCACAGGAGTGAGCCTCAGCCGCCGAGGTTCTACATCTCAGCAAGGTCCCTTCTCCACCGCCCTTCCTCCCAGCACTGAAACTGAACGCTGCTAGAATGTATCACCCGCATCACCCCACCTAATCTACCAATAAGGGAGTTGATCTTAATTATCTCCCCATAAGAATTCTTTAGAAGTCTAAGGCAAAGGTTCGGGGCTCCCAGGAAGAAGTTATGTGTGCTGAGTCCTGACTCACATCAGTGTCCAGCACAATCTAAGGTGATTTTTGCTGGCTGCTGACAAGGCCAGGTGTCTGTCACACTCATTGGCCCTGCACTGTGTCAGGGTTTCAGCAGGCTCTCCAGATTTGTTTAAGGGGGCACTTTGCTCCAGAAGGGTGGAAATCCTGATTTCTTCAGCTTCTGGGAAAGTGAAATATGTTAAGAGATTTTCCTCTTACTTTTAAAAGAACATTTGTGGTAAAATAAGGATAATGTAAAACATTTGACATTTGAACCGTTTTAAGCATACAATTTGGTGGCATGAACTATACCTACCATACTGTACAACTATCACTACCCCCTGGCTCCAGAACATTCTCATCATCCCGAATTGTAACTGTTTTCTTTCTGGTCTGGGGACGGTCCCCGGTGTCCTAGACATGATAAGAAGCTCTGCCTCTTATCATGTCTCATCCTCCAAACAGGAGCGCCACTCCTCCTGAGCACTAACTCCAGATCCGCCCGCCCGCAGCAGGAAACCTCTAAAGCGGCTTTAGGACCCCCATCCGCACCTTTGCCCCCGAGACTCAGAGCTCTGAGATTGCACAAGGATCCACTTATCTCTTGAGAACCTGTTATCTCTGTCCTGTGCCCTTGGCCACAGAGTTCCAGCTGTGGACTCTGAAACAGAAAACTGAGGAGGAAGGGGCTCTTCCCTGAGGCTTCTGGGACGAACACACAAAGACTCGGTCGTGGCTCTGAGTGGTAAAGTGTACAGATGGTCAGAGGGCCATTGTATCTGCTTCACAGAGAATTCAAACAACCAGAGGGAAGGAAGGGGTAGTGGATATTCCCCCCCCCTCTCTCTCTGTATGAGTGCAGTTGCTTCCACTGTATAAGAGTCCTAACAAATACGCTCACCGAAGAACAGAGGAAACAGAGGTTCTGACCACTTTGCTCATTTATTTCCAGACACTGTATCCCCTGCCTTCAACTACACAAAAAGAGTAAAAAAGAAGACACGAAGAGAAGTAAAGCCGATATGCGAGCACGGTGTGAAGGATTCTGCGAGGAGAGGCCCGGAGTGCCTGGTGGTCCCGCGTGTGGCCTCTGGAGGCAGGCAGAGCGCAGGATCTAAATGCTCTACCGCGCATGGTTGATACTTAGGGTATTACTAGAATGCTGTTGGAGTATTAGTCGGGCCACCGTAAACAGTGGCAAGACAACACCCATGGCTTCTCCTGAGGCCTCTCCATTCCTTCAGAGTCCATCCCTTTCCCACGGTGCGTGAGTAGATCCTTGTCCTCTCTGTGTGTGCTTGCTTCCTCTTACAAGGACATCGGCCAGTTCAGACTTGGGCCCACAGATGGCTGCGTTTTGACTGAATCACATCTTTTAAGGGCCCTGTCTCCAGGAGTTTCACATTCTGGCATACTCGAACGAATGCATGAATTGAGGTGCTGAAACCCAGTCCACACCAGCCGGAAAGAGTAGCTGCTCAATAGACACTGGTAATACTTGTCAGGACTCTCTGGAGCTCCTGTGTGTGAAACTAATTCCGCAGTTTAAATTTTACTAATTAAGGTGGGAAATGCAAGCTCTCAAGTCATACTGTAGATGGGAAGCCATAAGAAGGGGTAAGCAGGGGCCTCAGGAAAGGTTCTGTGGTTGGAGAATCTGCTCTTGCAGAGGACAGAGTTCCCTTTCCAACATCACCTGGTCCACAACACCTGTAACTCTGCCAACCGGACACCCTCTTCCGGTCATCCTGGAAGAAGGCTTACATGAATTCACAGAAACAAACATTAAACAAATAAACCTTAAAATAAGGAAAGAAATGGAGAATGAAAGAGGAACTAAACAAGGCTGTCCTGTAAACCTGTTCATTCGCAAAGGAAAGGTCCCTGGTTCTGGAAAGACTCAAAGCATCAGTGTAGGGGAATACCAGAACACGGAAGTGGGAAAGGGTGGATGGGGGAACACGGGGAGGGAAAAGGGCATGTGGGACCTTTGGTGGGGCAGGGAACCAGAAAAAGGGAAATGAAATGTAAATATAGAATATATCCAATAAAAAAAAACTAAAAAAAAAAAAAAAAGAAAAAAAGAAAAGGAAAGAAAAAGAAAATACTAACCAGAGAAATAAATTCAATATATAGGGATTAAAAAAAATGCTGTCTTTTTTTTTTTTTTTCTACTGGATGTTTTTAGCTCCTTTGTCAAATATCAAGTGACCATAAGTGTGTGGGTTCATTTCTGGGTCTTCAATTCTATTCCATTGATTTATTTACCTGTCACTGTACCAATACCATGCAGTTTTTAACACTATTGCTCTGTAGTACTGCTTGAGGTCAGGGATACTGATTGCCCCCAGAAGTTCTTTTACTGTTGAGAATAGTTTTAGCTATCCTGGGTTTTTTGTTATTCCAGATGAATTTGAGAATTGCTCTTTCTAATTCTATGAAGAATTGAGTTGGGATTTTGATGTAGATTGGATTGAATCTGTATATTGCTTTTGGCAAGATGGCCATTTTACTATATTGATCCTGCCAATCCATGAACATGGGAGATCTTTCCATCTTCTCAGACTTTCTTCGATTTCTTTCTTCAGAGGCTTGAAGTTCTTGTCTTATAGATCTTTCTGTTGCTTCATTAGGGTCACACTTAGGTATTAAATATTATTTGGGACTATTGTGAAGGGTGTCATTTCCCTAATTTCTTTCTCATCTTGTTTGTCCTTTGAGTGGAGGAAAGCTACTGATTTGCTGGAGTTAATTTTATATCCAGCCACTTTGCTGAAGTTGTTTATCAGTTTTAGGAGTTCTCTGGTAGAAGTATTGGGTTTGCTTAAGTATACTATCATATCATCTGCAAATAGTGATATTTTGACTTTTTCCTTTCCATTTTGTATACCTTTGACCTCCTTTTGCTGCCTGATTGCTCTGGCTAGGACTTCAAGTACTATATTGAATAGATAGGGAGAGAGTGGGCAGCCTTGTCTGGTCCCTGATTTTAGTGGGATTGCTTCAGGTTTCTCCGTTTAACTTGATGTTGGCTACCGGTTTGCAGTATATTGCTTTTACTATGTTTAGGTATGGGCCTTGGATTCCTGATCTCTCCAAAACTTTTATCATGAAGGGATGTTGGATTTTGTCAAAAGCCTTCCCAACATCTAATGAAATGAACATGTGGGTTTTTTTTCCTTTCGTTTGTTCATGTTGATGGATTTCCGTATATTGAACCATCCCTGCATCCCTGGGATGAAGCCTACCTGATCGTGGTGAATTATAGTTTTGATGTATTCTTGGATTCGGTTGGCCAGGATTTTGTTCAGTATTTTTGCATCAATGTTCATGAGGGAGATTGATCTGAAGTTCTCCTTCCTTGTTCGGTCTTTCTTTGGTTTAGGTATAAGCATTATTGTGGCTTCATAGAATGAGGTGGATAGTACTCCTTGAGTTTCTATTTCGTGGAAAAGTTCGGTATTAACTCTTCTTTGAAGATCTGATAGAATTCCCTGCTAAATCCTGGGCTTTTTTTTTTTTTTTTTTTGATGGGAGCCTATTAATGACTGCTTCTATTTCCTCAGGACTTATGGGACTATTTAGATGGTTTATCTGATCCTGTTTTAACGTTGGCACCTGGTATGTATCTAGAAAGTTGTCCATTTTATCCAGGTTTTCAAACCTTGTTCAATATAAACTCTTGTAGTAGGATCTGATGATTTTTTTGAATTTCCACTGTTTCTGTTGTTATATTTCCCTTTTCATTTCTAATTTTATTAATTTGGATACCGTCTCTGTGCCCTCTGGTTAGTCTGGCTAAGGGTTTATCTATCTTGTTGATTTTTTTTTCAAAGAACCAGCTCCTTGTTTTGTTGATTCTTTTTGTTTCTGTTTGGTTGATTTTAGCCCTAAGTTTGATTATTTTCTGCCATCTACTCCTCTTGGGTGTATTAACTTCGTTTTGTTCTAGAGCTTTCAAGTGCACTGTCAAGCTGTTAGTGTAAGCTCTGGCCATTCTCTTTTTGGCATCACTCAGAGCTATGAGTTTTCCTCTTAGCACTGCTTTCATTGTGTCCCATAAATTTTGGTATGATGTGTCTTCATTTTCATTAAATTCTAAAAAGTCTTTAATTTCTTTCTTTATTTCTTCCTTGACCAAGCTATCATTGATAAGAGCCTTGTTCCAAGTCCATGTGTATGTGTGTTTTCCATTGCTTTTATTTGAGCTTAAGACCAGCCTTAGGATGTGGTGATCTGATAAGGTACATGGAATAATTTCAATATTTCTGTATTTGTTGAGACCTGTTTTGTGACCAATTATATGGTCAATTTTGGAGAAAGTACCATGAGGTGCTGAGAAGGAGGTATATCCTTTTGCTTTAGGGTGGAATGTTCTATAAATATCTGTGAGATCCATTTGGTCCATAATTTCAGTTAGTTTCACTGTATCTCTGTTTAATTTCTGATTCCATGATTTGTCCATTTAAGAGTGGGATGTTGAAGTCTCCCCTTATTATTGTGTGGGCTGCAACGTGTGCTTTGAGCTTTATTAAAGTTTCTTTTATGAATGTGGGTGCCCTTGCATTCGGAGTATAGATGCTCTGAATTGAGAGTTCATCTTGGTAGACTTTTCCTTTGACCAGTATGAAGTGTCCCTCCTTATCTTTTTTGACAACTTTTGGTTGAAAGTCAATTTTATCTGATATAAGAAGGGTCACTCCAGCTTGTCTGTTGGGACCATTTGCTTGGAAAATTGTTTTCCAACCTTTGACTACTAAATAGTGACTGTCTTTGTCACTGAGGTGGGTTTCTTGTATGCAGCAAAACATTGGGTCCTGTTTATGTATCCAGTTTGTTAGTCTATGTCTTTTTATAGGGGAATTGAGACCATTGATATGAAGAGATATTAAGGAAAAGTGATTGTTGCTTACTATTATCTTCCGAGTTAAAGGTGAAATTCTGGTTGTGTAGCTATCTTCTATTGGGTTTGCTGAAAGATTACCTTATTGGTTTTTCTACGGTATGCTTTCTTGCCTTGTGTTGGTATGTTCCACCCATTATCCTTTGCAGAGCTGGATTTGTGGAAAGATATTGTGTAAATTTGCTTTTGTCATGGAATGTCTTGTTTTCTCCATCTATGGTAATTGAAAGTTTTTCTGGGTATAGTAGTCTGGGCTGACATTTATGTTCTCTTATCTGTATGATATCTGCCCAGGCTCTTCTGGCTTTCATAGACTCTGTTGAGAAGTCTGGTGTAATTCTTAAAGGTCTGCCTTTATATGTTACTTGACCTTTTTCTCTCACTGCTTTTAATATTCTTTCGTTGTTTAGTGCATTTGGTGTTTTGATTATTATGTGATGGGAGGAACTTCTGCTCTGGTCCAATCTGTTTGGAGCTCTGTAGGCTTTTTGTATGTTCATGGGCACCTCTTTCTTTAGGTTAGGGAAGTTTTCGTCTATAATTTTGTTGAAGATATTTACTGGACCTTTAAGATGTAAATCCTCAATTTCTTCTATACCTATAATCCTTAGGTTTGGTCTTCTCATCGTGTCCTGGATTTCCTGGATGTTTTTGATTACAAGTTTTTTGCATTTTGTATTTTCTTTGACTGTTGAGTCAATGTTTTCTATGGAATCTTCAGCATCTGAGATTCTTCCTTCTATCTCATGTATTCTGTTGTTGATGCTTGAATCTATGACTCCTGAATTCTTTCCAAGGTTTTCTATCTTCAGAGAGGTCTCACCTTGCAATTTATTTATTGATTCTATTTCCAGTTTTAGATCCTGGATAATTTCCTTCATCTGTTTGTTTGTTTTCCCCTGATATTCTTTAAGGAATTTTTGTGTTTCCTCTTTAAGGGCTTCTACCTGTTGACCCATGTTCTCCTGTGTTTCTTTTAGGGATTTTTGTGATTCCTCTTTAAAGGCTTCTACCTTTTGATCCATATTCTCTTATATTTCTTTAAGGGATTTTTGTGCTTCTACCTGTTGACCCATGTTCTCCTGTATTTCTTAAGGGAGTTATTTATGTCCTTCTTGAAGTCCTCCATCAGTAATATGAGATGTGATTTTAAATCTAGCTCTTGCTTTTCTGATGTGATGGAGTATGCAGGATTTGCTGTTGTGGGAGAACTGGGTTCTGATGGTGCCATGTTGCCTTGGTTTTTGTTGGTAATGATCTTGCATTTGCCTTTGGCCCTCTCGTTATCTCTGGTGTTAGCTGGTCTTGCTGTCTCTATCTTCTCTGTCCTGCAGGTCTGTGCTTCTTTACTCCCAGGATTCCCTTTCTCTCCAATGCCCTGCAAACAGCTGGTTCTCCAGGAAGTATCAGATGATGGGGTCTCTCCTATGGCAGACTTGGCAAGGGTCGAATGCCTGCAGGCTGCTATTTCTCAAATATTCTGCTGCTGCCGGATCTCGAATGCTCTGCTGATGCTGGTTCTCAAATGCCCCGCTTCTACCAGTTCGAATGCCCTACTGGTGCCAGTTCTCGTATGACCTGCTCCTGCCAGTTCTCAAATGCCTTGCTCTTGCACATTCTCTAGAGAGTATCAGGAAGTAGGATCCTCCCTGTGTCAGAAGGGGCACAGGTCTACTACATCCAACGGAGGGGCAGTTGGGGGAGGGGAAGGAGGGGTAGAAGGTAAGGAAGGGGAGTGCTAATCTGGGGGTTGCTGGGTAGTGAGTTCCAGAGCGGCTCTGGGCCTCTAGGGGGTGATTCTTACTGAATAACCTGCTCCTCCCAGTTTTATAGAGAGTATCAGGAAGTAGGATCCTCCCTGTGTCAGATGTGGCACACGTCTACCACATTCGACAAAATGGGGCAGTGAGCCTAGGTTTTCTTAGTTCGCCTTTTTTGATTTTGCTTTGGGCTAAGAGAGAAAGCATAAGGGATTGCTGTATGGTACTAACTCCAGGGATGCATGAAAAAAAAATGACTACTGGCCCTAGTTAGGGAACCAAGAACAGACAGAAGTAAATATACCATAACCAGAGTCTAATGTGGCGAAGTGGGTTTACTTATAGGAATATTGGTGAGGGGTTGCATACAGAAATCGAAATGAGGCTGGGCAGTGGTGGCGCACACCTTTAATCCCAGCACTTGGGAGGCAGAGGCAGGCAGATCTTTTAGTTGGAGGCCAGCCTGGTCTACAGAGTGAGTTCCAGGACAGCCAGGGCTACACAGAGAAACCCTGTCTCGAAAAAAGCAAAAGCAAAAGCAAAACAAAACAAAACAAAACAAAAAACAAAACAAAACAAAAAAAAACAAAAAACCAGAAATCGAAGTGAGTCAAAGACAGTTGTTGTGATGGTTTATATATAGTTGGCCCCGGGAGTTGCACTATTTGGAGGTATGGCCTTGTTGAGAAGGTGTGGCCCTGTTGAAGTAGGTGTGTCACTGTGGGTGTGGGCTTTAAGACCCGACTCCTAGCTGCCTGCCAGTCAGTTTTCCACTACCAGCCTTCAGGTAAAGATGTTGAACTCTCAGTTCCTCCTGCATCTTACCTGCCTAGATGCTGCCCTACTCCCACTTTGATGATAATGACCTCTAAGCCAGCCCCAATTGAATGTTGTCCTTTATAAGACTTGTCTTGGTCATGGTGTCTGTGCACAGCAGTAAAACCCTAATTAAGACAGCTGTGTTACCATAAGCCTACCCTGGCATGGGTGGTAGCTTCTGAAAGCTAGAAATCTAAAGTACTGTACAACCAGTGGGCAGCTCAACAGGTTGGAACTGCCTCTTTCAGAAAGCTTACATGGTTTGAGCCTCTGTCAGACAACTCAGCTCATCTCTGATTGTCCTAGAAGCTAGTCTGAGTCATTTCTAGGAGGCCAGGCCCATCTGAGGATTTCTACCAGCAATTACTGTTTATACACTCTTATGGAAGGAGATGCTACTAAATCTTCAGTTTCAGGGTTTTCCTGAAACCAGTGTGTTGTCTACTTCCTGAGCTCAAAGAGCTTCTCTGCAAGGAGCAATGTTTCACCTCTTCTTAGAGCATCCAGCCGGTTTACCTTCCTTTTAATATCCTGTATTAATGGACTTTTCCATTCCCTTGTCTATGCCCTGACCCTGGATTTTATCTAGGCAAAAACTAGTAGACAACAGGACCCATTGTCTCCACCTTTAATGGGAATTACAATTATGCGCCTTCATGCCTGCATGACTGACGTCCTTTTAAAAAATGACCAAGCCCAAGTCCCGGTGCTTGTGTGGTAACTGCTTTATTGACTGAGCCATCTCCCCAGCCTTGCATTAACACTTGTCTTAGTCAGGTTTTGTATTCCTGCACAAACATCATGACCAAGAAGTAAGTTGTGGAGGAAAGGGTTTATTCAGCTTATATTTCCACATTGCTGTTCATCACCAAAGGAAGTCAGGACTGGAACTCAAGCAGGTTAAGAACCAGGCCTCTGATACAGAGGCCATGGAGGGGTGTTACTTACTGGCTTGTTTCCCCTGGCTTGCTCAGCTTGCCTTCTTACAGAACCCAGGACTACCAGCCTAGGGATGGCATCACCCACAGTGGGCCCTCCCACCCTCCATCACTAATTGAGAAAATGCCTTACAGCTGGATCTCATGGAGGCATTTTCTCAAGAGAGGCTCCTTTCTCTGTGATAACTCCAGTTTGTGTCAGGTGACACACAGAACCAGCCAGTACAACACTTATATGCTGTTTTAAAAGTTGTGTCCTCACTCAGGATGATATTTTCTAGTTTCTTCCATTTGCCTGAGAATTTCGTGAATCCATCATTTTTAATAGCTGAGTAGTACTACATTGTGTAAATGTACCATATTTTCTGTACCCATTCCTCTGTTGAGGGACATCTGGGTTCTTTCCAGCTTCTGGCTATTATAAATAAGGCTGCTATGAACATAGTGGAGCATGTGTCCTTATAACATGTTAGAGCATCTTCTGGGTATATGCCCAGGAGTGGTATAGCTGAGTCCTCTGGTAGTATCATGCCCAATTTTCTGAGGAACTGCAACCTTCCTCAGTGATTGTACCAGCTTGCAATCCTGCCAACAATGGAGGAGTATCCCTCTTTCTCCACATCCTTGCCAGCATCTGCTGTCCCCCTGAGTTTTAATTTTAGCCATTCTGACTGGTATGAGGTAGAATCTCAAGGTTGTTTTGATTTGTATTTCCCTGATGACTAAGGATGTTGATCATTTCTTTAGGTGTTTCTTGGCCATTCAATATTCCTCAGTTGAAAATTCTTCAAGTGAGGTAACCCAATCACAAAAGAACACACTTGGTATGCATTCACTGAGAAGTGGATATTATCCCAAAAGCTCTGAATACCCATGAGACAATTCACAGACCGCATAAAGCTCAAGAAGGAATATCAAAGTGTGGATGCTTCAGTCCTTCTTAGAAAGGGGAACAAAATACTCATGGGAGCAAATACAGAGACAAAGTGTAGAGCAGAGACTGAAGGAAAGACCATCCAGAGACTGTCCCACCTGGGGATTCACCCATATACAGTCACCAAACCTTGACACTATTGTGGATGCCAAGAAATGCTTGCTGAAAGGAGCCTGATATAATTGTCTCCTGAGAGGCCCTGCCAGAGCCTTACAAATACAGAGGCAGATGCTCACAGCCAACCATTGCACTAAGTACAGAGTCCCCAATGGAGGAGTTAGAGAAAGAACTGAAGGAGCTGAAGGGGTTTGCAACCATATAGGAAGAACAATGTCAACCAACCAGACCCCGCAGAGCTTCCAGGGACAAAGCCACCAACCAAGGAGTACACATGGCTCCAGCTGCATATGTAGCAGAGGATGGCCCTGTCAGGCATCAATGGGAGGAGAGGTCCTTGTTCCTATGAAGGCTTGACAGATGCCCCAGTAAAGCAGAGGAAGGGGGTGGCATAGAGGATTTCAGGGAGGGGGAACTCAGGAAAGGGGATAATATTTGAAATGTAAATAAAGAAAATATCCAAAAAATAATACTTAAAAAAAAGTTGTGTCCTTTAACCTTCCAAGTAGCTCCATCTCCTGTGTCTGTCACCTGCCAATGGCCCATCTGTCAATGGAATCAATCTATTGAGGAGGAGAGAGCCCTCAGGATGCTGTCAAATACCAAATACCATCTCTGAGTGTGGCTGCTTTGGGGACCTAGTATTTGACAAATGAGCATTGGTAAACATTTCAGATCCAAACCGCTTCAGGGAGAAAAATAATACAAAACGAAGCAAAACAAACAAGCAGACAAAAAGCAAGACAAATAATAATGATAGTTCACAAACTTAGTACATTAGGACAGTGAAGGTTAAGTGGGAGTAGATTTAGCACCAATGAAATAGAAGCAGAAGAATTGTAAAAGAAAACAAGAGAAAGCACATTATGAAATCCTGAAAATATGTCATCAGGAACTATGCCGAAGGGATGAGGTGACATTAAGAGTTTCAGTTTTCTGAAGCTCTGGAAAATACCTATTGATCATTGTGCTTCTGTCTCCGTCTTCTTTGGATAGTTACTGTAGCTGGAATTATAATTGGCCACTCTTGGGAGCTGGTATTGACTAAGGTTTCTTCTTCTTCTTCTTCTTCTTCTTCTTCTTCTTCTTCTTCTTCTTCTTCTTCTTCTTCTTCTTCCTCCTCCTCCTCCTCCTCCTCCTCCTCTTCCTCCTCCTCCTCCTCCTCCTCCTTCTCTTCTTCTTTTTTTCTCCTCCTCCTCTTCTTCTTTTTCTCCTCCTCCTCTTCTTCCTCCTCCTCCTCCTTCTTCCTCCTTCTTTTCTTCCTCTTCTTCTTTCTTTTCTTCTTCTCCTCCTCTTCCTCCTCCTCCCCTCTTCTTTTTCTCCTCCTCCTCCTCCCCCTCCTCCTCCTTCTCCTTCTTCTTCTATGTATTGCATGTACATATGTGTACATATGTGTCTGGAGCCATGCTAGCCCACGCATGAGCATATGGAGACCATAGGTTGGTATTGGTATTCTTTTCTATTACTCTCCACTGTCATTTTTGAGTTGACTCTCTCTGAACCTAGGGATCACTGTTCGACTAGCAGGGTAGCAAGTCCCAGGGCCTCTCTGTCACCATCTTCCTTGCTCCCTGAGAACACCTTGTGTATGAGTGTTGGGGACCTGAACTGGGTTTCATAGCAAGCACTGTAACCACTGAGCCATCTCATTGCCTTTGAGTGATGTTGATCTTAACCTGCAGTCCAAGTCTGAATTTTCTGCTGCAAATTACCATGCCACAAAAGACCAGAATAATGTCTGCTGGGTGGGTGAGCCTGAGCAAAGCACACAGCACCCTTCTCAGTCATGATTCATGCTCCAGACAGACGGTCAGGAAGCAAGGGCAGGCCTGGGTGTGCCTCTCCTCAGTCATAGAATGGTCAATCCAATACCTGGAAGCCGTGGTGTCCCCACGCTTGACCCCAATTAAAGAGCTTATTTTCAAAAGTAATGGGCAGAAGTGAGAATGCAGCCATGAGGTCTAAGTATGACATCTCTTTTTTTCAGTTAATTAATGTATGACCCATTTGCTATATTAGTAATGAACCTAGAATGTCCTCCTGGCTTTCTCCTCAAATTAGCCAAAGTCACCTGAGGCTTCTATGCTCTTCAGCAGGACTTCCACTTCCAAACTAAAACCACTCATGACTTATTAGTCCACCTCACTGTTATTTTTCGTTATTCAAAGGTGCAAATACTGAGAAACTACTGTAAATAGTTCAGCAGGCCACCCTCCTGGGTCCTCTCTGTTCTGGATCCATGCACGTTGTCCGCCTTCGCCTTTTGAGACGGGAGATGATGAGAGATGATGTACACTGAAGGAAGACAGAGTCTTATCCATTTCCAGGACTCAGAACCATGCCTGGAACATACCAACCACTTAGTAAATATTAAATAAGGCATCAATATCAGCTTTGATTACAGGGCACATCTTGTCCAGGAGGTTAGTATTATAGTTAGGAGTCTTCACAGTTGAGGAAGAGTGCTGGTGACTCTTCACCCAGCAACACAGCTTCCGGCACTGTGTAGGCCAGCTGGTAGAGAGGGTACTTCCCAGTCAACCCCAGTTGGGTTTCTTTATGTCCTGTGACCAACGGTGTGGTGTCTTCAACGGCAGAGTATTACTATCAGTTTTGGAGGATGGCCAAGAAACACGCTTTCTGGATTCCAGGCACAGAATGAGGGTTTTGTGCTGCTGTAGTCAAGGTCTCAGTGAGAGGTGGGGTCTTATCCGAGTCACGGGAGGGAGGTCACATGGTTATTGGCAGTATTCAGCTTCTTTGCCCTCTCTGACTCAGGGCTGTAGTTTCCTGCCTTCCATTCTCAGGTCATAACCTTTGTTATTCACTACCTGGTTTTAGCAACATGACGACTTGCTTACGTCAAGGCAGCAATGAAGAGAAACTTGAGCGACAGGCAGTTCCACCTCATGTAATATGATTTCATGTAGATAGTGACACAGTGCCCTTTTAAGTCCAGAGCTTTCGGTTGGTTGGTAGCAAATTGTGGCCTCACTCACTGGAGTGGAGGGTGTATCAGTGGGGGCCAGACCAGAGGGACCCCCTGAGTCTGTCCTCTAGCACCCACGTTTATAACTGCATCCTATTGTAAACAAAAGATGTTCAAATGTTCTAGCAGTATATGGAAGTTTGAATGAGAAATGTCCCCCCCCCCACACTCAGTCGTGTGTTTGAACACCTGGTCCCCGGCTGCTGGTGCTATTTGGGAAGATTAGGGAACTTGGACTTGTAAGTGGGAGTTGAGGATTCGTAGCCTCACCTCAATTTCTGTTCTCTCGGTCCCTCAGCTTACTGTGTATGAATGGAAAAGTTAACCGCCAGTCTCCCACTCCTGCCATCACGCTTTCCCAGACGGTTGCCATGACTCCCTTCCTGATGAACTCTGTCACTCTGGATCCGTATGTCAAACAAAGGCTTTCTTCCTTAAGTTGCTTTGGGCAGCGAGTTTTATTACAACAACGGAAAAGCAATAATCAAATCTGCGAGGACATCAATCAATTAATAACCATTTCTGGCCCCTGGTCACTGCCTCTTTCCTTTATCCACCCTTCAGAGCTTTCTGCTGATATTTCAGACGCTCCAGGCTATTCCTCCTGAGGATCTGTAGTCAGAGTCTCTGGCAAATTCTTCCTCTTGTTTTTTTCCTGAAGTTTCAACTCTCAGTCTCACCTGTGGGGTTCAAATAACAGTGCCTCCCACGGAATCTTCCACCCTCCCCCATTCCCAAAGCTCCCGGCTGCTCCGTCTAGCATGGGTTCTTTCCCTTCTTTTTTGTGTTCTGTTTACCTCTAAACTCCCACCTCATGCTTCTGGCTTTGAACATCTTTCCGCCTTATACACCGGAGACTTCCTTTCTTCTCCCAGTCATTCTCTGTGGACTCCATTGATTTAGAAAATCCTGTTGATGCTCACCTCTTTCTAAAGATGTATTTCATAGAGCAGAACTTTTCTATGTGGCTCTGAACTCAGGCAGGCCTTGGGTTGTAATAGGTGAGTGTGTGTGTGGATGTGTACGTGTGAGTGTGTGTACATGTGTATGCATGTGTGTGAATGTGTATATGTGTGTGAATGTGTGTACTATGAGTGTGCATATGTGTGTGAGCATGTGTGTGTGCACATGTGTGTACATATGTGTGTGTGCATGTATGTATGTGTGTGAATGTGTGTATGAGTGTGTACATGTGTGAGTATATGTACATGTGTGTAAGTGTGAGTGTGTGCATGTGTGCATGAATGTGTGTATGTGTGAGAGTATATGTACATGTGTGTGAATGTATGTATGAGTGTGTGTGCCAGTGTGTGAGCATGTGTGAGAATGAGTGTGTGTACATGTGTATGTGTGCATGTGTGTGTGCATGTGTATGAATTGTGTGAGTGCGAGTGTGTGCATGTGTATGCATGTGTGCATGTGTGTGCATGTGTGAGTATGAGTGTGTGTACATGTGTGTGAGTATGTGCATGTGTGTGAATTGTGTATGTGCACATGTGTGTATATATGTGTGTGAGTGTGTGCCTGTGAGTATGAATGTATATGTGTGAGTGTATGTACATGTGTGTGAGTGTGTGCATGTGTGTGAATTGTGTGTGTGCGCACGTGTCTGTGTGCATGTGTGTATAAGTGTGTGTGTCTGTGTGTGCATACATGTGTGTGTACACGTGTGTGTGAGAGTGTGTGTGTACATGTATGTGAGTGTGTGTACCCATGTGTGGGTGATAGAGGAGATTGATCTCGGATCCTTGTACATGACCTGTACCTCAATGCTGACCTGTACCTCAGTTCTCAATGTGCTCTGTAGTGCATTTCTACAATGTATTCAGTTAAGTCTAAGTTAAGTCCAGAGTTCCTTTTTTGATGTCTGACAAATGCCCGGGTGAATGATGCCTCCACTCTTTCAAGGGCTCATTGTTATCCAAGAAGAGGATCCCTGATATCTTAAACTTCATTGCTAAGATTAGTGAGTATCTTCTATAAATAACACTAGAAGCCACACATTGATGGCAGGTTTACAGCTTAGCTGGGGCTGGGTGTCTGAGTTAGTTTCACAGACATATGGACCTCGTGCTGTGGTCCACATAGGGCTAATGTCCCCCAGAAGTCCTTGTGTTATACGCAGTTAGAAAGTGGGAGGGCCGTTAGGAGTGCTAAGTGAGAGGCCTGTAGGTGATTTTATGCACACCCCACAAGCAGACTGTGGGACGATAGTTGTCACACTATAGTCTCACACACACACACACACACACACAGGCACACACACTTATACACACATATACACACATGTGCACACACACACAAGTCACACACTATACAGTCTCACGAGCCTCTGGTTCAAGCTGTAAACACTTATGTAACATACATGTCAAACCGCTGCTTTCCACAACCCTCAGAGACCTGGTTTTAGCGGTGAACCTCAGTGGAGCTGAATGAAGCCTCCCAGCCTTTTTATTGGACCTCAAGCATTTTCCTCTGGTAACAGGAGTTGACTAGCCTAACTCTCCAACTGCCCCATGCACTTGGTTTATGGCTTTGCCATCATTATCTTGAAATTCTTGGTAATTAATAAATTCTTTTATTAAACTTATGTTTTGCATATGAAGTATGATGGGACATATAACCTATGAAGAAAGGATATCTACAGAATACGCGTGTCTGTTGTTCCTTGTGTGGTATTGGCAATGCCCCAAGTATACATGATTATAGTGGGTGTTGCTACTTTTTTTCCAATCCAATTCCCCAGTAAAAGAAATCTCAACCCAATCAGTAACAATACAAGCTATAAGCCTAGATTGGGCAGATCTCCCACTACACTACTCTATTTCCATCTATATTATCCCATATAATATGTGGTTTCTCTAGGCCATGAGCTTTTCTCTCTGTGGCCTCTATTCTATCTCTCTTAGCTCCTCCCTGTCCTGTTGATTTTTTTTGCTCCTCCCCCAAACTCTCAGCTCCTCCCCCTTCCTCCTGCCCAATCATTGGCTCAAGCCTTTATTTGAAAAGTTAAGGTGGGGAGAAGGTTCACAAGCTAGCTTCTCATCTGTAGCCCCTCTGAGGAGTGGGATTAGTATCAAAATATAAGTCTAGGGCTAAACACAACAAGTGGGTATAATGATGTGTAGGAATTCGGTGAGATTAGGAGTGCTCCAGTGATCTGGAGAGTGGGAGTGTGGCCCCTTCTACCCATTGGGACCGCAGCGCAGCTGATGCCCCAGGGCTGAGACTCCCAGGCCGGGCTTCCTCCTGATTGAGAACTTGCAATGTAGGATGACAGCAGCGATGTCATAAACACAATGAATTGCCAGGCGAACTACAGTGTCTCCTCTTACTCGCATTACTTCTCCATTAGTCAATAACTTCCTTTAAAAATGATGGCATCGCGAGAAAGAGCAAATAGAAACCTGTGGTTCCTTTTCCTTTCAATTTGTCCTTCCTCAAGCTGAAGGTAGGGATGAAATAAAAACTGCCCAGCCTGCGCCGAGCTTTGTCACACGGTTCTGGCAGGAGCAGGGTATGTGTGCACGGAGAAGCCGTGGGACCCACACTGAGCGATTCCAGCCGCCCGCTCATAAAGCAGACGCAGCTGTACCGCAATGTTAAGCTGGCAGGGCGTGATAACTAGGTTCATCCTAGCATTCTTTTTACTCATACGCTTTCTTAAATAGCACTAATCGGGACAATAAAATCAATTATGAGTTGTTGAGAGAGACAGAGAGGGTGGAAGAGAAAGAGAATAGAAGGTACAAAGTTTATTATGTTTATATTATTTATAAACCTAGGTTATTTATTATGTTTATATTATTTATAAACGTACATATATTGTCCATGAGCCCGGAAGAATATTTTCTCTGTAGGACACACTACAGATTTCTTTGCATGTATGGACAATGAACAGTAATTCAGAATTACGCTGCGAGTATTTTGCTGCCTTGTCAGATGGCAAAATCACAAACAAAAAAGTACGAATGGGTGAAGAAAGGTCACAGATACGTGTGGGATGTCAGTGGGAGAGCTGAGCTGGGAGAGATGTGAACTCAGCCAGGACAAGACCACCAGGAGTCCAGTCCCTAATGCTCAAACTCGGGCAAGCCCATGAGTGGTGGAAGGGGCCACACCTTCCAATACATTTTAACGAATAGGTGAGTTTTTGTGTACAGAATCTGTGGATACCGAGTATGGAGTGGAAGAAGAAGAAGAAGAAGAAGAAGAGGAGGAGGAGGAGGAGGAGGAGGAGGAGGAGGAGGAGGAGGAGGAGGAAGGAGGAGGAGAAGAGGAGGAGGAGGAGGAAGAAGAAGAAAAAGGAGAAGAAGGAGGAGGAGGAGGAGGAGGAGGGGAGGAGGAGGAAAGGGGAAAGGGGAGAAAGAGGAGGAAGGGAGGGGGAAGAAAATGAAGAGGAGGAGGAGGATAACAATAACATCCCAACAAAATAACCACAAAAAACCCCCACACTTAATTTTAGTAGTTAATACAATGTTTTAGACTATCAGTTTGGTCTGAAAATCAACAATGTATTCCATGAATTGATGGCATAGGTCACACCCATCTCAGAGAATCCTCAATAGTATAGGGGAAGGGGGGAAATCCCCTTTGCTTTTTTAAGTTTAGTCACTAGGACTTGCAAATTAAATTGATAAAGGGCAAGTTTAAGAGGAAGGGAGAGTGCAGTTACACGGGCTGAGTGCAGGGAGACCTCGGACACTCTCCAGAGGGCGAGGGAGTAAAGGAAGACGGCTGGGCTCTGAGGGAAGTCGTGAGAAGGGTCTTAGGATGTAAGCCACAAAGGCTCATTCATTGTTCTGTAAAATTGTACAGAGGAGGGTGCGGTTTCTCAGAAGGCAGAGCAGACACCTTTACAAAGGAAATCCACAGCACATCTATGACGAAGAAACGAAGGCCAGGGTTTCATTAGAAATGGGAGGCATTAGAGTGCCACTGACATGTGGACTTTCTTGGCTAGCACAGTCTTCAGGTTTGGAGTGGTGTGCCCTGATCTCCTGCCGGTGGGACTGACACTAGAAGGGGAGGGAGCAAGGCTAGTGTGAGTGGGGGAGCATGAAGCCATCTGCGTGATGGGATAAGCCCCATTGTTCAGACAATTCAGGTGGTCACCAGATCCTTTGACACAGTGAAAGCAACTACGGCCTAAAAACAGGTCTCACATAGAGGGGGAGGACACAGCAGTGCGAGAGACAGTTCTAGAACTCATGTTAGTGAGTTAAATCCTAAATTGGAGTTAAACATGGCAGGAAGACGTGGGTCTGGGTTGTGACTAGTTGGCACGGTTGAGTGGGGACGCTTGTTTGCTTAGCTCGTGTCCTTGTTGACATGTTCTTTAAGGGACTGAAGAAGGATTCCCACCCCAGGCCCTATTGCTGTTTCAGACAAGTGGCAGATTCCCTTATGCCCATTTCGTTACTTTTGTTGATTCTTCTTCCTTGCTGCTGTTCTGTCACTCTGTCCTGTACCCGCCCACTCCCAGTATTCTCCTGGCCCCTTTCAGATCACAGTGGCCACGCCCTCCTCCACCAGGCTCCTCTCTCCATCATCATGACCTCTACCCACACTCACTTCGACAGAACAACACACACATGAGTTAGAGGTGAAGATTACTGCACACACCATCTAACTCCATCTAAACGGGCATGAACTGTCTTAGGACTTAGGGGCGCTCGAGAGATATCTTAGGACATACCCAGTAATGCTTAATTTGTCTCTGTTTTCTAGCCTTGCCTCTACGGTGATGTCAAATCGCTCTTTAACATCTCTCTCTTACCACTTTAAGAAAAGTCCCAGCATTTTCTTCCTGTTAGTTTTGAGCAGATTAAGAAGGAAAAAAAGATATTTAACAGATGCTCAGGAGTTTTCCCAACAATTTCAAGATTAGGAGAATGCCTCTTTTAGAGATTCTGGGTGTTTCCTGGCAGCTTCAGCGGGAGTGAGTCGAAAAGAATTTAATAACTGATAACTTTGCAAAAGCCAAGAAGCTCTGACAGTGAACTCCGGGGCAACTGTTTCTCTGGCTCCAAAATGTTATTGCAGATTAAAATGTATGCTTATCCTTTATGATCATATCAGGCAGCGTAGGCTGGCAAGACTGAAATAGTCTGCTCTTACACTTATTAATAAAAATCACTTGTTCATTAAGATATCCATACCTGTCTATCCACAGGAAGACAGAAGTGACCTACTTGCCTCAGAAAGCCAGACATGGTGTTGTCAACCTTGTAGGTGAAAGGAGGGGTGGATTCAGTCCAGGTTTGGGGGCGGGGTTATTACTGTCACCATCTGGTAGCATGTTCTTTGGGTGAACTCACACCTCTCCTGTGTTTTAAGTGGCCACAGGGCATCTTGCTAGGCAACCTAATAAAGGATTACCTTCTAAATGTTACATTGAAAGCTTTTCAAGACCGCCTTCATCTAACAATACAATATCACATCTGGCGGGACTGCCCTCCTTGTAAAACACGCTCAGAAGTATTTATTAAGTACTTTTGGAAGATGCATAACCAGTGACGTGAGCCGGTGCTAAGAGTCATTAGACAGCTGTCTTCAGTAGTGGCGGGAAAGGCCAGCTCAGCAAGAACCACGCAACAAATTAAAGCCAATACACAGTGCAGCACTCCAATCTCACTCCTGCCCCTGCGGATGAGAACAACACATTCCACAGTCTAACAGCTCAGTGAGCGCTGAGCACTGTCTCTACTATGCGGCCGGGGAAATCATGAACTAAAGACGCACACCGACATAGGAGGAGCCCTACAGGGCAATGACATTTGCTGTAATGACCTTGGCTTAGGAGACTGACACCCTGCATTAATGAAGTCTCAGGGGTGTGTGGAAAGGAAGCACAGGCGTGGAAGGTGTGGGGCACGTCAGGGACTTCCTTGTCTTTGTCACCAGACATCAGAATGGTCCTCCCTCTCCATCTTTCTTTCTGGTCTTCCTAGTCCAACAGCCCCACAGCGTTGGGCAGGAATCGCCTGGTGTGCAGGGACTTCAGCAGCAAGGGCGGTATTGCTACTGACATGTTGAGCATGGAGTGCAGTCCATGGGAGGATACGTAGGGAACATGTCATGGGAAACCGATAATGCAGCCAAGAGGTTGTGTGAGCTCATTCACAGCCAACACAACGCCACTGTGGTATTTCTACGTGCCATCAAGATTGTAACATGGGATGGAGCCTCACTGGTCAGTGGGGTGCCCTGTGTGCTTCATCAAGCGTGAGGAATGGAGGGTAAGGCCTCACCTCCATGCCCCAAGGACATTTGTATACCAACAGATGTGGCTCTGGGTGCCCCCTGAGCAGGGTAGTGTCTGCAGACTTCAGGACGCAGATGAGAATCTCACTCTCTGCTTTCATTCAGAGAATGCACCTCTGCAGGGAAGGGCATCTGTGTCCAGATCTACCAATCATCTTAGGAATGTCAGTTTTTAGATTTTAGGGACTTGGAGCCAGGCATTTAGCTTATCTGTGCCTTAGCTTCCTTGTCTAATTTGAACAATAATAGCTACCCCTCTCCCTTTAAACAATATTCCATTTTTACACTTATTTATTTATCTATTATTTATTGAGATAAGCTCTCACTCTGCATCACTTGTTAGCCTGGACTTCCTATGCAGGCCAGGTGTACTAGTCAAGTTCTCAAGAGAAAGAATTTATAGAATAAATATATATTCTATGACTATATATAGTCATATTTATACATACATATATACATACTGTCTTAGTCAGGGTTTCTATTCCTGCACAAACATCATGACCAAGAAGCAAGTTTGGGAGGAAAGGGTTTATTCAGCTTACACTTCCACACAGCTGTTCATTACTAAAGAAAGTCAGGTCTGGAACTCAAGCAGATCAGGAAGCAGGAGCTGATGCAGAGGCCATGGCTTACTGGCTTGCTTCCCCTGGCTTGCTCAGCCTGCTCTCTTATAGAACCTAAGAATACCAGCCCAGAGATGGTACAACCCACAAGGGATCATCCCCTATTTGATCACTAATTGAGAAAATGTCCCACAGCTGGATCTCATGGAGGCACTTCCCCAACTGAAGCTCCTTTTCCTATGATAACTCTAGCCTGTGTCAAGTTGACATAAAACCAGCCAGTACACTTACATACGTGTGTGTGTGTGTGTGTGTGTGTGTGTGTGTGTCCCAGGTCCAAGAATGGCTGTCTACCAATTAATAATGTAGTTGTTTAGTACGTGAGGCTTAGAGTCACAGCTGGAATGAATAGACTTGCCAGCAAGATCAAGTAGGCAAAGAGAGAGAGAGAGAGAGAGAGAGAGAGAGAGAGAGAGAGAGAGAGAGGGAGGGAGAGGGAGAGAGAGAGAGGGAGAGGGAGGGAGAGAGAGAGAGAAAGAAAAAGAGAGAAAGAGAGAGAGAGAGAGAGAGAGATTCCTTCTTCCATGTCTTTTACAAAGGCTGACAGAAGGAGGTGTGGCCCAGATTAAAGGTGGATTGTCCTACCTCAAAAGAGCTAGATTAAAGGTATATCCTTACATCTCAGATGATCTGGATTAAATGTAGGTCTTCCCATTTCAGATGATTTAATTAAGGGGAAAAATATCCCTCACAGGAGGGCCCAGCAACTTGGGTTTTAGTTAATTCCAAGCTGCCAATCTGACAACCAAGCCATCATATTGTTACTTCAAACTCAAGGAGATGCTCCTGCCTCTGCTACCCCTGTGCTGGGATTACGGGTGAGCACCCTCATACCTGCTAAGTGTTGTATTTTTAGACGAATCAACTAATATACAGGAAGCACTTATACAGTATACTTATACTAATATACAGGAAGCACTTAGCACCGTTCCTGCGTGTCGCTACTACCATCCAGTGTTGCCTATATTATTTTTTAGCAGGTGTTATGGTTTTCTCTTTGACGAGAGGGAACATATCTCACTGAATTATCTTCCTAAACAAATGCCCAAGTGCATGGTTCTGAACAATTAAATATATTTGTGGCAAATTTCCATCTCATATCTTATTTAACAAACTCCAGAAGAAATTTCTGTCTCTATTCCGTAGACCACACAAATGTACAGATTTGTGTCCAACTTACCTTCAAGGACAATCTTCAGGAATAGGTGATCTTGCAAAAGGGTGCCCTAAGCATCCTATGGAGGGCAGAGTGCCTAATTAAATGGGGATTTTATACTGAGTATCAGCAGGTGATAGTCTTCATGTCACATTTTGCTCTCTTGTGGACAGCATCACTTCAGGTGATCAGAGAAACACCACAAGGGCTTTGTTATTGCAGTGTAGATTCAATGGGAAATGTTGCCAGTGGCTTTTTAGAAATGATGACCGAGTAGACACATCATTTTCCCGACTTGTCGTGGATTCAGGTGGAAAACCTAGTACCTATTATTTCCTTACATTTTGTCTACTTCTTTGCAGGGGAAAGGAGGGAAGTTGGGGGGTCACAGTAATGCCTAGGAAATGGCCGTCACCATCTCACGCGTCGTTTACGCTCTTCCAGGACACAGGAGAACAATGGTGTGTATGGCCATGTCAGAAGCACAGGTCAATCCTGTGTGTGACTTAAAGTAAGAAAGGGAGGGAGGAATGAAGGAAGGAAGGGAGAAAGGAAGAAGGAAGGAAGGAAGGAAGGAAGGAAGGAAGGAAGAAGGGAAAGAAGGAAGAAAATGCCTATAGTTGTTTTGATGTTGCTAAGAATGGCAAATAGAAACAAATGGGTCTCAAATTCTCTCTCTATAGCAGCAAATGGAATCAAAACACAACTGGGAAAGCACCAGTTGCTGGAGCTTTGCTCACTGGCACACCAGGCAGGACTGCCTCGATGCGGAAAGTCCGGTCCGCCGGGACCAGGTTCTAAGTGTGGTCCGTTCTGTCATGAAGGCAGGCTCCTGTTTGGGGCCGACCATTTGTGGGGAGCAATTGATAGTGTGCTTGATGATGCCAGAGTTAGCTTTGGATGCTTGACGCTAATTCCAAATGTTTTCAATGCAACAAGTAGGCAGGCTGTGTGTGTGTGTGTGTGTGTGTGTGTGTGTGAAGGCAAGAGTTAGTTTTGACTAATGTTACCTAGTGTTTTTCAAGTGGGAGTATACCTGGAAAAACTATGAGGCGTCATATGCATGTGAGTATAACTTGTTCTTGCAAATGAGCATTATTAAGCCTTGAGATGAGCTTATAATTTATTATTTAAGCTAAAAAACACTGTGGAGAGTAAAGGACACCTGTGAATCATTATTATACTGGGACAGAAGCAGGGAACTGCCTGGGAAGGTCCGAGACACATTGGCTTCTGACTTGCACTTTATATATGAGTAGATATATATATCTCTCCTCTCAATGATGTTCCTTTGTGTGTATGTTTTATTCATTTGTTTCACGGTGGTTGTCTTTCTTTGGAGAGGTGATGCCCAGGATGGAGGGTCGATTTCAACTCAGTTTTTCCTTTTACCTCTTCCTGTGCCTTCCCGGGTTGAACTTTCCCAGGTTGTAAGATGCAGGAGGAGAGCACTCACAGCCTTGTCCCAGAGGAAGTAGGGTTTCCGGTGTAGGGAAAAAAGCCTTTTTGTGTACTTGAGTCTCTTGACTCAAGCTCTTCGCCCCAATCCAGACAGCCTGGTCTATAGATTTTCTTTAAACAAAGAAAAGAGCTTCATGCTTAAAAACAAACACATGTAAAAGTGCCAAGCTTATCTTTGACTCTATTAAAATAGTTTCCAAATGCTAATCTATATGCCATGGTTCAAGCAAACAAATAAAAACATGAAAGTTATCCCTACATTCCCAACAAGCTTTTAATAACATCTTTGTGTAGACTTCTTTGCTTACCATAGTATGAGACGTCTTATTTTTTGCACATGGGAGCAGTGTACTAGAATTCACAACTGGAAATGAGAATTCACAGCAGAGAACTCCGTGTCTTTCTCGTAGCATCAGCTCCAGAACTGGTGACTGGGACCTAGGTGCTGGGTGGCCGGGTCAGTTCCACTTTAGGGAGAGGCTCGTAGGAACCTGAGAGGCTTCTAGTCCAGCCCGTGGGCTTTGAGTGCCCCAGGGAGAGGGAGAGAAATAGGATTGAAGACAACCAAAGCCTGGCGAGGGTGGAGGCTCCACCGCCAAGACAGGAACCCCTGCCTAAGTCAGGGGCACGTGGCGATGGCCATGACAAGAAAATGAATTCAGAATTTCTCTTTGGTATGAGCTGCTTTTTACTAACTACTATGGGGCATGCTGTGAAGAAAGAGACCAGTCTGGTTTTGTAGTCAGAACTGTCTTTAACTTGACAGTCACCTTCCTCAGTGTCTAAAGGAAGACGTTTAAGGGAGACACAGCCACCAGCGTTAGGAGTGGGATGGACAAGGGTTTGGTTTCATGGTACTTTACAGGATGCTCGAACAGCGGTCAGCAAGGGTGCAGCGCCAGTTTTCTGTGGGAGTAGAAGGCTCAATCGTTTAAATTTACATTTGGAGTCAGGTTGATCTTTAGATCAGGTAAATAAACCACGGGAAGGCCTGAGAAGGAGGCAGAGTTCTTGGGACGGATAAGACACTTTTAAGTAATTTGCCTTTTCTGAATGTGAAGTCTAGGCCAAATTGACAGGCAGGGGAATGAGGTATTCACGTAGTACTGGTCCAAGCACCCTGCTTTGATTCGTACTACTTAGAAGTTCAAAGGCATGCCAGCACTCTGAATCAGCAGTTTATTTATTTAGGATTTTAATTAAGGAGGAAAATTAAGGCAGAAGGGAGTTAAAAGACACTGCATTTCAGAATGAAAGGTCTCCTGTGTGCAAATAAAAACCTGTGGGTCCTGTTTATTTGCTGCTATTTTGCACACTTGCTGCTGATCCCAAGTGCTCATGGGTAGTTCAACTGAGATTGTTAAGAAATTAAAAATATTATGTACATTTGTTTTTCTGCCCAGTTCTAATAAACCTGGGCTCGTGTCAGGGTATATCCTTTGTCTGACTGGACAAATGTATCTCATTCTATTTATTACAAAAGTGAGCACAGTATTTTATATGCTAGAGAACCCCTGATGGTGACGTTCCTAGAGATCTCTGCACGTTTGTCTGGCCCTTGCTTTGAGATGTTAGCGGGTGCTGCTCTCGGGGCAGATGTGCAGGGCTGGGATCTGTCTGCGCCCTGGGCTATTGGGCGCTAAGGATTGGCTGTGAAGCTTAACTCGGTTGTTCCTGGATAGTGTTTTTGGGAATCTTGTCAGAGTCATCTCCACCCCTAGATCCGCTCAAGGCTGTTGCTTTGCTTCCTTGGGTAGAAGCTCACACAGCACCAGGGGAGGCTCGTAAGGACCATTCATCTCAGGAGAGGTCTCTCCCAAGTTCCATTTTCCATTTGAGTCATGTCATCTCATCTCACACTGTAGCGTGTACTTTTATAGGTATGCTTACGCTCTCTTGTTCTGACAACTGCCGCAGCCATGCGGCCTCCTCACTCAGCCCTGCCAGTTGCCAGCTGGCGCCCTAAGGTCACCTGTTCCTCTGGCTGCCAACAGCCACCCTTCCCGAAAACGCCGGAAGCTGCTGTTCGCACGCTACCGGCTGTCCCCTTTAGCCCCAAGGAAGGAGAACACTAGAGACTTCCATTATTCAAATCTGACCAGATAACTCAATGGCTGGGCGAAGAATTTCCTTTCCTAATCTAACAGTACCATCCTCCTTGGCCTCGGCCGGTGGCAGCGGCTACACACTATAGATGCTCCAGAGACCTGCATGCCTGCGGCTCCACAGCCTGGTCGGAATTCCCCAATCCACCCTACCTGGGACCCGGAAATCCCACCTCTTTCTCCTCGCCCAGCAATTGGCTTCTGCTGGTTTTATTGACATAATCAAGAAACAATCAGCGAACCAGATGTCAGTCTCAGCTCCTCCATCTACATCACACTTTTTGAAACCCTCGCATGCGCATGCTTGCTGGCTATGTCTGCCTAACTCCGGGCCACACGCAAGGCGCCTCGGAGCAGAACCTACGCTCTCTGCTCTCGTCCCTGTGATAGCGGGCACATGATAACGTCATCGCATCTCTCCGGAAAGAGTGGCCATTTAAGGCCTAAGCCAATTAGAATTTTCTTAAAACAACCTCCCCAAACCTCCTACAGGTACTTGGAAGAGACAAGTTCCTTTAAGGTAGATGTTTAGTCTGCATCCTCGAACCCAATATATAAGCCTTCTTTATTTCTCTTTACGCCAGAGCATTCTTGGGAAAACATTTCCCCTTTCTCTCTCTGTTTACACTTCTGAATACACAAGAGCCCAGGCTCCCTCAGCAGCTAGGAAGGAGGCGTTAATTCCTTCTGACTTTGCCACGCGTCTAATATATGACCCAACACGGTATGTTCCACTGCTTGTTCAGATCAGCCAACGAATGGCAGAGACGTAACCACGCGTCGGCTGTGCGTGCAGGTTCACTTAGGCTCGAGTCGGCAGCCAAGCCTTTCCAGCTTCAAAGATAGAAAACAACATGTGACCTTTCATTACCACTGCTTCATAAACTGCCAGTTTTCAAGTAAATACTATTTCGATGTGTGTGTTTGACACTGACTATCCCAGACTGTTTATTCAAATAGCAGCCTTACTACTTATTGGAAAGTACTCTGCTTTTGGTACTTTCCTCGCCCATTAAACTGGTTTCCGTTTACTTCCAAATCAAATCTGTCACACTGCGATTGTTGCAGGTGCATCATTTGTTCCCAGGCTCCCAAATTGTCTTGTAAAATGCACTTTGCTTGATGAAAACCGTGATGGTGATAATTGAATTAAACTGTAGTATTCCTTACAGCTAAATGCCACGTTCTCCATACCTTTGTTTACGCGGACGCCTTCATTTAAGAATATTCTTAAAATTAATGATGTGTTGCTGTTAAAATAATGGTTAAATACATGGAGGAGCATGCACTTTTAATCTGACGGGTCCTGGGCACCCACGACACAGCGCTACGGTAGAGTGCGAAGAGGTGAGAGTTTCAGCCATGTTTGTCAAGGGGGTCTTGAGATATAGAATCCGTGTAGTGTTCAGTATGCAGAGAAGCACAGAAGCACCTCAGAAATATAAACGTCAATGCAGTTTGCTCTATTTGGAAGCAGTCCTTCGACAGGTAATCTTAATTTTCTTTTCTGACCTTATTTGTGTAGTAGTGACATGAATTCTAAGATACTCCACGTGTTTTCCAAGAAGAAACAGAAGTAGAGGGATTGAGTGCTTTTCTTCCTTACTCATTAAGAAACTCAAGGTCTGGAGGAGCTAGAGAAAGGATCCCAGGAGCTGAAGTGGTCTGTAGCCCCATAGGAGGAACTACAATATGAGCCACCCAGTACTCCCAGAGTTCCCAGGGACTAAACCACCAACCAAAGAGTACACATGGAGGGCCCCATGACTGCAACCACGTGGGTAGCAGAGGAAGGCCTGGTCAGACATCAATGGGAGGAGAGGCCCTTGGACCATGAAGGCTCATTGCCCCAGGGGTAGGGGAATTCCAGGACAGGGAAGCAGGAGTGGGTGCGTTAGGGAGCAGGGGGAGGGGAGATGGGATAGGGAGGTTGGAGGGGAAACGAGGAAAGGGGATAACACTTGAAATGTAAATAAAGAATATATCTAATTTTAAAAAAAGAAAAAGAAAGAAACTCAATGTCCTACACTCAGGGGTTTGTAACTTCCTGGTTGTGAGTCCTTAGTTGGCAACTTGTTTAGTACTCATGCCTCCCTCTAAAATGTCAACAAACATGCTTAACAAATACAAAACAATGGCTACAGCAATCATTAAGAACACACAGAGGGGGTGACGGTAGATTTTTAAAAACTATTTTAATACAAGATTAATAGCAATTTTCTATCCAAATCAGAAATGAAAAAAAAAATCTTAACCCAAATGATAGTCATTTGACAGTCACATAAAGTTTTAGGTTTGATTGGTGCACACATTTATCCTGCATATGTGTTCTGTATATGCACACAGAGACCGCACTGTGGTACCCTCATTAAGGTGTAACTCATGAAGTCCCTCATTACAAGGCCATCCGCTCCACTGTCTATGGAGTTCTAAGCGTTCCCAGGCTGAGCCGAGTCTGGGCTACAGCACATTATGACATAGCAAGTCTCCAGGATGCGTACAAATCAATACTCTATTTGTATATATTGGCTGAAAACCAAGCACTGGCTACTATCTCTGCCAAGGAGGAACACACTGAAGATTTATAAGGTATGGGCTCCTTTCCTCTTCTGGCAGCAAGGCTATACATCTTTTTAATTTAAATATCTGCTAGTGACGGTAAGTCAAAGAAAATGAGGTTGAGTGTCCGCAGGCTTTTGGAGAAGTCAAGGCAGCATTGGCCAACCTTTGAAACCTGAAGTCAACCCACCTGGTCTTTAGCCTTGCAGAGAGGTGAGAAAAGATTCGCAAGTCAGGAGCTTACTAGGTTTTATTCCTCCTTGAGGACTTAAGTTGGTGCTTAGTCTGTAGCCAAAATATGTATGTAATGGCAAGAAGAATTAAAGAAGGCTAATGTCTATAGCAGGGAATGTAAATTAAGTCTCATGACTCTGCATCCAATAATGTCTTCAACGTGTTTGATTTAAAGAATGCTCCGTTTGAAACCACTACTGCTCATCCATGGATAAGAGTTTTTCAGTGTAGACAAAGTCGTTTCTCTCCCTTATGTTTGAAGCAGGGGGTGACTCATGTCACCTTCCTCCTTGGGTAAATCAAAGCAAGGGAGTCAGAATTCTAGTGCTGCAGTTGGCGATGGCTGTAATCAAAGTGCCAACCTGGCCTTCACTGCAGTGACAGAAAGCTGTCTTGTGGCTGCCAATCCAGGACTACAGCGTCCGTGTTCATAAATTTACAGTCCATTCTTCTCTGCTGAAGACATTAGCCTCCATTTAGCCTTTGTTGTAACATATACAAAGTATAATAAACATCAATTACAGACAGGTAATTTCTGTTAGAAAAATACATATTAAAACTAAGGAACATGTAAATAGAGGCACTTCGATAAGCTAAGTGTTTGCAGCTGTGAGCATCACCCACCAGTTTCTAGTGTCCAATTTTTTTGGGGGTTCCCGTTCCTCTCTACTCATAACACAAGTCGTGATGTGATGACAGATCCTAGGGGGCGGTGTCGTCACAAACAAGGGCAGGCCGTGGAGGACAAGGGAGCATGGAGGCGTCTCCTGTCACTATGCTGGGAGGAGGATCCCAAAGTACCGAAAAGGGGTAATTGAGTGAAAAGGCTTAGGGGACAGGAACCAAAGGAAACCCTTGACATTAAATCAGTCTAAAAGCCACATGCTGTGCCGTGATGATGACAGGAAGGGCGAGTGGAAACATCCTGTCCACGTCCGTGTGGGATGACCCAACCGTGTGGTTTTGCCAGCTGACCCTCACCTCAGCGCTGCCTGACTCACGGGCATCACTGCGTCTGTCAACAGTCATACCCTTGAGAACACAGGAGCTGGGTCAAAGGAAACAGGCATTTCCATATTATCTGCGTGATTAGTGTGCACAGAACATGGGTTCACATTCATGAATGTAATGTGGTGTCATGTAAATCGTCTGGGGGCAAAAGTATGGTAAGGGACAAGACATCTCGATTTGTTTCATAGAAGATAATGTAGAAATATTTCAAAAAGGAAGCTGGAGCTTAAAGCTGTAAAAAGAAGTTATTATTCAAATATCCTGGAGAATCAACATTGGTTTAATTTGTATTGCACCATGATTATTGGAAAAAAACAATACTGATTTCTGAACAATGAGTCGCCTAACATAAATGGCTGATCCTTCATAGAGATGTGCCATGTGTAACGGGATTAGAAGCAATTCTGAATTGGATTAAGTGTTAATGTCACACAAAGGTAAAGGAAAGGTGCCACAGAGCCTCTCGGAATCCTACATTGCTTATTTTGTTAGGCATAAAGTGGTAACAGGTGCTTGTAAATACGTTCTGTCTTTCAAAAGTGCTCAAATATACCTAATACGAGTGCACGTGTCCTACTTAGATGTGATGACTAAATTGGTAACTAATTTTCATTTTGGTGAGAACAGAGATAGAAAAATATCATTTATGTGTCAATACTGTCGACGAGTCAGTTAAAAATGTGATCGGCATGCTGTGGTGTCTTGAGATATTTCTTTTTCCTATCCCAGATGCATCATAAAGCAAAAGAAAAGAAGAAGGAGAAGAAGAAGAAGAAGAAGAAGAAGAAGAAGAAGAAGAAGAAGAAGAAGAAGAAGAAGAAGAAGGTGGTGAGCCAACTGTCTTCATACAACCCCGGTTTGGTGTGTTTTGCTTCTCTCTGTCAGGGGAAGCATTGGGCCTGGCTTGGTGGACAGGTTAGGCCTGGCTTGGTGGACAGGTTAGGCAGTGGCTCTAAAATGACCTCTTGAGTTTTGGCCATTCAGTACAGTACCCCGCAGGAGTCCTAGGTCAGAGGTGCTGTACAGGAGAGCAGCATTCTTTCCACACACATGTTCTGTCACCAGTCATGCCTTGCACACCAGGCTTGTCCCGTGAGCTCAGGACAGTTTGGAGCACCAGGGGCAAAGCAAGCATGTGTAAGAAGGGTGTGCCCTGGCAAACTTGTCATCGATGGACAGTTAGATACATAAAAAGTTCTCGTTCTTGATTCTTGGTGCTCGAAGATCACTAAGGAGTCTGTTCTCTGTGCAGCACAGAACAAGAGGGGGGTGGTTGACAAAACAGTTCTGTTACAAAGGAGTGTCAACCCTGAGCTTGGAGTTAAGAAGTTAAAATCTGTGATTTATATATATATAATATATATAGATATAAAAATAGATGATCATACTAAGACTAAAAAAGTGAAAAGAATCTCCATGTCAATTCTATATATAATGTTTTCTCTCTCTTTTTTTTGTCTTGACAATTTTTTGTTGTTGTGAGTTGTTTTGTTAAGAGAATGCCCTTGTGATGCTGAAACCAATTGACACAAAGAGTCAGTAACAAAACCTCATGTGTGGAACTAATTGTCTCGTCAGTAAGAGAACCCTTATCTGGGGGAGAGTCCGGAACGCAGGAGCTGAGACATCTGGTTCATGTCGGTCTGGAGAAAGAAGAGACTGTACCATTGAAGATGATTTTTTTCTTTTAGTCAAGACCTAGGAGAGAGGAGACTAGATGGGGGGAGGGGCATCTATGAAAAACCGAAGACAATCAGTGTCAATTGGATACAACGAGCAGACGTTTGGAGACAGGAAATGCTGCCATCAGCGAGTGGTGGGCTCAGGCAGAGGAAGAGAGGTGTTGAGTTGCAGTAAGATTACCGCTCATATAAAGACAGAGTCCTAAGTTTACTCTCAGTACCTCCAAATCAGTTTGGTTAGAGTCCAAGACAACGGTGTATTTCCACTACATAAAAATGTTACACTTTCTCCTCACAAGCGTTTTGTAAACCCCGCTTGTCACAGAAAAGCTCACTCCAGGAGCTGGCTGTCAGTGCCAAACCTGATAGCATGAAAGTTCCTTTATTTTCTCTCCTTTGTTTGTTTCCTTGTTGAAAATGCAGTTGTCTTGGGGTTTGGCCTGATTTGAAACAGGAAATTATTTTCTTCCTATTTTAAATGGGTCGTAAAAAAATAAAAATTAAAAAAAAACTAAAAAAATCCTCACAACATGAAATTCCTTTAATTTTGCAGCATAAAAGCAAATGACGGTAAGAAAAAAATCTCTTGGTACGAAAGATTTGAGTAAGAATTCTCTCTGGAATAAACGAGGTCGCCGCAGATAGTGAAGGAAAGCAGGTCATCTGGCACCCGGGACTCTTTGGGAAAACAAAAGGGGAGGCAGATTACACGACTGCTCTCTCGTCATAGAAAACAGCGAGTTGTGTGGCGTGGTCCATTGTCCGAGAGTGTAAGAAAGGAAGGGTGTTGGCCACAGAAGAGCTAAAACACAGTTTCGTTTGACCAAAGCCCACGATTATCTGTAGAGTCTCTGCAGGGCCAAGACCACGCAGACCAGAGCCCAGGAGATCAGGGGGGAGCTGAGCTTCGAGGCGGAGGATTCCTCTTCTCTGCGGTCCGGGTCCACCGCAGGGGCCTCGGTGGTGACAAACTCGAACTCCGTGGGACACACGTCATCCATGCAACCGCTGCCGCTGCCTGAGCCACTGGATTCATCGCCTGGTTGGGGAAGATTGACAAGGAAAGTTAGAACAGATAGCTGGGAGTGGTTAGCGACAAACAGCACCACAGCCCTTGGGATGGTGTGGGAGGAACACTCCATCAAAGCGTTGCTGGTCTGTCCCACAGATTGGTCTTCAGGGGCAGGTTGGTGATGGACCAGAAACAGAACTGAGATACAGTATTTGCTGGTATCTGTGCAGAGTAAACTGGTAACGGGTGCCCTCTCAACCACATTGATATTAGACGCATCTGCTGTCCAGTATTTAAATGACTAAGAAATTGTGTTCTGGAGCTGGAGATGTGGCCATTGCCATGGACCTCAGTTCATTCCCTAGGACCAACATCCAGCAGCGCACAGCTACCTGTAACCCTATTCTTGGAGGTCTAGTGCCCTCTTCCGGCCTCTCCCAGCTCCCCCTCCCCACACACATAAGGCGCCCATAATCACACATTCTCTCTCTCCTTCCCTCCCTCCCTCCCTTCCTCATTTCTATTTTTAAAAAGCAATTCTGTTCTTTGCTCCTTTGTACTCAGTGTTGCTGTTTTACGATCTCATGCTTTTTAGAGACAACTTTTGGTTTTTCTTCGTTTTGGGAATCCAGGCTCCAAAGCTCATGATCTCCCTTCCTCTTGTCACTATCTCCAGAGTGCTGGGGTTAAAGATGGATGCCATCTTTAAAGGGGGTGTCCTTTAAGAAGACCTTCAAATGGCCATTTAAGGTAAGACAAAAAGCAAGCAGTGCAGGCAGGACCAGAGATGGCAGCAGAAGGCAGACACCGACACCTTGTGTGCCCTCCTGTCTACTTGACTCCCATGTTCTTGTCTTAACAGCAAACACGGAACCTTTTCAGCCAGCCTCTCTCTAAAACACGAGTGGGTAAGCTACATCCTGTGGCTCAGTTCCCCACAGTCCCGAACGTAGGAAACAGATTGTGTATATTGTTAATGTTTGGAATAATCGAATGGGAGGTTCTATCATGTAACCGTAAGAATTCTACACGTGAAGTTCAGGCTGACAGTTTGATTATAACGCGGGTACAACTGGTCTACCTCCAGGGGTTTACAGGAGCTTTCACATTCCTAGTGCACAGCAGAGTAGCTGTGACAGACACTGTATGGCCCTAACATATTTATTATCTGTCCCATTACAGAGCATGCTTGCCATGGCCTGTTTGATTCACTGCCAACTCCTTGTCTGAGGGTGCCTTCCTCCCCTCCCGCCCACCATGCCTCTGTGCTTTCCTAATTATCATGTCTCATTGTTTCCTTCATGTTTGGTTACATTTTTCAACCAACTATGGACAAAAATAAATAAATAAATCCAGAGAGTTCCAAGAAGCAATGTGAATTTGTCACGTATGAAGTGAAACCCCTGTGATTGGCTTGATGTCTGAATAGACCCTGCTAAAGCTTACTTCTGTGTCATGGCTCCTGGCTTCTCTCTTGCATTGTGTGACATGTAGCTCTGCTATGACTGTATCTATGTCAACATGTATGCCTTTTTCTTGCCATTATTCCATGAAAACAATAGAGCATAACTATGTACCCTACATATTTTTGTAGGATTTATTGTATTAGGTATAGTCTGCAGATTATTTTAAATATATGGGATATGGGGGAATGTGTATAAGTTACATGCAAATGCTAAGTAATTTTGCATCCAGGAGCTGAGCAACTCTGGTTTTGGCGATTTGCGGAGGGTCTGATATCTAGTTCCTTCCACTGTGAGAGAGACCCCTTAACCTGCTACCCGAACATTCTCCCCAGTACCTGGCTTGTGCTATCTATCCACTTGCTTGCTTCTTTACTGTCCAAACTCCCTTAGAATATAAACTTTTTTTTTGACAGTAGATAGAGACTTTGCAAAGACCGTTTATTTCCAAGTGGTCATCGATCTCTGATGGGCAGCAGATGCTCAATAAATCCTGTTGAATTGATCAATATGCCTTGAGCAATCAATTCAACTTCTATCAGTTTCTAATTCTAAACACTTGCAGTTGGCAGCATTTGCCTTGCAGGCGGTAAGTAGAGACGGTTTGATGAAACGTTGGGGCAAACTCATTGCTGCCAATGATGCCAGGTGGGAAAGATCTGTTTCTTCCTGAGATGGTAAAGCAACAGTTAAGCTACCATTATTAATTTGGATGGACAGGAGTGAATAGCTTCAACAAGCATCTTTCTCCTCACCTGTAAAAATAAAAGTAGGGTTTTCAGAACTCTTTGGGGGATAAATGAGATAGTGTTTACGAAAAGATCAGGAAACAGTGATTTTTGTACCAAGGATTACTGTCTTATGTGCTCAGTGAGTTCAACAGACATTCCTAAACTCCTGCCCTGCAGTTGGGTCTCCCTGTTCCTGAGACGCAGTGCCATTTTGGATTCAGACAGCAGTGTAGGGATTCTTATATTTTTCCCTGGAGTAAGAGAGAACATTGAGCACTGTTTTTTCCGCCCCCTAAATGGAACATCTAAATACCAGATAAGATCATTTGAATACATTAAAGTAGGTTCTTAACATTTCTATGCCTTATCTTTATTGGCCCTTACAAGGAGGGAAATGCCCATTAATTAAATTCAGAGATATCAGAATTGCAAAGGGAATTGTTCTGAACACCAGTATCATGAGCAAAAAGTAATATAACCTTTACAAAGATATTGTTAAAATGACTTAGAATGTTAAAATTGTGGGCAGGAAATAGTGACAAGAGGTTCTGGCTGTGAAAAACAATGCCCCAAATCTTTCTGAAAGGGAATCACCAATTCAGGTATTAGGGGGGTAGAATGGGTGACTTGAAAAAATAGTAGCAGGTGATAAAGCTGGTGATGGATATGAACTGTGATAATGGCTCACAGGCTAGGAACTGTCTGAAAACAGCCACAGCCAGTGTTTGGGTTAGATCCCACAGATGCTCTCCATTGTCCTTGATATTTTGGTTTTCTTTTGAGAAGAAATTGAGAAAAGTCTCTTCCTCCTTGACATTTCCTGTGTTTTGCAGAATGGCATGCCTTTAGACTAGAGAAGAAAGAAGTACAATAGAGCCAACATCAGATAATCTTTATAGAACTTCAATATTCATCTGAATAGTTACACTCCATGTCCAACAGTGCACTATCATTCGGAGAAGGTGGGATGTGTAGAAAGGGAAACATGAGGAAATGGTGCCGACTAAGAGCTGGTGTCACGCTCTCTTCTGAAGAGGAAGGGAGGGATCTAGCTAATGCAAGAAGAAATAATGGGATGAAGCTGAGAAATCTGACAGCGGCGAAGTCCGTCTTGGTGGTAATTAGCTTGTTCTGAGCAAATTAATTCCTGAGTTCTTTAAAATTGAGGACAAACACTTAAAACTTTCTGTGGGGGACAGCTCAGTGGGACGGCGGCAAGGCTGAGACGTCTTAGCGTCTGTCTTCCGTCTGTCTGTGACTTGTGCCTTTCCATCTCATTAACCAAGTACACATGCGTCTTCAGCTTCAGCGAGCAGTCTAGAGATCACTGTCAGCTTCACAGCGAAGTTCAAGAATGCTCTCCCTGTGCATTCTCCTGGGTTACACACTTAAGAGAAAACCAACATTCCCAAGAAGAGATCCTACAAAACTTCACTTGCCTCTGTGTCTATGCATCTTGAAGCCACTTAGGCAAACCCCAGATATACTTAGCCTCACTTCAGTGTTCACTGGTGAGAGTCCATGAAATCGCTTCAAGTGTTCTCGTGATTCCCCACTGAAACAATCACGTGTAATATTACCTTAGCAGTTTACTATTTCTCTAATATATCCGATACAAATGTTTATGGTTTGTGTCTGTGAACAACTCAGCAGGGAGGGGAAACAGTGCATTGAACCAGCCTACAACCCTCAAGACCCTGATTTAGCTTTTACATAAGTTACCTTGGAGGAACCTCCAATAGGCCCCTAGTTAGAGCCTCTTACCAACATTTGCTGTTTCTCACATTTCTAGTATTCTAAGGCATTTAATAATGACTTTGTAATGGAGGAATTTGAGTCTCAAGAAGTATAGATTCTTCTCTACTTACAGTCACATCCCAATAAAGCCATTTATTTTAAAGTGTTACAATTCAAACACATTCAAAATATGAAACTTCTACAGCATCTTAGCCTAGCACAGCACTCACAGAGTGTCATTGCTTGCCCCAGTGTTCTTGGGACTCACTGGATTTTGTTGATTTGAATCTTCTGTCAAGAATTATGAGAGAATGCCATACCATATAAAGACAACTGAAGAAAAGAGCCAAATTCAAACTTCAGAGTACTGTTTCTATTGCAGGTGCATGACCCTTTTGTAAAGATAATCTCTTGTGCTATGTATGGAAGCTTCACTTGTCAATAAAAGAGCCTATGGCCAATGAGCTGAGGTGGGATTAGAAGGCGGGACATCCGGTAGAGAGAGAGGATTCTGGGAAATAGTCAGACACAGCAGATTTGCACCAGACACAGAAGAAGACGGTAGTGTGAAACTGAAGACCAGGTAACCAGCCATGTAGCGTGGTTTAGACTAGAATAGGCAGGTAATTTATTACCCACTAGTCAGGTAACAAGCAAAGCTTTTGGCCTAGGCATGTATTCATGATATATGAAGTCTCAGAGTCGTTACTTCTGCAAACAAAGTGGAGGGGTAGAAAAATATGAGGTTACAGATGGCTTTAACTAAATATGGTGCCCAACACAGGACACAGAATCCAAGCTTAGAACAAAAGATTCGGGTATGAGGCTAAAAGTCACAGGCATGGAGCTAGACCAGAAGTCAGGCAGCTAGCTGTGTGCTAGCCAGACACGAGGCCTGGCCCTTCCAGAGGACCCTGGCATACCACTCCTGGGCATATACCCAGAGGATTCCTCTGCATACAATAAAGATACATGCTCCACTATGTTTATAGCAGCCTTGTTTATAATAGCCAGAAATTGGAAGGAGCCCAGATATCCCTCAAAAGAGGAATGGATACAGAAAATGTGGTATATTTATACAATGGAGTACTACTCAGCAATTAAAAATAATGAACTCATGCAATTTGTAGGTAAATGGTTAGATCTGGAAACTATCATCCTAAGTGAGCTAACCCAATCACAAAAGAATACACATGAAATGCAATCACTGATAAGTGGATATTAATGAGCCCAGAAGCCCTAAATACTCAAGGCACAATTAGCAAGTCAAATGACTCCCAAGAAGAAGAAAGGAGAGGACCCTGGGCCTGTAAAGATTGGATCCAGTATTGTAGACCCAGAACAGAGAAATCGTGTGTGGGGGGGAATGAGTGGGGAATAGCAGGGGGGCGGGAGAGGAACTATGGGACATATGGTGGGGGGTAACTGAGAAAGGGGAAAGCCTTTGGAATGTAAACATAGAATATAGAAAATAAAAATTAAAAAAAAAAGAAAAGAAAAAAAGAAAAAAGAAAAGAAAAGAAAACAAAGTGGAGAAACCACATTGAGGCTGATTGTGGAAGTGCAGGTCTCTTACCCCACAAAGGTGCAGCACGGCTACAGGTGGATACCAGTGAGTAGCACTTAATGCCTGGGAAAATCGGGACCTCGGCCATGGTGCACAGGCGAAAGCTTCTCAGAACCGTGCTGTGAGGTGGGCCTGGGGGGAAGGCTGCTGGGAAGGAGGTGTTCTAGCCACAGAGTGAGAACGGCACAGGAAACAGCAGAGAGCTGTACTGAATGCAGCCTTTAAAAAAAGTCCCCACTAATAGAAAAGCCAGCCACTGGGGAGAAAGGAGGCCTGTGAATAGCAGATAGTGTGGGAATACACGCCAGCCTGCCACGGGTCCAGCAGCATCTCAGAGCTTGGCAAAGAAAACTCAGCATGCAAAAGTGCTACCCAGAGCCGGAGCAAGTAGGTGTGGCTCCCAGCCTGCTCAGTCAGAGGCTGGCAGGGCCAACAGAAGGTGGGACCATTGGGGTAGCCTTCTGAACGTGGACACATGCTGGCCTCTGGAGACTGCAAACATACGGAAGTTCAGAAGGAACGTACTGGAGCTGCGGTGGGACTGAAAAGCCCAAAGTAGACTGGTGCAGCATTATGTTAGAAAACAATCTTGTGTATCTTCTTTAGAGAGATCATGATAAAGCAGACTTAGGAGAAGGCTTAAGGAGAGGGCTGACAGGCGGGCCCCTAGGTCACAAGTCACACAAATGAGGTTAGAGCGTTCTTTAGATCAGAATAAGAAACCCCAGAAGGAGTCCAATCTGGAACCTACAATGACACCAGAGAGGGCACTTCCAGAAATCCACAGTGTTATCGAGAATTAGAATGGCGACCTATAGAAGTAGAACATGTTAAGAAGCCAGATTCTACGCTTAGAAGCTGCCTTAGAACAATGTCATATGGTACATTATGCATTTCCTTTGCAGAGTTTGGAGGACTAAGAAATGTACATTGTGTTTGTGCGTCACACCGTTGATGCGTGTTCAGAATTCCAGGGGGCTTTTGCCTTGAACTCTGAGAAGGATGAATCTGAGATCTCACATTTCTTAGAGATAGTGACTGCCTTGGAAACGCCTTCAATCAGAATGAAGCTGACAGTGCTTCAACATGCGTATCCATTAAAACACAACAATATTTTAGACATTATAGCATGAAACTTGTTACAGATGTAGCTTGCATTCCTACGGGTCAAGCAGTTATGACCTGGGGTGGATATGAGATCTCCCAGAGTTAGATTAAATAGTGATTTGTTGACTTTAAGTTTTTTGAATGTCATTGAGGGAGATAACACTGCTCCTGAAATACAGTGGAGTTTAGAAAAAAAAAACAGATGAATCAGATCAGCCTATATATGTAATAACCTCAGAATGGAGGGCAAAAAAAAATTAAATATGTTGTGTTGGGGAGGAGATTTTGTATTTGTTTCAACAGGAAAAGAAAAGCTGTGTATTGTATCCAAAGTGTTGGAAATCAGGAAATCAGATTTGACTGGTGGAGACCCCCGAGGGTCTGCCTGTAGACAGAAAGAAAAAACATCAAGAGAAGGAACAAGACAGGCGAAGCACATACTGATCCTCCTGCGTGGGAACACCTCTGAGACCGGCTGAGCCGTGAACATGTCTCCAGCCGGACCTGCAACTAAGCACAGCCAGTCAATCTTGGCTACAGAATTCTCAAGACCTCTGATGGCATTCTTTTAACTTAAAGCTTGGCTGTGCGATCCAACCTAACTTTTAAAGACAGACAGAGGCCTTACCTGCTTGAACAGAGAGCAGGGAATCATCTTTAACTGAACTGTGCACACTGCCCATGCCGTAGTCATGTTAATGTGGAAGTGTAGAACACCTTCTAAAGTCTATATGTTCACAGAGGAAAACCAACCAGAAAAGCGGTCCTGACAAGATTCACCTTGAGGTGCTGAGGAGGGTGCTGAGGTGCTAAGACATAGTTGCCCAGCATCCTGCTCGATCCGACATCGCACCGCCTTAATAGCTGTTTCACTCCAGGACAGCGTCAAAGAAAGCTGCTGCCCCAGCTGGCGAAGCATCACAGACTGATCCAGTCAGGAATTCAGTGAAGCCCTGAACTTTCTCAGCATGCAGAGACTGGACAACAAATGATACAGGTAGCTTCTTTAAGACTGACCAAGGGCTGGAGAGATGGCTCAGTGGTTAAGAGCATTGACTGCTCTTCCGAAGGTCCTGAGTTCAAATCCCAGCAACCACATGGCGGCTCACAACCATCCGTAATAAAATCGGATGCATCTGAAGACAGCTACAGTGTACTTAGATATAACAATAAATAAATCTTTGGGCTGGAGAGATGGTTCAGCCATTAAAGGCTAGGCTCACAACCAAGACTGACCAATATCCCAGTTTCTTAGCGCCTCAAAGGAAAAAAAAAATCCCCCAAGAGAGCAAGAAACTATTTTAGAGTTCTTTGCCCCATTTCAAGAGGTGGGACGGATGGCTTTTGGTCATTCAGTGTCTGGTGGACGTTTGTCATTGTTTAAGGGGGTCGGTTGCAAGTTGTTATGGCATTGGACAGGGCAAAAACAAAATTAGGGAGGTTAGATTCAGGAATTTATTTTTATCTTTCTTTTTCTTTCCTCTATCTTTCTTGTCCAGTGCTAGGAGGAAAAGAAGGTGGGAAATGAAAAGAAAAATGTGGGATATAGAAATAATACAGGAATGATAGGAATAAAGGGCAGATTATTGAATCTATTCTTAAACTATATAACTAGCCAAAAATCTTACATTGGTATAGATCTTTTCATAGCGATACTAAATCTAGGTTATATTTGGATACATAATAATACATATTAACTCATTTTAAGGTATTGTACCTATGTAATTCTTCAAAATGCAATGCTGACTTCTAGTTCTTTTGATAGCTGCTATTACAAACTGTTTAGGATAATTAAGAAATACAAGTTAATAGTTAATAAAACTTATGTACATGTTAGATACTATCCTAATTGATTACAGAAATAAGTTTCTTAGGTTGAACAGATAGTAAATAGCAGGAAACAAGCAACAGTTACCTAGTCAAATATACTGTAGATAGATGGTCTTCAAAAACCTCAAAGACCCATAGAATATGGCATTTAAAGATGTTTTATTGATGAAAGCCTTTTTTGTTTATCTTTTATTTTTTGACAAGGAGGAGCAGGTCTGCTCGTGGCAGGGCCTCAATTCCACTTCAAGGAAGCTGATGAGCATTGAGGAACCTCCTCAGGAAGTCTGCTTCACACGTGGCAAGCTGGCCACTGGGAGGGAAACACTGCAGACAGTATGGTGTCCAAACGGGACAAATGAGACACAGGGAAGTCGATTGCCAAGCTCTGCCAAGACAGGGGAAGCAATCCTTCACATTTCCTACTTCACAGAAAGGTCTGCCAGAGAGTCTCAGCCAGCAGACTGGAGATGGATGCTCCGGTGTTACGGAGGAGTCTGGAGGGGCTGTCCAGGCAGCCCGCTCTCCCTGCCAGGCAGCCTGCTCTCCCTGCCATTCCTGTAGTTTCGGAATCTGCTTGCTCAGCACTTCCTACAAACACAGGTAATATTTACTCCTTCTCGGGTCTCTGATGGGGTTGAGGACTGGATAGTTATATTCCTACAAGCCAGCATTGTTTAGAGTTTAAGAAGATGTGTTTAAGTCTAAGAAGATGCTTTAGGTTGGTAATGTGAGTTGTGATAGAAATAGATTTAGGTACAAACCTTTAAACTCATCAAGATAGGATAGATAGTAGAATACTTTCCCCAAGCTTGCCAAATACATATGGTATGGAATGGACTTTGTGAATGTAAATGTTACTTGATAGTTTTCATAATTATTCATATTATATGTAATAATATATAATATATAATTTATATATAATATAAATAGAAACTTTTATTGGAGTAAAAGGGTGGAATGTAGAGATCTCTTGTGCAATGTATGGAAGCTTCACCTGACAGTAAAAGGGGGGATCAGAAGGTGGGACATCTGGCAGAGAGAGAAGATTCTGGGAGATTGTCAGGTGTAGGGGATTCTCCCCAGATGCAGAAGACGATGGTCACATGAAACTGAGGACCAGGTAACCAGCCATGAATAAGACATTATTCATGTAGACAAGAATACATTTATTCATGTAGACAAGAATAAATGGGTAATTAAGTTATGAGCTGGTCGGGGAAGAAGCAAAACTTTTGGCCTAGGCATTTATTCATGATATAGTAAGTCTCAGAGTGATTGTTTCTGGGAGCAATGTAACACAAGGTTACAGACAGTTTTAACTAAAACCTTTGAGCCATCATAAATTCAAGAGATGCTTATAATATTGTTTTTGAGAGACAAGATGGGGACTCAAGTCCAGTTTGTAAAGAAATCTGTATAAGATTCTCTAGGTGTGATGGGGGAAGCAGGACTTTGGGACAGATATATAAATGCTGTTATAGAAAAGGCAAGGTAAAAGCACTTTATCATAAATGACTCAGCTGGTAGCTGAAGCTATATCTTTGCTTTCCCATGGTTAACTAATTCACCTGGAGCTGGGATGATGGCTCAGCCTGTCAGGAGCTTGCTGTGTGAGTGTTCAAACCTGAGTCAGATCCTCAACATAGCTGTGTGTCCCCGGAATTTATGCACTGGAGAAGCATGGACAAGAAGACTCCTGGGGCTCACTGGCCAGACAGCCTAGCCGAAGTGGTGAGCTCCAGGGCTCAGTGAAAAAATATGAGGTGCCAGGGAGGGTTGGCTCTCTGGGAGGGATCTTCCTCTCTCAGAGGTGAAGAGTAGGGGGGATGTGGGGAGGGGCTGGGAGGAGAGAGGGGCTGTGATTGGGATGTAAAGTGAATAATAAATAAATGGAAAAAATAAGGTCGATAACACCTGAGAAAGAATGACATTTAAGGCTGACCTCTTGTCTATACATGTAGCTAAGTGGGTATGATCTCTCTCTCTCTCTCTCTCTCTCTCTCTCTCTCTCTCTCTCTCTCTCTCTCCTTCTCTCTCCCCTTTCTCTCTCTCCCCCTCTCTGTGCCTGTCTCTGTCTGTCTGTCTGTCTGTCTGTCTGTCTCTCTCACGCACACACATACACACAGCTGTTTATTATGAGAAATTATGATCTCAGTTCACATGTACATTTCATGGCTCAGACTGGAAAAGCTTGGTGATTAAGGAAGAGTGACACGTCATCAAAGATATTCCTTGCTCTTGGAGAAGAACTTAGAGCGCGTTCTTGCAGGACCCTTTAACTGTGGGGTCCCCTGGTCCTGGTGGGGCTTCCTTACTTGTGTCTTGGAAGTTGACGTCATTGCCGTTGTACGCGTTCTTCAGTTTGTTGGTCATCACGCGGAGAGCCATGATCTGCTGTCTGATGAAAGTGTCTGGCCGCGTGATGTCCACCTCCACCTCGGGATTGTTGATTTGGTTGGTCAGCCCATCGTTCATGATCTCCGGCAAGTATCTGGAGGGTAGAGAGGAAGACATGGGTCAGGGTGAGGTTGCGGAGACCTCAGAACCAAATGCCACCCTGCTATCTCGGTTGGGAAGCCAAATCACCTGGTGGATGAAAACGGTAGTGAACGCCTGAGAAAATGAACCAAGCAATAAAAGTAAGTCTTCTGAGAGTGCAGCCAGAAGGCTTCACACTCATTTTTAACATGCAATGAGTTCCTTTGTAGGTTTACCTATAAGTAGGTGCTAAACGGTAGAGTAGGACCATCAGTCCTGCAGATTAGCTACCTTTCCCCTTCTTCCTCCAGAGTTTTGAAGCTCTTGTCAAGACTGTGATACATTCCTAGTACAAAGATTTTTCTGGATATTAAAAGAAGGCTTTGAGATGTTTTATGAGAAGTCATTGATGGCTTATGCCTTTGACAGTCTACAGTGGTTTTGGTTTTATATTTTGGCAGTGCAGGGAATCGAACCTGTGCATGCCAGGCTACCATTGAGCTGCACTCATTTCATAGGCTTTTAATTTTGCAATATCATCTTGGGTCTAATTTTAGAGGTATGCCAACGTTCTTATCGAATAGGCTATTATCTAATAATAGTTAATTCTTCTTGTTTTATATTTCTTTCGTCAGTCTTTTAGTATCTTGTCTAATGCGACCCAGCTGGTTTTATACAAAGGGAATAAAGAGCCCATGAGTGTGTTCAGAGGGCCTGTGAGTACTTATGCTCATGATCTATCAACTGTGATCATTAAAGACAGGAAACTCTTCTCACATGCATTTTTCTCTCCCCTTCATCTCTCTTTGGAGTAGATGGTTACAGTGGCGCAAACAAACCTTTATGGGCTTTCCATTCTTCTCTAGTGCACCTTGTCTGTGGTCTCTGGTTAACATTCTGAAATATCCCTCTCCAGCCTCTTCATGTAAACACTTTAGAGGACAGAGGTTGATGCCAAAAGAACCCTCTCTGTCAGGAACTATGCTGTAAACTTGCAGCCAACCAGCCCACCTAACAGAGGTGTGCCTTCCCACCATTGTGTGAAGAAGAGAGCCAAACCCAAGTGGCAGCAGGCAGATGTGAAGTCTAGTGAAGGGAAAAATTGAGCTCTGTGAGGTGCTCAACCAAATCAATCGGACCCAGGGAGGGCGTGGGGATACTGTAATTTATAGTCAGGGGTCACATACAGTTAACAACCTGGGGTCTGCACTGGCATCTGAAGTGAGTGTGTGTGTGTGTGTGTGTGTGTGTGTGTGTGTGTGTGTATGTGTGATTATGTATGTGAGTGTGTATGTGATTGTGTGTGTGATTATGTGTATGAGTATGTATGTCATTGTATGTATGTGTGTGTATGATTATGTGTGTGAGTGTGTATATGAATGTGTGTATGAGTGTATGTGGTTATGTGTGCATGTGATTATGTATGTAATTTTGTGTGTGTGTGTGCACATGCAGTCATGCAGTCTTGGGGACAGAACTTCAATAAATGTAAAAACTAAACTGATTTAGAGAACACTCAAGTGCTGTCTACTGCAGATCTGATCACTAATTTGCTGGTAGCAAGAAAGCCCCATCCACACTGGGAGAAACCAGAATTGATTGTGCTATGAGAGTGGATGCGGAAGCCAGGCACCTTTCCCCCTGCGCAGTGCTCTGCAGGGCTTTGTTTGTTTTTGTTCTTGTTTTTTTTTCTGGCCCATACATGATTTAGATCTGAAATATATTTAAATAGGACCCTCGTATTCTCCTAAAACAGTTCCCGCTTTCGGGAATCTACCCACCCTTTTATGGGGTGGCGAGGCATGGCTGGGCATTCTGGGTGCTGTACAAACCATATCTCCAGGCTGAGGAACGACGTTGGCACTGATACCAGCCTCAGCTCTGTGGTCACCAGGACATGCCATCTGCACCAACAGGGTTTCCTGTCGTCATGTTTGTTCATTTAGGGATTTTCAAAATATACAAAAATAGAGCTATAGTGAACCTCTGTAACTAATCTGCATGCCCCTCTCCATTTCCTACATAGACAAAGGTGCAGTCTATGTGTGTGTCCTAAGAAGACACAAATGGAAAATAAGGACAAATCAATGAAAAGAGTATTTACAAGGCCACTGAGGAAACTTGGCAACAGAAGGAACATAGGACAGGCATGTGACCAGAATGCACCACAGTGGAAGCGACACTAGAGGGCGCTGTGCCGACCACGTCCTGAAGGTGGGGGCTAGCCCTTATTGGCTGAGCCTAACTGGACGCTGACTGAGGGGAACTCAGAGCTCTTGAGGTGGCCCTCCAAGGTACAGGTCAGAGCCCAGGGTGGAGGCACCGAACGGCTCTCAGGGATAGCAGAGGCTTTTTTGTATTTTTGCTCTGCTGGGTCTTGCTCCGTAGCTCAGGCTAGCCTCAAACTAATAAAAAGATAATCTTTTCTTTCTTTTGGCCCCTGATTGCTGACATCACGGGTATGTAGCACACGCCTCGCTTCGAGGGTGCTGTGACAATTGCAGCCTGTGGTTTGTGACCCCTCAGGCTGGTGGCCCTGACTAAGCCTGTGACTATTTCTTTCCTCCTCTTACCGCTGTTGGTGGAGAGCTCAGAAAGCTTCCTCTCTTTACTCATCCCTACTTTCATAATTATGAACTGTCCTCATGCTTAGGATTCTCTCTCTTTCTTAAAGTTACTTTTCAAATGCCAGAAACCAAGGACTACAGCATCTGCAAGAAGGACCACACACAGTAGGAGTGTCCACACACAGTAGGAGTGACACTCGGGGTGGGAGGGTAGGAATCAAGTGCTGTGCGGGGCACATTTGTACAGGAATTGGGTTACTGACTCAAGTCAGAGGTCTGCAGGATAAGCTGTGTGTCTCCACCCACATTTTGAACAAAATAAAAGCAAAACGCAGAGCGCATGGCATATTCTTTCCTACCTTCAAGTTATTTCTGCCCTAAAAGTAACCCTAAGAGGAAAACAATTAAATCCAAGTCCCCATATATCTTCATTTTTGGCAGCAAAGCATAAACGTCTACTATTCTTTTTAATATATCTGGAGTATAAGCAAACTCTTGGCTGGCCTCTGAGCTTGCCCTCCCAATGTAACCTTTCACACACGGCGTTAAGTTGGTGCTTCTGACAAGGCCCGTGAGCGCGTGGCTGCCAGATTCCTGGAGTTTGGTTATGGTGATGGCCCACCAGAATGCACGTCAAGCACAAGCCGCCGCTGCCGCTGACGTGGTTTGAGGGGCCATGGTGATAGCCGGGCTCTTGGTGTTCTCTGTTCTGGCCATTATCCCTGCAGCTGTGCCCAGGCCGAGGCAGAAGGGCCCCGCCTCTCTTGCACGCCGCGTGCACTGCCTAGCCTGCCAAGTCTCATCCGTCAGCAGCTTGCTGCAGTCGCTTGCGCGGGGAACGCTGCCCCTGGGAGTCTGAACATCCAGCATCAGTGAGAGGCTGGCAAGCAAACCCGGCGTCTAACTGTGCTGGGTGGCGCTCAGCCACTTACGATCGGAACGAGGAGCAGTGCACTCGTGCCCCCTCCCCAGAACCTTTCCTCCTCTCGGCGTTTTCTGAGGGTGACTCCAGAAATGTAAACATAAATCGGCTGGTAACTAAAACAGCTATTTCTGCCACTGTAGACCCAGATGCTCATGCGGCGTCTGCAGAAGACCACTGAGTAGTTAGTTAGATGAGGATGTGGAAGGGAATGGGACAGGATGCGAAGAGATCTCAGATTCTGCAAGAACAGACCAATCATTGAACCCAGAAGGCCCTGCCTTTGTCCAGCCTTAGCACAAGTCATTTAAGTGACAGCGACTCCCATTGCTGGGGACCCAGGTAAGAATGTTGTCACCGACAGCCCAGGCTGGGTGCATGTGCACTGGGAACAGGGAGAACTTAGGTTTGAGGACAACTTGGAGTGTCCAATGGGGGTGTCATCCCTGCCAATGAGTCATACTGCGGTGTGGCAAGTGGGTGGCACCCAGGGACTGCCAACTGTAGGCTCGCTTTGTTTGGCTTCTGTTTGCAGGAGCGTGGCCAAGGAGCCGAACTTGGACCGTTGCGCAGAATTATTTTTCCTCACATCTAATTTCGTGTTGTTAATGTTGGGTTGCCTGATTGCCACCAAGCATAGCTGATGGGGACGGAAGAGTCCCAGGAGACGTTAGGGAACACTGAAGGAGAACACATTCTACTTTGTGGGAGGGTCGGGGCTACACACAGTGTGACAGGAAACTCACATCAACATACTTCTGATGGACGTTTCCCGGTGGCTAACCACTGTGACTGTGATCCATCTCTCATGGTTGAGTTGGGGCTTTCAGAAAGACCTGGGCGCTCTGTAAATGTGCTTGCTGGGAGGAGAGACGGGTCAGCCTACGGGCATGCTCTATTGCTTACCAGCATATTCGGGTTAGTTCTCATAGAAGTAGCTGACCTTTGAGATTGGGATTTATTAGCTACCGAGAGTCTAAGCAGAGAGGGGCCAGGAAGAGAGCCAGAGGGTAGCTAGGAATCACAGTGGGAGCTGTGTCAGGCACTGAACTATGACAAAATGCCCAAGAAAACCAAGAACAAGAAGGGACGTTTGCTCTTGGATCTTTGTAGGGGAGATTTCTCTCCATGCTCTTCCGTTGCTTTGGGTCTGAGGTGAGGAGGAGGCAGAAGATCATGACGGAGATGCAGGGCACAGGGAAGGTGCTCTCCTCATGATAGCTGGGATGCAAGAGCTAAACGGAAGTGACTGGAGACATTAAGGATATGTCTCTGGTGTCCCCTTTCCTCTGTGCTCTACCTCACCCTACCCTGCCATCTTTCAGTGATACCATCAAACCGTCAATCCATCAGCTGACTGACCCATTGAGTCGCTCAGAGGCCTCCTGAGCCAATCAATTCTGTGAGCTTTGCTGTTAAGCATTGTATGGGGAACAAGCTTTTAACATGTAAGAAAGGGGCAAGGATTAATCCTGAAACAATGAGGGTGGGTCAGAATTGGGGTGCCCAAGTGCTGGCCTGGGTTTCAAGTACCTGCTACTCCTGACTGATGCTACCCTGGACACAGTCGGAGAAGGAAGATAAAGGCAATTTTGCTCACTTGTTTCTAATGAGCTCCGTGGTATGGACATCTACATAGAAATTTCTGGTGCAAGCTACACACTCCTTCATTTCCAGCGTGTTCAAAAGCCTTCCTGAGGTAAGAAGATACGTTCTGTATACAGACCCAGAATTTATGTGCAGTTTCAAATTTTGAACATCTCCATTTTTTTCCCCTCCTGCAATCCATTTGTTAGCAAACCATCATCAAATCTGAAATATGGCCAATTACAGTCCTCATTTCTTCCACTTAGTGCCACACTAATGCGTTTTTTCTACAGAAATCCTAATGCATTTGATTGCAGGATGTAGGTCCAGACCCCACTGGGAACATTACATAATATGCAGTATGTTCACTGTGGTAATTTTCTCAAATAAAAAAAAAAATTCTGAACTCTGAAAAGACATATGGTCTCAAGGGTTTCACATAAGGGATTGTGATATCTGTGGCCTCCTTTTGCAGCTTATTTAAATACATATCTAAACTCTATACACCTTAGGATGGCTTGTCTTCAAAACAACAAACAAACAGAAAATAACAAGTATTGGTGAGGTCACAGAGAATGGGAATCCTGAACACTGGCTTTGTGACAATAACATGGTTCGGCCTGTGTAGTGGACTGCATGGCAGCCTCTCACAGTGTACACACGGCCGCCCTGTCATCCAGCAGCTCTGCCTCAGAGTTATGTACATGATGCTCATACCTCTGTAGCACAGCATCATTCCCAACAGAGCAAGTGTTACAATTATGCAAGTGCCTATTTATGGGTGGACTAACGGGTACAAAGGAAACAGAATGTTCGCGCACAGTGGAAGTGCTCCGGGGAGCAGGAACTCTTGGAGGCTCACCTCGAGTTGTCTGTGGTGGTGGGTGCTCCCTGAGGCACGACACTGGACATGCTAAAGGTTCACCACCTGTGACACCTGTGACCTCTGGCACCCAGCGGTGCCTGTTCCTTAGCTTCTTTATATCATAATCCACCATGTAGCCCATGATACTCTCATGCAGATGAAGTGGGTAACCCAGCTCTCCAAATGACAGGCTTGTTCTCAGCAGAACAGTGTCAAGCCCTTGCAGCCCGAGCCCATGTGTAGAAGGATTGCTGGTGGTCTTGCTCCAGCTGGAGAACTGGAGGCAGGATACATGGCTTGGGACTCATGGAGAACACACGCCCGCCTTTTCCAGCAGTGAACATTCTTGATCTTGGCGGCTGAAAGCCCTGCCAGCCGCCCCCTGTAACATCCTTTCGCAGTAGAGCTGGAGCGTGCAGATTATGGAGCAAACAGAAAAGAAGGCTAAGAGCTGATTTCAAAGGTGCCACGCTGTGAACAGCAGTCGTAGCCTATCTCCTGCTTGAAGCCACCTCTGTCGGCATATTTCCCATCACGGCAGCGTGCTCTCCCATTGGCCCACCAGGGAAGGCCCCCGACCATCCCCCTGTGCAGCGGCAGAACTCAACAGTGCCGCATTTGACGGCGGCCAGTTTTCTTCTCAGAAGATCTCTCACCTTCCCGATGTGTTTGTCTGGCTGGGTACAGATGGAGTATTTCACAGTTCTTTAAAGTACGGCGAGATGTTTCAGGGGCGTCTTTTGGTATCAGACTAAAGCGGCGGCGGCCTGTCAGGCCTGCTGACTCTTCACAGGCCCTCCCGTCCTCAGATATCACTGCAACTGCTCAGGCTTACCCAGTCACAGCTCACAGCTGCTGGCAAGGCTGAGTGACGTGTGTTCTGGATTGCTCCACCTCTCCTACTTCTTACAAGTTTCTGTGCCTACCCACTGGTCATGGGAAGGATTTCCTTGGGGGATCTAGTGCTTCTGGGAGGATCCGATGCTTTGAGGCACCGTGGTGTCTCCCTGTAAGAACTATCTGCAATGGGCCAAATTAATCTATGTTCCTTAGCCAGGCCCTTAATCACCTCCTCCCAGAAGGTGCTTTTTCTGTGTGCATGTGTGTTTGTGTAGTGCTGGCTGTCCTCGAACTAATTCTGTAGACCAGGATAGTCTCAACCTCACAGAAATAAACCTGCCTTTGACTTCAGAGTCTTGCTATTAAAGGTATGCACCACTACGGCCAGGCACCCAGAAGGTGTTTTAAGGAAAGGACATATGGACAGTGATGCATTAACCTGTAGGGAGCAAAAATGACCTTTGCTAGTTCTGCAGTTCTGTGGGGTGAGGGAAGTCTGGTAACGGCGGACAGTAGGGCTCTACGTAGCCACAGATAACAGACATCCTATCCGACAACCCTGTACAGGAGGCATGCGAGTGTCAGACTGCATCCTCTATCTGCAGCCTGTCCTGCCCTTCTTCTTTTTGGATAGCCCACGAGCTTAGAAAGAGGGTCCTGAGAGAGAGAAACCAATCCTAGAGGACGTTACGGGTCACGCTGTTGACCGCAGCCATGTCCTAAGCAAGCAGAATTCTGTTCTGTGAGAGCGGTAAGTCAGGAGCCTGAGTGAACAGTAGTGATGAGCTCGGTTTCTCCTACGACATTGTGTGGCTGGGCAGGGAGTTTTATTTCCCTCTCAGCCTGGGCTTTGCCCCTCCCACCTCATCCCTCTCCCCTGGCTCCCGCCTGCAGACAGCTCATTCTGGACACAGGTTGCCCAGATCCTGCTTCTCATGTGTGACCGATGGCTGCACGCGTCCTCCTAGGGTCTCCAAGTTCACCCGGGAACCTTTGGGAGGCCTAGATTTGTAACCTGCCCCATGATCTTTGATTCCCCCCCCCCTTTGGCTTTCTAGGTTATTATCGATTTCTCCCTGTAACTTACTCACTTCCTTTCAGTTCCCATTTGTCTGAGTTGAGTCACAGTGCTCCTCCGTCTTCTCCCACCCACCCCTAGAAGTTGCTTAGGTCAGTGAAAAATGGGAGGAGCGGGAGTTCTGCCTGTGGGCTCGCTTCCTGCTGGTCTCCGAAGGTGAGCCCAGAGGCTTCTCCTCTCAGGCCACAGACACAGAAGGAGTGTTGAAGACAGGTCTGCATTTGCTCTTTGGATCAGTAGTGTGAGCTCCTGACCACGGACTGCTGGGACCTGGACTTTCAGTCTAGTTCTCAATGGAATGCGGACTTTTGGAAGTGATGGGCCGAGGTGGGTGCTGGGAACCAGACTTGGGTCCTCTGCGAGAGCAGCAAGTACTCTGAACCTCTGAGCCATCTTTCCAGACCAACTGCCCAGTATTTTAAAGGAGTCCTTGCTCTGGCGATCCTCACTCAGAATCACCAGATGTGTGGATCTGGCATCAGCAGTAGCTGTGTGGCCTGGGAGCTTGTTAGAAACGCCAGACTTCACTCAGGTCTTGCTTATAGCTCCGTTTCTGTGGCTGTGATAAAAATATCCTGACAAAAAAAGAAACTGAGGGGAGTAAGGGTTTATTCAGCTTACAGATCGGTTATTATCATCAAGGGAAAGCCAGGGCAGAACTCCATAGCAAGGCACACCACATCCACATCCAAGAGCCCAAGAAAATAGATGTGTGCATTCTTGCTTGTTTTCTTGCTATCCATCCATCAGTATTCTCCTCTCTTATATGGTTCTAGAACTCTCGCCTAGGGAATTATCCTGTCCACAGGGGGTTGGGTCTTCCTATATCAATTAACAATCAAGACAATCCATCACAGACAAGCCAAGTCAACATGATCTAGAAAAATCGCTCATTGAGACTCTCTTCCTGTATAACTTGAGGTAGTGTCAAATGAACAATAAACACTGTCCAGCACAGGGACCATCTCAAACTCACAGCTTGCTCAGCTCGGGCTGTCTGACAAAAATGTCATTAAATGTACGACTTGTGTGGGAGAAACTGCATGAGCAACACTAGTTTCTCAAAGCTCTGGGGGAATGGGGCATCCAAGGCGAAGGTGTTGGCAGACATTCCCCAGTGATGTCATTTTCTGGTCTACAGGTGGCTAAATTCTTGCTCCATCCTAATTTGAGGTAGGGGAGAGAAGGGAGTGAGATGTCATTCTCTCTCTCTCTCTCTCTCTCTCTCTCTCTCTCTCTCTCTCTCTCCTCTCCTCTCCTCTCCCTTCTTTTTTCCCCCCTCTGTCCCTTTCCTCTCCTGTTACAAAGGTACTAACCACACTGTATTTCATGATCAAGTTATCTTCCAAAGACCTCCACCTCTAAATACCAACACATTGGGGATATTGGGGTGGATGCGTGGGTAATCTTAACATGCGTTTTGAGGGGGAGCAAACCTTCAGTTACAACACAACAAGCAGAATCTACTTTTATGCAAGATTTCCAAAAGTTAAGCCAACATTCTACCAAAGTCTGTGTGGCACCATTCTAGGGTTTATGAACAATTTTTGTAGACACATCTCACCAATCTTCTCAGTGTCCCGGGAGGTCAACAGAGGCGGAAAGGTTCTCGTGGTTACACAGCCTTTCCATCAGAATGGAGACCCAACTGCCTGTAGGGCAGTGGGTAACACCCACAACTTGTCAATGGGAAGGGTCTCCTCTATTCACTTTCTGCCGCAGGGGAGAGCAATGGTGGAGTGGGGAGGGCTGCAGGGAGAGGCCATGGCTCAGTGCAGGCACTGCATGCATCCCCTTGACCATGGTCTCCACAGCACAAACCGTGTGGCCTTTCCCGCAAGACTGATCTATGTGTGTGTGTCCCAACCATCGATTCAACAGGCGCCATTAAGTTAATGCAAGCTCTTTGGAAAAATAAGATAATCATTGTCATAAATGGACATGCCCACTTTGGAGCCATTTTTGATTTCAGAAACATTAAATCTGAAATAGTCACATTTCTGATTCAAAAGAAGTCCGATGAGGAGATTGGGAGAAAAATGGAAGTTGGAAGGCATGTCTGATCAAAAGCACGAGCCAAAAAGGGTGAGAATAGATAGTCGTGTCTGAAGGAGTCTGATGGGTAAAACGCAGAGAGGAAGAAGCAGCTGGATTCTCAGAGACTGGTGCTCCAGATTTGCTGTATAAACTCCATGACACCCTATCAATCTTCATGGGTGCTGGTGTTCTGTGTCCTTTAACATGTGCTGAGAGATATATTTCTTAATAATAAACTTTCATAGGGTTGACAGGAATAACCTTTTACTTCATCTTTGTTTTGCAACGGATCCTAAACATTTAAAAAAAAAAGTCTGCCATCTTCAAATTCATACTTTGAAACTTAAAGGGACTCATGTGACATTTGCATATATTTATATTTGTGCAAAGCTCAAATCAGGTTAAGTGTATCTAACTCCTTAAACAACTAGTTATTTCTTTGTGGTAAAAATATTCAAAATACTTTCTTACAGCTTTGTTGGAAGAAACACACAGTGTGTCATGGTTGTAAAAAGTCACCTTGCAGTACATAGCCCACCAGAGTTGATTTCTGTACCCTACTTATAATGTAGCACCCACTGATGACCCTCAATTACCAAAGGTGTTCTCCAAGTTTCAAACTCTTTCTGTAGAATTTGTTTAAGTAAAAGAAAAAAAACAAAAACCAAAAATCAAACAAACAAACAAACAAAAAAACCCAATGATAATAAAAACCACTTTTTTCCTCCATGTGATTCTGGATCTATCGATATTTAGAAAAGAAGACAGGTTCACGTGCAAGTCTAGATTTGTTCTCTAGTTACAAAGTCAGCAAATAAAAAGTTGCAACAGTAATAAAATTACTACAAAAACTGCAACACCACAAATACTAATATAAAACTAAAATACTAATACAACACTACAAACAAATACTAATATGATACTACAAATACTAATATAATACTATGAGTACTAACACAATGCTACAAATATTAATACAATACTACAGTCACTACAGTAGAAGAACCAATGGCAGCATGATTGAGTCTCCTCTTTCTCCTGCCTCGAATGAGGATGGAGCAATAATTCAGCCATCTGCAGACCGGAGAGCGACAGCACTGGAGAATGTCTGTCAGCACCTTGGCGTGGATGTCCCATTCCCCTAGAAATGACTGCACTGCATTATCCTGGGTTATTTTTCTTCGCTGCATAAGCTCTCACAGGTGCTACACGACACTCCTTGTCTCAGAGTCTGATGTATAGAGTGCTGTCGACTCAGTCTTCTTACTGCACATGCAAAATTTTCGCTTTTACAAAAATTGAATTATACATTACTTCTAAGAAACAAAAAACTTGGGAGGCAGTGAGGTGGCTCAGGGCGTTGAGAATCGAGGCCGCTGCCCCAGAGGGTCTGGGTTCGGTTCCCAGCACACATATCAGCCCCCAACAGTCCCAGGCCCTCCAATGCCCTCTTTGGTCTCTGTAGACACGAGGGTCACAGATACAGTCAGTCATACGTGAAGGCAGGTAGTCCCAAACAGAAAAATAAATAAAATTTCAAAAACTTCTTAAAAAACAAAGACTTTCAAATATTCTCCTCTTGTCATCCCTCGGGATATAATTATCAGATTTGTTTATCTTCAGATTGCATGAGGTTAAAATTCTAAATTTTGGAAACTCCCATTTTTGCTGCTGACTTGAATCGCACATCAAAAAAAAAAAATCATCACATGAGATTTGGCTTGGAATTACATCAGAATTTTCCAAAATTTCTCAAATGGTCCTAGACACAGTTCTGGCATTCTATGTGTTACGTATTTATATGAAACAGGATTAAATTCCACTTGCTTTCTTAAGTTGAACAGAGGAGCATTTAGGGGGACTTGTTTGTTTGTTTGTTTTTAAGGGAAACAGGAATGGCGGGCTGGAAAGACAGAGTTCTTTCTTGTTGACGGTGCCAGGCACAGGGCTCCAGTTTCCGCACCTACGGACTTCAATCTCATGAGGATAAATTACCCTGACCTCGCTATAGCCCCTCCTTTGATGTCTTTTATGTTTCTATTCATTTCTTGGCAGAGTTTAGTCCCTTCTCCTGCCCACAAGCATAAACACTCTCTACACTCCCTTTTGTGGGTAATCACACGTGTGTGCAAATATCCAGCAGCCTGTGTGAGCGCTCCTGGGAAAGAGGCCCGCAACACAACCTTCCTGCCAGCCAGAGCTGCGCGGCAAACAGTCTGCAGGGGACCAGCCCGCTGAGGCACGTGCAGCAGGGCCGCCCCCGGGTCACCTGCTCAGCCTCAGCCGCCCTCGGGTCACCCGCTCAGCCTCAGCCTCAGCCTGCCGGTGTCTTTCTGCAGTGTTTTGGGAGCTGATGCATCAGAGGTATTAGTTCACAGCTGATTTTTTTCTGTCCATGGGTGGCGTGCTGCTCAGGCATCGATCTCCCTCTCTCTTCTCAACCTTAGGTTTGAACAGTGACCTGTTGGGCATCTTGCATTGGCTGTGGATCTTTCTGAGGCTGCCCTGGTTTCGCCTGCTAGGCTCTTCCTAGTAAGACAGGCAACACTCTCCCCAAACAGACGGGATAAAGCACACAGAAGCTACATGAACCCCGCGCTCTCTGCCTGCCTCTCGCACCCCTTCCTCCTATCTTGGGTCACAACTGGTTCGTGTCCGCCCAGGAAGACCCTATGCAATTGAAGCCCTTCCCGGCTTCTCCACCTGCTGGTCAGTCCCCAAAAGGTTCCCTGAGTCCAGTCAGCCAGCTGCCTCTCCCACCTGCAGCCCCACTGGCCTGGCGACTCCTCCCCCCATGCCCTACCCTGCTCGCCAACTCCCAGCAGCTTTCTCCATCCAACGTGTCCACCCCAGGCAAGCTCGGGCCAAGCCCGGCCTGAGCTGAACCAACCCATTCGGAAATCTCTTATCAAAGGGCCACAGCCCTGGTCAGCAGATCAGGAAGATAAGAACAGAGCCACAAGGGGGACCCAGCGGGACTTTGGAGCCATAGAACCTTCTGGGTCCCATCATTACTGTTTCCTCTCCATTTTCTTTCGCCGTCCCATTGAACACTATGAGTTTCTTTTTCTCCAAAGGTGAAAATATTACAGTTGAATTTTCATTTCCTGTTTAACTTGTGATAAAAAAAAAAAGGAAAAGGAAAAGGAGCCCTGCAGATTTAACTAAGGATAAAAATAGCTATGCTCTCTTCAAGTCATTAAGTGAACATAACGGTTCTTTGTGATCTCGGGCTATCTGGAAGCTGGCATCTGTCACCACCCTCTGTCCTCATCCAGAGGCGAGGCAGTCAGAACAAGGATTCAGGGCTTAATGGAACCTTGAGAGTGAGTGCCCCCACGAGCTCTCATCAAACCAGCACTCTCACCGGCTGTCACCAAGCGGCTCCATAGCCCTCCGCCCACCGCTGCCTTTTGCATAAACAGGTCTGAGGTGGTGCGAGGAGAGTGTTGAAGGGCCGAGTGTGCTGTGTGCCCTGTTCGCGCTGTGTATCCCTGAGCGTGCGGCCCCATCCGTGCCTCCCGGAGCGCGCCGCCCTGTCTGCACACGCAGGCGCCCACCTGGCTTTGCTGTGTCCGTTCCAGCAGTCCTCGTCGTTGGAGGTTCCTGCGGTCACACGCTCATCCTTGCAGATGGTGTAGGGCAATGCAGACCAGACCTTTTTAGAGAGCTTCAGTTTCTCTTTGATGTCTGTGACCTGATCAAGAAACCAAGAAAGATGGTGAGGCGTCTCATCTGGCTTTGCCTGCCTCTCTATGTACGGATGGGACAAACTGAAGGTGACAGACCGTGGGCCCTAAGCACAAACTACCGCTTTTAACAGAGAGTGAAACCCGCGCTATAGGACCCGCTGCCAGAAAGCCTTCCACCGCCCCCTTCCCCCTTGCCCCTCCCAGAGAACAAGCAGGCTCCTGGCTCACATAGGCCCAGAACAGAGCTCTCCATGCTAATGAGGTATCTAGAGGCCCTGAGGGCATAGCCAATAAGCTTCCCTTCCCAGACATTCCTCCCTGCAAAAGGTATTTAATCTCAGGTCCACTCCGAGAAGTGGGTATCTATTTTCTGCCATGAACGGTCAACAGTCTAGAACCATGGACTGCCTCTTTCTTCCAGGTCTGCTGTGGAGTGGCATGAAGAAGATATTTGACTATCCAGTCACGCTTAATTCTCCTGTTGTTCCCAAGCTAAGGACAATCAACACTGAGACAAGCCAGAGCTCCCGTCCCCCCTTCGCCCCAAGTCAGATGTTCTTTCTCATTCTGTGGGTCCCCTGACTCTGTTCTCGGCTCTTCTGTGACCCCCAGCGGCACTGCCTGGATGTCCAAGAGTCCGATAACCCCAAGGCCCTGGCCTCCTCACAGACTCAGGGACCCCGAACCGGCTCCATCGCTCCCACATTTCAGATTCTGTTTTCCCACCCATGAGCCGTGTGTCGGTGCTTCCCGACAGCCCAGCACCCGCCCCGGGCTTCCCTGGTGGCCATGCCCTGAGGCGGAACACGGACCGTCAATGACCTCTGCTATGTCCACCTGACAGGCTCACATGGAATGCATTTGGGTGGTGAGCGGTAAACCCAAACTCAGTCCACCACAAAGTCTCTAGTTCCCAAGGATGAACGCCAGTCTAACCACAGCAACCAGTGTAGCTCTGGGGGCTGCAGGCACCAAGCACCTCAGTACTCAGTACTCAGTACTCAGTGCTCAGTGCCAGTGTCAAGAGTTTTTTTTTTTTTTCCTTCCTTTTTTTCCCCCCAACCTTAGCCCTGACCTCTTATCTGTGGGGAAGGGAGGGATAAGGATCTGATGTCATTTGGGCTCCATCATGAACATCCGGTTCATTCATTTGACGCAGTGCCCTGATGGCCCAGCCATTCTTAACCAACACCGAGAAAATGAGCCAATGGATAAAATGCATCATTTACAGGCCGCACCGGGTCCTCACAAGTCCTGGCCCAAAGCACCCTAGAATGTGTCATGATTTTTGAGGTGAGGTCCTTACAGTGGTAAGGAAATAAAAGTGAGTCAGTTTAAGCTTAGGACTCTGCATCGGGAGGGCGGGGTGGAAGGCGTGGGCACAGAGAGGGAGAATGAAGGTGAGGCCCAGGGGGAGATGGCCGCTGGAGAGTCCATCCTTCCCTAGAGCCATAGGGGGACTGGACGGCACACACTGGGGCCACACTTCTTGCTTCCCTGACTCCCACAGACTCTGCTGCGGGCATCCACGAGTCCTTACGGAACCCAAGGACCTCCTCACGTCTAGCCAGCAGTCTCCTTTGCCCTGTGCCATCCCTATGCTTGCTGAAGTAGGGATAGGGTTGGAAGCCATCTCATCCTCAGGGTTCGAATGGCATGACCATTCGTCCTGGTTTGCAACTTGGGGCTCCCAGGATGCCAAAGCTGCAGGAAAAGCCCCTGACAAAGCCAGGGTGAGTTTGTGGCCCGTCTTCACAGCTGTGCTTGGTAAATGCTCACCGAGATGCGAGCTTTAATTATCCCATGATTTCATTGGCAATAATATTACAAACACTACATACCTGGGGGTCACAGTAAAGGCTATTGTGGCACATGGGACTGTCCCTGGCTGTGTGAGATGAAGATGGGGTGTGGGGCTCCCCTGGTTTGTTCCCCGCGCCACATTTTACAATCAGGGCATGTTCTCTCTGGCATTTAGGTAGCTGAACGGTTTCATTGTGCAATTCAAGAAGATAACAGCAGAGGAGCAGCGGGAAATGTAAATGGCGTTTTAGCATTCTGCACGCGCATGGGGGCGATTCACCTGCAGCCTGCAAAGTCGGGGCACACAGCTGAACACATGGACACTATTAGCCACCGGGAAAGGACACGCCTGTGACAGGAAAGACTACACCTGCGATTTTAAATGGTTTTAAAGGATGCAGGAACAACGGGAGTTTATTCCCAATCTCGGGAGGTTTTTCAGTTTTCACATTGTGTAGACAGACTTATCTAATCCCGCTTGCCGCTTTGGTCTCTGAATATCACACGACACTGTTCTGCAGGAGCTCCGAGCTGTCTGTTTTGTTTTCTTGGAACTTAAGAGTGAGATAAGCTTTATGTCATAAGTATTCCAGAACAAATGCATTATAGATGGTCACACCAATCTGACTCATTCCATGACACAAACTAGATGCAGACAGGGGCCTGTGGTCATTATAGCAGCTCCCCGTCTTTCTCCGCATCCCAGATGAGCATCCTCACAACACTCATAAGGAGCAGAGGCCCAGCATCACAGGACAAACGCTGTCATGACAGACTGAATGCCTTTGCCTATTTTTATTGTCATTCTGAAGAATCAGCGTGTTGTTCCGTAGGAACTTGGTCCAAATATACACAACTGGAGTACACAGAGAAAACCCAAGCCATCTTTAGTACTTATCTGGCGTTTGTTTTTGACACTTTGAACTCCTGCCTTTCTAGAGCTGTATCTCTTAGTTTAAGGCTCATGAAAACGTCCATGGAAGGCTGACCCCATGGGAAGATGGTGGAGTCATTCCTCCACCCACCCTAATGGGACTCAGGAACTCACGGCATGGAGAGCATGGGCCACACGGCAGAATAGCTGGGAACGCCAGAGACGTGTAAGTCAAGGGATAGACAGGAAGAACATTCAGGCCCTTTCATTTGATGAAATGAATCTCGCTTAGGAAATAAGCTCACCCGGATGTTTAACTCGAATCTCATGAAATTTCTGACTTAACTTCCAATTTACAGCAGGCGCCGGGGTAGAAGAAGAAACTGAACCGGAGTATAAATAAATGATCAGACACATCTGGTGAATGAGACATTACATAAGACAACTGGTCTCAACTCCTCAAAAGAGCACGAGTAAATAAATAAATCAATAAAGGCAGGAAGACTGTTCTAGATGAAAAGAAACTCCATGGAACATCCCAACCAAATGTCACATGGAAGACCTTGCCTCGTCTTAGATCTGGAGGCAGGTATCCAGCTGTAAGAGTGTCGAGATAATGGGGAAGTTTGGAATATAGGAGAGATACAAGTTGAGAATATTGAATTACTGCTCATTTTCTCAAGTTTTGTAATGATCATGAGGCTGTAAGGGCATCTCGTTTAAGAGACTCACGCTGAGATATTTGGGGATAAAATCTCCTTATGACTTATTTATTTGAAAAGAGCAAAGCCCTCAGTCACGATTGAACCCATTAGGGGAGGATGCTAGCGTTGATTTTCTTTGTAGCCATTTCGGAAGTGTTTGAAAAAGTAACGGATGAAACACTGGGGGAGAGTAAAGTCATCTCCTCAGGAGTGCAGCTGTTAGGAACTTACCTAGAAGTCACCGACTCAGTATGTGACCAGAGCTCTCATGCCACCGCTAAGCCTCTCAAACCGTGCGTCACAACTTCATCCTCCTAAGCTATTGTTGCCACACCTGGGGCACAACAGGGACACAGAGGCCTCGAGCAGCTCAAGCTATCTTGTCAGGTATTTACTGAGTGGTAGAGATGAGACGTAGTTTCCGCGTGTAGACGTCGGAATAGCTGCTCCTAAGTACCTTCCTCACAGGCGTCACTGCTGACAGTCCTGGCCTCCCAGCCTGTGTGCATCTCTGTGGATGCAGGAGTGATATTACAGTGTACCGTTAGATACTGGACACTACAGTGTACCGTTAGATACTGGACACTACAGTGTACCGTTAGATACTGGACATTACAGTGTGTCATTAGATACTGGACATTACAGTGTGTCATTAGATACTGGACATTACAGTGTATCATTAGATACTGGATATTACAGTGTGTCATTAGATACTAGATATTACAGTATGTCATTAGATACTTGATATTACATTGTGTCACTAGATAGTGGATATTACAGTGTACCATTAGATACTAGACATTATAGTGTATCATTAGATACTGGACATTACAGTGTATCATTAGATACTTGATATTACATTGTGCCATTAGATACTGGACATTACAGTGTATCATTAGATCCTGGACACTACAGTGTGTCATTAGATCCTGGACACTACAGTGTACCATAAGATACTGGATAATGGGAGGCATCTTGCCTTATTTAAGATGGACCAGCCCAGTGTGATATGGAATCACCCCACTCAGAAAAGCATGCAATTTAAAACTTACCAATTCAAAACATAATCAGCTATAAATAACTGACATCATAGAAAGTGAGCCCATGGATAAAAGGAGCTTTATTTCTCTTCTTATGTTTAAATGTCTATTCTGTGGCTATGGGTGTTTTATCTGCATGCATTTCTGTGTATCCTATGCATGCTTACTGGCCATAGAGGTCAGAAGAGAACATAAGATGCCCTGGGACTGGAGTTTCAGATTGTTGAGAAGCACCACGTGGGTGCTGGGAATTGAGCCTGGGTCCCCCAGAAGAGCAGCCAGTGCTCTTAACTGCTGAGCCATCTCTCCAGCCCTCTTCTCAATAGCTTAACTTTTAGATTTGCCCCCCAGTTGTATATATCTGTGGGATGCCATGTGATATTTCAACGTAGGTTTGCATCGTCTCCTGCTCAGATCAGGGTCAGCTTTGCTCGTCAAACACTTGTCTTTCCTGTGCGGTGACTGCAGACACACTCGCTTCCCGAGGCGGTGACTGCAGACACACTCGCTTCCCGAGGCGGTGACTGCAGACACACTCGCTTCCCGAGGCGGTGACTGCAGACACACTCGCTCCCCCAGGCTTGCTCTCCCTACCTCTGCAACGTATGAAGTAAAAACAATAAAAACTCTCCGTAACTTCTCATCCTCGGAAGTTTTTGCTTTGCAAGGACATACAGCATATAATACTGTATACAGTAGGGGTGTTATGTAACTTGGGCATAAACAACTGCAAGTACCCAACGTGTCTATGATCCTGAATGTTTTGCTGATGGAAGTACAAGACCAAAAAAAAAAAAACATAGAGACTGCCTGCCTTTAACTCAGGGGCTCACATGACTTACTTGATATTGGTGATTTGGCAAGCAAAAGAAAAAAAATCAGTAACATTTAATAACTTCAGTTTAATGAGACAGGAAGTAGAAGACATTTTTCTTCCAATGTTGGTGGAGTAAGGAAAAGAAAAAAGAGGGAAAAAAAATCCTGCATTTGCTGCCCGCATGCACGCCTTCATCAAGCGCTTATGCCTCTGTGTAGGTCAGAGTTCATGCCAGGATGAGGATATAAAGATGGCTCTTCCATCATGGCCACCCTCCGCCAACCTGCAGCAGCTCTGTTTGGCTGGTGTGGGTGGATCTGCCACTGACACAGATCTGGGGAAATGGGAGGCTGTGAGAGTCTAGATACTAATTTGTCTGGCAGCCTTTCTGGGGAATACTATATTCCCTCCTAAGCAAGATAGGCTTTGCTGATATTTTCTCTCTGTGACTGTTGAATTCCACCAAGGGAACAATTAGGAAGCAGAATAATTAGTAATTCTATCCAGAGGGCTTAAAACTAAAAACACAACACGTCCTCCCGGTTTTCATCCCCATGGTGATGACTTTACCCGTGCAGAATGGCTGTTTGCCGTCTCTGCTCTGGACTTCAACCGTGCTTGCTAGAGAGCCGCTGGAAATTCATGGCTCCCAGGGAGCGTCTGCTCCGAGAACCAGAGGACTCAGCAAACAGCACTCAGTGTGCATCGGGTGCTTAATAAATATTTGTTGAGTGAACATATACAGCGACAGCATTGCCAGTTATCTGCTAAGGGGAGTAAGATTTAAGAAAAAAAACAAACAAACAAACAAACCAAAAACATCGATTATCTGTCAGTCGCTGCCATCCGGCTTTTTCTTTGGAGAGTCTAAAAGATGTGCGCAAATTCAGTCAGGTCTTTACTGACAGAGCAGGAAGGGATCTCAAAAGATCCTTCAACCCTCTAAGCAGGATTACAATGAGAAGTCACTGTAGATGTCACTACTGGTGTGACTTACGTATGGCCTTGGGAGGAGAGTCCCAGGGACCTTAAAGGTAATCCTGGCTTGTGGATAAATCATGAGGATTTAAGTAAAAACAGAACCACTTCCATCTTAAGTCCTTAGCACAGCCCTCAGGGTAGCTCCTTTTTGGCTTTGTAAGCGAGACGACGACTGTGTTCTCACCGGGGTAATCACTGGTGTCTCCAGTGAGGATAACTTGACGACTTGCGACTTTGTTCTTCTTGAAAAGATTTGCTCATGGCTGCCGATCTATTCAGGAAGACTCAAGTCATTTACCTGGAAGCCTTTCCTTCTTCTGGCTCTGCCCGGGGCAGCCGAGGTGAGAGGAATGCCAGCGGCCCTACAGCGGTGCCCCTGGATGTAGGCATGGACCGCCCCTGGACCAGGATCTGGTCTCCTAGCTACCTGTTGTGGGCAGCTGGCCTCATGCCCTGTTTACTTATGACTTAAGAAGGATTTCAGTGTGCTTACTTCATCTGTATAAAAACATAATGCAATCAGATGTAAATAATATATACCATGTCTTTAGAAGAAATAGGTGATTAATATTTAAAGGGCTATACACTAAATAATATATAATGAGGGGGGAAAACAATGTAAATATTTTATAGGCTGAAGGTCACTTGTTAGCTCTGGAAAACAGTCTGTTTAAAGAAACAAAGCAGTCTGGCCAGTCGTCTACTTGGGTAAATTAAGAGAAATTCAGTATTTATTTATTTATTTATTTATTTATTTATTTTTTCTGTGTAGCCCTGGCTGTCCTGGAACTCACTCTGTAGACCAGGCTGGCCTTGAACTCAGAAATCCGCCTGCCTCTGCCTCCCAGTGTGCTGGGATTATGGGCGTGCACCACCACCACCCGGCGAAATTCAGTATATTTAAGCTGTGTATTTTAGGGATTTACTAATCTAGTTTCGGAGCAGCCACCTTGTCTGGATTTGCTTTCAGAAGAGAATCAGGTCGCCTCTCAGTGCTGATTTCTCGACTAACCGAGAAGCCTGCCTCAGTGAGTACCTCGTGTTTGCCCTTCGGTGATGGGACAAGTTCTGAGAACCTGCTTGCCGCCTCTCCCATCCCCTGGAAACACGAGCGTCTAGAGTGTTTGCATTTCCTAAATTGCAGAGAGAGACTAATTTTTCCAACAGGGCCAAGTATGTACGAGTAATAAGGTGATCTCGGAGAGAGAGAGCAGGGTTCAGTGATGCTGAGGGGGGGGGGGTGCGTAGCAAGCTCAGCCTCATCTACTTCCCAAGCTCAAGTTCCTGTCTTCTAGTCATGACCTTCAACAGCTTACTCAGCCCATCATTTTCAACTTTAAATTTCTTTCTTTCTCTTCCTTCCTTCCTTCCTTCCTTCCTTCCTTCCTTTCTTTCTTTCTTTCTTTCTTTCTTTCTTTCTTTTGGATAGTATGCAATCCTTTGACACTGCTTTCGGAGTCTCAGAGCATCTCTGTTCGTCCTATGACGTTTTTAGTTTTATAACAAATTCGCTCTAGAGAAATGGTGCGTACCACGTTTCCTTTCAGGAAACTTGCAGATAAGTCTTGGGGTGACAGCAGGGACTCGGTTGAATCCACCCTGTCAGTGAGCCCAAAGCAGACTTTGCCCACATGACACACACAGCGTTCTACTGTGTCCCCAAGTCACAGTGCAACTTAAAAAGATCCCCGTGCTCTGGGCTTCGCCACGCACTCCCGGGGAGCCGGTAACAGTGTCTAGTCTATTGCTGTGTGACATATTTTCTCTCCCGTGGTATGGCACTTGTAGCACTGCTCCCTAGGGAGACACACACTAGTGCATTTTGTAGGGAAAAATAGGAAGGATAAAAACCCAGGAGGAGGGGAGCAAAGCTTTGGTGGTTAAGAAAGACAATGCTTAGTTCTGTTGAGTTTCTCGGGGCGATCGGGAATTGGATGAAAAGTTTAAAGAGTGAATTATCCCCTCTGGCTTCTAGTTTGGAGTTTCTTAGCTGAACGATCACTCTCTACAAAGGGCGTGACCCCAAGAAGGCAGATGAAATCGTCATCAGACAAAAGAGCGGCCCTCAAAGTGAATTAAATATTGGCAACATCAGAGCTACTTTCCTATGCTGTTCAGGTAATTTTTTTCTTTATTTTTTATTTTATTTTTTGTAGATTAAATAGAAAAGACAGCAAAATGTTCACATTTTCTGTTTGTACCTAATGTTCTAATTGTGCCTTGCTGCCTGTGATCTCATGTTCCAGGCAAGAAAGTAGAGAGAGAAAAATGCCACATGTCCTCGAGAAAAGGCACAACTGGACATGAGCTAACACCGACTTAATCTAACAGTCAGGAGACAAGGGAAGCCATTTAGTCCCTGGAAATTCACGTGAAATCAAAGGATCGCTTCGCCTGGTAGCATCTTAATTACGACGTCATTTGCTTCTGACGACCGGAAATCAAGAATGACTTCAAGGAGCGGTCTAATTATTGAGGTGTCAAATTTCAAAGCAGAGCTCCTCTGCGCCAAAGCATCTAGAAGATTTGAAATGTAAGATCTGTCTACACTCCTTTTAAATGCTCACTACGACACACACTGGTGTCTGGAGAAGGAAGACTGGTTTATGGGCTGAAACTCTTCTCTTCCCTTTGGATATTCTGGCCACAGACGAGGGGCGAGTCCCTCCTCTTCTGCCTGACACTAACACCCCTACGCCCCAGCTCTCGTCTCTTCCTGCACACTCATGACCCAGGCACACTCCCTTCTGAGCCGTGTCTCATCTCAGGACTGAGTGGCCTTTTGTCTGTTACTCTCTTCTTTGGACAACAGGTCTGTCCTCGGCTAGCTCTGGCTTCACTTGTTTTGTTGACGTGATTTTGGCTGAGAAGACACAGGCATCTCCAAGGAGCCACCGTGATCTGTGAATTGTGACAAGTGTGGATTCTAAATTAGGTTATTAGAGATGCGGTCTTCATCATGTAGGACAGGGCGATCTCAGGTGCAGTCTCAGACAAAGAGAATGAATTCAATATTTTATCCATTTTCTGAGGCGCACGAATCAGGTTAGTATTTAAGCCCGCGCTCTGCCCCTCCGACACTGCTGTAATCATGGGTGGCAATCTTGGGAGGCTCATCCTGGGTCACAGAATGGGTGTCTCTATTTCCTACTGCAGTCCACGGGGCCATGGCCGTGGAGTGGCACGTCGAATAAGATCAATCTAGGGATTAATTAGGAAACTAATGATTTTGTCAATGTAGGAAAAGCTTGAAAGTTTTGAGCATCTACTTTTGCTGAAAATTTTTCTTTGCCAACTAGTTTTTCCCTGTGCAGCTCCTTCAGAGAGACTTGGTGACATCCAGGAAATTGAAACAGAGGCCCAATTTCTACTTCTGTATGTGACAGACATAAAAATGATTCTGCTAAGCGCATAACCTCCTGAAGTTACTCTTAAAATATTGAAATTTCATGTTCAGGAAATGAAACCCAGGATAGCACGTGCATGTCTGCTAATTAAAAAAGGAGGAAGGTTGGGGGGGATGCTTCAGCGGCAAGCACTCGCCTCTAGCGCAAGGCGGCCCGGGTTTGCCTCCCGGAATCCAAATGTACCATGGCAGGTACAGTGGCACCCCTGAAACCTCAGTGTCAGGAAGGTAGAGACAGGCGGGTCCGGGAGCATGCTGGTCAGTACGTCTATCCTAGGAGGAGAGTTCTAAGCCGGTGGGGATGCTCCATGTCGCAGGAGGAGTTTGGCATTCCTGGGGTGACATCTGCAGTTACCCTCTATCCTCCAAATGCACCAGCTCTATGTGCACCAGCATACACCTAAGCTCACACACACGTGCACCCACGTACACATAAATGCACACACATGGTTGCTCTCTAGTCTCCATACATGCACCTACATAAGCATACACACATACATACATACATACATACATACAGACACATACACACATACATATGCACACATACACACACGTACTCACATACATACACACATACATACACATATATGTATGCACACATACACACACGTACACATGCATACGCAGATACATATACATACACAGACATACACACATACACACACACAAAGCAGGTAGGGACAGGACAAGAGGTATTTATTTTACTTCACATCTGAGTACCTCTCAGAATTGTCATTTAGTTCTAACTAGCTGAAACATTCTTTATTCTTCCACAAGACATCTGAGCAGTAGGCTCGTGCTCAGGCCTGCTTCTCTGAAGTGGCAACAGGCGCCTGGAACCGAACAGGAAGCAAGAAACCTCTTTTGGCTCAATTGAGTGTGGTGGAGTGGGGCACCGCCTTCCTCACTAAGATCTTCTCAACCTGGTTCCACCCAACCGCGGGAGCTCACCAAGATGAACGCTCAGGGGAAGGCCGTTTAGAGGCAGCGCTGAGGAGTCTTCGAGGGCGCGTAGGTGCAAATCAGGTTTATCTATATTCTAAAGCCACTTAGGGTAGACGAAGGTTGTCCTAAATCTTTTATGGAATAGGCAATAAAAGGAGTGTAAATCTCTTTTGGGTGCATGGGATTTGATTTATTCCTAACTGTGTAGACTGGTATGGTGTACAGCATAGTAAATGCTACTTTTGTATCAATTCTTTCATATCCGTGATACAATGGAAGGGTTTGCTTTATGGGTTGAGCTGGGAGTTGGTTCGAGTTTAATTATCAGTGACCTGGGCTTAATGGAATTCTGAAAACAGTAGAATCACAGTATGTGTGTGTGTGTATACACACACATACACACACACACACATGTGCGCGCGCATACACACATATATGTATATATACATATGTACATATATATATGTGTGTGTATATATATATATATACACATACACATACATGCCTTTGGAAGGAGCATCTTTCTTGTGGGGTCTATGAGTGATCACTTCAGATACAGACACACACACACACACACACACACACACACACCCCTGTGTAGAATACCCAATACCCCAAGTGTTTTGAGTTCCTGATCATGCAGAAACAGGTAAGACACAGACCTGCCTTCAATCCACTGACTGCTCCACGGAGCACATGCATATATGAACAACACATGCCTCTGTGTTTACGGCATGGACCCTGTGAGGAGAAGACCTGGCACGTATTATAAAGGAGGAATGGGAGGCTGCGGCAGTTGAACTGGATTTTGAGGGACCAGCAGGTGTCTGTCTGCTGACCGAAGATCTGAAAAGGTTTGTCTGTGACGGGATCCTGAAGCTGAGAGAGTTCATAGATGTGAAGTGTCTCCTATGCAGAAGAAAACCCACGGAGGTGTGCGAGCCTCTCTGTGACTTTGGCAAAGTTGCCTAATCTCACTAGAAATCAGTTTCCAAATGGAAGAGAGTTCCTCCCTTCTGGAAACACACCCCACTTAGGGATTTAAGTTTAGCGAGTGACTATATTGTTAGGGCACTTGGGACTGGAAGCTCTTTATGAGGAGACACATCACCACAGGGACAGATGGCGTAGGGTGACTCAACTGCACTCTTTCTTGGAAATCAAGCTTTTACCCCTGTGAGGTAAATTACCTGTTCCTGGGAGCCATCTGGTATCTTAAAGATCCAATTTACCCCATGGGGCACCAACCAGGGTGTGCCGTCTCTGCCTCCTGTGATGAGATCAGACAGAAGAGACAGAAGAGCACTTGACTTTCACCTTTACATTACGAGCAGGCAAAGGTGCTAAAGACAGACACTGTGGGGACATTCTGTCTTCTACCAGGTACAGAGATGTAGGCAATCCATCTACATCTCCAGCATGAGAAAAAACAACCCTGCAAACTGGAGAAACAACCATTCTAAACAAGGAGTATCCAGGTATTTAAGATACTGATGTTCACTAGAAATACAAAGCCAACTACAGATGTCCCATATGAATGTGACTTATAAATTTCCAGCTGATATATTAACAAAGTAAATTGAAACTAGTTTTAAGACTCTGTCTGGAGACAGGCATGTTGGTGTGTGCTTTTAACCTTGGCACATGGAAAGCAGAGGCAGTGGGCTCCCTGCGAGTTTAAGGCTAGCCTGCTCTCATAGGGCCAGCGAGGGCTACGTAGTGACACCCTGTCTGAAAAAAGATAGGTGATAGAATATATACTTGATTTAACCCAGAAATCCTGAGATGTTAGGGCTTTATCATATAGCAATGGGACATGCCATGTTCTTTTTGGTACTATGTCTTTGCAATCTGGTTTACACTATAAACTTTCAGTCAATCTCAATTTAGTCTAAGACCTCCACAAGAGGCTGGTGGGTGCCATATTGGACAGTCCCCCTGGTCAGCTATCCAGAGCAAATCACAGAATTAAAACCACGCTGCAGTAGGTGCCGAGTGTGGTCCAGCCCACTTCCAGGATGTTTCTGTTTATATAAATGGGAGCATACTGGATTCAGACTTGTGCCATCTGTCACTATTTTGCCTACAGACAGGATTTTTTGGGGCTTACATTTATCTGTTTCTTATTGAAGTGTAACCATCATCTAGCAAAGGACACAAATCATAGTTTGATGAACTTCCAGCAAGATGTTCATGTGACAAGCCACCAAACATGAAAGTTTTCTTTAAAACAGATATTTAAAGCTGTACTTTATTTTTAATTCTGTCTCTGTCTCTGTCCTGTGTGTCTGTCTGTCTCTGTGTCTCTGTCTCTGTCCTGTGTCTCTGTCTGCCTCTGTGTCTCTGTCTCTCTGTTTAGAGGTGTCTGCAGAGGTCAGAAGGGGGCATCAGATGCTCTGGAAATGGAGTTACAGATGGCTGGGAGCTTCCTGACGTGAGCAACCGGCCTTAAACAGCACCAGAGATTCATAATTGCTAAGCCGTCTCTCCAGCCCCTGGGAGTTCTATAGGAAAATCTGCTTAAAATTTTTTGTTCAATCTCCTTTTTGCCTTACAGTTCCGTGGAGGAGCAAGTTACCGTCAAGTCGCTGTAGTTGGGGATCATGAGCATGTTTTGGACCAAGTGTATACACAAATTTAAAGTTAAAAAAAAAAAAAACTTGATATGGAGAGTTATGCAAAACAGCTTGACAATTCACCCTTTCCCCTCAAGCCAAGACTTCTCTTGCAGGCTGTTTAAAAAATAAAAATAAAGCAACAAACCCCAGACTCGATGTGGCCACCAGATGGCAGTGTTGTTCAGCCTTTACCCTCCTCCCCCCTCCTCAACGCCCCCCACCCCCCCCCACCCCAAACCTTGTCCCCGGGAATAAAACTGTAGATTGTTCCGCTGCGTATTAAACTGACAACCCTGTTATTTTAAACTTGAAACTGACAGGCTGTTATTTTAATGAGGTCTGCCAAAGCCAAGGTTAACCAAAGCTTTATTTCCCTACAAAATGTTAAGGCCACAGTTCTAAAAGGGGGCTGTGAAATTTTATGTTATTGATACTTGCTCTGACCGTACAAGTTCTAAGATATTTTTGACGAGGAAAGCTACGTGACGAATATAGACATATGTTTATATGGACAGCTGAATCTGGCATTACAGCCAGCTCACATTTCTTCCAGCAGGTCTTCTTACTTTAAGTTATATTCTTGCAGAGAAAAAGGATTTTTTTTTTTTTTTACAGTTATCCATTTTGGTCTATTTTGAAGCCCAAGTGTACATTTTTAGCACTTTGACTTTCTAACTTAATGAGTCAAAGGGAAATTTGCAGCTTATTTCAATTTCATTAATATTCCAAATGAAATCAAGGGCGGTATTTGATTATTTCTGTGAAAGAGGCTTAGAGCCAGAGGAGCAAAAGAAAGCTGGAAGGTTCTCATATAATGGGTGCTTCTACAACGCGTGATTGTTAATGGCACTATAATTTATTTCCTTTCCCTTGAAATGGCTTTTTAGGTTGATCAAGAAAGTATTTAAAATAAGTTGCTAACTGTGACACTATTAAAAACATTAGAAACCGCCCTTTCCCCCAAGTGATTTTGCTAACATTTTAACACCATATCTTTAAACCTGCTTCAAAAAATAATTTTTAAATATTTAACCAGTCTTCTCGTGTGGCATTATGAATGTAGGTCCCACACACATGCTCGGTCCACTCCACATTTTCAGAATCATCTAGGAATACGCATGGCCGGCACCGATCCTTCTTGCTGACCTGCCCGCTAGGTAATGCTACAAGCTCCTGCAGGTGTTTGACTTCTAAATCGAGCCTCAGATAAATGAGTTTCATGTGTTGCCAGGGCCAGTTGACTTCAACAAACACTTCCTGCAAATGTCCTAGGTTGGAGAAGCTGTGGCTGGTATTTCAAAAACCTGACTGTTCTTGGGGCCAACAGTTTAATTTGCAGGACCAAATGCAACAGTGAATGAGTGCGCTTGTTACTCAACACTGTTTAGAGTTTCAACATGCTGGAGCTGGCCAGATGGCCCAGCAGGTACTGGTACTTGCTGCCGGATGGCGTAGCCTGGGTTTGATCCCTTGGAGCCACGTAAAGTCGGAAGGCAAGAATCGACTCAACAGAGGTGTAGTCTCATCTCCACATGCATGCCTTACCCTTTGAGTACATTCCCCACCAAACACCCATCCCATCAAACACACACACACACACACACACACACGCACGCACGCACGCACGCACGCACGCACGCACGCACGCACGCGCGCACACACACACACACACACACACACACGCACACACGCACGCATGTGCGCGCATACACACACACATGCACACACACACATGCACACACACACACACACACACACACGCACATGCATGCACGCACGCACGCGCACGCGCACGCGCGCGCGCGCGCACACACACACACACCAGGCCCGTAAGCTCTCAAGTCCCTGTCCAGGGCTGTGTGCCCTCAGATGCCGGCCGACTTCACCTTCAGCACATTATGATCTTGCTGGGTCTCTCTAAGGTTCACAAGCAGGATCTGACGTGACACTGTTGTCATGGTGATAACAGCACTGATGGTCAGCACACCTGTCAGATCCCGGCAGGGATACCACATGACTTCCGACCTGCACAGATCTATGGTGACTCTGGTTTAGTGTCACGTCAGCATGCACTTGCTGTGTGGCAGGCACACTGTTGAGCCTCTCCCTCATATCTCAGTGTCAATCATCATGGCCCCAGAGGAACCACGAGGAATGGCGTCAGCCATGGTACACACGTCAGAGTTTGTATATGAGCAGGCATGGAGGTCCACAGTCGGCGTCGACTCTCACGTGGACTCCAGCAGCAGAACAGGGGGCTGTGGAGTGCTGGTGCATTCCAGAGCCCTGGGATTTTAAAAGGGATGGGAAATGCACTGCAGGTGGGGTGGGGGAGAGCTGGTGTTCCGGAAACCTTTGCACCCCCTCAAGTGACTAATCCAAGATAATTCCCCCACATTTAGTCTAGTAGTTCACAAACTAGCTGGTTTTTGGATGTTTTATAATACCAAGTGGATAGAGTTGTTCATCATCTCTAACCATGTTCTTTGTTAGAAGGCTCCATACAATAAAAGACCATGTGGCTTGAAGGCTAACAGCCCATTCTCCCCCAGAGGCCCAAACCAGAAGGGACAAGGGCAATTTGTCCAGTCGCTCTTCTTGTTTGCAGAGCACTGGGTTATGACTGTACTTCAGTTCATCTGTTTTTTCCTATCATCTATCTGTCTGTCTATGTATGTATGTATGTATGTATGTATGTATGTATCTATCTATCTATCTATCTATGTATCTACATATGTATGTTTATGTATGTATATATGTATCTCTATATATCTATGTATTTATGCATCTATCTATGTATCTATCTATCATCTATCTGTCTATCTATATCTATCTATGTCTCTATCTATGTATGTATCTATATATCTATGTATGATTTGTCTGTCTCTCATCTTATCTCTTGTATTCCTTCCATTTTCCATCATTTTTACTTTTGATCTGTTTGCCAGTTTGAGATAGTCTCAAGTGGCCAGGGCTGGCCTTGAACTCACAAGCTAGCTGAGAATACCTTGAACTCTCAAGCCCCCTGGCTCCACCTTTCAGTTACTGAGATCATCATGCTTTGCTCAAGGTATTTCCTTTTTCTTTTCTTTCTTTCTCTCTCTCTTTTTTTTTTTTAAAAAACTGTTACTATCATCTCTTAAACATCAGCAACCATAATAACTCTGTCTCCTCACTCTGCACTGAGAACATTGTCAAGCCTGCCTGGCCCTTTCTGCAGCATCCCAGATGGAAGTTCTGAAGCCCCTCCTTGCTGTAAGATGGAAAGTGTGTTCCCCTCCTGGATTTTTAATTCATAAAACAGCACAGATCGACTCCTCCCCAGGGCTTCCGTGACAAAAGGCAAAAGCCCTCCCTCTGGGCTGGAGAGAGAGGTTGGAAATCCAGCTCCACATATTTAATGGACTGTATCTAACAGAATCGCATTAGAATCCTCTCCTGGAGACGATTTCGCTTATGAAATGGAAAGTAGAAAAGAAAACAAAAGTTTCACCACCTTGCCGCAGGACCCTCAGGGACCGCTGGAGCTCCGCATTTCTCCGACTACACTGTACTTGGGAATAAGGTCGCCAAGCCAGGCCGTAAATCTGATCCAGCCAAATCCTAAGCACTTGAAAAAAATCACCTTTTCATTGCAGATAAGTGTAAAAACAGTATTGCAAGCACACTGGAATCCTAGAGATAAAGCGCCAGAGGCTCGCTGCTAATAGATTTGGTCGCTAAGCTGTGGTGCTTTGAGACTAACCATCACCACTCCAGTACAAAACCTCAGCACAAGGGGCACAGAATGTAAATAATTAGAGTCATGGTTGAGTCTTCTTAGCCTCGATCTTGAGTTGTTTATCTGGTCTTTTCGGAAGAGTCATGAGTCACTCCTGATAGTCAGGGGAGCACAGGACAGTAACTACCGAGCTTCGCTTTGTGACAGTGGGGAGCAAACCTTGTGAGTAGGGACTGGCGCTAACCAGGAGAACCTACGAGAGTTCACAATTCGATGACTGTATCTTGGAAGAAAAGGAGAGCTAGCTTTTGGAGACAGTTTTCGTTTTCTTATCTTTTTCCAAATTATCATATATTTTGTATTGAATATCGTCTTCATTTACATTGCCAATGGTAAAACCTTTCCCAATTTCCCCCTCCACAAAGACTCCCAACCCCTCCTCCCACCCCCTGCCTCCACATATATGCCCCTCTACCCAACCCATTCCCACCTCCCCCATCTCAATTTTCCTTTGTTGGGGCATCTATTGAGCCTTTACCTGACCAAGGACCTCTCCTCCCACTGATGCCCAACAAGGCATTCCTCTGCCACATTTTTGGCTGAAACCATGTGTATCCCTTGGTTGATGGTTTAGTCCCTGGGAGTTTTGGGGTGTCTGGGTGACCAAAATCATTGTTCTTCCCATGGGGCTGTAAACCCCTTCAGCTCCTCCGGACCACCCTCCAGCTCCTCCATTGGGGACTGAGCGTGAGGTCTCCAAATTATTTTCTATATGGCAAGCTGTCATTAATCTAACTCATAGCCATCAAAACAAAGATAGCAGCATTTGTAGCTTGAAGGGGGAACTATCCATTTGTCATGGAGAGGCTCGGGAAGGCTTGGTTTCTGATTTTTCATGCATTAAAAAGCTACAAAAACTCCAAAATGGTCTTTAATTTTTAAAAACAAACAAACACCCATTTTTGATCAAATGGCTAGGATGTGTTTGGCAAGAGCCTGTAGTCTTAGTCCTGACTTAGGACTGAGTACTTGTGGCTAGCCTGGGTTATATAGGAAGGCACACCCTCAAATCAAACAAGGAAAGGCTCAGCCTGTTCTTTTTCTGTACAAGGTGGTGGTAGGGTCCTCAGGAGTTTCCCGAGTGGGTGTTACTCATGGGAGGCTCTTAGTGGGGAGACACCGCCGAGTACCCTCTCCATTGTATATGTGGCCAAGAAGAAAGTCTAAGCTTTAAGAGCTGAACCGAAGGCCACAACTTGCTTTTACTTTTCTTGGAATAGCGTGTCAGTGTTTGTAGTCTGACTGTTCAAACAGTCTGTCAAGAACAGCCTTAAAACTGATTAAGAAGAAGATCTGGGTGGAGAAGATAGGGAGCACCGGGAGACCACAGAAACGATGTAGTGGTTTATCAAGCTAAGAAGCCTTTTCCAATCAAACAGCTAGGATGTAGGTGGCCCTGGGGGCCTGCGACCAATGAGGAATCTTCATTTCCAACAAGCACCCTCAACACCCACATCAACGCTCATGTCCAGGAAAGGTGAGAGAGAGAGACGGGGAGATGGAGCAGGAGACAAGGTGATTCCCCAGGGCACGTCCAGAAGCCACACACCACCACTTGAAGTTCATGTGGAGGGGTCACAGTGCTGCTATTGTTGTTGTTGTCAGTGGTGGTGTGTGCATATGTGTATGGTGTGTGCGTGCATGCATGTATGCATGCCTGCGTGTGTGTATGTGTGTGTGTGTGTTTCCAAATAAAACAAATGATTTCTGCTTGAAGCCAGTTAAAATGAGAGAAAACAGGAAAAGGTAAGGGTACTTTTCACAATAAGGTAGGGAGAGCTTAGCGAGTTAAATCGGGGTCAACAAAAAGAAGTCCTTGGTAATATCTAAGAGTTTCAGCTACGTAACAAGCAAACAAATCAATTTCCAGAGAAGGAGAGTGGATCCTTGATGTCTGGGCACATTCAGTGGGCCGAGAACTGGATGTTACCTTCAACTCCAGGAGTATAGGCATAGGCGTTTGTACTGTGCCTTCTAGGCCATTAAGTAGCTCCTCGTAGATGAGAAGCAGCAGGTGCCTGAGAGGCACAGAGGGGTGTCCCCAGTGCTGCTGAGGGTTTGGTGTGAGAGGTTCTTGTATGGCTCTACTTGAGCCGTGTCTTGATAAAGGAGCTGCTTTGTGTTGGGAGGCTGGAGTGGAGACCATCTCAGGAGGGCCATTTTAGTTAAATCTTCAAGAATAAGCTAGGAATGCGTGTGAAAAGGTGAGCGGACGGGTCAAGGCCTTAGGAAGGTGAACTTCATATTCAGTGTCTCGTGTGGATAGAGTCCTCTTGGGCTTGGGAAGGATTTTGCAGTCATCGAAACAGAAGTGCCTAGGTTACAGAAGTAGGAGCTACTGCGGGAGAAGTGGGTGGATCCCAGCAGATCCCACAGGACTGGAAAACCTACACTGAGCATGGAAGGACAGCTCCTAAGACTGGATCACCTGTAGTATGCAGCAACAAGTCCTTTTCTTTTTTTTTTTTTTGGATATCCATGAAAAGGCGACAGAACTGCTCACGTGAGGACAAAAGGGAACAGGATGATTCTGGAGGCGCCACCCAGCTGAGCGGTAGTCTGGCGGCTCTGCTGGGCAGATAGATATGCATGGAGCTGGTCACCCCTGTCACAAGCTAGTTGGCAACTCTACAGCACACTTTCTTAGAACTGCTTCCCTCTCAAGACTCCCCGCTTGCTCAAACCTTTCCTCAAGCTACTGAGAAGTATTTTACTATGCTGAGCGGGATGGCCGTCCTTTCCTCCCTTTTCAGGCAGAGATTCTGCAGGCTGAGGGGAGCGGGGGGGGGGGGGGAGCAGGCTGGGCGGACAGTCTTCATTCGTCCACACCGTCTACTCTTCTGGTTGCAAAAGATAAAGAAGAAGAAGACTGAACAAGGGCATGTCCTCCGATCACTACGTAGTGAAGGATGGCCTCGACCAATCACCTTGTAGTGGAGGATGGCCTCGACCAATCACCATGTAGTGAAGGATGGCCTCGACCAATCACCTTGTAGTGGAGGATGGCCTCGACCAATCACCATGTAGTGGAGGATAGCCTCGAACATGAGATGCTTATGCTTCTACCTCCTTAATGCTGGAATTTCAGGCATTATGCCTACTGTTTAGTCTACTGCTAAGCCACGCCCAGTCCCGTTCATAATTCTAAGTTCAGATTGCTTACTATTCATTCTCCAACCTGAATACTGTGTAAAGAGTTGTTACACAGATTTAGTGAATAGCGATGAAGAGGTCCTCATCTGTTCAGAACAGTATGTATTTTATTTTTTAATATTTTTTGAGCCGGGGTTTGTGGAACACGTAGATACTACTGTCTGTGCCAATTAACAGCCCAAGCAGTTTAATTAGTGCTGTCAGGTGACCGGTTGAATTTTCGGCATTGACGATTTCTGGAATTTTAATTTTCAGTGTGTGCGCTCACTGTTCCAGGTCGAAGGGATAAGTGATGCTTTACTGAATTTGCGACGGCGCCATCGAGAAAGGGATAGATATGTTCTCACACTTGCCTTTTCCACGGGAACGTGTTAATTAGCAGAGAGGCCTCATTACACTCGGCAAGCAGACTTTCTGCTGACCCAGATCTGGATTGTTTTATTTTATTTTTCTCTCCCAAATCCCCAATCGGGGAGAAGCATCTCATTTTCTTCAGGGTCCGGGGATGAGGGAAGGATAAAGCAGTCTCACGTTACAAACACTCGTGATTTGTCAAACATTACAGTTAAGGGGAAAAAAAGGTTTGGATAAAGATGTTGAAGTGCGTCTCTTGGCAGACTGCACGGATGTCTGGACACCTGTGCTGGCTCCTGGTCCACAATAGAGCATCATTACAGAGTGCCTCAGCTTGAGAGTGTCATGCTTGGTGATGGTGTGTGTGTGTGTGTGTGTGTGTGTGTGTACGTGTGCGTGCGTGTGTGCGTGTGTGTGCGTTGTGTGTGTGTGTGTGTGTGTGTGTGTGTGTATGTGTGACTCTTACTGCCAAACTTGCATCTCTTTCCTGTCTTGTCTTGGTGCCCGAGAAGGAGTGGACGTCATCTGTCCTGACTGGCACACCACACCAATGTGTGATCACAATGACCCTTATGAGCTGTGCACCTATAGAAGAGTCCAAGAACAGTGAACCTGCATCCCTCTCAGCCTAGGGCATGTGGGCTCTGAGCAGATACCGCTAGGTGCTGAAAACCCCTGGGTGGGGGAGGGGAAGAGCCCTGGATAGCCTTAGGAAGGAAACTGTCTTCCCCCCTTCCCCCATGCTCTGCCAATGTCCTTATCAGAGGAAGCAGGCCATAAACCTGGAGAGCTCACTCTCCTCTTTCAGTCTCTGTGATGCCTCCTCAGGCCAAGACTATCTGGAGCCCTTAGAGGCCTTGGCTACACCGTGAATCACCAGACTTCCAGGGTGGAGCGAGCTGGTGACAAGGGGGCACAGAGAAGCCACCAGTCCTAACTGTGTGTGTGTGGTTTCGTGCTGGCTTCTTAGTTTCATGCTATATACAACACGGTCCTACTGCTGAATAGCAAAGCTGAATGTCTCAGCTTGGGGAGCGCAGGAGGTGACCCTGGTAGCTGAGGCAAGCCCAATCTCTGTCCTGCCAGCACTACCAGACACAGCCTTCATCTGTTACCTCGGCCTGTTTCCTTAAGGCTGGAGCCATCTCAAGACCAGTCGCCTACAGACCGCCCTTACGCCTTTCCTCTGCCTCGCTGCTCTGCGCACGGGGCAAAAGCCACTCTTCTGTAACCCGGAGGAGTGTGGAAGACCTGCACGCTGCATCCCAGGAAGCCCCAGCCTCCACCGCTGAACCCTGCTTTCCCATCTCTGGGTCTTATTTATCTGTCCATGTTTCTTTTCTCCTCTTTCCCTGGCCCTTTGTTCTCTGTGTCCAGGGCTTCCTGACCGAGTGGTTTAATTACCCGTCTGCCTCCGCCTCTCCGAACTCAGCTGGAATGTTCCCGAGACATCCAGTGCTGACTCAACCCCACCAGGGACATTCATGAGGATATGCTACAAGGATCCGATTCCCCTAGTAACAGCCCTTCACTGTTTCATGTCTGGTTATTTTTATTTAAATCTGAGACAGGGGGAGTTAGCGTGGTGGGGTAGTCACGGAGGGTGGCTCAGACCCATGACCTAGGCAGAGATTCACATTCTTTAGGAGCTTTGGGCAGTTGAGCTGATCTTCCTATTCAGGCAGGGGCTGATTGCTATCCCTCTTGGCTTTGGGGATAAGGAGTTGGGTTCCCACCCTCCTACCCACCCCCACCCCCCACCCCCCGCCCCCGCCCCGAGGGAGACTGAGGGAGACTGCGGTTGAGGGAGTGTGAGGCTCAATCACAGGCCCAGATGTGCCATCTTAGCTCTCTGGAGCCTCGGTCACTTCCTTGCCGCTTTGTGTTCCCACAGAAGTCACTGGTACTCCGGGAGCTGGTCTGTCTCAGAACCAGTGTGGTGTGGGGCTGCCTAGAGAGCACTGCCTCCTGAGGACTCACTCCGGGTAGATTTGGTTCTCAGGCATTCTCATTAAGCAGGAGGACGCAGCGGGATCTCCACGGATCTGTGTCCCCAGGCGGTGTTTCGTGTGTGTGTATGTGTGTGTGTGTGTGTGTGTGTGTGTGTGTGTGTGTGCAAGGCAGAGGTCAATGCTGGGTATTTTCATCATTTTCATCAATCGTTCTCGCAGTCTATTGTGATTCAGGATATCCTGGTTGGACCAGGAGCTAACTCACCAGTTGGGTCTGCCCTGTGAGTCTCCTGCCCCCGTTCCTCCCACCCTGGCGCTGCAGAGGTGCCCACGTCCCTCGCCTGCTTGCTGGGTTTTGCAGAACAGAACCCAGATGGGTTCTCATGCGCAGTGAGCATTTCACCAACCGAGCCATCTCTTCAGACCACAGCCATTATGGTTTTAAAATCGCAGCCTCCTGATGTCAGACTCATGCAGGATCAGCCCTGTGCCTGAGAGGGTGACATTTGCCCGCTGCTGACTCCTGCTCTGTATCCTCTCCTGCTTACCCTTCACCTTCTGCTGAGATACCAGCTTTTCCCTGTGCGTTCTCTAACTTCCCAGAGTGCCCGAGAAGATGCCCCACTGCCTGTGTGTACCAATTCTTCCTTCCAGGCGCGTGCACAAGAGGGCTTTCCCTTCCATTCTGTATAGAGCAGGGAGATTAAGAGATTACTTTTTCTAGGTAGCACATAAATGTTTATATTTATATGTATATACCCACATATCTGTAATATTGTATGTATCATGTTCATATACCACATGGATCACATATATGTGCTATATATACATATTTTCATATATGTGTCTTAACTGTGTCTTTTGGAGAAAGTGATACAATTTGAAGACAAATTCCCTTGCCTCGCAGCAGGGTCTACAAGAGAATCCCACCAAGAGAATACCTCCGCTCTGGTGAGTGAGCCCCTGTTCAGATTGCCCTGAGTGCTGTGGCTGTTCCTTCCCTTGGTTTTCTTCATGTAATACAGGGTCTTGCAATGTAAGTCTGGTTGGTTTGTAACATTCTATGTGTATCAGGCTGGTCTTGAGCTCCCAGCAATCCTCCTGCCTCTGTTATCTCAGTGCACCTGAGATTACAGGTGCCGTGGCCACAGCCAGCCTAATTTTCACGTTCTGACAAGTAGCCAGGCACAGAGACGTTTCCCAGCTCTGTGTTCCTTCCTGGGATCATCCTGGAACCATAGAGGACTTTTAAGAATACTGAGTCTGGACCAATATCCATGGAGAAATTGCTCCATCTGGAACACAACCTGAGCGTGTGGAATATTTAGAAGTCCCAGGTGGTTGATTATTCTATGTGGCCAAGACTGAAATACCCTGTAAGAGGAGTTGTCTTTGGTTTGGAGAAGGGAGCTGGGACAGTGAGGAGGGAGATGCTGAGAGCCTCAGCCACTGGGTGTGTGGAATTAGAAAGACCACATCCTTTAAAAAAAAGATAAGTTTTCAACACATGCACATGTTTTCTTTGAAGAGCAGCAGGGCTTCATGTTCAGCACTAAGCACACCAGAAAGAACAATTCTGCCACCGCAGGTGGGAAAGGGAAACTGATGAGAAACTTTTTGCTGTGGACTTTAGGAATCTTAATGAGATACTGAATAAGTTGGATGAACATAGCGTTAGAACCTAGAGGAGATAAAGGAGTGTTTCTTCCAGACTGTGACAATAGCGTGTGTCCCTTGATTTAAAAGCTTAGAAGCCATGACTGTGACTAAGGAGGGTCTCCTGAATGAAGTGGCTTTTGAGTTAAACACTGAAGAAGTGACATGTTGTGACTGAGAGTCAGGCAGAAGGCGGTCTAGGAACTGCCGGAGTCCTTCAGAGAGCAGCATGCGCTCTCCTGCAAGAGAGAGGTGTAGGGCCATAGCTGTGGCCCAGAGGCTGGAGAGGAGGTATGTGGAGTCCAGAGGTGTTAAGGTCAGTGCTATGGAGCTGGGGTTACTCCACAGGCAAGGCAGGCTCTGTACACCTGGGGATGGGGGCGCTCTACCGTGAGAGGGGTTCTTCAGAGAATAATGGATCCAAGGTGGGTGTTAAAGCTGGAGATGAATGGGCCGAGCACAGCGAGAAGATGGCGGCATGGGGGGGGGGAGGAACAAGGTAGTGAGGGCAAGAACAGTTCTAGGGTAACAGGGGCAGAAGGAAATGCGTGTGAGGTTGATACGTTTCAAGGGCGGAGCACACAGGAATGTATAATAAACTGCATGGTTTGGGGTGGTGACGTAGAGGACTCAAAGCTAACCTTGGAGGTTTTTCCTGGCTGACTTAGCCTCCAGGAAGCTCGCCCTTCCCACAGGCCGTCAGGCACTGTGAGGATGCTCCGCTCTCTTCACCATGCTGTCAGGTGGGCACAAGCACTCATTGGCGGCACAGGCATCTGCTGGAATGCGTTCATCAGCTGTCTGGGAAGCATTGGCAGGACACTGCGGTGCTCAGTGGAGACAGTCAGGGGCTCCAAATTCCATGCTGAATTTGGAGTTCCAACTGGGCATCAGGTAACTGGGACTATAGGTATGAGATGCAAGACGCTGTCCATGAGGACTGTGTAGCGATTGGCTTCGAGAAGTGAAATTTCTTACCGAGGTTTCAGGCTGTACTCACTAAGGGGCAGCTGAAGACAAAAGTAGCACAGGCCAGGGGCCAGGTGCGTGGTCCAGAAGCTGTCCCAGGGACTTCCGGGAGGATTATTTTTGATGTACAAATGGCATTCTAGACTGTGTGGAGGGATAGGTTCTGAAACTGGGGTTGCGGGGATGAATGTCCAGATGTTGGGAAGAGAAAGTGGGAAAGGAAGTGCAAGTTAGAGAAAGATAGGAACCAGAGGAGATGGGCAGGGATGCAGGAGTGCTTTTTGAGGTTCTCTCCACTCAAGGAAGCCAGGAGCATACAGCCCAGGAGAACATCAACGATGTGAAACCCATCTCTACCTCAGGCCCCTTGAACCTACATTTCACCGAGATGGCTGGGGGGGGGGAGGGGCTCAGAAAAAAATTCTTTCAAGTTGGACAGGCAGGTCAGCTTAGCTGCGCTGTGAGATCTTTATGTAAGAACATCGCGGAGAGCAGCAGAGGGTCAAGGGAGCCCAGGCTGTCCCCTTTGGTGCAGATAAGTACAGCCGAGTCCCGAGACACTGACAAGTGGAAGAACCCTCTCAAGCAAACGGAGGTAGAAGTGAACGCTCCGAACTTACTAATTCTAGGCTATTCTGTGCCAGGGCAGCACTCTCGCAAGAACTCGGTAACGCCTGGCCTTGTATGAATGCTGGACAGAACCAGGCAGCCTTCCAATGGAAGGTGGATGAGATACGTCACTGTGACCAACGTCACACCAGCCTCTCACAAATTGGATATCTTCTCTTTGGTGAACAACTGTACCCAATGCACCTTTGTCGGTTTTCTCCAAACTACTCTCTATTTGGTTGTTATATGAGGAGGGAGGTTGATCAAACTTTACAAGAAAATTCTACGCTTGAGCACATATAGTTTGGCTACATATTTTTGCTTTTTTTATGTGTTGTGCTAGCTATCTAGTGCCTGACCATATATCTTCATGTAATAGGTACTTTTCAGTCACTTCTGAGTGCACAGACAGTAAGAGAAACAAAGGAAAGCAAGAACAATCTTCCTGCCAGCACCTCTGTCTCATTCACCTCCCCAAATCACTGTTAAATTCGTATTGAATTATGCCAGGTCAGTTTGTGCCCATGGGAGCCCATTAACCATGATGCTTAGCCGGGGAACTCTGGAAATCAAGGATGCTGGCCAAACTCCTACCTGTCAAGAATGACAAGATAAACTTCACGGATTGTGTGATATCTAAAGATTATGTTTGAAAAGAAGGAGAGTTCTAGGACAACTGTTCCAGTTGGGTTTTTTCTACATGCACATCTGGACCTGTTGGCCTTTACGACGTGCTTTTTTTTTTTTTTTTTTTTTTTTTTTTTTTGGTTTTTCGAGACAAGGTTTCTCTGTGTAGCTCTGGCTGTCCTGGAACTCACTCTGTAGACCAGGCTGGCCTCGAACTCAGAAATCCGCCTGCCTCTGCCTCCCAAGTGCTGGGATTACAGGTGTGCGCCACCACGCCCGGCTACCACGTACTTTTAATTCATTTAACATACACAATTAAAAGCAGCAGAGTTCCCCAGAGGCAGCCACACATGTGGGAAGAAGGAACGAAGGCGGGATACTGCATTCAACACAACACAAGGTTTCAGCTCTGCGCTAACCGCGTGTCTGAGAAATGTTGGAATCTGACGCCATCTCCCAGCTCTCCCGGCTCACACCCAGTGAGCAGGGCGGAGTGTAAGCAATGGAGCTTTTGAAAAGGCAAAACAGGGAGGCACAGCTTACTGTGCTCCTCTTGATTCGCTCCTGTTCTGCTCAGGCCATGGATGAAGACATGTGTGAGACTTAGAACCCAGGGACAAAGCTCACAGTCTCTTTCCTGAATGTTCCGCTACGTTTACCCATCTCCTCACCCACTCTCTAGCTGAGCTGGCTTCCTTTGTGTTTTCAGCTGTTTATTTTTACCATTCTCTTGGTTCCTCTAAGAATACCACGGGGCGTGTGAAGAGGTCGGAGGACGGCCCACGGTGCTTGGCTTTCTCCCATCTGCCATGTGGGTGCCAGTGATCTGATGCGGGTCCTCCCGCCTCACAGCGCTGAGCCGCCTGGGCAGTGCTCGTCTGTGTTTTTGTGCTCGTGTGTGTTTTTAGCCTTAGTTTCTTTATCCCCTTCTTCTCAACGTGCTTCTTGGCTGTACCGGCGTGTGACATTTGTTTTCATGTATTGAAGGAAGCTTCAGGACACTGCTCCATGCGGGTAGGACATCGGAAAGCAGAGGAGAAATGATTAAGGACTAGCAGTTCTGTTTGCCCCAGTAGTTCTCACCTCGAGAAAAGCAGGTTGTGGGCCGAACTGCGTTCTCTAGACACATGTGGAAGTAATCCTTTCAGGGACTGCACTGTGCATCTTTATCCGCAGATAAGGTCTTTGGCAGATGTAATTATTCTAGAATTCGTCCTTCTCTAGTAGGGTGGGCTAGTCATACAACCTGATCTCTGTTTTTAGAAGATGCCAAGATAGCTGAAGATGGAGCTCAGTGGTTGGCCCAGGCCTTCACGTCAATCTGAAGTACCACATTTAGAAAAACTAAGAGACAGTTCAGACGCCCGGGGAGAATGGGAGTAACCTATGGCGGCGGTGGACCAACCGATGCACGGCCATAGCTCGTCTAGGAAAGCCCAGGGTTTCCGGACAAGCCAGGTGGGAGAAGGCATGAGACACGCTCACTTCCAAAAGCTGGCCTTCAGATCTGGGAGGCAGCCGCTCGGTTCGATCAGCTTTGTGAAAACATCCGTAGGAAACCCAAGTACCCTTTAGTAAGAAACGTGACAATAACCAACAGCCCCATGTCCTAAGCAGGCGGGAGCCAAGCGCCATATGTAAATGTTGCCAAGGCAACCAGACAACCGGACAGCCGCCTGCAGCAACGCCTGAAGGTCTCCTGAGACCCTGTCTGTCTACTCTCCAGAAAATCTGGATGCAGATGTTTCTCGTTAAGGACATAGATGGCACTATGTCCCTTCTTGTGAAGGACAGTCACTTTACAACGGGCACGTTCTTTCACGGTGCGGAGCTGAGGAGCCCCACGTGACGGTGGGTGAACAGGATGTTCCCTGCTATGCACCAGTAACGTTTTGGTAAACTGAATCATATTTTAAGTACTGAGAGAGAGCTTGCTATTTAAATTCTTTTGCAAAGCAAGTACTGCTTCCTTCCCGACCCCTTGAAGCAGATTCCTTTTTAAATCTCAGTGTTCTTACAGTAGAGAACACAGACATATAATAAATAACATTAGGAGAAAATAATGTCAGTACTTGGTGTTAGGTTAAGAGAGATGGAAAAGACTGGCCAGCAGGTTTCTTCTTGGATGTTACACGTTGGCAGATTTGGAATGATTTTACCAAGAGCCTTTCACTGGCAGATTCTAAATTTAGAAACAAGGTGAATTTTATTATCTCTTTCAAATGTCTGAGGTTCTATAAATATGTTTTCTTCCTATAAATGTAATGACTTTAGTACCAGTTTAAGAATATTTAATTTTCGCATCCCAACCCGGTTTGACTGCTAGGATCTCATATTTTTCCCAAAAAAGGAAATTCCTTGGAATGTTCTGAGAGTTTGAGATACAATAGGGATCAATTTCGTTTGACAATGAGAGACGCAGGCAGGGAAACTTCTTAGCTCACGGATTGACTTCAGGATGTGTGGAAGGACACGGAACACTGTGCCTCTATGATAGTCTTTGCCATAAATGCTTGCTTTGAGGGGTGGAAGGTAGAGGCTGGCCTTGAACTTACAGTCTTCCCGCTTGAATTGCTGGGTTATTTGGCTTGTCGTCATCGTAATCCACGTGGAGATAGTCTTGCATATTGGTGATGAAGCATGAGAGAGGACAAAGAAAGGGGTCACTATCTGTTGGCTTTGTCAATGACTGAAGCTGAAAACGATATCCCTGCTCTGTTGTGGTTGGCGCCAGACGTCCTGGGAGGGTGATCCAACAAACACATACAACCTTGACTCGCTGTGGTTTAAGGACCATTCAGCCGTGAGGTCTGTAAGGACAGTATCTGTGTCATGAAGCTTTGGCATGCTTGTTATGTGTTGTACCCAGCAAGCCAGCATCCGTGAGCCCAGCACACTGTAAATCACAAGATTCTGGGAAAGGAAAGTCTGAACTAAAAAAAAAAAAAAAAATGCCTGACAGCCACACTGTGTCCTGGAAGCCCTGTTCCCCTTTGGGCTCACCCAGGAGTCTGTTCCCCTATTTGGACAGATGCCCCACCCCTCGAAATTCACTCTAATAAAGACCAGAATCTTTACATTTCCTATTAAATTTTTCTTTTAAGTTTCTAAAGAGGAGAGACCTGGAGCGTCAGCTTTGGCTCTCCGTGTCAGCGAGGGCCGATGAGGGCGGGCCACTGACCCACACTCGACCAAACAGGATAAACACCGCCTTCACGAAATCTTTAAAATACTTCAAAATAAACACAAACGATCTGGGCTTAATAAAATATCCACATTATAAGTAATGATGGGATCAATAGTGTTGATTTTTTTAAAAAACAAAAACCCTCCTTTTGCCTCAGGGTCTGTTTTAGTCCTGGGCTCACGAGGGGCTGTTTCCAGAACACCATCAATACACCTCAGCCATGTATCTAAAACTTCCTTAACTCTAGTCTGGAGATGAAAACTTCTCAGTGGAGAGAATTTAATGTTTTCTTTACACGTGAGCTCTCAATATTCACCCACTAACTTATTTCTCAACAAATATGTCTCTCACCTGGTTCGTGACTCTGGCCCCTGGTAGTCAGGAGACCCCCGTTCACAAGTCATCAAACCCCATCCTTACTTTCTATTTTCCTTATTTCACGCTCTTCAAGTTTCATTTCTTGCTTCCAGATTTGGTGGCGGAGGGGACGGACAGATGCAGTGGTCAGTCTGAGTCTGCGAGCGCTGCTCGCTCTTCACATCTCCCTGTGCACGCGTCAGCCCGCTTAGCAAGCTAAACAACCCCGCGCTGGTTTGGAGCCAAAGGGAGGGATCAGCGCCATGAAGAGAGGCCACGTCCTCTGCGCAGAGGCCGGGGTCACAAGCTTTCATTAGAGACAGCTGTGAGGGAGACCACATAGCTGGTGTCGCTTATGAAATGCTTTCCTGGCAAATGGGAAGCCATTTATAGTTCAGGCCTCTCCTGGTGGGTTAAATACCGTAAATCCTTATGAGTAATGCCAAAGCCATAGAATCAATAAAAACCGGAATGACCTTCACTCGGCCTGCCCTCTAAGTAGACGATCCCCGAGTGACAGACACCTCTTTGCCACACGGGGGAAACCGTAATCCGGTGGAAATGACAGTGATCCGTTCCGTGCTGCTCCGTTCTCCGTCTTCCCCACGTTTAATCAGTTCTGGCAGGACAGGCGATTTTTCAGACGTGTTTTCAAGTTTAATTTCTAAAACCCTCCGACTTCAGAGTGACATTGGCCACCCGATGAATGTTATAATCCCTCACGGCTTCTCTGGGAGAATGGCAGGCAAAAATCAGCTGCACGTGAGAGCAGCTGCTCTTCACGGTGCTGCGCCAGGAACTGGTGGCCCATCCCGAAGTGAGGCTCGTTTCGTTCAGATTCAGGAAGCCGCTCCAAAATCAGCACCACGCTGGTGACCAACGCACCGTGTTCACGTGCATATGTGTTCTCATGTGTGCAGGTACACGTGTGAGTTGAGTATGTGAGTGTGTGTGTGTGTGTGTGTGTGTGTGTGTATTTTGAGACAGGGTCTCTCTCTCTGGCCTGAGACACACCAGCTAGCCTCTGCCAGAGTGCCCCACGGAGCCACCTGTCTCCACCTCCCCAGGGCTAGGATTACAAGGGTGTGCTACCACGCCCAGCTCTTGAGGTGATCTTGATAGTGAACACAGATCTTCAAGCTGGTCAGGCAAGCACTGTATGGCAGGAGCCACCCTCTCAGTCCCACCCTGGTGACTTAGAATTATCAGACATGCAACCTTTCACGGCCCTGGGTGTGTGCTCCCAAGTTAGGCTGGAGGCCAGCTTAGCTCCGTGTGGATTCCAAAGCACAGGCTGTGCCACCCTGCTTTCCTGTCAGGTTGTGCTTGGCAAATCCCTGGCATCCTTCTTGTTGTGTGGCTGTATCCTTGCATCTCCACTGCTGTCCTCACCTGGTGTTCTCTTGTCTGTGTCTCCTCTGGGTGTCTAGGTCTGGAGTCTCTTGCTCCTCTTGGTAAACTAGTCTTAGACCTTAGAGTCTAGTCTGCTCCAGGATGACCTCACCTTAGTACAGTTATATTGCCCAAGACTAGTTCAACTACGTCAATCACGGTTCAGTCATAGGTCGTGGGGTTCAGGGCTCCAGGATATCTTTCTGGAAGGGTAACGACAAACGTCCGTCCTCAATGGCGTCTCATGTTAAATAACAATAATTCACAGACGGAGATGTGTTTCATAGATATGGATATATATCATCGCATATACATGCCTTTGGCTGTGTTTAAGATGAATACAATTTTATGCCCTTAAAAAGAAGACATGCAGGCTGAGAAGGAGGCTCAGGGGGCAGAGTGCTTGTGTGACCCGCACAGAGCGAGCTCCGTCCCTGTCCATCCATCGCAAGGATTAAGCGTGCTAGCACACAGCTGTGATCCCAACACTCAGGAGGAAGGAGAATCAGAAGTCAGGTCGTCTTCAGCTACACAGGGAGTTCAAAGCCCAGGCTAAACAGGATCCTGCCTCACAACATGACATAGGGCAACACAGCACAGCACAACACAACACAACGCAACACAACACAACAATATCAAACAACAAAAAAATCCTAGGGAGCTGTGCCTTCGATTTTCAGATGCCAAGCCATAGATGTAGACTATCTCCCCTTAGCTCCACAGCCTCCCTTTGGGTTCTTATTTTTAAACTTCCTATTCTTTGGTAGTTGAGAGATACACTAAATTTGTTGGTATCCAAGGACTTGCGCAGATAAGAAAGAACCTACGTGCTCAGCACGGAGTGAATACATCACAATGAAGCAGTGCCTCCCCCATTCCAGATTTGACTATTTTTAATGAATGTTGGGCTTCTTCAGGCTATGGCTCCCCCACCCCCACAGCTGCCACTGGCCCGCTCTCTACCTTCATGACATCTAAACTGCACTGGGTAGATGCCTACACCCAGACCTAGAAAACTGACACTCGTCTTTTCTATCTTTCAGTCCCCAAGAAGTTATGCAATCCACTGTCTTCATCATTGTTTGTCTTAGGAAGTTTGGGGTGAAAACCTAATATTCCACAGGTCCACACTCACTTCCATGTGATTATTTTGAGCCACAGAGAGTGTCATCTTTTTTTCTCTTTCCATACACTCCTGGTCTCAGAATTCCAGGAATGCAGGGACCCCAAGTTACAGACTAGTTCACCCTCCAGCAACAGCTTTCTTCAGGTTGAAAGTCCCTGTCTGACTATCAGAGGCCCTGACTGAGTCGTCAAGAGATATAAGTTACATTGTGTGTCTATATGAATGACGGTGAGCGTTAGGAAGAGAGTGATTCAGAAAGAAAACTCCTAAAATAATCCTCCTTCACACGGTACCCATGGCAACAGCATTTAACTAACGGATGTGGAGAGGGCGAGAGCAGTGCCTTGAGCGCAATGCCTACTTCAGAAGGGAGATCATGGCCACACTCCTTGTTCCAGCTGAGAGCAGCGGCAAAAAAGGAAGGCCAGCTACTAAATATTAGGCTTAAAACCCTTTTAATACGCAAACGATATCCCACGGGGACAGAGTCTCCGAGGCAGCGGGCAAACGCATACGGAGAAGTCGACCCTGCTCAGCTTCCCCGAGGCATCTCACATGGATTCATTACAGATTTCTGAAACTGATGGGATTTCTTGGCAACCTTCCCTCCCTCCTCGTGAGTACAAGTAAGGAAGGTGTGACAGAGGACCTTGAACTCGCAGCAGCTGCACAAGGCCCGCAGAAGATCAAGCCAGACAGCACTCTAGCCTGGGCAGAGCGGATCTCCCTAGCCCCGTTCCCTAGCTGAGGCAGACAGTTGCTGGCCTCTGGAGAGGCAGTTTTCTTTGAGAGTGTGGCCCCTTCTAGGTCAACCTCAATCCAGTAGCCAGACCCAGAGCCATGAGCAAATCGGCAGCACAAACTGCTTTTAAGGTCTTGAAGCTGGGAACCGGTGGGAAGGTTGGGGTGGAGAGGAGGGTCTGGGAGAATATGGGGGGCCATCAATGCTTATTGCCACTGTGTGTGGTCTATACTTGCTCTCAGCCAAAACCAAAGGCACACTGGATATCCTCCGCCAGAATCTTTCCCTAAAGAGACCGTGACGAGTGGGCAAGCCTCTGACCCCAGACTGAGAGCTACCATCAAAGAATGATTTTGGCTTTCAAAAATGATTTTATTTTTTTTCTCAATTTTAAAAAATCTTACTGACACTGTAATGCAGAGACAGTGAATAAACAGGTGAAAAGACACAGGAGCAGCAGGCACGAGGCCTCGACGGCCCAAGCATCGCCCCACTCACGCTTACCATATGCCTTTGTCAAGAACTTGAGGAGAGCCAGGAGATGAGTAAGGAGGAGAACAGGACCAAACACTGCCAGGCGACTCACTGTGTCCCCGGCCCACGGTGAGGCGTGGGTTCTACATCTACTTCTCACAGATATCACCATTGATAGCTCTACCTCACTTAGTGTTGGCCCTGTGAGACCACGGTTAACTCTTTGTTCATGCTGCATGCATGAAATAAATGCACAGTCCTTGGGACTGGCCTCTCCAGGTTCAAGTCCTCACCCTGTCCCAGCAAGGGTATGAATTTAGACAAAGTACTTGGTGGAGTACAGGCCAGCTCTCCAGATAACGTTTATCTGGGTGCATTGGAAAGTTCTTACCCATACAGGAAGAAATCTCAACATGTCAGAGTCCTGATGTCTTGTCTGTAATGTTATCTGGAGAGCTGGCCTGTACTCTTTATAACAACCAGGGAGGAGATACAGTCAAAGACTCAGCCATCCTGAGCAAGGTTGCAGTAGATCAGCGTGTGAATGGCGTGGTAATTCTTTCCACCTCGTGATAATGTCTCTCTGGTGACAGATATTTAACTCCCTTCCACGGTTCCTGGAAGACCACCCCGTTATATATTTCTTTCAACAAGCCTGTATGCAACCTAGAAATCATTAAATATATTTAAAAGACCCTTCTGATTCATTGTCTATTGGTTAACCCCACTTATTTATATTCTGGGTTTCAGTTTTAAACCTCAAGGGAATGAGATCTTAAAATATAATAATAATGAGACAAGAAGCAATATTTTAGTTTTTTAAAAAACTAATTTCCCTGAAACATGCTTGCTTAAATTTATTTTTCTTGGTTTTCAGAGTTTTAGCGCAAAGAAAATACAAATGCCACAATCTATCCTCCACAGAAGGTCACTCAAGGTCCTTTCAGTCCTATTTCTGGAAAATTTTCTATCCTGGGAAGAACAACACATCAGAACATCAGTGTCTATGGATAAATGTTTTTCAGTCCATTCCAGTGAGACTGCAATTTTCATACTGGGAAGTAATGTGCGCCCTGGACAAGACCCAGACATGGGCTCAGGAGACTATGGGGCTCTAAGATTACTGCCTTGATCATGGAGGAAACATGAGCCATCGCCGGCATCCACCGGGTCAGGACGGTCTTCGGGGGCAATCAGTGTTCCAGAGGATCAAAGAACACGTGCAAGTGCGCAGAGTTGGAGCCGGCTCCCACCCTGTGTGCCTCCTACTCCAGCAGGCCGGCGTCCCAAAGCAGCCAGGCTGTCCTGAGAAAGGCAGCTTCGGCTAATAGCCTTTGGGACTGGGGATTTCATCAAGGCTGGAAGGGAAGCAACGGGGCGCCAGCCCCCTCACAGGAGTCCCGTGATTGCTACCACAGCAGTTCCTGTGTGTCGGGTCTCCTCTGAACCTCCTCAGGTCTCACACGGCATCTACTAGCACATGGTTTAGGGCAGTGGGTCTCAACCCTCCTAACATAGTTCCTCATGTTGTGGGGACACCCAAACCTAAAGTTACTTCGCTGCTTCTTCATAACTGCAATTTTGATAGTATTATGAACATATATAATATAAATATCTAATATGCAGGATATCTGATATGCAACCCTGAAGGGGTTGCAAGTCACGGGTTGAGAACATTCTATTAATACAATTAATAAAACGACCAATAATATATTAATAAAAATTAATAAAACAAAATAAAAAGTAGTATCTACTCTACACAAGGCAATTTCTAAACAATACGTTCTAGAGCTCTGACAAATCATGATTGCCAGATCTCTCTCTGCCTCTCCTTTCCTCACCATCAGACCTGCAGATGAGCCAGACAGGAAGAGAACGGACATCAGAGCGCTGAGGAGACTAGGTCTTTCCAGAGACAGGAAGGTGGCAAAGAGAGATGATCGCAGATGATGCCAATTTCCTCTAAATAACTGTAGAGTTTCTAGGACATAGTTGATTCCTGAGGGCTCTGACTCCTCAAACCTTTACTCCAGATCTACATGGTTATTAAACTACAGGCATCTTGGATTGTTTCCTGGTTGGGAATTCACAAGAACTCAAAAACCTCTATGGTGATGTCCTGCAGTGCATGGTATCCTGAAAGACGTTCTAAGGAATATTTTATGCCTTCAATGCCAAACCTACAGATCATAAATCTGCCACCAAAGCATTGCAGTTTGTCAAAGGAACAAATTATGTACGTTATTCGTAAAGGTATCTAGCCCTGTCTGGACACATTTGTGATTGTAATTGGTACCACCTCTTGACAGGTGACATATATCAGGGTGGGCCACCTGCTATGTCTCTGAGGCTCCTAGAAAAATCTCCTGGCAAGATTCACAGTTCATTGCCCTCTTCGTGTAAGAGTCTGCGGCTGACCACACCGTGTGCCACCAATTGCAAGCTCTCCTGCCTTGTATGTCACCACTCTCGCCAGCCTCTTGTCTGCATGGGCTCTTCCCTCTAGTTCTCTTTCTTTTCCTTTGTGACTTTCTCATCTTCCAAAGGGAAGCAGCCTCCTGATCTTGACTAGGATAAGATGGTAGAGTCTCGGGGACCTTTTTAGGTTATGGCTAGTTGTCATCCCAGTGGGCACAGGAGCTGTCTGAACCACGAGCCAGGTGTTAAGACATGCGCAGGTGCCAGGTCAGAGCACACACGTGTCGGTCAGAAGAGTTGGTTCCCTCCTTCTCCCACGTGGTGTTTGGTAATAAAAATCAGTCACTAGGCTCGGCTGCAAGCGTCCTTACCCGCTGAGCACCAGCAGCGCCCTTCAGAGATGGCGTCACTAACGCTAGGGGATGAGTCAAGAGGCCACACACAGGCGTGGGGAGAACTTCTGATGCTAGCTCGATCCGGGGCTGGCTCTGGGTTTGGGAGCTTAGACTGTTATGCCTGGTTTATCCACAAGGAAAATTCAACTGAGTGCTGTGGACCTGAACACTAATCTTAAAGAAGTTACACCTAGGGTTCTCAAACTTGTTAGTTTTTTTCCTGGGTTACTCTCCCGGAGACGCAGATATGGTAGGTTTGGAGTGGGGCTCCACAAAGGATCTTTGTCAGGTTGAGGTTGACACTGTTCCCTAGGCCAGATCCAGTGAAGCAGTGATATGTGTTGGAGACAGGCTCACTGTCTCACTCTCAAACTCTGTCTTTGGAGGATGCCCTGAAAGTCCTTACTGACCCACAGTTTACAAAGCTGAAGGGGCTGGAGCCCTGTCATCTTTCCTCAGGCGACAGAATACTCTGCCTAAGGTAGAAGCCACTGTCCTAAGGCAGGGGCGAGCAAACCGTGGCCTCATACGGCTGCTTAGGACTGCAGAGAGCAGAGTTAGCAGCGATGACAGATGCGGGGGCCTTCACAGCCCCTCTACTCCTCTGTCCCATTCTGCTCTAGGTAATGAAAGACACGTAAAAGGGGTGATGGGAGACACACCCTACCGTCCTCTCAATGAAGGCCGATGACGACATCGTAAGGAATGTGAAGGAAAGAGGAGGGACATCAGCTAAGGGCCCTGACTGCAAAGCTGTGATTCCATTTCTGCCGTTTTGCCTTTAATGTCTTCTCTACCTCCTTTGCACTATCCTCCCTTTTCCTCCAGATTCCCACCCTGTTTTTCTCCTTATCCACAGCAATATGGCTTCCAGCACTGGCTGAGCACTGACTACCCCCCCCACTCCCCACAATAGCCTTTGAGATCAGACGGTCAGAGTTTGAATCTTACTTCTGCTATAACTGTGAACGCCCAGAGAATGAGCTGAGCTTCTGTGGACTCGAGTTCCCTGCAGAGAATCATTCCAGGGTCCCTGCAGGGATGAAGGAAGACTAGCCAATGTGCATTGCAAACGGTAACGTCATCTAACGGCACAGTTCCACGACTGCGTTTGGCTACATTGTTGCAGAGAATTCACGAAGTAATCTAGAGAGCAACATTTTAGGTTCCTTTTGGGAACAGCAACTACTCAGGTTCTGCAGTGTACTTATTCCATCTGGCTTTCCCCAGGTGGGTAAGACCCGAAACTCCTTTGACCATAGTTTAAATGTCTGACAGGGGATCCTGGGATGAGTGCTCTTTGGAGGATCGCTCAGATGCCAGCCATACAGAGCTTGCACAGAACTGGGCTCTAATGAGGTTTATGGCCTTGGCTACACTAAATGCAAAATCTGGAAGACAGCTAATAAGAGTAAAAAAAATTACCTTTCACTAAAACTTCTAAGTTGGAAATAAAGTGAAAAAAGGTTATACACAAAAAAAATCAAGGAGCCCCTGAGTATTTTACAGCTAACTGCCGGAGCTCACAAGTCTGTCTGGCTTAGCACAGCCTTCGGAGGGAAAAGCACAGGGATATTAACTCATAAAACATATGAAGAGCCTGGAATCCTTTCCTATCCCTGATGCACAGTCCAATTTCATCCCCAAAGCCCTCATCCATGGCCCTAGGGAAACTCTTGTCATGTGCAGAATCCTCAAAATGATTTCCAGAAACTTTCTGTAAATACAGGGAAAGCCAGGGTGAGCCTTCCTGGTAACATTCACATACCTGGTGGCTAAGGGGAAAACCGTCGCTGTCCTACACAGGGGCCCTTACATCTGCTTCTTCTCATGCGATCTCCCTTTGTCTGATTCACCCACAGCAAACTCACCACTGGTCAGTTCAACTGGAAGCACCAAGCCGATTGTGTTTACGAGAAATTTCAAAACACGCAAAAGAAAACCTCACCAAAACATCCTTCAGGAAAACAATCCTATTCTTTGCCATGATTGGGCGCAACGCCGTCTTGTTCCTCTGTAACTATCCTAAGTTTGTAAACCACGCATTTAGAGTTCTGATTTCAAGGCAGGTTCAGCCACGTTTCGATTGCTTCATGCCAGAGACCAACAGCTGAGCCAGCTCTGGATCAGGGATAATAAGCCAGCAATAAAAACCATGTACGTAGAGATTCTAAAAAGACTTCTCATTTTCCAGTTTGATAAAAAGTGTTCAAACTAAACCAGCAAGGATATAATTTGGACAAGCTGTTAGACTCAGGACGCTAGAAGCTTTTGCTTAAATCTGTTGTTGCTCCTCAGATTTGAAATTTCACCATGCAATGTATCACCACAGGCCATTTGCACGGGATTAGGGCATTACTGGTTAGCCAGACCTCAGTTCAGGCCAGCTGCTATCCGGTACATGCCTAGCCATTCTAATAACTGGGTGCATGGCCTCACAAACACCCACCAGGATAAGGAAAAGAAGAGCGAAGTGAGAGCGACATGAGGTCTTCAGAACACTGTGAGTGACGAACAGCATGATTTAAGATCCCAAACGGGCGCACAAGTGTCTTCTCATTTCCCCAGACCAAGCCTGGGCAGAGTCTTCCTGCCCACGTCCAGTGATCTCTTTCATAGAAGTCATGCTATCCAGGACATTCTGGCCTCCTTGTTAACAAGGGCTTATTCTTGGATAGAAGTTGGAGATAACATAGAATTTCTGATAGCTTCATGGTGAGATAAAAGAGGTAGAAATGTGAGTGCTTTTCATTTTTTGGAAATTTTTTCGTAGCGTTTGAAACTGGTTCTATGTGTATTGTCTAAGTGCTTGGCATGTTCTTTGGGGAGGGCCTTTATCACTTGATAACAAGTGAGTTTGCTTTCCCTTTGAAGAAGCCATCCGCATGCCTTTGCACCTTTGCTTCTGTCTTTAACCGACGGTTTCCTCCCTAGGTGACTTTCCATGGGTGACTTGGAATGTATTTGGTCAGGGAGAGGACATTTCCCTAGAAGTTTAAGCCACACTCATCTGAGCATGACGGATACACCCTGCTGTGCGCTCAGAGGAGGTGCTCTCTTGGCTTCTGTGTGTTCTCAGGATGCAGAGGGTCAAGGGTCAGCGCTCGCCTCGCTCAGCTCCACCACATGCTTGCCGGTGTTGGGTTGGGAGCGGAACTGCACAGATGAAGGACTGAGCTCAGGAAGGCAGAGGAGACGCCATTGGCTTCATGTGAACATTGCTTCACACTTGTGCGAGCCTGGATAGGAAGTGGTGTGGAAGCTTGTGCAGGAGATGAATAAATAGCAGCTGCCTTTGTACCGTGAGGGGAGGCACTAAACACAGAAATGAGCGCGCATCTGTATGTCCTGATTATCTTTTAAAAAATTGGGTTGCTCGAGCTGTTGAAATGGTCCTGTTGTTAAAAGTACATACTGCTTGCTCTTGGAGAGGACCAGAGTTTGGCTTCTGGCACTTATACTAGGCAGCTCACACCTAGAACCATAGCACCAGGGTTTTGGATCTCCTCTTCTGGACTCCATCAGCACTTTCACTTATGTGCAAGCAATTACAGTCCCTTACAGAGACACATATATGTAACACACACACACACACACACACACACACACACACACACACACACTTGTTGCTGATCCCTTCAGATGAATTTTCTAGCTTGAGCTCAAAATGTCCAGCAGAGGCTTACCTAGTCCCTCCTCTAACAGGAGTTTCACACGGTTCTTAGGTCAGTGTGCCAACTAGAGAAAACGTAGAGCCTCCAAATCAAGTTAAAACACGAAAAAGAAAGAAGGCATCTGCTATGAATGTTCAGAGGTTGTGACATCAAAGCCATTTCATATGGCTCTTGCTCTGTTCCACTTCCCCTCTTTGGATCGCCCCGGCAGAACAACTCCATATGCAGTACATGAGCAGGCCCGCATGCCCGGATCCTCCTTCTGCAGTTTCTCCTCTGTCCCTTCCGAGACTCCACAGGGAGCGCTATGGAATGTAAAGCTCAGGATCCCATGATTGGCTGGCGTCAGCCTTAATAGGGAAGGGGCCAGAGTCGTGCCGTCGCCGCTAAGGCGCTGTACCGAGCACCACCCCTTGCCTTGGTTAGGTGCAGATTCTGATGCAGTAGGCCTGGGATTAAACTGAAGATCTTACTTTTAAGCCAACAGGAGAGACTGGTCTAAGAATTTCATTTTGAAAGTGATAGAGCAGAGGTTGGCAGTTGTAGCTTTCCAAATACAGAGGCCCAGATCATTCAGGAGCCGGAAAGATCAGCGCTAGTGCAGCCATGACTCAAAGTCCCAGCATTCCCTAGAGTGTTCAGAAGACGCTAGCGTAGCATCAAGACTGAGAATTGCAGCAATGTGGGCTCAGAGAAGTGAACTGACTGCCAGATTACAAGATTACTTGGCCAGTTCCAGCAAGGGGGTTTAAATGAGGGAAGGCCTTGTTTGCCCGGTGAGCCTCGAAAGGCCCCCTAAAGGTCATTACCAGGCAGGTACAACACAGGCAGAGCTGTTCAGAGTTCAGAACAACAGAGATTTTCAGGAGAAGAGAGAGGGTGGAGCTGACATCAACACTGACTGAGGGACTGAGTGTCACCCTCTTGTGAACCTTTCTCCATGAAAGGTTCTCTCTATATCTATCTATCTGTCTGTCTGTTTACCTATCTGTCTATCTATCTATCTATCTATCTATCTATCTATCTATCTTCTGTCTGTCTAGATTTCTGTCTGCTATCATCTGTCTGTCTATGTATCATCTATCATCTATCTTTCTCTGTGACTTTCTCTGTGGCTGTGATCTGTACAATGTGCATGTGTATGTGTGCATGTGTGTATATATGTGTAGGATGTATGTGTGAAGGGTATGCTTGGAGATGTACATGTGTTGGGATATGCACACCACAATGTATTTATGTGTGTATTGTGGCCAGAGGGCCATATTGTAGGTCATCCCTCACTTCCCTTTTGCTGAGGCAGAGTCTATTTGTGGTCCACTGTGGTCTGCGCCAGGGGAGCTTGACCTGTGAGCTTCTGGGGATTCTTCGCTCTCTGCCTCTCATCTTGGTGTCGGAGCTTTGATGCTGTAAAGGAGTGCCTCCATACTTGGCTTTACATGGGTTCAGTGCTCATGCTTATGTGTCGAGCCCTGCCCACTGAGCTTCCTGACCCTCAAAGGCACATTTAAGTTCAGAACGGTACAGTGTGTTCATCTGCATCGATGAGTCACGTGATCGAACTTTGGAGGCTGAGCAATCACATTTGGCTTCCTTTATGCCCCTTGGGAGGGTCAGGAAGTCATGTTTGTGGGAATGGGCAAAGTTTCTGATCCAGTGATTTCTTTCCCATATAGGGCCAAGGTTAATGGAAAAGGGTGGGGGGGGGAAGCAAATGCAGTTGGGGAAATTTCTGGACAGTCCAAGATTTTCTAGGTCCCCAAAAGTCACTCAGTCTGACAGTGAGAGTAGAAATCAATTTCCATGATGAAATACAAATTTCGGTTACATTTGCACACTTGTTTAATTGTAATTGCTTTGAGATCTGATAAATTTTCTCTCTCTGCAGATCCTGTGGAGAATAAACTGCCCCTGGGCTGAAGATCTTGGCTGTGTAATTCGGGCTACGCTTCCTTGAAGAGGAAGTGCAGGGGGGTTCTCCTCGGAGAGGACTTGGATGCTTCCCAGACTAAGCAAGTGGCAGCTGTTCCAGACACTGAGGTGCAGGTCTGCTGCTGGGAACAGTTCCTGGTAGGTAGAGTAAGTGAGGGACGTGGGGGCAGGGTGGGGCCTGGGAACACGGAGCTCTCTAGAAAATTTATAGCGTTGAACACACGGGGGACCCACGTTTGGCCAAATGTTTTCAGAGGCTTAAGTTCAAACATGACTTTCTTTATTCTTAGGAGATGTTCCCGACCACATTTGTTTATTCTGACTCTCTTTTGGATAACGAAGAAATATTGGACCTTCACTAAAAAGCCATGAACTAGCTATTCTGACAGAGAAATAAAAACCTTGAGCACTGCAGTGCCTGGAGGGAGGGGCTCACCTGCTCTCAAAGCCCCCCCACCCACCCCAAGCACAGCCTTCCCAGCCAATCCCACCACAGGGTGTATGCCCGCAGGGTTTGGTCTTCAACTCTTGGTTGTGCCTACAGGATTGCTGTTGACAATCCCACAGTTATGTAGAAACGCATGCTTAGTTTACTCAAGGACTTCTGAACTTCTGAAGTTCATTCTTTGATGTAAAGACAAATCTCAGAGGCTCAGTAAGGGGATGAGCCCTGCCTAAGGCTACTCATAGCTGCAGGGCCCAAAGTAGGACTGGAACCAGAGCCCTGGATCCCTGTTTAACCCTTCGATTCCAGCCCATCCACTCCTCAGCAGTCGGTGTGGCCTTGGACCAAAAGGAGCCCGCCCCCATCTAGAATGAAAAAAAAATTGCAAAATTCAGTAGACGGGCCACAGGAGGTTCAGAAGGAGTATTTCTTAGCCTGTTTACCAGTTTACATGCAATCTTTCTCTTGAAAGGCTTGCAGGAGGCAGGGCTGTGCTGAGGTCCTCTATGGGGGCCTGTCTTGCAGGAGGCAGGGCTGTGCTGAGGTCCTCTATGGGGGCCTGTCTTTGCGTTTGTTTCCGACAGAGTCGGGGTGGAGGCAAAGGCTGCAGCTGCCATCAGTGAGACCCGTAACTGAGGCAGCCAGGAAGCAGGGCTTCCATCCCACATAGCCATGAAGTGTGGTGTTACCTTTCTCTGCCTCTGTTGGGGGAACGAATTCTCTCATACATCATCCAAGAGGTCAGTATACATGCCTGATAAGTCACTCTCCCCCCAAACATCCACAGAATGTATTGGTCCTGGGGATGCAGAGATGGAAATGGCTGACAGTCAGTGACAGTCTATCTAGCATGGTGGGAAGCACACATCCGAGTCACCTCAGAGCTTGTTAGATACATAGATTTGGGGCTGGGAAGAAGGGCTCAGTGAGCAGAGCTCCTGTCGTGCGAGGATGAGGGTTCAGATCCCAGAACCCATGGGAGCTGCACGGCATGCTGGGACTCTGCAACTGTGGCTCACGCAGCAGCGAGCGATGGAAGGGTCCCTGAAGCGCTCTGGCCGGCCAGTCTAGCGGGACTGTCAAGCTTCAGTCAGAGACCCTGTCTCAAAAATGAGATTAAGTAAGGAAGACATCGGATATTGACCTCTCTCGACAACACACACCCCGCATCACATACACAGAGACACAAATATAGATTCCTCGCCCTATTCTCCTTTGGCTGATTTACCGCACCTCCTGCTTGGTCCTCCGTTGCAATAAGCATCTGATGTGGGGTCTCTCCCACGGGGTCAGAACGATGGTCTTGCCGGCCGAGGGGCTCTTAATAAAAACAGCGACAGCTCGTTCTACAGCTGTGGCTTTGCAGTGTACCAACCACATCTCCAGGAGGCAGAGGTTGCCCTCCGCTGATTTCTTTCTCACCCAATCCACAGGGGAGGGCGAGGAAGCAGTGTGGAGGGAAGGTGGACGCTAACATCCCCAGGTGTGTGGTGTGGTTTGGCTTCTCGCGGGTAGGGAACCTCTTAGCCAGGCTCTCTCCTCTGCTCTAAGCTGGTGCTATTTAGGGAAAATGGGGAGAAACCACCAGCATCTATTTGGCTTGACTCTGTAATGCACAGTCTATTGGCAGGGAAACAAAATTAAGAGTCCCTCGCAAATGGAAACAGGGGGTTCAGATTTGGGACTCTACAGTTTCCAGTCAGTCCGAACACTTAGTGTTCCTACGAAAGGGACGGTCCGGATGAGGTGGGGGAGTTGGTTAGCGGTGGGGGTCCCAGACAAGGAGACACAAGACTCCAAGTGGCTTGGTTTTGCTTTAGCTCTGACTGTAGGAAATGGACTGTGATGCAAAAGCACCTTGGTTCTTGTGCAGTGGCCTAGAATTTCAGGAAAGAAACCCAGACTGTGAGGGAGCCACAGGGTGGGAAACAAGGTGCTGCAGGGAACGAGGGGTGGAGGGTGGGGGTGGGGAGGACGCAAGAGGCCGATGGAGAAACATCTGTGAGGAGGTGCTTGGTCATTAATCATCTCTGTGAGATTCCGATAGTCCCCAAGTCCCTCGCACAAGGCGGGTTTGCTGACACAGGGGACAATAGCACCGCAAATGCCGACAGCAAAACTGTTACAGCTAAGCAAACAGCCCCGCCCAACAGAAGGCACGGGGTCAGGTTTCTAAAATTATTATGTGTGAAAAAAATGCCTGAGGAGTGCCTCATCGGGTGCCTCAGAACTCCAGAGTCCCACGTTTGGACCGGGAATATTGGCTGTCTCACATTGGTGGAGGTGGTGACCAAACCGTAAGCCTGACTGAGAGAGTGAGACTGTTGGTAAAATAACTGGGGAGCTGAGGAGGGCCCCTGCTCCCACGATCGCTGAGGAGGAACCCCCACGATCGCTGAGGAGGACCCCCCCACGATCGCTGAGGAAGACTCCCCTCCCCACATTTGTGGTATAGCCGGTCTCATGGGAACAAAGATTATGGTAACTCATAAAAGCCCCGGTGTTTGCAGGCTAGGAAAGAGTTTACAGACATCCTCCCAGAGGCTCACCTTCTTGGCTTCCTCTCTTCCCTGACCCGTTTGCCTAAGAGCCAGGAGGTGAGGGGACTCACTGTAAGGAAGGCCTTCTCTCTTTCTTTACGTTCTTAGCAGAAAATGAGATGACATAGGTCACAATTTCCTGTAGGGTTAATTTAAAATGAATCCTTGTAAAAAGGAGAGATGGCTGTTGGAGTTTTCTGATTGCAAGGGATCTGCCATCTTGTCACAACAGGAGGGGCAGCTCAGTGTGTGTGTGTGTGTGTGTGTGTGTGTGTGTGTGTGCGCGCGCGCGCGCGCGCGCGCTGCCCGCAAAGGCCAGCAGCAGGCATGAGACCCTCTGCAGCTAGAGTTGCGGGGTCATCAGCTTCCCACCAGGGCCTTCGGAACCACGCCTGGGTCCTACCTCGGTTTGGACTGTGTTCTTTACTGTGAACCATTTCTCCAGCCCCTAAAGCACCCATGTTCTTTGTCACAATGGGCAGTGAATACAACAAAGTTTGATTTTACTTTTCTTGTCCTTTTTGTCATTTCGTGGCTTTTCCTCATTGTGAAATACATACAATTTCACTGTATGCTGATACGGAAATATGTGCCACACATATTTCCAAATATATCTGATTTTAGCAGGAAAACAGGATAAAAATGTGTGCTTCGGCCACCATGACGCCGTTTAAAACTGCATTACTAGGTATATTACAGGATAGGCAAGTTGGAAGGCAAGGAACTTATCGAGTGTGATTTGGAGACCCTCGATGTTATTGCTGGGTCCTGGGACAGTGAGGGGGAGGCTGTTAGCCATCGTGGGGATCAGTCCCTTCCAGACGCAGAACACATGTTCTGGACTGTTCTCCCCAGGGGCTGGGACTGCCGGGCAGGGCTAGCTCACAGCTGTCTCCCTCCATTCCTGCTGTGACCATCTTGAGGGAGGATCCACTTTTGTGGTGAGGTCTAAACCCATGCCAGGAGCCGGTCATCTTTTGCTGTTTCCCAAAACACACAGTTGTGTGCTGAGAGCTGACGTGTGCCGGCCCACGGCCTCGGCCTTGCTGGTAACTGAAGAGCCAGTGAGTCCCTCTGGCTCAGAGGGTTGGGGAGGGGCTGACCACAGCTCCAGAGAAAGGCACCCTTCGGGCACAGAAGACAAACCTGCGTAGTGATGGTTTCGACCCTTCAATCCCACGTCAGAAGTCCCGAAGGGCTGGTCAAGCCCCCGCAGGCGTCTTCAATTACCTGTGCGGAAAGCCTCTTATGGTGTCCAATCAATGGACCCGTGGCTTTGACTCCTAATCCACAATTCAGAAAAATGAAGTGCCCGATAATATTGGGAAGCGCCCGGAAATGAGTGCTTGGAACCCCGGGGGCTACAGTCGGCAGCCTTTGAGAACAGCTCAGTGATTGAAGGAGAAGCACACTCTCGGAGCAGAGTTGGTTAAATGTTCTGGAAACAATCCCAGTAGTCGCTGGCATCCAGACCTACTGCTCCCCACGAGTCTCCCTGTTTTCCTTAGCTGGGCAACAGTGCTCTTTCCTGGGATTCTGTCATCCATTTAGTGAAGTCACTCCGGGCTTGAAGACTAGCCCTCACGCCAGCAAGGCAAACCCCCCACTCCTGTTCTCCTGTGTCAGTCAGAGCTTACGGAACAGGCCATGGCACAAAACAGCAGTCAATCTATTAATGTGCCTGGTCACCTCTAGGTTGACCTTTGGGGGTGGCAGACATATCACAGGCCCTATAGGAGTGGTACATTAGGCCTTTGGGAATGGAAACCAGCCCCGAGGCGTCTCTTCATGGCTGCTCCTGGATTTGCAAGGGAGGCAGGACCATGCAAACCATCTGTCTGTCCTGGAGCACTTCAGACACGAGTAGCCGCCGTCTCAGGATTTGTTGCTTTATGATAGCCTGGGAAGCAAAATACTGCTGCATCCTGGAACTCAGTTCTGTTTTGTACCGCAGACAGACAGACAGACAGACAGACAGACGGGAGATTGCACTGGACATGAACCCAGAGCTGAGGAGAAGCCTGGGCTCTTGGGCTAGTTTGTCTTCTGTCCTTGGGCCACCAGCCTGAATGTTGTGCTTCTGTCCCAGTGTTTGAAAAGCAGAGAGGAGGTCAAAATGGGGCGGACATAAAAATAGCTGCAAGATTCTTCTTCTTGTTGTCAGTCCTGTAGTCAAATCTACTCCCGAGGCACTGATCAGGCAGGGGAGTGGCCGTCAGAGACATGTCCCGGTGCTCACCTTCAAGTGAATTTTTTTTTTAAAGAGCAATTTCAAATGCATCTCAGCCGCATATTCACGTCTGTCACCTAATTTGGGTTTTCATATCCTCTGCCAGCACGCCATCGTCCTCAAGGCCTGGTGTGACAGTGTTTTAAAAGTCCTTCTGCAGCAGTCCGGGGCAGTGACGTGAAGCCACAGGCGGGTCCTTCGCCCTCAGGAGTGCGTCCCTCATACCTCCGGGTACTGTTACTCCTCGAGGTTATTTCCATCCACCACTTAGCTGCACCCCTCCTGAATACACTGTGTCACTTGCGTCTCTTACCAGCTCCTCAGACGTGCACCTGGGGCATCTCCTCAGCAGCTCGCTCTGGGGCTGTCCTTACGGAGGCTTCCGTGTCAGCGCTATTTGACCACGGAGTGGGAAGGCAGCATTCACTCATGCCCGTTCTCTCCACGCCCTCAGCAGCCAGCCTCACCTGCACCGGCGTGGGCCGGCCTTCATCGCTGAAGCGTGGGGCCTAACTAGATACTTAGGGCGCAGATTAAGGACTGTGGAAGAGGTGTTTCCTGCAGTGCTAAACTCATATCCCACCACATGCCTGGACGGTTTCAGCTGAATGCTGTTAATAGCAGCTGACAATCTACTACACCTATTTATAATAACGACTAGGTTTAAGGCAGACCACCACTTAGCAAGGGTATAAAGCTTACTTGTTGTGCTGTTGTATTACAGATATTTGATAAACATTTCACAGTTCAGAAAACGAGGCAAGATTAAGAAACCCCTGAGCTCCCGTGTGGTCACAGTGCGGCATCCGCTCTACAGAGACCTCAACCCTGAGGACAGGAAGACAGGCATGCCTCTGAGGGGAGGGGGGAGGGAAGGGGATGGTGCAGCCAAAGTGAGGGTTGGTGTCTTTCTGGACTTAAAGTTCTCATTTGGAGACACAGCAGCAGGTGTGATGGACCTGACAGAGCTCTGTTTCTCTGCCTGTCTGAGGCAGGGAGTGAAGGAACAGGGGAAAGCCATGGAATGCACTTGAGTGCCATGCCGGCTGGCCCTGCGGACCCCTGTGTTAGTCACTTTCATACCTCTGTGACAAAATACCCATGATGCCAAGGGGTGGAAGGTGGCTGTGGCTCATGGCCTCAGAGGCTGAGTGTTGGCTGCTTGGCCCCTTTGCTCTGGGCTGTGGAAGCACAGAGCTTCATAGAGAACTCAGGAGAAAAGAGCTGCTGGCGAGGATGTGGAGAAAGAACCCTTCCACTGCAGGTGGGGCTGCAAGCTGGTCCAACCACTCTGGAAATCAGCCTGGCGGTTCCTCAGAAAACTGGGTATGATACTACCTGAGGACCATGCTAAACCACTCCTGGGCATATACCCAGAGGATTCCCCAGCATGTAATAAGGACACATGCTCCACTATGTTCATAGCAGCCCTATTTATAATAGCCAGAAGCTGGAAAGAATCCAGATGTCCCTCAATGGAGGAATAGATACAGAAAATGTGGCATATTTACACTATGGAATACTACTCAGAAATTAAAAACAATAAATACAGGAAATGTGGTGTATTTACACAATGGAGTACTACTCAGCTATTAAAAACAATGAATTCATAAAATTATTAGGCAAGTGGGTGGATCTGGAGAATGTCATCCTGAGTGAGGTGACCCAATCACAAAAGAACACACATGGAATCCACTCACTGATAAGCAGATATTATTAGCTCATAAGCTTGGAATACCCAAGAAACAATCCACATATCAAATGATGTCCAAGAAGAAGGAAGGAGAGGCCCCTGGCCCTGGAAAGGCTCAGTGCAGCAGTGTAGGGGAATACCAGGACAGGGAAGCTGGAAAGGGTGGTTTGGGGAACAGGGGGAGGGAAGGGACCTTATGGGACTTTCGGGGAGGTGGGGTCCTGAAAAGGGGAAATCATTTGAAATGTAAATAAAGAATATATCAAATTAAAAAAAAAAGGTTAGCAGAGAAGGTCGTCAAGAAGGAGAGGGTGTGAAGGAAGAGGAAAGGGGGTGAGAGGGCGGGGTCCCAGGGTTCCGCCTCAGGCACCACCTAACTCTCCATGTTCCTTCTGATACAACCCAAGTCCCACAGACTCTACCACCTCCCAGGAATACCATAAGTGGTGACCAACCTTTTGGCACATGGGTCTCTGAGGAACACTAGAGTCCCACACCATAACAACATGCATGTCAGTAGCATCTTGTGTTCAGGGTGCCTCAGGTTTACATCTGAAGGCCCTGCAACTTGCCTCCACCATCTGAGACTGAGTGTGCTCTGCGAGGCCTGCCCAGTGTCAGACTCACACCTCATGAGGTGTCCCTCAGAACATATCCCAGCAGTTAAGTGACACAAAAGATCTACTGTGAGAAGCACTTGAACTATGATGGAACACGGATTGCCAGACCCCACACAAGTAAGTGGATGTCCTCACCTGGGAGGAGTGTTCCTGAGTGGCTCCTACCACCCGGAGTCCGGAGTTGACAGCCTGTTTTTCTCTTCTCTTTGGTGAATTGGTCATACTGGGAGCATGTGGTGGAGGAGGGTCTTTCCAGGTGCCAGCATAGAATAATGTCATGAATGGTCTACTTCACTCTGGTGAGGACCAGTGACTCTTAGAAGACGTGGTATCTTTTAATTAAAATTGGACATGGGAGACGCTCACCAGCAAGCTCTAGAGGTTCCCTCCCTGCCCTCCCCCAGCGCGCACGCGCGCGTGCGTGTGTGTGTGTGTGTGTGTGTGTGTGTGTGTGTATGTGTGTGTGTGTGTGTGTGTGTGTGTGTGTGTGCGCGCGCGCGCATGTTTCTGTATTTCCTGGGAAATATAGAAAACTGGATCCCATGACAGCTCTGCATTTGGTGTCAACTAACACTGCCATGGAAAATATAGAAGCTATAATTTTAAGGAGTCAACAAGTTGGCAAGAAAGTAAGAAATCTTCAAAGGCATAAAGCTAAGTAAAAATGGAACTCTGCCGGAGACGGAGAGTGTGGAGCCCGAAGGACGGTCTTCAGACCTGGGTACCTTGGGCTTTGATTTTAATCCACTTGAAGGTTGAGAAAAGGACAGAAGATTAGAGAAAGGCTTAGGCGATGAGCTTGCAGCATTCCCTCAATAATGGGGCTCTAAAGAGGGAATCTTCAGGGTGATCAGAAAGAACACCTTCAAATAGCCTTCAACACAGGCCAAGTGTACACACACACACACACACACACACACACACACTCGAGGATGGAATACAAACAGATACTAGATAATATCAGAAAACTCTTCAAACATTTGAAGGATAAGTTTGAGGATAGCGTGAATGTGTATAAAATGGGAAAAGCAGAATCAGAAACGTGTGAAGCAGCAGAGGTTGAAGCTAGCACATGTGAAAGGAAGAAATAAACACCAGACGTCAGCAATGAAATCACTGCACGCTGGTGGAGCAAATGGGAAATTACATATCATCAAAGAAAGGGTTAATCACTGCAAAGGGGAGCGGAGGGAACAGTCTCATGAGTCTCATCACAGCGAGAGGCAAAGAAAGGCAGAACCCAGTGAGCGCCGTGTCGCAGCTCATGGAGTTGGAAAGAAAGAAAATGAGGTAGATGGAAGTAATATTTGAAAAGATAACGACTTGGAATTTTCCAGATGAATGAAACACGTAATCAGATTCAAAAATCTCAGTATATCTTGAGTAAAATAACCAAACAAGTTTATATTTACACTTACGATCAAACTGCAGAACAAGTACCGCGGGGGAGAACTTTAAAATGGTCAATTATATCAATTTGTGTGTGTGCACATATGCATGGCTGCTTGTATCATGTGTGTGTGTGCGCGTGTGTGTGCGCGCGTGCCAGAGGGTGACTTACTGGAGGAAGTTCCCTGATTCTCCCATGTGGATCTCAGGCGTTGAACACACATTGTCAGGCATGTTGGCCAGTGTCTGTGACTGAGGAGCCATTTCACTACCCAGAAATTATTTTAATGGAAGTGCTATAAAAATCTTATGGCAATATTCCCGTTATTAAAAAACCTGCACCAAAGAGAGGATGAGAAATCCTAAGGAGTTTCCTGTTCTTGAAATCAGTTGCAGACACAAGATTTGACTTTTCCAAGTAACAGGAAACATTTTGTTGGGCATGTCTTGTTCTGCAGACAGCCTCTGGGTCTTGGTGTTTTATTTGAGATCAATTAAAGCAGTTCGCTGTCTCTGTATCTTTCCCCGAGCTGTTCCTGCCCAGGCCCCTTCTCGATAGCTCTCAGGGAGCTGAAAAAGAGAAAGCCAGGAATCACTCATGTTTTCAAGGGAAGAGATGAGTATATTTCACAGACAGGAATGCCAGCTCCTTTGAGGGAGTTTACTGAGGTCAAAATCCCTTAGAATAAAATTTACAAAGTCATCAGTTTCCTGCTTCATTACACATAAATAATTTATGAATTTTTATTGTAATTTTTCTCCCAGTAGAATCAAGGCTTTCAGATTTTGCAAATGGCTCCATACAGGAGCCAAAGAGAACACATATTCCCCAGACTTTGTTGCAATCGATACGCTTGCTCTTGCTGTCAGTTGCTGCAATTTCCCTGATTAACCTGTAAAAAGTATTCTCCTTCACGAACACTGCTCAGAAATAAACTGATATTGTAAGAGGAGACAAGGGCAGGTTCCAGAACACAGTTTCTTGGTAATCTTAAATGGTGATGGCGTATGAGAGACAGGGCAGGGAACAATTTGATTTGCTCCAACAAGGTTGACCCAGAAAGGAGAGGAGCAGAAAAACGGCTTTGCCTAAGCACACATGACACAAAGGCTGGGCACTCCAGGGCCGCGGTGTGGAAGCTGTACGGGAATATGCAGTGTCTGGGTCCAGAAGATGCTTAAATGCCTAAAATTGTCTCTGCGCTCTTGGTTTCCCCACTGCCACTGCTTCTCCTGCTTCTCGTCCGTGACTTCGACATCCTTCTGTGAGATTCTAACATCAGATGTCTACGCAGGGCTTGACTCAGGGTTCAATTCAAAGTTCCGACGGACTTCATGAGCAGCCGATGGCAAGACATCCGTGGTGTTTAGATGGAGACGCTGCTGTGCTAGGGCAGGGCACACACTTTTTAGTATTTTGCCGGTACTGGAGACTGAACTCAAGATTTTGTACCTGCTGAGAAGGGCTAAGCCCTCTACACCCGAGCTACAGCCCAGCGCCACATTCTTCTTACGTGCTCGTTCTTTCAAAGGCACATAGAAATGTCAGTCCGGTGCATACCGATCTTTATGGCATGTTCTGATTTAAATAATAGCTAATTGTATTGGCATTTTCTAAGGTATTGTGTACTCTCTGTCATGTTAGGACCAACCTAACTGTTCTTGAGTGAACAGTGACTGATTACTCTGTGTGTGTTTTCAACATAAGGTTTACCTTCGGGACTGGGGTGACAAAGAGGACTGTTAGTTTAGAAATCTCGACGGAGGGATGCAGGGCAGTTGGAGGGGTGGGTGTAGGGACGGTCCTGATCAAATTATGAATGTATCTCAAACAATAATTTTTTAAAAGGAAAAAAAATCTTGACAAAGTTGTTGTCACAAGCACGTCTATTTTCTGTCTGTGTGAGATGCACACCAATATCCATCCCTGACTTCTGGAAGGCTGCGCTGGTCACATGACTCACTTTGGCCAATTAGCTGTGAACCAGGTGATGCACTCCTTTAGGTGGAGATGTCACAGCTACAGGCCTAGTCCTCCAACCACTGCAACACGCAAAGCTCTAATGAACAGCTTCTCTGTCACCCAGAGTCCTGGAGGAAGGGCATTACGGTCAATCCACAGTGGCAGTGGACATGAATAAGAAATCAACATGTTTGATTATACCACCACTGCGGGGTTCTTCCCCGAGACAGATTTGTCTCTTCTTGGCTCATGCAGATCAATAGAGGGTTGCCAACTCTTCTAAAGATGTCGCATCTGTGCAAACACCTCCTCCCCCAGGTTTTTGACAGCTGACACTATAGTGGAGTTTCCTCTGCTCACAGTTCGTTTATTTTTGGCCAGCCTGGCTGCATCCATTTTCCAATAGCTTGGCCAGTCTTTAAGTTGTAAGAAAAGACCCGTGGAGTCAGGCAATGACCGTGAATGAGCTTAAGTAATAGAATTATTATGTACTGAAGATACCTCTCCACCTTTAACATTTATGAAGCGAGTGGGTTTCTTTTCATTTGGTTTTCTCGACAATGTTTATGCCCGAGGTTTATTGCGAGCAGTGAAGAGGGTTCACGAATGTTGTGGGAATAGCCAAATTCCCAACGCTTTAAAAGATAGTCCATGGGCCCCGGAGTCAGTTATACGCCGATTGATTATACAGCAAATATATCAGAGCTGGTAGTTATGAAATATCCCATTTCTCCAACTCTACCTCCCATCAGTGTGAGCATCGCCCTGGGGAGCTGTGGGGCCAATGTCTCGGACAGCTTGGAAGAAAAATGACTGCAGGTTTTCCATGACAAGAAAAAGGTCTGGAAGCTGGGCAGTATTTAATAAAAGGCCATGTCAACTGATGTGTTCTATGAACAAAAATTTTTAATTTCAGCAGTTTAGTATGGCTTGCTTTTTGAGATTTTTGGATCAATTCACCGAAACACCAATTTCATTGCTTGATAACGGAAGATATGGAGAATGAGGGGGGCAGATGGACTTTTCATCTGACCAGTTTACAACTGACAGCAAAGTTCCCATTTAATTTGTTCAAGATGTGGGTAGAAAGTTCTAGTGTGTAGAAAAGAAGATGAGCTATTAGACGCAGCCTATGCCAAGGATGCTAGAGATGTTTAATGTCTTCCATCGGCATATTTTGTCAATGATTATTCATGTTAACATTCCTTCTTCATTTGTTTGGTGTGGTCTATCCTAGATCATGAGATCAAACTCCCATTTACTCTGAGCTGATGGTTTAGGAAGGGCTGTGCTGGCTACTGTTCCCTGCGGACACAGAACGGGTGTGTCTAACTGACGCAAAGTACAATGTCTTCGATGAGCAGAAGCCCCGGCTTTTTGACAGCTCTGAGCCCTCGCCGTAAGTGGATCTTATGTAGTGGGGAGTTTTACTGAGTGCTAAGCAACAGGGGAGAACTCAGGACATACATGTGTGGATTGACTGGAAGTAGAGAATGCATCAATTTGGACTTCAGCTGAAGCCGAGGAATCCTGAAAGTTTAAAGTCTGAAGGAAAAAGTAAATCTATTAGCATACTATAAAACAGACCTGAATCTACATTAGTCCTATTTTAGGTTGAACAATGACATGGAGATCACAAAAGCTTTTCCTTAAGTATTTATGAGAGTGGAGGAGCCTTTAACTCAGAAACTCAGAGCGACTCAGAGTTGAACAGGATTTTTTTTTTTTTGGGTAGATCGCCTCGAGACTGATTTTAGAGCACTCAAACTGAATAAAAACTGTGCAAAAGGTTTCCTCCCTCAAGACTTGCTGTGTGTTTTTCCTTTTTTATTAGATATTTTCTTTATTAACATTTCAAATGACGCCCCCTTTCTTCCTTCCCCTGAAAACCTCCCATTCCACCCCCCGTCTTCCCCCCCCACCCCGCTCACTAACCCACCCACTCTCACTTCCCCAACCTGGCATCCCCCTACTCTGGGGCAATGAGCCTTCACAGGTCCAAGGGCCTCTCCTCTTACTGATTTCCAACAAGGCCATCCCCTGCTACCCATACGGCTGGAGCCGTGGGTCTCTCCATGCGTACTCTTTGGTTGGTGTTTAGTCCCTGGGAACTCTGGGGGTTCTGGTTGGTTCCTGTTGTTGTCCCTCCTACGGGGCTGCAGACCCTTCAGCTCCTTGGGTCCTGCAGTGTGTTTGTAATCGCTCTACGGATCCACAGCATGCTCTGGACAGGTCTCTGCAGCAGTGGCAGAGATTGCAGAGTTAGGGGGCTGGCTCTCGGAATTGTCTTTCTCCTGGTGGTGTGCAAGCCCACTCAATGAAACCCAGTTATTCTCACTAGCGTTTGGTGTTCCTGGAAGACCCACTACCCACGGAGGCGACACGGTCCGTTGCCGGGAGCCGAGGAACCCACGGTAGCAGCAGCCTTTCAGTGGGTTTCCAGCTGTGCTCACCAGTGGGTTAGATTTGTGCATCCTTCAAGCCCACGGAATAAGCAGCACGTCGTGGAGATAAGTCATCCCTTTTTACGGGTGTCTTCTGAGAGTCCCCACGTGGGCCGTGGGCCCGATCACGTGCCAAGCTCCTGAATCGAAAGGGCATTTCCCTGTAGCCTCACGCCGCGCACGGTGCCCGTGGAACAGCGAGGGGCACGCTGAGGAAGTCGGTGCATGGGTTTTCGTGTATTTTTATTTTCTCTTGACTTTGAAGGTGCACTGAGTTTTGCTGCTGTTATTACCGAGGGTGGAAATGAAACTGGGGTGCCTCAGTGGGGTTTTATAGCAAACGGAAAAAGCAGGCTTAAGCAAGACGGGGCAGCTCATGATCCGAAGGGGATTGGGCAGGAGCAGTTTGTTTGCCGGCTGAATGGGGCAAAATTTATTCAGCTGCAGCAGAGAGAAGGATTACTTTTCATTATACAAGCTAAGATGGAAAGGTGTGTGTGTGTGTGTGTGTGTGTGTGTGTGTGTGTGTGTGTGTATGCGCGTGCTGATTGGGATAGATTGTGGAAGGAATCTCTTCCAACCCAAAGAGAGGGGCTGAATCCCTAGAAAATAAAAGGGTTTCTTAAATCCAGCCTGACACCCCTTTGAAATGCAGAGTGGTGAAGCCAGATGCAGAATCCTTTGGGGTGCCAATGAAATGCCACAGCAATTTGAAGCGAACTGTCGCCGGATCCTTACAGCCCAGGCTTCCTAAATCACACCCAAATGGTCCCGAGAGGCATGGGAGTGGCATTTTACTCTGAAAATAGTATCGGCCACCAGACCAGACATCAAGTTCCCAGTGTGTGTTGCCACATCTGATTTGTTTCAAAGCAAACTTAAAAAAAATTAAAGCGCTCCCTGTTTCCCCCAACCTCCCACCAGGTTGGAGACTGAACCTCAGACTGTGTACACACTAGGTCAGCAGAGAGGTTCCTTCCCACCCCCAAACTGCCTATCTTGATGGTGTCTTGTCGGCCCTCAAGCCTGTCTGTGCTATTATTAATAACAGCTTAGCGTCTTGGAGCACGCCAATGAATTGAGAAAGACACACCTGTTTTTTTCAACTTTTTGTTATTACTACTGTATTCTTTACATCCTAAACACAATCAAACCCAACTCCCTCCTCTCTCCCCAGCCGCTTCCTCGCTATCCCTTCTCCCCCCTCCTCCAGCTACTCCTCTTACTGTTTCTCTTCAGAGAAGGACGGGCTCTCAAGGCTATCAACCAAACATGGCAATCGCAGTGCAAGAAGACTAGGCACCTGCCCTTGTGTTGAGGCTGGTCAAGGTGACTCAGTAGGAGGAAAGGGTCTCCGAAGCCCAAGCTGGCAAGAGTCAGAGACAGCCTCTGCTCCCACAAGAAGACCAACAGTGGAACTGGGGATATCTCCGGGATGAGCTAGAAACCTATTGCAACGGAAACTCCCTGGAATCTCTGAGGGTGGAGAGTCCAGAGACCGATGATAGAACCCAACCCGATGGCAAGAAAAAGTCAACGAAATAAAAGGATCCCTAATGATAATGATAACGGGCTATACTCATAGACTGATGCCTGACCCAGCTGTCTTCAGGGAGGCGTCCTCCAGCAGCCATGGGCACAGATGCAGAGACCCACAGCCACACACTAGGCGGAGCTAGGAGGAAGCCCGTGGAAGTAGAGAGAGAAGGCTCGATCACAGGAGCCACCCACGATCAAGCGGGATGGAGGAGGGGTCAACCAACCTGGGTGCAAAGGGGCTCCCAGACACTCAACCGCCACCCAGGGAGCATGCGCGGGGGACTGAGCTAGGCCCTCTGCATATCAGTTACGCTTGTGATGCAGATGTTTTGAAAAAGTCCTATCAAAAATAGTTTGGGGTGTCAATGTTTGGTGCTAGTAGAGAAGGAAGTTGGATAGACACGGGGGTGTTAATGTGATTACATTGAAAGAAGAAGAAATTCTAGGGGCGGAGTTACAATACCATGGTAACAATCCATTGAGCGGATCACACTGGCCCATTTGTTCCTGTGGTGATATATGGGAAAGAACATGTGTATGCCACGTGACTGGATTATTCGGGCTATTCATTCGGTCAAGCTAACAGAAACCACGCCCAACCGTGACTCCTCCCATCCTCTACTTAGTATCAGGAACCGGCAAGTCCTCCACCTTCCTGTCTCTTCCTCTCTTTCTGGAATGTTCCTTATTCCCCTCTAGAATGCTCCTATTCTCGATGTAGGGTCTCTTACCTCATCCAGTGCCCTGGGCTGACTTGAAACTGTGCTGCATGGCTACTCAGCAGGGACAAGTTCTTTCTGAATTAAATGAATTTTTAAGGAGAACTATCACACAGTACTAGTACCACCTAGTTTAAGGCAGTGGGAAGGTGATGTCATCGGCATGTTCACTGAATAAATACATACCCCTCCAGTACAGATATCTTCTTTTACAGGCCTAGGACATACACATGTAGTGTACAGTGAGATTTGCTTTGTTTTGTTTCAGAGAGGATATATGAACGTAGGATATATATATATATATATATATATATATATATACACCACCACACCACCTTGCTGGGCTACCTGGAGAGTTCAAGACCAGCCTAGGGTTACATATATATATGGGGAATTACAACATTCACCACACTCACAGCTTAAGGATACAAGTCCTTTGGAAGAACTGGTACCGTCACAAAATAGCTTTCTGAAAACCATGGTAGATAATGTTTTAGTTAATGTAACAGCCAAGGGAACCTATAGTTCTTGTGCTCAGCCCAATACAGGTCACTTTCAGAGAAAACAAAAGCCAGTACTCCCTCCCACAATGCCCAAACCAACCAACCAAACGGAAACAACGCACCCAGTACATTCAAAATAGGAACAACAAAACATGCTGAGGGAAAACAGTTTATGCCATAAACCATTTTTAAGCCACTAAATTCTCTATGTTCCTGATAATGGAAAAATTAGCTCCTTGGGCATGAGAGTCCATGTTTGTTTGTTTTTATTATTAGTGAGGTAATTACTCTCTCAGCACAAGAAGAAAAGGCCAAGATAGCCTATGGATATGAGCTAGTGTTTCAACCAGACAACAATAATCTGAATATTGAAATAGAATTTAAATCAGCTACCAAATGAGGTAGTGTTCATCGAAGATTAGATTGAAAACCTTGCCACAGGGAAAGACTACCCAAACAGATTTGAACCGTAAATACCAAACGGAGAGGAAACTGGACAACAAGTCAGCCCTACGCAGTGGGGCGACTCATCCCAGATAAGCGGGCCAAGGGAAAGGGAGGTGGCATCCCTCAGGGACGTCCCAGGCAGAGGGGGTGAACGAAAGAATGAGACCAGTGCTTACACTGTGCTGCATGGTCCTCCACACAGTCCTCTGGGAAGCAAGAGGAAGACAGATTCAAAAGAAAAACAGAAAGAGATTATTTTATACATCATAGCACAGCACAGGCAGAAAGCGTAGATGCATCAGTTGGCTGACATCCCGTCTATCCCCGCCCACTTTCTTAGTGACTCAGAGAATACCCGAGACACCTTGACATCCAGGACAAGGTGCGTGCGATACTTGCTGGAGTTGATTTGGATTAAATCATCACAAGCTGATGAGTTAACTTCCAGGTCTTTTTCTTTCTCTTTTCTTTTTTTAAGGTTGACTTTTATAAACCACATTCCTCTAAGGGCTGTAATTTAGAGTTCAGATTAGCCCTAATGAAAAAGCCGCTACTGTTAAGTAATGGACAGCCCCAGCCCGAGTGTGTTTGGAACAAGTGTGTTGTGCTCTGATTTCCTGAGTTCTCTAACTGCCTTCCAGGAGGAGAATGCCCAACACCTCTGTGTGCTCAGACCTGAGAACTCCGGTGACATTGTGATGATTTAGTTTTGTACCTGATATTTCCAGCAAGTGGGAGCTCCCGAGACTCAGAGCCTTACTTGAAAGCAGTTAAGACAATCCGCAGAGGATAAATTTAGGAAAAGAGGAAGAGAGCCAGTCACTTTCAGAGTGCAAATAATGACCCCTGGCCCACTTAACTTGAAACCTTTAGCAGCCTGTGGGGACAGAGGAGCTGCTGGGGTGAGATATGGCCATGAGACCAGTCTGTCAGCAGGGGCAGCTGATGGCCTTGGCAGTGAGCACTCTGATATTTCCCCCAAAGCCAGCTCTCTATCAATGGCTGAATTTACACAAATATAACCATTTGGTTTTGGAAAACAAAGCTTGACTGAGGGTAGCATGTCTGAAGGCTGCTGGTTACTGCCAACAGCAGGTCAGGCCCGCACGTGGGGCCATTTCTGTGTGATATGGGAATTTATAAGCTCCTAACAAAGGGACGGAGCATGTGTGTGTGTGTGTGTGTGTGTGTGTGTGTGTGTGTGTTGTGAAAGATACCATGTTCTTTCCAATTCTCTTCTGCAAGTTTTAGCATCAACTTGAGGCTTGAGACTTTTGGCTCTAAAACAAACCCCTTAATTACCAGCTCACGTAAAAGCACAGTTTTACAATAACAGACATAAGAACACTTACCAACAGATTCCAGAGTCAATACCACAGGCACTAATTTAAAAGGTGCCAAGAAGCCACCCCCAACCCCCAAGAGCGAGCGTCAGAATGAAGTTATTTTCATTTCGGCTAACAGGGTGGGGGGGGGGAAGTGGAGAGTTCTATTGATGTTGTGCTTTTAAAAAACATTTTCATCTGCTGAAACAGAGAAATCTTTCCCAGTTATCCTCCTTTTCTGGGACGCATGCTTCTTATGAATATTTAGGAGTCATCTTTGCAGGGCAAAGCTAAGACAGGAAGAGGTATTGCAAGCCTTGTTTATAAATAGCAGCGGAGATGGGCTATCACAGAGAACAGACCCATCTGGAGGACTCTGGGTTGCCCCTTTGAACAGGTCCGTGAAAGAGCACACTTGACGCTGTGCCTCTGTGTGGAAGGCAGGCACAGCTTAAAGGGAAAAGGCCTTGGGGAAGCGGGGTGGGGGTGGGGCGAGGCGGGGGGGGCTGGGCGGGGGGGGAGCTGCAAAGGGAGCCTGTGAAGGGAGCGTGGGGCCCAGCGTCTGCGTCTTAGGAATAACTTTGGTGGAACATCTTTTGATGTGGGGATGTTTGATTTTAGGAGTGAAGGAGAGAAACTGGAAGGAGGCTGGCTGTGATTTACAAATGGCTGGTTCCCAAACCAGCCATCTTATCACATAGGGTGTGAACGAGGCTGCAGTTCTCAAGGGCACAGCCTGAAGTCACAGCCTGAAGTCACACCTGGGAGAGAGTCAGTTTTGCTGATGGAGAGCGAGCATTGTACAGTCAGCTCAGCTCCTGGCTTGGTACCAGGGCTCCAGGGCGGGCATGAATACTGTGTGGAGTAGTGGGATTCCCCCCTCCCCCATTTTATTTTCCTCATTTAAGGGTATGTGTTTACTTCCCTTAGGGGGTGCTTCTCTGTTACAGAGGAAAACTACCAGGTGACTGTCATAGATATCAATATGATATACAAAAGGCTCTATTCGTGTATACGTGGTGAGAGGGAGGTTTCCTCTTGTGAGAGTTTTGAGCTGTGTAACACTACACTGTGCTCTGTGGGGACAATTCTGTATGTGAGATGCCTAAACCGGATTCATCTCACATTGAAGGGTCCAGCCTCCTTGAACGATGGCTTTCACACTACCAACATGAAATCAAATCTATGCGCCTCAGACGTCTCTGCGTAGAGAACGCAGAGCACTTGGTAAAGCAGACAGCAAACAGGCCACTCTAAAGAAAACCAGCATTCTTGAGACAGGCTCACCAAGTTGTCGTTTGGGAGAGTAGAGTCATTTGCTTAAAAGAAAAATAATAACTAATTTAATTTTTGTTCTTGAAAATGTGATCGAGGACAGGAGTGGGCCAGGGGAGACAGGTTGAAGCAAGCCATACTCATGGCTTCTTTTCCAAAACCTGGGCTGAAGAGGGATTTTATTCGCTAATAAAAGGCAATAAATTCAAAGCATAATTTAGCAGTTAACGAGAAGTACCCTTTCACTTTGACACTTAACGGACGGACCTTTATGCTGTTAAATACATTTGATTTTTTTTAATAGAGAGAGAAATGCTGAGATATATTTACACAGAGGCCAAACACAACCGATTTAATCTTCTGAGTTCTACACTACAGAAGGGGTATTAACTAAAACTATAAAGCCATTCATAACAGTGACTAATAAAAGGATTTCACAACCAACAACCCTCGAGATTGAGTTTATATGACACAATCAGATGCAGTTCAGATGCTGTATGACCCGAAGGGTTTTATCTGTTAATTTTACATCAGGATAATTGGTAAAGCGGCATCCACAGCACTAACAACCACGAGGGCATATAAATTGTTTATAGTATTATGAAGGGAAGGTATTGAATTGGAAATGATCAGGCCATATTTCTTTGAAGTTAGGAGCTCTTAATTTTTATGTCATTTTTTAAAAAAAAATTAGAAGCTATTTATTATGTATATAGTAGCCATCACCATATAAATTTTTCTGACATAAAAATCACCCAGTCCCTGACACATATTCAAATGGCTGGCTCTAAGTTCCCAGCTTTTAATAGACATCTAGGAAACAAAATGAAACATCAATATTAATTTGGGACTTCCTAAAAGAGACTTTCCAAACATAAAACTTAGTCTCTGAGGAATTATAAGAAAAAGACAGGCTGTCATAACCACGCAAGTGACCGTTTAGAGAAAAGAATGAATCAGGCGAATCAGAAATGTGCTTCTGTTAATCAGGGATCTGGGAGGCCCAGCAACCGGGCTTTCAAAGTAATATTTTGAAGGACAAATAAAGTTGGAATTTTAGGCACTGCACTAGTGGATTCATAGTTTTAAGAGTTCTTAAATAACCAAATCTATGATCTAAAAGAAAAAGAGAATCCTTTTCTGCCCACCATTCTAATTGAGAATGGGAACAGATACCCGATGAAAGCCTCTTTCTTCAACCTTTAGGAAGCCCGTGGCTCTGCCCTTACAGAGCAAAGGACCTGCGACCTGCGCGCAGATCGCGCCTCCCTGGTCCTCACAGGCAGCAATCGGAGTACTCACCAGCCGGTCCAAGCTTGTGCCTGCTGCGGTTGTGGGTCTTTCCTCAGGGTTGTAGGGCCGAAAACGGGTGTTGAAATTTTCCGGAGCTGAGCGGGCCGATCTGAGAGCGGGCGCAGGCTTGGGCTGGCCACAGCCTTGAAAGACCTGGGAAGATCAGAGCAGGGGTCAAAATTAAGCTGAGATTAAACCCACCATCGAGGGGCAAATAATACAGCATGCTTCACATTTTGTTTGAAGGTCTTACTTCCAAAATCTCTACTTCCCACTCTTTGAATGTGAAGTTATAGACACCAATAAGAAAGAATTGCCACACGAAAACAGCGACCAGCTACGTGCATGTCCTGTTCGCGGTTTACCACCGTCATCGGCACCTACAGATTTCGTATTAGCAACTTTGTCTTCTTACTGAAAATTTATTCATAACCCCCCAAACCAATACTCATAATACAATGTGGGGAAACCCGAACAAACAAGCTAACGGCTCCATGTGCAGGTTGGTAGCAAGCGCTGCATCCCAGCCTCCATGTTATTGTGTAAAGAATTACCCTCCCTGTGGTCCACTTAACCCATGTTCTCACACTGTGATTTCACTGTATAAACGGGTCCCTGGCGCGGATAGTGCCAACACACTGTCTAATGTGCTGGACACCCGGAAGGAAGTGGAGTGTCTCCTAGGGATAACACACACTTCCTTCAACTCCGGGTTTGGTCTCTTGAGTTCAATGTTCCTCTCTTGAGTTCAATGTTCCTCAAGTACACAGATCTTAAATAAGATTTCTCAAGCCAAGACACATTAGAACAGGCTTCCAGTGGGGCCGCCAGGTCACACTCTAACCGAAAGCGTCTAGCCCCATGTTTCCCTTAGGAGTTAGGATTCAGAATTTGCCAATCCGGTTTGCAAGACCATATGGAACAAAACTTCTACAAATAGCAGGCACTGACTATTGAATTATGGGAATTATAATAGATTCTTCATAGGATGGCTTTAGCATTAAGCCAGTTATGTCACAGGCTCTTTCCTATACTTGAATTTGGGATTCAATAAACAACATTCAGGACCCATATTATCGAACATGAAAAGTGTATTTTATATGCAGCATACCAAGGCCAAATGGCTTTGAAGGGCTCTCTCCTGAGTAACAAAGCCCCTCACTGGAGGAACTTTCTAAAAATATTCTCCTGAGCAACGGTGGGGAAATAGGGCAAGCAGATACGGGAGAAATCCACGAAATGGTATTTTCTTCTAATTTGGTTGTTGACAGCTGTTCATGTCGCCACCGGGGTTGCTGTGGGAAAGTGCACAGCTCATTGTAATGAATTTAGGGACCGAGTTGCCAATCTTTTTCCACAGTGATTCCACTCAGGTGGTGTGGGAGCACCTCCTCTGTTTCTAGATGTTTTCTCTTCTGAGCAGTTATCAAGAGGTAATACGTTTGTTTCCTAGGCTTTCAGGGAACAGTGTGATGGCTCTTCTTGGTTGTCACATGCTAACATTTGGAATTAACTAAAACCCTCGTGACTGAGTTCACTTGTGAAGGATTGGGGGCGGGGGCTGTAATTAAATAATTTGAATTGAGAAGACCCACTTTAAACTAGGTCTTTGGACTGAGGAAGAGAATACTAGGACCTGGTTTACTGAGGACTCTGCATGCAGTGTAGGCACCACTCAAAAATGGCCGATCACAGCACTATAACTCCTCTCTGGGACAACCTTGAAAATCACAAGTCAAGGGAAATCTTCACAGTCGACAGTACTTGGGCCAGAGTACACAGCCTTAAGTTTTGTTAGGAAGGAGGAATGTCCAGATGGGAAACTGTTCACTGATTCATGGGCCAATTGGATCGGCTGAATGATTAAGGACTTGGAAAGCGCAGGATTGGAAAATTGGTGAGAAAGACATCTGGGAAAGACGTATGCATGGATAGATCTCTCCAAATGGGTAAAGGATTTGAAGATGTTTTCCCTTCTGTGCAGTTATCAAGAGGTCTCAGGTGTCTAATGCAAATGTTCAAAAGGGGACTTCAATAGGGAAGTTCAACAACCAAGTAGATAAGGCCATAGATACGTTTTGTGCATAGTCAGCCTCTCTCCCCAGCCTTCCCTGTTGTAGACCAATGGACACATGATCAAAGTCGCTCTGCTGGCATGTGATGGGGTGATGCCTGAGCTTGACAGCGTGGGCTTCCACTCACCAAGGCTAGCCTGGCTACAGCTGCTGCGGAGTGCCAGATACGCCAAGAGCAGAATCCAACCCTGAGCCCAGATAGTCACCTTTCCATCGGGGTGACCAGCCAGTGACTGTGTGGACCACATTGGACCACTTCCTCTGTGGAAAGGACAATGATTATCCTCACTGAGATATGTTTATCCCAGGTATAGACTTTTCTTTTCTGCACATAATGCTTCTGCTAAAACGACCATCCACAAATTTACAGAAGACCTTATCCACCATTAAGTTGTTCCACACAGTATTGCTTCTAACCCAGGAACTTACTTTACAGTTAGCAAAGTGTGAAAGTGGGCCCACAGTTATAAAATCCAGTAGTCTTACCATGTTCTCAACAATTCTGATTCAGCTGGCCGGATAGAAAAATGGAATGGCCTTTTGAAGGCACAGTGACAGCACCAATTAGGCGGCAGCAGCATGGAGGGCTGGGGCAGGGTCCTCCAGAAGATAGGCTATGTTTTGAATCAGCATCCAATATATGGGATGTTTTCCCCCATAGCCAGGATCCACAGGTCCAGGAACCAGGGAGTAGAAAAGAGAGTTGTTTCATTCACTATCACCCCTAGTGACCAACTGGATACCTTTTGCTTCCTGTTACTTGAGCCTTTTCCTGGCCCAGAAGTCTTGTTCAAGACCGTGTGTGTCAGGGTGGGTGCTTCTGCTCAGAGACACAACCAACATTCCACTGAACTGGAAGCTCAGACCTCCTGCTTTGGGTTTCTGATGCCCTTGACCGACAGTTGACCAACAGGCAAAGAAAGTTACAACAGTGCTAAGAGGGGCGATTGATCCAAATTACCAAAGGGGGAATTGGACTGGCTCTCCACAATGGAAGTAAGAATGATTATGACTGAGTACAGGAGATCCTTTAGGGCATCTCTTGGTACTACCATGTCCTGTGATTAAAGTCATTGGAAATCTACAACAACCTAACAGGCGGGGCAACAAAGGGTACAGACCCCTCAGGAATGAAGAAATGGGTAGCCTTTCTAGATAAAGAGGGAAGACCTGCTCAGGTCCGTGCTGAGGGTGGAGGAAATACAGAGTGGGTGGTAGAGAAAGGCAGTTATAAATACCAGCTAAGGCCGTGTGATCAGCTACAGAAACAAGCATAATCAATGTGAGTGTTTCTGTTATATTTTATATAGATATTTGTGTTTTCTACCCTCAATTTGTTATGTAATGTAATATCAATTTTAAGTGAATACTATTTATTATCACATTTAAGTTTGACATACTGAAAGAATGACCTTTAAGGGATATTGACACCTATTCTAAAATTTATAATATGTGTGAGGTTATATCATGATAGGTGTAATTATGACCTGGTTAAATACATGATTTATTTGTAATTGTATGTGGATTAGTTTTATCATACTAGATGTAATTATGACCTGGATATTGTTTTTCTTTAGAAATTAAATATAACATAAGGAGATATGATTGCATGTCAAGTTGACAAGGGGTGGACTTGTGAGGTCTGTGTTAAATTGACACATACATGTTCACACACATTCATACATACACACTCATATACACACATATGCACACATACACACACACACATATATATATATATACTCATACACATTCATACTCAAACACATACATATACAAACATACACACATTCATATATACACACACATACACACACACACACACACACACATATATATATATATATATACTCATACACATTCATACTCAAACACATACATACACTCACACACAAACACACACACATTCATATATACACACATACACATATATATACACTCATACACATACATACTCATACACACACACTCATACACAGAAGCATACACACATTCATATATACACACACACACACACACTCACACACACATACATACACATATATACATATCCACGCACTCTATAAGTTCTTTTCCTCTAGAGAACTCTGATTAATACACATTCTAACATGTTTCAGTGCATATTGAAGTTCAACTTTATGTTTCTAACATTTGCATATAGGAGATGGTTTGTCTCCTAGATACTTTTTAGAAAAATAATGCCTGGTACTGGAAATCTAGTGGCTTCCAGGGCTGATGAAGTCATGGATCTTGGAGGAGAATCTACAGCCATTACTTATTAACCTAGCATAATCCCTATTGCATTCTAAATATTTATCTTTATACCCACAAGTAAGCGCAATTTCTTTCTGTCAACAAAGGATGCTTTCTGCAACAGATAGAGACCTTTACAGAAAATGACAACTAATTAAAGTGCAGAGAAAAGTGATTGGTGCCCAGTCTCACCGATGTGCCTAGAACACAATTCTCGCTTACAATGTGCCTAGAACACAATTCTTGTGTAAGGCCCAGGAAACACCAGGGAACAGCAGGGTGGAGAGATGGGAGGGATAGGATGTCTGCTGTGAGACTTCCCCTCCTGGAAATTCTGGGCAAGCTACACCCATGAAGTTTCAACAACATGGCTGTCCCAACAAGACCCAGAATAAGAATGACACCAGCTGACATGCTGACGTGCAAGGGGGAGATCTCACAAGACCCCAGCCCCAGCCTAAATCTACCAGCAACTAAGGAATGTTCAGAATGGAACAAGATAGACACCCCATGGTTATCCAATACCGAGTAGCCCTGGGATTATATTTATACAAGTAACTTTATATGGACTAAACAGGTTGTAGTTATAAGTTTAGCTATATATTTAAGGGGGAAATGTATATATAATAAGAATTAAAGAAAAGCAGGCCAAAGGCCATGGATTTGAAAGAGTGAGGGTTGCAAAGGAGGAGTGGGAGAGGGGAAAGGCAAGGGGGAAGGGATGCCACCGTGTTTTCATTTGAATTACAGACACTTCCCTCAACTATTTGAGTTAATTCCTAACTGGTGCATGCATATTTACAGTGTGATCATTCGTGTTGTCATTTGATTCTGGGTTGTTTAAATCTGGAGCATTTTTCATCCTGCATATTATATGATCCCACTGAAGGACACAGAGAGCCCTTGAGTGCCATTCCCAATGACAAATTCCATCTGGAGACGCAATCCATTTTGCCTCACCACTACAACTAATTTCTCTTTTGTGCATTCGGACTTCTCCTTCAACGCAGCCTTTTGCAGCACAGGGGTGCTTTGTCTTGGCATTCTCGGAGGCTGGTCTTAACACACTATTGATTATTCTTCCCTCTTGCAATTTCTGAAGTTGATGGCGCAACCAGCGTGATAAAGACAGTGGGCCTTTTCTTCCACAGTGCCTAAATCACTTCCTTGTAGCAAGGTCGCTGCTGATGGAGGGCCTTAACATTCCCAAAGCTCCAGGGATCTGTTGAGTGGGCTATTTCGGATTGCTTTGAAAATGACAGCTGACTTTTAAGACGCATAAAGACAGAGCAGGGAACAATAGCAGAGGCCTTGCTGAGATTACAGAGAGTTGGGCACTGAAGAGTTAACGGCCCCTCTACCCACACTTCAGGAAGGGAAGGGCCCCACGCACTGCTGGGGTCAAGCCAAGTCACTGGGGTTTGGGGTTCTCTGAAGAATGCGTGCTATGTGTTCTGGGGAGAGCTTTCGTGTTTTGTGGTGGGCTGTTTAAGGAGTTAAGGACTGAGCACAGATTAGTTAACATATCCCAGTAGCTTTCCATTATCTATGCCTGGTTTAGATTTTGAAGGTGATCTCAAAGCAGCAATTGCTGGGTCTGAGATCCAAACCAAAGAGATGCCCACAAACCTCTTATTCTGCTGGGAAGTTTCGTAGAAATGTGTTCACAAGGACCTCAAAATTTGCATATCCCTAAACAGACATACCACCTGACTCTTATTAAGCAGAACTGTCAAAAGAGCGTCTCTCTCATGTGAAAGTTCCAGGCCTGGGCTTCAGGTTTATGTTGCTGAACTCTGCAGAACATGAGGAAATGTGCAAGAGGCCTCTGAGTACCACGTTGTCTTGTCTTCTTGGGGACTATGAAGGACTTCTGGACTAGTGTCACATACAGAATCAGTTAAAAAGAAATCCATGTGTTATTCCAGAGCTGAGCACCTGCAAAGTGAGGTTCATAGTTGTGCATTTAATGCATGTTGTCTGAATATCTGTGTCTTTCCTAAATCCCCCAACTTGAGACCTAATCTCTCAAACCATAGGATTATGATGAGTAAAGACACGGCCAGTGACTGTATAGACACAGGCACCGGGTTAACAGTGCTTTGTCATATTAGCCTGTAGACAATAAGACAACATGCAATCTCTGTCAGCTAGAAAAAGTGGTTAGAAAACATGGGGTTCACGGGGTGCGTGCCAAACGGGAATGATGGCCATAAATCTGCAGTATTCTTGTTTTCTGAGGTTGCTATGATAGCAGTATATAAATCTGGAGTATTCTTGTTTTCTGAGGTTGCTGTGATAGCAGTATGTGCACAGGGGTCTCAGTCTAGGTTAATGCAAGCAGCCTGGGTCGCCTAGGCACCCCAATGATTTATATTTCCAACAAAAAATATAGATAAGAATGTACAGTACGATAGATAGGGTCTGACGTTTAATGAGAGTTAGGCGATCAAGGGGTCAGGGCTGGAGATGCAAGCTTAGATTCTGAGGTGGTTTCTGAAGTCCTAAAATTGTGTTCAGGAAGGGAAAGTGGAGAGACGGTGTCTCCTGGAGGGAGCCTGTGTTGTGTGAACAGGGTGGCCTCTCTGAGCCCCGTCTTCCTCCTCTCTTCAGGAGGCACCATTTACCACACCAGCATCTGTTGTGGTCACACGTAAGCTAGGACGCAGGGCACACACAACCCAGTATCTAGAAAACAAGTGCTTGGTAATCATTACATAATTACATAAGTCCATAACTTACACTTTCTATACATTCTACCGCAATGAAAAAAATGTGAAGAGGAAAACACCCGGTCTGCTGCTGCTTTCATTCTCTGTCTTTTTTCCCCAGATGTAATTTTTGTTTTTAATTAGGTGCCTGTGGGTGGTTTTATGCTCGTGAGTGCAGTGCCCACAAAGGCCAGAAGATGGCACTAGATCCCCCAGAGCGGAAGTTAAAGCTACTAAAGGACGCCCAATGTGAGAGGCCAATTCAGGTCCCCTGGAAGAGCAGCCCGCATCCTTCCTTATCCACTAAGCCACAGCGCCAGCCCCCCTCTGTATTTCCCACACAGTATTATCTGTAAGGGCGCAAAGATGTGCAGAAGCAATAGAGTTCATGTATCGAATTAGGAACATCCACGGGGACTTCATGCCGAAACGTGTTCCAATGTGTTCAGGATGTAATTTGTAGGGTTCCTCCAGGAAGCTCCACCCCAGATGAGGGTGGCTCAGACCTGCTAAGGGAAATGAGATTCTGATAGAACTACCTCCGAGGTTGCTACTACCACTCCACCCTCAGTTAAAGTTTAAAAAACAAAACAAAACAAAAGGCCTTGTTATTATTATTATTTTTACAAGAAAATAGAAGTTTGTAGAAGGGCAACACATCTTCAGGGCCACCCCTTTCAAGACCTTTAAAAATCACATCTGGGTTCCCTTCTGCCCAGTTCGTTCTAAGGGATAATTAGATAATTCCAGAAAGTGGTCAGAAAGGTCTGTGTAGACAAATGCTGTGAATATTCAAAGGAATAAGCTTTCCTGCCTAGCCTACTCAAAAGACGCGTGGATTTTAGGGAGCTCTCTGCCTCATGATTCCTCTCCCTTAAGAGGATTACAAAGATAATGTCTCAGAAGTCTATCGGATTCTGAGATGAAAGACACTGGCACGAAGATGGGAAGTGCCAGACAAAGAGACATTTTATTGTTTTATAGGGAGGAGGAGGAGGAGGAGGAGGGAGAGGAACAGGGGGAGGAGGGGGAGGAGCAGGGGGAGAGGCAGGGGGAGGGGCAGCAGAGTAAGAGATGTGTTTGTAACAGCTTCACACTCAGTTGTCAGTTTGTAAATATATTTAGAACTGAAGTATATTAACCTAGTTCTCATAAGCAAGTACCCTGATCACCTTTTCAGAGGTATTCACAGCTAGATTCCCCGTCTTCTCGGCCTCTGCCTTCTCCTTGCTGCTTTGATAACAGATTCACCAGAGTCATTGCTGGCAACTTGAGAGGCAATGTGTGTGGACAGTCTCTGTGTGGGACTAATCTCATCTCCTCACTTTCTTCTCAATGGGTTTCAGATAAGTCAGAAAAGCTTCGGTTAGATGTGCTGTCCTGAAATCTGCAAGTGGCGTTCTGGTGGTTTAATTAAACACAGGCATCACTTCCTGTCGTCTTGATTCAATCAGACTGGATGCTTTGAGACTGTTTTCTTCGTCTAGTAGATTTCCCCTCTGTATACAGTCCTAACGACCGCACTGTTTGTTGGAAGAATCACTGGAGAATTTCAACCCATTACATCTATACCCAAGGAAACAAGGAGCCATGGCTTCTGTGCAGGACTGTGTATGATGGATCCTGACGTGGCCATGATTCTCACAACAGACAGCTGGGAGGTGACAGACATGTGATCGCGAGACTTGAACTGCTACAGTGAAATACCTTCAACTGGGTTATCCACTCGTAACAGGAGTTTTTGTAGTTCTACAGGCTGTGAAGTATAAGGTTCAGGTACCAGGCAATCCGTAGATGATACCCTCTGTCCCTACTTAGCAGATGGACTGGTGAGAGGCCTCCTCAGACCTCCTTTATGAGGGACAACTCCAGTAATTACATCTAGAGGCTCCAGGAGTTACCTTCTGACCATACCAATCGTCACTAAGAAGAGACTAAAAATTTGGAGTATTAGCGTCGGTATTTCATCTTAAACTTGGGACAACATGGCGTCCCAATTTTCAAAGCCATTTTGAAGATAAAATATGATGCCTAGAGAAGACATTGTAAAGGCAAAGTGTTGCATTGTGTAAACATACCACATTTTCTGTATTCATTCCTCCATTGAGGGACAGACATCTGAGTTCTTTCCAGCTTCTGGCTAAGGAAAGAACCCAGATGTCCCTCAATGGAGGAATGGATACAGAAAATGTGGTATGTTTACACAATGGAATACTACTCAGCAATTGAAAACAATGAACTCATGAAATTCTTAGGCAAATGGTTGGAACTGGAAAATATCATCCTAAGTGAGATAACCCAATCACAAAAGAACACACATGGAATGCAGTCACTGATAAGTGGATATTAGCCCATAAGCTCTGAATACCCAAGACACAATTCACATATCAAACCATTCCCAAGAAGAAGGAAGGAGAGGGTCCTGGTCCTGGAAAGGCTTGATGTAGCATTGTAGGGGATTACCAGGACAGAGAAGTAGGAGGGGGTTTTTTGGAGAATGGGTGGAGGGAAGAGGGCTTATGGGACTTATGGGGAGGGGGGAACCGGGAAAGGGAAAATCATTTGCAATATAAACTAAGAATATAGAAAATTAAAAAAAATAAAAAAATAAAATAAAATAAAAAGAAAATTAATAAAAAAGAAAGAAAAGGCAAAGTGTAACGGTAGATTGTTTTCACTGGCATGATCTACAGTCACATGGGTTGGTTTGAGCTTTATAGGCAAAGGTCTCTTCCAAAACAAGGCTGGGTATTTCTTCCTCAGCCTGAAGAGCTAGAGAAAGCCAGGCATTCACATGAAACAAATTGCTACCGTCTTTACTCAATTTACTATGTCAAGTTAAAGCAAAGTTAAATAAACAGCTTTACTGAAGTTAATAACTAGAATAAAAAATTCTAGTTCCTGATCATTTGATAAGTTACTTACTAAAATTAATAATCCAGATAGAAAATTGAAGATCTCACTTACAAAATAGTCAAATTAGCGACCTGGTTGGTAGACCAAGCCAAGAGCCACGGGTTCTATGCCTACAGTAGTTCCCTGAATGTTACAGAAGCCCAGGAACTCCAGAGTGCTGAATTTGGTAAAGAGCATTTCCTCCGTGTGACAGCGACAGCTCACTGGTTAAGAATGCAAACCTCTGTAGCAGAGGCTTACTAGCAGCCCCGCAAAGTTGGCTCAAATGACCATTTGTAAGTCCCAGCTGCAGGGGATCTGATGCCCCTTCAGGCCTCTCTGGGTACTGCACTCACCCCTCCACAGACACCCATAATCAAAGTAATTCTTTGAAGAGAGGTGGTGACCGAAATGTGTTTGTATAGGCTATTCACTTATCAGCATAGGTAAACTGGGGTCGCCATTTTATCAACGTTAGCAGCAAGGAGAGCTACACTAATAAATTAAACATTTCCTTAAGAGTTTACACGTTCTCCTTTCTGGTTCCTACATGTTCCTGCATACAACTGAGTTTGATAATGTTTTCTTTCTTTGGTGTTTTTCTTTCCTTAAAGATTGATTGCCTGGTTCCCCTGGCCGGCTTCTCTGGCAGGTCTAAGTCTCTGGATGGATTCAGCGTCCTGTTCAGAGAATTCCGGATTCTGAATCGAGGCAACTCATCAATTTTTGTTTTGGTCACTTTTTACTGGCTTTGGTTTTTTTGTTTTTTGTTTTTTGTTTTAAAGCTGGCTGCCATGTATATTTTAAGGTTTAAACAATTTTACTTCCAAAGCATAAACACCTTGGGTCCAGGGTATCTGTCAGATGCCTCTTAAAATCTTTTCTTCAACAAAAACAAATTCTTTCCATTTGCTTGAGATTTTTTTTTTTACAGTTGTGTATTCCTGAGGCTGCAGGATATCTTGATGTCCTTTCCAAATGGGCAGAGGGCAGAGTTTCAAGGGGTCGAACATAGCATATTCCAGTGTACAGAGAGAGAGAGAGAACGAACAGCATACTCCAGTGTCTGGAGAGAGAAAACGCTCTCGCATCGCGCTGCCTGGGTAAAGGCTCACTTCACATGCTCTTTGTTTATAAGGCTGGAAGGACTTCTTTAGTGCCACTTGGCAGATTGCAAGTAAACACAAGAACGACATCACCCCGGTTGCAAAACAATTAATCTACTCTACGATTGAACAAACATTAAGTGGTGCAGATATGACTTTTGGACATGTACCTGCTCCTGTGAGCATTCTGACAAGAGACCAGGGAATCTAATGCTATGAGCATAAAGAGAACACCAGCGAGGAGCAACTGGTCCAAACCAGGAACTCCAGGCAGCTTCCTAGAAGCAGTGAACCCCACAGAGGTGAATCCCTACACAATCTAAAACCTTGAAGAAAAGATTTTAAGAAGCGAGCAATACATCTGACGGGTGTCCTGGAACCTAGTTGTTTAAGCTTTGGAAGCAAATTGATTAAACCTTAAAAATAAACATGACAGTCAGCCTTTGAAAACAAACAAACAAACAAACAAACAAAAACCTCAAAGACAGTGAACTCGATTCCGAATACACAGAATATGAGGTAAGCCCTTACAGGCTCACAGTTATGTTCCTGAAGTTGTGATTTCATCAATGTCAGAGCAGATCACCAGTTCCTTAGTGGGAAGGCAGTAATCAGAACCAGAATGCTCTGATCACAAGGCCGTGCATTTGTGAGTCTGGGCAGAGCCTGTCCGTGAGAGGTGTGGACCTGGGAAGATTTCTTTGCAAGGCAGGAGGGAGAAAATTTCCGTGAGATCCAGAAAAAAGATTACTTTCTTTGCTCCTAAGGACATTAGGTGTTGATTTGAATTGAGTTTCACTAATCCATTTTTGAGGGGAGCACATTAAATATCTTCTTATCCTTTACCAAAAAGTAAAGTCTCCAGATAAATCCCCAAAGGTAAGAGATAATAAAAAAAAAAATCCTTTATCATCAAAAAGGAAAACACAATGAGAATCTCTTTTCCCAAGAAGGAGAGCTCAAACTAGTTTTGTCCAATACTTTTCTTATAAATAAGTATATTTAAGCTTTCATTTTACATTATGAAAACATGACTTTTTTTCTCAGAAAAAAAAAAAAAACCCAAACTGATTCTGCTATAAACAGCAATAGAATACACCCTGATTTTCTGCACAGAGAGGGGAACCCCCCCCCACAAGGTGTTTTAAGGTCACTCTTCTCAGTGCCATGATGCAGGTGAGAATTGTCAGGTAGAACAAAATGTTTGAATTTATTAAAAATAAAAATTAGAGAAAACTGGGAGGTCTGGAACCAGCGAGAACACAGCCTTCTCTTTGAAAACAAAACTGAAAACAAGCTGTAGAAATCACAAGGTCATAAAGCTTTGCAAATAATGTGACCATTTGCTTTTTCCACCCCAAGATCACATGGGAGGAATCCCATTCTCCACCCATGCAGAAAACTAGTAAGAATAACGTGACCACGGGCAGAGGCCACCAAAACTCCCCCAGATGTCATTTCTTTGGTAACACCAAGAGGCACAGACTGTGATTGGGTTGTTGACATCATCAACAACAACTTGCTGTCTCCTGGGGTCTGCTCTCAGAGACATATATTTAGATCCTTCCTCTCCTGAGGTGGAAACTCTTAATTGGAAATAATCAAATGTGAGGTAAAGATGTTAACTATTTTCTGCTCTTACAAGCTAAGTTTGAGCCTGCAGACCGCCCAGCATGAATTAAGACCACAATACTGAACTCTTCGGAATTTACCTATCACAGTTGTTTTTAGTAACAATTAAGAGCCTTAACCTTCATGGGTGGTTTAGATTTGACATGATCCATGCTAAACACTTTACATGTACTGTGCTGTTGTTCTGTTTAAACAGCCTGTAAGATGTACTGGGGCTTTCATTGTGAACACTGGCTACTTGAGTTTAAATGGATAGATGATTTGCCCCTAACTGCTGCCATGTTTGAAGAGTACAGAGTGTCTTCAAGCCACGGTAAGCTGTTTATTGTCCCCTGCCTTATGCAGCCTCTCTGGAGTTAGATTCTCACACTGTGACCTCACCCAGGCAAAAGACACCATTTCCTCCACATGGGACCCCCCTCAGAGCCTCCTCTGCAGAATTTGAGAATAGATAAGATGCAGTTCTTGTACTCAGATAATTTAGAATACTGTCCAGAAGAAAGAAGTCAAAGAAAAACACTAACATATTAATACTATATGATTGCCTTAAGAAAGGCACCTGTGACACAGAGTCCCCACAGAAAAAAAGACAAAATGGCACTGGGGTGAGTGAAATGTAGATCCTAGGTGATTGTCCTCCAAAGGACAGGAGACATTTTCACCGTTTGAATTTCACCAAGAGAATGTTTCTCCCTAATTCCCCACAAGAGGACATGCACAGTGAAGAGAGGCAGGGAGGGGGAACTGGGTGCTGGAAAAGAATCCTGCAGAGTGAATTAATGCTCGAGAAACTGAGAACTTGTCCTAACAGCAGAAGACCACTAGACAAATAATACAGACAATGAAATAGACTCAATAGGTAGAGACAGAAGTTGCTCTGTTCTCTATAATGTTCTTCCAGGTTTCTTGATCATCTTGTGATCTGCACATTCAGGAAGAACTGTCTAGATAAAATTAAGCACCACCAGGCTGTCTCAGTTTTCTGGAATGGTTCTGCACTCATCTGTATTAGCTGTTAATTGAATAGATGGCTTCAACTGGAACTTAATAAGTCTTCCTTCTTAATTTAGATTATATCTGACAAACCAATCTTCCTTGGTTAGATTTGAAATTATTCCTAATGTAGCTAAATGATAGCTAGTGAAATCAGATTTATCTTCCTGAGAGGATAAGGAGGAGATTATCAATATATCTGAAGTTCAAAGGCAGAAACTTGACTCCTAGTTCTCCCTCCTTCTCTTTGGGGAATTTCCACCAACGTGAAGCTTTGAAATGCTTTCACTTGGGTGGGATACAGGGCGACTAGTAAGAGTTCTTCTGTGTCTGCCGTGAGGCTGGTGAAGCTGCAGAATGTGCTGACGTGTTTGCTGTTGGACTAGCTGCTCTCCCTCCCCTTGATCGGCTCCCCAGGGCAGGGCACGCCAAGCTCCCTTCCAGTGCTGAGCAGTTGGTCCTGGTGGGAGATGCTTATAAAGGGAACTGAAGCATGCTGGGAAATTCTTTTTTTCTCTTTTGGACTGGACAGATCTGGCTGCTTTCTGACCTCAGACTAACTGTTTAGTCTCTGTAAATTTAACAGTTCTTTCTGATAATCAACTAAATGGATGCTTCACAAGATTTCAGGGAGGATTTGAAATAAATATATTAATAAGGCACATAGAGAGAGACTGTGTTGGAAAAGCAAGGAGACTGTTTCTCTTCTACAGTTTTCCTTGTACATAGAGCGTGCTCTGGTGTTTGTTGAATGGATATGGTCAGGATTCAATGGATAGTAACTATAATAGCTCTCCTTACTACTTGGTGGTGCTGTGCCCAAGTGGAACCAAAAATCTTTGTTTAATGTGTTGTAGTCCTCTTCCCTTGAAAATGCATATGCATATACATTTATTTCACAAAAGCAAAGAAATCTAGAGTTTTCTTCCTTTTTGGAATTTCTCACAAAATGTGTCAATTTTATATACAATTTTTTTTGATTTTTTTTTTTTTTCAAGACAGGGTTTCTCTGTGTAGCCCTGGCTGTCTTGGAACTCACTCTGTAGACCAGGCTGGCCTCGAACTCAGAAATCCGCCTGCCTCTGCCACCCAAGTGCTGGGATTACAGGCGTGTGCCACCACTGCCCGGCTTATACACAATTCTTTTTTTTTTTTTTTTTTTTTTTTGTTTTTTGAGACAGGGTTTCTCTGTGTAGTCCTGGCTGTCCCGGAACTCACTCTGTAGACCAGGCTGGCCTCGAACTCAGAAATCCGCCTGCCTCTGCCTCCCAAGTTTATATACAATTCTTAAAACAATAGTACTATTATAACATAGTTAAGTAAGTTTTTTAAAAATATCTCATTCATATTTTGCTGATAAAAGTCCAATCTCATTGAGTTAAGATAATTTTTGGTAGAATAATTCATTTATATTTTACTTAATAATAATCTACTACATTCCTCAAATTTGTAACAAGCGTAAAATTTTCAATGACACACACAGACACACACACAGAAACACACACAGACACACACACACACACACACACACACACCAAAACCAAAACCAAAAATAAACAAAAGCTTCCAGCAGCAACAAGAATGGGATCTAAAAGGCTAATTCTGCTAATTAGCTTGGCTTAGCGTTCCTACAATGTAGACACACTGTAAACATCATGTGGCATTCTGTGAACACATAGAATTCTTATTTCATTTTCCAGTAAAGATGTATTTACTATAGTAGAGGACACTTTAGGCATTATACACTTTGAATCATTTGTTTGTTTGTTTGTTTTCTTTTTTCTGGGGGCCGTGGTACATGATATCTAGCCTTGAACTCACTCTGTAGACAGGCTGGCTTCAGGCTCACTGAGATCCTCCTACCTCTGCCACTGAAGTGTGGAGATCAAAGGCGTGTGCCACCACGCCCAACTGAGTTTGGTTAATGTGGTGGTCTAGATGGGAACAGCTCCCGTAGGCTCAGATATTTGAATGCTTGGTCCTTGGTTTGTGGGAATGTTTGGGATGGAGTAGGAAACGTGGCTTTGCTGGAGGAGGTGTGTCACTTTGAGGTGGACTTTTGAGATTTCCAAAGTCTACACCAGGCCCTGTCTGTCTGTCTTTCTGTCTGTCCATCTGTCTTTCTCTCTGTGTCTCTCACTACGTGTCATCTCTGTGTGTGTCTCTTTCTGTCTCTCTTTCTGTGTCTGTGTGTCTCTGCCCCTCCCCCTGCTTTATGTCTACAGATCAGGCAGTAACCAGTCAGCTGCTGCTCTAGTCCGTGCCTGCTGCCACTACCCTTCCTGCCATTATGATCATGGACTAACCCTCTGAAACTGTAAGCCAGCACCCAACCAATGCTCCCTGTTATAAGCTGCCTTAATCTTGGTTTCTTTTTACCACAGTAGAAAAGTGATGGGGACAGCTGATGTCTTCCAAGTTCTGGAGGGTTCCCTCCTCTCCTGATATCACTTCTACAAGCATTTGCCCACAGTTGATGTGCACTATGTCCTGGGCTGGATTCTCAGTGTATAGGACACAGCAGCTATCCTTGTCCCATGTGCCTAATGATGTCAGGAGAAGACCCTTAGGGATGCTAACTTCTAGAGTGCAGTAGATGCTGTGGTGAGCTGTCAGGGTGGGGACTCACAACCGGGATCTACTGAAAGAGGACGGGGGGGGGCAACATTATAGGCAGAGGAAACCACAGAAGCTGACAAAAAAACACAGGGCTGTGCACATAAGCCAAGCCAAGGCACAAAGGCCTCGGGTAGGCAGAGGCAGGAGACTCAAGACCTTGCATGCTTTGGGTTCCACTCTATGTGTAGAGGAGTTGTTAAAGGGTGAAGCAGGACTGCTTGATCTTGTTAGTGTTTTCAAATACCCTAATTACTAAATAAAGGACAGATTTAAGGGGATTTAAGAAAGAATGCCAAGGGACCAGTTAGGAAGTAGAGCCAGTAGGGTACTCCCCATAGAGAAACTTTGTATCAAGGATTCCTGAAAACTCAAGTAGTAGAAACTTAGTATCAAAATATGTCTAGTCACTGGAGAACAGGAAGCATGCTCTACCCATTTGTAACTGTCTGGTAGCAGCCTACTTATTTGTTTGTGTCCTGGCTTCTCTGCTTTGGGTCTACCTTTCCTACTGAGAATGACATTGATTGTAGGTAGAGGGCTGCTGATAAATATTTGCTGAATAAATTGATAAGTGAAAAGGCAAAAGGGTGCCTGGCCTGGAGAAGAGACGCATGCTGGAATTAGACGCCTACTTCTGAATGCCTGGCTTGAGCTGCTCTCTGGAAAGAGACACCTACTTCTGAGAGCAAGTGACAGTCTCAGGCGGCAGAGACTTTTATTCATGTATTTCTGTATGTTCTCTTCTCTTGGGCTATTTTTAACTTCCACAGACCTAGCCCCCAATTACTCCAGCACTGCTGGGTTATGAGGCCTCTCAGAACAACTCTAATTGGATTTTAGGCAATGGACTTGAGAGGAATGGATAGTTGCCATTTTTTTTCTACACTAAAAGAAAATGGCCTTTCATGGAAGCCCCAAATGTGCTATTTCCCCAACAGTTGATGGTAATTCAAGCATCCGTCTCTACCTGGTACCTCGAGTTCATTAAAGCCCAGAGTCAAGCCTAGAAACTCTAAGCTCAGCCACTCCCGGAGAGAGAATTAAATGCAGGCCAGTCTTTCTTAGCCTACTTCCTCCTAGTTTACCCTGAGATGTGCAACTCCAGCTTGCCTCATGGCAGCCAGGACATCTGGTGGGAGTGCACAGTTCCCTCTCTGGGCCTCCACTCTGTCCCTCTTCCTTGACTACATTTGAAATCTCTTTCGCAAAACACTTTAACGAATGAACTATGTAATCAAGTAACTCTTGGCACATTTCAGTGGACACTCCAGCCCCGGTCACCAGGTTTCAAGGGCTGAGGTAGAGGTTGCTATTTCATCCCAGAGATGCTGGTAGAGAGAGGAGAGGGTCTCTGTGCGCTCGTCAGGGTTGTAGGAAGGTGATGATGAAAGCCCAGGCTGGAGACCGCACTGCAGACTCCTGCCCTTTGGTTATGGTGAGTCCTGCTCCTCTTCAGTTGGGTAAGTGTGAGGACAAACCAGGAGTCTGTCATTTGTGCCAACAGGTCCACACCTAGGACCTCTGTCTCATATGATTTATGAGACTCTGATACTTCTTTTGCCTTCAACTTTTATACACAAAGGAACATTTCCCCCCAAGACTCATTAATGAAGGTTGTACCGTTGTCTTCAAAGGAAGTCTGAGGTGGTGTTTGATTATTTACCACTGGGCACATACAGCGCATGCCTCATATACACAGCTGATGACAGAATTAGAAGCTTTGAGAGAGGGGGCGGAATGGTGGTGGTGTAGAAATTTCAAACATCGAAATACAACATTCCTCCCAAATTGCTCTCACATGGGAGGGATTATGTGGCCATACTTGGAGCCCACGAGACTCTCAGGCAGCCAATAATTGTGTCGTGACTGAGCAGCTGTGATTTCCAGACTTACTTCCTAATCAGTGCCTTTGTGTCATCCATTTTCAACGAAGGAGCAAGTGTGTGGTTCAGCAGGAACCGCTCGCTGGCAGCGTCGTAGGATTTATACTCCCCACCCGCATCCCCTGTCACTCCACTTTTTAGGTGACACCACCCATGCAATGTGCATGCAGTAGGAGGCAAGCTATTATTGGAAATTCCTTTGTCAACACCCAATGTGCATACAGTAGGAGACACATTATTAGTGGACATACCTTTGCTGACACCTGCATGCTGTTTTCCTGCATGTTCATAATGGCTTCAGAGATCTTGACATCTATGGGGTCCATGACCGACTCAATGTTGAAAGGCCCTTCCAGTCGCTCAGCCACCAAGAGCATCGCATCTGGTGAAAGACGAGGAGGATACAAGCCTTTAACTTCTATTTCAACATTAATAGAACACTGGATCGAAAAAAGTAAAGGGCATTCACTCCTAAGACATTATGTGTTCCAGTGAAATGGGTGGCTAAATCCTAAAATCACAATAAGCTTTACTTCACGTGAAGATTTAGGATGATCTGAAATTCATAGAACCATGCCTGAAATATGGGAAAGTCAGTGCACATGCAGTAAGTTGAACATATGTAATTCTACATGAAATTAAAACAATGTTTGATTAGATGCGAACTACATTTCGAAAATGGGTTTTGATCTCCATGACAGGTTGAATCTGAAATCTATAGAGGTTTATGTTTTAAACAACATGCCCCGTGGTGGTTTGACTGAGAAATACCCGAGAGCCTCCAGCATTTGATGCCCTGGTTCCTAACTTGTTGCCGTGAGAAGGGGGTGTGGCCTGAGAGGAAGGCATTGCCTTGCTGGAGGAGATAAACCACTAGATATTCATATCTTGCCTTCCTACCAGTCCACCCCCTCCGCTTCCTGCTTGCAGTTAATGATGTGCACTCTCAGCCCCCTCTTCCTGCTTCCATGCCTGCTGCTGGTTGCCATGGATCCCCGCCATGATGGCCTCCCAGCCCTCTGGAATGGTTAATCCCTGATAAATTCTTCCTTCTACAAGCTGCCTCTAATTACGTTGTTTTATTACAGCAACAGAAAAGAGAGTGGCGTAGGCCCCCAGCTTGTGGAACTATTTGAAAGGCTGTGGAAGCTTTAGGACTTGAGGCCTGGGTAGTGGGAATGGCCACCTGGAGAAGAAACTCTGCTTCTGCTTCCGGCCCAAGTTCTCTGCTGATTGTCTGCACGACACTCCTGCAGTCATGGACAAAGCTGTTCCCATCAACAAGTCTTCCTCTCCTGAAATACCTCTGAAACCACAGGCTGCGCCGAGTTCTCCCTCCCTAGGTTGCTTCTGTCGGGTATCTGCCTACGGTGACGAAGAGGAGTCTAACACAACTTCTCTTCTTTGCGAAGACAAAGATAACAAGACAGGAACACTGGAGTGCTGACTTGTGAACCCAGACACACAGACATCAAGACCTAAGGAACACAGCCTCTGTGTGAGGACTTTTTGTTTTCAGAAGCTCTCTCGTGTCCTTGCTAACACTCTACCCAAAAAGCTTCTCCACTTAGGCTCTTCAATATTCTCTGGGAATGGGAACTATAAAGGGCCTTTCTCTCATTTGGGTTGGAAGACTGAGGCAGATTCTGATATCACCACACAATGTGCTCTCAAAAATGTCTGGGGGTTTGCACTGAATTAAACTGAGCTGGACGTGGGCCAGGGAGCTGGTAATTGTGACGTTGAGTCATAAGTTATGTATTGGGGGCCATTCTTCCTGTCTGGACTGTCCAGAAGTCGACAGTCCAGATGTATCGGGGTGACTGCTGAGATGAGTTGGGGCCTGCAGTGAAGGAGCAGAGGTCCAGACTAGTGACACCGAATCCTGGCCCAGTCTCCATTCTTGGTAACCAGGCATACTTTGGCAATCCACTTTCTACCTGGGGTGTGGAACAGAACGTTTTCTGATGGTGAAAACGTGACTGTGAGGGAAGAGCTGTGCTTAGAATGGTGAAGAACTAATTAGTTGCATATGATTTAAAAGAACCATTCTAGGCCAGCAGCTTCCACATTAAACTGCATAAGACAGACTTTTAACTTATATACCCAACAGGTCACAAAATTCTCAGTTGCTTAAATTCTTAAAAAGCAAATCTTAAAAAATTTCCACCTTTCCAGAAAAATCTACATTTATTATCCAATGCTCACAGAATACAGAAAATGAAAACTAAGGAGATGAATATACCCCAACCCTACTTCCCAGAACAATACTGTGAACACTGGGGTGCATGCCCTATTTATTTTTGCTTTGTGCATGAATATTTTAAGCATGCAATGAAATATACTGTGCATATATCATATGATCTGCTTTCTAAATGTAATATATTATTAATGTAAAATGCTGTTTATAGTTAGCTGTTTTATAGTACTAATGTGAGGAAACCAAATTTTATTTTTACTGCATACTCAACCATGTTCAACCCAAGTCTAACATCAAAACATTTTCAGGGTTATAAAGTAGCTATGAATTAGGCTGGTGAGAAACCTTTTAAGAGGATTTTTTAATATAAAAGACATAGAACTGTCTGGAAAGTGGAGATTCATGTTTTTAAAGAGCCCTGGGCTTTATAAACAGTGTCAACTCTTAGTGTAATCCAATGTTCCCTCTGCCAGAGCTCATATGAGAGAGTCCCCACTGTGTTCCCTGGGGAATGAGGAAGAGTTAACCATTCAGGGCAGAATCAGGAGCAGAAAGAAGCCAGTGTCACGTCACCCAGTTCCAGGTTCCATCCCATGCCTTCCTCCCAGGTGCAAATGGACCCACAGAAATGCATGCAGGAATGGCATTGCATACAGAAGCCCTCCATGTTTCCTGATGTTTTTCTTAGATAACACAGGTTGACCTGTATATGTCATGAATGTTTTTTTTTTTTTTTCCCGAGACAGGGTTTCTCTGTTTAGCCCTGGCTGTCCTGGAACTCACTCTGTAGACCAGGCTGGCCTTGAACTCAGAAATCCGCCTGCCTCTGCCTCCCAAGTGCTGGGATTAAAGGCGTGCGCCACCACCGCCCGGCATGTCATGAATGTTTTAACAAAGCAGATATTTCACAAGTTCTTAATGGCCTAGTTACCAATTAGGTGGAAGAAAATACACTTTATTTCATTGTAGTATCCATTTTCTCCTTTGTGTGTCTGAGGGGCAGTTTCACATCTGAAGGTTGGCTGCTTCTTTTCTGTCTTTCTGTTTGTGTGCTTATCAAAAAAAATATCCCTTATCAAAAAACTTTGCATTTGGGTTTCTGGTGAGGATTAACTGCTTGCATCAGATGTAATCTAAAAGAGCCAGGGAATTCTAGTATGGGAAATGTATTGCCACCACAGAGAGAGGCAAAAGATGTAATTAAAGAAAATGATAACTACGGGATAACGCCTCGGGGACTCTCTCGTGTGAACTCTGGCAGAGGGAACATTGGAATACACTAAGCGTTGACACATGTGTTTCACATGTGCACATGCATGAGTCATCATGCAAAGAGTATTGATCTTTCTCATTATATGTTTCTATCATGAGCAGGTAGGGTTGTAAAGAAATAATTTTGTCCATAAAAATGTCTATGAGGAAAAGGACACAATTTTGGATTGTATACTAAGTATTTAACATAGAGTCTGAAATGACATAGTCTATGGTCTCTTTAAGATTTTATTTTACTCTAGACCGTGAATCTGAGAGGGAGTCGGGGGTACTTGTGGAGGGAGTTAGAAGGAAGAAAGAGAAGGGGGAAATGACTAGATTTAAATTTTAAAATGTTTTTTTCTTCTTCTTGATTGACGTAAAGCTTCTTCTTTTGTAGACCCTCCAATTTCCAGGTCAGGGAAGATACTTGTGTATTTGCAGCATAAAACTGGCAGCATTCTTCGGTGATGCCCACCCTTCTGTCCCCTGTTGTGTCAAGACCACAGCTTGAGTTTTTAAGTGCCTGGGCCTATAAGCTCAACCACCAAACTACAACAAAAAAGCCTCATGGTGGGCTTCAAAGATGCTCCAGGGGTAAGCAGCTCTTCCTGAAGTTGATTCCTAGCACTCGGGACTGCCTAGAACTCTAGCTCCAGGGTTCTGAAACCCTCTTCTGGCTGCCTCTGGCCATACACATGGTGGGGCCATCCATGCGCACACACAAATGTTTTTGGTGACCCCCTCTCACAAAGTTTGACTATCAGCTTTGGAAATATGATCCTATTGATGAACCATCACCACAAAAGCACTAAACCAAGTGTCCCTGTATTCACATTGTTGGTTCTTCCATTTCTAATCTTTATATCAATGCCTTTGCTTTGCCGTCCAAATTACTGTAAGATAACTTTTACTTAAATATATATTTTTAAAATTAAGATTACTAGTCAAACTATGCTTCTTTCTTTCTCTCTCTCTTTCTTTCTTTCTTTCTTTCTTTCTTTCTTTCTTTCTTGAAATTTATTCTTCGAGCATTTCATACATGTGTGCAATACATTATGGCCATATCCATTTTCTCTCCCTCCCCTTTAACTTCTGCTGGAACCCTTCCAAGTTCATGTCCTTCCTTTTTTAAATATAGACAGGCAGTTGGCTTGGATGTATTCCTGTGCTCTGTATGTCTATCAGGTTCCCATGGAGGGCAGAAGAGTTCTAGGCTCAGTGAGAGACCCTGTCTCAAAATCTAAGGTAGAGAGAGATCGAGGAAGCATCCAGACATTGTCTTCAGGCCATCACACGAGCACACATGAGCACACAGGCATCAGGAGAGCGCCCACATGTGCATGCACATGGCACACACCCTAAAGCTACTTAAAGAAAGAACAACTCCAGAGATGCTTATGAGTCCGAATGTTTGAAGCAAAATCAAATGCAACAAACACACAACAGTAATTGATGCTAAGGCAAAGTTGTGGGTGAAACATCAATATAAAATTACACACATTCCTGATTGCTGTCATATATAGGTTTTTCTTTCTTATAAGAATGCAGCAGGCAGGCCTGCAGGCATTACGTGGATTTAGGGAGCTGCTACACTGTTCATAAATGTAAGGCAGGGCACAGGGGAGATGCCCTCCCCTACCCCCGCCCCAATGCTCACATTTAGATGCCTATACACAGGAAAATCAAATGTACATGTATCCACATAATCCTCCTCCTCACCCTCAGATTTTCGTTTTGTTGTAGAGACACAATACAAGGAAAGGGGAAGCAGCCTTTCAGAATATTCTTCAGCTTGCCACGCCTGCTGGACAGAGTCAAGTCCAGACACTGCAGGACGAAAGAGAGTCACACTCGCAGGACTCAGATGTCCAGTCCTAGACTTTACAAAAGAACCTCCTCAGCCTCAGCCCCAGGGCATGATGGGAAGAGGCTCTGCAGGGTCCACTGAGAAGCCCCACCCACTTCTGCAGTCTAGCCTGCTTCCCATGTGCCAAGCAATTCAAGTTCCCCACGTCTAAGCAGAGTCACGCTCCTACCCGGGAGCAGAAGGAAGCAGGCCTTGGTACACTTGAATCCCTTTCTAGTAATAAAGTGAGAGAAATGTAAATTTTTTTTTTGTGACATCAAGACAGTAATAGTTAAGTTTCTCTAAACCCAATTAAGTCCCATGGAGCTGTACTTGGTCCAAAGCCACTGTCCCCAGATATCTCAATTATCTCTGTGCCATTCCATTTGGAAATATTGCAATGTGATTCTTAACTCTTTCTTTGGAGCTGTTATCTCTTGCCAATTAAACAAAGACCCTCAGTGCTGCAGCTAATTACGAGCTGATTCCTTTTGTGTATATCCTCTTGCCCAACTTATGTATCTCTTTTAGAAAGGCTCTTTGCTTGTGGAAAATAAAATTTGAATGGCTTACAAGTAGCTGTTACTTTGGCAGGAGTTACTGTTGCAAACCAAGAGATACTCTGTTAGCCCTCAGGGGTGGCTGCATCATCTGGAGGCCGCCAGCAGAGGTAATGAGATGAGCCAGGCTGCGAGCAAAGCTGGAGTCTGAGGTCAAGGCATTCTGCTTGAACAAACAAGACTTTATGTTTTGGACAGAGGGTTTTGGAGTCAGTACCTGGGCTTTATTGTAGCTGGGTGATAACTGGTTTATTACTACAAGCAAGTCATTGAATTCACAAGGTCACTTGACCTGCGTCTATTACATGGAAATTATGACAAGATACATTAAGTAATCATGGTAGGAGAACTGAAGTAAGACAGAACTTAAAAAACAAATAAAATGGTATCAGGTGCCCCCTTTATTTCAAACACAGTTGAGCTTCCGTGAGTCACTGTCTCTAACCAGTGTAAGTCAAAAGAGAGGAGCATTTAATGAGGTATTTTGGTGACATATTGACAGGAACCAGTGTGATCAGCAAGGCACACGGATAACGTTTAGATGTATAGCTGGCACTGCTTTATGTGCTCAGTTAGTGTTTAGATAACAGGCTCCTTTTGATGGATGATCTCATTACTGAGAAATACGAAACTGCATTATTTTCTTATGATGTGCCCTCAGTTAATTAAACATGACTGCAACGTTTTTTTAACATTCTCTCCTCTGATACATGGGATTTGTCAAGTGTCCCCTAGAGTCCAGGTGGCTTCAGGGACTGCTGTGATGAATAGCACACAGAAGAAATGACACTGCTGGTTCACAGCGCTGGTACCCAAGAGACTCTTGTAGGACTCTCCTGAGACAAGTGTGGAAGAGGGAGCACATGTGGTTTGCTGGATGAGAGTCCCAGCAGGGCCAAGATTTCCAGCCAAGATACCAAAGTATCACAGATGAATGAAGCCTCCGTGGGCTCTCCAGAGCAGCCAGTCTGTCAGCCAACTACTAAATGCTAACCCCAGTCAACGCTACGTGGAACAGAGGAATCAACCAGCTGACTTGTGCCCTGATACAGGGCATTCTGATGTATAAAAATAGTTATATTAAGTTGACAAGTTTTCTAATAATTTATTTCTTAGGAATAGAAAACCAGAGCAAATAACAATACTTATGATACCTAAGTGCTTTCCTCGAGTTTGATAGAACCTGGATTTTTGGAACTCTATTCAAATAACAGTTAATAAATATAACACTTATGATAAACACTTTGCTTATAAGCATTGCAGTAGTTAAGAAAAACTATGATTCTATTAAGAGAGCATCCAGAATACTCAGGGGACACTGTAGATAGCTGGCCTTGGATTAGAAACTCCGTCTCCCCTAGGATGTGTATAGCAGAGATGGAGAAAGCCATTTTGTTTTGTGTCTAGGTAATGACTTATTGAGAATAAAGATTTTGGGCCAGGCGTGGAATATCATTTCTTAGGATGCTGAACTAGAGACCTTCCTGAAGGGCCCTGCAGCTGTGTGCTCTCTGGAGGACACAAATAGAGGACTTCACCCATCAGATGTAGGTCTTTAAAGAGAGGGTGGGAATCAGGTGCTTTGTTGAATGCCCCTGGTTTGAAGGTGGATAGGGAAATTTTTCAAAGTTTCTGAAGCAGAGCAGAAAGACTTTCCCTTAGTGGGATATGATTAAGTCTTTCTGAAGTAGGTGTGGGGCAGGGATACTTTAATACCTGAACATTCAGGGCTGGAGAGATGGCTCTGTAGGACAAGGTGCTTGAGGCAAAGCCAGATGACATGAACTGCATTCCTAGGACTTGTATAATAGGAGAGAACCAACTCCCACAACTGGTCCCCTGACATCTGCATGTGCACTCTGATATATACACACATGCGTGTGCACACCCACATGTATGCATACACACATACACACACACACACACACACACACACACACATGAATAAATAAATGGAACAAAAACTCAAAACTGAAAATTCAGTTCAAACAGGCTTACCTTAATCTACTAAATACTTGTTAGAAAATTGTCAGATAATTTCCCTGTTTTTGATGGGAAACAAATCTTCAAAATTCTAGTCAAATTGTATTTAACAAATTTATGTTTTTCTCCTGTTTGTACCTTAAACAGTTATCTGATAAACTAAGGATCATGAGATCTGAAGAGTTCTTACTTTTTCTGGTTTGCTTATTAATGATAAATTGTAATATAATAGAAATAAAAAAAATACCCCAACACATTGGAATTGGACCAAACAAGAGGAAAAGAACCCAAGAAAAGATACAAGAAGCTGTCACTATTTGCACAGTCAGGAATCCCATCCTGGTTTTTTGTTTGTTTGTTGTTTTTTTAAAGATTTATTTATTTATATTTGAGCACACTATAACTGTTTTCAGACACTCCAGAAGAGGGCATTAGATCTCGTTACCACGTGGTTGCTGGAATGGAACTCAGGACCTTTGGAAGAACTGTAAGTACTCTTAAGTGCTGAGCCATCTCTCCAGCACCACTGTTTGTTTTTTGTTGATGAGAAAAAGAGTGAAAGTTGTTGTCACCATGGGTAGTTGTCAGCACTGATGCTGTCCATGGTACTACCAAGGAGCTTGGAATTTTTGTGACCTTCCCAAGGTGACACACACAATTGTTTCTTTCACTTACAAGAAAAATGAATTAAGACAAGGAACCATTTTCAAGATCTCATGGGATCATCTGAATTTATTCTTGAGCCTGGAATGAATGGGTACAGTCTTTTTATTTCCCTAGAATCCCACCAGGCTCTTGTTTAGAAAGCTATGCTTACCCTCTCTTTCATCCGCCTCTTTTTAGCTGAGCCAAGGTCTTTTGCCCACTGTGAAATAATCAAAAGCAAAACAAGTAATTTTAAACCCTGGCAAGTCCATTCATGGGCATCCAGCTAGCCATAACTCTTTATAAAAACAAACAGAAAAAGCAGTTTTTACTTGGGCTGATACATGCTCATGACACAGATGTAATTAGGGGTTCAACTTTTTACTGCAACGTGCAGTAGACAGGTATACTGAGTACACCTGTCCTTCCCTCTAACCCACACTTATTAATTAAGATGCTCTGTGAGGCCTGGGGTGGCGAGAGTTTTAAGGCAAGGCCTGGAAATGCAGCAGGGCTCCTAGGGACAGAGGAAATGCAAGAAGGAGGCACGGCTCAGATGATCTGGTGAGAGGGCAAACCTTAGAGTAAGAAGAAAGCTTGAACATACAGGCAGAAGCTCTATCTCTTTGTAGAGATTATATGGATATGTATATATTTATACATATATAAGTATATATAATATATATTGTATATATATGTATATATAAATATAATTTCTGCTTTTTATTTTTATTATTTTTTATTATTTTTTATTTTTTTATTTTTATTTTTTTGGTTTTTCGAGACAGGGTTTCTCTGTGTAGTCCTGGCTGTCCTGGAACTCACTCTGTAGACCAGGCTGGCCTCGAACTCAGAAATCCGCCTGCCTCTGCCTCCCAAGGGCTGGGATTAAAGGTGTGCGCCACCACCGCCCGGCATGCTTTTTATTTTTAAATCAGCTGGATTTTCGCTGCTTTCTCATGTCTCCTTCCCTCACATCACCAAGCATTCTGCTTCCTGAGGACGTTTGATCAGCCTGCTGCCCATCTTTGAAGGCATAAAGTTGGCAGCAGCAAACTGGCACACTTTGGTATGCCAGAGCTGCCCCTCTTACCAGCCTCACCTGACATCCCACTGCCCCCTAAAGGCCTTTCCCCTCAGTGTTCACTCAGAACGTTTCATGTGACATTGTCACTAACTTTTGCCCTGACAACTCAGTGTATCCTGAAAGACACATTTTCCTAAAGACAGACAAGTGACCATCCACCTACTTGACATGCACAACCAGACTGCACCCTTGGCAACAACTCACCTCCCACTACTCAGCGTGCCCCAGGGTGTCCTGCTGTAAAGAATGCTGTCTGTCTGTCCTCAGAGACCTCCTATGTCATCCATTGATCACATATGCAAGTCAGTCTGTTGGATGAAGCCTTGGAAGCAACCAAGTCAAGACTTGGAACATGTCATTCTGACCTTGCGAGCTTGCAGAGAAACTGCAGCCATGTTCTGAAGGGCTGTGCGTGGTGTGCGGCCCTCTTACTCCCAGACTTTTAGGTTTGTGAAGCTCAAACATTTGCAATCACTACAAAGCTTTCTCGTGGATTTTCTTCCTCGTACGTACAACATGCATACTATTGATTTTTGTGTTTCTTTATAATCTACATCTATTCTTTTTCTTTTTGTGTTTCTGAGTATTTTTTGTGGTTGTTGTTGACATAAAGAACTTTCCCTTTTAAGAAACAAAAGTTTTTTTTTTGATAGAAACCTTCAATTTTTCACTAGCATTTTTTTAACTTTAATTATGGTGGTGTTTGATATGCAAATCTTTTGTTGTTTTTGTGCACTGCGATTTACCAATCATTAAAACTTTTTTTCTTGGTCTCTGCCATATTTTATAGCTTTTCTCCATTTGAAGACGGAACAAAGTCAGCCAGGGTGTGGCCAGCTACCTTTTCTTCCTGTCTATTGTTCATCTTGCTGTTCCTGTTTCCTCGTGTCTTCCCTCCCCCTCCACTCAAGGTTCCCTCTTTCTAGAACACTCTCCTGGAGATCCTGACACAGTATGGACCACTCTACTTTCTCTAGGCCTCCTAGTAAAGGAAATTCTCAAAGTGGCTTCTTTTTTTAGAAAACCATAAAACCTCAGTCATCCTTGGCCTGTTTTTTTCTATTATGTGCTCAGCAATCCTTGTCTGCGTTCTCACATGAAAATTTGTTATTCTCTCACCTTCCCTCTGATGTGTGGTCAATTTTCAAAACGGTAGGGCTTTCATTGTTATTTGTTTAGTTTGGTGTGTGTGTGTGTGTGTGTGTGTGTGTGTGTGTGTGTGTATGTGTGTAGGGGAGAAGGTATAGATGCCCTGGGCGTGACCCAAAGCCAGAGGACAACTTTATGAAGTCAGTTCTTTCTTTCCACCATCATGTGACCTCTGTGGATTAAACTCAGCTCCTGGAATTTGTTAAGGTTTATAGCTTCAGGGGTGGCAGTCCTTTGTGGTGTGGAAGGCCTGGAGGAGCGGTTCTGTTCATGGCAGAGGGAGTCTGTAGGAGAGGCTTCTCACACCATGGCACGTCAGGAAGCAGAGAACACACCAGCAAACAGGAGGAACAGGGCACATCCTTCAGTGGCGGCTTGCCCTTAGCAACCCACCTCACGAAGCTTCCATACCCTTCCCAAGTACTACTACCAACTGGAGAGCAAGTGTTTAAAACAAGAGTCTTCGGGGGACCTTTCAGACCCAACCATAATGAGACGAGAGATCATCTGCCGTCTGTTTTGTTCCCTGCTAAGCCCCAAACCCTACAGCAGTGTACTTGGCTGGTCCCTGTCTGTGGGTTCCACAGTTGCAGAGTTAGCCAACCTCAGATGGGAATGACTTTCTGGACATTTGCATCTTTCTCAACACGTGCAACTATCTTTCCTTCTCCTTACTTGCTAAGTGATACAGTGTAACAAGTATTTGCATAGCATTTACATTGGATGAGCTATTGTAAGTAAATTAGAGGTGATTTACTTTGGAAGGGAGGGCGTTTGTAGGTTACAGGCAAATGTTCAATTTTCCTTAAGGGACTGTAGCACCTGCAGGGCCTGGCATCATGGGGTCCTGGAACCTGTCCCCACGGATACTGAGATGTGACTGTGCCTGGCATCTGAGAGGTGTTCCCTGAACATTTGTCAAGTTAGCACTGGAACAAACTTCCAAAAATCGTTCTGTATTTTCTTCTAGAAACCTAATATAAGCTTTCTACCCACCTCTCCACCCTGACACCTCCCCTCCCTGCTCCCCCTCCATGTGTACGGCCACAAATGCCTGTGAAATTTTATTAGCAGTGGCTACAGGATAAATGGACCCTGGGTGGCTTTTGATATGTTCTAACATAGATGAAGAGTTTGGGTGGGAATTTAAAATCATATTGTACCTTTTTTTATTAGGTGGAAATAACTTTTTAGTTCTCTGAGCTTGAAATTGAAAAGCTGAGCTGTTTCTGTTTCCATTGAAGGTTATCGCTAGGTTAACTCCCCTGCCCCTCCAGAAGAAGAACGTGGATATTTTTGGCTGGGTCAAAAAGTTTGTTTCCACTGCTTTCCAAGAGTCCATGTTAGCCACTAACTTTCAAAAATAATTACTGTGATGAATGTCTGGTTTGTTTCTTCTTTGTAATTTGTCTGTAGTCAATAAACAGCAGATTGACAATATTTCTTATCTAACTTGGCCAATCAAGTACCAAAAATACCTTGAAAGGGGATCAGATCCTGACAGGACTTGGGTTTAACTAAAGAGATCATAGGATCACAAAGGAAGGTAAACAATCCAGAATGGAAGTGAACAATTTAGAACGCGGAACAGATATCATATTCAACAACACCACCACACCAGGGAGCAACCCAGAAACATTACAATAACTAAAGAACTAAAGCCAAAAGAGAGATTTTAATGAAAATAACTGTTTACTTTGAAACCAAATTCAGCAAGAGGAGGAGAGAACAAATATAAAATCTAATTTAATCTGAAGCCAGCACAAACAAGAGGCTTATTTTGCTTTGACACTGAAAAAGAAAATGCAAATCACGGGAGAGAATAATTCACCAGTTGTCCTTCCTAGCACAGTGCAAAAATTAGAATCCACAGGACGCTTTTCCAGGCAGCTTCTTTTCAGGAGAATGATACATTGTATTTCATAAAAATATAATATATTCATGTAAGCACTGTCTTACTGCTATTTTATATTCTGAAGTGTTTAGTTACATCACAAGCCACAAAGAATAGGACTTGTAAATCACTAACTTGATGGACATCAAAGTATCTGCTACTAACTGTTACTCTTCATTTAAATTGTTAGGACTTACTTTCCATCTGAATGACTTGTTATATAATTTGTAGCTTTAACTGTCCAAATAATTCACAGCAACCCACCAGTCTCTGCCTTGAGGATGAATCACAGAACTTGAGGGGTGCAGATCTCCCTGAGAGAGCAAATGTCTATCTGGATGGTTCTTGAGCTCCAACAGAGTTTGGACACGCCAGTAGATTCATTTATCGGTTGGTACAGAATAACTCAAAGAAGGAAAGCAGCTCATTTGGTTGAAACTGTGGAGCTCGGACCAACACACCGGCTCTTCTCACTTTATCCTCTAACTCCCTCGGACACTACTCAGTAGTGCCCAGCATTTCATCTACTGACTATATTCCAAGTGCATTATTCTTTTAATAGGCAAAATTGAAAGAGAAAGCATAAAGAAATGATATTTTTATCCTAGCTAAGCTTACACACACACACACACACACACACACACACACACACCCTACGATCAATTTCTTAAGCATTCCCTGGTGACTTATGAGTGACCACAAGGGCATCCTAATCCAGTATCGTCCTTCATAGGTTATCTAAATCCTCCATTGCTGCCCTTGGCCTCATGACCCTGGAATGGTACCCTTGAGTTTTCTATGAATCCTCAGCACGTTGGATGGGCTCTGTGGTGTGCTGGGGAGACAGTCAGTTGGGAGGAGGTATGATTCTGAGATGGGTGAGGTCTGAGGCCAACAAGTCACCAGGCCCACACTCTGAGGCTCTGGGACAACTTATCCTCTGTGGGCTTTAAGGTTCTCTCTCTCTCTCTCTCTCTCTCTCTCTCTCTCTCTCTCTCTGTGTGTGTGTGTGTGTGTGTGTGTGTGTGTGTGTGTGTGTGTGTTCTGGCAATTAAGTGTATTGCTGGCATGGAACAAAGAAAGTGATGGTGGTACCTTGATTATTACACTCTTCTTTCATTCTTTTTTTTTTTTTTTTTTTTTTTTTTTTTTTTTTTTTTTGGTTTTTTTCAAGACAGGGTTTCTCTGTTTAGCCCTGGCTGTCCTGGAACTCACTCTGTAGACCAGGCTGGCCTCGAACTCAGAAATCCGCCTGCCTCTGCCTCCCAAGTGCTGGGATTAAAGGCGTGCGCCACCACCGCCCGGCTTTCATTCTTTGTTTTATCAAGACAGGGTTTCACCCTAGCCCAGGCTGGGCTGTCATTCACACTGTGGCCCTGTTGGCCTTGAGCTCTTGGCAAACTTCTTGATAATGACTTTCATTTAAAAAATGTATTAAAATCACATTTATCTGTCGACTCTATGCATTTGTGCACACGCTTGTATCACGACACGTGTGGGGAAAAGAAGACAATTCGAGGGGGTTTGTTCTCGACTTCTATCAATTACATTCTGGGGATCAAACTCAGATCACGAGAACTGGCAACAGAAATCAGTCTTCTGGATAAGATTCTAGGGTGATCAGAGTCTGTTGTTTGCTTTCTGAAACAAAGTCTCAATGTTTCTCAGTCCCAGCTAGAGCTCAGGGCACCCGCCATCTTAACCTCAGAGTCACAACAACAGTATTACCTCACTCTCTAGTGCTGACTTCCAGGTGTGAACCATCACACCCAGGTCAATTATTAAATCTGCAAGGCCAGATGGTTCCTTTTCTTCAACCAAGTTGACTCTGAGAGTTTGAGGTTATCAACATTCCTGAAGCCACAAGTCCATGCTGAAAAAGGGCAATCTAATGCCTTCCTGATATGAGGGGCAGTGAATGCCAGTCACAGATCCCAGAGGCCCCTTGACTCATCCAGACATGAGTGCAGGCCAGAGCGTGTTTCTCTCTCTCCCTCTCTCTCTCCCTCTCCCTCTCTCTCTCCCTCTCCCTCTCCCTCTCCCTCTCCCTCTCCCTCTCCCTCTCCCTCTCCCTCTCCCTCTCCCTCTCCCTCTCCCTCTCCCTCCCTCCCTCCCTCCCTCCCTCTCTCTCTCTCTCTCTCTCTCTCTCTCTCTCTCTCTCTCTCCTACACACTGCCCCCGTCTCTGACTTCTTTGTCTGCTATCAGGAAACAGGACCATTTCAGAGATCTCCAAGTGTCACACAGATACAAACGTCTCAACTTTCTGCCCCCCTATTATTTAAGTAATTCTTTTCTTTCTCCCTCCATTGCCCCAAAGTTAATAAAGCAAAGCAACCCAAGAGACCGTTTGTTCCAGAAGTAGAAATGCTTGCAACCTGCCCAGGAATGAACCACAAGCCTCTCTCAGAACCAATAAAAAATAAATAAATGAGAAGCCAGGTGTGCCGTCAGAGCCCCCCGCCGAGTACACACGGAGTGATTAGTGGGAGACTCAGTAAGCAATGGGAACCTTTCTCCTGCTCGCCTGTGCGTGTATTATTAAAAAATAGATTTTTTTTATTATTTTGTTGCTTAGTGCCATTTGAACCAAAATGAAAAATACTTCAAAATGGCTTTCTGTGTCCTGTATCTCTGGGTCACTAGACCCTGAAGAAAATTGTATGGATTAAAAACAGTGAGAACAAAAACCAAACAAACAAATACCCCAAACTGAACTCATTTTGCGAGGCTCTGACTTCTTCTCGGAATGACTGTGAGAAATGACAAGATGCCTTTTGATACTTCCTACGTGATAGCTCTGGTTTAAAATCATCTTCAAAACATCCCATATGCAGCAGTGTAGGGGAATACCAGAACAGGGAAGTGGGAAGGGGTGGATGGGGGAACAGGGGGATGGAAGAGGGCTTATGGGACGTTTGGGGAGGGGGTTGCCAGGAAAGGGGAAATCATTTGAAATGTAAATAAGGAATATATCGAATAAAAAAAGAGTACCTTGAAAAGAGACCTATATAGTCAGTAGTGCTAGTACCTTATAGAATATTAGCCCATATTCTTCTTTAATCAGAGTACAAATGTTCAGATGTCCAATGCAACTAGAAAGTGATTTAAAAATCCCAAGGAAAAAATTAAATACAGTACCTTCTTCAGAGAAATGAGTGAGTCTATCACAGAGCCAGGGTCTAGTCATAAACACAAAGACACTAGTAAAGTAACTTCTTCCTTACTGCATAGTGTCTTAACAACAACGACAACAAAAAATCCCATATGGAGACAAACATCATCTTCCAAATGGGAGAAGTGAGGCAGAGGGAGAGAAGAGGGAGAGGCAGGCAGAACGGACTTGAGTCTCAGGTGTGTGTGTGTGTGTGTGTGTGTGTGTGTGTGTGTGTGTGTGTTTAACCAGTATGAGGTTAAGGGAATCACTCCTGCTTCAGGAACCTATATATAACCCAGTGCCTGGACCTAATGACATGCATCTGTCATCTTAGTCTCCTGACACAGAAGGACCATTAACCCAAGGTCAGCTTAGCCTACACAGGGAATCTCTGGCTTTAAAAAAAACAGAACAAAAATTTACATCAGTGGCCAGGCTCCTTTATCAGCGAACAAATATGTCGGGGATCTTAAGCCAGCAGCCTTTGCTTTGTATGTGATGTGAGCCTGTACTTTCTAACTCTTCTGTTACTATGCAGGATCTTCTAGACTGACTGCTGGAAAATAACTTTGATGATTATGAGAATACAGTGTTACAGTCTGGTTTTTGGATGTGCCTGTGACCAGAGGAAGGGACGAATGGGTGACACCTCCTACCCTGTGAGAGGTAACTCCAAACATATGCACAGTGGTCCCAGGAGAGGCAGAAGACAGTGTAGGCACTGGTTCCAGTGGAGGAACAAAACCAAACAGAGATACTAAGTGTCAGAGTGCAGATCTGAATGCAGAAGACAAAAGAAGCGATGAGAATACCAGCTCAGTACAACTTCCTAGAGTTACTTTTGAACACAGATGTAAGTACTTTAAAAGAGATGTAACTACTTTAAGAAACATGTAACTACTTATTTTCAATGAAATTTCTTTCTAACTCCAAATGGTTTTGTAACTTTTTTGACAATACAAAAAGGAAAGAGGTATCCAAAGAAGAGAATAAAACCATTGTCATTTATTAATACAAAACCGATTATAAGGGAATATTTCGTGTTACCCCTTTCTAGCTGTTAATTCTGGGGCGCATGCCTGAAGCTCGAGCCCTATAAGAACTTTCAACCATTTATTTTTCATGCAACAGCATATGGTTGGATTATCCCCTGCTGTCTGAAAATATCTGTCTAACCAGCTATGTGCGATATCATGTCATAAGTTGCCACAATTTATGTATTCAGTCTTAAAATTCTCAATTACACGTCCATTTTGTGCTCATGCATAAGATAACATGCCGTGGTGTGCATGGGGAGCAAGGCGCTGGACGTGGGTCTCTCCCTCTGCTATGTGAGTTCCAAGGACGGAACACAGCCTCTCTGGGTTGACAGCGGATCCTTTATCCGCTGCACCATCTTGTTGGCACATCATGGTCTTATTGATGCTTTTTAGATTCATAGATATGAACCAGTATAAAATATTCTTCCTATCTCTGATCTGTCTCTATTCATGATTATCTACTTAAGATAGATTCCTTTACATTTCATAACTTATTCATTGAAGAACTAAGTATAGTAACTGCTCATTTTTATTAATAAACAGGAAAGGTTCAAACTTACCCTTTATATGGAATTTTAATAGGGATAGAAATGAAGGTAAAAGAACATGACTGTGGCTCTGTCACCTAATAGACTTGCATTTACGGAGCAGCTGTCTTAGTAAGTGGTCCATATTTCATTGAAAAGGAGAGTTGGAAACAAGTTATTTCCTCATGTTTTAAACGTTACAGTTCTGGTCCTGCTTAGATCCAAACTTACATATATGACAATGAAGCCACAAATTCCCATTTGTTAGTTTAAGTTTCTGGATTTGTAGATATCTCACAGGTCCTAAGTCAGGAGACTGTTGAGCACCATGGGTGATCAAGAAGGTCCTAAAGTCATATAGACATATGTGACTATATTCATATACATATATTCATATATATATTCATGTACATATGAATATAGTCACATATGAGACATGAAAGTAAAAGTGAAACAGAAAGAAGGGGACTTGTGTGTGTGCATGTGTGTGCGTGTGTGCATGTGTGTGTTGGAGAGGTGGTCATAAGCAGTGGGTATGAAGAGGAATATGGTCAGAGTACATGATATTCTTCATTGTACCCCATCAGTACATACAATGATATATTGGTTAAAAGTTTGAAAAAATAGTATTCAAATAAGTGAAAATGGTACAAAGAAATACTTTTTGGGATGCCCAACCCATGGTCTTCAGTGTACACGCATAGTAGGATACCATTAGTGAGACCCAACACAATATCTCAAACTTAAGAGGTTTTTGTCACTTCCTGTAGTTAAGACTCAATTCAATATTTTATTTTTAGTGTGAACTTTGTAAGTGATAAGGCTGTGTCACAATGTCAAAAGGTTGTAAACACCTGGAAGACCCAATACAAAGACACAGATGCGGAGTGGAAACAGGCTGGTCTACCCTGGAATGGCCTTGTATGTCGGGAGCCTTCCAGGTAAGCGCAGCTTATCCAGCTGGCCACGTGCTTGTGCTAGCAGACCTGTAGATTCAGAGTAGACAATCATGGAGATGGAACATGAGTGACCTAAACAGTCCCTGAAAGCCATTGTGCAGGTGGAAAAGCAAACACGTGGCTCCCCTTATTTGATGATGTCACCAGCTGCCATCCCCTTCCTATGGCACTGCTGGGCACAGCAGACACAGTGTCCACCTAACGCCCCTGAAGCCACGGAGCTGATGTTATAATTTGTAGCCCCCCCGAAATCCAGTGGTTCCTTGCGAGCAATAGATCCAGATGTTGACAAGGATCAAAACCTCCCCATTTAAAAAATGCTGTATCTCTGCCTTCAAACATTCAGGAATATTTCTAAGTATCCACATGTAAACGGCCATATAGAGAAGCCCAGAAATGCTTCCGGAAAGAATCACGACATTAACCCAGAGGCTGACACAGAACTGAGAATGTCCCTCAGTGAAGCCAGTGTTTGTTCTGTCAATCAACTACAACACCCAGTGTCATAGGCCTTGATGCTTTCATGTAAAATTCATAGTTTCTTTGTGTGCAATGTGAAAAAAAGAGAGAGCTCCAAGGAGGATGTTGATTAACTTCTGACAGAACTAGAAACAAAATCAGAATATCTACTATTTGATGATACAATAAACTCTGACAATTGATTTCCAGTGTCTTTCTACATGGGTATCCTCTCCTAGTTTCTAGAAACATGAGCCAAAGTGATTTCTGCCAATACACCTCAATTAACCTTAAGTCACCTTTGGGTACTTAAAGATCTATGATACCATTGTTTTTTAAGAATCTTGGTAAGAGATCTCTGTCTCTGTCTCTTTCTGTCCCTGTCTCTTTCTGTCTCTCTGTTTCTCCCCCTCCCTCCCTCCTTCCCTTGGGGCCACAGAGAGACAACCAAAAGAATTAATTAAAAAAAAATCGAAGATGGTGTATTTTAGGAAGTACCCACATTGCTCTATGTTTTCGGTATTGCATTCTTTAAATACTTCATGTAAAAAACAGCCAATAAATTTACACAATGATTTCATTTACAGCCTGGGTAGCCCTGAATTCTGTAGTGAGGACCCATTTGCTTACCTAAAGTGTCTCTTGGACCCACAAAGCATCATCTGGAATGTCTGTTGGCAGATGTGCTGGAAACACCTTGTATAATTATTTTCTGTTCTGCCGAAGCATTCAGAGTTTTAAATCCAGGCTGGAAATTACAGCTGAGCAACCCCACCGGCCTGTACCGCTGGCTGCTTAACTTTATCTGTTTCTAATTCTGTGTCTTTCATATTTCTTCTCCGCATATCTCCAGGTGCCTTCAGGAAATAGGTCCATTCTGAATATATCACATAAATAGACTGCAGTGGGGGAAGGCCTTTTCGTTTAGAAAGTGCCTCTGAACAACACCTGAAAGGGAGGTTCACTGAGTAATATTATCTTGCATTTCTACAGAAGCACAAGTGCTTCTTCGCCAAGCACTTAACATAACAAAATTGCCTCACTCATCACGGCAAAGCGGCCACCTTTAGAGAGGTAGTGAAGCTGTTTTTCAGGATGGAGTAATACTTCAGATGGAACGAGAAATGAAGAAGAATTCTGTGTCGAGTAGACGTGGCAGGGGAATTTAAGAAGTCAGAATGAAATTATTGACTTGGAATTGGGTCAGAACCCTGAGACTAACTGTGCAGATGCTGGACCAGTCTGCGAAGAGCTGCTGGTTACTTCCTGAATAAACATATTATATTGCTTGGTAGAAAGGTATGTGTGTGTTTTGTGGATATTACACATCAATCTTGTGTGTGTGTGTGTGTGTGTGTGTGTGTGTGTGTGTATGTATATATATATATATGCATATATATTATGTATTATGTGAAAATATTAAGAATAATTTTTACCCAGAAAAAGGATATTTGTCGTTCAAAATTGTGTATTACATTATAAACAGACACCCACTTCATTCCCTGTGTTTCTAAGCTGACCTCTGGGTTTTGTTGTTCCCACATCAATAAGCCAGGCCCAGTGTCTTAGGAGCTGCTGCTGCTCTCTGAACATTTCCACAAAACAATACTATTTTGAACAAACCGTATCTTTTTCTACTTCTCCTAAATTACTACCTCTCTCTCTACACATATGCCCATGTAAAGAAGACTTGATCTAGACATTTAATATTTTGTTGCTATTGAGATAAAAGGGACTTTATAATGATTGTTATTTTAAACATTATATTGGTACATATTAATTATGTAACAAAAGTTTGATTATGACATTTTTATATATGTATATAATGTAGTTTGATCATATTCACCCCCTCTATGAACACTTCTATTGATTTATTTTTAAATTAAGATGTCAAGAAATATTAGTGTAGAAAATTTAGAGAATTTAGAAAAGGCAACAAAGAATTTTAATGCTTAGGGCAGCAGCATTACGAGTAATGATCGACAGAGGTTTCACTTCTTGTCAAGACACCATGACAAAAATCCCAAACAATAAAAACACAGAGCAGGCCCCATTTTGAAATACACACACACACACACACACACACACACACACACACTATATGTATACATAATATACATATACATAAATATATGTCTATTACAACAGTAATAGTAGACATATATTTATGTATATGTATATTATGTATACATATATACATATTATAACAGAGGCCATGAACATGAGAAGGGACAAAGAGAGACAGGCATATGGGGGTCTTAAAGGAAGAACAGGGAAGGGGGAAATACTATGATTATACTATGGTACCAAAATGGAATTAATTAAAAATACTGAATGGGACAGACAGTTGACATTTTATATCCATGTAACTTTGGAAGAATAAACCATCAAATAAACTAGTCAAATGTAGAACACAATAAAACATTTGGCTTTGCCTAGTGTGTTAGCTTCTCTGTCATATTCTCCAGGAGTAGAAGGATGGATATCTCTTGGTGTGGATGATGGAACACCGGATAACCATGACTAAACTCTGCCTTTGTTGGTTTTCCCACCAGACCCAGGGAAGCACTGACGGAGGTCTTGGGGATCCTGGCAAGTGGCCATGAGAAACCATAGTGGTGGCTGCCTGGCTTCCATTTCAAATGACAGAGATAGAGCTACTCTCTACCACTGATGTAGTTGTAGGGTATCATCAGAGCCAGTAGCTGTACCTCTTCATTTCTTACCAGTATCTTGTTAATATAAAGTCAGCTCTCAACTACCTGATGCATTTTTAAAACTTGCTACAAGGCTTTTAAATCTCAGAGATGCCTTGCAGGCTTTCTTCTCAGACGAGGTACAGTACTCTGTAAAACTCTGACTTCACACAAGTAAAGAGACTGTGGGATTCTTTTTGGGCTAAGAGCCAGAACTCTTCAATAGTAACTCTGGCATGGGGCTGGTGCACTCCCACAAGGCCATGTGTGTTTGAGATGTCTCACGTCTGAATGACCGCTGTGAGTAACCTATTTATTATTTTGACATTGCAATGAAACCACAAGGGGAGAGGCATTTTCTCTGCTTCTGTCTGGCTCGGTTAACCACGTTCTCAGGGTAGAAAAGACAAATTGATTGAAAGCAGAGGCACAGGGATACAAGAACCTTCTATCCGATCTCCACAGCAATCTCTAGAGCTGTGACTCTCTTCCCTTTTAATCAATTAGCGCCGTGCTAAAGGTCACTGTAGGATAATTGAATGTCAAAGTCAGTAGAGGGTTAATTGTAGAACAAGGGTTAGGTAAGTGGATGCCATGTTAAATATTTATATCTGGAAATGGAAATCACGATTCCATCCTCTGACTCATTCTTTTAAACCTTTAATTCCAGTTTGCTCTCTGTTGCTGTGATAAACGCCCAAAAGCAACTGGAAAGAAAAGGGCTATTTCATCTATCTTATAGCTTACAGCCCATTATCAAAGGAAGCCAAAGGAGAAACTCAGCGGGTACCTGGAGCAGAAACTGAAACTGAGACCAACTGCGGAGGGCTGCTGTGCGCTGGCTGGCTTCCCTTGGCTTGCTCCAGTGTCTTTCTCACGGAGCCCAGAGCCCAGGCCCATCTACCCAGGGACAGCTTTGACACTGTGTGACCGGGCCCTCCTCCATCTATCAAGAAGATACCTCACAGGCCAAAACGGTGAAGGCAATTCCTCAACTGAGATTGCTTCTTCCAAGGAACGTCTAGGTTTCTGCTGTGTTGATAAAAACTAACCAGCACCCTTTCACGGACCAATAGGAAGAGATTCTCATTAGAGTAACTCCTCCTCAACACCCTCAGAGCTCCGGGTATCCTCTCCTAAACAGAGGAAGGTACTTTCTGAGTCTTACTTTAGAGGTCTGTAAGATGCGGATGTTGAGAGAGTTAGGGAGACGTCATGGGAATGAAAGGAAATACTTGGCTAGTAACTGGAACTTGGAAATTATTTTTATTTCCTCGTTGTACATTGTTCCAATAGCCACATGGCTAGGCAGAGAGGCAGGCAATTTTAATTACACTTACCTGGTATAGTATAAAGTGTCTTTTAGTATTACCCTCAATCTCTTCATATTTGTTCATCTTTTGCTTTATCTTTCTTATATACACAGATTTTAATAACTTGGTGAGAACAAAGGAGAGGGAAAATGTTATTAAATCACATTTTATGTTTTCACAAGGAACAGTTTCTGCTAGCTCATTAAAAAGTAGCTTTTTCTCCCCCCCCCCATTCACATCTAAGCTTCTTTCAGAGTTATCTTTGAACCATGGTTATCTTTACAGGCTGAGTTAGACACATCAGGACCTTGAGGGTTAGAATCTAGTGTAATCACAATGCAGAATCTGATCAATGAATGTTGAGTGAACAGAAAAATGCAGTGTAGGGTGCGAGAGAGATACTGTCTCCCCCTTGAAAAAGGTGACATGATGACCTGTTCGCACAGTGTGAGTAAACTGAAAGAATATTTTGCTGAAAGGAATTAGATAGGCAGGAAGGAAAAAATCTGCATAATCCCATGTGTGCGATTCTGGGAAATAGAAAGTGAAGAGACATGGTGGCACACACCTGAAATTCCAGTGTGTACAGGCTGATGAGGAAGGGCAGAGACCTCAGTTAACCTGGGCTACATATTGAAACTCTGGCTCAAAACAGAGAGGAAGAGGAAGAAGAAGAAGATGAAGAAGGAGGAGGAGGAGTTGCAGGAGGAGGAGGAAGAAGGAGGAGGAGGAGTTGCAGGAGGATGAGGAATAGGAGGAGGAGGAAGAAGGAGGAGGAGGAGTTGCAGGAGGAGGAGGAATAGGAGGAGGAGGAAGAAGGAGGAGGAGGAGTTGCAGGAGGAGGAGGACTAGGAGGAGGAGGAAGAAGAAGGGGAGGAAGGGAAAGCAGAGAGAATAAAATAAAGTAAAAAGTTGAATTCTAATGCACAGACTCAGAGGAAACAGGTCTAGACACTTGAGGGGAACATGAGTAGAGACTTTCTGAGTGATTCTACTTTCTATGATGAAAAGCTTGAGCCCCAACTTCCCCTCTTCTTACCCAAGAAGATGTTAATAAGCACCTTGAGGCTCCTGTTGCCATATCTGTGGGTTGCCATGAACTCTACCATGCTTCTGTTTACATAACACTGCAGTGCCAGCTTCGTACAACTACTATTATTAAACTGGCAAACACTTCAAAATAGACTAAAAGCCCTGAGGGAAAAGAAGATAAGCGTACTATTAAGTAAAATGGTATCAGCATGTAAGTACTCCATGCTAGGACCCTGACTGTCCCATCACTGTGGAAGCCACATACCTACTCCATAGATATTTCTCGTGTGTGTTCATGTGTGTGTGCCAGTTCAGGTACATTCTGATCGCCTAAGCACACCCTGGTTATTTAATTCCCCATGCTGGTTAAAAGGCTAGGTCTGGGCTTGCAGCGCTCTGGCGATGAGACACATGCTGTAGTCATTTTGTTTCTTTGTGCTGTGATGAAACACTATGACGAAATCAACGTAGGGGGAGTGTTTTAGTCCTTGATTCCAGGTTATAGTCCATCACTGTGGAAGTCAGGCCTCAGGGAGCTGACACACCAGAAGAAGCTGGTCACACCCACAGTTAAGAGCAGAGAAGAGATGCATACATGCTTGTACTCAGCTCACTTCCCCCTTTTATACACTTCATGAGCCAAACCAAGGAAGCAGTGCTATCTGCCCTTATACTGAGTCTTCCAGTATCACTTAATGAGACTGTAATGGAGACTGTGCTATTCAGCCATGCCTACATGCCAGCCCAATCTTAACGGTCTCTGGTTGAGGCTCAGTTCTCAGGTGATTCCAGATTGTTTTAAGTTGACAAAACTAACCACCACAGGGAACTGTGGAAAATCTTCAGCTGAGAACTTGTTGCAATTCAGCGTGATGCCCAGAGCAGCAACAGTTATATCACAGCGCTGAGGACGATGAGCCTGGGAACGCCGAACACAAAGGTGATGAGCTTATATCTTGATGCTATCATGGAGCCTCCGGAGTTATTGATCTTGAGGCTAGCAATTTTCATGTTTCATGGAATTATTACTGCCGCTAAAAGAATCCCAACAGACACTGAATGGATGGTTTAGTGCTAAGACCTCAATCCTTTTCAATCTTTGGCACAAAGCTGGTCGCCCTTAAATGTTTTCTGAATGAATGAAAGTACTTCTATACTAATAAAGTTGGCAATATAGACAAAGAGAGGACGAATGCGTCCAAATCTTTAGGGGAACCACAGAAGATACTGACCGAGCAGGAAAGATGACGCTGTATTCAAACCTGCAACTGTTGGCATCCTGCTCTACTTCATCAGAACCCAAGGAAACTCTCCTTCTGGTGTAGATGGTGGCACACGAGGCAGAGGCTGGCACTCAACTTTGAGCCCCCATGCTTCAGTGAAACGAGTTTCTTCTCATGAATGAAACAGAGGCATTGCCCAAAGACCATTTGTGTAATAAAGTCCACAAAATAAATACCAATTATTTCTATTTTCAGGAAAATATCTGTTTACCCTGGAAAGCTGTACATTAGCCAGAAAAAAATGCAATCAGTCCGTAGGGGGCTCACCGGTGTCAGCCATTATTTGCTGCGCATAGAGACATATTTTTGAAAAACAAATATTTGTCAATCTGTCAACAAAATAGTGGTGGCTTGTATATGTTCTCCAACATTAATATTGGTGAATAGCATTTTAAATATTTCAGTCTCTTACAGAAGTTTCTAGCATTTCTCTCTACTTTTTGGACAGTCCCACGTAGCCTAGGCTTGCTCCAAACTTGCTACGTGGTAGAAGATAAACTCCTAATCCTCCTGTCTCCATCTTCTAAGCATTGGGCATACACTACAATGGGTGGCTAGTTATTTTTACCCTCCAAAAATGCATTAGGATTTACTTTCTTTGTAAATGAGTAGGTTGAGATTAGTTAACATACATATTTAATGCTGAGAATGAAGTATACTTGTTATATACAGGCAACCATTTTAAATTACAATTTACCACTCTGTGGTGTGTCCCAGGGCCTAGCACCCTGGCTTGGTCTTAGTATCTCACTCTGGGAGTAATGATCCTTCTTGCCAAGTCTTTAAGCAGGGCCATCAGTAAGGTGTATATGACACTGAAGAGGGCTCTTGTCACTCAGTAGAGTGGAGACCAGTTAGGTTGGATTTGTCTTTGTGGTTTAGAAGCTGCTGGCAACAGTAACACTGGTGGGTCCAGGCTGAGCCGGGTTGGCTAGCCTCATGGGCGGCTATGCTCAGGGGCCTCTGCACTCCCAAGTCTGCTGATCCGAGAATGAGTTTGGTATATTTTTCAGAATTGTTTGGTGTCAAGGAATTTCAAGAGGGACAAGGTTGCCTCACAGGAATCTTCACAGGAGTCAGGCTCTAATTACTTCCCCAGAAAGGGCTGACAAGGGGGATTGAGCAGTGGCTCAGTTGGTAATGAGTGTGATCCCTAAAACCCACATAAGAGGCCAGGCATGGTAGCATCTGGGACTATGAAGACAGGCAGGTTCCTGTGGCTCACCTGCCAGTCAGCATAGCCTACTTGCTGAATTCCAGACCTGGGAAGGACTCTGTCCTACTTTTGGATGGTATATGACGAACATGCCTGAGGTTGACAGCTGGCTTCCACATGTTGCTCATATGTATATCCACATGAATACACACACACACACACACACACACACACACACACATACACACATCGGCCATAGGTGCCCTGTGGTGGACAGTGTGGAGAAACACAGCTAAGCGAACAAATGCTCTGCTTTCTCTTTCTTTCTTTTTCTTTCTTTCTTTCTTTCTTTCTTTCTTTCTTTCTTTCTTTCTTTCTTTCTTTCTTTCTTTCCTCGGTCTCTCTGTCTCTGTCTCTCTCTCCCTTCCTTCCTTCCTTCCTTCCTTCCTTCCTTCCTTCCTTCCTTCCTTCCTCCCTCCCTCCCTCCCTCCCTCCTCCCTCCCTTTTTTCCAGGGCCTAAAAATAATTTTTATTGAAATTGAACAAATAACACAGCAATCTTCCTATGTTGGAGATCACTCTCCCCAAGCCATTTCTCATACTCTAGAAGCACAGAGTTCCCACAAAAAAGTATTTTTTCTTAAAGCCATCTCTGAATAGAAATCAGACTCTGCCCCAACATTATCATGGTCTAGACTGTTTACAAACTTTCACATTTTTAATTATGCCTTTTATGCATTTCCCCCTCCTTTCCATCCTTACCAAGGAGCTTCCCCCATATTGGAGGCAAAGGGCCACAGGACCGAGCTTTGGAGCAGCCGGGGCCCATGTCAGTGCCCCTGGTGCACGGAGGACAGCAGTCGCTCTGTTCTCACAAGACGGCTGGAGAGACAATTGCCTGACCCGAAGCTGCTGTGTGCTTCCCAGGAGGATGAAAACTGCTCACGCCTTCCGAGACAGGCAGATGTGATGTTGTTTACATATAGAAATGATACACATCATGTCAACTTCTTGTTTGGGGTGCTTTATATCTTACCTGTAAAAAATTTTGTTTGAAAAGTGCCTTCAGCAGGCGTCTATTCTAATTTTTGTCCTTTGGGCTAACACTGATACTCTTCTTTCAAATTCTTGTGGTCTGGAATGGAATGGAGCGGCCAGCTTGTAGACCAATATAACTGCATCTGAGCTGAAAGGGCACACGCCGGTTCGGGGCCCACCTCAATGCTCAGGGGAGCCGGGGGCCAGAGGGGCGGGGGCTTTTTAAATGAGCTGTTCGAGTGAAGAGAATTCTCAAGTTCTTTCTGATTAGAAAAAAAAGCCTAAAACACTTCTAACCTGCAGACTCCACAGAAGCCATGAGAGCGCGTGATGGATGAGAGGCAGATCCAGAACCATCCAGTGTGCCTTAGTGTGTGATTGACGCAGCAGAAGAGAGCGACACCACTCAACCCAAGGAAGAGCTTTGGTTTTTAGCCACGGCAGCTCCTCCTGCATTCTACAATGGATTGCTTGGGAAATCATCGAGATCCCTGGACAGGGAAGGCTTGTGGTGGGAATGGAGACTGCACAGCCTGCCAGGTGCCCTGAGTGACATCATAGTGTTGCTGATAGGATTTGATATAAATAAAAAGGCTTTCTGGAGCACGTGACCTGTGAGCTGAACGGTGTTGGATGGTGGAGATGGAAGTGTGGAGAAAGAAGTAGACTGGTCACTCTTGGGGTTGAGGTTAGCAATACAAAATTAGGAAGGGCTATGTGAGCCTGGCCCCTCGGGTGCCCCCGTCCTTGGTCCTCTGTGTTTTTAAGGTAGGTGTTTTGCTCTAAATCACTGCTTCATATATCTTCCTTAACATATTTGATACATGCAGTGAAAACACAGGATTTATCTTCCCGGGTCCCTGTCAATTTATCCAGCTGATTTATCCAGAATCTCGTGTATACAGTATAGAGATAGAGACTTTCTGCTGCACGTGGACTCTTCTCGCTCACTGGGGAAGCAGGCCCTCCTGTGCTGACCGCTCTCCATGATATTCATTCCTTCTTGTTCTGTTTTCATGGATTTCTATCCGAGTTGGGGGCAACTTCAAGATTAACGTGTAAAATCCAAGATGAATCAGGATGATTACGTCAATAACTATTTAACTGATGAGGATTCCAGTCTGCCTTCATGGCCATCTTCACCTATTGCTGCTGAAGCTCTTATGCTCATATTATCAGCCGTAGGTTTTGATTAGGGGAGGATGATGGTTTGAATGTGTCCTCCAAGTTCGTGGCTTGGAAATGTAATTTCTCCGGTGTAGCAGTGTTGAGTAGAATGCCCTTTAGGAGGTAATTAGATCATAAGGGCTCTGCTTTCATGAATGGATTCAAGCCATCACCATCGGAGTGGATTAGTTGTCACTGGAGAGAGTCATGATAAGATAATTACTTCATCTCCCTTCACGCATCCTCTGACTCCCAAGCACTGCTTCCTTGAATCACCAGAAGATGCAGCATCAAGGTCCAAGACTATGGCTCAAACCAGCATTCAGCCATTATAAGTTACCTATCTGTGGCACTGTGTTTTGGCAACATAAGATGGACTCGGACAGTAGTTCTGGGTAGAAACTGAGGGTCTGCATTGTCAGCAGTTTCCCAAGTGATGTGAGTACTGACTGCCAAGAAGCAAAGACCTGGGGCTAAATCCCTTCCTCTTCTGACTGATCCAATCAAGCTTTGGAACTGGCTTCCTCTTCCACTAAAAGGCCAGGTGTCACCCAGGTGCTGCCCAATTATGCAAGGGACCTCCTGGCTTCACCGCTCCACCTGGGCCCTGTCTCCCTCTGTAGCTAAGATCAGGAGGATTCCTGCATCCCCAGAGCAGCTGATCATATAGACCATAGAGCAGAGGCAGGGAAGGAAGTCTCTGGGACAGAGAGAAGGTGGAGAAGAGGGGAGAGACTATAGAGGAAAGGAACCTGCTCAGGGCTGCTGACACCCAGAGGATTTTTCTGATGCTGAGGCTGCGTCTCCTGCCTCTCCCTTCTCTGAATTTCCATAATGGCCTGTGTGAGAACCCACTGCCCAAACGAAGTATAGGATTCTTGTGAGAGTGAGTGTACTATAAAGAAGTTAACATTCTAATGAAGTAAAAGCCATTTATTTTTAATTAAGAGATGTGCATGCTTTGGGCTGATCACAGAAAGGAGCTTTGATTATGATAATGACCCTTGATTATAAGTCCTTTCCCCTCACATTGCAAAATCACAACCAGCATTAGTTTAGCACTCAAAGGACCAAGTGCTTCCTCATTTCCAGCCTGGGCATGGCTGGGCTTTCAACTACTTAACAAAATAATCACTGACTTGATTAGTGATGTTGGTGACCCTGTTCTGAGCAGTCCTGGATTTTAAATAGCATGGGATCTTTTGTGTGCCTCAAACATTGATTAAATTGGATGCTGGCATCTTGGGGAGCGTCTTCTTGTTTTCACATGCTGGGCGGATGTGCTCCTTGGCTCCTCAGGCTTTGAACACAGGGTACAGAGCTGAAGGGTTTCCAATGACGGAGTTAACTTTACTCTGTCGAGGAGGCTGCAGAGGTCTCAAGAAGATGTCATTAACGCTATCCTGAAGATTGCTGCAGGGTAGTAAGCTGATCAGTTTAGAATTTATGTTTACTATGTCACGCATCTATGTATACTGGAATTCATTTTAAAATATGGTCTAAGGATTTTATACTTTTTTGGTTACAGCAAGGACTTGCCATCGCTGCTTTGTTTTCAGGTTCAAATTATGCCTTTTTATTTAGTCGAATGCTCACTGGCTTTATCTAACATGGTTGTTTGATTTAGCAGATATTTCAACTGCTTCTAATTATTCTGAAGGAGTCAACAATATCAGTCACATCTGGCAATTCAGCTTTGTGGTATTGCTGTTACATTCAGGAAGTGGTGTAGTCTACGGAGCAGGTGGAGATGGTGCTTGGCTGTCTCTGCCATGACACTTCAGTAATAAGAGGTCCATAGCCATGAGATGATTCCTAAAAGGACTACTGAGGAGTTTAAGTCCTGATGAATAGGGGGACTTTCTTCTTCCATGAAATAGTCTGAAAACGTCGATGCCAATGGGAAGTCATGGGCTTCTAACATCGTTAGATACTGCAGACACTAAACACAGCTTGAGTACAAGGCCAGCATATACATATGTTCTATACATATGCAGGCCAAAGGCACTGCAATTCTGTAACTACATGTTGCAATCGGTACCACACAGGGTCATTCAAATTTTTTCTAGAAAGGACAACATCTAGGTTCTGTAATCTGTAGCTATTCCTGCAGTTTGCTTACTGGGTTGGGGGTAGGAAAGATCCCATGGGTCCTGGAGTTAAAGGTGATACAGAATCGATGAGGGACCAAATCATCAATACATCAATCAATCTGTGTGCCACCATCCCAAGAGACAACTGTGGAAATTAATGACCTTTAAAATGCAAGCAATGCACATACATCAATCTAATTGGAGAGGGGCAGATAACGCGCTCCACGTTTCCTGCCGCCACACCGGAAGGAGAGTCACAGGGCGGCTGACCAAGCGCAGGCCGGGTACAGGTGCCGCCGACCAGCACCCTCAAAGGCCCCAATGCAATCGTGTGCTCCCTTTGTACTGGAAGTTGGACCATGAACATGACAAACCGGTTGTAATAAGACTCTGTGTCTCTCTCGACACCTCAGAGAAGTTTTCTGTGATTTGAAATACACCCACTCAGCACTCTGCAGCCAGAGCACAGATTCATCTTGGGAATGGGGGAAACTCACGAAGATGTCCACATCTTAAAAAAGAAAAAAACAAAAAAACAAAAAAACAAAAAACACATAGTCTTCTCCACTCTATTATTTTCTCAACTCTGGGGGAAACAAGTATTGTTTCGACATCGTGATACTTTTGTTTCTTATTAGAAAGAAAACCTTCACTCACATAGAAGCAGTATCATTACAGGTCATTCTTTGTGGTAGGAGTGCCAGGGGCTGCTTCACGTGTGCAAGATCAGGTGGTGAACAGGATACAACGTGCAATTTAGACAGACGGTCGCTAACAGTCATTTTAAATAGCTTTTTCTTCTCCCAGCGGGAGGCTGAGGGACAGAAGCCCCCTCCTAATCACTTAAGATGGAATTTTCTGCAAATAAGGCAGGGTTTGTATGTTGTATGTGCACTATAGACAGTTATAATGCATTATCACATGTCTGGACTCTACACTCTTCGGCAGGGTCATAGAATAAGGTCACGTCCCTCCAGGTTGGGTGGAAAGAATTGCTAGATCCCCTGGGCTCACCGGCCCCGCCAGCCCCTGTGCGTTTCCTCTGGAAACTCTATTTCCCCTTTTATTCTGGGTGCCCCGTCTCAGTCGTCCTCCCTGGCAAGCTGGAATTGCTGTCGCTGAGAATGTATTGTCTTTGGGTGACCATAGAGCATCTCACATCCCTGAGGCCCCCCCCCCCCAGTATCCAATCTCTCGATCTACTTCGACATGCCCCTACATTTGGGCCTTTTAGATTTGCAACTGTGTGATCTGGAGAAAATGAAAGTCTGCACATATTGCTTTTTTATTCTTTTTAACGGTTAGTCATTTTTGTATTGGATTTTTTAGTTATTTACATTTCCTGATCCCGCCCCCTCGTCGCCCCCCCCCCCAAACGCCATATCCCATCAGGAGTCTGATATAGCTGTCTCCTGAGAGTCTCTGCAAGAGTCTGACCTATACAGAGGCAGATGCTCTCAGCCAACCATTGAAATAATCATGGGGTCCCCAATGGAGGAGCTGGAGAAAGGACTGAAGGAGCTGAAGGGGTTTGCAACCCCACAGGAAGAACAACAATGTAAAAGACCAGATCCCCCAGAGCTCCCAGGGACTAAACCAGCAACCAAGGAGTCCACACGGAGGCACCCACGGCTCCAGCCACATATGTAGCAGAGGATGGCCTTGTTGGAGAAGAGGCCTGTGGTCCTGAGAAGGCTGATGAGCCAGTGGAGGGGAATGCCAGGGCGGGGAGTTGGGAGTGGGTGGGTGGTTGGGGGAGCACCCTCATAGGCGCGCGCGCGCGCGCGCACACACACACACACACACACACACACACACACACACGGATATGCATTTGTGTGTAGATCCATGCAGAGACCAGCATTGTGTGTCAGATGCACTGGTGCTGGAGTTACAGCAGTTGTGACCTTCCTAACATGACTGCCGGGAACTGTATCCAACGCCTACCAGACAGCAGTAAGTGCTCTTAACTACCTCTCCAGCTACCTCTCACATCTCAGGGATGGCTTTAAGTGTATCCATCTTCTAAACACACAATGCATCCCTATGGTTAGTAGCGAAGACAGGACACACACACAACAACACCGTTCATTTCTATTTCTGTGGCAGTGACGAAGCAACGGGAATTCATCCTCCACGGATCATCTTGGATGGAGTGTGGGAAGCTCACCTTCCCACTAATTCAGTCAATCAGCAGGTGGCCCGTGTCAAAGGCTCCTTTTTCTTGCCTAATCACAAGTTAAAGAAACAAGACTACTCACCTAAGAAAATCAGACATAACCAGAATGGAGAAATTAGGCCTTTGAGCACGACCTAGCTGTGCAATGAATCTTATTAGTAAGTATCATAATTGATGCCTTTTTAGCAGCGACTGCTCAGGGCTCCGTGGAGAACTTATGAAGCACACATTCAGAAAAAAAAATAATGTGTCTGTTTCAAACACAAGGTTTATTGTTAGAGTCACAGGAGAGCCTTGATTCCAGACACAAGGTAACAAACCCCTCTCAGGTTCTGGGAAGTGCAGACAGTTAGGCACAAGGCTTGTCAAGCCACCCAAGGAGCCCCGCAGCTGTCCCATCGCGGGAGCGACAAGAGTGCCACGGTTGTTAGTGGTGCCAGGAGAGGAGCCCGGAGCCTGCTGGGGAGCCTGCCAGGCAGTGCGCATGCGCCAGGCCCGCGGTGGGGAAGCTTTCTGAGATTAATGTCTCACAGCTGCGGTGCAGGCCTGGCTATAGGCAGAGCTGATGGGTTTGCAGCAGGAAGCAGATGAGAAATTACAGCATCTGAAGACGCTACACCAAATCAATGATAAATTTACGCCCACGATTCATCAGCAATGGGAAGAAGAGAAACATGAGCAGTAGCAAGTCTTAGCGCTGGCTTCCCCTCTGCGTCCTGATTTGTGCAATTTCCGCACTTCTTGGCAGGGCGGCTTTCCCCCTCCCCCACTGTCTATTGTAGCATCAAGCTCTGTGACCACAGCATCAATTATTCTGGCATCTTAATTATTCTTTTTCTTTTAATATACTTTTTGGTACGCCAGTTTGTGTTAGGTGTGTGTGTGTGTGTGTGTGTGTGTGTGTGTGTCTGTCTGTCTGTCTGTCTGTCTGTCTGTCTGTCTGACAGTGTGCGTACTCAGAAGATGGCCTTAGGTAGCCTGCTTCATTGCTCTCTTACCTATTCTCTATTCAGGGTTCTCACAGAACCCAGTTATAGTTTGGCAGCCCCCAAGTCCCAGAGACCAAGAAATCTGATTGCTATAGTGCTGGAGCTACAGGTGCCCCCGGCTTTTCACTTAGACGCTGGAGATCTGAGTTCAGGTTCTCGAGAAGCAAACCCTCCCACCCACTAAACCGTCTCCCTCGCCCTGATCCCACATTCTAATGATGGGCTCGGGAAGATCTAAACTGAGACATTTCAAGTGTCGAGAGAACGGTGTAAAGGCTTCCATCCACATCTATTGTGAACTCAGCCAATCTTGATTCATCCACAAGTTCCCCTCCCAGAGCCCCATCCAACGTCACTTGCGGATTATTCTTACTTGTACGGGGATGCTAATAAAGTCGTACTCAGGAAGCTTGTCCTGTATTTGAAACATTACTTCTAGACTTCTATCAGGAACACAGGCTCTTAAAGGAGCTTCTATAGTTTCATTTGATTATAACAAAATCCATAGCAAACACAGACTTAGGATTAAAGACAGCCATGTGAGCGTATATTCTAGATAAAGTTCAGTGGTTGTTATACTGCATTCTACTTTGTTGCAATTCTGATAGACCCCTATCAGATCTTTCCTCGTTTGTGGAATGAACGGAAGAAGGGACAACCCAGGGCTTGCATTTCCTCTCTAAAGGCCTCAAGATGTGCTCCTCATAATGTGCAATTTGCCCTGACAAGAATGTTCCGAGTATTTACAATTATTGCAAAGCACCAACATCCAAAGGACTGGCTACACATTTTGTTTATTTCCTGGACTGTATTGTAAATTATATAGGTGGAAGTTTCTCTTATACTCCTTGGTGTTCAATCCATGATGCCTAATACAAAGTTTAGCATTTACTAAAGATCAACAGAGGCTTATCAACTTATTGGTCAGCCTGGATTCTCATAATGAAATTCAGGGATGTGTAAGTTGTTGTTGAAGAACAAGAAGTGCAGACACGTGTTGTTCATACCACTTCATGTGCCTGCAGCAGACAGTGCTAATGGATGGTTGATTTGGGACACACACATGTTCTTCATGTCACATCACGTGCCCCCTCAGCAGACAGTGCTAATGGATCATTGACTTGGGACACACCCTCAGCATATAAATTATTTTCTATTCTTGCTGTAGCATTGCTTAGCAAAGAGAGTCTTTCTGTGACACTGGACTGGTCAAATGTCATATTTTATTTGCTTATTGTTTGATTGATTTATGATGGATAATGGAACCCAGGACCTTACACGTGTTTGGAAAGCACTGTACCACACTGACTTGCATTTTTTTAGCCTTCTGCCTTGTTTGAAATGGTTCACAAACTATGCCTAGTGTTCAGTGTATTTCAAGTCAGCTCCAGAGCTCCAGTACACTCCGACCTTGGTTAAAGCTTGGTCTGTAGTAGGCGTGGGGTAACATTCACCTCAGACCCTAACCTCGCATCACCACCAGCTAAGATGGCTGAGCAAATTGCTCCGTCTCCATCCGAATTTGCTTTTCACCTTAGAGTTTAGATAAAATCCTTCCCGTGGTCAGAAGGGTCTGTGAGCACAGGAGGCATAAATGAATTCGAATGGCATTTTAAACGCAGCATCTGGCGCAAACAGTACTCGTATGAAGGACATATCAGAGATCATGTCACAGCCTGGCGACACCAGCATCCGATAGATATTCCCTCACCTCTCTTCTTGAGTCTTTTTCCTGTGATTATCTTTGTGGCACCAGATGGATAAGGATCTTCAAAGTGTAATGTGGCTCTCAGAATGTCCCATTACCCTCCACTGTCGTCAGGCTAGGCTGAGGAGCAGGTGTGGGGACCAACCCGACAGGTTAGACAATTAGACAGGAAACAGCACAAAAAATTCCAAGGCTTTGGGAAAACGGTATCCTGTTTGGGGATGCTGTTAAGATTCCTAAATGAACAGCCTGGGCTGGTTCTCCTAAAGCTTTGGCCTCAGCAGCCTCTCTTTCCGACAGGGTGAATAACTGGCCATAGGTCACCTCTAAACAGCTTTGCAGGAAAGCGGCTGCACATTGGCATCCATGACAATAAGGAAAACATGCGGAGATTAATTTTCCTAACCACCTGAAACTGACATATTTGCAATGCATCTCATCAGCAACTTAGCAAATTGCAAGTTTAGAGGTACATCATTTTATAATAGTATCATAAGACGCTGCCTGACAGCTGCAATCCGCAGGCAGGAGCTGAGGAAAGTGGATCCAACAGGCTCCAACGGGCTCCAATGGGCTCCAGCAGCCCCTCTGCTCTGGGGCCAGCTTCTAAGTAACAGGCTGTCCGTGTGCGAGTGGGCTTCTACTTTGGGGTTTTGAGTCAAAATAATTCGTAAACCCACCTCTCTCTTTCTGTCTCTTTTCAGGACTGCAGTGCTCATGGGCACATCAGCAGCCGTATGGAAACTGCTCTGGTGCCGGGAGGGTCCTTTCCAAGGTCACTTTATGTAATATTGGAGAAGTTGCTTCACACATGTTGTTAGCACTTAGGTTCTTGGGTGATATTTAAATGCACGATAAGAATAAAGTAAAATATTTTTTCATTGACCACTTTATGCAGGGTTATAAAAAATAAACAAACTTGTAACGGAAAGACACAAGTTTCTATTAATGTTGGTTACTGTAAACATTTATATCAATTCAAATGTCAAGTCAGGGTAAAGTTCTTACACAGTTTTAAAATCCTGTTCCCCAATAATTACACTAAATTTAGAAGTATTTATAGCTGTCAGAGTCAGGGGTGAGGACAGAGGAACCAGTGTTAGTGGCAAACTGGACAGGGAACTGGCTGGGAGTTTTTGGAAGGAAACCCAAGTTTCATCGCCAATGACTTTAAAAATAAGAAGTGCAGGACTCCTGCAAAGAAGATCCCAGCGACTTCAGGCTGGCTCTGTTTCTTACCTCCTTTCTACTCTGACTTTCTAAACTTCATCCTAAGAGAGAAAACACCCCACGACCTCTCTTGCTTCAGATAAAATCCTTTCAGCAACATCCAAAGCTCAACATCCAAAGCTTTGCGTCTTAATCTCTTTATTCTCATCTGTCATAGGAATGGATGTGCCTCCCATGACCGATGTTATGTGGTTACATGCATGCATATGCACACAAACACATAATACACACAAACATGTACACACAGAGACACATATACATGCAAACACAAACATACATACATATACACATATACAAATGCACACACACACAAATCTATATACATCTATACACACACACACACACACTCACACACGGCAGGGAGGGGGTAAGAGGAGTGTTATAGACCTACTGAGGCACTTGTGGGTAAGGTCACTTTATTATCTATCTCTTATGCCACCTTGCTGATTTTGATTTCATAGATCTACTGTGTATCAAACATTTAGATCTAGATAGAGACTCAGCCAGGGCATCTGAATCAAATAATGAATTTCACTGCTGAGGGAATGAGGGCCCAGAAGTCACCAGAAGCCAACAGAGTCCTAATGCTGCCCCAAAGCCTTTGGTCTAATTAATGTCAATATACCTGAGCATGGAGCTACGTGCCAACTCTCCACATGGACTACTGTGGTATGTGTATGTATGTGTATGCATGTGTATGTGTAAGCATGTGTGTATATGTATGTATGTGCGTGTGTAAGCATGTGTGTATGTGTGTATATGTGTGTATGTGTGTGCGTGTGTATGCATGTGTATATATGTGTATATGTGTATGTATGTGTGTTTTTGTGTGGTTCTCTCTGTAAGCCACAGCCTGGTCTCCTATTTTGCCTTTTCACTATGAGCAGGAAACTGAGGCAGAAAAAGACACAGCATCTGTCCCCCTAAATGGCACAACTTTTAAATCTAAGCCACAAACTGTTACTTATCCCTATCTGGCTAAATGGCACTCTTCTGAGGTAGGCAAACATCTCTCTGTCTGCACAGGATAAATGATGAACCAAGAATAGTTTGTGTGGTCTGCCCGTAGACATGAAAAGCAGTGAGGTCAGCCCGGATTCCATACGGAGCGAGCACTAATGTATTCCTCTGCCTGCTTTGATTTGCTAACAAAATCATGGCATTTTTAAAGGGGAGGACAGAGTTTAACGATTGTGAGAAAAAAAAAAAAAGAGAAATGTCAAGTGTGATCCTTTGAAACAGGCAGTGAACGCTCGGGAGTCTACCTGTTTGATGTTCTGAGTCCTGCCAGCCAGTGACGGCGAAATGAAGACCCTTTCAGACCAACCATTGTGGTCCTGTCAAAGGTGTCTGGAGCTCTGTTCAAACACCTGTTTCTAATCTTTATGAATATTAAAAGCCTCTGCAATTTTTTTTTTCTGGGAGCAATGATTTTGAAGTATTACAGTGTACAAAGGCCGTCATCTCAGAGCTGTTCCAATTCACGGCTACTTGGTGTCTCCCTGAGGACATGCATAATTTTTAAAATTAGTGGCAGTTAGATCTGTAGGTGTGGGGCCTACTGGAAATGGGGAAATGGAGTTTATTTTGTTGTTTCATTAGCATTAGTCATTGTAGTTTACTTTATATGTAGTCTGTTTGTAGCCTAGAAGAAAAAAACGGTAATAACTGCATACGTTGGTTTGGAACTGTAGGACAAAAGGCCTTGGGAAAGGAGAAGGTAGGCCTTTCCAAAGCCACGCTCTGTCATTAACAACCGTGGCACCGGCAGCTGTGCGGATTCCGCTGAACAGAAAAATCCCCCAGCAACTAAAACTCCTGCGTCTGAAATGTGTATGGATACTTCAAATGCACTGCAACTCTGCCGACACATTTAGCAGGGATTGCGGCTTCTTTCAAAGCTAAATACAGGTATGTGACGCGGACAGACAGGACTTATGAAGCTGCTTGGAAACTTCCTACAGATTCAACAAAGCATGGGGAATAACAACAGTACATCTTCCAGTGGGCATTGCTAAGATCTTTCTCTTTGTTTCAAATGCAATTGTGTTACACCAGTCGTGGCGCTGTAAAATGATCACTTGCAATGAACTCCTTCCAAATGTCTGGTCTTGCCCAAATCTCTAGTTTGGTCGGGAGAGCCAGCACAGCACTGCCCCAGCACTGCAGCTGGTTTCTGGGGCTGTGCCACCCATGCTGTAACAGAGGAGATGCTAGGATCCTTCTTCAAAAGCCAGAGACGAAGATGACGAGTCAAGGATTAGACTAGGGTTGTCTAGAAATTTGCATGACTTCTTAGACTCACTCACTCACACTCAGGGCTGGTGATAAACCCACACCAGTCCTCTAGGGGAATAAAAAGGGTCTAAGAGGATCCAACCATGCTTTTGCTTTGCCGCCCTGGTATGCCTTTCTAGGGTCTTCTTGGCTGTTTAGTTTTTGATGGATATATCCAAGCGTTTATAAAACACAGAGTTTGCTTGCTTATAGACCAGAGGCCCATCTCCACAAGGTAATAAGCCACGAGGACCATTTTTCTGCTCATAGAAGATCAGAATCTGAACGTTCACCTGCATTTTACTTGGTTGTCTAGATCACAGCGTTCTGGCATATACAGCAGAGTCCCAACATCTCCCAATCATAGGCAGGCAAGGTGCCCTCAAGACCAAATGGGCTTGCTACAGAGCAGTGCAGTCCTCTTAAGCAGTTTCTTAAGATTTAACAAAACAATTAAAAATCAGTTCCCATAACTGTTTTAGGTTATAAAGATTGAGAGCTCTTCCAGAGTTAGTTAGCAGGGTTCTTAGCTACTGGTCTAGTGCTGTGAAGAGACACCTTGATCCAAGCAACTTATAAAAGAAAGCATCTACATGGAGGCTTGCTTTCAGTTCCAGAAGGTGCATCCATGGCTGTCACAGTGGGGAGCTTGAAGACAGGCAGGCATGTAGCCAAGAGATTATGTTTGATTAGTAAGCAGGAGGCAGAGAAACAGGGAGACTGAGGCAGGCCTGGGTTTTTAAAGCCTTAAAGCCCACCCACCCCAAATGACACACTTTCTCCAATAAGGCTGCCCTCCTAAGCCTTCCCAAATAATCCCTCCCACTTGATACCAACCACTCAAATTTAAGCCTTTTCAAACTACTGTAGCAGTCACGCCCTTCCAGGAGCCAGGGCTGGCAAGGTCAGGTACTGAGGTGAGGCACGGCCCTGGACAAAGGAGGAAGGCTGATGATCTCTGGCCTTATAACGTTCTCTGACTGTTCTGAGGCCCAGAAACTGATGGCCTTTGGAAATTTAACTCTCTCTTGCTATTCTGCGACTAAAAACTGCCTACTTTCAGCAGTTCTTCTGTCCTAAACTCTTTGCTATTGCACGTCCAAGAGATGCTGGCTTCTGGTAATTTGACTCCTGCTGATGGCAGTAGAGGAATTACAAAAAAAAAAAAAAAAAAGGACTTGGTTTCTCTGACTGAAGGGTTTTCACTGGCCAGGCAAGAGGCCTGGAGTCTGTTAACTCTTTTTAAGCCGGAGAGAAAAGAAGAGAAAGAAAGGGAAAATTCAAACACACACAGACACACAGACACACAGACACACGCAGACACACACACACACACACACACACACACACACACACACTGGCTGGACCTGACCACCTGACTCAACAATTCCACAAGTGGCCACGCATACTTACATGCATACACATATACTTACACACAGTCATGTACATTTTGGTGGACCAGGCTGAGTCCTAAATGCCACACTTTCTTTCTTCTCTCTGGCTTTCTGATAGTTTCTTAAACAAAAGTTCTTTATAAAATTACCTCATAGATAAAATGTTAGCCAAAAGGGAATTACAGAAGGATCTTGATAGTAACTTCAAAGCAGTGTTTCATTCTGTAAGCTCAGTATAAGTTCAAAGCAACAGTTTCACATGGCCTTGATTTATCATAGCTCACACTTGTGGCTTCATCCTTTGACCTGACCTAGAATTAATGCTTTTCCTTGATCAGAAATCTGCCCCAAGCCTATTGCTCAAGTGTGATTTATGAAAGCTCATTATATTCCTTCTTATGCAGTCTTTACTTACTATTCTATGAGGAGTGGGCATATTCTATTCTTGATTCTAACTTTATTACATCTCTCTGACAAAAATGAGTAAAACCGGCTCCTTAACTTTTCTTCTGAAGATTATCTGAATTAAATAAGGAATTCTAAGTCACTAATTAATCTAAACAGCATTAATTCATGGAGGTTCATCTTCATGTTGATCTGCAGGAAGTTTGCCCAATAGGGTAGTCTGATGCCCAGGGATCCTTAGGCTATGTGATAGTGGCAGGAAAGGCACATGTGCAGTGAGAAGCAGTCCTGGGATGAAGGCTGTGCCTGTGCCTCTCCAGAGTGCACCCATCGCAGCCATGCAAAATGGTGGCCACCTCCAGGAAACTCACCTGCTTGCCATGGCCTTTCCTAGATAGCTTCTGTCAACACCCCTCTGTTGTCACAGGGCCAGGAGAACGTAGACCCCTTTATCTTCCTACCACGGGAGTCTACCCTCAATGGCTCCATCTCTTAATGTCATCTCACGCCAGAGTTTTAAAGTGTGAATAAAGAGTCATATCCATGATGAAGCAAACATTTCATCCATGTTCCCTGTGATCATCCTTCAGCTTGCCATTTCCCTGCTATGGGACATTGAGCCACAGCGTGTACATTATGAGGCCAACCAGATCATATGACTATGAGCATGCAGTTCAAGAATGTCAAATTCCACAAGATGCATAGTTGTGGACGACCAGAATGAATGCTGACTGTGTGCTTAATTTTGGGAAGGCAAAGCCTTTGCAGAAAGTCCAGCCAGCCAGCCCAGGAGCTGCTGGTGTCTGTGTACCTCACACCTTGGGCAAGGGGAGCAAGCAGTGGGGACTGCAGCGTCTCTGGGATGGCTAAGCCATTTGCCCTTTTGAGAACGAGGGAAGATGTACTTCTGTAACTCATGACCCCACAGGCCCCACTTACATGTTGTTTTCAAAATTCCACCTCTCTGAGAGAAGTTGGCCCCACTGAGTCCCTTTCTAGGACACAGTCTAAACACTCAGTTTAACTCCCAGTCTCCGGGATTGATTTTCCATCCAGGCTGTTTTCACATCAGCATCGCTTTCTAAGGAAAAGTGGGTCTAGTGGTCCCAGGAGCATCCTTCACAAAACACGTCCTCCACCATGACATTCGAAAGATGAACGGCGGCCGCTCTTCCGAGAGGGGAGCTGGCTATGGCAGTAGCCAAGTGCTCTCACTCCCAACCCCGGCGACGTCGGGCTCTTCACTTTAATATGCTGAACCGAATTCCCAAACAACCCTCTGAAGTAGCAGGGTAGCACTTAATTTAGTCTTTACTAACTTCTTAATTTGGAGACTGAATTCCCAGGAAACTATCTTTGGTGAGAGCGAATTTGTAACACACACTTTAATGACTTCATTAATAATGGCTCTAATAGAGAAGGCTTGAAAGTATCTATTTTCTATACCTGGGGTTTTGACCCAAAACATATCTGAAATGAGAATTGGTTTTTTTTAAATCCCCAATTTCCTTCAGCTTTCCAAATCAATTAAAATGAGCCCACATGCCATCTTGTATGTGGTATTCTAAATTTTTCTTTGACTTGGTTATTCTTCAAAATTCATGTTGTTTTATTTGAGTTTATATGAAAACAGTTATGTGTAGTGTAGCCGCCTGCCGATACATGCTAACGGCGGGGGGGCGGGTTCTCTGGGAGGAGAGATGGGATAGGAAGAAGAGGGTGGCAGGAGAAAAAAGAGACAGGCAGGACTTCTTGCTCAAGCCTCAACCTTTAATGCATCTCTCCAAAGATAAATAGGCAGGCCAAGCCCCTCCCCTGAAGGCTGGAAACTGGTGCTGCCTGTTCTGCTGAGGCTGGGGGTCAGCTTGCTGGCTGCTACTCTTTGAGAACAATGGGCTGAGGGAGGTCACATGTAGACATAAATCCTGTGAATGTTAGGGTTCAGAAGTGATGATTTTTTTCCTTTGGCAAGTGCTTTTAATGACAGAAAAGACTTTTGAGATGCCCTAAGTTTAACTACAAAGGTCTGCCATGCATGGTAGAAAAGGTAAAGAAAATGATCCAGTTAACAGCCAAAAGCCAAGACAGCAGTGGAGGAAGGTTCCTGCTTCCAAACCAGAGCACTCCGGAGGCTGTGACAGGGAGTGTGGGTCACAGTGAGCTACAGTCCAGTCCAAAACAGTAGGAGACACTGTTCAAACAACTACAGAAAAGCCCCTAAGAGTCCAAACCGTGAAAACAGTGCCACACTCCTGCATGTGCACCACAACCCTGACAGGGCCGGAGACAGCTCCGCCAGCAAAGCCTCTGCCTTGTGAGCAGGGGGAGACTTTATCAAAAGGGAAGAAAGAAAAACGAGGGAAGGAAAAAAAGAAAAGGAAGAAAAATGTGAATAATGCTAGGAGAGGAGCACCTACTGTGTGATCTGCCCCCACGCACACACATTTACACACACACACTCACATGCTCACACACACATGCTAACATATACACTCATTCTCTCATATACACACTCACAGACACTCACACTCTCTCACACACTCCCACACATACACACTAATAAACACACTCACATACACACCCAAACACACACTCTTTCCACACACTAACATTCACACACTCTCACACATATGCTCATACACATGCTCACACACATGTTCACACTCACATACACAGAATCTGTGTATGACCACCACATACTCACAAAGTCACATACTCATTCTCATACTCTATCATACATACTCACACACTCATGTATACACTCTCTCCCAAGACTCACACACACACTCCTCACACTCACACACACATTCACATAGTCACTCCTTACACACTCGTACACACACATGCTTGCACACACACACACACACACACACACACACACACACACATACACACACACACACACTCCACATCCATGACTTAGGTCTACCTGCTTCATGTGTTCCTGTGAACTTCTGTGACTAACGCCATCCAGTTCAGAATTTATTGGTTCTGTTTGAACAGATTGTTTTACTTCGAACATCTTTCAGTTCCCACCTCTTGTTACCTGTAGCCTACTAGCTCTGCTTAAAGAAGTCAGTCTTGCCTTCCCTGGCTTTTTATCATTAAAAGGCTTTTGGTCTTGAATCTGGAGACATGCTCTAACTGCCCTGTGGGTCTTGGGTCTGGGGACATGCTCTAACTGCCCTGTGGGTCTTGGATCTGGAGACAGGCTCTAACTGCCGTGTGGGTCTTGGGTCTGAGGACAGGCTCTAGCTGCCGTGTGGGTCTTGGGTCTGAGGACAGGCTCTAGCTGCCGTGTGGGTCTTGGGTCTGGGGACAGGCTCTAACTGCCGTGTGGGTCTTGGGTCTGGGGACAGGCTCTAACTGCCGTGTGGGTCTTGGGTCTGGGGACAGGCTCTAACTGCCGTGTGGGCTTCTCTCTGATGATTGGAGAACTTGACTTCACCCTCTTCGTCCTCATCTGTGTACCAGCTCGACAAACCTTTCACAGGACAGTTCTCAATCTCAGCTCGCGAGCTCCACTTGAGCGTTCTTCCCTCTTCCCCATGGCTCAAACCTCCAATATGAGAAGCTGTGGGATTCTGTTCCTTTACTAAGCAGAACCGTGACCCACTAATCGTCTCAGTTAATCAGTTAAACCAAGAATGGCCTGAAATGAAGGGTGGCAGTGGAGTCCAGGCACGAAGCTACCGTGACGGCCTTTCCTGGGCCTTCCCCTTAAACATTGACTCAAGAACAGTAACGTGTGTGCAAACATTCAAACATTCCTTATTTTACCCAAACACAAGTGCTAATGCAGCATAGTGAAGGATCTCTGGGAAGAGAGACTTTCTTCATCTTCTTGTGTTCTGCTCCCCAAACTGTGTCCCTCAGTGCTCCCTCTAATCACAGACACTCACGCTTAGCTTGTTCTTGATTTTATTTATGTTGACATGTTAATTTCCTTTCTTTAGCTCCACAGGCATTTTTTCTGAAGGAGGAAAGGGGTAAAGGATTTAGGGGGCAGTGAAGAAAGAAGAGGGAGGGGGAAGAAGGTAGGAGAGGCACTTACAAATCATTGCATATTTCTCTTTATTTTTCTTTAAGGATTTATTGGTGTGTGGTGGTGGTGTGTGCGTGTGTGCGTGTGCGTGAGAGAGAGAGAGAGAGAGAGAGAGAGAGAGAGAGAGAGAGAGAGAGAGAGAACAAATGCTTCTGTGTGCTTTGGTGCCCATAGAGGTCAGAGGAGGCCAACTGACCTGAAGCTTCGATCTCTCAGCCCTGTAACACAGAGGCTGCATTGCAGATAGGGTGAGGGCCATCTGACCTGGGTGCTGGAAACTAAGTTGGATCCCCTGGACCACCAGGAAACACCCTTAGCTGAGGGGTCATCGCCCCAGGTCTATCAGGTCTTCCGATGGACGGATGCTCAACCAGCGCTCTGCATCCTAGCGTTTGACTTTCTCCGAGGTTAGTCCTGTGGGGTCTCCTGCCCCGCCCCTCACTGGTCATAACCCACCCTGCCGCTAAGGTCGCAAAGCCAACAGTCACTTCCCGGAACTGGTGGTCTGTCCTTACTTTCCTTTTAAAAATTTCTTCTCTTTTCTTTTTCTTTTTGAGATAGAGGCTTTGTACTTGGTTTTGGACACACTGTTTAACCTAGGTTGGCCTTGAACTCGCCATATGCGGCCTCCTGAGTGTTAGATTGCAGCAAGTGTGGCCCCGTGCCCAGGTTGGGAACCTTTCCTTTTAGCCTCCTGTACGTTGATCTCTCTTGGAGAATTGCACTTAGACCCACTGCCTCCAAAGCCTGTGAACAAGATGAATTTTGTTGAGTTTCTTTCTTCCCTACTTGTTTCCTTGCCCGGGGCTGTTTCCAGGCCCGAATGCCAGGGGAAAGGAACCTTTGCTTTCCTTTGCATATTCTCAGGGAAGGAAACCGATGTTGGAGAAGATAGATAAGACTCCACCGCGGCTTCCTGTGCCTTCTCCCCGTCTCAAGGATTAGGAGAGAATTTTGTTTATGTGCTCATAAAATATTGGTTAAAATGAATAAATATGCAATTTTCTTTAATGTCTTATCACTATAGTATTTTCTCCCCTCGTGGAACCCGCTCAGAACTGCTTTCTTCTTTTTGTTTTTCTTTTGTTTTTCTTTGTTTTTTGAGACAGGGTTTCTCTATGTAGCCCTGGCTGTCCTGGAACTCACTCTGTAGACCAGGCTGGCCTTGAACTCAGAGATCCACCTGCCTCTGCCTCCCAAGTGCTGGGATTAAAGGTGTGCGCCACCACCGCCCAGCTTTAACTGCTTTCTTCTTAATGACTTTTCCTGCCTTTTACCACCTTCGGCCTCCAACACTTCTCTCATAAGAAGAACGGGACCCCACATTTCACCCTTTTCCTACGATCACCTCGGTGTCTCGCCCCACTGTTTCCGACACTAACTGAGAAGGATCTTCTTGTCCACAGCTGGGAGCTCCCTGCCCTCCACACTTGGCCCTGAGGCTCTTCACACACCCCTCATTCAGAGAAGCAACTCAGTGCCAACTTGTTGAGTTTATTTTAGTTCTCAGACCAAAGAACCTGGGGAGGGAGCAGCAGTGCTCTTGCTGATTGTGGGGTTACGGATTGTCCGCTGTAATCATTAGCTGGGGGCATAGTGCCTCTCTGTCCCCTAATTGCTCAGAATTTCATTTCCTTTATAAATGGGGTTAATAATATTTATTTAATAGGTGGCTCAGCGGATTCTTTAATTAATGATAAAGCACGGTCTAAGATCCTCAAAGGAAATAAAAGGATAAACATTATTATATCTCTTATTACTGAAGATAGCAGTTATTAAACTCACCCATAAACAGGAACCAAGACAATTTTAAGCTAAACTAATAGTTTAATAAGAAACAGCCAGGGATTTCCACCGTTGGGGGCACATAGACACCGACTTTCTCATTTTCCATTGCGATTAATACTGGACACAAGGAGCTTTCAGAGAACCCCAGTTTCTTCCCGTGAAAAGGAAGACGCTGGAAAGGTTACTTGAAGGACAGCCTTGATCCCAATAGATGGTCTTGGCATCTACATTCCTTAATGAATCAAACCGTCCTGTTTTGTCCCATGATGGCGTTCCACAAACACTGCGGGTGCCACGTTATTCACACAGGAAGGACAGGTACAAACAAGGAAGGCCCCCCCCCCCCTGTGTGCAAATCCCCGGGGAGGTGAATATGGAAAATCCGACACTGAGTCTTGCTGTCCCAGAAATGTAACAGAAGGAGTCAGGTGTGGTGGTGTCTTTGATCTTAGCAAATCAAAGCAGATGCAGGTAGATATCTGTGAATTTGACGCCAACCTGATCTACATAGAGAGTTTAAGGCAAGCAGAGTGAGACCCTGTTCCCACTAAAATCAGGAAATATCCAGGGTTCTCCATCCACACAATAATCAGAATTTCTGAAGGTATGAACATTTCTTTATAGTGTGGCACTTAAGAGAAACAGAAAACCCAGAAAGAATAACTGTTACTGCCCAACAATGCACATTTTCAGTGATGCAAGCTAGCTTCCAGCCTGAGTGCCCAGTGCAGAAAGCTAAACTGTCTCTGGTGTCCCCTGGAGTGGACTCTCTGGTGGCTCTGTGTCTGTTGACTCTGCAGTTTTGTTACAAACAGACAATGAAATTAGTGTCGCCAAGAAACATGAATGCTGCTAGGCCATGAGAAGAATGAGCTCCTTGTATAAGGTTTAAAACTGGGCTTTCTGCTCACTCCTCGTCTTTGGCCTCGGCTCTCCTACTTGTAGAAGTGTTGCTGCGTCCATCGCACGGGGTTGTCTACCTGCACACAGTCCTCAAACAACACCATTCCTGTCAAAACAGATGCCATGCACAGACTCTGAGCCTGACCTTCTCTCATACTAGGAATGAGTGCACACCCTAAAATACCCGTCCTCTGCTACAGAGATGGTATACACGGCCGCAGACACACAGAAAGAAGAAAGGAATGTTGGCTTTTTCCCTTAACTGACAGCTAGGTTAATGGCTCTGAGATCTTAGTCCTCCCTAGATCCACAGTGCTGGGCATTACGTAACTCTCTGTTCAGACCAGAGTCCAACACAGAGTCTGGCTCTCTGTTGCTCAAGGCTGCTTTGAGTTTAAGATGACAGACACTGGGTAGATCCCGGAGCACAGTTATTTCTCATGAAACACCGAAAGGAAATATAAAGTTGACCAGCCTGACCTCCTATGCAAGCAGTTTCTATACAGAAAAAGTCATGGATTCCTATAGCATTTAAAGTGTGTGTTTCTTACACTGACCACAGCTGAGCTTCCCAGTGCAGGTATTAGCGTCTGTCCTGACCGGTCGGTCGGTCTTTCAGTCAAGGTCTGCGACGACCAGTCACTGCAACTCTATTTCTCTAAGGCGTCCACCTTGGACCAGACTGGGGTCCACGAGGCCCATAAAACACGCAGACGTTCTTCAGGCCCACCTGCTTCCAGGAGCAGGTGATCATTAATGCAGATTTATGGTGCATTACAGAATCCCAAAGAAATGTAGTGTGGTTGAGTTAAAACCATTAGCTCTTCACGCTTGCTTTAATTATCCAAAAGATAAGGAACGAGAACCAGGGCAGTTACGGATTTAGCAATACTGGTTTTTAGATAAGGTGTTGACTTCAACAGTTCTGGAGAAGAAAAAAAAATCAAACAAGCAAGAAAAGCTACTGAAGACAAGAGATTTATTTTGGCAAAAAAAATGCACATTTCCGCTATTTAAAAACTTATATAAGCTTCGAAAGCAAACACGCTCTCAAAGCAGGTCTGTGAGTACTCCCGACTGTGCCCGTGTGTGGGTGGCAGAGCCCGTGCCAAGCCTGGCGTGTGTGCATGGGCGTCGCCCCCTGTGCGCCGTGGCATGGCAGGATAGTCCTGTTTCCTAAGGGGGAAAAAATTTCAAATGAAGAAAGCAAATAGCTAGAAGTACTATCGGTTCCTGTTTAAGTCTGAAGTGAGAACAGCTAAACATAGCCTTATGAAAGAAGTATTTTTAGGAATGAATGGGCTAGTCAGACCAGGAGCAGCAGGTTTTAAGAAGGCGGTTGCTCCGTATTAGTAAAGAAATGCAGTTGTCTGCCACAGAGAGCTTTGCCTGCCAAGAAAATACCTTCTCTGTAGTTGTTTTAAATTGTTCTTTATTCACCAAAGCTAAAAAATATTTCCTTCCCAATGTGCCTGGTGCTTTCAGCCTAGATATTAAGTGGCTGTTAGGACCTTTGAAGTCTTTCTTATGTAATTTTCCTTTTATTTTTTTTTAAGCAGAAATATTTTGAAACTTCACTTTAAAATGTTATTAAAACTAAAAGTCTAATAGAAACTGCAAGAAGAGAGGCTTTATTTTCGTGTGTTACTAAATCACTTCTTTTCTATTTCGCATTATTAAATAAAAAGTGCTATTTCCTCTGACATTTATTTTTCTGACCCCAAGATGAAGAGAACTTGGTCATAGGAAGAGAACATTTACTGTCATGGTGCTTAGCTCCAACTTTAATGATAAGAAAACTGTTTTCTGAGATCTGTTGTAGGCTGAAAATACTGCACACAATCTGCGTGCATTTTTAATAACAGTAAAATAAGAAAACCCTCAGATAACTGCATTTGGGATTAATTTTTAATAACTGTATGCCTATTAAGTTGCCCTTTGTATCTTGTGGGTGGAAATATTTTTATAGGAAATGAATCAGAAAATAAAAGCATTTGCGATGCCTCCCATATTATTGGAGCTTATCAGGGTGGCAATGACACAGACTACCGAATGTCTCTTGAGTGTGTGTCTTTGAACCATGACCCCAAGGCCAGTGGCCAAGATGATCAGGTTTAATTTCCTACTTAACAACATTTCCTTTTCTTATGGCTGATTTCTCCTTGTCTCTGCCGTAGTGAACTGTCTCAGCAAATAGTCTTTGTGATTGATTGCCACCAGCCTGGAGCAGCCCCGCTGGATCCACAGAGCGACACCCACGTGGTCATCACTACCATTCACTCACTCAACAAATTACTGGAAATTTCCCAAAATATCTAGCACAGAATGAACCTTGTTCTGGGCTCTAAGGGTCACGACAGAGACCGTTGCAGCCACAGTTCTGACAGCATCTCTCTGGGGACACAGCTAGCTGCCACACACACTTTTAAAGGTATCTCCTGGGTATCATAAGTCCCAGGGAATGTTTCAGAAGATCTTCATATCTGTTTCTCCCTTAACCTTTGACCCTGCCTGGCTTCATCTTCTTCATCTGAACCACAGGGATAACAATGCCACTCTTATTGTGTTCCTGTAAGGACCGAATGGGCTTGGCTGTTACAGGGTGTGCTGTGTAGATTACTCCTAAAGGGAGCCCATTCTTAATCTAGATTATTCACTGTGCACTCTGCAGTTACATGCTGGTCTCTATGGTGAGCATTTAGAGATGTGTTAGCTGGTTATCTGTAATTCTGGCACCAGTTCTTGGAGCTGTGGGTGAGCACTAGGCAGAGCTCATGGATGCAGCTTCTGAGTCCCCTACAGTTCTGTGTGGATTCCCCACTAAGTGCACAGACTGAAAAGAAGCAGCTTGTGGAACAATGAGATTCAGGTATTGTTTGAGAACTTCATGAGTGATAGACGCACTCTTCCTGGCCTACAGGCTTTCTGGATGGGACCACTCCGGGCCAGTGAGAGAATCTACCATCTTAATGCTAGCCATGGTGGGTAGACTCTCCACATAGTTATGGTTACAGTTCAACCGGCTTGGCCTCCATTTCTTCGTGTGGAGTTCCTGAAGGCACTGGAGGGCATCGTAAGTTGGGATGAGGGATGGATAAAGTAGAGAGTATCAGCCCTAGGTCTTCTTCTTTCTAGACAAGCGAATCAAGGTAGGGAGTGTCTTCAGCCTTTTATAGTGGGTAATTCCTCCCTGTGGTTCTATGAGATAATATAAAACTATTTTCCCATCATAGAGACAGAAGCCCAGAGTCTTCTAGTCCTTACCCCTGGCAAATCCAAATCCGGACTCTTTGTAAACCTCCACTCTTCCCTGGCTTTCTATGCTCATCTTCCTATGGCGGTGACTTGGCCGCGCCACCATCTTACCATGATACGATGCTGTCGAGTCTCTAAAGCCATCACTGGCACGGCTGGTTTTCAGGTGAATTTGGCTGAAGAGCCTCTCTTCTCTGGCCACGGGTCACCACCTCCTTTTCATTTACACGCTTAGCCCATTGGACCAGCATCTTCTCATCTCTGCTTCTCACGTTTGAGCCACACGGGGCCTACTTGTCAGAAGCCAGGGAGCTTGTCCTCCTAACTGTGTCACTGAGCAGGGAGAGGCTCTCCCAGCTGCAAACGTTTCTCTCACCCCGCCCCACCTGACCCTGAACATTTGCACAGCCGCATTTCTGTTGCTGGCGATTTTGGTGAAGTGGAGTTTGTAATTAAAATCCCCCCTGGCTTCTGTAGTTTCTTTCCTATTCAAGCTACGTGCTTTCAAGTGCCTATTATGCTTCACAGAGCAACTGTAAAATGGGAATTAAGACATTTAGGGCTGAATGGTAACACTGAAAGAAATACCAACAAGTATTCCCAGGCTGTTTCTACATGAAATAGTCTTTGATAAGCAGCCCTTTCCAAGGTTCCGTGTATATAGGAAAACGAACACCCACAGAGCCAGCCTATACCTGTTGTAATTATCCCCCATCTGCTTTCTCTGAGATCATAAAAATAAGATTATTCCACTAAAGGCATATAATACTTAGAAACAATTAGGAAAAGTTAATGAAAAGAATAATTAAAAGGATGTTGAGTAACAGTATATTAAGTACGGCCTGTGTTTTGGGGTGAAGCTAATTCTGTAAGGATAATTCTGCCTGATGTTGGTATGAATCTTCCTTCTCTGCAGCCTCATCTAGCTGCCAAGATGGTTTTCCCCTCTGTGGGATTGTAAAATGAAGCGCATTTGTTTCCCACCAGATTCAACCCTGCCTCACATTACCATATTTAGACTTTCACATTCCAGTAATACAGCAGGGAAACACTCCTAGAGACATGTCTCGTTTTCTGCAAATTATGTAAGCGTCTCCTTCGCCGGCATTCGTAGCTGCCTGCCTACCCCTCCCAAACTTGCTAACTGCGTTTTGAAATACTCCCCTTTAAACTTTTCTGTCTAGACATTTTCATTTAAAGCCCAAGAGGATGTCTGCATGCTGGAATAGGTGCTCTGCAAACCCCACCTGAATCCTAGATGGCTTCCTGCCATCCACCTCCCCCGGAATGGAGAGTATTCTTCATTGTCCTTGTCCAAGCTTGGTGCACATAAAAGCATCCTTGCCTTTCCGGATGTCTCCCTCCCGCTGGGGTAGTCTCGACTCTTGGGAAACAAGTGGTCTACACGGTTCAGACACTGAGAATGATGCAGGCTTTTCTGGCCTCATTCTAGTTTGCTGTCATTATAACGAAGGGCAGACAAAGTTTCATGTAAAGGCAATCCTTTCCAGAAAGCCTGTTTTTCAAATGAGGCCCTCAGTATGAAAAAAAAAAAAAAAAAAAAAAAAAACACCTCTGTTAAGGTTTCTACATGCTATGGCATAACTAGTACAAAATAATAAACTCGCTTCAAAGCATGAAAAATACACCAGGAACACCTCAAGGTCACAAAATTGTGTCATGACATTGTCACAGGAACTTCATCCGTTTTCAAAAGCCAGCATCGTGTAGCAGAGGATGGAACTGCTAGACGCCCAGAAGTTTGTATCATAAAGACAGCAGCAGCCTAGAGGACAGAGCAGCCCTGCTAGGACCCGGTTCCCTTTTGCTTTCTATTAACCTTGGCCCATGGAACACTGGAGATTATGGTCATATAACCTCTCAGGATTCTTTCCCGTCTGTTATATGTGCTGTGGGTTCTTATTGTTGGGAGCCAAGTCTAGTTAGAGCCACTCCTTGCTAGTAGCATCCAACAGGGTCTTTTCCCTCACTACCTTGGTGACTGGCCATGCTCAAGGCCGGCAGTATCATCACCATCTTGGGTTCTGGAATTACACGGATAAAGGTAGAGAGACGTGACAGGGGGTGGGTGTGCAGCCTGAGTGAACATGCACCTCTGTCTGAAAAGCTACCACAGTCTCAGGATTGCATTGTATTGCTGCGGCGCCTAGCCCTTCTAGGACGAAGAAATGAAACTTTAAGCCAATGAAGAGCACATGAGACGTGTAGACAAGACTTTTGCTACTACAGAGATGACTTTGTTGACCTCTTAACTTAGGTTCCCTAGGGGATCAAACAGTAATTTTGTATAATTTATTCTAAATCCTGGTCCTGGAACATATGTCCTAAAGAAGAGATCATGACCTGAGCTTTAGAGTCACCCAATGATCTATTTCATCGAAAGTAGGCAAAAATATGTTTGAGCCCAATTCCCTTATTGCATTATTTTTCTTTCTTGTGAGGGATTAATGCACACTAAATTTTGTTTTGATTTGTTTGAGACAAGTTTTTATATCATAGCACAAACTGGGTTTGAATTTGTGGCAATTTTCCTATCCTAGCTTCCAGAATGTTTGTGGTTTAGCAACGACCCACTATCTGGTCCTAAGATATTTTTCCTATTGTTTCAAAACCATAGATTTATATTTTTATAATTATCTTATTTGTGCTTGTACACATGTGCATGTATGTTCATTACATACAAACACTGGTGTAGGGACTATGTCTGTGTGCTCACATAGAGGCCAGAGGAGGAGGAAGAAAATCCTGCTTCATTGCCCAATACTTAGCCTGAGCAAAGGTCTTTCCCTGAAGTCAACACCAGGATGTCTGACAGTAAGCCCATCCTGGCAGTCCTCCTGTCTCTGCTCTCCACAGTGTTGGGGTTACAGGCTAGCTCCCATGACTGACTTATATGCAGGTGCTGTGCATCCAAACTCAGGTCCTCAAGAGAACTGTTACCCCCAGTCCCACAAAACTGACTTCCTTCTACAGGACCAAGATGTATGCACTAACTTTCTGTTTGGGAAAGCATGCTTGGAGAGGCAGTGATTCTACATAACTGGCCACACAGATGCAAGCATTGGCGAGATAACCCAGTGAGCCACGCTGTGTGAGGCACAGAATCCTCTAGACAGAGCGTCGCTCTCCTTCCATGATCACCATCTTTAGAAGAAACATGTAGGCCATTCCACATCTCTCAGATGAGCTTCGGATTCAGGGAGGTATTTGTGACATGCTTAGAACTCTCCATGTGTGGTAAACTGGGCTTAAACCCATGTCCCCGGATTCCCCATCTGTGTCATCTTCTGTTTCCTGGGAAGCTGGAGAAAAGCCAGCATCATAAGCTCTCAAGCAAATCTGTGGGTGTTGGAGTCAGGGGAGGTGTAAGGATGTGGGCTCACTGCAGGTTTTTAGTGCCCGCTGCAAGATGGAAAGTACCACCATCACCAGGTTAGTCCTTGTTCGCTTGTAGAAGAGAGGCAATATCCATCAGAGAAAGGGCTAAATTCCAGAATGTTCCTGGTGTAGATGAGGCACTGTCATACAGTGCAATGACGTGTGTTGATGTCTGTCTTTCTGCACTAGAATGTGACCTCAGTGACTGGAAGACGATGCTGAGGAAGGAGCCTCAAAGACTTCATCTTGCCCCATATTTTCCATGTTCATTTCAGAATCTGACTCTCACTGAGTACAAATTACTTATGTATATGAACTTGCTCTAAGCTAAATCAATTTAAGTAAATATTTGATGAGTTTGCTCTAATGTGCGCTCCTTGTTTCTTTCATAATGATGGCGAGCATCTATTGGCTGTCTCAGCAGAACTGCAGGAAGGAGTTGGTGTGAAGTCTGAGTGAGTGGTGGTGGAGAGTGCGCAGGATAGCTGGGGAGACGGGATCTATCGCTTGTGGGAGGTGTGCGCATGCACCAGAGGTGCATTACATAAGACATGAGGAATCTGCAGAATATGGGAGGGGGGTTGGATACGGGTAGTAGACAAATTAAGGAACTAGAAGCAAATGCAGTTGGCTGTAACAGTATGAGTGTTGCACATTCTGTACGATCATGGTCACACTGGGTTAGTGAAGAGTGAACAATGCCACGTTGTTAGGAGATGCAGGCTGAGGCTCTTATGATCTTCTGCTCACAATATCTCCATCAGATGATAAACAAAGTTTTGCTTTCTGGCTTCATAAACATAAATCTATACAGTCTTTGCATATAATATTTAAGTATATAGCTATAGTATATTCTATCCTTGAGTATATTTTAGTAAGGAGATCATATTGTAGGATATGTATTTATATATTTATATATCAGATATAAATATATAAATAAGATATATAAATTCCAGATATCTATATATAAATTCCAGATCTGTCTGTCTATCTGTCTATCTATCTATCTCTCTCTCTCTCTCTCTCTCTCTCTCTCTCTCTCTATATATATATATATATATATATATATATATATATATATATCTGGATATATCTCTATCTCTGTCTCTATCTCTATTTCTATCTCTGTCTCTATCTCTATCTCTATCTCTATCTATCTCTAGATATTGGAGTCCCAGCCAATATCACTATGACTTATGCTCAACGAAGTATATCCCATCCATGTATTTTCTCCAGATGGTATCTCATAGCCATCTTGTACCAGAGAGCACAAGAGTACATTGTAGCCCTATGCATGGTGGCATTTTAACCTGTGATATTCTCCATATAGGCAGAAGGAATCCTTGTTGAGAATATGAGAGCTGTCATAGCCTGGGTGCTTTTGTGTTCCACCTCAGCTGAGACCCTGTGTGCCAGGTCATTCAAAGCTTTGTCTCTCTGAACATATTTACCAACAACTGGAGAGGTTTTCTTTGCACAGGTTCGGGGATGCCAAGTGCATTGTAGCGGACTTTGCAGTTCTACAAATATAGAAGCCATGATTAAGAAGGGTGGACTGTGTTGGGGCTTCCTATTGGTTCTGTTACATTTTAGCATGACCAATTTTTCCAAGACTTCTGTGTTTTGTCACATATGGGATGACAGGTCCTGGTTTTGGAGTGGTGGAGACCCCTGTGATGAGGTATATGTGTCACACAGTCTATAGTAGACATTTAGTCTAGAATTGATCTCATTATCATCAGCATGGAGATGCATGAGGAGAAGGAAACAGCTTGGTGGAATAGGAAAATAGCAAGCACACCCATGCACATGTACACACACACACACACACACACACACACACACGCACACACACACTTGTATACACATGCATATATACAAATTCACACACACAGATTCTTGTAGTGGGTAATGGTAAATAAAGTACTGCCTCGCCAGGCCTCTGCACCATGTCCTGGCGGGTCTCACTCTGGGTGACTCTCACTGCATCCCAGCTGTGTTTCCTCTCTGCCATAGCCTCTGTAAAAGGCGGGAATCCAACGTTTCTGCCCAGCACCCATTCCTTCCAAGTATCCAATAAAGCATGACTCTTAAACTTGAATAGTTAACCAAACATATTTATGTATAAGAAACTCAGTATCATAATGCCAATTTACAATGAAAAAGTCTTATCCCAATATTTCTAACCTCTCCAAAACACCAGAAATACGTCTGAAGCCATCTGGATATCCACGTCTCCCTCTCTGCTCTGCTCCTGTGGTCCAGCCTCCCTCTCTCTCCGCCCCTCACCTCTCTTAGCTCCTCCTCCTCTTCTCTATCCTCCAATCACTGGCCTCTCATTGCCTCAATGTGAATGGATAGGAAATATCTTGCAACAGGTTCTGTTTCCCAAGCCATGTGAAAGCTGTAGCTGTATGCACATGGGTAAATTATGTTTGGTGAGATTCAATGTTCTGTTCTGTAAGATAAGCAGAACAGTATGATAATTTGCAGTATTACATCTAACGCGTGGATGCTGCTGGAAAGCTAAGCAGTCTGTCTATCTCCAGGTTGTCCCGTCACTTAGGACTTCTATCCAACAAATGAGGGTGTTTATAATGCTTGAATGAAGGAGGACCTGTCCTTGACCTTCCCTATAGGGGCCGGGGCTAAAGGTGAGCAGATACCGGAAGGGCAGGCACCTGCTTCTATAAACACACTTCTTCCACTTCCATACAAAATAGCAAATCACAAAAGAAAAAAAAAATTCTGCTGCACTGATTTTTAAAAAAATAGTGCTTGGAAATCACAGTGCGAATGAGAAAAATAGAACACGACCTTTGCTCTTAATAGGGCCCTAAATCGGTCCACTTTGAGAGATCCCTGAAGCACCGTGGCAGAGGAGACTTGGCTGTGAGAGAAACTGTCCTAACTTGTTGAAGACAGGAGCGGTTGCCTAGGTTAAAGGTTAAGTGACAGTAACTGCGCTGCGGAGAGCCTGGAGCAGGGAGCTGAGGTCGAAGACGGCTTCATTATAGGTAATTTTCAGGATGAGCTGGTAAGCTCTGCCAGAGCCTCAAGACACGGATAACACAGAGAACTGGATGATTTGAAGCCCTTTCTCTGCTAGTAGAATCATGGGATATCGGCTGAACACAAGGATGCAGACACTGTTAAGACATCAACCTAGAACCTGCCTCTCTCCTGGAGGAGTCGGATAGGGGCTACGCCTCCAATTTTGAGGATCACTCTAACCTTGAGGCAGGCAAAGAGAAGCTAAAACAAAACAAAACAAAACAAAACAAAACAAAACAATCGGTTTACAATGATGATGATGAACCACGTTCCCCTCTAAGGGTCCTGCAGGACTAATGGCATGCCACGGGAAATAGGAGACAAAGGAAACATAATCAAACACAGAGAGCAAAGCTCCTTAAACTGACACACAAGGGGGATGCTCCCAATAGCCAAGCAACCACAGCAATTGTAAAAGAACAGCAGAAGTGTCACAATGCTAATCACAAATTACAACTAGTCTCGGAAGAAAACTAGCATGCCTTCAGCACAGAAACACCACGTGCACCAAAGAGATAGAAGACCCAGAAATAAACCTGCACAGGGAGAGTCACCTGTTTTCTCTTTCTTCTAGAAAAACATACACGTTAGAAAAGGCAGCCTCCTCCACACAGGGTGCTTGAAAACCTGCTTCTGCATCTGTGGAGAGTGTGGATAGACCCCCGTCTCTCACTCCGCACAAAAACGGAGTCTCCATGGATCGAGGACCCAGGTGTGAGACTCAGAAAATGCTGGTGCAAATAACCTCGAGATGTACACATAAGCAAAACACTCTAATAATTCAAGAAACAATTCTAAAAATTGGCCAGTGGAATTGCATGAATTAAAATGTTTCTGCACTATAAAGAACACAAGAGAGACAACTTATGAAACTGTAAAAAAAAAAAAAATCTTGCCAACGGTATATATGACAAGGTTTTAATATATAAAATTTATAAATAATTTTAAAACTTAAAAAGCAAATCATCCAATCAATATATCATCCAATCAAATCTTCCAATCAATAACTGGGCAAATTAAACAAAGAGTTTTCAAAAGCAAACATACAGATGGTCAATAAATGTATGAAGAATGTTCAACCTTCTTAACCATCAGGGACATACAAATCATAAGTTGGTTAAGCTTCTATTTTAACCTCATAGAGGCTAGCATTAAGGAAACAAAGAATAAATTCTGGTGAAAACCAAGGAGAGGAATTCTGATAACTGTTGCTCTGAAGTAAATGAGTCCAGCTCTTTCACAAACCCAAGAACAGAATAATCATATAACCCAGCTGGAACAGACCTGGCTCTAGACATGAGTGAATCCAGCCCAGCACCCCTGTGTATAGGTGTTAGTTGTGGCCCAGTAGCTAAGATCCCGAGTCAGGCTGACTGTCCAGCAACAGCTGAATAATAGATAAAACTTGGTTTATGTATACAGTGGAGCCATATGCAGTCATAAGAAGAACAGAGTTCGGGCTGGGGAGAGGGTTCAGTGGTTAAGAAGGATTATTGCTCTTGTATGTAGGTTCTAGCACCCATGACAGTGGCTCAGAACTGCCAGCAACTCCATTCCTGGGGCGTGGTGGGGATCCAATGCCTTTTCCCTCCGTGGGCGCCCATATGCATGTGGTACACACAGACCCAGGCCTACATGTTGTGATAGAGTAGTCGTACTCATGGCTTGAACTGAAAAGGGGTTGGAACAACACCAACACGACAGTGTTTGCTTGGGTCTGTGTTAAGAAAGAGGGGCTGCTCTGAGCCTGTAGGAATTAGTCTTTGCTTCTAGAATGATCTAGAGCATTCTTCTTTTGTACATCTACCCCATTGATCAAAGATCTAGTAGGAGAGAGCATGGGCTCCATGAGCCTCCCATTTATATTGGAAATTACATTCCAGTGTCCATCTACTAGTGTTTCGGATAGAAACGTGTGATCACACGGTCTGAGGGAATTATGGGATCCCTGGGCACTAAGCCGGTCAAATGCAAGAAAAGTGGGGGTTTCTAGAAGTTACCCCGGGATAACTCTTCCCAGAACTGCGTTTTCACTGGGCAGAAAGCAGGAAACTAGCGCTGAATGTGTCACTTGTACTTGTGCTCTTGGGAAAGGCTCTTGAGAGCTACTATAGTCTCATTTCCATATGCAAATGAGGAAACATAACTAGTAAAAAAAAAAAAATCACTAAATCCGGAACACCTACGTTTTCATTCTCTTTTACCTCTACCACCACTTCAAAGGCAGCAGAGTCTTTGAAAGGTAATTTCACTTTCATTTATTATTGTCTTGTGTTTCTTTTTTACCTCATTGCTTCTGAAAATATTCTGTAAGGGATGGTAAAGAATATAAACTCATGGTACTGCTTCTGATACATGGTATCACATGTGAATCCTTTTAGGGGTCATCATACACACACACATACACGTTTGTGTATGTATGTGTATATATATATACACACACATATGTTATATATATATATATTTTAATATATGTTTTTTATATATTTTTATACCCACATATTTCATACAACAGTATTTTTTTTAAAAGTAAGTCTCTCCATCTTTCTGTAGTGACCATGTGCATCACGATGAGCTGGGAGGCTTAGAAAATCTGAAGTATGGAAATCCACTCAAACCTAAGCATCCGAATGGGGCGCAGAGGTGGTGAAGTCTGAATTTTTAATGACGATCCCCTGCGGTGATCCTTATGTAAATTAAATTTTGCGAGCCCGGCTGTAAAGGTTACGGCACCGAAGGTCTCTCAGGGAAGCCTTTCGCCTGTGGCACAGAAGCTTCTAAATGGAGAGCTTATGGCAAGCTCTGTCGTTACCAAGGGCTGCGGCAGGTATGGCAGCCTGGGGGTACTGGAGGGTCATGAAAAGAGGACACAACTTCCCCAAGGCCGCATCATAGAGGAAGCGTTGTAGAGATGGGAACAAAGAGTTTAACCAGCAGATCTACGCTCATGTCAGAGGCGAGCGCTGGAGTATGGAGGTACAATAATAGGTGATTTGGGACTGTCCTAGCCCTTGTAACAAAAAAAGAAAATGTTGTCTTGATAGCCCCAAACAAATTCCGTCATCTTCATCTCTTCTACATCATGAAAGATTCAGCCCGAAGCAGCTGCTTCTCCGTCATCTACCCATAGTGGGCACCACGCACGCGCACTGTGAATGGAGAGTTTGATTGGGGTTGTGTGAAGTTAAGGAGCGGAACCGGGTTCCTATCTTTTGAGTGTCTGACCCTCTGGCCACTTCCCTGGAAAAGCACTACTTTTTTTTTTTTTTTTTTTTTTTTTTTTTTTTTTTACATTTTTATGAGAGGAAAAGGTCTCCTTTGGTTGGAAGGGTTACTTGATCTTATCAGGCAATTTCAGTTCTCTGGAGACCCATTTAGGAAGCAGCTTCAGGGATCTCTGCAGGCTGAAATAAGAGAATTTTATGTCTACCTCATGTTCTCTGATAGAATCCAAATCAGAGTCAAAATTCAATAGACGGCCATTATCCCATGATTGTGTTTCAATCTCAGAGTGAGACAGAAATACCATCCTGGATCTAAACAGTGGCTGTTGGTAGCTGCCCCTATGTGTTCTGAGCTGCTGTGCCCCGTACCTGCAAATTTCACTTCTACTTTTGTGCAAACCCCATATGTAAGTTTCATTATGTCCTTTATCTTGAGGAAATGAAGGACCTGGTAGATTGTATTGTTTGTGCTAGGATGATCAGTGCGTTTAGAGAAGAAAAAGATGAGACCCAAAGTTGGACGACGCTACACTGTGTTCTTAGCTACAGCACTGGTTGGTTTTTATTAGTATCTTGACAGTCTGTTGTTCCAGAGAACAGGGATCCTCAACCGAATAATTGCTGGGTATGACTGGTCTGTTGCCATGTCTGTTAAGAGACTGTTGTGATTAATGATTGAAATGGAAGGTTCTAGCACTAGCCTTTGTCATGTGGTCTGCAATGTAAAAGAAATGCAGCTGCAGGTGAGTGAGCCAGCAGATCCTGCTGGGATTCCTGCCCTGACTTCCCTTAATGACCAACTGAGAACCGGAAGTATTACCCCGCCCCCACCTGCTTTTGTTTATAGAGCTTATCATAGCAACATAAAGGAAATCAGGATGACTATAATAATAATCTTTGTTCATGCTTTTAAAAAATATGCAGGATGCAGATGTGTTTGCTTCGTAGAAGAGATAACAGCGTGGTTTCGGAATTGCAGTGAGAATGAATGCAGTGTTCAGTATCGTTGAAGACTGATGAGACAGAATAAAGTAACAGGGATACTGGGTACACTGCAAGCCAACTGTCCGTATGGTTGTGTGGACACTGGGTACACTGCAAGCCAACTGTCCGTATGGTTGTGTGGACACTGGGTACACTGCAAGCCAACTGTCCGTATGGTTGTGTGGACACTGGGTACACTGCAAGCCAACTGTCCGTATGGTTGTGTGGACACTGGGTACACTGCAAGCCAACTGTCCTTATGGTTGTGTGGACACTGGGTACACTGCAAGCCAACTGTCCTTATGGTTGTGTGGACACTGGGTACACTGTAAGCCAACTGTCCTTATGGTTGTGTGGACACTGGGTACACTGTAAGCCAACTGTCCTTATGGTTGTGTGGACACTGGGTACACTGTAAGCCAACTGTCTGTATGGTTGTGTGGATACTGGGTACAAAACACCCAATTGTCCTATGGCTGTGCAGTCCATACAGATGAACCTGGAGGCATTGGTTTAAGGTCAGAAATGTGTGCGTTTGGGATGTTTCTGAAGGTGACACTGTGACCAGGGTCCTTAAGAGGAGCACTGCTGTGAAATGCTGCCTTCTGACACGACCTAGCCTATGTGCTTGTGAACTCACAGCAGATCTGGTTACCTCCATAGTCTCAGGCCCCAAGCCCCCAAGATGGAAGTCTGCACTTAGCTCAGGCTGAACTGTGATCAGGTAAACACTCAGCATGCCTTGGATGCCTCGTAAGGCGGCTTGCTGTTTGCCAGGGAAAGCGGTTACTCTCACTGGCTCTGACAGGCCCCCATCCTCCAGGAAGGGCATCCAGTTCTCTGTTACCTCAGCCAGCCTCCAACAGATCAGCACCCCACACTACCCAGGCTCTGGGTTCCAGACAACCTGCCCTCCTGCTGCAACAACATAACCCTTACAGCGGGCAGGACTCTCCCCACATTTCTGGTATCTTCTCTGCTCCCATAGTCCTGGCTCTCTCCTCCCTAGTCTCTTCCTCTCCCTGAGCTCTCTCTGTCCTGGAGAGATAGCATGGCAGACTCCCCATGGCACCTCTGGCCATTCTCTCTCCTATCTACAATAAAAACCTCGTCCCTACCCATAGGGTGGTCATTTTGGTGGTTTCTTTTTGTTCCCTTAAGCCTCTTATGCTTGTGACCTAAGATAAAGTCAGCATGGATGTGAGGAGCTCCACCACCACGGAGCTTCTGGCAATTGATAGCTGCTGGGGGAGGGAGAATCATTCTTTGGGGTTACAGCCACTGATACATACATACGCACACACACATACATACATACAAACATACATACATGTGTTTTGTGTAAGTATGGAATTATCAAGGAATGAATTAAAAGATTGTGTAAATTATACTAGAATGTTGTAGCCTTGGCTGATTTGCAGCCTGTGCTTAAACTCCTCTTTACAAAGGGATTATATGATTTTCCCAAGCATGAATTATCTTGGTGGAAAGTTACAAGCCTACCTTATGACTATAAGTTAGCATGTAGACCCTGGTCTGTGAGGGAGCACGGTAGTCTCCCTAACCCGTGATGCAGGCAGGCACTGCGGACTAGACTGCCAACTCCATGTAGCTGGTGAGAAAGCCAAGGCTCCAGGAGAACAGGCCACATGACTCAGCAGCATCAGACCCTGTTCTGAGTTCAGATTTGAGCCCCCTGCTGTGCTTCCTAGAAGAGGCCTCCATGACCATATAGGAGAAGACCTGAACCGGTTTTGAGGACCAAAGCCTTTAAATAGAAGCTGTGTGATTAGCATAGGAGTCAAACCAGTTTGCAGAGAGACAGACTGGCTCTTTCCTCCCAAAGTTGCCACGTGACACACAGGGCACGTGCAGAAAAAGCCCGTGGTGTGCAAGTGCAGGGAAAAGCTGGCACCACACCAACGACCCAGGATCCTGACCCTCTCAAGACTTTCCAGCCCTTCTCCAGGCCCAGATTCTTTCTTAGTAACTGGTTTCTGTTTCTGCCACTCTCCACGTCTTGTTGAATTCTATTCTATTGTTCAGCAAAACAAACACAAACAAAAAAAAAAAAACACCTTAACCCCCCCCAGTAGATAACAACTGGAGGGAGCTGTCCCTGCCACACCCACAGAAACAGTCTGGCTTTTGTTCTTTGCTAGTATTTATAGCATGTTTGAGGAGGAGTAAAAAGCTCAGCCACAATGTACATGCCCTTGACTTTCAGGATGGGGTTCTGACCAGTGTGAATGCCTGAAGGATGAACAAGAGGGATGGGTATCTTCCACAGACCAGGGGGTAGTGTCACCATCAACTCCCCGTCAAAGCTTTCTGAGTACCATATCACATAGAAGGAAATTACTATTTTAGGACGTTTGTTTGATGTCTAATATTGGTTGTTCAGGTTGGGAAATCTGAAAGACAAAGCCTATGGAATAACTATTGTCCGGAATTCACAGCATCAAACAGTTGTGGTGTTGTGCAGAAAATTCACAGTCCGTCATTACTACAAGAAAACAAAAATCAACCTGTTAGGAGGTCGGCATTGCGTGTTTGCATCCTTACCCGCCATGCCAAGACGCTGCTTATTCTGCAGTCAGTCCATGCCTTGTAAGCTTGCCCTCAGTATCGCTGAACAGCACTTTAGAACCACACTGTGATGTGTGGATGTGCACACAGAAGTTGAAAAAGAAGGACTAGTTCCCGTATATTCTTTACTAACTGAAATTTACACATCCTTGAGACAAGAGGACAGACTGGGGGAAAAAAATCAGTTCCCCCATGCTTTTCTTTCTTTTCCTTAAGTAGAATGTCACACCTTAAATTGTATCTTTGCCCAAGTGCTGAAAAGAATCTAATTAAATGTATCTATTTCAATAAATTTTTTAGACAACAAGACCACAACCTGCACCTAAATAATGTGAGCATTAACTGCATTTGAGATCAGCTCTACCCCATCGCATTCTCACGGCGTCGCCTTTTGTTCTTAAGCTGGAAGTGGAGGGTGTTTGTCTATCTAGCTATTGATACATTTACTATAAATAGGTGGGCTGGCACCATGAAATTTAAGTCTAAGAAATAAAGCAAACGAAACAACAACAGCAAAAAACAAAGACAAAACCAAAAACACCAAAACTTTAATACTAAAAGGACATACTTGAGAATTATCCAAAAGGAATCATGAAGCTGTTACTTATACATGTATATAAAATATAGATATATACATATAAGTATATAATAATCTAACTATATGCACATGTACATATCACACGCACACATATATTATATTTATAATATAAATATAAGAGACACAGAGAGAAGGCCACAATACCTAATGAAAACTCCAACTTATTGGTAGATTAATTAAATTCCCTACCTACCCAACCCTGACTGAATCTGTCCCCCAGGGAAGTGAAATTGAAAGATGAATTTGCTAATTAAAGTTAATACAGCGACTGGCCCAATTATAAGTAACTCACAGAAGGAGGAGCATCCCTTAGTGAGGCAGTTAGTACACGTGTGCAGGGGAATTTGCCACACAGGCACAAGCCATTTGGAATAGCACAACTGAAATTCCATTACATCTGGTTCCACCGTGATAATGCCTAAGGTAACATGATGGAGAAATTTAAGTCAGATCTTAAATGACTATTATTTCAGGTTGATTTTTAATCACAGTTTGATAATCAAACCCAAAGAGACAGACTTTTTTCTTTCTTTATGACAGATATACATATGCTAAAAGAATACTGAATGTATTGCCCTTGCCCCATAACAATGGATTGTCATAAAATGTTTATTGCTGTATGTTCAAGAGGTAAGGTTGATTACAATGATCCATTCAGCCCAAACTGGCCTGTTTTCCCGCCACGCCATGTGCCTTGTGATGGGATTAGTGGTGTCTCCTGACTAGAAGTTAGGAATACCTTCAACTTTTATTGGAATGATATTAACATCATGCCCTGTTTCAACCAATCCAATGCAATGGAAATGATGTCCTGTAATTTTAAATGTAGGCCTTAAGATACTTTTACTCATTCTGGCTTTGCACCTTCCATTTGGAACAAGCCTTAGCCTTGTATGACAGAGCACTGGAAAGCAGGGACAAGCTACCTCAGATGACACTGTGCCTTCTAAGAACAGAGCCATGAGTGAGCCTGGGGTCACCACTAGAACTGATATGCTCATTCTAGTCCATATGGATAACAAAAACAGTCACTAGCTAGCTTTTATACAAGCGTCTTAGTTTGCTATGTTTGTTAGTTCTCTTTTTAAATCTCAGGATATTTTTAATATTGACTCATTAAGAACGGCCATTGATCGTTATAATTCTTGCTATGTTTTACTTATTTAGCTATTCTGTATCATTCATGATAAAGAGATTTCTACATTACAATGGAAATACAAACACACAGAGTACAAGTTTAAATCCTGGCTTAACATTTAATAGTTTTGTGGTAACCGTTTCTGTGATGCAGGGGTTCAAATCCAGGGCCCTTGCCTGGCGGTTAAAGACTGTGCCAGTGCTCTCGATTCCCAGGCCACAGCACGTGACAGCTGAAGCACCAACTTCATAGTTCTTCCTGTCTCCGCTTTCATTCCCCCACCTCTAAAATGGCCACAGTCAGGGTGGCCTAACTCATAGCACATGCCTGCTTTACATGTATAACTTAAACTGTAACATGCACTTCCAGGTAACCTAATGTCAAGGTGTGTGGCTGAGATCACTGTACAACACAGAAGACAGACGGCAAGAACAGACACGTTTTACATGGTTACATATAAAAGGAATCGGACGATTTTCTCATATCTGTAAACATGTTTAAGTGCCTAATGATTCCACACACCCACACATTCCCAGGAATTCCATGTCCTTTAGCGTGTGCCTGAAACAGCTGGAAAACTCAAAGGCCTCTCAAAAACCCACTTATTCTGTGGCAAGTTTTACAGATCCCATGCCAGGAACACGTGAGCTGGAAGACGTGAAGCGTCTCTCACGGTAGGTATCAGTGAGCAGGTTCAACAAAGAAAAGAGACATGAGTGCTCCTGACTTGGAGTTGATTGCTTTCGCTGTCAGAAACTACTTCCAAACAGGCCCAGTTTCTTATACATATTTATGAAGGAGAGGAAATCATGACTTGTTTAAAGTAAGGATTGAGGTGGTTAAAAAGGGAAGAGAGCAGAAACAGAGATAGGATGATTTCCTGGTCAACCTCTGTGTGGGACTAACAGGCCCATGATTTCCTGGTCCATCTCTGTGTGGCACTAACAGGTCCGTGGTATTGAATGCTTTTTTATTTTAAGATAGGAAGAAGGGCTTCCTACAGTGTCTCATCCACAGGCAGATCCCACGTTCCCAGTTACAGAATTGGATATCAAAGAGTGTTAATACAGTCCTCATTGATTTCGTCGGCGAGAGACGAGTTTGGGGGAGCGATTAACACTCTCGCCTAACGACAGTTAATTATCCCCCCCCCCCGAACCAAGAGTTTGTACATCTATTGGGTGTGAAACACAAAAAACCATATTGATAAATTTATCACACATCCAGGGTCGCACAGGGTTCCATGCTGTGGTGGGCTGGGCTCTTCTCACTGTAAATAGCTCCCTGGAAATTACATCGACTCTTCCTGTAACTGGGTTTGAATATAATAGGGCCATGAAAATGACTTTAAGCCACAGACATAAGAAGTTACGAACTGTAGCTCTGGACAAGTCATTTACACTTTCAGGCATTGAGGTCCCTTGTGTCCAAATCAGCGACGATGCCAGTTACTCTTTGGTTATTGATGTTGTCGGAGGGTGCCTAGTGATCCCAGAATGATCGCTGGCAAACTGGGTCTTTTCTGTCTAACTCACTCCTGAGTGCTGTTATCCACCCACCTCAGACATGAATAAACTCCTTAAATAAATGTAACTGTTATTACTTATAATTGTAAAAAAATAACCTTGATCTAAAGGGACAGACAGGGACAGCAGCCATCCACGAGTTTCCTTAAGGTCTCCCACCGGTCTCCCATCAGTCTCCCATCGGCAAAACACGTTTTGTGGAACCGAGGCTGAAAGGTTCTTGATTGACAAGCTGCTTATGGGTTGAATCTTAGCCAGTGCATACAACACTTTCTCTAATCCATTTTTTTGCTTTATGAATAAATTGTTCCCAAAGATTCATCTGTTATTTAGTGCAACTAGAATACTACTTAGGACACAGACCCTGGGAGATTATTAGTATTTCCAGGAGAGTAAAAACCAAGCCAAAAACAACCCACCTCCCCATGTATAAACCTACCAGACCACCAACAAAAAGCAGTACAACAAACACTCGGGGACCATACAAACCCAATGACTATGCAGAATTACAACCCAAATTTTCCCAATGTTTGATTTTAGAAGATCCCCAATATTTGTAAAAGGTCAGATTGTCGGTAAGATTATTTCAGAACTGGATGAAGAAAGGCAAAATGGCAGCCCATGAAACACTCCTCCTGCTTTCTTCCTTTGTTTCCACTGAGACAGGACCCAGAACCCAGAGTGAATCTTTCTTATCACACTTTTTAATGGTGTATTTCTGTAGGGACATTACAGGCTACTCTAGTTGCAATCAATATGATAGCGCTAAATATAGATTTACTTGCGAGGTAGACTGAAGGGAGCCGTGGCGGACAGACGAGTAAATAATGTCTCTTTTGACAAGTTTATAATTATGTATTTATAACACAGGCTCTTCCTCAGGAGGCCCCGGGGAGCAGGCATGAGCCAGGGCTAAACCCTGCTCACTCTCACAAAGTTGTAGGGGCAGCCATGACACTAGAGCATAAAACTCTTGAAAGAACCAAACCATCAGGAGCCACAGGATTGTTTTGTGTTCCTGCCTGAGAGGGGAGATGAGAACCAACAGGAGGAAGAAAAATCCTGAACCCCCCCCCACACACATAATCCTGAGGTGACATTAAACATTGAGATCATACAATGGATACATAATGACAATTATAAACCAGTGTGTGTTGTTGGGGATGACTTTGCGTACTCCCTCCCCAACACACACACACACACACACACACACACACACACACACATACTGAGCACTTTGATTTACTTTTATTTGGATGTACTGAGTCTGGGAAACTCACTGTTCTGGTCATCTTCTAGAAGAGAAAGCACTACAGACATGAGGAAAGGGTGAGGAAACTCGTTTCCTTCTTAAGGTCATCTTTCTGAATAAGATTTCTGTGTATATGATTTGCTTTCTGTCGTTACGAAAGAATTCCTAGGGAGTCCCTGAGAATGCAGACTTAGATTATAAGACGGGCTCATCTCACTGTGAATTTGAGGCCTGTTTATTTGTTTGCTTGGTTTTTGGATTTGTCTTCAGGATTGGATGGTTTGTTATATCTCTGGCCTTCTAGACCTCAGTAGCCTCTTGCAACATAAACCTGCCTGAGCAGAAATGTCACCAGGCATTGGAGGTGTCACTAAAGAGCAGAGCTCTATTCCTACCCATTGAGATCTGGGTTCATTTATGATCAGGAGGGCTCCATGTTATCTGTATTTGAAATACTATGTTCTCAACTTCATTTAAGACTGTGAGTGCCCCCTTGCTGGCCTGGAACTAATATATAGCCCAGGTTGACTTAAAACTGTAGACGCCTTTGCCTTAGCCCCCAAGTTGTGAGATTCCAGGCACCTACCACCACACTGTAAATTGTCTTTAATGGTAGAGAAGTGACCTCATTCTTTCCAGCTTCAGAGAGGAAAATAAAGCCACCAAGCATAAGAACTAAATGCTGTATGTAAGACATTCCCTAGTAGAAGGTGTAAGAAGGAACGGCCATGGGCTCTCCTGAAGCAGTTGGGATGTGTGCGGGCGCCTCTGTGCTGGGCAGGCTGCCCAGGCCTCGCCGCAGCTCTTGCACTCAGGCCAGGAGAGGACGAAGGACCCTTGCAAGCCTTTCTGACGTTCTTCACCTGCTCTGGTCTGTTCTTACATAACCAAAGGCAGCTCAGCCTTGCTTATGCCTTACTCTGAATAAGCGGCCATCACACACCCTGTGAGTTCACTCACGCCGCTACTGCAAGCACAACCAGGCCACGAGCATAATGACCATGAGAGATTTGTTGTGATCAGATGGGCCAGATGTTCACAATTAAGAGAACATGTGCCTGGGGAGGAGAAGTGCGACCTTGGGTCCTTAGATCTTTGAGTATCTCTGTTTGTTGGACTCTGATTAGCAGCAACTAAAAAAAATAAAAAATAAAAAAAAAAAAAAAACCAACCAACCAATTAAACAGCCCCCCCCCCCATATACGAGAAATAAGAAAACCAAGTGGAAGCCAAAGGAGAAAACCAAATGCAGATAAAGGATCAAAGAAGCTCATTTTGCAGGTTAAGATACTGTTAGCATACCATATGACATTTGCATGTGTAACATTGGATTTGTCCTCTTATTACCTGGTCACTAAAGATTTCATTCCTGTTGGGGACAAGATTGCTATACCTGACCTAAAGCTGAATTTTATCAAGTTTAAACAATGTCAAGGCTGAGTTTCTGATGATACTCTTTTTGTTTTCTTACTTTATTAAGTCATGTTGCACTTCATAAATTGAAGGATGTGTTTTGTAATAAATATTCATGAAAGAAATATTCAGTAGATAGCTACATGCGTGGAGATTGCAATGCCCAAGAAGACACTTGCATAAAGCCAGTGGCCTTAGGCTCTACCAGTAGAGATCACAATGCTTGCACATAATTGATGCTAGTTGATAGAATTTGTAAGACCCGTCTTTCCTGACAAGTTCAGGGGGCTCAAAGATTGAACCAATACTTTTCAAAGAAATACCTGAACTTTGTGTTTGTTTAAGAAAACAATGGCTGACTCCAGGCTTTTAAAATGCAAAACAATGGGATGTATTATTTTCCTAACTATTGTTTTGTAAGTCAGTAATATTTGGCAGAGCCCTGAATGAAGGCGAGCCTGAGCTAATTAGAATAGCAGAGGCAGAAAACTGTCCTCCTGTGTGTATCGCTAGCAGTATACCCCATTTCAGAGCGGATTATGTGCCTGTGAGACACACAGGAAGGGCTGGTTTATGTGCTTTCTTCTTATGTGCACATTCCTAAGTTGTAGTTGGCATCCTAAAGCACCTTAAACTCTGAGATATAGAAAACATATTCCTTCTCTATTCTGTGGATGCATACAGGTCTTAGGCACTGCCCTGATCCTCCAGAGGATTAGGTACACTTTTGTTCACATTTTTGTTTGTTTAGAGTGGCAAACCTTTCTGTTTATCAGCTTAAGGTATTTATGAACTATAGAAAACTGGAATTTTGAATGTGGAAGGATTTGCTTGAGTTCTCTGGTCTTCTTTATTCAAGATTTTATTTAAGCACATCTTTTCTTGAAAACAGAAAACACACACATACATACAGAGAGAGAGAGAGAGAGAGAGAGAGAGAGAGAGAGAGAATAGTTGATTAGTGGATTCTTGGTGAAAATGGTTGACTGAATTTATAATTTCATATAATGTTCTGTGGTTCCAAAGCAAGAAATTATAGGAAACAAACAAACAAAAAGCAAACAAAACAATTTTAAAAAGAAAAAGGGGGCAGAGCGATATAAGTGCTTACAGAAGTATCAGCGTGGGCATGGTATGGAATATGAAACAGATGCTCCAAAAATCATTCCATAGAATTCCCAGAAGGAAAAATGGAGACAGCGGGAGAGAGGAAACGTAAAGGCGAAAGCTGAGACTTTTCTGGAAGTCCGGAGAAGTAGGTAAGTGTGGCGTCCATCTGCTCACTCTTGATACACTGCATAAAAATAATTTAGAATTCAGACTCAACATTCTAACGCTGTGTCGGAGGGCTGTCAGCACAAGGTTTAAAATGAATGGGTATTGTCTCTCAAGTGAGAAGCAGTGTAATAAATGTACTCCCTTAATATTTATTATGGTGGATCTGAGGACAAAGGAGATTAAATATGACACGTCATTTGTTTTTTTTACAAACTCAGGAAAACAACAGGAAGTAATAATTTGAGATAATGTGATTGTGCAAAGCTTCTCATTCCTTTCCAGCAACAATCTGAATGCCTTCTCCCGGAGTCTATGCACTGCGAGTGTGGGTGCACCCTGCTCCTCACAACCCCCACTGCTGTTTTTCTTTTACTTTAGAATAAACAGGACCTGTTAAAACCTGGATATGTTTAGAAACAAAATAAGACCAAATTAATTCCAGCACCACAAACAGAGGCCCCGCTAATGAGCCCTGCATCGATAAATGCGCACAATCTGCGTAATCTGTAGAGTTAGGGGCATTTGGAAGTACAAGAGCTCACGGAGAATGACCCGAGGCTGGCTCTGTGATCAAGGGAGCTAGTGATTTCCTAATGCTCGCTTCCCGGGAGGTGCTGAAAGTGGGATTATTCTGCAGGTCTCATAGAGAGTTCTCCTTTGATTTCCTATCCCACTAAGAAAGGAAGCTTGTTCTCAGAGCCTTCATCTGGGAACCGTCTTTGCAGCCCCCCTCCTGCCTTGGGGCCTCTATCAGCTTCCTCTTTACTCTGCCATGGGAGTCAGCAGCCCACCCCCAGCCACCGTACCCAGCCTCCCGCTGAGTGGGGTCCAGGTTCTTCCGGCCTCCTCTAAGCAGGCACGCCTGTCCCTTGGCCCAGGTGCATCTTTGTATTTACTGATGTTTATGTCACACGATTCCCCTTAGCTCTTAGCTCTCGATGAGCCAAACTGCGCAAGGCCTTTGTGAGGAAATGTAAGGCACTGATTGAGATTTTTCAGTCAGCAGCGCCTGTTTTGATGAAATTTACAATCCAATGGAGGATGCAGAATAGGATGTTAATTAATACACAAAACCAGAGCTCCTGGCAGTAAGGGCCAGAGGATGGGGACACGACTCTGACACTGAGGAGCATCCTTTTTTTCTATATTCTTTGTTTATATTCCAAAGACTTTCCCCTTTCCCAGTTCCCCCCTCACCATATGTCCCATAAGTCCTCTCCCTCTCTCATTCCCCAATCTCTCTCTCCCTCTCTCTCTCTCTCTCTCTCTCTCTCTCTCTCTCTCACACACACACACACACACACACACACACACACACATACACGCAATTTCTCTGTTCTGGTACTCTCCTACAAAACCAGATCCAGTCTTTTCAGGACCAGGGTCCTCTCCTTCCTTCTTCTAGGGAATCTTTTGATTTGCTAATTGTGCCTTGAGTATTCAGAGCTTCTGGGTACTCTTTTGTGATTGGGTTAACTCACTTAGGATGATATTTTCAAGATCCAACCATTTGCCTACAAATTGCATAAATTCATTATTTTTAATTGCTGAGTAGTATTCCATTGTGTGTGTGTGTATGTGTGTGTGTGTGTGTGTATGTATATATATATATATATATATATATATATGCCACATTTTCTGAATATAGTGGAGCATGTGTCTTTATTGTATGCAGGGGAATCCTCTGGGTATATGCCCAGGAGTGGTATGACAGGGTCCTCTGGAAGTGTCATGCCCAATTTTCTGAGGAACCGCCAGACTGATTTCGAGAACGGTTGTACCATCTTGCAAGAGGAGCATTCTTTATGAACAGGCTTTCCTCTTGTCTTTATCACTGGCATCTTCATGAGTTTATGAACTGACTGGCCTTCTGTGCAGCCTACCAGTAGGCAAATGACCAGCAAATGTCTGGGATTGACCACATGAAGCTCAAGAAGAAGGAAGACCAAAGTGTGGGTGCTTCGGTTCTTCTGAGAAGGGGAACAAAATACTCACAGGAGTAAATATGGAGATAATGTGTAGAGCAGGGACTGAAGGAAAGGCCATCCAGAGACTGTCCCACCTGGGGATCCATCCCATATACAGTCACCAAACCCCAACACTATTGTGGAGTCCAAGAAATGGTTGCTGAAAGGAGCCTGATATGGCTGTCTCCTAAGAGGCCCTGCTAGAGCCTTGCAAATACAGAGGCAGATTCTTGTAGCCAACCATTGGACTGAGTGCAGGGGGGGGGGCTGGGGCATGGGTGGGGGTTCCCCAATGGAGGAGTTAGTGAAAGGACTGAAGGAACTTTGCAACCCCATAGGAAGAATAATAATATCAACCCGCCAGACCCCCCAGAGCTCCCAGGAATTAATCCATTAACCAAGGAGTACACATGCATATGTAGCAGAGGATGGCCTTCAATGGGACCAGAGGTATTTGGTCCTATGAAGGCTTGATAGATGCCCCAGAGTAGGGGAATTGAGGGTGGGGAGGTTGGTGTGGGGTGGGTGGAGGGACACCCTCATAGAAGTAGGGGGAGGGAGGAAGGGATAGGGGGTTCCTAGGCTGGGGGAAACAGGGAAAGGGGAAAACATTTGAAATGTAAATAAAGAAAATATCCAATTAAAAAATAAAAAATATGTCCGTGATTGGTAAGTTTTATCATAGTTTATACACAGTAAGTTCTGAAAAGTGAGAGTGAAAAGGGCGGTATGTAAATCATCTCTTCCAAAGAGGCTGAGAGTTTGGTCTTGCTTCTGTTTTGCTTTCTGGAATAAACAGCAGTTGGTGGTGGGAGGTTAGCCTCCACAATCACCCAGGCTCAGGCACACGCAGCTTCTGGCAGGGTTGACTTCCTGTGTCTCATTAGAAACATTGCACAAGCCCTTGCTCTGTCTCCTCCCCCGTGCCAATGTCAGCATATCCGGGGGTGATTAATTTCTGCCACCCGGATCATAGCCAGCCTCAGCATCCGACTCCGCAATGCATCACTGTCAGACCCCTGACTTCTTGATATCTCTGTTCCTGGGAGCTGCCGGGAGATCAGATCACACCTGATGCTAAGCTCCGAGCCCGCACGCGCTGCCTGAGGAAGTGAACCATGAGAGGCACATTGTTTCTCTGTGCAAACGGGATGTCACCTCCCAGGCAGCCCTCGATCGTGATCATGTCTCAGTTTTCGAAGGGACGCCTTAATTTGTCTGATGTTAATCACTCTTAGGTCCTGAGGCAGAGTCACTGGATGCCAACCTGCGCTGCAGTGGGCTGCCTCTCTCCTGCCTGCCGTTGCAGGGTCTCCTGCTTGCCGTTGCAGGGGCCCAGGCTTGAGGAGGCAGAGACGTCTCTCATGTACACTCTGCGCTGTGCAGCGTGTCCTCCATACAGTGTGGAGACTGAGATGGTTTCCACATTTGAAACTGAGCTTCGACACCATTGCAGTTTTAAAACGTCTCTACCTGCAGTCAAAATACTGCACCCCAACCCCAACTCATGCAAGGACTCTTCGGGACATCAGCAGATGCACTCTCAATATATTGAATTATTTCTTTTCTAACCATGTAAGCTTTAAGTCCGCCTCCCTCCTTTTTGATCGCATTGCACTGCCAGGGTCACATGATCCCTTGCACTGATGCACTCTGGGATGAGCTGAATATAAAGAACACAGCATCCTCCCAAGCGCCTTCTTTTGACGCTATCTACTGTGATGGTATGATTCTTCCCTCTGTAGACTGAAAGTGGGGCTGCCTGCCTGCCGTCAGCAGAGCACAGGCTGACAGAGCACGCCCACTGTTGGGGACCCTCCTGTGCCCACAGCTCGGGCAATCCAGCTCATTTGGCTGGCATGATCCTAGCTCTGCTCCCTGCGCTCTCCGCACCAGCTGAGCTAGTGGCCTCGGGCACACAGTTTTACCCAGTGGTAATGACAGACCCATGTGTTTCGTGGTTAAGGGGATTCCAGATATAACACAGTTTAATTCTTCATTTTAAAGCTTAGCCTGTGAAGAACGGAGAGATTAAGAGCCTCGCCCAAGGCTAGCTACCCTGTTTGGTAAACAGGCAGGGTTTAGACGTTACTGCACAGATTCTTCTCGATAGCTTTAGCTCTCCCTGACCTTACCGTTCTCAGGGAACCATGTCCAGAAGAAGGCTCCCGGAAACATGTAGGGCATTCTTTAGGCGACATAAATCCCTCTTTCAAGTTGCTATGTGTGCTCAGGGATACAACTTCAGAAGAAGAGAGGAGGAGGAAGGAGAGCAAGCCCTGTGTCTAGAACCTTCTACCGATCAACAAGTAGCGCGCTCTGGGTGCTTGCTATGCACAGGGCACTGTTCAGAATACTTGGCTCCATGTTACCTATCCATTTAGTTGCTGAACCACTGAATGTAAAAGTGGTTTACTCCTATCGCACCCATTTTACAGATTGAGGAAACAGCAGCAGAGTCACCCAGCTAACACATGTCCTAAAGGGATCCACCCCTCGGTCCCATGTTTCTTCAACTATAAGAGACTTGAGCATCTCTCTGAAGTGGAGGTGTAACTGCTTTTACAGATGAGGCGAGCAAGGCCATAAGAGAGCTGTACCTCAAGTCAGGACATTTATTCCGCGCTCCTCCTCTGTCTCTGCTGAAGCGCTACCACAATCCATCAATCAAACCGTGAATGGAGTCTACAGCAGCTGATTTCAGCTGACGGATTATGCCTGGTAATGCTCTTCATGGGCTGGGGATGAAATGCTTGCCACAGCTCTTCTCCCTAGACGCCCAGTGTAGCTTCCAGCACACAGGCTGTCGAACGAGCAGGCCACAAATGACATGATTATAGCAGCCTGGCACGTCCCTGCCCTGAACTCTGCGCGGTGGTTTGGATCCACTGCCCTGCCTGGATCGGAAGGAAATTTCCCAAGGTTCATTGTGTGGAGAAGGCCCTCCATCTGTCAGTGGTTGTCTTTAAAGTAGCTGGCCAGAGGGGCTGTGGGAGAGCAAAGCTCTAATCTGGATTCACGCAGGTCGCACGGCTCCACGTGTGAATCCCAGGTCCAGCAGGGCATGAGCGAGCAGCTGTGATATTGTCATGGCCTTACACTTCCCGCACAGGGACGACGAGGAGAGAAATCGCTTGTAGAATGTGTGTTAGGTGGATGCTTTTGCAGGCAGGAGGTTGTTCCAGGGAGACTTCCCTGAAGATATTCTCCAATTAGGGATGGGGAAGGCTGCCAGGGGCCACCAAGTTCCACTATTCTGATAAGACAGAGTTTAGCTAGAGAAAAATAGCCTTCAAAATCTTACCTGTATGATTTCATTTTGGTTGGGGCTTGTCCCTAATCCTATAACCCAAAGATTGTTTCTTATTAACAACTTATATTCATTGCTTTTATGCCAAGAGGTAGCTGTTTCCTAGTTTTACCAAATAATTTTTCTACTTTATTTCTTCAAACGAAAGAATCTTATTTCTTTAACACCCCCGAAAAATCATTACTCAGAAAAAGAGAAACTGGACCCAGAATTCTGTGGCTTCTTAATCCCATGTGATGACTGTTTACATGTACTGAATTAGGAAAATAGAATTTGACCAGGGTTAGATCTCCTGCTGTAGGACAGTGATTAGTGGCTTATGGGGCAAAATTAAACTCAAAATATTAGTTTTCTTGCAAACAACTATGTACAATGAAACAACATTCTAAAAGCAAATCAACATTGAAAATGCCCAGCCTCACAGCTGTGAAGCACAGCGCCGGGTCTTTTCTTGAAGGAAAATGCACTTTTCACGCCACCTCTACAATTTTACATTATTTAATAAAATATTCCACCCAACATTTCGATGTTAAATGTATATTTATCAAAGGCGACAGAAGAGAATTTATAGGTCAAAGTCAGAACAGGAACCGGCCCAAGCATACACACTGCTTTGCTCCTATAGTCGTGGTAACAGGTTAGATGGTGCCTCCTAAAAATTCTCACAGTGAAGCCCCAACCTCCAATGCATTTTGGCAGAGAGCATTTGGGGACGCGATTATGGTTAAAGGATGTCATAAAAGCAGGACCCTAGGTCAACAGGACTTCAGCATCCTTCCAAGAAGAGATGCCGGCGAGCTGGAATCTCTCAGCTACTCCAGGACTCAGTAAAAAGTCAACAGTCTTCTGAGGTCAGGATAACTACCTTATCCATAATTATGATATTTTAAATTTTAAGAAAATACCTGGTTTGTGGCATTCATTATGGCAGCCTTAGCAGACTGATATTGTTACCAAGTATTCTTTCCGAAACTTGACGACCTATAGATACTTAGAAAGAAGCAGAACATAAGTAAAAATAGTTTCTTGAGGTCTGGAAAGAGTCAGGCGGCCAGCAGTGATGGGGTGTCCTTAGTACCGTGAAGGGAGCCCGGGGTGGGCTGGGGAGTATTTCACGGAATTTCCCCGGCTCCATTCTTTAAGCCATTCCACATCCCCAGCGACATTTCCACCTTCCTTCCCCTGTAGATTTCCATTTTGAGAGCCAAAGGTCCCAGATGGCTACATTACTTATACAATGATGGGACAAGCTCACAGTAATTTTAATCTCAATAGACACATGAAAATCAGACAGACTGCCATTCATCTGACTTAATCCACAAGCCAATTAGCACAAGGTGGTCAATTAAAGTGTCTCCTTCTCCCACGGTCCGCATCTCACTGCTCATTTGGCTCGTGCTGATGGTTCAGACTTGAAAGTGAAGTTTTCATTCAGTCAAACACAGTAGTGTTACAGTAACGGGCAAAGGTGCGAGCTGGGCCAAAGAGAGGCTTGCTTAGCAAACACCTGGGTAGGCTATTCCTAGTGGTTTTGACAGGTCTTTTGAAGTCTATTAATCACCGTGGGGAAACACATCAGCTTGTTCCAGTTAGTTTCAGGCATAGCAGCAATCTGCCTTGACAAGTTTACTGTAGTTCTGGGGAGAAGCAGACATGGCAGAAGACAGGGCCTCAAAGGTGAAAGGTCAGCGCTGGGCTTAGCCTCACCCAGAAATATCGCAACAACACTTTCTGCTGTTACTTCTTTACACATTTCATAAGACGTTTTTTCAAAGCCTGCTCTCTTGCTCAGAAGCTTTAGACTAATGATGGATGGTGAGATGTAAAGGTGTAATATAATATAAATAATATAATAAATATAATATAATATAATATAATATAATATAATATAATATAATTAATATAGCATGTGCCTGATTTTGTGGTTTTTCAAAATCTAGCAGCTTTGGAAATATATTTGTACAGCTGAGGTAAAACTTTAAAAAAATACTTCTTACGTGAGAAAAAGAATTGTCAGTCTTATAAAAGACATCCATGTGCTCTAAACCCTAACTAAAAATAATTGAAAAGGTTATTCTAGCTAATTGTGGTCTGAAGGATCTCTCTCTCTCTCTCTCTCTCTCTCTCTCTCTCTCTCACACACACACACACACACACACACACACACACACAATCTCTTTCACTAGTGGTTTCACTAGATCTCAAAGGCTATCTATCTTTGAGTACAAAGAACATTTTGGGATATCCATTTAATATGTCAGCATCAAAGAGTTACTCCCATAGCCTCAAGATGCTCCCAGCACTCTGAGCAAACGGTCTGAGCGTGAGGCGGATTTTGGCTTTGGACTGTGTCCCAGGAAAACCCCCACATCCTGCAGGGTTTTCCCTGAACAATGGCAGCCGTGGGTGACTCTCACTGCTATGAACTCCGTCGTGTTTCTCAGAAGCGTGGGACATGTTGGCGCCGCCTCTTCAGACGGTGGCCAACCCGGGTGCTCATGGGTATTTGGGATTTTAATGCCACGTGTCTTTGAACTCTTCCTACATCCTTTTAGCTTTGCAGAGCAGTTTTTACTTGCATTACGCCTCACGTTTCCTGAGGACGGTCCTACAGGGTAGCCACAATATGCTTGCTTTTCACAGACCCAGAGGACTTCTGAGTTTAGGAGTTCAGCTCCAGGACAACTAGGTGGGCTGACACTTAGTGGGGAAGCTGTTCGTTTATACAAGGCAAGTGATTTGAAAATGTTAATTTTGTTGTTTAAAAGCACAAACATGCTCATGTGTATGTCAGAATTAAAGGAACCTCTAATCCTCTCAAACTAAGTCCCTGAATCTGAAGACACTTTCTATACCACAGTGGCTTCATACTAAGGTTGCCAGGATAGAAGCTGCGAAGACAAAAGAGATTTCAACTCCTTTGAAACCTGCAGATCAGGGGCTGTGTGCAGGACACGTGATACCAGTGTTTACCCCTGCCTGTTCAGAAGAGATATATATGCAAAACCGTGGCAAACAGGGACAGGAAAGAATAAGGCTTTAATAAGGCTTTAGGTCATTTTTGTCTTTGGACACTTGCACTTCTAGATTTCGCTCCTGGATTTTTCCTTGGAGGAAAGAGAGAGGGGAAGAGGGGAGACAGACAGACAGACAGACAGACAGACAGACACACACACACACACACACACACACACACACGCACAGAGAGAGAGAGAGAGAGAGAGAGAGAAAGAGAGAGAGTCTGTGAGTCTGTGTATGTCTCTGGCTACAAACACAGACACACATATACATACTCATACAGATACAGATATAGAGGCATATATATTTATATATATGTATAACAAATATGACTCAATACATACATGCATATGTATGTAAATATACATGCATATATACATATATACATATACATACACACACGCATATATATACATATATACATATATATACATATATATATATATATATCAGGGTTGCCAGGAAATATATAAGATGCTCTACTAAGTTTTAATTTCAGATTAACAACACTCTTTTAGTATCATTATATTTCAGATATTGCATGATACTGCATGAGGTAAATTACTAATTTATCAGAAATTCAAATTTAACTGCACCTGCACTTATGCTAAAAACAGCAGTCTGAATAAGTGCCTGAATGTATTTATGCATATTCATACGTGGATATAGAGTACATGTGAATATAGCCCTCTGCAAATGTATAATATGCAGTTATATGGAACACTTCCAGGTGCTAACAGGATTCTAACGGACCCTAATGCTAACCCTGCCTCAGGTGTGACTGTGTTCTCCGTATGTCACAGTCGTCTTTCGCGAGGTGCACCTTCAGTGTCTGCCTCCTGGGTCACTTGTTCAGTGACCGAGATGGCGATGCTTAACTGCAGTGGGAGACACAGCAGGTCAACTGAGGACCACAGAGTCCAGAGAGCCCACATTAGAGGTAAGTCAGTAGACGGGACCCGCCAGGGAGTGTCCACCCATGGGCACCAGCTTGGGTTGGCAACCGAGACCCACTAACGAGAGAAAAGGCTTGGGTCCTGAGACCTCATTGTGTGACAGGAATGACCAGGCACACCCCAGCATATGTGATCGCAGGGACTGTGGACTGCCATTTTAAAATCATTTTCTTATCACTATCAGTCAATGGTGACTGCACATGGGTCCCTCTCCGCCCTGGCCTATAGCGGTGACCACTCCCAGCACACCAAACACCTCCCGGGTTCTGTTTCTGCATTCCAGGGCACATTCAGCACAGTTCCCGTTGTGGCAAGTTCTGCTAGTACAATGCCATTTTAGAAATTTTTATTTTTGCCAAAAGCATTTAAAGGAGGGGATAAAAGAGAGGCCAGTAACAGAAGCCTCCTCACGCTCCATGATACATTAGTGGCATTTTAGAATTACAGCCTCACAGGTTTCCTGAAGAAATGCGACATTTTTCATCTTTGGTGGCTGTGATTAAGTAACACGCACTTTGCACGATCCCTGTGGTGACACAGCTCTGTGACAAAGGCCTCCTGTGCGGCACTCTGGTCATTAACAACTACACAAACCATTAGGAAACAGTAGCCGGGTTGCTAACAAACCCTTCAAATTATGGTTTCCTTTCCAACGTGACAGGGAGGAAAACGAACGGGTGGTGGCGGTTGCATAAAGTGGGAAGTTGTAGGCTGTGCACACAGTTAGAAACGCACAACACGCAGAAGGGGTCGCGCACAACGACAGACGCGCGACTCAGAACATTTCCCAACAGAGCCCTGGGTAAACCATCCTCATCCAGACGATGAAAGGTTTAGTTTTCATTTCTGGATCGCACAAATTCTACAGGCTGTCTCCCTCAACAGCCGATCGCTCTGTCTCTGGGCACTTGCTGCCCTGGGCTTCAGGCTTTTTAAATCTTTCAAGCGGTGACCTGAGCCCACACATTGGACGCGATTGGAGACAAACCCCTGCGAGGAGAATGGAAGCTTAGGCAGGACTCGAAGGAGGTGAGCGGCCCGTAGACCTCTGTTCCGCGGTGGCCATCACGAGAGGGCCCCACAACTGCTAAGGCAGGTTCTAGCTATGCATGAGGGACACACCCCACAACTCCTTGGAGTGTCCCGGCATCACAAACGTTTAGCCTGTTTGCCTTGAGCTCCTCGCGGACGGGGAGCTCCGTTTGTGGCCCCGTGTTTCCTGGCACACTGGCTCATCTTTCGGGGGCGACCCGGCTTGCGGGCAGTGATTGACTATGTGGTAGGCTTTCCCCTGAGCCAGTGTAGCCCAGAGCCCAGCTGCACGCTTGGCATTCCATCTTCCCAGTGACATGTAAAAATGAGAAGCCAAACACAGCGGGCTATTAGGACTCCCATGGCCCTTTTAGGAAGGCCGGGCCTTCATCCATAACATGTGGCACCGTGCCAGCCCAAGGCGACGACGCCTCAACCATCCGGAGTTCCTTACAGACTGCTCTGGTTTTGTCCCTAAGATTAAATAGCAGAGAATGGGGAGCCGTTTACTTGTTAACTCTCTTCTTGTCTTCCCCTAGACATGGTGTGTTCCAGTGGTGGACTGCGCAGCCTTAGTGTAAAATATAAAACACGTGGGAGCAAGAAAGGGCTACAGAAAACAAATTAACAACCAATGGGGTGTTTTTCTATAAAAACAAGCTTGATTTTCTTAAATAAAAATTTTAGTTGTTTATTGTGAATATATATATATATATATATTTTAAATATGGACCCAGTACCTAGGCCTCAGCTCTGTGTATGAAGGAATTTAGTTCAGAGGAACTTCATTTCTCTATTATCTGGGTTTTGTTCCCAATTGTATCCCATAGATACTCAATTTGTTACCTTCACCAGCCTCCTTTGGAGACTCGACTCAACATCTGTAACTCTGAAAAAGATTTCCCTGTGGGAACTTCCACCGCTCCAGTTATTAATAGAAGGGACACAAAAGGCCGGGAGGGGAGGATTGGATTCTTAAAAATCGGAAGATAAATCTCCATTTGTTTCCTTCCTTCAAACTTGCTTCTGATCCCCCACCCCCCAGCTTAAGATGTTTTCTTGTTCACCGATTTAATCCAACTTTGTCCAAATGCTGACATATTCTAACACGAGTCCATTTCAAAGGCCATCACTCTCCCCCCACGCCACGGAGTCTGCCGCCTCAACTCTCTGAATATCCTTTTATGTTCACTTGGGAGTTTATTATATACCTGGTTGACACTTCCCACTGCAACCCAAGTCACACAAAGCCTGTTGTCCCAGTGCCTTGCTTAGCAAGCGTGTGTGACTGAAACTGTCACGAAACGTCACAAACGCCCATCAGCTGGAGGGAATCTGTATTCTCCCGAACATTAGCCATCCTCACATAGACTTTCCAGCATCCATTCGCTTCTTATAAAATTCCTACATCAGGGGCTGGTGAGGTGGCTCAGCGGTTAAGAGCACCGACTGCTCTTCCAGAGGTCCTGAGTTCAAATCCCAGCAACCACATGGTGGCTCACAACCATCCTTAATGAGATATGACGCCCTCTTCTGGTGTGTCTGAAGAGAGCAACAGTGTAATTACATGTAATAATAAATAAAATTTTTAAAAAATTTCCCACATCGGTACTAATGTGCATTCAATAACGTGCACATGCATAAGGTATAAAGGAAGTAGGTGAGACCCAGGCTTTCTGCAGTTGCATTTTGGGAAATAACACCAAATGATCGGAAAAATCAGAAAACTGTACAAAGGGTGCTGCATGCCTTTTATCCACAATTGGCCACAACTTTCTGTTTCTGCTTCTCATAGTTACACATGTGTCAGTATACACAGCTGCACACACATCCATATTTATTTATTAATATGTGCCACTTAAAAGATTTCTCTTTTGTAATGGTGGAGATTGAATCCAAGCCCTGGGCATGCTAGGTATGTGCCCTCTATAACAGACTCCAGCTGTCACCTAGACTATGAGGATAACATTTGAACACATGCTTAGGGGGATGTTTATGTGTTAACATCTGCATGCTAACAAAGACATAGAATACTGTTTAAAAGTAAGTCGCATATACTATAAGCCTTTATTCGGTAGTACTTATGTGTATGTTCCCCATGAAAAAGAGTTAGCTCCTACATATGCTCATGGTGAAGCTGTTAATCATACTGAATTTAGCAGTCACACACTAGTTTACACTCTATATTCCTACCCAGCCTCATTCCTACCCATCATTTTCTTGGCATAGGCCCCAGCCTAGGACCATACACTGCATTTCAATGCCACTTGCCTTTGGTCTCTCTTAATCAGGAGCAACGTATTAGTTTTTCTTCGTTTTAACGTCACTAGCACTTTAATTCTATCTATTCTATTTGTATGAGTGTTTTGCCTGCATGTACTGCCTGTCTGTGCACCAACTACTTGCAGAGGCCAGAAGAGGGCAACAAATTCCCTGGAAATGGAGTTACCGTAGATGGCTGTGAGATGCCGTGTGAGTTTGAACTCAGGTCTTCTAGAAGAGCAGGCAGTATTTCTAACCACTGAGCCATCGCTCTAGTTCTAGACAATGGCAGTTTTTTTTTTTCAGTCATTAAGGGGATCTTTAAGGGTCCTGGGAGTGAACTGGCCAGAGGACGGACTTTAAGTGGATTGTGTACACTGTAACAGGATGAAGCAATTTGACTGCGTGGAGGCAGGCGCCAGTGAGAGCCTTCCCAGCCTGTGCACAGTTGAGCTGGTCAAGGCTGTTGAGCCACAGCTTGTCCTGTGTGGAAAACCAATGATTAGCCTACAGCTTGCTCGCGTGTTGGCCATAGAGCATGTTAAGATAGAGGCGTCTGCTGTGTGACAACCAAACACCTGAGGATGGATGACAGACATGCCCACAGAGCCACCAGGTAAACTGGAGCACACAGGCCGTCCTGGTCTGACAGCTGGTCGACCGCAGCCTGGAAGTGCTGGGAATGCTGGAGCATGTTCTACACACACACACACACACACACACACAGAGAGAGAGAGAGAGAGAGAGAGAGAGAGAGAGAGAGAGAGAGAGAGAGAGAGATGGTTGTAATGCTGGTGTCGGCTCACTGGTAATTTTCCTTTGTTAGATCATTCAAAGGAGAACATTTTATAAAAGATAAGATGCATTTTTTTTTAACAGTTCGGATAGTAGAGATTTTTTTAAATTATCTGAAAAAGGACTTGGCACTTTTCCTAGGGCCATGTGTTCAGACCCTATAGTCAGTTGACAGTTCATGGCCATCTAGTGTTCCTGTTTGGGCTCGCACGAGCAGTTCCACCCACCTTCCATCTTCATAGTGCTCAGTGAAATGGAGTAAGGATTGGTAAATGCCTCTGAGTGGGGACCTGTGTCCCTCAGATGCAATCATGCAAGTCAAGTAGGGAAGGCAGGTGACACTCCTCTGACAAAACCCACATCCTTCCTGCCTCATGGACAGCTAAAGACCCTTGGCTCTAGCTAAGCCTCATGTCTCTTTCTTGTTGGCCAGCATCACCTTAACTAAAGCCACACCCACACAGATTTTCAAGCAGAAAACAACAACGGAAGCCTCACCAGCGCCTGGGTTGCTGATGTCAGTGGGGGCCCTGAACCTTGACAGTGTTGCAGGACAATGTCTCTCTTAAGGAAGTCCCACAATAGAATGTCTGTGTAACATAGATGAGGTCTTGGCAAAAAACATCAGGGCCCTTCTATCAGCAGAGGAGGAGAGGACCAAGGGAACACAATCAATCCCAGAGTGATGCTCTATATCAGCAGAGGAGGAGAGAAACAAGGGGAAACAATCGATCCCAGAGTGGTGCTCTGGCTGCTCAAGGCAACCACACCCAGGCAGGACAGAAAGAGGACGTGCAGCCCGACGGACTCTAACCACTGACCAGCTAGGAACATCACAAGGATAGTTCTCACTGCTCCCGGGGCTCCCTTTCTCTCCTGTTAAAAAGGAAGAAGTAAGCCATAGAGGGTAGGGCTTTACAAGGCTGTAGAAAATGGTGTGACAGTGTCCTGCGCCTGGTGCTGTCCGGGGGCTTGTTCCTGAGATGAGAAGGCAGGGTCACAGGTCAGGAATCTACAGAACACAGAAGTTACCAAATGAGGCTGTGGTCTTCACCAGGGGCTGGCTTGAGCCTCGTGGTGTAGGGTATCATGACAATCAGGCTTGGTATGAAGAACTTGTGACTCTATCCGCACTAGCACTGGGTTGGTAGGAGACATAGTAGGCTCCTCAGATGCAATAACTCTAATGTAGGGGACAGAGTTCCCACCTGGCTCTGGGCAGCTGCAGAGGAGGACAGAGGAACTGACCCTGCAAAGAGATCTGGCTGAGACCAGCAGCAGTCACTAAAATCCCTCTTCTCTTCACCCGAACAGAGCCTTGTGGACAACTGCTAGCTTCTCCGTGAGGGAAATGGCTTCACGTTTCTTTTAAATCAAACTTAGGTACAAAGAAGTGTCCACTCACATCGCAGGGAGCTCTTTGAGCACGCGGGGCTAACTGATTCCACTGATGACAAAGCCAGCCATTTCCTTAAACAGAAGGGACCAATAGGAGAGAAGACCCCGTGCCTACGGTCAAGCTTCGGGCAGTCCCAGGGGCCCAGACTCCCGAGAAGAGACACAGAAGGGAAGGCACAGGGCTGTCAAGGCAGCCCTCATTTATGGCACTCTCCTCCTCCCCGTCCTCCTCATCCTCGTCGTCCTCGTCGTCCTCCTCCTCCTCCACGTCCTCGTCCTCCTCCTCCTCCTCCCCGTCCTCCTCACCTCTTGCTTTCTGGCTCAGCGTCATTAGCGCGGCGCCACGCCCTGCTGCACACTCGCCTTTCTAGGTCACTGAGACATGACGTGAACATCTTTCCTGATATTCATCTTTTTCTCTGAGAGCGGGCTGGGGGATGAAGAAGGGCAAGGAGTGGGAGCGGTGGCTGCTGGGAGGGTGGAGAATTCATTTGCATTCATTTCTCACCCTCTTAACTGGCATATCACTTCCCCGCTCACACTGTCTGGGGCCCGGTCTACATTGTGGCTGGAGCAATTACTGAGCTCGGCAGAGGTAATCTGACCCATAAAATGGCGCAGACCCAGGTCAAGACTGGGCCTACACGTTCCTCAGACATAGGAATCTTACCCAAAATTATGAGGTAAGGCACAAATACGTTTCCCAATTTTTTTGAAAAGGATGTCAATACAATACACAAAATTACACATATGTAAGTATATAATTGTATAATAAGCTATAATATACAAGACAATGTTATTATAACAGAATGTTAAGCTATATTACAGGTATATAATATAGCTAGAATATATGGTATTTTAATGCATATTATAGCTTATTATAGATATACATCTATGGCCTCAAATATTTCTCTGGAGTTTTCTTATGTTTTGTCTTCCTCTCCCAATGGTTTCTATTGTCAATGTCATAAGATCTAGACCTACCTGAGAGACAAGCCTCTGGGCACATCTGTGAGGCAGTTCCTCAAATGGCTTAACTGTAGAGAGAGGAGACGCTCTCCCTCCCTGGAATCCTGGGACAAATACAAAGAAGTGGGCTGGGCACAGTGTTTCCCTGTGCCCCTGACCTCAGCCACAGTGGGACCTGTGGTCTCGCGCTCCTGCTGCTACAGCCTGCCCAAAGTGATGGGGTGGGAGCTAAAATAAACCTTCCCACAAGCGACTTCTTGTCAGCCATTTTGTCATAGCAATAAGGGACAGTAACTAAGACATTTCTCTGCCAGACCCTAAGCTTTCTAAGGCTTTAACTGGCAGCAGGGCATTACCAGGGGCAATACTCAGTGTATTTCAGTTGAATATAAGATTATGATTAATTCTTAGATTTGAATTAATATAAAAGACTAAGGGGTGGATAAAATACCCTATTTTAAAAATTTAAACCCGTATAAGCAAGTAAAAATATTTTAGAAATATTGGGGAATTTTTGGTTGAGGTTCAGTGTCACAATGCTTTGTGCTAATAGAAAAGAAAGAAAAACAAAAACAAAAACAATGTAAAAGCCGGGCTATGGTGGCGCACGCCTTTAATCCCAGCACTTGGGAGGCAGAGACAGGTGGATTTCTGAGTTCGAGGCCAGCCTGGTCTACAGAGTGAGTTCCAGGACAGCCAGGACTACACAGAGAAACCCTGTCTTGAAAAAACAAAAACAAAAAAACAAAAAACAAAAAAAAACAATGTAAAAACAAACAAACAAACAAAAAACCAACCAGGTTATGTGACCTCCTCCCTCCTGCTTCATTAGTCTGTTTCCATTTTCTTTCCTCTACCATGAATTTGAATCTATAATTTCTGCTTTGACCCGTATAGTTGATAAAAAGTAGGGCCAATCAAGCTTGGGAATTTAGGATTATCATTTTAGGACGACTTACGGCTGGATGCAAGCCTATCTCAGTTTTCTCTTTTTAGATGTATTTACTGGCTTTATGTGCCTTTGTGGTTTGCTGCATCACGTGTGTGTACAACCATCACGAGGCGTGTGATCTGGTGGCTTCAGATGTCCGAAGAGGGTGTCAGATTTCTAGGTGCTGAAGTTGGAGATGGTTGTGAGCCGCCATGTTGGCAGTCCAGTCCAGGACTTTTGGAAGTGCTGCAGCGCTCTGACCTGCTGAGCCTCCCCTCCCCTCCTCCTCCTCCTCCTCCTCCTCCTCCTCCTCCTCCTCCTCCTTCTCAGGTTTTCACATTCTTTCTGAACCAAACCACCTTCTGAAGCAGCCTGCTAAGTCCTGAATCTCAGTGGCAGGAAACCCTCCCTCTCTCTTTTCAGCTTTATCCTGAATCACTGGGAGAGAATCCTGGGTCCTCTCATGCTGCTGTTCCAAGACAAGATCTATAAGCAGGATAGCCGGAGACCAACACATTAGACACCAAAACCTTGACTTTCCCTTCAAACAACCTATCTATTCGGAATGAGACTGGGGGCTGGAGAGACAGCGGGCAGGTAAGAGTATTTGCTGCTTTTGCAGAGGGCTCATTTCCACTCCCAGAACCTAGACGGCAGTCCCCGTCATCAGTAACCCCAGTTCCAGGAGGATCTGATGGCCTCCCTGGCTTCCACTGAATGCATATAAGGAAAAATAAATAAATCTTTAAAACAAAGAATGAAGCTGGTTACACAGGCAGGGGAGGCGCAGCTGCTGTGGAGGTCCAGTGGTGCGTTCTGTATAAATGTTCCTTATGCTTTAGAGACATACCTAAGCCTGTTTATTCTCTGATATTCGAACAGCAGCTAGAATGCGGGGCAGAATCTCCACTGTATAGAGTTCTATTAGAAGGTAGGCTTTCCAAAGCTTGTTCAGAAAGAACATTCTTTTTTAATCAGCTCAGGTCTTACCAAAGCTGTGAGTCTCTGAAAACAGCAAGGCATCCCTGAGGGTTTCTGCTGCTGTGATGGAAACACCATGGTCAAAGAACAAGTAGGGGGGGGAGGGTTTATCAAGCTGTACTTCTAGATCCATCCATTGTTGGTAAAAGTCAGGACAGGAACTCAGACAGGGCTGGAACCTGGAGGGAGGAGCTGAGGTAGAGGCCAAGGAGGGATGTTCCTCACGGGCTTGCTTCTCTCGGCTTGCTCAGCTTGCTTTCTTATAGAACCCAGGACCACCAGCTCAGGGATGGCACCGCCCTTAATGGGCTAAGACCTTCCACATTGATCACTAATTGAGAAAATGCCTTAGAGATGGATCTCATGGAGGCATGTCCTGAAGGAAGATTCATTCTCTCCAACGACTTTAGCCTGTGTCAAGTTGACACACAAAATCAGCCAGCACAAGGCATACAAACAAATACAACCCTAGAAAACATCCATGAGAGTGCTAACATACTTTAAGCACTTTAGGCCAGTACACTAGCCTCTACTGACCTGTCAACACCAGAAACATGGAAGTGTGTTCAGTGCAGAAGACAAAACTCGGCCCCATTCTCTAGCGTGATGTTCTACCACTGAACTACTGACCTACCTACCCCGAGTGTCAGATGTCAGCTCACAGAGAATCAGTTGCGCTTTGCTGTGAACTTACTTGTGTTCTCCGTCATGTGGAAGAGTCCATAAAACAAACTTAGGAAGAGAATCAAATATTTTGAAAGAATGGGTCAAGGAGCCTTGCAAAGACTGTTGGTAGAGTTTGGACATGACAAGTCAGCAGGGCTGGGAGGGAAACCTTGAAAGGAAATGTGGGAAATGCTAAGGGGAGAGCTTATCATTATTGATTTTGTTTGGTGCAAGGAAAGTCATAGACAGAGAACTCTATGGTAGTCTCCTCCTCCTCCTCCCATGGCCTTAGACTAAGATTCCCAGGTGAGGCTGTGAACAGCAGTGCACAGCAGAAGTCCTAGAGCTATGGAAACAAAGAGGGAATATTAAGAGTTCAAGAACAACTTCATCAGCTTGGCAAATCTGAGGCTAGCCTGGGCTATACCAGACAGTCTCAAAATCAAAAAGATAGCCAATGACCATTGCTGTGTCTGCGCAGCGTCCATCTCTACTGACACTTGGGAGTTACACTACACTAGTCTTCTCCCCCTTTCCCATCAGGGAAGGCTTATGTGAACATATATATTTTCCAATATTTTATTATTTTTTTATGAACCCTTTAACTTTCATATTTTTTTATAGCTGAAACAATAGGTAAGGGTGGGTCCTAGGTTGTTAGTAACTAGATGATGGCCAGTAAAATGCCGAATTAAGCCATTCTAGAAGGTATAGTCTAGTCATTCGAGAAGAGCCAACGCAAAGCCATTTCCAATCTCCAGTTGGTGGGACAGATGACATGGGTGCCAGGCCTCTTGCTATCAAGCGGTGCTTTACCCTAAAGAGTTTCTAAAAGCAGACTTTTTCTTTCCTGAGAAGCATTTCTCCTTCTTCCATATGGAGAACACATTTAAGCTAGCTCCACTTTACACTGGCGTATCTGTCCATTCACTCATTTAAACCCATATAATTTTATTGCTGCTTTGACTTCAGAGCTGCACTTCATGCTGGGGTATGATGATAGCCCAGTTATGGTTCTCAGTGTGACAGATGACGTCACACACAGTGCAGCATTCTTTAGCCCTGTTTCTACTCCTTCTCTTCTTGGTTCAAGAAGAACTATTTGTTCCAAATTTCCAGCTAAGATACCAGAGATGGCATATGCTGCTCTGCCACTTGCTTTGGAATCTGCATGTCAGCGGGTGGAACGTGTGTGTGGATTCGTCGCCGTGACTATAATAGAAGCGGGGAGGTAAGGGCTGGCCAGGGCAGGAACACTTAGCCTTTTATATCTCTGGTGGGTGTGTGAAATGGCCCAGCCATGATGGGAAACAATCTGTGCTCCTTCAGGATGTTAACCACATGCTACAGCAGTTTTACTCCTAAGTATATGCCCCAGTTGAGAGCTCGGATTTAAACAGATATTTGTGCTCTAACCTTCATAGAAAGAAATAGGAAACGACAGTGGTGTGTATCAAGGGGTGAGCGTGGGAACAACGCAAGGGAGTATTGTTCAGTTGCCAGTAGAAATGAAGTTCTCAGATATTGTCCAACATGGAAGGATCGTGGTGACATTTTGCTAAATGAAATGGAGGGAATGAGTGAAATATTATCAATTTCATTTACATAAAGTTCTCAGAATAGGTAAGTCAGGAGAGAGAAAATAGAATAAAGAGCATCAGTGTCCCGGAGGTAGGAAGGGGGAAATATCACTTAGTGGGTTGTAGAGCTTGTAGCCGGTTCAGGGAGAAACCTCAGAACTTGGCAGCAGTGAGAGTTACACTAAATTAGGAATAAAATTAGTGTCATTGGCTTGCACACTTCAAAAGCAATTTTGAAAAATTTGATGGCATATCTTGATCATGAAATAAGTTCTGTTATACCAACAAAAGGTGGGACATGACAATTTTTATCATTTTAAAACAGAGATTCAATGTGTATAGATATTACCAAGGCCTGCTTCACCCACAGCAAAACCCAGGAACAAAGTGTGGATTCTGGAGCTATCACGGAGTACCAATATCTGGAACCATCTGGCAGCTCCTGATGCCTGTGAGATGTTCCTGGAAGACACTCCAACTGTTGGGTCATCTTAGCACACTGAGCACCAAGTTGGCCCTTCTGTGAATCACTCTTTGATTGTAACACAGTTACAGGCAGGAACTTTTACCTGTTGTAGTTGAGATGAAGTTTTTTTTCCCCTTTACATCTCTGAGACACTGAGTGGAGACTGTTTGTCATCTGTTGGCCAAGTGTTGTGCGGCGACAAGCCAAACTCCTGAATCATATGCTCTTAAACAAGAGAAAAACTGACCCTGGAGTAGAATCTCTGTTGGCTGGGAACTTCTTCTTGTCCTTTGGATGTCACATGCTTACTGCATGAGTTGACATAAGCCATGATACCTCTCTAATCCTCAATTCACACCAGGAACATGAGCTGGTATTGCTCTTCCAATGAACTGGACAGAGGTTAAATGGGATTCATGTATGGAAAGTCTAGCACCAGGCACCCGGTGAGTGCCTGTGGGGTCTAGATGTAGCGAAATGGTTCAGATATACTCCAGAATTCTCATACTTTTATGAGATAGCTAATTTTTCAATGATACTAGAATTAAATTTGCAAAAGCCAGATGGCACAGTACAAAGATAGTTCCTCCTAGTTCAGAGGCAAATGCATATTTTTTCTCTCTGGAGACACCAGTAAATATCAGTAGGGGGGCTTTATTATCTTCCTTGGAAGGCAAGACATTAAGAAAGTTAATGTTTCAAATCCTTTATAGTTCTGCAATTTGATTATTAATAAAGATTAAACAAAATATTCACCTTTCTAACAATAATTGTTATAACCAATTTGTTTCTCATGAATTTTATATTTAGGGTTTGGGGTCTCAGAAATTTTATATTTAACGTTTAGGGTCTCTTCTTCAGTAAGCTATTAGGAACTGTATAGTCACTTGTAATGAGGAGAACACAGGAAAGATGAGCTCAGCAGTCTTCTAGTGCAGTGGCTCTTAGGTTCTAGCTAAGTTCTACTGAAGAGAACCTGAGGGTGGGCCCCCTAACCTGTGTTTAATAAGTTCCAATGCTGAATACATTGAGAACCACGGCTAGAATAAATTCCCGGTCCCCTGTCTCCCTTCCACTCCTTCTCAGTTTCCTCTCCTCCATCCTCACTACCTCTGCTGCTCCAATAAAGTCTATTGAGATGATACAAATATTGGAATAAGGATATTTGTTCTACCTTACTGACTTGTCTCTACTTATTTGTAGATTTCTTTTAATTAAAAAAAAAAACTCAGACAACATTGGAATTGCCTATTGATCAATGTCATTTCCAGTAGATTACTCTGTTTTGAAGGAGAAATATCTACCCAATAGCAAGGAAATAAAATTATTATAGACAAATAAATATGATTATATAAATGTTGGACAGTTATTCCCTCTGTACAGGGCTCACTCCAAACATCTTGCATTTTATTATGGTAAGGATGTCTCCAAATTGTGGTTTAACTCATTGATCTTTTTTGCCCTGCTATTTTCATTATCTACTTAAGCACAAAATACATTTATTGTGGCTTCACCTGCTGCTTTCAGTTGATCAAATTGCTGTATTTGAAGTAGCATATCAAATATAAATGGACACCACTAAACAGCCTCTCTATAAGCTCAAGAGAGTATGATCCAAACTTGTAGTAAAGCCTCACACCACAGGACATACGTCCTAAGGAGGCAGAACGATTTGGCACTAGTGACTCAGATCTATTTATAATGCTAGCCATGAGTAAAGCCCACTATGGTTCCCATTGTCTTGAACAACATCACTGCCAACAAACAAAACAACAGTCACAAAGCCCACCAGAAAAGCCAACCAAACCAAATACACTTCTGCAGTAGGACAGCTGTAGCATCACCCTCCTCTCTTCTGGCCTTCACACAGAGTGTCACAGGCATCCTGTGTCTACAGCTTCCTACCTGCCTCCTCTGACTCCTGCTCAGTCAATAGGCCCAGAACACCTTAAATCACTATCTGGTTCGATTTCTTTCTTCAGGGACTTGAAGTTCCTGTCATACAGATCTTTCACTTGTTTGGTTAGAGTTACGCCAAGGTACTTTATGTTGTTTGTGGCTATTGTGAAGGGTGTTATTTCCCTAACTTCTTTCTCAGCCTGCTTGTCCTTTGAGTACAAGAAGGCTACTGATTTGCTTGAGTTAATTTTGTAACCAGCCACGTTGCTGAAGTTGTTTATCAGCTGTAGAAGTTCTCTGGTGGAGTTTTTTGGATCGCTTAAGTAGACTATCATATCATCTGCAAATAATGATACTTTGACTTCTTCCTTTCCAATTTGTATCCCTTTGACTTCCTTATGTTGTCTGATTGCTCTCGCTAGAACTTCAAGTACTATATTGAAAAGATATGGAGAGAGAGGACAGCCTTGTCTAGTCCCTGATTTTAGTGGAATTGCTTCAAGTTTCTCTCCATTTATTTTGATGTTGGCTACTGGTTTGCTGTAGATTGCTTTTACTATGTTTAGGTATGGGCCTTGAATTCCTGCTCTTTCCAAGACTTTTAGCATGAAAGGATGCTGAATTTTGTCAAATGCTTTTTCAGCATCTAATGAGATGACCATGTGGTTTTTTTCTTTTAGTTTGTTTATGTAGTGGATTACATTGATGGATTTCCGTATATTGAACCATCCCTGCATTCCTGGAATGAAGCCTACTTGATCATGGTGAATGATCGTTTTGATATGCTCTTGGATTCGGTTGGCAAGGATTTTATTTAGTATTTTTGCATCTATATTCATAAGAGAAATTGGCCTGTAGTTCTCTTTCTTTGTTGGATCTTTTTGTGGTTTAGGTATCAGCGTAATTGTGGTTTCGAAGAATGAGTTGGGCAGTGTCCCTTCTGTCTCTATTTTGTGGAATAGTTTGAAGAGTATTGGTGTTAAGTCTTCTTTGAAGGTCTGGTAGAATTCTGCACTAAAACCATCTGGTCCCGTACTTTTTTTGGTTGGGAGGCTTTCTATAACCCCTTCTATTTCTTTAAGGGTTATGGGACTGTTTAGCTGGTCTACTTGATGCTGATTTAATTTTGGTATTTGGTATCTGTCTAGGAAATTGTCCATTTCCTCCAGATTCTCCAGTTGTTTTGAGTATAGGCCTTTGTAGTAGGATCTGATGATCTTTTGAATTTCCTCTGTTTCTGTTGTTATATCCCCCTTTTCATTTTTAATTTTGTTAATTTGGATACTATCTCTGTGCCCTTTGGTTAGTCTAGCTAAGGGCTTATCTATCTTGTTGATTTTCTCGAAGAACCAGCTCTTGGTTTTGTTGATTCTTTGTATGGTTCTCTTTGTTTCTGCTTGATTGATTTCAGCCCTTAGTTTGATGATTTCCTCTCTTCTACTCCTCCTGGGTGAGTTAGCTTCTTTTTGTTCCAGCGCCTTCAGGTGTGCTGTTAAGTTGCTAGTGTATGCTCTTTCCAGTTTCTTTTTGGAGGCACTCAGGGCTATGAGTTTTCCTCTTAGCACTGCTTTCATTGTATCCCAGAGATTTGGGTAGGTCGTACCTTCATTTTCATTGAAGTCTAAAAAGTCTTTGATTTCTTTCTTTATTTCTTCCTTGACCAGGGTGTCATTGAGTAGAGTATTGTTCAGTTTCCATGTGTATGTGGGCTTTCTGTAGTTCTTCTTGCTATTGAAGACCACTTTTACTCCATAGTGATCCGATAGGAGACATGGGATTAGTTCGGTCTTCTTGTATTTGTTGAGGTCTGTCTTGTGACCAATTATATGATCAATTTTTGAGAAGGTACCGTGCGGTGCTGATAAAAAGGTATACTCTTTTGTTTTAGGATGGAATGTTCTATATATATCTGTTAAATCCAATTGGTCCAAAGCTTCAATTAGTTTCACTGTGTCCCTGTTTAGTTTCTGCTTTCCTGATCGGTCCATTGAGGAGAGTGGAGTGTTGAAGTCACCTACAATCATTGTGTTAGGTGCGATGTGTGCTTTAAGCTTTAGTAAAGTTTCTTTTACGAATGAGGGTGCCCTTGCATTTGGTGCATAGATGTTCAGTATTGAGAATTCTTCTTGGTGGATTTTCCCTTTGACAAGCAGGAAGTGACCTTCTGTGTCTCTTTTGATGACTTTAGGTTGAAAGTCGATTTTATCTGATATTAGAATGGCTACTCCAGCTTGTTTCCTGGGACCATTTGCTTGTAGAACTGTCTTCCAGCCTTTTACTCTAAGGAGGTGTTTGTCTTTGACACTGAGATGTGTTTCCTGTATGCAGCAAAATGTAGGGTCCTGTTTCCGTATCCAGTCTGTTAGTCTGTGTCTTTTGATTGGGGAATTGAGTCCATTGATATTAAGAGATATTAAGGAATAGTAATTATTACTTCCTGACATTTTGGGAATTGTTATTATTATTTGTATTTGAGTGGTTCTCTTCTTTTGGGTTGGATGAGATGGGGTTTCTATCTTGTTTCTTCTGGGGTGTTGTTTCCCCCCTTGTGTTGGTATTTTTCCCCTATTATCCTTTGTAGGGCTGGGTTTGTAGATAAGTATCTTGCAAATTTGGTTTTGTCGTGGAATATCTTGGTTTCCCCATCTATGGCAATTGAGAGTTTCGCTGGGTATAGTAGTCTTGGCTGAAGTTTGTGTTCTCTTAGGGTCTGCATAAGGTCTGCCCAGGATCTTCTAGCTTTCATGGTCTCAGGTGAGAAGTCTGGTGTAATTCTGATAGGTCTTCCTTTATATGTTACTTGTCCTTTTTCTCTTACTGCCTTTAATATTCTTTCTTTGTTTAGTACATTTGGGGTTTTGACTATTATGTGACGGGAAGTATTTCTGTTCTGGTCCAGTCTATTTGGGGTTCTATAGGCTTCTTGTATATTCATGGGCATCTCTCTCTTTAGGTTGGGGAAATTTTCTTCCATAATTTTGTAGAAGATATTTGCTGGCCCTTTAAGTTGTAGATCTTCATTCTCATCTATCCCTATAATCCTTAGGTTTGGTCTTCTCATTGTGTCCTGGATTTCCTGAATGTTTTGGGTTACCAGCTTTTTGCATTTTGCATTTTCTTTAATTGTTGAATCCATGGTTCCTATGGTATCTTCAGCATCTGAGATTCTGTCTTCTATCTCTTGTATTCTATTGTTGATATTTGCATCTATGACTCCTGATTTCTTCCCAAGGTTTTCTATTTCCAACATTGTCTCCCTTTGCGATTGCTTAGTTGTTTCTACTTCTGTTTTTAGATTTTGTATGGTTTTGCTCAGATCTTTCAGTTGCTTGTTTGTGTTTTCCTGTAATTCTTTAAGGGATTTTTGTGTTTCCTCCTTTATGACTTCTACTCGTTGACCCATGTTCTCTTGTATTTCTTTGGGTGATTTTTGTTTCTCCCCCTTATTGGGATTCACTTTTTGCTCTATATTCTCCTGGATTTCTTTAAGTGATTTTTGTGTCTGCCTTGTATGGGCTTCTAGTTTTTGATCTATTTTCTCCTCTATTACTTTAAGAAATTTATCTAAGTGATCCTCAATCTGCATCTTTACCAGTGATTTTAGATCTGAGTCTTGTTTTTCTGGTGTGTTGAGATATCTGGGATTTAATTGTGTTTGTCTTGCAATGGCTTCTAGCTTTTGATCTATTTTCTCATGTATTACTTTAAGAGATTTATCTAAGTGTTCCTCTATCAGCATCCTGACCAGTGATTTTAGATCTGAGTCTTGTTTTTCTGGTGTTTCGGGGTATCCAATATGGAAAAATATTTCTTGCTCCTGGATTGGCAGGATCAATATAGTAAAAATGGCCATCTTGCCAAAAGCAATCTACAGATTCAATGCAATCCCCATCAAAATCCCAAATCAATTCTTCATAGATCTAGAAAGAGCAATTCTCAAATTCATCTGGAGCAACAAAAAACCCAGGATAGCTAAAACTATTCTCAACAATAAAAGGACTTCTGGGGGAATCAATATCCCTGACCTCAAGCAGTACTACAGAGCAATTGTGTTAAAAACTGCATGGTATTGGTACAGCAACAGGCAGGTAGATCAATGGAATAGGATTGAAGACCCAGAAATTAACCCACAGACTTATGGTCACTTGATCTTTGATAAAGGAGCCACAACCATCCGGTGGAAAAAAGATAGCCTTTTCAACAAATGGTGCTGGTTCAACTGGAGGTCAACATGCAGAAGAATGCGAATTGACCCACTCTTATCTCCTTGTACTAAGATCAACTCCAAGTGGATCAAGGACCTCCACATAAAACCAGACACACTGAAACTATTAGAAAAGAAACTTGGGAAGACCCTGGAGGACTTGGGCACAGGGGAAAAGTTCCTGAACAGAACACCAATAGCTTATGCTCTAAGATCAAGAATCGACAAATGGGACCTCATAAAATTACAAAGTTTCTGCAAAGCAAAGGACACTGTCAGAAGGACAAAACGGCAACCAACAAAGTGGGAAAAGATCTTCACCAACCCCACATCCGACAGAGGGCTAATATCCAATATATACAAAGAACTCAAGAAGTTAGACCGCAAAGAACCAAATAACCCTATCAAAAAATGGGGCACAGAGCTAAACAAAGAATTCTCACCAGAAGAAATTCGGATGGCCGAGAAACACCTTAAAAGATGTTCAACATCATTAGTCATCAGGGAAATGCAAATCAAAACAACCCTGAGATTCCACCTCACACCAGTCAGAATGGCTAAGATTAAAAACTCAAGAGACAACAAGTGCTGGCGAGGATGTGGAGAAAGAGGAACACTCCTCCACTGTTGGTGGGATTGCAAAATGGTAAAACCGCTCTGGAAATCAGTTTGGCGGTTCCTCAGAAAATTGGGCATGTTACTTCCAGAGGACCCTGGCATACCACTCCTGGGCATATACCCAGAGGATTCCCCTGCATGCAATAAGGACACATGCTCCACTATGTTTATAGCAGCCTTGTTTATAATAGCCAGAAATTGGAAGCAGCCCAAATATCCCTCAAAGGAGGAATGGATACAGAAAATGTGGTATATTTATACAATGGAATACTACACAGCAATTAAAAATAATGAATTCATGCAATTTGTAGGTAAATGGTTAGACCTGGAAAATATCATCCTGAGTGAATTAACCCAATCACAAAAGAATGCACCTGAAATGCAATCACTGATAAGTGGATATTAATGAGCCCAGAAGCCCTAAATACTCAAGACACAAATAGCAAGTCAAATGATTCCCAAGAAGAAGAAAGGAGAGGACCCTGGGCCTGTAAAGATTGCTTCCAGTTTAGTAAAGAAACCGAGGGGGGAGGGGGAATTATTGGGGAACAGATGGGGGGGAGAGGAACTATGGGAACTATGGTGGGTGGGAACTGGGAAAGGGGAAAGCCTTTGGAATGTAAACATAGAATATAGAAAATAAAATTAAAAAAAAAAAAAAAAAATCACTATCTGGTTGACCAGCCTGCCTTTTCTGTTAGGATGGTCAAGCTCAAAGTTGTTCACTCTTTTTCTTTTGATCTCAGTAACAATATGATATGTTCTCTTAAATATGTGTTAAAGGAAATGGTCTTATTTTCTAATTATACTTCCCATGTTTATGATAATATTTTACCTCAAAGTGGTACCCTAGTTAGAAGTTAAAGGGAACATTTCCTAGTGACATTAATCTCTAGGGAAAGTTTTAGTTAAAAGGAAAGGTTTCTTCCTGTTGTGCTTTCCCAGCTAGCTGCAGAAATAGCCATTTTTAGAGAAAATCTGTCAAAGAGCTTGTGAATAGCAGTTAAATTAATTTTCCATTTATTTTCGGTGAATGGGCTATAATTAGAATTCATACGACTTTTTTTTCCCCCAAACCTTTGGAGGTCTACATTCTAGATAAAATTTGAAATGAATTTAAAAAAATTCAACAACTCCGCCCAACATAAACACGGACAGCAATAGTAATTCTCTGAATACAAATAAACCGAGGAGGACGCAGTCAGGGATATCTGGGTTCTGAGGCCCGAGACATCACTCCCCAGACTAAAGGTTTGCGTGAGTCAAGACCGTCTTAATACTGAATTTCCCATCTAGTGATCTAAAAGCCAATGCCATCAAAGCCCAAAGGAGGGTAAGCAGACAGGGCTGGGCAAGTGAGAGAGCTTGGAAGAAACATTGACAGAGTGTGGGACATGTGCAGATAATGTTGGTACGAGGACCTCTAAAAGCTGTGACATCACATAGGCCACGGTGCGACCTGTACATCTGTAGCCAAGGCAACAGCCACCATATTCTTAGAATCCATTGGGCTCACCTTCACCTGTGACCACATCACCCTCTGTATATATAAGAGAAGCACCCCCCTCTCTTCCCCTCTTCTCTTTGCACTGCTACCTTGTCCTTTCCCCTCTCAATGAACCTCACGTGGAACTGTTCGCCTGGTGTGGTCTTTCTGGAGCCGGTGCCACAGCCTGCTGATCCCAACAGATAAGAACACGTTCACCAGGCACACAAGCAGGGAACATTATGCAAAAATGGAAATGGCAACCTCTGATTAACTTCAGAATGTTTGCGAAGTAATTCTTCTCTTTTTAAAAAGACCACTGTCCCCACAACCTCTCCTGAGATACAATTGAGGTTTGGTTTTCATTCCCAATATCTCTGAACAGCAAGTCCCAGAGTCCCACTGTTTCTGTCCATTCTCCTGTTCCACTCCGGCAGAGCCTGACTTGGTTTCTGCAGCCAGCTGGGAGGTGGGAGCAGAAGGGGTGATGAGGGAAAATGGTTGGATGGTGCGAGTCCCCTGCCCTGTTCGAAGGTGTGGGTCTGTGCAACATCAGCAGAGCAATTGTCAGATAGCAAATGTTTGTTTCGCCATTGACATGAAGGAAGGTCAATGGGGATGCCAAGCTTCCTGAGGGCGCTATTTGACAAGGTTCCAACGCTTGAACAATCTGGACTGACCCATGACTGCTCTGGACTGAGACTCTGCACACTCTTTGCTACAATTATGCTCCTTACTGTCCCATTTCTCATGAAGCCAATGATGGCCCTGTCTGATCCTTCCTTCCTTCCTTCCCTCTGATGCCCTGGTATCTACCCTTCTCCAGACCCTACCCTCAGCCTATGCTGGTCTCGGCTCCCAGCAGGTCAAGGCTCCACAGATCAGAGAAACATGGTCAGGCCCCCCTAGAAAGAGTGGGGTCCCCATAGAAGGAAGGTGATCAGAGACAGACATAAAGCTCTGGGTAAGAATTAGAGGCATTTGCATCTTGCAAAGGCTTCTAGAGGAAGAAAAGAAAAACTTAGCATTCAAGCCAAACATTTGTTATCTGACAATTGCTCTGCTGATGTTGCACAGAACCACACCTTCGAACAGGGCAGGGGACTCGCACCATCCAACCATTTTCACTCATCACCCCTTCTGCTCCCACCTCCCAGCTGGCTGCAGAAACCAAGTCAGGCTCTGCCGGAGTGGAACAGGAGAATGGACAGAAACAGTGGGACTCTGAGACTTGCTGTTCAGAGATGTTGGGAATGAAAACCAAACCTCAATTCTATCTCAGGAGAGGTTGTGGGTACAGTGGTCTTTTTAAAAAGAGAAGAATTACTTCCATGATTTGTATTTTTAATATGAATATTTTTATATTCCATTAACGGAAACGTGGAAAAATTTGAATATTCAAAGGAAAGAAAAACAAGCCCCGCTGTCCCATGAGAACCCAGTGAGGATCCTTGCAGTCTCCTACCATGGACAGGCACTTAAAATATCATTTAAATCACTGTTTCTCCTTGCACAAAGTGGGTTGTCGACCACTATGTAGTTACATCACTTTTGTTCAATAGATTTATCATAATTTTCATTATTTTACCTCCATGGTTGAATAAGAGAAAATTACCAAATGCCATGAAAGAGAATGGTTCAAACTAATTAAGACACCAGGGGACAGGAACTGATGGAGAACATTGTGGGATTCATGGCACAGAAAAAGTAAAACAGAAAACAAGTGAGGTGCCTTTATAGTAAGTCTTCTGATTTAGGGTGATCAAGTTGCCTTTGGGAATTATGAGTGACCAATTTAAACAGTTATTTCTGCATAACTGCTAACACACTATATTATATTACAATGTAAATATTAATATTTAGTGCAAACGACATATAATATGGTTTCTGCTTTGCCACTCGCAGGTCTCCATATCTATTGTTTATCTTGAGACTATGCTAGATGGACAGATGAGTAGATTGTGGCATGTCCCCAGAAAGAGCAATGCCTGGCATTCCTTTGATGGTTTCTAACTAATTTTCGCTCTGTTCTTGCCAATTACTATCAAAGATTGGCTGGAAAATTATTTAAGTAAATCCTTAGAAACCACCATGATTGGTGTGTTAACCTTTTTGTTTGTTTTGTTTTTTTTTTTTGTTTTTTCGAGACAGAGTTTCTCTGTGTAGCCCTGGCTGTCCTGGAACTAACTCTGTAGACCAGGCTGACCTCGAACTTGGAAATCCGCCTGCCTCTGCCTCCCAAGTGCTGGGATTCAAGACATGCGCCACCACCGCCTGGCGTGTTAACCTTTTTAAATATAATTATTCTCCTAGTAGCTTGACCTTGGAGGATAATATATAGATGCTTTACAGTTTTTAGGGATAGTTGTCCTCATACTGGTGTTTGGAATGAAATAATTGTTTTAGCACTTTCTGCTAATGGTCTTTTCACTCAGGCACCATCATCAAGATGGCTTCCCAAAGCCTTTGCCCCTGTTCTCATTGATGCTGAATTTTAGGGGTGAGTGAATGGATTATTCTTCACGGTGCATGAGGGTCTTGAGCGGACACTAGCTATTTAGCTGATTGGGCTACACAGGATGCAGAGTGGATTCTTTGGCAGGATTTGTCTTCCTTAAGGCCAATCCTCCGCATGGGTCTCTCATTCTAAACACAGCACTCCTGTGTCCCTCCACTGTCACCCTCCCTCTCTGCATTGGGAGCTCGTGCTCTGCGGGGTAACACTTAGGACGTGTCCCGCCACGAGAAGGAGTTCTGCAAGGTTTTAGATTTCTATTTTCCGAGTTACCAGGATTCTGATTGCATTAAGCATTCTTTCGTGGGCCCCGGAGAAGCAGACATCTGTTTCTGCTGACATCCGCTCTCCTCTGTGGGTTCAGAGGAAACACTTATTTCTTTTTCTCTATTTTTTTTGCTTTTCTTCCTGTTTTAGCAATGTCTGCTTCTCATCTTAATAAATCAACTTTGCTTGGCAATAACTTAATAGGAGGAGAATGCACACCTAAAGAGACAATGTACAGCACAGAATGTGGAATTCCGAACAACAGTCTTGGTTTGTTCTAGGGACTAGGCCAGGTGTCACAAAACTAGGATCATGGTGGACTGGTTTCCCTTTTTAAAAGAAGGTTGGGAGTGACAGGGGAAAGGCTATTAATTTACCAAGTGTGTTACCACATGGGAGGTGGAGTTAGCAAAGGGCTCCTTTGGGATGTGTATACCGTTCTGGTATGTGTACGGGTCCTCTTCTTTCTCCCTGAAGGTTACGTTTCTTTCCATAGTCTAGCGACTTGCTTTCTTTGAGAGGCACAGAAAGACAATACCATACATAACGCCAGAGAAGAATCAGGGCTAAAGGCTCTGTGTCATTCCACAAACAGCACTGGCCTTGCTACTCTACAGGCTTATGAGCCCTCTTCTCATGTCCTGACTAATTTAATCATCTACTTAAGGCTTATTGGAAGGGGCTCACTGAACTTCAAAACTAAAAGATAACAACTTTATTTCACCTAAAGAATGAAATCTTGACCCACAGAAGAACCACGCTTGCACAATGTATTAAAAGGATATGTGTTTTGGATACCACCATGCACAGTGAGCTCCTTGCAATCAAAATAAACTGGAGTCAATTGAGAAATGAACATGGGAACTGATCTATGTACGTCACTTTCTAATAGGGAACATGGGTGTGGGCAGTATGCATTGGAAAAAAAATAGTATTTAAGATCATTGAGGGGAATCAAATTAAAAGCATGAAGAGAATACAGAAGTCATTCATCAGAATGATTCAAACAAACAAAAAGACCAGCTACAATAAGGGCTAGAAAGGCTGTGAGCCAGACAGGGTTTCCAAGCCCACCACTGGAAGTGAAAATCGTAGCGTGTATAGCTGATTTAAAGATGCACACTGCACAGCTCTGCACAGTGATTACGTTCACAAACATCCATCAGAGAGAGGAGTGTGCATGCATTACCAAAAAGACTAAAGACAACCCAAATGTCCACAGGCAAGAGAGCAGTTAGACACATTCCCTTAACTGAACACCATCAAGAGGTCAAGGAGGAAGTGTAGAAGGACAGTCCACAGGCCAAATCCGATTCACGGCAAAGTCAACTGATAGCCTTCGACTTCCTGGTTGTGGTTGTCTTTGTTGTCTTTGCGTGTTGGGTATGGAGAGGCACAAGGGAACCTTCAGGAGTTTGGAAGCCTTCCCTACCCTGCTCTTAATGGTCGCTATAGGAATGTCTTCACGCATAAAAGTTAATTGAGCTATACACATACGATTACTGCACTTTACATTTTTATAGGTTAATTAAAAAAATTAATAGAATCATGAATTTTCTGCCTCTCAAAGGGGTGGATTGTCTCAAGCTCTACCTGTGTGGCTGAAAGATCAAATCCTGTCGTCCTCAGTAACTTTAGGAGAAGTTCAAAGTCCAATTTCCTAATTGAAAATGAGGTCACTGGGATTTACTTCCTGTAGATTTTATAAAAGGACTGTCGTGCATTTGAGATTGTTAGAACTTTGCCAAAAGAAGCATCTTATCCCCCCCCAAAAAAGCCTGTCTGCGTGTGTGTTTTCTTAAATGCTTTCCTTTCTTCTTTGCTGACCTCTGCCTTGCCTGTCTTCAAGCCGCCTCTTTCTTGTAATAGCGCACTGCCCATTTTGAACTTCCTCTTTCTCCCTACATCTGTCGCCCCTTTCCTAGTGTATTTATAGTAAATTGCTTGCATAACCCTGGGGCCTCCATTAATTTATCTTTGAATGTTTTTCATTTCCCCTTTGTATCCTCGCACTCCATTGATTTACCTTATTTGATATTTCTTCATTATTCTAAAACTCGCCTGGCTGCTGTTCAACCCTCTCTCTTTTTTTTTTCTTTCCCTTTTGGTTGTCCCTGTGTCCTAATTACCAAGCTAACTAGGTTATGAGAACTCTCACACAGAGAGTCCCTCACCCACCCATTAGGAGTGCATTGTGTGGATCACTCAAGCTTAGCCCAAGATTGATTTCTTCCTAGCTCTCTCTTTTACACAGTGCATAATTTAGTAATCTTGTATCCTGCCTACAAACCTACGGTAATGCATGATTTATTCATTTCTTGTCATTTTTCTCAAGACTAAAATCATATGTAACTATAGTCTTTTCTATTAGCATAAATGAAAAGCAATAAGAGGCTAGCCATGGAATAGGCTATTACAGTAGTTGGTAATCAGGATGGTAATGAAAGATTAAGGATCCTCTGCTTTAAGCATTCCTGTGCAGCACAGATCTCAGTAACACTGCTGCTGTAAATAGAAAACTGCTAAAGATTTGTTCTGGACAGGAGGAGGAAACTACAGGAAGTGCACAGGTTTTCCAGGGTTCACTCACGGTACCCTTTACTTTGCCTGAGACTTTCAGTTATAGGAGCAGAAGCAGTGCTTTTTGAAATTATCATTTATTTTAAATCTTGATTTAGATAGGCCAGGAGGAGAAATTAATCAAATGATCTACTCAGAATCCTAGCTACACAAAAAGCTCCACCCTGAGGCAGGCTAGCCTGGGCACACCTGAAAGTATGTGCATTTCTAAAAGCGGAGAGTCACTTCTGCGCCTTCACCCCATCATGGGGTAGAATGAGAGAACTCAGAGCACACATTGAGATCATTGACTCACAAAATCAAATATTGTGGAATTTGAAAGAATTCTTGAGGTTGCACACACAACCAACTATCCTATGGATTCTTGAATCTTCAGTTGAACATGCCAGTGTTCCCTGGAGACCAAAGACTCCCTATGTACAGCCTCTAATCGTGAACACCCTCTTCATGTCGGACCAGATTATCTGAAGAACTCTGTTGTGTAGAAAGCTCTTCAAACATTTGAGTGCAACTTGTGAGTATCACTGAGTTTTCTTTTTGTGGGGTCAAACAGTGATTTCCAGTGTCATTCTTCATAAACTTGGTTCCTTCTCTGGGACCCTTCACCCCTTGAAAATGTAGTAGAAATAGCTGAATAAATCCTGGCACCTACTTGACCAGCACAGAGCAGAGTCAAGAATGTTCCTCATCAGAGACTAAATTCCTCTTATTGTTGGCTAAGGGGGCTAGCTACTTTTCTGCTACTGGGATAAAACACCATCACGAAAAACAATTTAGGGAGGGAAGAGTTTACTCCAGTTCACTGCTCCAGGGGGATTCCAGTCCATCATAGCAGGGGGAAGAACAGCAGCAAATGGCAGGCAGAGAGGTGAGAGTGAGAAGAGAGAGACAAAACTTTCGTCACAGTCATGAAGCAAGAGAGACCAATGTCGAGGTGGGGTGAAGCTATGAGCTCTAAAATCTGTCCCACTGTGACCTATTTCTTCCAGCATGGCTACCCCTCCCAAATCTCCTCAGACACTACACTAAGAGGGGACCACCAAGTACTGGAGTCTAAGGGGACATTTATAATTTAAACCACCATACCCTCTTATCACATTCAAGCATTTGCACACGACTCATGTGTCTTCCTTATAGACAGATAGGAACTGGCAGCTTCTAGCAGATCGTTGTCCAGGAAAAGGGACTGGTGATAGCTCTGTGAACTCAATGCTGCCCGTCTTTCTTCTTGCATGTGCCGTTTCCTTGGGCCTGGTTAAGACATCTGTAGGCCTGCCTATTATACTAGACTTAGAAATGTGTGCCACTTACTCATATACGTAAAGGCATACGTCACATCATTTGTTCAACCTCTAAAAAAAAAACCCTGAGTTTTTTTTCTTAGAGAAATAGTCATCCAGCTTTTACTATAAAAAGATAAAATATTTTCAGATTTGTAGATCACGTGTATGCGACACAACCACTTAGCTCTGCCCCTGAGCCATTAAAGTGTCCATAAACAATGCATTAACGAAAGAGCACTGCTATGTTTCAAGAAAATTTTACCAAAATAAACAGCAGACACAATATGGTAGGTGGTTATGATTTCAGGCTACCTGTAAGCAGCGCACAATTTTTATTGTCTCATTATCTGTGCATATTAACGTGAGAATGGTAAATTATGAATTGCATTTAGAACGGAGATTTTAGTGAGACAGAGAAGATGATCAATGTGATAGAAATCAGGACATCCTTCCGGAGTCATCTCTGGGCACAGCTCCCTCCCTGGCAAATGGAGCCTGTAAGATGCTTGTCTTGATTTGGGAATCTCTCCCTTTTCTCTTGTCTTCTGGCGGCTACCTTCTAAATGTAGGTTTGCTTAGAATGACCATATGACATTATAACCTCACACTGATCTTTTTCCTCTTTGAGATGATTACCCTTTGTGCTCAGCAAGGGCCAGCTGCTTCTGATTCTGTGACTTGTAGATGGTCCCAGTAACAGCTCATCCATTGTTTTCTAAACTCTTTGTTTAACTAACCCGCATGTCAGGTAAAGGTGAAATGAAGTCACACTCTGTAAGACAAATTCAGCCAGCATGTTTCCTCTCGTTTGTGAATCTAAGGTTTTATAGAGATAAATAAAATCATGTCTGTCATGACATAATAGTAGAACTGTCCAGAGGGATAAAGGGACTAATAGGAGCAGGGGGAACATGTATGCACATGTATGAACATGTATGGGCATATCTTTATGAAATACAAAACAGCTAACAACCAGCCCCAGGGCTCCTCAAGAAGGCCCACGAACTACCTTTCAGCACGTAGCCCAATCTCTTCCTGTTTCGCTCCTGCTTGGCCGTATGCTATCTGTGATGTGTCTGACCTGGGTTGTGGAGCACTGTGATCCCTGCAGCCGCGTGGACTGATGTAGCGGGCTCCTCCTGTCACCGTAGGACCAGGCCGGGAGCCGCTGGAGTGTGTGGATGTGCTGATCTGCACTCTGAGCACCTGTTCTGTGCTGCATGTCATGGAAGATGTTAGGGAGGCTGAGATGATAAACTAGTGCTTCAAGGAACTCGGGCTGCTAATGACTAAAACGTACAAGAAGACAAATCTCTCGGTTTTACCCTCTAGCAAAATCCCCTTTTTACAACTCAGGCCTCTCCTACCTTGAATGTGCTCCGGAACTTTCCATTCTCCCACAGCTCCCTTCTTTTGCATTTTAATCTAGGAAGCCTTTGTTCTTCTGAATGCCATGCCGTGTGACAAATTAGTTCTCTTACTTTCACTGAAACACTTAATCGGCAGCTTCACCGGTGCACCCTTCCCCCCTCCAGGTTTCCCTCAGCCAACGTCTGAGAGGATTCCGGATTTCTGGAGCGGCTCCTGAGGTTGTAGTTGAGAATATCCAGAAACACGGGCAAAATACATAATAGAAACCAAACTAAAAGGTGATCCTCAGCTGTCCTGACTGCCTCCTTGGTCCTGATTTCAGTGGCTTTCTCTGTGAGGGTAAACCTGGCACGGCATGGAAGAACTCAGCCTTATGGTTTGTGTAGAGCATCCCGGGTGGACTCTGTATTTTGAGGCCCTGGTGGAAGCAGCCGACCTTTCTACATGGATGGAGATCCTGAAAATCTGTAAAGCTAGGGCATCCCCCAATCAAGCATACTCAGATGAGAAGAATCAAAACAAATGAAATGGGCTTCAGCTAAATCCGGACGGCACAGCTGTCTTTAACTCTGCATGGACTGAAGAGCCAAGTTCCGAAGACATGGAACGTTGTAGATTTATTACTTTGAACGCAGGACATAAAATAAGCGAAAAAGAAAACCAGTATAATCCCATATGAGTTCCAAATTAAGTGCAACAGTTTAGAAGACCTTATGTGGTAGCTGTAGTATGCACCTGAGTGAATTCATTGTCCTGGAAACACCCGTGTCTTTATTTTCATTCTTACGAGCATATGCAAACATCTGGATGCCGCTTAGAGTGGCATTTTCCACCATACTCCAGTGAGTGCATTTATCTGGAAATGTGGACACACAGAGTGTAATGACAGCGAAGAGTTAATATTTCCAGGGGAAAAGAAGCCTCCTTTTTTCTCTCTGTCTTCTGGCTCCTAATAGATTTAATCACTGCCCCTCTATCAGTCACAATCAGCATTCCTCCCCAGTGGCTTGCACAAGGCTTGCCGCTTGGCTCAGAGGCCGCCCCGGAGGCCAGCAGCCTCATCACCTCCTCCAGTGCCGCTCTGCGGACTCGGTCCCACTGGCTCCCTTCACAGGCTGAGTCACTGGCACGGACACATCCAGAAAGCCTGTTAACATGGGGGCTGTCTCAATGACATTAACAGAGAAAGAAGGCCGGCAGGAATGAGGGCTTGGTTTCCATCCAAGGAACATAGGTCCTTTCTGGCTGCTTCTCCTGGGTTTGGACAGGGAGTCCAGGCTCCAATGACTGCTGTTGCGCTGTTTGTGCACGATCGGGTTCTGCTGGGGGAACCCTGGGTCTGTCCTTGTTTTCACTCAGAACATTTATTATCGCTTGTTTTTGCATGGGCAGCAAGTCTGGCTTCCAGAAATTAGCGTTTCTTTCTCCAGTAGCAGCGGCGCCAGGCCAAAGAGAAGCTCTTTTAATCAACATGGTTGCCGTAAAATGACTTCAAGCAGCAAGGAACGACGAACGTCCCCCGAGGCCCTGCCTGGCCAGTTTGCTCCGGTCTCCACTTCTCATCCAGTTTCCCTCCACTCTGAAGCCAGAGTGGAAATTTCATTTTCTCTGGCCGATCGGCAAGCAGGCATCTCCGGAGCATCAAAGGGAGCTAGGAACGGAAGGCTCTTACGAGCTCATCCTCTGTGTTGAGGTCCTGCCTCAGTCTCCAGAGAATAGGGCTGTAAATCTGCAAGACTCCCCATGCACAGCCAACAGCCCTCCTCCTCGGTCGCCTTCTCCGCTGGACTTGCTGACTTTCCCTTTATAATCTGATACACATTGGTCAGGTCTAGCTTTATGTTCATTTTGCCTTCCATGTATCCATTTGTATTTATGTTCTGGCCCATGGGCTAAGCAGGTACTCACAATTCATATAGGTGATCCTTTTTTGTGTGTGTCCAGAAGCTAAGCGCCCTACACTAGGTTCCAGGAGTTTGGTACTGTCTTTCCTTTTCTTGTTCATGCATGAGGATTAGAAACACCAATCTGAGAGTGATGGATGGTAAGTTGGAGGTGCGAGTTATTGTGGCTCATTTAAGACTCTGCCTGCATCCGGTTTGGAGGCTGAGCTAGTTCATCCTTGGAAATTTTGTTGCTATTTCATCCTTTGAAATTTTGTTGCACAACAAATTAGATGAGGAAGACAGCAGTGACGGTATCAATGAGGAAGCCCTTGGTGGAGCGCTTGCTTTCCTTTCCAAAGGCAGGTCACAAAGGTCAAAAGTTCAACCTGGTTGAAACTTCACTAGAGAGTGAACAACACCTCAATCGGGAAGTGATTTAATTGAAAAGCCACCTCGCTAGCCGTGTCTTCTATCTGCCTCCGGCTGTTATGAAGTTGGTGTCATAGGGGATGTTATTCAAGGTCCCAGGAAGGGGGATACTCTGCAGGTGACTCCTCAGGTCTTTCCCTACAGAGAGAGCTCCCTGCTCTCTCTCTCAGACCCCCCCAGAGAACCTCCAGGCACTACACAGGGATATATATTTTAATATTTTAAAGTGAGAAGAAAGAAATGAGTATAAATAAGTAATGTTTAATAATGGATTGCACCTAATTATATTTTGTGGCATCTGTGTTGGATAGTTTTATGTCAAATTGATGAAAGCTTAAAGTCACCTGAGAGGAGGAAATCTCAATTAAGAAAATGCCTCCATAAAATTGGGTTCTAGGCAAGCCTGTAAGGCATTTTCTTAGTGATTGAAGAGGGCTGTCCCAGCCCATTGTGGGTGGTGCATTCCCGGTCTGGGGTTTGTGAATTCTATAAGAAAGCAGGGCACGTGCAAGCCATGGGGAGCAAGCCAGTAGCAGCACCCCTCCACGGAGTCTGCATCAGCTCCTGCCTCCAGATTCATGCCCCGTTTGACTTCCTGTCCTGACTTCCTTTGGTGACACACCGTGATGTGGGAGTGTAAGCTGAATAAAGCCTTTCTCTTTAACTCAATTTTATTCATAATATTTCATCAGAAGAATAAAACAGCAAACTAAGTCATACTATGACCAATAGCGAGTTGGCGAGAAAGGCTTTACTCAGCTTACACTTCCACAGGAAGAAGGGACAAAAGCCAGAAGACAAGCTTTCCAAATGTTCCTGTCTTTATCATAAAATACTTTGTACCATAATTTGTCAGAAGCGAAATGAGTGAAAGTTTAAAATATTTTGAGCCTCCAAAATATGGCTAACTGTGCATCGCTTAAAATTTGGCCAGCTGACCTGTAAATGTGACAAGAATAGGAGTATAATTTTACAGCATGGCAGTGGTGGCGCACACCTGTAATTCCAGCACTTGGGAGGCAGAGGCAGGCAGATTTCTGAGTTCCAGGACAGCCTGGGCTATACAGAGAAACCATGTCTCGAAAATAAAACAACAACAAAAAAAGAGTATAATTTTATGAAGCTTTTCATAAAGATATAAAATCTCAATGTTACTAAGGAATAGATTGCAATTGCCAAATTGTGATTATTTAATTTATTAATCTATTAAGCCCATGTTCATTTTATTCCATTAGCACTTGAACTGGGAGCAGCTCTCAGTTACAGAAATAACTTTGATCATGATAGATAATTCATAATTAAGTTCTTAAACTTGGTTGCAGAATATTAATGCATTTCAACTAAATACATATTTGATGAAAATTTAAAACTAAGTGTTTTCAGGTTTCATGTATTTATTATCTGTCCTTTAAACGTCAGCGTCTTTGACACGCACACAAGACAGCTCAATGCTTCTGTGGAGATTAAAATATGTATTGTATTAGTGTGAGTGATGATTTATGACAGAACGTTCTGTCATCTTGTCTAATAAAACAGATTACAAAGAAGATAGCTTTAATCTATGTTGGAGGGTGTTGTTTTGAAATCTCTATATTCAATTTTTAGCCAGGAAAGCTATTTATAAGACCTCTCCACATTAAACAAAACCCAATCAGTTCTACTGACAGTGAGATGACTTCTAAAAATGAAAAAGGATTAGGGACAGTCCTGTTATTAAGAGTGAAATCCAGGCTCAGGTTGTGAAGTGACCAAGTTTGCACCTACAGGGGGATTCTTGGGCAGACCCAAGGAGAGAGCAGACAGCAACGGGATGCAGCGTGCCACAAAAGCTATTATGATGTCGTACAAAATGAACATTTTTAAAAATTCTGAAATCAGAGTCCATTTAAAATGTATTACCCAAAAGGCTATTTGCTATCTTTAGAAGTTTAATGCATTTTAAAGTAATACTCTTGCATTATGAAGTGTGAAATCACAAAGTTCGACATGGGAAGACTATAACCAAGGGCTCCTCCATTATCTAGTGGCAAGAGTCAGGCAAGGATCCCATTATCGACAAGCAGGTGTCACATTTACATCAATTTTGCTTGCATAGGTCATAGGGTGCAGAGCAGCCAAGAATCAATTAGTAGAAGAAATTGAACATGCCCTACCTCTTAATGCGTATACAGAGGAATATATGAGATATTTTCTTCCTAAAAACTCTTTGGCATATATAAATGTTTTCGTATACATAAAATGCATATTTGCAAATTTTCTATTGGAAGGTCAATTATAGCCTGTAGAAGAAAAACAGGAATAAGAGATGATTTGATCACTCAAGTAGCTGTCATCTCTCTGCAATGAAAGTCTATTATTCTCATCTGTTATGTAATTTAGGTAAAGAAACTACTATCACAATGGAAATGTGATTTGTAGAGCAGTACAAATGCTGGCTTTGTAGCTCTCTACCTTACCTAGCGGAGCTGAAAGACATTCACGGATGTGAGCTTGAAGAACACTGACAATGGTGTCAGTTTATTTAAACTATAAATTCTATTTACATTAAAATAGACATTATAACATGCCACTGTGTATAATAGAAATGACAAGAGCCATTGTGTTCCCAGAGACTCTAATTTATTTTCACTTAATTTAGTTCTTGTTACATTTATCTGCATTTTTCATATTGAGGAATTTTGTCCTGTGTGTAGACAATAGAATGTAAGATTACAGAGATGGCGAGATTCTTCCAAGGTGTCCTGCCTGCCTCATCTTCTCTGTCACTGAAATTACCCCAATTATTATTCCAGGAAGAGAAGACCTCACTAGGAGCACAGTGGAACTTATTACGCACTAACATCTGTTAAACATATCTAAACCAGGGAGTTTAGTTAGATAGGACTTTCATGTAGGTATTTCATTGCTTGCGGAAAGTCTTATATATCATACAGAACAGTATGTTAGTATTGTGCTTAGTTTTATTTAAAAAAATTACATAGCATAACACTACCCAGTTAGAACTTGCATGGGACAGGGACAATCGGCTACCGGGGCTGAGTTTTCTTGCTCAAAAATTGAGATCATGGGATCTACTTTTAATAACCCAAAGATTAGAAATAAGGTGACAAATCTGGGATGAATTTACAAATTCTATGTGCTATCCTAAGTAAAGTATTATTGAAAATAGTAATTTTCTTTATTATTTTGCTTTACAGATGATGCAAAGCATTATCACAATTATTTATGAAAACCCCTCACATTGTACAGCAGTAATCAATGACACAATTTCAGGGAAAAGATTTTTGAGAGTTGGTCATGCACTTGTCCAGAGTCGCGCTACTGACGATGGGAGGGACCTAAGTCTCTAGACAGATGGGCTGGCTCCTCTGCCTTCCTGTATTTCAGGTGGTATTTTACAGATGAGGACTAATCCGTCTGTTTTGTGCAAACGGTAAGGACGGTGATTGGTTTTGCTCAGTCACGCACCACACCCATCCGCAATAGGCTCAAAGCACTGCTGTGGTACACTCACTCTCACCCAGTCGCCCGTGCCACGCCCGTTTGCTCTGTGTGCTGCTTGCGCTGTGTGCTGTACCAGTGATGCTCCAGTGCTCCCTAGAACTCATCTCCAGCCTTGCTGTGCTCTGTACCTTCTCCCACCATTACTCGTAAACCAACCAGCCCTTCTGCGACCTTTCAGAAGAGAGGCTTTGCTCCCCTCCCCGTCAGCTAGGGTGTGGCTAAATTTTACTTTTTGTAATTCTTTTGTGAATGTAATTGCCATCTCCCCAAACTATACCACAAAATTAAGAGAAAAAAATTGAACATTATCCATAAGTATAGCAGAATATCACTAAAGTAGTGTTTAGCTTAACCTTACATCTCTGGGCTATGTAGTCTCTGGTTCTTGGTCATCCAAGCAGTGTTGGCTATAGGGTCCATCTCACCCAGTGGGCCTTAAGTTACAGTTGAGAGTTGGTCAATAGAGTGGTGTCACTCATATACTCCTGTCACATTGCTGCTCTCTTCTTTGCCTGTCCTTGTGTGATCACACTCAGAGGTGGTTTGCTGGGGCAGCCTTGTCTGTATGCCATGGAATGTGTAAGTACAGGTTTATACTTAGACCTCATGGCTTCTTTAGTTCTATCATTTGATATATTCTAGTTATCATCCTTTTCTAATAAACCCATGCCACAATAAACCTGCATTTCCTCTAGGAAAACTGAAAAGAAAAACCCAAACATTAGAACATTGTTAATTAGGTTGAATCCAAGGTTTGTTATTCATATGTATTGTTATTCGTATGAATAAAGAAACTTTCCTTTAGATATAAGGATGGTATTTCAGTAACTTTAAAGAAAGAACAGATCTACAACTATATTGATTAGCATTTAAGGAAAAGGAGGTAACTGTTTGAGCCTGTTTAAGACAATCCTGAAGAGCCCAACAGAAGAGAAAAAAGGAAGGAGGAGTTAAGAGATGAAACGATGTGGCATTTCTAGAAAGTCACTAAAACATCAGAAAAACAGAGCTCACTGTGTGTTCTTTCGTTTCCTTTTTTGTTCAAAGGTCGATTTATTTATTTGGTGTGTATGTGCATGAACAGTGTGCAGGAACCAGCAGAGGCCAGAAGAGGGCACTGGATTCCCTAGACACTGGAGTTATAGGTGGCTCCCGGAACTGCACTCTGGTTCTCCCCAAGAGCAGCCTCCTCAGGCGGTTCCACTCAGCTTTGTGTGATTGATAAGTTACATAAGGGAAAGTTAACATCAAGTGTAAGAGGCAAGCAGAAAAGCAAATGAATTCTTCCCATAAGCACTGAGTTTTATTAGGTTAAGTCATGAATATATCAGAAAACAGACTTTAATGAATCTGGTTCCCTGAAACTAGTTTTATATTGGGAAATCAAAGGAAAGGTTGTGAAATCCTTTTCAGGAATATGCTTCACAATGGGTTGGTTATTTCTGCTCTGAGAGGAAGAGCTGGCTAGATGACTTTGATCTCTGCTTCCCCTGTACACTTCGGCATTCACAGCTGTGCCCTCACATGAAGAAAAGTACAATGTTTTCTGAGCAGACTAAAACTATCCTTCAAGTTCTTACTACAAATGGAGAAGAAAAAAAGGGGAACAAGAGATACAGTCAAAGAAGAATTTAATCCAAACTCCTGAATTCATTAACTCCCTTATGTCCAGGTAGTCACTGCAAAGAGAAACAATGATGTCAGTCACCTCCTCTCTAATCCATCTTTTCTTTTCTTTTCTTTTCTTTTCTTTTCTTTTCTTTTCTTTTCTTTTCTTTTCTTTTCTTTTCTTTTCTTTTTTCTTTTCTTTTCTCTTCTTTCTTTTCTTTTCTTTTTTTTTTTTTTTTGGTTTGTTTGTTTTTTTTTCGAGACAGGGTTTCTCTGTGTAGCCCTGGCTATCCTGGAACTCATTCTGTAGACCAGGCTGGTCTTGAACTCAGAAATCTGCCTGCCTCTGCCTCCCAAGTGCTGGGATTAAAGGTGAGTACCACCACCGCCTTGCCCTGAACTTCTGTGCTGAGCAGTGAGGGAGATTAGGTCTCCAGCCTCCATGGATGCAACTGATTGGTGTTTAGTCAGCTGACATTGTTGGCCACTCAGCATGATATAGAGAAACACAAGGCCAGGCTGAGGGAAAAAGAACAGTATAAAATATGTTTGTCAAGGGACCCTCGTCACGTAGATGATACATCTCAAGAAGCAAGTCAACAGGGCTCATTTTCTTGCTGTCCATAAGTAAGGAGTTAGCCTTAGCTACTGCTAGCAGCCAGTTATAAATGTATGGCTATATTAGTGACCAATCCAGGGGAAAGGGAGGGGAAGACAGAGAGAGAGAGAGAGAGAGAGAGAGAGAGAGAGAGAGAGAGAGAGAGAGAGAGAAGACAATAGAAATGGAGTAGGGCTGTTTTCTGGTGACACTGCTGAGCCACCAAATCGAACTTTACTTTACATCTCCTGGCTTCTAAGTTGGAAAACACAATACACTTTCAAGAAGATGAAAGGTGGTCTGAGCAGGGTTTTCTGACCATGGCATCCTAGTGTTGTAGCTGAGATGTACAGCCTGACCACTCCTTTGGCAGCTGTTTTCTGATGGGAAGCCAGAATCCGTGTGTGTCTTGCTGTCTGCTTTCTGATTCCATCACAGCCCATCTCCAGATGGCTGAGCTCAATGATGAATCCACCGAGCTCTGACACACAGGTGCTGAGGAAGGTGGATGGCGAGCTTCGTGAGAAATGGATGCCATCATGACAATAAGCCATGGGAATGGCCACAGTACTTGACAACCTTGTACTGTGCACAACAGAAGTGGAAAAGTTAGCTGTGCCAATTAACATAAATAATATCCATTCTACTTCTATTAGTGAATTGAACCAAAAGATTCAGAGGACAGCTTAAAACCAAAGGACTATTTGTGGTGTGTATGTGTGTGTGTGTGTGTGTGTGTGTGTGTGTACTGATATGTGTACAGATGTGTCTGCTCCACAGCACATGTGTGGAGGACAGAAGACAAGCTCAGAGGTCAGTCCTTGTCTCCCACCTTGTTTGAGACAGGGATTCTTGCATGCTTTTCCTCTAACGCTACATATGCCAGGAGAACTGGTCTATGAGCTTCCAGGACTCTCCTGTCTCTGCCTCTTATCTCACTGTGGATTACAGATACATGTTACTATTCCTAGTGCTGGTTCTAGGGATTCACTTTAGATCCTCATGATCACAAATCAAGGACTTATCTGGTGAATTATCTTTCCAGTCCCCAAAGAACGTTTTAGACCTTAGAAGAACCAGAGTAAACAAACAAACAAAAACACCACGAGGGAAGGTTTTGTTACCCTCGCATTTATTTATTAGCTGATTTTCTTAGTTCCTTAAATAGTCATTGGAACAGGATGTGTAAAGACTTTACATACATGGAAGGAGTTGGGAAACTAAGAAAGTGATTGTCAGGGCTGGGAAGGTTAGCAGTCAATAAAAGATAATTCGCAGAGGCAAAACTCTGTAAACAAAACCTTAACTATCACCTATAGCCCAGCGCATAATTCTTAGGCTTCAGTATTTCGTAGGGCATTGACTGAAATTATCAGAGACTTTATAGCCTGAAAAACTAGACCTTTTCATATAGTTTTCGGAGAATAGGCGGAGTTCAAACCAGAAAACCAGGGAATGTCAATCACCTGGGAAAGTATGTCCTGCTAGCATGCCTGGCCACAACAAAACACTTATAAACTGGTATTGCAAAATAAATAAAGCAATTTATCTTTACTTCTAAGTTGCCTACATTTTTGAGTCTCTTCTATGCATGATCAAAGAAAAGGAGAGAGAGAGATCCTAATGCTATGGTCATTTCCCCCCCAAAAGTGCCTTAAATGTTTTCTGTTGTTTGCAGTAAGTCAGCCATACATTTAACACTGAAAGGATTAGTGCTCATCATGGATAGTTCTATGTAACCTGTGTAGTCTTCAGAAGGGGCCTATGGTTTAATGCTATGTAGCTATCTTAAAATCTCTATTGTTATATTAGGCTGGTAGCTACATCTGACATTTCAGCATTCAGAATATCTTGAGTTCTAGGCTGGTCCAGGCTACATAGTAAGACTTTGCCTCAACAAACAAATGAAACATGAAAACGGGAAGAGCAGATGAGCAGACATCAGATAGTACATGCGGAATCATCAGTAGAACGATACATTCATAAGCATACTAAGCCTTGATCAGTTTGCATAGGATTTGTTTGAGGTTTCCCAGAGGGACTAGACGCATTAGTTTACCTTCTGATGTATACTAGTGACCACTTGAGAAGGAGTGATCCTATAGTCCTTTTAAAAAGCAAGGAACGTGAAGCCCATGAAGAAAGAATATTGTGTCACAGTCCCACAGCTGGTCAACCGTTATTATAGAAATCTTACCCACATCTATCAGGCTTCCAAACACAACTGCTCACCTCTTCTTCCACAGGCACCTCCAGAGATACATTAAAGGTGGGGAAAGGCACTAGCAGGTTACAGGTGGGCCTGGGTGAGATTGGGATGCTTCACCTAGGGATACCTATAGCATCCAGAGTAGGGCTAGTCAATTGTGGAGATGGTGGTGAAGATAACAAAGCAAGGGGAAAAAGGTGCCACACCCTAAGAATTCGTTCTTTCATGAGTTGACAGAGACAGGCAGGTAGACCAGCCAGTGGAGGCCCTGAAGGTGTGAACGCAGAGCTGAACCTTACCAACATTTCATTTGCTATCTGAGAACTATGGTATGAAGGGACCCTTTTTATTTTTTTAAATACTGAACCTGTACCAAATTAGACTAGTGTGGAGAGTAGTGTACAGGTACAGTCTACCTGACCACGGAAAGGCTAATGTGACCTTGTGGTACTTGGTGAGTAGAAAGGTGGGTCAAGAAGGGCCCTGTGAGCCTGCTACATCATCCATTAATTCAGGAACAAACAGGAAACTTTCCATGAGAGTGAGGAGGAGTGAGACCGAAACATTCTGTAGAAATATATATGTCCACAGACAAGTAGACTTTCTTAGTGAGATTTATGACTGCCCGTATCTCTTCCTCTTTTCTTTCCATCATCCCCTAGCCTTCCATCTGCACCCTAATCTCTTGTATCATTTCCTGTCTTCTTGTCCCTTGTTATTCATTTCCCTTGCCTCCTTCTGTTTTTACCCTCTGTCTGCTGAAAGTTCGGCTGGATTTTAAATGCTTATCCTTGGGAGTGTTTTTCTAAATTGCTTTTAAATTAGGCATTTCATTTATGAATTGTGTTCTCTTTAGAGGAGTTAATGGCATGTGCGCTGTCATCTTTTTCTTTGTGAATTAGTCTGTTTTTTCGAAAACTTATCATGAAAATATGTACAAGAAAGGATAATTATTCAACTCAAACTGTAATTGTGTCTAATTGACACTCCACAAATATCCTTCTTCATAAAATCTGAAACAATTTATTAAGTTTCTTTGAATACTGATTCATAGCTACCGCATCATTTGAAGCACAGAACAGTGAGCTTGACAATGCTATTATGGAATGCATCCTATAGGGATATTATACACCAATCCGCAGATGGAATGCACCCTATAGGGTTATCATATGCCAATTCTCAAAACACTACCAGGCCAACTCTTATGCAAGCTATTATTTCTTATACCAGATTGGGCTTATTGGCTATCAGCTAACTGTCTGGCTGTCTTTACTGTTTTGAGAGATGGAAGCATCACTGATCACAGTGGTTCCTGTGATGGTCCGTCACTGGTTCTCTGCTGCTCTGGGAAGAGCGTTGCCATGCACAGCCTCTCCACACCGAGCTCTCAGTGGCCCTCCAGCCTTCAGCCTCATTTCTGTTCCTCCCCAGGCCATGAGAATCCAACTAGAAGCTTCTTTTACGTGTCTGGATATAATCACTCCATGGTGTCTCACTTAGCTGATGTGATACACCTCCTGCCTTCCTGTTTCCCCTTCAGTCTCATCACTAGACAGAGAGATCTCTTCCTTAAAGTTCTTCACAGCTCCCTGTTGTGAGGGATGTTTAATGATACCCAGAGTCTTCCACAGTATGATTTTAAGACTTGGGATTCTAACTTTACCTTTTTCCTGGTTTCCTTGAAACTAGATGTTCTCAGTGATTGTCACTGTCTGCCCTTGTGAGAACACATCCCAGACTTTACTCTTGCCATTATTTACCCCTCGCATGGTTGTGTACACGCTCTGTCCGTTCAAGCCAACTTGCCTCTTTCTCCTTCATGAAGTGTCGTCCAATTTGCTTTCTAAGTTGTTTATGTGCTTTTACTTCTCTAGATCCCAGTGCAAAGACTCTTTCTCTCCCTCCCTTCACCCACCCCTTCAGTAAAGGCGGGGTTTCTCTGTAGCCTGGGTGCTGGGAAACTCACTCTGTAAAGCAAGCAAAGCTGGCCTTAAACTCAGAGATGTGATTGCTGCTGCCACTACACCAGTGAATGCTGGGATTAAAGGAGTGGGCCACCTCCACCTGGGGACTATCTCCTTAGAAAATGTAAAGAAAGCCTTTTCTGAAAGTACAGAGAAGCACTGAAGAAGCGAGAAGAGCATTTAGAGCAAATCCCCAAAGCAGCATTTCTTTGCAGCAAAGAAATCTAGGGCCTCTAATTGGAAAACACTAACTCAGAAGACTCATCACCAGTGTAGAGGCTGGGGCATTCCTGAGCATGCGCAGTTGGAAGTTAGACCCTGTATACACTGACTTGCTTTTCCTTGAATCCTGTCTGTTTCATAGGACTTTAATGCCTTGAAGGCTGGAATTATTATAGCAGTTTTACTGACAGCGACTTAAGCAATGCCATGAAGGAGGAAGAGGAGGAGACATGGGGTAGTGAACTGGCCTTGCACATAGCCACAGCCATAGAGAGGGAAGAGGCCGGTTTCAAATCAGCAGGTGACTTTGCCGAGTCCCCCGCCCCCTCACTCCTCAGCCTTCATGACCACTTTCCATACAACAGCACTCCTCTATGAAGAGTAGGTAACCAGGGCAGAGGAGGTTTCCGTCTTTCTCTCTTTAAATTGAATTGAATTAAACTAATTTTAGTCAAAGCCTGAAGGCATCTTAGCCATGTGAGGGTATAAAATGTTAACACAGTCTTTCCCCAGGACGCTCCTAATTACTTGGACCCACAGTCATCAATACAGTTGCGATGCTCACAGGAAAGTGTGCAGAAGCTATATGAGAACCGTGTATAGTTTATGTCCATTTGAAAAGCAACACTTTATCACACCCCCGGGAGCTGTGGGGCATGGGTCTGAATATAAATAGGTACACTTACTGTTTCAGTCATGTGACTGTGGCATGACACTTTGCCCTGTACTGATTTGTCCTGGAGCAGGTTTTATTTGAGTAGCTTAAGAAAAAAGACTGTAGTGACTGGATTGAGTCTGAATTTCAATACAGACTCATGTATTCTGGGTCTGGGTATCACTTTGTAGAAGCCACAGACCTCAGTTGTTAATGCTTATTTTATAGGTCTACCTGCTGGGTCACTTGAATGACATTTGTATTATCCATCAACTGTCTGTCTGTCTGCCTGTTCATTGACCTACTTATCTATCTATCTATCTATCTATCTATCTATCTATCTATATTTTATATAGATATGGTATGGTATTTTATACCATATACATATATATGAAATACCATACCCATTTAGATCTATAACCATGATCTTCCTGAAGGGTGTGTTTCAAGAAATATCATAACCCTGTGAATGACTGTTTCCCTGATCTGTCTTCTGACTTACCAACCACTTGCCAAGATTTTCCCATATTACTTTCAAGACTTGCAAGGGATAACAAACCATATAGCATGTCTCCACTCGAGCCCAGCAACCACACCATAGTAAGTCTCAGTACTGCAACATGACTGAAGCACAAGAAAATTGCGTTAAAACTGCTTTATGAATATCTTAGAGTTTAAAAACAGGAAATGAATAAATCTCTTAAATAAATCTGTCAAATAGTGAGAGGAAATGAATGAAACCATTCAAGACGAAAATATAATCAAAATCAAAAGTGGAAATATAATCAATAAAGGAAACCAAAATAGAGACAAATCTGGAGATAAGAAATTTAGAAACATAAACATGAACCTCAGTGACAGCAGAATACGAGAGGTGAAAGATCAACTCTCAGGCACTGAAGACATGATTGAATCAGCAGTTAACTCTGTCAAAGAAAATGCTAAATCTGAAACACTTGTAGCACAAAACATCCAAGAAATCTGGGACACTATGAAAAGACCAAACTGAAGAACAACAGTGATAGAGGAAGGAGAAGAAACCCAGTCAAAGGCACAGAAACTATTTTCAACAAAATCATAGAAAAAAAACACTACATTTTCCTAACTAAACAAGGACATGCAAATCAGGGTATAAGAATCATACAGAATAGCAAACAGTCTAAACTAGAAAAAGAAGTCTCCTCAGCATATAATCAAATCTCTACGTGTACATGTAATCAAAACACTAAATATATAGAAGAAAGAATATTATTAAAAGATGCAAGGAGAAAAAAACCAAGTAACTTACCTGTTAGAATAACACCTAACTTTTAAGGGGAGGATTGAGAAGCCAGAACAGCCTGGACAAATATGCTGCAGACTCTAAGATCACAGATGCTATACCCAGACTACTATACCCAGCAAAACTTTCCATCACAGTAGATGGAAAAAATAAGATATTCCATGATAAAACCAAGTTTAAGTATAACTCTGGCCCCACAGAAGATGACACAAGGCAATCTTTAACCAGAAGAGGTTAGTCAAACTGAAAAAGAAAAAAGCACGGAATAAATAACACCAGATCAGCAACTCAAAAGTGGGGAAACACACATACACACACCCTCCCCCCACCATCACAACAACAAAATAACAAGAATCAACAGATACAGCACATTGGACATTTTTCAACATCAGTGTTCTCATTAAATCTCTCCCCCTCAGGGCTCAGGTAATCCAGTAGAAGAGGAGGCAGAAAAGGTGTAAGAGACTCAGAGGGGATATAGAACAGCAGAAGAACGGAGTCCTTTCAGTCAGTGTGATTAGAGCTCGCAGACACTGCTGAAGCACGCACAGGTTTGCACCAGGTTCTTTACATATACATATATTGTCTTAGTCAGGGTTTGTATTCCTGAACAAAATATCATGACCAAGAAGAAACTTGGGGAGGAAAGGGTTTATTCAGCTTATAGTTCCATATTGCTGTTCACCAAGGGAAGTGAGGACAGGAACTCACACAGGGTAGGAACTTGGAGGCAGGAGCTGATGCAGAAGCCATGAACCAGTGCTGCTTACTGGATTGCTCCCCCTGGCTTGCTCAGCTTGCTTTCTTATAGAACCCAGGACCACCAGCCCATGGATGGTACTACCCACAAGGGGCCCTCCCACCTTGAACACGAATTGAGAAAATGCCTTACAGCTGGATCTCATGGAGGCATTTCCTCAAGGGAGGCTCCTTTCTTTGTGATAACTCCAGCTTGTATTGACACACAAAACCAGTCAGTACATATATATATTACAAACATATATGTATATATCTCTCTTTATTTCTTCATTTTGTTTATTTTCAATGTACTAGTGTCTTATTTTATCCTACTCTATTTTTTTAAAAAGAGGTTTAATATCTCCTTTAATATCTTTTGAACACCATTAGGTCTGGAGCCCAGGTTTTATATTATGAAAATAAGGTAGAAGGATCATTGAGCTTCCGAATTTAAACTGAGCAAAGACAATATGTCATCCTCTGACTTGACTACGTGTCTATGGCAGGACAGTCTCACCGAGCTGCAGCCATGGGACACTGTGGTTCAGTGTGAGCCACAGGACGATGAGGAAGGCATACTGGGTGAACCTGCTCGTGCTCTGCCTGCTGACTTCTACATGGCTCACATCTTAGGATGCTTAAAACCCAAACTTCTTGCCACAATAACAAAATAGTAAGAAAAACAAACCAGAAGACACCATGTACTCCTAGAACACTTACTTTAATATGCTTCAATATTTTATAATTGATGTTTCTTACTCACTTAGAAATAAGGCTCTTTAAAGTGGTCCTGGAGAGCTTTGCTCAAAAAGCAAAAGCATAAAAGAATCATTCAGGATTAACTAATAAACAGTCTTCTGAATTATGAAATAGTTGGTGAATTGGCACCTCAACACAAATTTATTATTTCTTCTAGGATAAATATTGTATTTGAACTAAGAGCAGTTTGATTGCCTTTTAAGTTCTCCAGTTAATTGTGGAATTTATATTCATTTGGACAAGACGCTGATATGAATAAGTACAGCCGTACAAACAGGAATAATGACCATGAGCTTATGGAGTCTTCTTCTCATGTAGTGCCTTTTCATACCTTGTAATAAACAGGATACCCAATCCGACAGCTACTGGTCGTCAGTAGACAGTTCTCCCCCCTCGCTCCCATCACCCACACAGAAGGAAGAATCAGATAAGTGATGCTATGGTGTGTATTTCATGGCTGTTTTTCATGAGTTGAATTTGAGGGATTCATAGATTCAGAATTAATTAATTTTATTTGTTTAACTTCTGTCCTGTGGATTAGATTAGTTTTGGTCTATGAAATATTTGCTATCATCAGGTGGTAGTGGTGCATGCATTTGATCCCAGCACTTGGGAGGCAGAGGCAGAGGCAGGGGCAGGGGCAGGGGCAGGGGCAGGGGCAGGGGCAGGGGCAGAGGCAGAGGCAGAGGCAGAGGCAGAGGCAGAGGCAGAGGCAGAGCAGAGGCAGAGGGATCTCTGTGAGTTTGAGGTCAGCCTGGCCTACAGTTGAGTTTCAGGACAGCCAAGGTTAAAGAGAGAAACCTTGTTTTGAAAAAAAAATGACCAGACCACCCAGTGCTCCCAGGGACTAGCCGATCAACCAAGGGATTGTGAATGGGGAGGGATCCATGGCTTCAGATACATATGTAGCAGAGGATGGTCCTGTCTGACATCAGTGGGAGGGAAGGCCTTGATCTTGTGGAGGTTTGATGCCCCAGCAGAGGGGGATGCTGGAATGGTGGGGCAGGAGTGGGTTGCTGGGTGGGGGAGCACCCTCACAGAGACAAAGGGGATGGGGAAGAGGGCAGATGGGTTGGGAGGGTTGTGGATGGATAACCAGGAAGATGGATATCATTTGAGAAGTAAATGACAGGAATGATTAATAAAAAAAAAATGGAAGAAAAATGTCCTATCATAGGAAACAACAGGGATCATTGTTTTACTAAGTTGAAGATGTCAGACTATTAGCTGAGGAGAGGGCACTGGTGGATGGAAATGGCTTCTATGAGAAGCTGTGGGATGGTTCCAGTCAAAAATGTGGCAGAGGAATGCCTTGTTGAGCATCAATGGTGAAGGCTCAATAGATGCCCCAACGAGGGGAAATGGAGGGGTAAGTGGGAGTGGGTGGGGTGGAGGGACATAAATGTGGAGGCAGGAGGAGGGAGGAGCGGTTGGGGGCTTTGGGGAGGGGGAAAATTGGGAATGGTTTTACCATTGGAAATGTAAATGAAGATGATATTCAATATATAATTTTTTTTTTTAAAAAAAGAGAAGCTGTGGAAGGGAATTTATGAAAGGAAATGAGGAGCAGTGGCAGGCAGGAGGGCTGCCCATGAGAGAGCATCCATTACACTCCACAGGGCCTCCCTCAGAATTCCCACTGAGAAAAATGGTTTCTTCTTTCTCTGAACTCTCCTTCCGCTAATGGTTGTGCAACACACAACTCATGTGCAATTACGTCAGGTCTTGTGAAATCTCTTCCAACGTCAATCATTTAAAACATCCGTGACTTTAAAGTTAGCTCTTTAGGTATTAATAGGTTGAGAGATTACTTGCATAAATCATATAGGTTTTAAAAGTCCTGAAGGTAGGAATTATAAATTCCCTATTATTTAAGACACAATAGGTGCTTATTATTATTGGTTGTCCTGATCTAAGTCTCATTGAAATTAAAAAGGCATAGTTTTTTTTTGTTTTTTTTTTTTTTTTAAAAGAAAGTCTGTTTTTATGGTTGCAGATTCTTCTAGGGTGAATTTACGTTTTTTTTTAACCAGAAAAACTGATACTTCAATGAAAACACCACACAAAAGTAGTTTTAATTTCTTCAAAGGGATTTAACCATTTGTTTAAAACCTGGCTTGATGATGAAACAATATTTCTTGGCATGCTAGCTATGAGAACAGCAATGTATTTGATGATTCATTTAATTTTATCTCAGGGATGTTCTTCCTATTGTATTTTACAAATTTACTTTACCAACTACCCTTGGGTAGCTGTAATTTTTAAAAACAAAACCATTAAGAATTCAACTCTCATCGTATCCTCGGTGAAAACTATCTTTGAAACCAGCTCGTTGGTGAAGGAATGAACGGCTATTTGTAGGTTGAAAGACTGAGAAGTGGTAAGTTTAATTGTTAGGACCAATCACACATGCATGTGTCTTCAAGAGCAGTCTATGTTCTACAGTGAGTTGAGAACCTCAGGATCTACAACTAATCAATTCCTGGGTGAGGAAAGGGGTGTGTGATGGGCATAAACGTGATTGGCGCTGTAATTCTGTGGGAAGCCCAAGGGGGTTCAACGTGCCACCGTGTCTTAGCTGCTCTACAGAGCCAGTCCCCGCATTCCTAGGATTCCTCTGGCAAACCTGCCAGCCTTGACTCACTCTGGTTTCTGAGTTCAAAATAAGTTTCCAAGCTGCTGTGGTGTTTGTCTACACAGGCACTGTTGACTGAGATAATCACATTTCTTTGTCATTGCAGAAATGCCATCTTATCCACCCGTGTCTGTTTGCTGTGACCTGTGTTTAGTGAAGCCTTCTTTTCATGTTGGCGTTTCAAATACCAAAGGAAATGCTGTTGAGCCCAGACAACCATTTATAGTTATTGTGTGGCATCCCCGCATCTCAGCGCCTTCCATGAGGCAGCTTCCACCGTTTCTTTCTCACTTGTGAGTGAAATTTGGAAAACATAACAACAGGATCACACTCAATGGGTGTCAAGGAGAAAGGTATAAAGGTTTTTTTTTTTTCTCATTTTAAACATTTCTCTATTGTTCAGTTCCTAATAGTTCTTTTCCAGTCTCGATGCAAGTGTTGATTTTCACTTAGAAATAGCTGGTCCATTCTTTCGGCATTCTAGTGTGTGTGTGCAGTCTTTCTTCCTTAAGTGTCCTTGCTTTATGTACTTCCATTTCTACAAAGGCTTTCCTGTTGTAAGAGAGTCGACATTAGACCTCAGCAAGCTCTGATTTTCATCCTTGCCAGACAGAAACGCCTCTTATCTTGATGTGTGGCTTGGATGTAATGAATGTGCTCCATATATAAAGTTGAGAGACGTCAGTTCAAGGTTATCATAAAACATATTTCAAAATGCTCCCTGGACATTTGGGAACAATTTGGGAACTATTTAGATTTGGATAATTTTGCATTATGTCTTCAGAGTAAGATCAAACCAAGGAGATCATGATAAAAATCTATATTTTTAGCTGAAGAGTCTGTAAATCAGTCAGGTCCTTCCACGGTCTATCAGTTAACCTGACTACTGATATTAGCACAGCTTCCTGTCTCCTTGACACAAGCTAGAATCATCAGAGATGAGGGATCCTAATGCCTCTATAAGACCCTGCTGTAAGGCATTTTCTCTTTCTTGTTCTTTATCATGTGATTGATTGGTTTATTTTTATTTTTATTTTTTTGAGGCAGGGTATCTCTGGGTAGCGCTGGCTGTTCACCATGCTGTCCTTGAATTCAGAGACTTCCCTGCCTCTGCCTCCCTAGTGCTGAAATTAAAGAATTTCCTTAATTAGTGATCAATGTGGGACAGCCTAGCCCATTGTGGATGTTGCCATCCCTGGGCTGGTGGTCCAGGGTTCTGTAAGAAAGCAGGTTGACTAAGCCATGGAGAGCAAGCTGATATGTAGCATTGCTCTAGGACCTCTGCATCAGCTCCTGGCTTAGGTTAAATTCCTGCTTGAGTCCTATCCTGACTTCCTTGACGATGAATTGTAATGTGGTAGTGTTAGCCAAAAAACCTCTTTCCTCACCAGTAGCTTTGGTAATGGTGTTTCACAGCAATAGTTATCCCCATTAGGACACAAGCTTCTATTTACTTGGTAACTCATGCACCACATCATCTTCATTTCTCAGTTTCTATTAGTCTGACACTTGTTAGGATCTCCATTTTGAAAATGAGGTCTTGAGACTCTACAAGGTCGAATCCAGACCCATAGTTCACAGGGCCGGAGATCAAAGACAGAAGTTCCTCACTCAAAGTCCATCTCCTGTCTCTTCCACTAAAACATACATCATTAGACTGTTAGCTTTATTTTCGCTCTGTATGCGTAAAACAAAGAAAACTTTTCCCAACTCTTCTGTAACACTGGGAATCGAACCCACAATCTCATGCAGAAAAGGCAAATACTCTACCACCCAGCTACAAGCCCAGTTAAAAAATAGCCTTCAAAGATTAATGACGTATGGAACCTTAAGTCAGGGTCTGAGAATCACATTTGAATTTCAAGTGTATATTTTTACTTTATGTTTATAACCTACAGCAGAAATTTGTTTGTCAGTTAAATTAAGTTGCTGTGGTCTTTGCAAATAAAGTTGTCTTCTATTTCTATTGAATCTATTAGTTGAATCAGCTTATTTTATTTCTATAATTCAATAAAACATGTTGCTTTCATTTTCTATCCCCAGGACACCCTTGTAAACAAGACGTTTCTTGTAATTTTTTTTTTCTGGCAAAAACCATTTACTAAGCAAATATCTGCAATCCACAGCAGTATGTGCCGACAGCCTCCTAACCATATTTGAAATATGAAGGCAGTGTTTCCAAGATGACTCAAGCCAATTGCCTTAATACTTCAATAAAAATAACTGCTATTAGAAAGCTCAATTCTGAAGGCACATAATTTTAATCCTGGTTCATAAAATTTAATTTGGATTTATTTCAGGATAATGATCATTGAGGAAAGTATGTACTGAAATGGTCAGGCACCTGGGTAAGGTCCACTAATCTGCCCTGAGAGACTGCATGGCTTAAGCAGACTGAGCGGCAATATGCACACACACACCATTAATTATTTGAAGGAATATTTTCTGTGACATTGGACTCAAGGTGCTCCATTCAAACTCCCTACCTCAGCAGAATGGCTGTTACGGAGCACTGAGGTAAAATGACTTTATATTAAATTGGATTGTCTTTGGCTCCGGCCATATGACCTGGTCTTGTGAGTCTACTTTTTTATTCCTCCTGCATCTTAGATTATTTTTTATGATAAATGAATATAATTCCAGTCATCTGAAGGCATGTCAAAAATATAGAGAGTGAAATACATTTAGAACTTTGGATCTGGAAGAGGGCACTGGATCTATCTTTTCTGAAATAAATGACTTGTCCAGAGTCACAGGGGTCAGGCCATAGTACTTGATCATTAAGTCCAATGTCATTTCAGCAGACCATTCTAACGCAGAGAAGATATTCCCTAACCATTGTGATTACAGTTCACATTTATTGAAAATCTAGTAAGCCAAGGCAGTGTTAGTAACTCACTTAACACCCAAAACAACCCACCATTCCTACTGTGTTTATCAGAAAAACTGGGACTCAGAAGCTTGAAAGACCTTTTCAAGTTCCCTTAGCTATTGAGCCCAGCCAGGACAAAGGCATTCTTCAGTGATGTTGATGAGCCCAAACTATTCAATGGAATGCTGGAAGTGCCTGTCTTACACAGGTAGTGACAAAGCTGAAGTCTTTCTATTTGGAAAGAGGAGTATAATGATTAAAAAAAAAAAACAAGGAGAACAACAACAATGTTGGCCACTCAGATGCCCCAGGACACCCAGGGACCAAACCATCAACCAAGGGGTACACACGGTTCCAGCCAAAAATGTGGCAGAGGAATGCCTTGTTGGGCATCAGTGGGAGGAGAGGTCCTTGGTCAGATGAAGGCTCAATAGATGCCCCCAAAAAGGGAAATCAAGGTGGGGGGAGGTGGGAGAGGGTCTGGTGGAGGGGCTTTTACGTGGAGGCAGGGGGTGGGAGGAGGGGTTGGGGCTTTTGGGGGAGCGGGAAACTGAAAAAGGTTTTACTATTTGAAATGTAAATGAAAATAATATTCAATTTAAAAAAAGAAAACAAGGATTAAGAACTAAGAGAATAAGAATTTAGACCTAAAAGGGGGGGGAATCAGACTAGGAAAATTAGAATCAGCCAAGTTAAGGAATTACATGGAAAATACAGGGGCAAATCATTCATTACCTGCAAGTTGTCTTTGCAATCACATTATTAGCTTACTTTCACTAAGGTAACCTGGCATTGATCTTTTATATTTGAAATTCAGGAGTATTAATGTTGAGTGTACACAAGGATGCTAAGAAATCTAAGATTATAACATGCATTTAATTGGACTGTAATGGAACCAGATTTCAAGGATGAATGACAAGCCCTAATATTCACTTGCAGTATTTAGCTGCTTTATATGGAAATTGCAGAAATATATACAACCTATTTTTTTCCATCTGGCAGATGGAGATATGAGTAAACTTTACAAAATGTAACTTTAAAATAATAATTAGCACTAATTTTATTCCCAAATTACCTAAATGCTTTTTGACTTCTTCACTAATACACGCACTGCATTTCTGTGGAGTAGCTTTTTTTGTGCCATTTTAAATATACAGAAATGTGTGGGGCATTCCATCTGCAGAGAGTTACATGATGGTTCTTTTTTAATCTTGTGAGACATCTCACCCAGAAGGTGATTTATGGCCCTGTTTCAGTAACCTTGGACATGACTCTATCTTGAACATTATTGATAAAAGGATTCAGCTTTTGCAACCTGAGATCTGAAAAACACCATCATCTGGCAAACCCCAAAATATAGTTTTTTGAAAGGTGTAATTATTTCTGGATGAAAAAAGATAGACACTTTTCATCAGTTCAATTTTTCTGTAGTCCCATGTTGGTAAAAGGTATTAATAATAATTGTTGAAGGTAAATTATCCTCTCAAGGACTTGAGATAAATGTTTGATTGGTGAGCCTTGTCCTAGATACTAAATTACAACTGTGTCTAGAGGAAATCACATAGCTTGTTTTTTTCCTTTTATTTTCTGTTTTTAATATACTGGTTGGTGGGTGTAAGTCAATTCAAAACAACATTTATTATGTCTGGAATGTGCCAGGTTCAACAGACAGCGTTCAGAATGCAAAGGCCAGGAGCATGTGGACCCTGCCTCGACGATCTCATAACACCAAAGAGTCAGCAACATGTGCTGTGCTTGGGAGCCACACTAAAAGCTTCCACACAAAGTAGAGCCCCAGGAAATTCACAGTTCCACATGAGTTCAAATGGTCTTAAGTGACTGCCACTAACCAGGTGCTTGATTATACCACTGATCTGTACTTTAGGATTTCCTTTGTTATGTGTACATACATGTGTATATCTATAGGTAAGGTATATATATATATATATATATATATATATATATATATATATATGAGTGCAGTTGCCCATAGAGGCCACGATAGTGGTTAGACCATAGAAGCTGCAGTTACAGGCAGTTGTGAGCTGTATAATATGGGTTATAGGCACTGAATCTGGGTTCTCTGCAAGAACGGTACTTATTCTTCACCACTTCGCCTTCTGTCTAGAGAATCTGACTGACTATCACTTAACCTTAGCTCAGAGATTTTCAGATATAGACGCAGAAATATATTTGATCACCCATCCAGGTAGTGTAAAATATAGCTGTTCTCTTCCTTTATCTGCAGTTGGGGACAGTTGTTTCATTACTTATGCTCACTTTAATTCAGCCCTTTATTTATCAATTCACCATGATTCAGTCACTTTTCTTTAGGAGAAAATGTACATAGCTTTGCAGATAAGATTATAAGGGTTTGTTGAGTAGTTGAGTGAACTCGTAAGGTTCTAAGTGCTTTATGTCTGGGAAGATCCCATTTCTTGTGCAATCATATGATAGAAACACCAATATAATCAATAATCTTCTTGGTCTTCAATTTCCAAGCAAAACATTGAAATATCTGAGCTTCATAATTTCCTATTTTCCTCAGATGATATTATCTGACTATATTGTCAATTTTGGATACAGGTATAGTTTGACTTCAAGTTGACAAGCTTCAATAAAGTCAAAACATGACAGTAATATAAAAAGTGAGCACCTGTTATGCAGAAAGTGATCTGCATTGTACTTAAGTGGCCAAGTTGGGATTCTAATGTATTATATCCATTCACCGATCCATCCATCCCTCCATCCACTCACCTATCCATCCATCCACCCATTCATCATTCCATCCATCCATCCACTCACCTATCCATCCATCCATCCATCCATCCATCCATCCATCCATCCATCCATTCATCCATCCACTCACCTATCTGTCCATCCATCCATCCATCCACCCATCCATCCATCCACTCACCTATCCATCCATCATCCATCCATCCATCCATCCATCCATCCATTCATCCATCCACTCACCTATCTGTCCATCCATCCATCCATCCATCCATCCATCCATCCATCCATCCATTTAATTATCTGTTGGACATTGATTAGGCATGAGATACTGTTCTGGGAGGAAACAAGAACAAAATCTATGTATCTTTCAGAAACTAACTCTCTGGTCATGTTTCATTCACTGTGTTCTTTCCCATAAGTTACAAGGTCTCCCAAACCATGAATAACTTTCAACTTATAAATATTTGTTTTTCAGCAGTGTGTGTTGGGTCTTCTATAGAAGTTTTATGTTATATAAATATCTTCATGTACTTTGTTCTGTTAAAGAATAGGTATCCTAATACTTAAGCTCAAATCTACTTTAAGATCTATCAGGATTCTTCAGAATTCTTCCATGCAATATGTACATTGGCTCCATCTTTCCATCCTCAGACATAGCTGAATAGAAGATAAGAATATCTAAGATTAAAAGACTAGATCTTCCATTTGGGGTTGCATTTTGGATTGTATTCTGGGAACAGGCAATTCTTTGTAAAGCAAACATATGCCTTTTGTTTAAATACTGTTTGTGTATAGATATGATTGTCACCCTGTCTTGCCTTTCCCCTACTCTTCCTTCCATTTGCCTCTCTGTGTGTCCCTTCCTCCTTCCCTCTCTTTTACATGCACGTACAAACACACACACACACACACACACACACACACACACACACACACAGCCACACAGAGCCACACAGACAATGAGTGATCTTTTTCTTCAAGATAATTATGACCTGAGCAGATAAGCCTGGAGTTACTAATCTTGGAAAATGTTTGTTTGGTTATGCGTTGTTCTGTCACAGCGACCTGCTCACAATGGGGGTCTTAGCAGTTCCCCTTCAACTGATGTAAAGCTCTAAGATTCCCTCACATGTGTGCAAATAGGACAAGAGCTCTCTTGAAAAGTGCAGCAGTGGGTGTATACGTTTTTAATGTGAAAACAACCTTATTTCCTTCAAGAACTAATTTTCTCCATCATGACAAAACTCAGCTTTCCTTCAGCTGAGACAAAACTCAGTGCCTTTAAGTTTATTGTGTGTGGAGATTGTGACAATCAATGCTCTTCACATCAAATGAGCCCATATGCCTGCCTCAAAAAGCTGTGGCTTTACACGTCCCTGAGGCCTGGAATGGGCAACACATAAATGACATCTTTCTGCAGTTTCTGAACTTATCATAAAAAAGTTAATACTAAGAGTATCTAAGAAGCACATCATGATTCTAAAGAGTGACAAGAAATTTAATATGAGTTTTGACTGCTGCATTAAAAATCTAGGTTCTAAATATCAAATACTTTGAAAGGATAATACTGCCTATATAGAAATACTGTCTGTCAAAACCTTAGTATATGTCTTAATTAAAACTGAAATAAAATCCATGAGTGATTCTCCTAGACTGCCATTATTTCTCTCTTTGATGTTAATAAAAATACTCACTGAAAACTAGTGGAGAAATCACTATGAAGAGAATGAACTTCATGACTTTGAAAATGAACAACTTAGAAATTTTATTTAATTATATTTTGTTTTATGTATGTATCTAGGTGTCTTTTATTTTTCATTAAAAGCTATCCATCAATGAACTGAGTATTTCTTTTGTGAAAAGAGAAAAAAAAAACAGAATATTTTTCAGCAGGGCCAAAGTCAAATGCTATTTGCAAGAAGGTCTGCAGATTGGGAAAATCCATGAGAATATGAGGAAAAGCAAACCACAGGGAAGCAAGGGACAGAAGGCTTTTCCCTCGTCTGTGCTGTCTTGAGGGAAGCTCCATGTCTTTGAGGCTTGACGATGACATCATAAACATTGAGTAGAGTCTGCCTGGGCTATGAGCAGAGGAGGAAAGCTGGGGGGTGGCTGGGGGCATAGCATTGTCAGGTCTATCTAGTTAGACACTAAGGACTCAAACTAAAACAAGCCATGAATGTGAGAGGGATATTCAGGAGAGCGGGGCAGTGACTGACAAAGATGGGAGGGAGACAGGAGGAGGGCAGTTAATAGTAGTCAGAATTACTACATACATGTATGAAATTGTCAAAGAACAATTTTAATAAATATCACTATGTAAGAAAGCAAGGAGTCCAAATGTCTAACAGCAATATGTCCATGAGACAGATAGAATATTTATATGCATAGATAGTACAATGCTTATATATGTATATATATATTCTCATATATAATATTAATATATTACACATAGACACAGACACACAAACACACACACACACACCACACACACACACACACACACACACACACACACTTGTAGAGCTAAGTACAGGAAGAATAGTGAGATATAGTGCTTGGTTTCATGGCCTCAGAGGATGATTTCGTGTTTTGGTTTTAAGTGCTTTCACCTATATTTGGCCAAAGAGTTCTTTTACCCTTTGTCATAGAAGTTAGTTTAGCTGGGTAAAGCAGAATTGCTTCAGAGAGGAATTTCAAAAGGATTCACAGAGACTATAAGTATATTGTAAATTATATAATTTTTCTCATTCATCCTTTTCTGTATTCTCCAGAGGTTTGCTGGAACATATACCATCCTTATGTTCATTGGAGGATGTATCCATACATGTATTGATGAATTATTAGATTTTCCAGGCATAATGAAATGACTCATAAATCATCCACTTGTTTTGATATACAGCTTCCAGTCCCTCCCTGACTTTGGGATATCTTATATTGCTATAAAAGTCAAGAGAATTCTAGGCTTTATTTATTTATTTTTTTAAAAAAATCTTCACTAGCTAAATGTTTGTGTGTGTCTGTGTAAATGTGTATTTGTTCATGAAACTATTCATGTGTATCTGTATATATGTGTGCACGATTTACTGGGCATGCTTATGTAGATATCTATGCGTGTGCATGTGCTTACTTTCATGTTCATGTGCTTACATGCATGAATGTGTATGCATGTCTCGGTCCATGTGTGTATGTGTGTGTGTGTGTGTGTGTGTGTGTGTGTATGTGCTTATGTGGCACATACAGGTGCCACTGCATGGCACATAGACAGCTTCTAAGTTCTTAACTGGGTAGATTTAAAACAGCAAGAACACTCCAAGGAACACCTAACTGGTGAAGATGGCATAGTGAACAAGTGGGGCGTTCAATTATACTATAGGAGGACCCTTCCCAGTGCATAGAATTACAGAAGCAAGGAGTTCACAAGCTTGCTTCAAATGGTCAGAACAATGTGAGAGGGGAAACTGAAGTAAACGCGGCTTCCAATGGAAATTTCCCAACAGCAACTTAAAATCTACACCTAAATGAGCAAATGCCAGAAGAAAATCTCCTTTCCTGAGCTGGTTTACATCTCTCACTTTGGTTGGTGAACTCACACCCCCAATGATGACTGTGACACAGCCAGTAACAGATCATTGCTGTGACACACATTTTGTCAGCCAGCACATCTCGGGAGGGTAGCTGAACTTACTCCGGGATGAGTCTTTCTATCCCTTGCATATGTTCAAATCTACTTGTTTGCATCATTTGAACGATCTCTTAATGGGTCAATGGTCTTATATGGGTTATTTTCATTTGCAATATCCAAAAGGTGACTCTGGCAGATATGAAAATGGCTCTGACTTATGAGAGCAAAACCTGAAAGGGGATTTGTTTCCATGGTCTGAAACCCAACCTGCCAAACTGGATTCCCCTAACTCTACCTAATAACCTGGACCACCAACACCTAGTTGGAGCCCTCCAGCTGTCTAGAAGCTGTTAAAAGCTCCGCCCTGAGCACTGACTTGATTCCATCTGTGCCTCTCCATTCTTAATTCTATTTGAACTTCAGTGCTCTCATCTGTAACACGGGGACCTCACAGTTCTCAGCAACTTTTGTGAGGATGCAACAAACGATGGCTTGCAGATGCTCAGGACTGTGGTCTCTGGCATTAGCAGAGGGCAGTAGACAGCAAGTTCGTGATTGTTTCTTTAATAACGATTTACTATTGGTTCCAATTCTATGCACACTTCAAACATTGCAAATGTTAATTTTGGTTATCGGAGCCCCCAGTGCCAAATGCGAACTGGTTTAGTGCATCTTGAAAGTCTTAACATTTTAATCCCAATTAAGACTAAATGAGCACTGAAGCAGCGTAACATGCTAACAAGCACAGCGGAAATGTGAACCCTGCAGTACTACATCTTGTATTATGTAAATACCATTCAAATGAGTCCTAGCCAGGGTGTGCCTACTGCACTAGTTTTTGATCTGTCTTTTATTTTCTTCATTCCCCGAAGCAAGATACTGCATGGTAAAACTGATCATTACAACACCATACAAGCTGATCAGAGAAAAAGAAAATCATAATTAGCAACGAGGTCACTGAAAAAATAAAGAAAGCGGTCCTGATAACAGGATACTAAAATCAAATTACACTTTTTTAAAAAAAAAAAAATATTTCTTGTGGGTTAAAGAAGGGTCAAACACAAAAGTATACATATAGAAAAACATTTAAAGTATGCATTGCTATTTATCACTTGTCAATGTGACCTTCAAGTAGAAAACGGCACCATTAAGTGGCACTTCTTGGAAGATTGTCCTTGATGGAGAGATGGGCATCACAAGAGACACATGGGATCCGTGCTGGAGAGCAGCAGCAATTGTTTGCCCCAAGAACATCTTCAGAGGAGATAAAAATGGTTGTATCATGGTTTTAGTCTGCTCTGAGCAGTATAAAGCAGAGAAGAGCTACGGCCAAAGCAAGAGAAGGTCACTGGTGAGGAGCGATTAACTTCAGACAAGCAGGGAACTCTGCTGTCAGCCCTCATTGGATCCATGCCAGACAGGCAAGTCTGAAAGGACCATCCGCTCACTGGACTCCAATTCTGGTTTTCATGTAAGAACATCTTTCCCCTCAAAATACCCAAAGCAACTGATTATTTTTGAAATGGCCTTATAAATGATTTGATGGCCTTCCCAAAATATTTATCAAGTTAGATTTTCCAAGATGAGAACCAGGAACTCTTGCATATTCTAAGGTATCATTCAACTGTTTGTGCCTAGCTAACTTGTGACAGACACATCAGTACGTAACTCAGCAATCTTGTTTGTTTGTTTGTTTGTTTGTTTGTTTCTGGAAGCCCCTTCCCCGGAATTTCAGGTGTCGCTGATCAATAGAGTGTTGGCTAGCTCTCAACATCACAGACTGGAGAAGAGCTCCAAATCTGGTTTTCCTGACAGCATGTGAATGGAGCCTGCTTTCTCCTCTTTGTTAACTTGTGGCCTGACCTGATATGTACTATCAAGGTCAAAAATGAATCATGGTGATCTGTGTTTGGATTGGAGTTTGATTTAATGGCCAACACGATAGCCATGTGAGTCTGTCTCCAGGTCACACAGTCAACCTCTAAAGAGGAAGTAGGCTGTTTCTTTACCTTTCCATTTCCATGCAGGTTCTAGCACTGTTTTTCTGTAGATTCTATTCTAGTAAATGTTTATTGAATTAAACTGGGGGAATGCAGAAACAGAGACAAAATTAAGACACTGAGAAATTAAGATAACAAAAGCAATCTGCATGAGGAAAGTCACTTCAGCCAAAGGGCCCTGGACAATTATTTAAAGTAACTACACTATCTTCAGGGACTCTTTCAAATGCACATATTTAATCATCTGATGTGTGAGTCAAATCTCAGATATAATTAATTCACTGACTTAACTTTTTTGCATGCTAGCTTTCATTAGCTGAGGTTCATCTGTAATACAGCTCATGCTAGTCAAAGCCTGTGAATGCCAAGAAAAAAGACAAGAGATTCTGTGGGCACCCTGTGATGAAGGATTTTGCAGTTTGTACCATATCAGTGGAATTCAAAGGAAGCCTGGAGCAGAGGCTCTGGTTGACTGATTCATGAGGAAAACACTATTGTTTTTAATGGAAGGCAGTGCTATTAGGGAGGTCACAGGAATTAGGAGAGAGGGAGAGAGGGAGGGAGATATTCTTTTAGGTTTTGACACTTCTGTTTAATTGCTGACTTAAAGAACAAATCAGACCTACCCTTGTGATTTGGATGGAGCAGAGCATTTTCCTTTGGAATGAAAGGAAGTATCACCCAGGCCATCTCAACTTTTTAATTAATTAATTAATTAATTTATTTATTTATTTATTTATTGATTGATTTTTCGAGATAGGGTTTCTCTGTGTAGTCCTTGCTGTCCTGGAACCTGTCTCAACTTTTATAGGGAATCCAGTGAAGAGGGAAAGACAGGAGTGGAGAGCTCTAATCAAATCTCAGAAGCTCATTTCTATGAATCTCCCAACCCTCCAAGTATACATTTCCTCAAAATACCTTGGAAAAAATGTTAAAACTTAGGTCTTTGCCAAAATGAGGAATATGATTTTTCCCTGAGGTTATTTAAAATTTTTGGTAATTTTATTGTAAGTGGTCCAATAAAATGCAACAGTATTTTCTCCTAGGAGGGACAACCCATGTCTGAGAAATATGGTAATTCATAAAAGTAACTGGCATGTTTGTGAGCATAAAGGGTTCTAAAAAAATAAATAAAATAACTTTAACAGGGGAAACAGTGGCAGTCAGCATGAAGGGACACATTTTGGGAGATGTGAATTTTAAGAGAGTTTCCAAACTACGGAAGCTGGCCCTTCTCAACGCCATGCGAGTAGAAGAATGGCATATGCAGAGCCGGAGCAAACAGCTGGGTGTGAGGTGTAGACACTGGCGCCCAGGGCTGCCCCCCTCCCAGTACTGCCATTAATTAGTATTTTTTAATCCCTCTGTTCCATATTCATAGGATAAAGTAGTCAGAAAATCCACACTTTAAGATTCTGCCCATTGCTTAAAATTTTTAATTAAATTTAGTAGTTCCAGCATCTGAAGGTGAGAATGTGAATCCAACCCCTTCTGGTTTGTCACGGCCTCTATGAACACGAAAGAATGGAAGCTCGCTTGCAGCAACGTTAGCTTTCAACCCGCGCAGGGCATGTTAAACTTTACCAGGGTCCCTGTGATACACACGTTTATGTTGATTTTGCTATTTTCTTTTGGAATGCTGTTTTCCAGCAGATGACTAATGTTCTAATAACTTGTGTTTTTGTGAAGCTCTCTGGAAGGAAAAAGCAGCTTTTGTGCATTCATTATGTCTACCTGTCTTGGGCAGAGGTGGATCTGATCTGAGGCTGAATATCTTACACTTGCTAACTGTACACAATGGCTCCATTTATGGCTGGAATCTGGCCTTCTGTCTGTGACAGAGGCTCTGTTAGCAGTCATCCATGAAATGCTCCTTGTACTTTAATGAGCCTGACATTCAACAGAGAGCCAGAAAGATGCTTTGTTTTTTTTGTGAGGTAACTAGACTCACTGTCCCAACTCCTCCACTTAAGATTATACTTATGGACACACACACACACACACACACACACACACACACAAGTGAGAGGCAGGGAGAAACAGGGAGGGAGATAGATGGACGGACGGATGGACAAACGGATGGACAGACAGATATAGATATTGGCCTATCTATCTATCTATCTATCTATCTATCTATCTATCTATCTATCTATCTATCTATGTATCTATCTATCTATGTATCTATCTATCTATCTATCTATCTATCTATCTATCTATCTATCTATGTATGTATGTATCTATCTATCTATCTATCTATCTATCTATCTATCTATCTATCTATCTATCTATCCAGAGGGAGAGGAAGAGGACAATACCGGATGTCTAGTATGAACCACTATCTAGAAGCCCTTATTTACTTTATGCTCTTGTAATATTTTTTTGAGAATCTAATACAATGCACTCTGATCCTACTACGTCCTACTCCTCCACCTAACTCCTCCCAGATCCTCCCTTACTCTTTGTTTTAATTGTTCTACCAAAGGGAACACCAGTCTTAGGTTAAAACAAAACACATGTCCACAAAACAACTTTTTACTATGGTATTTTGTAGATATATAAAAGCTTCATGTCAACTATCTGTTTTGACTTTTTTTCTTTTAGTTTGCCTTTTTTTTTTTAAGTGTGATGTTTATAGAAAATTGTAATATTTGTCCATGGCATTTAAAAAATGATCTGTCAGTCCATGAAAAAGCATACATGTGGAAAGTCAGACTATAATTTAGGACTGTATGCTTTAATGATAATTAGGCTATGCAGATGTGTGTGTGTGTGTGTGTGTGTGTGTGTGTGTGTGTGTGTGTGTCTCCTGAGGGATGATATCTATGTCAGCTGCACCTGTGTCATATATGGAAATCAGGACACGGCCATGAAGTCTTTGCTCAACTCCCGCCCCCATCGCTTCTCTTGCTTCTCGCCTGAGTCACAGCGAGGACTCCATCTTCTGAGTGATTGGCAGGGAAAGGTTATTCTCGGGAGTTAGCTAGCATGACTGACACAGAAGAGAACAATTGCATAAGTCAGATATTCTACCCCCTCCCAAGTTGACAGTACCTTTCACAAATGCAATTTTAGGAACATGGAAATCTGACAAAAAAAATGAAATTTTCATTTCTGGAACTTATAAGTTTTGTTTTTTTTTTTTTTTTAAACTGTTTTCCTTTAATTGCTTCTGCCTGCCATGCTCAATGAATTCTAGAATTCATTGTTCAGAGTGGTCTCTAAAAAAAATGAATCCTGATGAGATGTTCAGTCTATTTGCATGCCCCATTCTAGTTCGGCACTTGATACAGTAACAATGAGAAGGAAAAGTCAATATCCACAGTGCAAGATACTGACCAAAGGGGACGCACACCTGCCGCAGGATGCTGCGTATATGACGGTGCTCACATAACCAGAGGCCACAATTTAGACCTGAGTATCTGATTCAGGTGATGAGAGTAAGCTTAGCTCTAAGTGCTCTGAGAGATCACAAGCTCTTGAGAGGAATGGGGGGCTGGATTATGACTGGGCCCAGTGCCATAGGTGCGGGAGACAGCCTGCAACTCTTTCCGTTTATGACCAGAGAAAACAAGCCCCACGGAGAGAAAACAGCTCCATTCTTTGAGACCACAAATCCTCCCATAAATGTTCTAAGAGACCAGGACAGTGAGGGTTTGAGAGAGCATAAATGACAAGGCTTTGCATAGGCAAAGCAGAGAGGTGACCTTTATTGCACACGTGTCCCTCCTTTTAGTACTTTGGTTTTCCAAGCCCTTCTGAGGTCATCATGTGTGGGTCTGAGTGTCAGAGAATTATAGCTATGTGATCCCAGTACCCATGTAGAAAGAAAGTACCTGTAAGCGCAGCGTAATGCTTGCCCGTAACCCCAGCACCAGCTGTACAGTCACTGGCTGATATTGGAGCTCACAGGCCAGCCAGCCTAGCTGAATCAGTGAAAGGCAAATATGAATAAAATACACTGTATAATATTCTCAAAAATACAAATATCTATTAAATATCTGGACGAGAATAGAAGATATTCCCATATACTACTGGTTATGTCACTAGGAGGAACTGAAGCAACACTGAGATTCGGAGCCCTGGGCCAAATTCAGAATGCTTTTTATTTATTGTTTTTATGTCTGTGTGTTGATAAAGAATTTATTGTAACTACAGATTTTTCCTAATCAAATCTCATGTATGGACTAAAGGCTACTCTCAAGACCCATATTTCCCATAGTCAGACCTGAATACAATGCTGCATTTGGAATCCCAGTTGCACATTAACAAAATATTCCCAGAACGTGGCTTACTAAATCTGCCATTATAAGTTATTTTTATTTGCATCAATGAGTTAGTGTGTTTTCTGTGTAAAGGAAATAGCTATCGCATACACAAAATAAGAACCTTTATTTTTTTTTTAATTTTAAAAGCTCATTATGAATTCCTAGAGGTGAGCTATACAATAGCAGCATTAAAAAATAACACAGAAAACCTCTTTAAAGGCTTTCTGCATTCCAGAAAATATATACTTATCACAGATCATAAATGCAGTCTCGGATAATTTTAAACATATGGTGAGTTTCTTCCTAAGTACTTATATTTTCGGATCCCTAATTATGCTCTAAATCTTTTTCTCGTCACAGAATAATTTCGCCTTGAGAATTTGTGTAGGTAAGGCCGCTACTTCTTCCCTCATAATATTTATGGGTGTTGGATCGGCTTACAATTTGCAATTCATTAATTCAGAATATAATTCCCCATAACTAAGGAGTCTCTTGTCTAGTTATTCAGCTTAGTAGTGCTTCATTACGTTAAACTATGAGCTGCAAAAGCAAACAAATTATTTCTCAAGCACTTAACAGTCAGTATGTTATGGAAACAGCCTGGGAAGGTGTTATTCTTACTCACTGCTGTGGAGTGACATCAGTATTGACTGCTCCACTGGAGTGTGGGCATATGGGATGTTCCGTGCCCCTATCGGGTTCCTTAGTCAAGCCAAATATCTTCATGGTCTGTTTCCATGGTAAAAGAGAACGATTAGGGGCGTTGACCTTCTGAGATTCTGTAATGTTGTAATGTGTTGTTTCTGGTGTTTTAAGTGTTTTTTTTTTTTTTTTTTTTGCTATCATATTTAGGTTAGCTATGCAGTATTTTCCATGAGTTTTCCTATTTTAATTTCCAAACTGAATTCTGAAGCCTGGCTCCTGCTTTCCCTCCTACTCCGACATTTACGAGGCGATCCCTCCACGCCCAGGGCTGTCTGTTGACTCTGTTTGTGGCAGTAGATGAGTATGTCACAATCCCCTTCCCAACATGGCAGCACAGGGTTTGCATTACATCAGGACTTTCCTCTTAGCACAAAGTTTACTTCATGGAGGAATCCCCAAAGCAAAGAAACCAACAACAGGACTTTAGGTTTCTAGTCACTAAGATGAAATTGAAAGTCAAGGCTTTCTGAGTAGGATGAGGCTTAGGATTAAAATTTTGTTCTGAAGGAGAAATAGTTAAAAATAAAAATTTCTAGATTTTAAAGATTTAATTTAAATTCTTAAAATATCTCATAGAGAGATACTGATTTTCCTTAAAGTTATGACTTGCAGAGCAATTAAATATATAAAGTCTATTTGTGCAATAAATGTGATTCCATTATTTAATAGATCATTACATATCAACATAGAAAAAATATACATGCCACAAATTTTGAAAATATGGAAAATGATGTGTAGGAGGCCATGCTTTTGTAAAAATGGTGAGAGATTGAGCAACACTGATTTGATAAAATATAGGAATTTCTACATTGTATCTGTGGAAAGGTCTACCTACCGTCATCACTGCCATCACTGCTATCACCACCATAACCACCACCACCACCACAACCACCATAACCACCACAATCACCACCACAACCACTACCACAGCCACCACCAAAACCACCACCACAACCACCATAACCACCACCACAACCACTACCACGGCCACCACCACAACCACCATCACAACCACCACCACAACCACCACCACAACCACCACCACAGCCACCACCACAACCACCATCACAACCACCATCACCACAGGACCTCTCTATTTATGTGCCTAGGATAACACTGACATCTATAATTGCACTGTTTCTCATAATCCTAATAACAATTTATTGGATAAGATAGTATTGTTTCTGCACTTTACATGTTTCATGAGCTAATCATTTGTGGAACTTTTGGTACCAGGATTCCCAAAACCTGTGATATCACATAGTCAACTATGCAACCTGTATACCTGTTGCCACGGCAACAGCCACCCAATTCCCAGAATCCATTGGGCTCACCTTTACCTGCGACCACGGCACCATCTGTATATATAAGAGGAGCAACCCCCCCTTCCCCGCCTCTCTTTCCACTGCCACCTTTGCCCTTTCCCCTCTCAATAAACCTCCCATGGAACTGTTTGGCCTGGTGTGGTCTTTCTGGAGACTCTGCCACCTCCCACGGACCATGATAGAACTGGTATCCAAATCTATACAGATGATGCTCACTCTTAACAGCAAAGCATCTGCTCCAATAAAAGTTTTAACATATAAACTTGCACAGTAACTTTGGCCCTTTGTAGTCTCCCTCCATTTTAACTTTCCCCGTTCTTTCTCTTTCATTTATACATATTCTTCAGTAGCAAATAACTGAATTTTAGAACTAAAATAATCTTCAAGATGTACAACCCAGTCCACTATTTAACCAAGTAAATATGTAGTTATTACCTTTCCCAGTGATCTTTTTTACTGTATATACATCTCAATATAATTACACCAAGCACGGAACTCATATCCAGAGTGTGGTGCTTGCAAGGTTTACCACATATGAACACATGTAAAGAGCTTCCCAGTCAGCTGCTGTCTCCTTCGAAGATCTTGTTTCCACCCTGTCCTCTTCCTCCATCAAGGAGACCATCACCATCATTTTCACAAGCGAGACACATCTACATGAACCTTAACAAAACTACCCCACAAACATTTTTCAATCCCTGCTTTCTTTACTTAGCACAATATGTCTAAGACGTATTCATGTTGCTACATGTTAAGAACCCAGGTGTTTTATTCTAGAAAAAAAGGTAAAGACATATAAGATATTAACTACTTTGCTTAGAAATGGAGTGGGGGTGATTTTTCACCCCTGCACCAGTAGGCTTTCTATTCATTGCTGACCTCATCTGTCTTAATGTCCATATGGCTTTTGAATCATCAGAGCCCTACAAGGGTCCAGTAAAACCTTCCAGTTTCAGCTGTGGGCTGTCACTATTAGTTACAGATTAGCTAGAATCCAGAAGCCACACTAGAGTGGGTTTTTATGTGCATGATATTCAGTATAGAGAAAGAGCTATAGAGGTGACAGAGGGGCTAGGAAATTAAGGAGGAGAAAGAATGATGATTTAGAAATCGGCAAAGGTCGCCCCTAAATGTCCTAGTACCTAAGGTGTAGAGGGGGAGCAGATGATCATAAACAGAAGTCAGAGTCTCCAGGTATGGCAGGGCCATAGAAGAACCATTGGGAGTTGCAGTCATTGTCATTTTAAGAGGCAGCCTGAGGGAGAAGAAATGCTCTGGCTTCTTTCCTTCTCTGGGCTACCATTCTTCTATGGATTTATGTCATTAGTGTAACTGACCCAGAAGAAACAAGAGGAATTCTAGAAATCAATGCTGTACAGAAGAGGGGAGAAAAGGGGAGGGTCTGAACACAAGTAAAAGTTGTCTAGCACATGTTGGTTCATCATAATTTGTTCAATACAGTTTGGGATTGAGGTTTCTCACTACTTAAATCTAATCTCATGAACAATAAAAACTGATTAACTGTAGCCTGTCTTACAAATATGCTAAGCGTGCTTTACATAACAACATAACTGAATAGTGTAAATGTCACAATTTAGTCACTCAACAGTATTCTCAGGGAAATTTAGAAGGGAGGCTAGAGAAGGAGCTTCTCCATTCTTACTGAAGTAAACAAAGATCAAAAGAAGATACAGGAAGAAATGATTAGAGAGACTAATGAAAGTAGTGGCCTACCATACTGGGTAATGTTTCATTAGGAAAAGTATTTATAAAGCATCACGAATGTTACTGATGCTGATTAATGTCACCTGTTTGATGTCACTTGCAGTCCCCACTCCTTCTACCCAGGGGGATAAGATTTGCCAGTGGGAGAAATGAACGGTAGAATTATACAAATGATTTAGGAGAGCTGTTTATGTTGTGAGAGATCTTTTAGTTCTTGTCATATGGTAGTATTGCCATTTCCGGCCCCCTTGTGGCTAGATGCGAACAAATAAATTGTCCTGTTCAGTAAGCTATAAGGCCTTGTCAGTTCTAGCACAAGGCTCTTCAGACACCTTCTTTCCCTCAGCCAAGTAAGTGGCGAGACTGCAGAAGTAATTTCACTGTCAACTTGGATCTGGTAGGACAAGGACAGAGAGTGCAGAGTCCTTTCCTGACTCTGAACAGGAAGGGAACAATGAAGAGAATATTTATGACTTCAAGCCCCTGAAATGACTGGAGTACTGTTGTAGCAGATGTGGCTTCTGCTGACAGATGCAGGGATCTGCTTTGCTCTGTGTAAAAGGCACACAACTACAGTCTATCAGCTGGCACATGGTTATTATTTATTTAGTGCTCAATGGAGTAATTATGAAAATCATCCCACTTAAGTGATCAATAACCAAACCGAGCTAATGACACACCCAAGAGATCATGAATAATTGTGTCATTGATGAAATTAATCATTCTTAAATTTTCATTAGGAGTTTAAGGTGACAAATGATAGAATGTGTATTATCATTTATGACATATTTAGCAGAACAGTCATATGTAGGAGAATAGTCAAATCTAGTGAAACAAAAAGTACATTCCTTTCCATCGCTAGTCATCATTCTTGAGGCGAGAACATGCAATATTCACCAGCTTTGAATTTTATAAGAATACAAAGTTGAAGATAGTGGCTCACAGGCACAGTCACTTACAGGGCCGTGGCAGGAGGACTGAGAATTTGAAGCTTTACTGGACTATGTGGCAGGACTTTGTTTCCAACCAAGGAAGCAAAGCAAGCAAGCAAGCAAGCAAGTCAACCAACCCACAAACAAACCAACCAACCAACCAACCAATCAACCAATCAACCGACCGACCAACAGACCAACCAACCAACAGACCAACCAACCAACCAACCAACCAACAGACCAACCAACCAACCAACCAACCAACCAACCAACCAACCAACAGACCAACCAACCAACCAACCAACCAACCAACCAACCAACCAACCAACTGACCAACAGACCAACCAACCAACCAACCAACCAACCAACCAACCAACCAACCAACCAACCAACCAACCAGTCAGCCAGCCAGCCAACCAACCCACCAACAAACAAACAAACAAACCAACAAACTAACCAACCAATCAACCAACCTAGCACAAAACATGTATGTAATTTATCACCACCGATTAAACAAACTTACTAAAAGTCATAACTATGATGCATAAAAACATTTAACCTGTAACACCAATTAAGGAGGAAAGAGGCCATGAATTGAAAGAGATACAGTGCAGTGCTTCACGGAGTTTGGAGGACGAAAGGGCAAGAGGGGTGCGATTGCAATTATAGTATAATCTCGACAAAATAACAAAACGTATTCAGCAAAGAGTTTAAGAAATCGACTTCAAAATACATGTATGCATTTTAAAAGCAAAGAAGAGACTATTCTAATAATGGATTAGGCATGGTTATTTCTAAGTCTTGAGAAAGGAGATGAATAAAAGGAACACATGAATATCAGTGCAAATGTCTGTTCCCTTCAGGGGGGCAGAACTAATCATACCTCTATGCTATTTGAGACTAGCTATAAAGCATCCCAGGACTTTTTGCTTGAGCTTTGCTTGTGAAGTTCCTTCTAATTCCTTACTGCCCTTCTGGTACCAAGCTATGCCCCAGATCACAAAGAGGCACATATTGCTGGATTAAACGCCACATCTCATCCTGCTGATCTGCAGCTATCTGAAAGGCAGTTCGCGGTGGTGCTTCTGCTTCTGCCAGCAAAGCAGTAAGAGTTTAACGGGACATTACTTCTCATTTGTGACCTGGAATGCCCATGGCTGATCCAGATGCACACGGATGTTGGCCTCAGGAATTCTGCCATCTAGAAAAACGCAAAACTCTTACGGATGGTTCAAAGCTCTATTAAGAGTAAATGATATAGACTGTTTTCTGCAACTGTATAGGATACAATTTGTGGTTTTTGAATAATTCAGATCAGTTATCACATCCTACCCCTAATTCTAGGGTATGAAAAGAAGTTACTGTATTAAGATGGGATTGGATGGAGGCCCCGGGCACATAGGTAGCAGATGTGCAGCTCAGTGTCTGTGTGAGTCCCTCAACCACTGGAGCAGGGGCTGTCCCTAAAGCTGTAGCCTGACTGTGGAATCGTTTCCCCAACAGGGCTGCCTTGTCTGGCCTCAGTTGAAGAGAAAGCACCTAGCCCTGCAGAGAACTAAAGTACCAGGGTCGGGGGATACCTAGAGGGGCACATCCTCTCAGAGGAGAAAGCGATGGGGGAGCTCTTTGAGGGGGTGACCAGAGGTGGGGATCATTTGGGATGTAAATAAATAAATAAAAGACAAATAAATAATAACAGATTAGTAATCTGATAAGATAGCAGTTTTAGTAACTTTAATATTATAGATGTTGACTTATTTATGATCTTTATAACCATCAGAATCTTGACAATAGATGATAAATACATATTGACTACTTGCTAATGGCTGATGGATGGCACTTCCTAGAACAAGTAATCTACAAAAGAAGATTCAATATATTCAAGTTTGACCCTGGTGCAAACCAGATGAGCCAACTTCTTAAGTAACATACAGACAAGTAGATGATAATAATACAACTACTATTATTTTGCTTACACACACACACACACACACACACACACACACACACATACACACACACACACACAGACTTAGAATGCTAAGTGTCCATTTGAAAACACACAGAAATGGGTACTAATAGGTGGACATGATTACTGCTTTATCTGTAGGACTCTGACCACATACCCACCCTGTTTATATTCATTGAATACTTATATTCGTATATATGCATAGGTATGTATATGTATGTATATATATACTGTTATCAGTATTTGTCTTATCAAAGGTGTTATATATTATGTTAATAGACTTAAACAAGAAACAAGAGAGTTGTGCCCACTTTCAGGCTTAAGATGCAGAATACACTCCGCTGCCCACGGCACCTTCCATCCCTTCCCAGGGCCACTGTGTGCAGGCTGCCCAGTCCTCCCTCTGTGGGACGGCCCATGGCATACGGAGTATCGCCAGGCAGTACGACGGCCAGCAGAGCATGCGTTTGGGCTTCATCCTCTCCTGTTTCATTTCAGTATGTTTTTCGATTTTTTTTTTTTTTGATAATTTGGTTTAAGCCAAATATCTGACATAACTTTCAGGGAATGCTATACAAATGAAAATAATACTGAATCATCAAAACTATCAAAATGTGTTTGAGACATTTGTTGTTAGAGAACTACAAAGCAGGACTTTTTTTTCCTCCTTTTTTGTTCCTTGTTCAAATTTGGAAATTTGATATTTTTATTGATTTAGAATTTTATAAAGTATGTCTTTACGACGCTTACCCTAACTGTTCTTAGATCCACACCCCCCATTTCCTGATTTCTCTGACTTAGTGTCCTCTTTTAAAAAATGTTTTTAAATTTAATAACGTATTGACTACAATTTGTGATGTCCACACGCTTCTGGGTGTGGGAGGTTTCAGCAGCAAAGAGGAGTCACTAGCACGTGGCTGCTGACGCCCACGAAGCTCTTCAATCAGGCAGTCCACACTGGCTCGGGCGCTCACTGTACAGCCAGAGCAGGGAACTATCCCCAAAGTTAAGGAAAAGAAACAGGGGTTCGCTTGGTAGTCACAGACCCACGGTCAAGAACTCATGAAAGAAATTCACATTTACAAAATGGATGAGGGTGGCGAGCCGTAGACTTACTTTGAAGTTCACACCCCACGTTGCTGTCGGTGAAATCCTGCTGATATTATTGAAGAAAAGATCTCCAGCCAGAGCTTTTAATAAAAGAAGCTGAAAACCAAGCAGGAAACACAGAGGGCCTTTTCCCAAGAATGATGTCCTGTCAGTAATGAAAGGACTCATCTCATAATCAACTTTGGAACGTCTGGGGGAGGCTGAATGGCCTGACAGAGCGGGCTAAACCGTCTTTCAGTCTCAGGATAGAATTGTCTGCACCATCAGAAAATTAATTTAATTTAGTTTAATTTCTTTTTTTTTTTGTGATTGCCTGGCTGGTGAGATTACACAAGACGATTGCTAACTGAAACTGCCACCCCCTCCCCCAATAACCCACACATCCAAGATCTGGCCTGTGCCTCGAGTTCACAAGCAGGTCACAAGGTCAAAACACCTACTGACTTCTCACTTCCTATTCTGACACTTCCAATTTCACTTCTTCACAGCGGCTCAACATGGCAGGCTAATAACAGGACCCAGCTTCCCCTCCCTCCTCAGGCTAGCCTCTTTCTGTTCCTCTCTAAAGGAGATGGTAAGACAGAGCAGCAGAGACGGAGCTAGACTGTCAGAGAACATTGGGCAAGGGATGGCGATTTAACGAATGATTTGTGAAAAGAGGAAAAAAGAAAGACAAGCAAACAAAAAAGGCAAAAATCATTGTTTTAAGGACCACAAGCCATTCATGACATAAACTTTCCCCGAACTCTTCACTTCGCTTTGACTATGAGAGCAGAGCTAAAGGGACACACAGCTCCCAGGAGCAAATCACTGCGTGTTATTAAGATGCAGATTCTGTGGTCTTTCTCTAGATGCGTATTGCATTTTGTTTATAGCAGATGGTTGAACAACTTCTATATGAGCCAATAATTAGTAATATGTGAGCAAAACAGATTTTCTGAGATGTCCTATGTAGAACTTGTCATTTGTCTCAGAAAAGAGGGAACCCCCCCTATCGGAGCATTCTTCTCTAGAGCTTACGTGCTTTAGGAATCAAAAATAGCTCACCTAAGAAAGGCGCCACGTTCTTTGATTTTTTTTTTCAGAGTGAAGCTTCTATCTAGATCATGATATGTTCAATTTACTGAGAAGCATTCAATTTATCGCCAAATACACTGATCTTAGGGGAAAAAAAGGCTTCTTAAAAATAGGTATTCATTTTCAACAAATCTCCTTTGAAAGCTACTGAAGGCCAAATACCATTATCTTCAAGATCATCTTCACAGACCTGGCAACCCTAAAGGGAAACCACTCAGGAGAGACAGCTCAGGAGAGACAGCGCCGAAGCTCCAGCCAGCCTGATCCCGAACGCTGCTCAAATGATGTCTCCCAGGAGTTCTCAGATTTCCAAGGCCAAACTCTCGTGCTTTTCCCACACACACAAAGGCAGTTAACGAAGCAAGCAAAGACAGACACACATAGCGATGCTCTGTCTCCCCAGCCTTGCAGCGATAAACCCTGGACTCCCTTAGACATCATCGTGGATCTCATTAACTTCTTGTAAAAAATACATTTGTTAAAACCAGAAACTTACTAGCTGCATCAGGCCATTTAGTTTCTGGATTCTCGGCGTCAGAGTTAGGCTCTACAAAGACTTTGCCATCTGCGTGGACTGAGACTCCTTGCCATGAGGCTTGCTATCATTAATCTCTAGGTGTCTTTCGTACAGAGGAACAGTTCCCGGTCACTCTGTCCCTGACTGCGTTTCTTTTCTTCTCCCGTCATACTCTGTCCCTGTGATCTCTACCACTACTGACCCACTCAGCAGAAACAGAAATATGGGTCTCTCTCTAAAGTTTCAGCTCTGGGAATGAACTGTTAGAAGAGGCTGACATGAGCCCCAGCCTGTGCTCTCTGTCTCCTTCATCCTCCGCAGAGACACAGACTGAGCCCTGCAGGCTACGCACAAACAAACCTTCAGGGACGGAGGCTCCCGCTGGAGAGATGTTCGGACTCTTGGGTGTGACTCCAGTGTCATTCTGTCTTGTCCTCTGAACCGCATCTCCGTCTATCCCCACCCCTCTTGCCTAGTCATACAGTGCCATGTCTTCACCATCCAACCAGTACACATGTTCCCGCCCTTTCGGTTTTAGCAACTCCTCGTCTCCAGGATTGTGCCAATTGTCTCCAAGTCAGCCACAGGGACATATTCCCTCAGCCTTTGTTTTGGTCAATGCTCTCTTTCAAAGTTCCACTGTGGCTCCAACACTCATGGGGAAGGCATCACCGGTGCCAAGACCACTGCTGGGATTTAGAAACATTTACTGACTCAATGAATGGGCCCAATGGGCAGGAGATGTGCTATTTATAAAGCTGGGTGGGGGAAGGGAGAGACAAGAACATTGGCTCAGCTTGAGCGGGTTGTAAATATGTGAAAATCAGACCAAGAGTCATGTTCTGGAAATGAACCTAGTTGGAGAATTTGTGAATGAATGCATGGACTTGAAATCACATCTTTAAGAGTTTCCCTTATTTTTCAAAGGACTATGTGAAGGGAAGACTACATGAAGGGAGGACTACATGAACGGGGGACTACATGAAGTGGGGACTACATGAAGTGGGGACTACATGAAGGGAGGACTACATGAAGGGGGGACTACATGAAGGGAGGACTACATGAAGGGAGGACTACATGAAGGGAGGACTACATGAACGGGGGACTACATGAAGTGGGGACTACATGAAGGGAGGACTACATGAAGGGAGGACTACATGAACGGGGGACTACATGAAGTGGGGACTACATGAAGGGAGGACTACATGAAGGGAGGACTACATGAAGGGAGAACTACATGAACGGGGGACTACATGAAGTGGGGACTACATGAAGGGAGGACTACATGAAGGGGGGACTACATGAAGGAGGACTACATGAAGGGAGGACTACATGAAGGGGGGACTACATGAAGGGAGAACTACATGAAGTGGGGACTACATGAAGGGGGGACTACATGAAGGGAGGACTACATGAAGGGAGGACTACATGAAGGGGGGACTACATGAAGGGAGGACTACATGAAGGGGGGACTACATGAAGGGAGGACTACATGAAGGGAGGACTACATGAAGGGGGGACTACATGAAGGGGGACTACATGAAGGGAGGACTACATGAAGGGAGGACTACATGAAGGGAGGACTACATGAAGGGAGGACTACATGAAGGGAGGACTACATGAAGGGACTACACAGTCACATTTGGAAAGGCGCTAGACTCTCTTAACTAAACTTTTAAAAAATTAATATTAATTTTAATTTGTGAATGACTTCTCCCCACTGTGGTAGTACTTCCTGTTCACCTCAGTGATTTGGAGAGAACATTTATATTAGCGCTTCATTTCACATGAGCACATTTGTACCAGAGAGTCTTCCGGCCTAATAAGAACATTCTGTGCTCTCACTTTAATCTAATATTTGTCTGTCTGCACCCACTGGATAAACAAACTCATTAGTATCAAACACGTAGATTTTTTTTTCTCACAACGGGGATGCTGACCTTTGAAATGCAATCCCATGTTCTCCAGATCAGCATCCAATATATCACATCAATTACAGCAAGTGGGTCTTCCTTCTCTCCCTCCTCTGTCCCTCGAATGCAAACACATGTTCAAACAAACACCATGAAGCTGTTCAAAAGCTCAAACAATAGTGTGGTAGTTTAGAGCTCTCATCTCCCAGTTTCCAGAAAAAAAGAGAGAGAGAGAGAGGGAGAGATAAAACAGGAGAAATCTCATGCTGGCATTTATGCACTGCATTTTCGTTATCAGGGTTGGGGACAGCATCAAGTATCATCTGCTTCATGCGACAAGCCGATTCTACGGACTGTGAGGTATACGGAGCAAGTTTTATGTCAAATAAGCAAGCTGTCGTGGCAGAGAAATACACATCAGTGTAATGAATTAAAATCATCTAGTGTTTATATTTAACAAGTATAAAGAAAAGTTTTAGATCTTTAAACTTTTAAACTGTAGCTGTCAAGATTTTCTGATTAAAAAGTGCAAAGTGTCCATGCACTTCATGAATGCTCTGACGTTATTTTAGATTTTCATTTCTCATGCTTTTTTAAAAATATCTAATATATTTTCAAAACTATACTTTTGTTTCATAGAGTGGTATTTGAATATTTGTTGCCCGTGTCTCTGTTTAATTTTTATATTCTAAGCTTTCGATACTTTGAAAGGATTCATTAGGTTTGTAACAAATCACACATTGGGATAGCTAAAGTACTCTGAGAAGCCATTTTGAAGAGGTTTTGAACTTTCAGGTTAGCCATTAGCAGGGGCCAATACATTATTCAAAAGCCACAGGGGTCCTTTCTATGTAAGACAGAACCTTGTAAGTATTTCAATAATAAACAGCTACAGAAGCAAACGTATCCTGCAACAAATTAGGCTCTGGTCGTACATCTGAGGAGCTTCAAAACCCCACCGAGTGAGTAAGCCTGATTTCCAAAGTGAGCATTGAGATTCCACATACACAGCTCCATATAATGTTGAAGCTTTATCTGCAAAACGAGGAACTTGGAGAGATTTTTGCAGCAATTTAAAATATGGAAATAGCTCTCTTCTGGCTGATTTACGACGTGTGTAGAGTAGTGAATGAAAGGCTTGAGTTCAGCCCAGGAACACTTTCCCTCCAAATAGCATTTCAGGTTTAATCCAGCAGAGTGGCCTCATGTGTTTCCCGAGTCCCTCCTCTCCTCTCCAGGGGCAGAACTGCTCAGGAAAGACTCCCTGCTCTAACGGGGAAGTGGGCCAACAGGCTGGTGCTGGCAGATTGGCATCCAACCCAGTTACCAGCTTTGGGCACTGCCAAACCTAACACACCTCAGGGAGGTGGTGATTTATATTACACGCTTTAAAGCAGCTCCCAGAGTGTGAGACGCAGTGCAGACAGTCCAGGCAGTGTAGACATGACTTAGACACAGGCTGAGCAATCTGAATGTCTCATTTGTAAAGTGGAATCAAATGAGGCCTTACAGAGGGCGGACCGAGGAAGCCTGGGAAGGGCCCGGAGAAAGACGTCGTACGGCAACTCCAAAAACATCATTTATATTTTAGTCAATAATCAAAATAATGCCATTAATTTCTGTATTTATTGGAAATAATAGAAATGTTTTTTATTTCATTGATGTTCCTACAGTAACGTTGTGAGGAGAACCACTGGAATCATTTTTCTGTCTTTAAGCAGCACAGACGGACTGTCTTCCAGGGTATTCTGTACATCCTAGTGGTTTTAAGATTGATTGTAAGCATTCACTCTGCCCTAGACCTGTGCACTGCATCAAATCTGTCAATATTTGCGTCTCATTTTCCCTTGGGGTCCTTCTTCCCTCTGTTTCAATGGTGCCTTTGTGGGCCATCTCTTCTCAGTCACTTTGAGAAATCTGACCAGGGATCACTGAACCTTCTGGAGCATGAGAACACCTCTTCAGGCTGGCAGCACACCTTAGATCGCATACGTGACGATTGTCTGCCTCTTAATCAGAGCACTCGCTGATTTCCCCGAATGCTCAGTTCACTGGCTCCTCTTCGCCACACGGCAGAGCTTGACTCTCCCACTCAAACATCTGTGCTGGTGACGTTCATTCATACTTCAAATCAAGGGTCAGTTTTATTCAGTTGTGGTGCACAAATAAAATGAATCAAATAGAATGCTTTCACTGTTGTGAAATGTTTCTAATTGCTCTTGGTTGCTGAGCCCACATCTGTTTCTAACTGGCTTTTGATGAAAAGCGAGACACTATATACTAAATGTACACAGCCCATTTTGAGATACAGCTCAAATTCATCCTGATTTTAGAAAATTCCTGAGAAGAAACTTGGCATCTTAGAATACAGGACTTGTGGTAACTGACAGACTGTCTCATCCAGGGATACTCTGGGCTTCATAGGACGGAGGGTAAAGCCAGGTGCAGGGGCTCTGCAGATGTTCTGTGCTGAACCCCAGGGCTTCTTCAAGGCCCCCTAACCAGTCTCCCTGTATCTGCCTTTGACCACCGGTCTTAGAACATCATGATGTTGAATTCACAGAAAATGAGACATTTTGCTGTCTATGAACCCTTGTTCAGAGAACATCGTTGGTGTACTGGAGTTAGTTTATACTAGCTGAAGAAAGCTGAATTTGGAAATTTGATTAAACCCAGTCTTTCTTCAAATTAAAATGATAACAACCTATAGCAGTATTTATGACAAAGGAGGATAATCTTATCAAGCCATCAGTGTGTTAGTGCTCGCAAGCAGGCATTTTCCTACTGTGCTGGGTATGAGTCCTTAGGGAAGCTGCTATAGTCTCTCTTCCACTTACCAGTGAGATGACTCCCATTACAGTCACAGACAAATGTTCCAAGCCAGAGCAAGTCAGTACCATCCCCACAGCCCAGGAGCTGAGGAGTCAATGAGGACAGATGGTAGAAGCTAAACCACGGGAGTATTTTTCTCCAATAATAACATAGCCTTATTCCCACAGGAAGCCCCCCAGGTCTAGCTAATTGATCATACGTCAGGCTTAGTCCTTTGCACTGACTCCCACCTCTAACGGCCCAGTCTCCTTCCTCCAGCTGCACCCATATCCATGCCAGCTATTGCATGGCTCTGGGAAGCACTTCTCACAATAGTTTCTATATAAATGGTGCTCTTCTGCACACCCTCTTTACAAAGTCAAATACTCCAGGAGAACTGTTCTCTTCTGAGTCTGAAAATTTCCAATTACAGGGCTACCTTGGGGCTTCTGCATCTGCGCTTCTAACGTGCCTTTCTCTTAGCCCTTTGCCCCACTTCTCTGCCCCCTGCAGGTGTCTGATGAAAGGAAGGTTTCCCTGACCAAGATGGTCACAGGGGAAGCTTCCCTGCTCCTCCTTTGCTTTCCTGGTTTCTTTTCTCTCTTTATTTTCCTTCTTAGTTCTTGATGCCAAATGACCTGAGAAGGACTGACCTCATGGTTTATAATTTACCAACAGAATATGGAGACTCCCATGGAACGTGGAACTCAGGCTTTGTTTCCTGCACTGCCCCTCCCCCTTCCTAGATGTATAACAGTTTCTACCATAAAAGAAGTGCTCAGGAATATTACTGAATAAATGAAAGTATGTGCCAGGAGTTTTAACAAGAACTCTGATATATATACATACACACACATATATATATATACATATACACACACACATACATATATACACATATATGCATATGCATATGGATATATGCATATATACACATGTAAGCACACATATATGAACCTATGTGCATATATATGTTCACTAATGGTGTTCATATCTAGGTCATAATGTCGACTCTTGATGCCACCAGACATCCATCAGCGGGTCTTTACTTGGAAAGCCTTTTATTTCAAGAGAGACCATTTGAAGCAGTGAAGTCCGGAGGGAAGGAGGCATATATCTGGCATAGGATAGTTTTTCTTTCCTAAGGACAACATCAGGGATCCTGAACCTACTACAGAGCCAGGAATCCTCTGATCATCAGAAGGAAACCGAGGTAGGCCCCTGAACGAGCTCAATAAAGTGGTTAAAGTGGAAGAAGGTAGAACCAAGTTTAAAAGGAAGTGGACATTTTGGTTAAAAAAAGAACGCGTGAGTTTTCCTAAATAGATTCGCAAGAAGCAAAACAAGAAGAAAAAAGAAAGAAAAATAGAGAGGAGATGTTATGTAAAATGGAGAACACGCATGTAGATCCACATGGGATAACAGGCGTGTAGGCCCACATGGGAGAACAGGCGTGTAGACCCACATGGGAGAACAGGCGTGTAGACCCACATGGGAGAACAGGCGTGTAGATCCACATGGGAGAACAGGCGTGTAGACCCACATGGGAGAACAGGCGTGTAGATCCACATGGGAGAACAGGCGTGTAGATCCACTGGAAGGACTCTTGAGATCTCCATTTTCTGCTTCACCCTCCAGAGCTGATAATTTATGTTCTGATAGCAAGGAGGTCTACACTATGCTCCCCCTAGTGTATGGATTTTAAAACACCAATGAGCATGTTAAGGCATTTACATGAACATTACATGTTAAGAACATTTCACATTGATGCAATGCACATATATGTTAAACATTAAATGCTTGCCCATCCATACATACATTTTCACGGTTTTTGTGTCTCTGTTAAAAGGTTAAAGTACAATTTTTTTTTTTGAGACAGGGTTTCTCTGTATAGCCCTGGCTGTCCTGGAACTCACTCTGGCCTTGAACTCAGAAATCCGCCTGCCTCTGCCTCCCAAGTACTGGAATTACAGGCGTGCGCCACCACCGCCCGGCTAAAAGTACAATTTTCAAAAGAAAAACCATTAGATTATGTTTACAAAATAGTCACAAATTTTTCAAATTTAATTTTTTTAAAGTCAAAAATGTCCTCAAATTTTCTAAATAACAAAAGATGCCTTTATGGAATTAACTTTCCAAGTCCGTTCATCCAGGTGTGTGTGTGTGTGTGTGTGTGTGTGTGTGTGTGTGTGTGTGTGTGTTTGTGTATTCACACACATTTATATACATAAATACTTGTTAGCACGTGCACATCTCTGTGCACTTGTCTGTGTGGGTGCCTGTGGAGGTCAGAGGTCAACCTCTAGGGTGTTCCTCAGATGTCATCCATCTTGGTTTTGGGGACAGGGTCTCTAGTTATTAGCCCATAGCATAATCAACTACGGTGGCTAGCCAGGGAGGCCCAGGCATCCACCTGTCTCCAGAACTGGGACTACAACAGTATACCAGTATGCCAGGAGTTTTACATGGTTGTCTTCTGGTACCTACTGGTGTTCACGTGTTACTTCATTTCTTTACCTCTTTCCTGGTAATCTTTCTATCGGTGGGGTGTGGCACTGGGCCTGGCACAGAATGCATGCCGGCTCAACATGTTTTGAATAAATGAATGACTTAGAATGATCCCGTGTGACTGAGTGGCCTCTGTTGCTTCCTCCCATGATTCTTCAGGAACTTGTGTGATTTGTGTAATTGTACTTGAAGCCCTACACTGTAAGTGGCAATTAAGACCAGGGTTAGAAGCCAAATTACAGGTGTATTTTTTCTTCAATAATAATCAGCCAGGAAAAGACATCCGCCCTTGATATTATTCACCTACTCCAACAATAGCCTGGGATTTCCCACTTGTTAATGACACAGAATCATTATTCAGAATGCAACACCTTCGGAATTCTAATGACGCCTGGGGCTTCTAAGACCAAGCCACACTGTGTGCCAGGTGCTAAGAGTAGAGTGAAGGTGAAGTGTATAACGAGTCATTTTCTTTCACATTACAAGTCTTCTGGGGTAGGAAGCAGCTTTGTTAGGCACGATGCTCGGGTAACTACACCAATACCAAGTAAGGAACAGTGGCTGTTATAGACTTTATACAACATTAACATAGCTGCCCCTCACTGCACTGCACGAGTAATTGAAAGACTCCGAGGCAAAGTGATCTCGTGGGTTTGAAACAGAGTACTCTATTGGGTTAAAAAAAAAACCCGTTACATCTCATTTTCATTAAAATAATGACAACAAAGAGATGAACTTGTTATGCTGATGCCTTGAACGATGACCAAACAATGTCGATGCTAACACTTTCCTTATTTGGGATGCGGGATGCTCACGCAATGGCTGTTTGCAAACCCCTGTACCTTTAACACCAACTTCCTTCCGCATCCTCTAAGGCGGTGCCCGAGCAGCAGTGGGATAGAACGAGAACGCGGGAAAGAGCTCACCCCGCACCTTAGGGTATGAATATAGAAGTTGAGCGTGAAGATTTCTGAGATTGGTATATACTCATTTAAGAGACGAACACAAAAAGTGGCCACCTAAGGAAGCCTCACTCTTACGCCTCAGGACGACAGTACAGAGAGGACAGCACAGGCTGCGGAGGCGGCTGTACCGGGGCTGAACGTACAGACCACAAACACTGCTTATTTGCCAATACAGGAAGTGAGGTCAGGGCTCAGACTGAAACGTCAGGACACAGACTTCTTTGTCCCTTTCCAACAGTCTGGGTACTCTGATACACTACTGTTAGGGCCTGCTTGCTTTTCCTCCTTTTCTTTTTCTTTCATTTCTTGGCTTTTTTCTTTCATTTATTGAAAATAGATTCTCTTCCCATACAATATATCCTGATTAGAGTTTCCCCTCTCCTTACCTCTCCCAGTTCTTCCCCACCTCCCTTGCCCTCCAGATCTCCTCCCTTTCTATCCTTCATTAGAAAAGAGCGGGCTGCTAAGAGGTAGCACCCAAACATGACGAAATAAAATATTATAATAATGTAATAACACAGATCAAACACCATCACATCGAAGCTGAACACTGGCAAGCCAACAGGAGGAGAAAAGCCCCACGGACAGGCACAAGAGTCAGAGGCCCATTTGCTCTCACAGTCAAGCGTCCCATAAAAATACTAAGTTACTAGCTATACTAACAGATGTGCAGAGGCTCTGGTGCAGACTAGTTCAGGCTCTGGCTGTGCATGCTGGCTTTTAAGCTTCACGAATCAGGAGTTTGTAGTCTGTCTCCGTCCCTACTGCCTTCTCAGAATCTCCCTCAACTCTTGGGATGTAAGGGTATAGACATTTCACTAGCATGCACTGGCATACCGGATAGTGTTATGCAGATTAAACAGGTTAAGGTGTAGAGTATCCAGTTTCTATAACTATCACCTATTCATTAACTGTTTCTCTCCTCTCCTCCTGTAAACATCATTTATTAAAACATTCAATTTGCAAATTGACTACTAAGGGATCTAGGGCTGATAAAAACTTGTTAATAACTAGCCTACCTATTTTCATTAACCTTAGAGAACTTTAGACTCTAAGCATTCAGTCTTTATAGTGCCTTCGTGAAACATTTAATTATGAAACGCAGGGCCTTCATTAGGAAATCAACACATAAAATTAAGTTTAGGGCAATTAATTTAGGGCAAGAATTGCTTTATGATTTCTATAAATACTGAACTCCTTTAGTAAAGTGATAATAAATTTTATTTACTAAAATATTATTTACAAACCCAAGTTTACAAGATAAGCAGGTAAGAGGTCTTACTTACTTAAAAAGAAGAAACAGCACATATATTTTGAATCAAGCACTAGAGGAGAGAAATTTGTAGATTTTGCTTGAAATTAAGAATACCTGTTTCTTGTTTATTTTGAGCTTTTGGGCTAACATCCACTTATCAGTGAATTTATATCATGTACATTCTTTTGTGATTGAGTTACCTCGCTCAGGATGACATTTTCTAGTTCCATCCATTTGCCTAAGAATTTCATGAATTCATTTTTTTTAATAGCTGAGTAGTACTCCATTGTGTAAATATACCACAGTTTCTGTATCCGTTACACTTTTGAAGGACATCTGGGTTCCTTCCAGCTTCTGGCTATTATAAATAAGGCAGCTATGAACATAGTGGAGCATGTGTCCTCATTACATGTAGTAGCATCTTCCGGGTTTATGCCCAGTTACAATTCACACAGCACAGGAAGCTCAAGAAGAAGGAGGACTGAAGTGGGGTTGCTTTGATTCCTCTGAGAAAGGGAACAAAATACTCACAGCAGTAATAAAGGAGACAAAGTGTGGAGCAGAGACTGAAGTAAAGGCCACCCAGAGACTGCCCTATCTGGGGATTCATCCTATAAACAGTCACCAAACCCTGACACTACTATGGAAGACAAGAAGTGCATACCAAAAGGAGCATGCCATGGTTGTCTCCAGAGGGGCCCTGGCAGAGCCTTACAAATACAGAGCCAGATGCTAGTAGCCAACCATTGGTCTGGGCGTGGGGTCCCCAATGGAGGAGGTGGAGGGTGGTCCGGAGGAGCTGAAGGGGTTTGCAGCCCCCAGGTGAAGAACAATTATTTAACCCCCCCCCCAGACGCCCCAGGATTCCCAGGGACTAAACTATCAACCAAAGGGTACACATGGTTCCAGTCAAAAATGTGGCAGAGGAATGCCTTGTTGGGCATCAGTGAGAGGAATGGTCCTTGGTCAGGTGAAGGCTCAATAGATGCCCCAACAAAGGGAAATCTAGGGGATGAAGGTGAGAGTGGGTCAGGTGGAGGGGCATATACGTGGAAGCAGGGGTGGGAAGAGAGGTTAGGGTTCTTTGGGGAGGGGGAAAATCAGGAAAAGTTTTACCATTGGCAACGTAAATGAAGATGATATTCAATAAATTAAAAAAAAAAAAAAAAGAATACCAGTCTCAGGGTTTGGTGCCCGGGACACTATTTTACTGATCCCATGTTGTGATTGCAGCCTGATGTGGCCATCCTCTGAGATGCTCTACCAGCAGCTGACTGAGACAATGCAGATACTGACAGCCATGCAGCACTGGACTGAGGTCAGCCGCCCTTACAGAAGAGTTAGGGGAAGGATTGAAGGAGCTGAAGGGGATGGCGAGCCTACAGGAAGACCAACAATGTTAACTAACCTGGACCTCTGGAAGCTCGCAGAGACTAAGCCATCAACCAAAGAGCATCCATGGCTGGTCCGTGGCCCCAGACACAGAGGTGGCAGAGGACTGCCTTGTCAGCCTCAGTGGGAGGGGATGTGCCTAATCCAGGAGAGACTCGATGCCCCAGGGCAGGAAGATGCAGGAAGTGGTGAGGTGGGGTGGATGGGCAGATGAGGGAAGTGGGGGGGGGTGAGGGAGGGAGTACCCTCTCAGGAGAAAAGGGGAGGGGGTGAAAAACCGCTTGGAGTGTGGATGGGGAGGGGGTGCAACATTTGGAATGTAAGTAGATAAAACAATTTAGAAAGATAGAAGCAACTAACAATTGTTTAAAAACAACAACAACAAAGAATACCATTACCAGGAGAATATTATAGACATAAGTTTTGTATGGGTTACCCCTAAACAAATGTTATATATAGATTTTAGAGTATCAAATTCTCCCTGTGCCTAGTTCATTTGGGGAGTTGATGAGTCTGTTATCAATTTTGACATGTTCTGAGAGAAGATGAACAATGTGGCCGAGAAACAATGTCAAATGGATGAAAGAAGAGGTACACTCCCCCATGGAGAAGATTCATTTTCTTCTTGTTTCAGAAATTCTCCCGGGACTGCCTCCCTCCTAAGAGTCGAGCCCACAGAACTATACTGAAGCTCTAACCCCTTCCTTCCCTCTGACATAAACCTCATTAACAGTGTGTTTAAAAATCTTTACAATACCATCACGTGCAAAAAGGAGGTAGCTGAAGGGGCCCCTGGGGGCCTTGGGCAGCCACATGACTATTAAAATGAAAGGTCTTTTCTGCCTCCGCACTTGGAGGGATGAAGTCCATCCTTCAAGGCAGTGATTTCATCCCATAAACCTATGGCCTGGTTTCCGTAGAGAGTACTTGTGTGCTTTCTATAGTCTCAGTTGAAATCAGATAAAATATTCCCAACGCCGCCTTCTCTGTAAGCTAGTCGGCTCCTACTTTGAGGTTAACCATTTATTTCTGTGTGGCCCCGAATCAGGCCGGATAGATTGTCATCTTTGGTCATTTACTAACTATATGATTCTCAGTAATCTTACTTTCCTCGTTATCTAAATCAGTGACGTAGGAAAATAGTAAGTTCTAAATTTAGGATTGCTTCAAAGGTTAATACAATACCTACAAAGCATTCTGCTTTGCACTCAAGAAGACCTCTCAGTAATTACTGTCGTTTTTTTTTTTCCCCTCCAAAATTATTTTTGTTCTTGGCCTTGCATTTTCCAGCTGAGTTGCATATAGTTCAGATGCCGGCAGGGCTGTGATACCATGGATCAATGGTAGCAGGGCTAGTCAATTTTTGAATGCCACCACTTAACCTTAAATGAATCCTCCTACAGAAAGAATTTAGCCTCTGCTCCCTATCATATTCCAGAGGGCATCACCCTTCCTAGTGCTGTGACCTTTTCATACAGTTCCCCATGTTATGGTGATCCCCAAACATAAAATTATCTTGTTGCCACTTCATAACTGTAATTTTGCTACTGTTATGAATCGTAATGTAAATATCTGATATGGAGGACACCTGATATGCAACCCTTGTGGGGTCATGGCCCGTGGCTTGAGAACTGATGGAAAATGAAATGTTTTAGCCTCTCTAATGAGAAGGTTCAGTATCCTTTTAGACAGGTCAAATTTTTTCCACCTCAAAGCTAATATCTGATCATTTGGATTCAGTCTCCCTCTCTTGTTTTCCAAGGGCTGCACCTTAGGAACAGTCCCAGGGAGATTGCTTTCTCTCTTGAGCAGGGCCTGCCCCATTCTTTGCTTCCGATGGGCATTTCTTTTACCAGGTTGTCTACATTGCTCTGCATTTCTACCCCTGGGCTACATGTTCTTTCTACAGTCCACTCTTGTCAAACCTTTGTGAGATGTAACTTCTGTCTTTGGGATTTCTACACTTAAGAACCTTGACCTTTTTCAAGGAAACGACTGGAGACCTGGTTTTACGGATCACCCAACCAAAGCCAAGCTGTCCTATTTGCTGTCGTTTTTCACTCACAGAGTCAGGTGCTAATGCTGTCTGCAATACTTGGTGTCAGATTGGAGGAAGAGCTTCAGCTGTGTGCTGGGGTCCCCGCTTCCTGGGGCAAAGGCTGACGCACACAGTGTGTTTGTGTCACAACGATGAAAGCTCTCCCCTACCCGGATGACTGGGTTTGAACATTTTCCTGGAAACCCACCATCATACTCCTTTATTTATGTCTGGATTGTTAGCTTAATTTCAACTGTCAGTAAACAAGATTATTAATGTTGGAGAGCGTGTCCTCTCCATCACAGAAATGACACAGTCCTGAACACTGTTCCAGATGCATGCGTGTTTAAAGTCATGTATAGTGAGGAAGAATGGATGAGTCTCCAAGGCTACAGAAACAGAAACCGACGTGCCCCGAAATGCCCTGCTTCTCCGCACACTGTCCTTTGAACCTTCCCTGAGACCGGTATATCTATCCCAACGCCCCAGAGAACGCTGCTGATGAAGTTATATGAAAACATTACCTTTCTTAAAAAAAAAAATCCTTTGTGACAGGTTCAGAATTAACAAAGAGCTTTAAGCCTCTAATCAAACCCCGTGCTAGTGGGGATAATCAATTAACATTCCCAGCTCAAACCTCCAAAGCCAGGATGAGCTAGCAGAGCAGTGAAGTCAATTTTGCCATGTGCTACCGTCAATGAAAATTAGATAGCACTAGCTTAGCTGAATAAAAATAAAAAATAAAAAAAGAAGGGAGAAGATTCTATTCTTTCAGTGATTTGTATCTACAGACAGAAAGGGAAGTGACAGTTTTAATAAGAAGACTGTCAGCTCTGGAAGGTATCCTGCACGAAGCTGCAGAGCCACAGAAAGGATGTGCCAGTCATACTTAGGATGGCACCAATGCTTAACATGAGAACAGCACCGTAAAAATATAGAGTGCAGGGAAGAAAGCCAGCAAGTGAGTTCTAAAGGAAAAGAGTACACAGCTCTCCAGCTTGTCACTGCCCTTTGGGGACTAAGATGATGCCACAGAAGGAGATAAGCCGCAGTGTGTAACAGACACTTTAGGAAGTTCAGGATCAGTCGATCCGGCCGTGATTATTCAACTCTCTGTATCAGGTCAGGGAGAAGTCATGAGAGCCTGAGGTGGGCCTGAAGGTGGGCCTCAGAGTCACCACTCTGTTGCTGCGTTTATATGCGTTTTAGCAGCAGGAGAAGGTTCTGGATTCCTGTGAACTTGAAGAACTGTACCTCTGTAAAATATATGCATTTACACATACATAACATACAATATTTTATACGGTGAAAATATATAAATATATGTTTACAAATCGGTATTCCTCCGGGCATTGTTGGATACCGGACACGTCTCACTAAATCAAGTCAGAATTGCTTCTTAGAGTTCCTTTGTTTACCTTCATGTAAGAAAGATGGGATTACCAACATCACCGTCAAGCCCTCTTTCTGTTCCTTCTAAAAACGGCGATGCACATCAGGAGCGTGCCTTTTCTTAAAACACCAACGTTTCCCATAGATATAAATAAAACCCCTTTCTTTGTACTGTTTCAATTTCTTTGAAAGGGAAAGCCCGTGTTTCAGGTGTACTGAGTGGCTTGAGATGGCAGCTGCGCGTTCAGGCGGCTCTTACGGGAGCTTGATTGACATGGGGGAGAACTGTATGACTGAGCCCACGGCTTTGGAAAGGGTGAAATCCCTGAGGCTGGTGAAAATACTCTTTTTTTGTTTTTTCTTTAAGTAAAAAAGCAGTTCCTGAGCGTTTGGTATGTTATGGACTCCGGCCACACCCTGGAATCCAAAGGTAAGGGGGAGTCCCCAAGAATGCAAGCCCAGAGACTGTGACATAGACAGACCCACTCAGAAAATTCCACTAGGGAGAAACTGCAAGTGGTTACTGTAAAGTAAAATATCTACATGTGAACAGAGTTGGTACAACAGAGGAACATATGTAAAGATAAAAGGAAAGTCGGGTAAGTTGGTGGGCGCCTGCGTGCCCCATGCTCCGGGGGCCCAGGAAGGACTGAGAAACGCTGGCTTCACTTCAGGTCCTGGAATAGATACAAGGAATCAAAAAGACTAGGAAAGGGTATTTTCAGAGGATTAGTACCATGTCACAAAAAGAGTATCTACAATGCAGTAAGAGAGACAGGGTAATAGGAGCAGACTCCACAGAGTAGAACCAGAATTGTTGTTAAACTTCTAGAAAGATAGTTGTATTTAAGAATAATCAGGGAAGCCCCAACTAAAGACAGACGCAATCTGCCAAACAATAAAGTCTCTGACCATAAGCAACTAGAAAATGCCCATTTTCATGAAGATGTTGAAAAGTATGTTGGCCACATTATATAAAATAAAAGTTACTACATTTTGTCCAGTAATTACACGGTAAAGAACAGAGGAAAGCCTTTGTTAATTTCACAAAGGGACATGCCTGTATGATATGTTGGCTAACTGAGATCTTTGCTTTATCCGGCATGGCCGTTCTCAAATCGAAACAGCTTAACGTCCCACGGCAGTAAGTCATTTTTGTCTTTTAGATCTTTGCTAATGGTTTGAGCATCTCTACATCGCAAGGGTCAGTGTTGGCTTTGAGTTCCATTGTGTCTCCACCTTGCATTTAATCATTCACCTGGTATGGCAGACACGCCCACCACATACTAGTCCACAGCTCCCACATCCCCTCCGAGGATTTTCTAGCACTTTAACCGGTCACTCCTTTATCAGTTAAATTCAGCCCAATAGCAAACCTTGTGGAAGTTAGCCCAGGCTCTTCCTCCAACCCCATGCTCAATTGGAGACCCAGACTCAAAATTATTTACAAATACCTTGGCCATATAGCTAGGCTCTTTTCTAACTAGACATCACTTAAAATATCCCATTTATTCTACCCTCTATTCTGCCACATGGCTCGTCACCTGTGCTCAGACACCATTTACCAGTCTCCACAACTTCCCGGGCCGCTCTCTGAGCCTTTCTTAAAACCCCCTTTAGCCACTCCCTACTTCCCAGAATCCTCTCTTCCTGCCAGTGTCCTACCTCCTATTTCCTGCCTTAGCGCATTGACCTTGGCTTTTTTATTGACAGGGGTATAAGAGATTCTTCCTACCCGCGTCTTATTTGTCTCAAGATATTTTTCTTGTTCTCTCGTTTCTACCGCATACATGCCTCGCCGATTCTGCTTACCACACACCGGGCTGAGCCAAATCTACCCTCGTAAACCAAAGCATTAGTCCGGAATACTCCAAAACCGGCTTATATTTTCTATCACCTTTCTCTATGTTTTCTGACAACCTTTTCATGAGTTCTCATGTACGTGTCACACGAACAATAATTCCACATGCTCCATAGTCATTAGTCTCTTGACCACAGACAAGAAAAAGGAGACACCGCTGCCATTCTTAAAGCGATACTTGCTTCTCAATCCAATTTTCTTTTCAACCAGTGAAGAGGCATTTGTTCCTGTCTGTGTTATACAAGATAATTAACTTTTGAAAGCTTTGCAAATGATTGTGTTACAGTTAATGCTTTAAGGAGACCCTGCTACATCCATCAAGTGCATGGCTATCGTAACAAAGGCACTGAGATCTTCTGACAGAGCCACAGTGACTAAAACACTTTATTTTTAATGAGGGAAGGCTTCTGCAGTATAGCAATCGATACTCGTCACTAAAGAGATCTGGGTTGCTTTATAATTGCTACAAATTCAATTATTTCAGCAAAAGTAAACACGGGCTATAAAAATAGGTCAGTCTGGGCTTCAAGTTCTTTTTGTCTGAAATATAGCTTTTTTTTTTGTCCATGAAACACAATAGTTCTGATTTGTAGATTATGACATTTGAAAGAATTCATATAATTGAATAACAGGATCCATTTCTAGAAAATAGTAGCCTCCTTTGCCTATTTCATTAAGACAAATGCCTTATAAAGGTATTTTCTTCTTTATAATGTCTAGGGTGTGTTTGACACTGTCAGTCACATCACACTTTGGAGTACGTATTCGTTACATGTTGATTGCCCTTGAACTAGAAGTTGAAGTACATTTCAAATTTTAAACCTAGATGCTAGCTTATAAAGTTTATTATCAAGTGAGGGCCATGAATCTGCTCATGGGTAGGATCAATGACAATAATAACAATTAATAAATGATTAACAAGACTAACATTTCACATATACGTGAGAGAAATGAAGACTTGTGGCTGTTGTAATTCCGGGGCAATAATGCCCTCAGAAGCCACACACACTGGGTACTTTATATCACTATCACTGGTCAACTCAGTGATTATTGCAGAACTTCATAAAGAAAAACAGGATTTGATGTGTAGTAAAGCAAGTTCCGTAGGGCAAGCAAGACATTTTAGTTTCATGATCAGACCAGAAATGACATTTAAATAAAGGGGAACAAATAAAGAAGGGTCATCGCCTTTGAAAGATAAAATCCCAGTATGAGAGAGTCTTCCCGCTTCAGGATAGGAAGTCTGATAAGGCCAGCAGCTAGACCACCACTCACAGGCAAGACTCATAGGGACAAGCACGGCCATATCTCAGTAATTCAAGATGTATAAATTTTATGGCTTTGCAAAAACAATTTCCTAAACAGCCTTGGAAATAGGAACTCACTTAGAAATTCCAATGAGAAATGCCAATGAGAAAATATGAAATATTTTGGTGAAACATATTGATGACTTATGTATCTAGAAGGAACAGAGACAAATAGGCTGAGGGTGAAGTCTATATTCAGTCCCCAAATGAACATCACAGGAAAACTACAGAATCAGATCAACGCATTAAGGAGAAATTCGATGACCATTTTCCTACAGGATCCCTGAGGTCAAGGACAGTTCTAACCACGCTAATCTCTGGATACAGGCCCTGCTCAGGGTAACCCTCCCATTGTGATCTTCATTCTGGTTTTGTGCCTGAAGGTAGGCCACAGGGTTCCAGTTTTGAGCTTCGTGTCCCTTGGAATTATTCTCTTGAGCAAAGACGCTTTCTGGGCCAGTTGTCTGTCCTTCCTGTATTTCCAGCTTTTCGACCCTCCCCCATCTCAAGATGGTACCTTTAAGAGCAGGCATCCTGAGTGCCACACACAGAGTACCGGGCTCCAAGAAATTGGTTCTGAGTGCGTGGGATGGGCAAGTCAAGCCCTGGTTGAAGGAACTCAACTGGCACTTTTTTGAGTGACATGTTCGTCCCACCAAAACATAACTTCAGGACTGTCCTGATTGCCTACCTGGATTATGTACTGAAAAAAAAAGGCTCCTAAAGTGACTCCAAATGACCAGGAAGGGGCATTTGGGACAGTGTCCAAAGACAGCTTTAGACCCTCTTGTTTGTTCATATTGTGGACATGACATGAAGTGTAATGGAGTCTGATAATTGCATGAAAGCAGTATATTGCGTACACAATGTTTCAGGTATTGAAGAATATTTTGAAAGTACCATTTTCAATGCTCTGTACAGGCAATGATTTATTCCATTAGAGCTCATTTTAATACCAGTGTTCTTCCATCCACAGATGGAGACGAGCAGACTCTAGCTCTGTGCATGCTAAAGTGTAATGGCAACACTTGAATTTCCACCAGAGTTTTCATTTTACATCCGTACCTATGATGAATGATAATAAATATTTGATTGTTGCTCTTGTTGCTGAGTGTGTTAATATTGGCTACTAAGATGCATTTAATTGACAAATATTTGCATCTTAGAGATAGCTTATAAGGGAAAAATTTCAGGCTTCACCTTTTATTATTATGTTTTTATTCGCAGATACATTAATCATCAGCTCAAGACTTAGAAGTAATCTTTTCCTGCAGTATATGGAACACAGTTGTTACTGGTGAACACAATTACCTATTTATATGAGACCTTCCTGCACGGAGATTGTTTGAAGCTTATGTGCACCAGTTCTACTTTTATTATTTGTTTAATACATTAGAGTTCTGTATAAGCCAAATAGTATGCTAAATTGCTCTATTACTGGGAGAAAATTACATACCACCAACTTTGAACTTGAGATGACGTAAGTCAAGCCTGAAGAGGAGCAGGATCTGTCTATGGACATTAGGTGAGACGGTAATATTTAGAGAGGCTTCATTCCATAGGTCAATATGATGAAAGACTTCTGTTGAAACCTCGACCAGATCCATGACGTTCCTGGCACACACCATTTACTGTTGGCTTGCAGTGTGGAGCTGTGCCTCCCCTGAGCTCAGTATGCCCTCCTACAGGGATGGGAACTGCAAACAGACAATGCAGCGACAGACGGATGTTCTGATGACAGTCCCCATGGGACGTTGCGTAACCATGCGTGCAGGCACAGACAAAAGGAAGCAAGAGAACCAGGAAGGGGTGGTGGGGGTGGATGCTCAGAGCCCTGGCTTGTGTCAGGTCTTGGATCTGAGGATGAACGGGTGGCCCTATTGGGTGTCTACTGCTCAGCAGTTGCATCATAGGGAACTGCGGCTTGCAAATCTCTCCGTGTACCTTCGCGAATACCGCGGTGAATCCTCTCCACTGTCAGGGCCCTACAGTGAAAGAATTCAGTGCTCTGTGTAAAAGACCTTCTAATACTAACAGGGCTGACATATTTCTGCAGTAAATGGTTACTATTAACGTTGCTGCTATAAACAAAAGATGATACCAATGGTGCGGGGCAGGGTGGGGAATCAGAGGCAGGCGTGATGGTACACCCCAATATTTGAGCACCACAGAGGCCGAGGCAGAAGGGTTGCGTGTTTGTGGTCAGCTCTGTCCATGTAGCAAGACCTTGTCTTTAAAAAATTATCCAAGAAGTCACCAGCGCTATAGTTGAGACACTGAATGGTCCTCGGGCTCATGTGACACTTGCTCCCAGCGGGCACTACTGGCAAATGGTAGAAAGGGGTGGAGCCTGGTAGACCTTCCATGACTGAGATATGCCCACGAAGGGAATTGTGGGACCCTAGTTTCATCCTTTGATAGGTTTTCTCTGTTACATGTGGCCCACCACAATGCACTGTGTTGTCACAGGTCAAAAGCTACAGAACCCACCCACCATGGACTGGCATCTCCAAAGGGTATGTGGAGGCACAGGATTCCTCTTTATTTACAAGTCTGTGATCACAGAAAGGTGTGATAGTAAAAGATAGCCAGGCTGCATCCTATCCCCTGCCAGATCAGAGACAGAGACAGTCGCTGGCTTCAACCTGCACTTGACTGTGCCCGCCTGACCAAAGTCAGGGACTCATTTCAGTCAATTCAGGCAATTCAGAATGCAAGACTGCACCTGGCTGTAACAGCCATTCAGAGGTAGATGCACATGATGGTCTACAGCCTTTCCACTGCAGGGCTGACTGAAGTGTGTGCCAGGGTGAGCGATCGGCCTTTGTTACAATGTTCCCTAATGCAGCCAACCAGAACGCAGGGCGTGGGCTCTTCCACAAAGCATTTCTGGCTCCTTTATATGAGAAAAGTATCTCTGTCCCTTGAAAGTAATAGATTAAACGCTGAAACTTGAAGAAATTCTAAGTATGTAAAATTTTAATATAGCTTGTGTAATTTCCCCCTTTTCTTATACCATTCTCTTCAAAGAAACAAGATTAAAAAATCCCATTTGCTCACGCTGAATTATTTGTTTACTGGGGAGTACTTGGCCTCTTTGAGTCTGATTGCCTTCCTCTGTAACACTGGGGGTTCTAGGAAGATGAATCAGTTGGTAACATGGTTACCCTGCACGAATCTCTAGGGGTTTCTGGCCAGCCAGTCTAGCAGAGTTGGCAAGGTCCAGGTTCACTGAGAGTCTTTTTCCCAAAATATAAACAAATAAGTAGAAAGTGATTAAGGAAAAAAGCCAGGGTCAAACTTGGTCCTGCATATATTCGCATATGTGTACATAAAGATGAACACATACACACATACATATATATGCGCGCGCGCGCGCACACACACACACACACGCGCACACACACACACACACACACACACACACACACACACACAAAATGGACCACTGCATCAGTGGACACCTTTGGGTATCATTCATTCTAATTCAAATTGACAATGAGATTAATAAGTCTAAAACAGTACCAGCACCAGGCTGACTAAAATCATCTCAATTTATACTTTTTCTTTTATTACCAATAGAAATGGAGGGACCCATGGCTCCAGCTGCATACAAAGCAGAGGATGGCCTTGTTGGACATCACTGAAAGGAGAGGTTCTTGGTCCTGGAAGACTCGATGGCCCAGTGTAGGGGAATGCCAGGACAGGGAAATGAGAATGGGTGGGTAAGGGATCAGGGGGAGGGGGGAAGGGTTAGGGGGTTTTGGGAGGTGAAACGAGGAAAGGGGATAACATTTGAAATGTAAATAAAGAAAATATCTAATAATAATGATAAAAGAGTAGTATTCCATTGTATAAATATACCACATTTTCTGTATGCATTCCTCCTTTGAGGGATATTTGGGCTCCTTCCAATTTCTGGCTATTATAAACAAGGCTGATATAAACATAGTGGAGCATGTGTCTTTATTGTATGCAGGGGAATCCTCTGGGTATATGCCCAGGAGTGGTATGCCAGGGTCCTCTGGAAGGGACATGCCCAATATTCTGAGGAGCCGCCACACTGATTTCCAGAGCGGTTTTACCATTTTGCAATCCCACCAACAGTGGAGGAGTGTTCCTCTTTCTCCACATCCTCGCCAGCACTTGTTGTACTACTCAGCAATTAAAAATAATGAATTCATGCAATTTGTAGGTAAATGGTTAGACCTGGAAAATATCATCCTGAGTGAGCTAACCCAGTCACAAAAGAATACACATGAAATGAGCCCAGAAGCCCTAAATACTCAAGGCACAATTAGCAAGTCAAATGATTCCCAAGAAGAAAGGAGAGGACCCTGGGCCTGGAAAGATTGGATCCAGTTTTGTAGAGAAACCGTGGGGGGAGGGGGAATGACTGGGGAATAGTTGGGGGGGAGAGGAATTATGGGACATAGGGAGGGGGGAACTGGGAAAGGGGAAAGCCTTTGGAATGTAAACATAGAATATAGAAAATAAAAATTAAAAAAAAAGAAAGCCATAAGACAAGGAACCTTTGGGAAAACCTTCAAGATAAATAGTTATATTTCACAAGCCTTTTAGAAAGGACAGAATGTCGCAACTTGCCTTGGAAAAATAAAAGAGCCTGATGTCATAAAAAAATGATAAAAGAAAAAAAAGAAAACATTTAAATACCTTCTAACCACCAAGAAAGGGAATTGGCCCTAATTTGAAACTAAAATTGGCAAACACCTCAAATCAAAATTATGTATTACATCACTCAAATTTTCTATAGACTAATTTTTTATTTATTCTCTATGTTCTTTGTTTACATTCCAAATTTTCCTTTTCCTGGTTTCCCCCTCCCCATAAGTCCCCCCTAAGCCCTTTTCCCTCCACTCACTCCCTAATCAATCCCCTCCCATTTCTCTGTCCTGGTACTCCCCTACATTGCTGCTTCAAGCCTTTCCAGGACCAGGGCCCTCTCCTTCCTTCTTCTTGGGAATCATTTGATATGTGAATTGTGTCTTGGGTATTCAGAGCTTCTGGGCTAATATCCACTTATCAGTGACTACATTCCATGTGTGTTCTTTTGTGAGTGGGTTACCTCACTTAGGATGATATTTTCCAGTTCCAACCATTTGCCTAAGAATTTCATGAATTCATTGTTTTTAATTGCTTTTTTTAAAAAAAGACAAAAGCAGTAGACAAAGAGAATTAAGAAATGTGTTTTGCCTGGATGCCAGCCACACAGGAGGTTAGGACGGCGCTCTGTTCATTTACACAGAGTGGCCCGTGTGCAGGTTCATGCTTGTCCCAAGTGAGGCCTAGGGTGCAAGCACCTGTGAGTGTTAACAAAAACCATTTCCTTGTTACACATCAGGAAGGGGGCGTTTACATCTCAGACACAACATTACATTTCTATATTTTGGAGGCAAACACTGCGGTGCAGCTTAGTGCTACTTATTATTTTTAATTCCCAAACTTATTTTGAAAACAGGAATGTCAAATGATTCTTGTTTGGAAACCATAGGAAAATCCTTCCGTAAGACATTTAAGGTGAATTATTACAATGAGTCCGTTGTAAAAACAATATATTTTATGGGTCCAAATGACACAGACTATTTATCTTCATCATAAGAAAAAGTATCTGTGAATTAGTTATGGCTTTAGATCTCGGGAGTAATCAATTCCCCCCCCTTGCTTGTGGGATGAATATATTTTACTGCAGTCATCAGGCATTCATGTACACAGCTAAGGGCTTCCGGCTGCTCTCAGGATCATGGGTATATAAATTTATTTCTATGGGTGTAGCCCCATAAGGTATGCACACTGACTATATTAAGCAGAGTTTTGGAGATTTATTCCCAAATGAAGGCACCATGTCAGAACATTTTTTAAAAATTAGTCTTATTGTCCTGTCAGATATTTTTGCTTTCTCATTTAGTCAAATAACGAACATCAGGATACTTCAACAAGATTAAACGCCTGCCTCTTAGGAAATCAAACTAGCACATACTGCAGTTGAATCTTCTACCATTCCTATTTACAAAATCATTTATAAATTCCCAGCTTCACCTCATTGACTAAAGAAAGAAACAATCTGACACATTCCAAGAGACCCATGTGGCCTCTGTCTGTGGTGTCTGTGGATCTGTTTAATGGACAAACAGGACTGCTGTCTGGCTGGGCCCTCCCATGGTCTGGCCTGCAGTTCATCATAGAGGGGTCTGCTTGACTAGGAGAAAAGGTTTCCCAATGATAATATATTTGACAGATATTTCTCAAATTTATGGACTCTAAAGGAACTATGCGCCTGACAATGTTCATGCTTATTTCTCTGCATACATTTTCTTGCAGTTCTTTCAAGTCACATGTTTCTAAAGTAGCAAACACATGCAGGAGTCTCCACAGGATAATCGTCGATTCGTACACGACTTGTTTTTGAAATATCCAAATTTTCACTTCTTTTATTGTACAGCATTTCAGCTACAGCTGTGAAATAAGAACCCCAAGAAGGGACTCAGGGTAGTATTCCATCCATGTCAAAATTCTCAATAGATGACATGTTTGATGTTTCTCTAAGTCTGTGTAACAGAATGGTGGGAGGGTCTTTTTAAAAAGGAATGGGATATATTAAATAATCACTAATAGTTCCACAGATGGTCATTTTCTGGTCCTTTATTAGTTATAGAGGTTGCTATATACTGGCATTTCAAATACTTTAATTTATTCTCATTCTTCAACAATTTCATAGAGACAATAAATATTACTGTCAGTATGATGATGTTGATGGAGACCTCACCACCTCAGAGACAGTACCAAGTTCTGAAGAAAATGTACTGAGCAGTTCCCCTCACTTCTCATTGACTCTATATACACACGTTTGTCTATCTACATGACTAACATTTAAGAATTTACCTACTGTAAAGTGCTTAGTGACTACCCTAAGTGACAAGGAATATTCTCTTTGTCTGTACCTAGAAACATGGCTAGCCCCCAATTTACAAGGTCCTCTCTTGTCTACTATGGTGTGCTGGCCAAGCCTTACAACTTGGTTGAAAAATGGTGAGACTTTTTATTTCTGGCCTAGCCTGTGAGCTTTGTGTTGAGGGACCAGTCAGCTCTCCTCTCAGAGCCTCAGGATTCCTGTCTGAAGCAATGTAGGCAGCAGTGCTAAGTCACGGGAATTATTGGGAGAAAAACCCCATGTGATAATGAGTGGCGGAGTCTTTGAAACATTGAAACCTCCTCCAGGATATTTATACACAGGAGCCTGAGGAGAGGGCCCATTCATTAAAAGGTCTGTGCATGAAACCCTGTAGTGACTCCTTCTCTTCCCAAGGATTCACGAGGAAATATTTCTCTAGTGAAAAGAAATGGTCCTGGGACACATTTAAATTTCTGATTCTGTGGCAGTTTCGGTGATGTAGACCTTCTCTGCTCCTTTAATACTCATAAATTCTTTCTTCTCCGTTTACAAATTCCTATGAAATAGAATCCTGTGCTTTAGGCTGTCAAAACCAAAGGGAGTTTAAGACATTTCAGTCCCATTAAAAATATATCTTTCTGTGTTTTGCTTTAGAACCAGGGTGAAAGTGAAACACTGTATCAAGAAGCAGAGGTCACAGCAATTGGTTACACAGTACCAAACCATTAGCCTTGGAAAGATACAAGCAACATCACACAGACTGAGCAGGTTATACTTACATACTTAGAAATATATTGGGATCAATCATATTTAAAGTGATGAATAGTCAGCAGTCAGTTATTAAAATATGTGGCTGATCTCAATTCAAATGTTCTGAATGAGATGACACAACAGATTTTGAATAAGTATTAAAATCAAGGCCATTTTCTATATTCATATATTCATATATATTCATATATTTCATATATATAAATGAATCAACGATTTTTTAAAAGGCCAACAATTTAAAAAAGAGCGAGGAGAGGAGGGGGTATATAGGAAATTTTCGAGGGGAAGGGGAGGGAAGGGAAGGGAGAAATGCTGTAACTATGTAATAATCTCAGGAAAGAAAAGAAAGACTTAAAACAAATCAGAGGTAAACCGTTGCTTTTGCTCAAGACACACTGTCTCTTGAGAATTCTTGCCACTGTGGCCTCCTCCCCGTGGATGGCATTCCTGGTGACACGGAAGGTCACCGATTCATTGGTTTCTGCCCACACAGAAGCAATAGTAAAGTGATTTGTATATGTGGTGCTCATTAGCAGATGCCACCTCTCTCTGTAGTGCTCCTGTCTATTTGTTGTCCTGGTGGTAAGCCCTCGAAGCGTCCAATGCCAGGGGAATAGCCTGATAGATGTGCGTGAGTGGATCTTAACTCTTCAGAGCTATGCTCGCACTCAGTAAGGTACCAGCCGCCGATGGACTACTGTATTGAAAGGAGACTGGTCTCAATTAAAATGCCCCGAAAGTATTAAAACACACAACTTTGAATAGGTAATATAAGAATATACAAAACCATCTCATAAGTAATTTCATAATAAGGATATCATAGTGAAATAATAGTTTTGGAATGCATTGGGATATACGTACAGTGGAATCAGTTGTGACTATATTTATTTTATCTCCCTTTTCTATTTCCTAATCCAGCACCTGGAAAATTTTAAATTTCCTCCAATTTCCTTCGTGGGCCCCAGTACTTCTCTCCTAGTAACGCTAACCCGAGGAGGAACTGAGCTGAGCTCCTGGTCTCATGATTCCCAGTCCCACTCCAACCTCACCAACCACTCTTCCTTTCTCTGAAGTATTCTGGAGACATTAAGCAACGTATAGTTCCCACACATCCCTTCCCAGTGCCCCTCTTTAATTCAGTTGGACTCCGGCAAGAACACCTTGGAAAGTGAAACAGTCCTAATTCCCTACCACCTTAATCTGTAGACGTTTTTCAGTTTTGTGTGCCTTCGGCTTCCGACCATGACCCCATTTCCGTAGGTCAGCCAAATAAAACAGGATCCTCGGTTAAATCTGAATTTTAATTAGTCAACAATGTCATAATTTTTTGCCCTTGCAGTGCTTCTGACATACTTATGCTAAAAAAAACAAACCAACATGCCTTTTATGCAATGCTTCTATTTCATTGTGTGGCTTGAGCTTTTATTTACTAAATCTAGCATCCCTACTCAGTAGACATCCCATAATTCATAAGATGATTGCCCTAGAAAGCATCTATGCGGCATGATTAAATGACGGAAAGATGGGAAAGTAATCTTTATGAGTGACCTACATCCTTGATTATCCTACCTCCTTTCAGACTCTCCATTTACTTAAAACAAAGCTTATACATGGAATAAAATCATGAATTCGAGCCAGTGTTGCAGAGGCACTTTACATTTTAGCACCATTTCGCCTTCACACAGCTGAGCTCATACCTAGAGACACATCTGGTCCTGGGAGGAGCAAATGTTCCTGATAAGAGCAATGGCGGACACCATCACCAGGAAGATTGCATCTTCTTCGCATGAATAATAGTTTGAGTCTGACCATATCTACATTTTATATGTAATATTTTACCTTACCTCCGTATCTAAAAGGCCTTTGGAACTGCTGGGCAAATAGAAAAAAAAAATAAAGAAATGCTAGTAATTTCTATAAAGACATTTGTCCCCGACTCTCTGATGTGTTATAGATGGTTTGTAGCTATCAGATTAAAGCCCTCTAACTTTAGCAACATATCTTGTGTTTCTCTGGCACTATTCCTCTGCCCTGTGAACGCTGTGCAATTACCCTGTGTGCGGCATGAGAGGAAGAAGCACTCAGCCATTTCATTTTCAGAAACAACAGAAGTGGAGTCCTCAGACTCTGTGGCTGACTCTCACGTCACTGTGAGGCTGACTGATGCCCCATATCGATTAGGCACCAGGCTAAGTAAACAGATGCGGGGCAGGCTCAGTCCCTTGGCTGCATTTACTGTCTCAGGCATTTTTCCAGCGGAGCCAGGGACTGTATCTCAAATGTAATTGAAGCACTGCACATGCCAATGTGTGCTCTGAGATCGAAAGGGCAATTTTCTATATTTCTCATGTACAACTAGCATCCTTAAGTTCATAGGATCTCTGCATTTCCCGGAACTCTCGGTGCGTTCTCTTTTGGAGAAGATACACTTGTTATATCTGGGACAACCTCATTTTACAACTTCTGCAATTAGGTTGTTATATGATGCATTCTGGTGAACCCTGAAAAAAAATCTAAGTGTTCAATCCTTACAACTACTTAATAGACCTGTATACTAGCCAAAGTTATTTATATAAGTAATGCAATTCTTAACCAATCTCAAGGGTGTTTTGTATAGGGAAAATCAACAATTCTTAACTTCACATGAAACCACAAACACATTTAGCTGAAGGATGAACAAAACTGGAAGCATCTTACTCTCAGATTTGAAAACCGTTGCTGGTCCTCAGCGTCCCTAAAGGAAAGCAGCATCCTTAAAGGTCCCCAGCAGACACCAACGCTGGGGGATGGTCAAGTCCTTCATCGTGGTCCTCCACCTCCCTGAAGGACTGGCTGTAGGATCTTCTGCATATACCAATGCTGGGGGATGGTAAATTCCCTTATACAAAATGATTTGGTATGTATGTTCTACCAAAGCTCTCCTCCACGGTAGTTACTACCCCTAACACACGTGTGCTGTGTAAGTTCTTCTAATAAGAAAAAGAGTATGTAACTTAAAAAGTATTGCAACTTGTAGCTAGGTGGATCCTTGAGTACAGAACCCACAGCTGTGGAAGGCTAAGAACACATTTGAGAGGAGCGATAGAGTGCAAAATAAAGACACAGGAAACACAAAAATAAACCCACATTTCCAGTTGTTCTTCAACAAAGGTGCTAAGACTCCTCAGTGGAGAAAGGGTAGTATGTTTAACAAATACTCCTGGGTTATCTAGAGACCCACATGCAGGCTGAAATTGGACATTACATGACAGCATGACACACAAAATAGAAATGTTGCATGCTCTCTTTTTCAGAACAGAATCACTTCTGGGATGAGGGAAATGGGGAGACTTCAATCAAATAGTATTAAGCTTGAGTAAAGTGGTAGGACTAAGTCCTGAGTCATTTGTACATGTGGGGATGACTCTGACAACACTGGAGTGTTTTCCTGAAGATTTCTTATACAGTGTATCAAAAAATCATCAACCACACATTTCCCAATGTACCAAAGTATCAAAATATGTTGCCTCCCACAATTAAATAGTGACATGCTCCTGTGCTAGCCATCCCTGGGTGTCAGACTTGACTGTATCTGGAATGAACTACAATTCAGAACTGGAAGGCTCACCTGTGATCCAGATCTTGGGGCTGGAAGACACAATTATCTGCCCTGGATCTTAGTTTGGAGACCTTGAGACATAGTAGTCATGAAAAGCATAGGCCCAGGTAACACCTTTAATGCCAGGAGATGGAGGAAAGAAGGTCTCTGAGTTCAAGGTCACCCTGGCGCAAAGCAAGTCCTGGATCCAAAGGAGGCACACAGCTTTAATCTGGGCCACACCTCCTGCTGGAGACCTACATAGCGACATCGGAAGAAGGAAGACTCGCTCTTTTTTGATTGCTCGCATTTTACTTGCCAGTACATTTGTTGGAACCGATCTCTGTAGAAGACCAGCTCAAACAACTAGCCTAGAGTTTTGGACTTCCCAGTCACAGCTGCCCATTGCTGGGTAATTGGACTACAGACTGTAAGCCAAAACAAATTCCCTTAATATACAGAGGTATTCCATAAGTCCTGTGACTCTAGAGAACCCTGACTAATACAGCCCCTTTCTTTTCTGTAAGAAAAAGAAAATTCTTGCGCGCGCGCACACACACACACACACACACACACACACTGGTTTTGTAAATTTTTACTTGCCAGTTTTTAGAGTGAGAGGGAATTAAAAGAGGCGATGGCTCTTGTGTTCCTTTTTCATTTTTGTGACATGATAACCCAAGTTGAAACCAAGCTCCCAGATTGGTGTCTCATGGTCATCATCCTCTTTCATGTTTTAATGAGCAAGGACTGAGCCGAGTTTTAGAATTAGATTTAAATAACTACCTAGTGAACGCCGAGTCAAGGATCAGTGGCTCTGGAGATCCAAGCAGTGAAATTAATTGCTTGCTGACATGGCTACAGTGGTTGGTTGCACTTCTGATGTGCTTCTCCTATGGGCTCCCTCCAGAACTCTACAGACTGGTTGGCTGCTTTGTTACAAAAACGAATGGAAAGAAGGTTCTTCGATGCGAGTTTAGAGTATTCTGTGTATTGGTTTGAAACTGTAGAACCGTGTCAGAGTGGTGGTTACTCACATGTAACTAAACCCATTTAAGACTAGTGAATATAAACATTCTCAGAGTCTTTCAGATTCTCTGTTTATTTTATTTCTGGAAACCCCTGACACTCCAGGGTACATCATTATACACAGGTGTAGACACGGTGAAAACCCACAGGCTGCTACAGTAACATTCATAGGCTGTTACTCCATTCTAACTCTGTTTATAGACCACGCTTCCCCAATCACAGCATCCTGAACCAGTCAGAGAACCAAACTCCCAATGAAATAAAACAAAGAAACGAGCAACAAGTCCCTTCCCCCACACCAACAAAAATAGCTTGGCTTCTGCCTTCGCTTTTGTTTGGGGTTGTATGAACGGGCTGAAGGTGCCCCACAGAAGAGGCACCGCTGATGAACTCACAGCAACACTTGGGTAACCAGTAGGCTTGGGTATGAATCCTCTGAATTCTTACAACCTAACTGAGCAACACAGAGTACCCTTGACTTCCACATCTGAGGTGTTACAGGAGTCAGGAACAACTCCAGTCTCCCAGATCTGAGGCTGCACGGTCTGATAATTTCAAATACTATAGCAGATGGGCTAGGAAGCAGTGCCACAGCATCTGAGTCAGACGGCCAAGTCTTGGGATCTTCTATTTGCTGTGTGGCCTTGGTCCATATTCTCAGCTACACAAAGTTCCACTCACTTAGCTATAAATAAAATAGTGACCGGAATAATTATATGTGCATTGAGAAGTTGATCGTAATATTATACTAATGACACTTGTCAATCAGGGCTGGTGATGTGTGTCTCCAGTTCTAGCACTTGGGACCGTATGGATGACCCAGACTATAAGACTAGCTAGGGTATATAGACTCATTCTCTCTCTCTCTCTCTCTCTCTCTCTCTCTCTCTCTCTCTCTCTCTCTCCCGCTCTCCCTCCCTCCCTCTCTCCCTCCGACACACAAAGACACAGACACATAAAAAACACACACAGAGACAGGCAGACACACATAAAGACACATATGCAAACAGACATGCCTAGACAGACCTAGAGACTCACTAAAACACACACACACACACACACACACACACACACACACACACACAGAGAGAGAGAGAGAGAGAGAGAGAGAGAGAGAGATCCCCTCACAAACTCCAAATTTAATGAGGGTACAAGCAACTTAATTTTAAAAGCTGTACAAGTTTTTTTGTATGTAAACAAATAATCCAAGTTTCACAAAAACTAAAATCAAACTGGAGAGTCCCTTCAGCAGGCACAGCACACTACACAACCATTGTACAACTGCTTGTTTTACATCAAAAGTATTATTAGGGCAAACAGAGTTCGTGAAACTGAATTGCGTATAGTCAACTGCTTTGTTTACCCTGAATCAAGTTGACAAGGGCATAAAAGTTATAGTATGTGTGTGTGTGCATGTGCGTGCACGTGCATGTGTGTGCACGTGTGCATGTGTGTGTGTGCATGTGTATGTGTGCATGTGCATACATGCTCGCATCTGTGTGTGTATGTGTGTGTGCGCATGCGTGAGCATGTGTGTGTGTGTGTGTGTGTGCGTGTGCATGTGTGTATGTGCATGTGCATACGTGCTCACGTGTGTGTGTGTGTGTGTGTGTGTGTGTGTGTGTGTGTGTGTGTTTTCAGGGTCTCAGTATGAATCCCAATAGGTTTGAACTCAAGATGCTTCTGCCTCAGTTTCCTGAGTGATAAGTGTGATTGTGCCGTGCTTCTAAAATCTCTGTTCCCCATGTCTTTTAAAGTGTTTCCGTGTAGGAAGGTAAAATGCTGTGTAGTTGTCTAAGGCCTAGGAAGACTGATGTTTATCGAGGTTGAAACGTGTGTTGGTTAATGCTGTTGGGTCATCCCTGAAGAGGTCCTGTTCTCACACTACCGGCTACCATGGTGATACCCTTCCACCTGTCAGGACTCTAAAGACAAGACATTCTATCCGATGTCCTAGGGTTGAAGATAATCCAGCTGGAAGATTCTGTGAAACCTTCACGGACAAACCCACAGGCAGCATGGTTTGTCTGCGCGGCCAGTGAAAGTCTTTGGATGAGTTTTCGGTAACCATGGTGAAGGCTGGGACACCCTTCATATACCGCCACCTCATCTGGCTGCTCACAGGTCACAGTGCAAAGTCTGCAGGAGGCTTGGAGATGGTTTGCACAACCTACCCACCATATTGAGGAGCACAGCTACCTGCATACAGCAGCTCTGGGGCTGCTATACAATAAAGTTCTCAGCAATTGGGCTGGGAGAGTTCAACAGAGAACCTTGGTATGCCAGTATCGTGCCCTTTAGTGAGTGCCCAAGCTGAATAGAAGTGACTAAGCCTGACTTGCTCCAGCTCTTTCCTTCCTGGACCAGAAAACACCAAGTGATTTTTTTTTTTTTTTTTTTTTTTTTTACAAATAACGTATCTAGATATTCCCAAATTTTAGTTTCCAAACTCTGTTTGGTTCTGTTAGAAAGTAAAACTAGATTGAAATTCCAAGTGGGGGCATCTTTCATGCTAAATCTTAAGGGAAAGGAGGTCAATCTGATTAAATCACACAGGCACACACACATGCACACACATACACACATGCACACACTTATATATCAAAAATGAGACAACGCAGCAAAAAAAAGAAAGGGTGGGAAAATATCACTGATGTAGACATCTGAGAAGAGGTTAATATGCTTAAAACGTAAGAAATTCAATCAACCCCAAAGCCAGAGTACAAAGAGAAACACAAATTTATAAATGGAGAAATGGCCTGAATCAGATTTCTGTCTCTATGACCAAACCAAACAAAAATATGCACTATCACCAATTTTATGTGAGAAATGAAAAAAGGGAAGCAACGAGAGCTATCGCTACTGCTGAAATAATGGTTATTGGCAAACAGAGAGATATATACAATGTGCAGGCTAGCACGCGGGGATGTTCCCTGTAGACAGCCTGCAGGACGCAAGTAGGCGCGGCTGCCCTGTGCAAGCGGTCCAGAGGTTTCTCAAAATTCTAAAGATGGAACCACCATGAAGCCTCAGAGGGGCTCAGCAGCTAAGAGCACTTGGAAGTGAACTGGATTCTGTTCCCAGCGTCTATGTGACAATTCACAACGACCTGTAACTATGTTTGCAGGGACTCCAGTGACCTCTTCTGGCCTTTGCGGGCATCATACGTGCAGGTAGTGGCAAGACAAAATAAAGATGAACGTAAAAGCAGAACTTCAGTTTCGCTATGGATGCTGATGAGGAATCTGTGGTCCTTTCTTCATCACAGTTTAGTTGATGAAAGGAATCCCAGTGTCCATCAAATGGACAGGGAAAGAGAATGAGGTATATAGACGCAGCACAATGTGATCTGGCAACTTAAAAGGGCTGCTGTTCTGAGTATCTGTGTGCATGAAACTGAAGGGGATGGTGCTAAGTGAAATTAGCCCGGCAAGGAAAGCTCCAAACATCCTCACTCATACTCAGTGTGTGAAAGATCGATTATGTAGAGGAGTAGAAAGGGAGTTACAGTGGCTGGGGATAGTTGGGGTATGTGGGAAGATGTTGGTCCAAGATTAGAGGAGGAGTGGTACTTAACCTTCTAACATTGTGATGACCCCCAACCATATGATTATCTTGTTGCTAATTTATAACATGTAATTTGGCCCAAAGGGGGGGGTCACAACCCATAAATTGAGAACTACTAGATTAGAGTTAGTTTAAGAGATTGGTCTTAAAACATGGTGCATATAATTGATGACATATTAATGTTTCACGTTCTTACAGAAAGTAAATATGTGAGGAGATACTTGTTAATAATCAATCATTCTACAATGTAGCAATGCTTAAAACATACTGTACATGTAAACATTTAAAGGTTAATCTACCATAACCATAATAACAAATCCTGTCTGAATCAGAACCGAATTTTCTCTAGCTTCTGCCAATAGAGAGATGCTATACTTAGCAGTAAAAAATAGATTCACTTTTTTGTTAAATCTCTTTTTTTCCTTCCTAAAGGTTCCTATGAATTCTCTTAAAACTTGAGACATTAAGGTAAACTTTATATAAGGTAACAACATGCAGCAGTTCTCTATAACTCATACAGTTGCTTTTTTAAGCACTCACCTCATGTCACACTCTTATTTATGATCACTGTGTTAAATAGTGTCTCAGCTCACAGTCAGCAGGGGACATGGTTTATTTCTCAGAGGAGGAACGGAGGCTTAGGCTCCTGCCCACCTTTGTGTGTTCTAGTACAGCAGAGGGTCTCCTGGAAGAGCGCCCAGGCGTCAGCCATCTCTTACCCAAGGTGTCCACCAGCACTAGCAGAGTGTTCGAGGTGATGGCTGGAAAAGCCAGACCCACAACACTCCGCAAGCTGCTCCCGGGACCACAGATGACGACTACGAGGAATCTCTCAAGATCTCAAGACTCCAGCTTTGATACAGCAGTAGGCCCCAAAGCCCAGGAAAGTCAAGGGGACACCAAGGTTGCAGAGCGACGCACAGAGAGATGGATGATCTCCCCTTCACTCATTTATCCCCACTGAAGGGAACCAGGTATTAAGGAACTAGTAGGTCGGAAGCCATAAGGATCTGATTTATGGTGTATGAACTAAGTGACCTATGGCAGGCTACTAAATCTCTCCTGAGCAGTCATTATCCTTATCAACAACCTGATGGGCGTGGTGTCCACAGCCACACTGACAGTGACAGGGCCTGCTGCATGGTGCATTGTTGAGAAACAAGGTTTCTCCTGTGGTCTCAATCACATAGGCTCGAAGCGTTTCAGTCCTGTTCCTGCTTTCTACTCTTCCCTGGCTAACAGCCACATATTTTGCTTCTAATTTGCTTCTGTGTCTGAGGCCTGGTGTGTATTCTCTACTTCAGAGGTGACTTAATCATGCTGGCCTTGTTTTACATGCCTCGGCTCTGGTCTCTTTCCCAGCACACCTATGCTTTGACGCTGACAACGGCTTGCAGCCCTCTGCCCCGATCCCTGGCATATCTCCAAACACGAAAGGCAGAATTTCTTAGGTCTGCCCATTCATCTATTTCCCCGAGAGGGAATGTGTCTGAATCCCTTCCAACAGCGCCCTTTCATTCAGGCTCTCTGTGTGTCAGAGAGCAGGAGCAGAGCTTTCTTCTTTATAATTCAATAAATCGTCAAGGAATGTTTCCCTTTTCCCAAATCCGTCTCACGTTAGTTCTCAATTCAAGGTCAGAGTTTATGTAGTTTTCAACGGTGCTTCTTGGAGCATTCAGTGACAGCACAAAACTGAAGTAGTCAGTGTTAAGGCAAGGCAGTTAATAGCTGTTTTACCTTTCGGCTACTATGAAGATGGTCTGGGCCATAAAGACATAAGTCTCCGGGTGGGCAAGATGGTACAGACCTTTGTCACGAGAGCCTGGTGACTTGAGTACAAGTCCTAAAACCCTAAAGCCAGATGGACGGTACTAACCTGCACCCCCTGCACTCCTGCAGTCATGAGGGTGGCCAGACAGGAAAAGCTCCCAGAATCTCCTGGGCCATCTAACTGAGACTGCGCCACATGACGGCAACAAGAGAGACTCTACTGCTACAACATAGGAGAAAATGATTGATTATTGAAAACTGTCCTCTGACATCTACAGGCAAGGTCGCAGATAATAATAATCCACCCCAAATAATAATCAAAGATACACATCGATTAAACAAATACGCCTGCCATTTTTATTCATAATAAGTCACTAGAAAATTGCTTCATAGTAAAAGCAGTTATCGGTTGATTGGGGAACAGGGGGGAGGGGAGATGGGTTATGAGACTTTCGGGAGGGGCACCAGGAAAGGGGACAGCATTTGAAACGTAAACAAAGGATATATCTAATTTTAAAAAAGAAAAAATGAATAAATAAAATCAGTTATCAGATAAACTCCTTTGCTTTCATTTACCCTGAGATCACTTTTCTTTGAGGTTGGGACTTTTAGGGCTTCTAGAGATCTTTTGTATTTTCTATAATAAGTGTCAAATACAGTTACATGAATTACAGTTTATCACATCTTAGACTTCAGCTCCTGGCATCCCATTCTGGCCTTTCAGGGAGCTAGGGATATAACTCGGTCCAACACTTACACTCCTGGTCCCAGTTTTCTGTTAACTAGGTTATGCTTTTTCTCCCTTTTATCTCTAGGAAGCCATGGGAAATGTTTTATAGTTTTACTAAAGCATGTGCAATATTATTTTTGAATAGAAGCCACTTGTTAAAACAGTAGCAATGCCGGGTGGTGGTGGCACACGCCTGTAATCCCAGCACTCTGGGAGGCAGAGGCAGGCGGATTTCTGAGTTTGAGGCCAGCCTGGTCTACAGAGTGAGTTCCAGGACAGCCAGGGCTACACAGAGAAACCCTGTCTCGAAAAAACCAAACAAACAAACAAACAAACAAACAAACAAAAAACCAGTAGCAACAACAACTAAAACAATCAAACAAACAAACAAAAAACCCAAACTAAACCCTCATATGACGGTAAGGCTGGAGCATGCAGTAACAGGAAGGCGAACTTAGTGTTTCAGACCACCTGACCTCTTTAAGCCAAGGTCTCGCAGCATGGTGCCCTTGCAGCGTGGTGAACCCACTTGAGTGTCAGCTCCCTGTCACCTACTGTCCTATTTAACCCAGGACTTTGGGAAAGAAGTGACTCACAAACGATATGGCTGCATGCTATCATTGTTTAGCGGTCTTTCTTGAAGCTTTTGTCAGTGACCAAGGATAGGTAAGCGAGTGGGTCAGAAGGGACAGGGCCTTTGAAAGTCACACTAGACAAAGTCTGATTTGATCATCTAGCCTACAAAGAAAGCAAACTGAGAACAGCAAACTGAGAACAAAATCGAACAGGAAAAGGAAGAAAGAAAGCAAAACTAGAAAAAAGAGAAAAGGAATGTTCAGTGGAGGGAAGAGGAATAGTCTCTCCTTCACCTCTCTGCCCTCCTTTGCTTTGTATAGTTTAATAAAATGTGACCAGCCAGCTCATGACGTTTGCCACATCGCTCTGTCCTGATGGACTTCATCTGGAATCCTCAGCCAAAATAAACTATTTCTTCCCCAAGTCACTTTTGGTTTGGTGTTTATCCCAGCACCAGAAAAGTAACTAATACAACAACATTTTGTGCTGATTGAAAGAAAAAAGTGACATAAGAAACAAAAAAAGCAACAATGCTTGTTGAGTTATCCAAATTACTGCTACTGCCAAGACAAAACTAGAGTACACAAGCTGTTCTCCCCCCTGAAACAGTATCATGGTTTACTAAAGTCAAAGCCCTGTGAGGTAGTTACTTCCTTTGTTCTTGACCCAAGCTTTCCCTTCACCTGCAGACATGGTATCCTCCTTTCTACCTGTAATCTTATCCTCGCCTTCTTAGCTCTGGTACCCATGGTCTAAGTCTAAATCAGTGTCTTCAAGTAATTTCCCACCGCATCAGAAGCACTGTACTAGAGTTCTACAAAGGAGCTTTGTCATCTTGAGCATGGCAAATATCTCCTCGGTCTCAATGTCAGCTTTAGAAGGGTTAACAATAATCCCAGGGTCCCAACAAACAGAGTCTTTAGTCCCCTTTCAACTCAGGACGTGTAAAACAACTGAGCAGACAGAACTGCTTGGACTGCTAAGAGGAATTCTCGGTGTATTTGGTTTCTTCATCAAAATCAGCGTTACTCTACCAGGACACGCTTAACTGACATTTGAATTCATTACATGTAGCCAGACTCATAGTGGTATATCTGGGGATATGAATTCCTATTTTGCAGATAATGGCCCATAGGAATTTCCACTGATTTCTATTGTGAATCATAGCTGCGTAAAACCCTTCATATCTGTTTTTTTTATTTTTTAAATACTGTGTGTGTGTTTGTGTGTGATAGATAACATAGATTAAAAACATCACAGTTTAACTTGTTGATGTTCTGTAGAAGACTTGAGATGTTCTATGTAACATGGCTGAAACGTGTAGGCAAGTATGTGGGTTCAGCAGCCTTTCTGATTTGTCTCTCCTTCTTGTCATTGAACAAAAGCCTCCAGAGGAAGACGTAGCATTCACAGAGCACACTTTCTCTAGATTTATGTGCAGTTAATAAAAATGTCCATAGGACATTTTATAAGCTGCTACAAGCATTTTCATTAATAATGATAACTAAATGGTGTCATAAAATAATTCTGTTAAGACGTACTTTATAAGCATGGGCTTCTTGGGAGAATGAGAGGGCTGTGGCCATTACACACAGATGGGAGGTTTGCATGGCTGCTGACGGACGGGGGTCCCAGCTTATTTGCATAAAGTGCTTTGCAGAAATTCTCATTCCTCCTCCGCGTGTAAAGTTCTCCTCTCTGGTTTCTGACAAGCTGTATATAGGCCTCTGCTTTCTTTACCTTTCAGTGGATGTAATGGATGACAATCAGAGGGGCATACTCATGTCTGTGTCCGAGCTTGGCTGAGATAGCAAGCAAGACACGGTTATTCATGAATGACTCCATTAATGGTGGGGGAGCTTCTGTGTTCCTGATAAATTTTCCATGGGAGTGTATAGTCACCTTGGTTCCTGTACATTTTAATATTCTTTAAAAAAATACTTGTTCTATTGGCCTAGGGCTTGAGTCAAAATCACAGCTCTTTATGATCAAGCAGAAGTCTCAATCCTAAACAGGATCTTTTATTATTTCAGTACATAATAGCCATCAAGTGCCTGATAAAGGTGTCACCTTGTGCACACTGAATTTTATTGGACAAAATAAATGATTAAATATTCACTATAAATAGTTAACAGCACCAGGTGCTCTAAATCATTCTAAAGAAAACACAGAACAGTAAGGAACAGTCTGGTGGGAAGGCTACTTTCAACAGGAAGCCTGCAGAAGTCCCTCTGAGCAGATGATGTCCTGGCAGAAACCCAAAAGAAGGCTTCCACCAGATAATGGGCTAGCCAGCAACAAGATATGCTAAGTCCTAAGCATTTGACACTATAAACAGTTCCAAGAGAAACCTTTAAAGAAACACATGTACCTAGAGAGTCCAGCTTAGTTTCTTGGAATTATGGGAGAAATGCTGATAGACTGCAGTTATAGACATAACATGGGTTTGCTAAATGTTAGGGGAAATACCCATGCAAACACCCATTAACTGAAGAGAAAGAGAAGAAATTGGTGGGGATCGTGGGCAGAGATTGGGAAACATGAAGGGTAGCACGGGAGGAGAGGAAGGAGGATGTAGGATCACAGCCATTTCTTGCATGATCTGGGGAAGTTTTTGTCCTTCCCTCCTTTCCCACTGCCTGCAGAAATGATTACCTTTAGATGGGATAAGATCTTCCCAGGCTCACATCCATCTTAAAGGGGGATTTATAAGGAAGGGTGGGTATACTTGCTCATACAGTGACCTAAGAGTATAAAGACATGCCATCATGTAGCCTAGTTGGGTACCAACTCTAGGTAAAGGGTAGACTTCTCAGAACCTGCAAAGGGAGACAGCGTGAAGAGGTGGTTCAAGCAATGTGAGTCTAAAGTATAAATGCTTTTTGGACCTCTATGGATACAAAGTGTGAACTAGAAGGCGAAGAGATATACCAACTACAGCATAGTACAGAGGAGAAGGTTTCACTGAATTTTTTTTATAAAAAGTGTAGAAAGTGTTGGGGATGAAATTGAAATGATGGAATCAGCACAGTCATAATGGAGGCATCTTGGGATCAGTTTGTGTGGATTAAGGGGTTAGTCAGCCATGTTTGTCATGGTGCATACACGTAGATACAAGATGAACACAGATGGTCTTTGCCACCACATCACCCTTCGGGAACATTTTCATCTTCTTTCTTTAAAAGTAATTTAGCTATCCAGTTTTTATAGCAACAATACTTGACAACCATCTTTTTGCCCTACAGCAATGGGCCTCATGTTTGCACACATTAGCACACTCCTTTCGACCACACTCCCACAATCATCACACCAGGGCTGTAAAGCTTCTGATAAATCACTAGCTCTAATCTAGAGGCTCGTCCTAACCTACCAGAGATCATTCCTGGCTTTGATAATCTGGAGAAAAATGGTGGATTGACATTTTTTTGTATGGACTAATTCATGCCTGTCAAGCTCATATTGAAAGGCTTTGATGTGGAGCTGTTGGCGGATGGCCTTTGAGTTGTAGTTGGGGGTTGGGTGAGGTCATGGCGGCCATTCTCATAGTGAGATTACTAGATTTGTAAGAAGGGATTTTCTTCGTTTGTCATGAAGGAACAGCAAGGAAATGATCATTAGCAAACAAGGAAGAGGCCAAACATCAGAAAACAAATAGTTTGGCTTGCCCTCGAACTTACAACCTCCAAACTTTGAGAAAATAAATGCTCACTGATTAAGCTACCCAGACTTCAGTGTTTACTTATAGCAATGCAAAGAGATGGATAACCCCTTACAAATATATTAATGTAATTGTCTTTCTCACCACTACTAACAAGTTTACCACACTGTTGACCTAATGGCAAGTAATTATAATATCTACGAGTAAACTTTTATTCACAGACTTACAGATTAGGACAGAATACTCTAGGTTATTTACTTATACGGCACAATTTATTTTTTCCAAAAAGAACTGAAATTGTTTATCAGAGTTTTCTTCCAATTCCCATTTCTGTGTCACTGTGGGATGAATTCTTAGTGCAGGAGCCTGGATTCACAGACTCTTAACTGTTCCAACATAAGGTAGATTCTCTTCCTTAAAAAGGAAGTTGGGAAATTGGATTCAGTCAAAATTAAATTAGTAGTGGATAAATGGAAAATGGCTACTCTGGTTTCCACAGTCCTATGAGACATGATGTATCTTTGGATATTCTTGAAATATTTGCATTACATTGTGTACAAAGGAGAAAAGTGCTAGAGCAATGGGCCTCATTTTGAATATTCCTTGTGACTTGTTACCACTGTAAGAAAAAAGCAACAGGTACTGCACTGTCTCCGTTGCCTGTGTGCCAGGTGGACAAGCGTGCAACTTGGTTAAGCAGTAACTATTGGCCACGACCCTTTGTGCGTCCCAGAGTATAGCATGAACTGCGGAATTTAAGGTCTGTTTGCCAGCAGAGAGCCAATGTGGGATTAATAATTAATCGTGGAGACGGAATGAGTCACAGTAGAGACAAACACCACAGAGACAAACACTCTAGACCCTGTGAGTCTTGTCTATGGTACTTAAAATTTTAAAAATGCACATGGGCAAGAGGAAACCAGGTACATCTATATGTCCAACAGTAGCAAACACACTTGAAATGCTCTGTCCTATTATTCAGAAATATTAACGTGCAAAGTGCCTCTTGGAAACATTTTTGCATGAAATTCACCAGGGGTAAAATAACTGTTCTAAAGAGAGAGACTCAGATATGCCATCTGCAGAGAGCTCAATGGCTCTACAAACACACCTAGGTATGAAAAACACCCCTCGTGTGGGTCTATTACCATAGCTGAAGGGCACCATTTCCCTGTCTCTACATTTATCTCTCCCCATCTTGTTAGAAATCTCTGAAATATCGCACTATATGCAATGGAAATGAAAGAAATACACTGCAGATTTTAAACAGCTCTGCCTCATGCAGCTTTACAGCAAAACGTTTTTACAAAAACATTTACTTTGTATGTAATTATATATGTATTAATATTACATCATATTACATATGTAATATTAGATGTACATGATATTATATACACACATATACGTGTGTGTGTGTGTGTGTGTGTGTGTGTGTGTGTACATGTGCATGCACATGTGTGTGTCTTTGTCACTGGTGTTGGGAGATGCCCTCACTGAATAAATCTGGGAGGACTCTTCACCTCTAGTTTTAATTTGAGGAAGATTGTTGTTAATCTTCAAATGTTTGCTAGAGTTCACTAATGAGGATAGTAGGCCCTAGGCTTCATTTTCTTAGTCAAAATATCTAGTTCCATCAACGTTATTTTTTTTCCAAAGGAAACCAAGATCCTCCACCCTAAATGCAAACTCTGATGACCTTTTCTACTTTTTTTCTGGTATGTAGAACCTTATTCCTGTGCTGACATTATCACCATCTTCTGTTACTTCTGAGCTTATCTGTTGGTTTCGGTTTTTGAAGTCTACAGTCCGGGAGTTCATTCGAGAGCTTTCTTCTTTCTTGGTGCAGCTATTTATCATGATACCGTTCCCTGCTTGTGCTGGTTTTCTCACAATCTGTAGAAGTTTCGGTGCATTCCTATTTTACTAGTCTTGAGTATGTTGTGATTTCCTCTTTGATTTGACCTTTAACCTCACTGCTTCAAAAAAACGTGTCGTTCAATTTTCACAAAGTAGCTGAATTTTCAAACCTATCTTCAGATATCATTTTTTATTTTACAATATTTGTTTAGAAGAGATTATTGAGGTGATGTTAACCTTAATAAATTGTACAAACTTTTTTTTTAAACAGCCCATATCACCCATTCTGGAAAAAGCAACACATGCGTATAAGATTGTTTAATCAGCTGCCATCACATAGCATGTATGTATTACATAGCATCTACTGTATTCATCCTCTAATAAACAGAGATGCAAACATCCTATACAAATATTAGAAACAGAATCCAATGACACATATAAAAGAAAAAAATTAAAATTTTTCATGAATAAACTCAGGAATCAATAATATACATTATTTTGATTACGATTTCTATTATATAATCATCTCAGTGGATACAGAATAGATACAATTCAACATTCTTTCATTATAAAAAATGTCAATAAATTAGGTATAAAAGTAGTTTCTCAACATAATAAAGGCCACATTAACAACCCTAGAACTAGCATCATGATGCAGAAAAACTTAGAGTTTCACTTCTAGTAGAGATGAAAAACAAGATTCTATTAAAAGTTGTAAGAACTAATATTCAGATTGATTAAAAATGCAAATGTCAAAAATCAGTGTACCATGGATTTCCACGTAGTAACAATGACTTATTTGACTGGAAATTAAGAAGCAGTGTCAGTTGTGATTTATGAATGAATCAATCAATCCGTCAATCAATTAAACAAATGAACAAACAATTGTAATACTCAGGGACATATTTAATCAATGAAGTGAAAGGCTTTATGCTTAAAAGGTATTATAGAAAGGAATTAAAGGAGACACAAATGAAGTATACTCTGTGTTCATGTATAAACAGTGTTGGTACAAGGCCTGTGCTACCAAACTTAACTTAACCCCTAGAGTAACAGTCACTCTCCTCAAACTCTCAATGGCATTGCTTACAGAAATAAAAAGAAAGTTCCTAAAATCACCTTAAACCACAGAGACAGGCGAGCCAAGGCTGCCCAGAACAGAGAGCACATCTGGAGGAGTCATAAGTTTTAATTTCAGACTACACTTAAAAGCAGTAACAATTTAAAAAATATGGTAGAATAAAAAGAGACATTATAGACAAGAGAATGGTAGATTGTAGGCACTAAAGGAAGACAGAATTAGAATATGGTCCTCAACAGGTATCAAGTTTAGTTCTGCAAGATGCATAGGTTCAGGGGATCTGCGGTTCCACACATGTCTTTGCAATTCCATGTTGCGCACTTAAAAGTCTATCAGCCGGGCGTGGTGGCGCACGCCTTTATTCCCAGCACTTGGGAGGCAGAGGCAAGCGGATTTCTGAGTTCGAGGCCAGCCTGGTCTACAGAGTGAGTTCCAGGACAGCCGGAGCTACACAGAGAAACCATGTCTCGAAAACAAAGAAAGAAACAAAATCTATCAAGTGCAGTACACTGGATCATAGGGCTTTGAACAATCAAGGTGGGTGTCATCTAGAAACCCCCTCCCAGAGGACAAGCTCTCACAGTACCCAAGGGGATTATGCAAGCTGCCAGAGGAGAAAAGCAATTGATGGTCTTAACCATGCTGCAATGACTAGGGACCACAACACTTACCAGAATGGCAAGATTTATCGAAATGTCCAGCGGTGGTAGTTACTGGGGGTAACAAACAGCCACCTAATTGAACTGAAGGACCTCCCTGTAGGAGAGCTTCCATCAGTGCAGAACACCCAACTAGATACCCATGAAACCAAGGAGACTAGAGGAGGAGGACCTGCTGATGCCACTTTCCTAAGCCAGAATCATGTCTAACTGCGTATTAAATACTTATCTTTATACTCACAAATAAGTGTGGCTCTTATCAGTGATCAAAACAGTCTTATTTATGCAGTAGGCAGAGACCACGACAGAAAGACACAACCAGACAAAACGTAGGGAACAACGAAACAGGAGTATAAAACCCCAGCTGACACACCAGTAACACAACCCCGCCACTGACCGCTCAGGGAATATTGTAGAAGAGGTGGGCAGAAAGAGTGTGAGAGCCAGGGCATCAAGACATTTGCTGAGAAACGGCATCTTCTAGATTTGACAGGAAAGCTGTTTCCATGAGATCTCAATGGAATGGTTTCCAAAATAAGACCCGAAAAGTGACACTATCAGTTGACCTACCAACAGTGATGGAAGGAACCTCAAAGGACTTACCCTCGATAGAGAGCTATAAGCAACCAGTGGTTGCTGAGACACTTGGAATCAGTCTGATCCAGGAGGAAGCCCCGTGATAAGTAGGTGACCCTATCCTAATGAAATCAACAGGTTCTGTTTATAAATGTGTGTGTGTGTGTGTGTGTGTGTGTGTGTGTGTGTGTGTGTGTACGTGTGTGTGCATGACTTTGTGAGGTAATGATGGGCATGGGGAGAGTTGGCGGAAGGAGGGAAATAAAGTAAATAAAAGATTCATTTAAAATTTTTTTAAGCCAACCATTGGTCTGGGTGTAGGGTACCCAATGGAGGAGCTGGAGGGTGGTCTGGAGGCGTTGAAGGCGTTTACAGCCCCATGGGAAGAATAATGATTTCAGCCACCCAGACACCCCAGGATTCCCAGGGACTAAACCATCAACCAAGGGGTACACATGGTTCCAGTCAAAAATGTGGCAGAGGAATGCCTTGTTGGGCATCAGTGGAAGGAGTGGCCCTTGGTCAGGTAAAGGCTCAACAGAGGCCCCAACAAAGGGAAATCGAGAGGGGAGGGAGGTGGGAGCAGTCAGGTGGAGGGGTATATATGTGGAGGCAAGGGGTGGGAGGAGGGGTTAGGGGTCTTTGGGGAGGGAGGAAATTGGGAACGGTTTTACCATTGGCACTGTAAATGAAGATGATATTCAATAAATAAAAGAAAAAAATTTTAAAAAATTGTCAGTTGGGTAGATCTCATGTCAATAATTCCAAGCAGGGCATATTGGAAAAAAAACAAACAAACAAGCAAACAAAACACAACAGAGCAGATACAATTTCCTACAGTTAAATCCAAACCCAAACCCCAAACAACTGAAATACAGCAAAACAGTAAAATACAAAAGAGTTTTGTAGGAAACAGATATATTATCTTATTTGAGGCTGTGTTACTACAGGCCCATTAAAATGCATAAGTTACCAGTCATAGACATTAAACACACAGGTTTTGAATATCAATTGTACTTCAGCAAAGATAGATACAGTATCAAGTTGATGTGTGTGTGTGTGTGTGTGTGTGTGTGTGTGTGTGTGTGTAGGGTTAGGATTAAACATGTGTGCGTACACACACACACACACACACACACACACACACCAGAATGTCAGGGCTCCTATAATAATGGTATTTGTGTGTTTGTTTGATTTGAGTTTTTGCCAAGATTTTATGTTAGGTTCTTGAATATCCTTGCTCAGCCTCTTTTAAATGCTGGTATTAGACCCATGAGCTGCCACACCTAGGTTCTAATTCTAGTTTAAAGTTAATTGTATCACCTCTTAGACTGGGTACACTAAAAAGTTTTAAATTACATTTGTTAGTTTGTAAGTGGTGAGGTGGGAGGAGGTGTGGAGGCCAAGGGACAAGGTGCAGGACCCGACCAAGTCCTCGTGCGCTCTCAGGGCTTGGGCATGGGCATGTCCCTCGGGCTGGCTGCAAGCATCACTGGCCACGGTGCTAACTCCTCGTCGCAGAATGTGTGTGTCTTTATACATCATTAGTGCAATTTTGTTTATTTAGTGTGTGTGTGTGTGTGTGTGTGTGTGTGTACACACACACATTCTTTATGGCTTGTATTAAATGATGACATAGAGATATGTTTCCATATGTTATCATTTAGAAGTTTATATGTAAGTTTGTAAGCATGAGACTACTGTGCATAAAGAATTTTAAGATCTAGGAATAAAACTGTCTGGCAGGCTAGCCACTTTATTTGCTGCCTACTTTTTAAAATTTAAATAACCACTCATCTTTGGAAAGAGGATGAGATTTCCATTTCCCCTCAAATAATTCAACGTACGATACTCCATATTACACTGTACTTCAGTGTCATATAAACTTTTAACTAGAGCATATGCAAGGCCCTGGCTTTAGGCAACAGTATCATTAAAGAAACTGGATATAAGAATACATTTTAAGTAAGGAAGTCACATATAAATTATGATGAGAAATGTTCATTTGATTTATGTCTTATTTGGGACTTTGTCAACAAAAGCAAGAAAACCATTTTACATGTTAAACTCCAATCACAAGGCCATCTAAAGCCTTTCAAAAAATATCAGGGAGCCATAGAGGGGCAATGCCATAACTGCCTGCCCTGTCTCCATCTTCAATACTGTGCTTCAAAGGACGCTCATTGGTGACTTCTGCATTTGAGGTCATGAGTATGCAAATAGTATTTTCTAATGTCTAAGTATAAAATCCAGTTGACGTGATGCCAAGCTGATATACCCAGAAGGGAGAGAGCATTTACTGGATGTATAAAATAACAAAGGGGGCTCGAGTCGTTTAAATCCTAAGTGATTTTAGAAATCAGCTGAAAATCCCTTTTTAAACCTTCGTGATAATGCCCAAAACACGACCACATTTTTATTTCATATAACAGTCTTGAAAATATGCCCTTGGAATGGGATAAGCCCTGGACTAATTTCCCCTCATTTTAAAAAGTAATATTTTCCCAGGCTATTGCGTATGAGTTATTTAATCCATGCTTTCACAAAATGATTGCTACCCTGACCAGAAATATGCATGAGGGTTATTCAAAGTCTTTGTAAAAAAAAAAAAAAAAAAAAAAAAAAAAAAAAAAAAAAAAAAAAAAACTTGTGTTTTCATGACTAGTGTTCCCAACTGGAGTGAGCAGATTTGAATTGCAGGGAAATCATGCACTGTTAGTGTATGTATGGTTCTCTAACACACATTCACTCCTAAAACAGCCAAAAAGCTACGAAGACTGCAGATTTTGCTTAAGTTTATGTAACTTGTAGCTTTGCCTTTATCATTAAATGACAGTGTTTCTACTCTTCGTTTTTTTGCAAATAGTACCATTTCCAGTTATGTAGGGGATGGGATCTAGTAAGGTTTGGAAGGCTGTCCTCAGAATCTTGTTTTCGTGTGTGTGTGTGTGTGTGTGTGTGTGTGTGTGTGTGAGAGAGAGACAAATTTACACTTAAAGGTTGAACAAAATTACCAACAATGTGGTTTATGTAAAAAGTTCATCTAAAGTGGTCTCTAGCCTTTCCATGGTTCCAGGGGGGAAAGCACTATGTCCTGGATGTCTAGAAGCACCTGATATTTGGACTGGGACAATAGGTCTCCTGGGCAGAGTTACCATGGACTCTAACATCTTTGTCTCCAGTGACTACTGTCTACAGCTTTGGTCCTTGTATGTAGAGTTCTTTGTGCTGCTCAGAGAGCCAGGAAGAGGACAACACAGAGAGAGGACATTGGAATGACAAATAATTTATGTTGCTGTCACATATTACTTTTAGGGCTAAGGCCAGGCAAAAGGAAATACATACAACTGAAGCAAGTCTTGCTTTCTCAGCAGCACCCTGGCAGCTCCACTCTTAAACTGAACTTTGGAAGAGAAAAATTCATGGAAATACTTTAAGTAGATTGCAAGGTGAGATCAAAAGAATGTTTTTTTTTAAAGAAGATTATGTTAAGAACCTAGTGTACTTCATGACTGTGGGGCTTTCATCTCTGAGAATTAGAGGAAGAGAAATAAGGATCTTTCTAGAAGGGAATCAAAGGCTGACTTGGTTCAGCGTCATTGCCAACTATGTACTCTACTGCAGGTCTGGACTCCTGATTTTGCATCCAGTGTAGAAATCAAAGAGGAAAAGGGATGTCTGGAAGGTTTATGTGCAAGTGGGAAAGTAAATGGGTGTGGTCATGACTCTCTCCAGAGATTCTAGGTCGTATACCTGCAATCTATGAAGTGGCTGCCGTGCTCCTTCAGCTCCAGAAGTCTGCACTTGGTGCTCCCATCTCTTCCTATCTGCTTCCCAACTCCTCCCCTCTTCCACTCAGTCCTCTTACACACAAGTCCTCTGGTTCCACCTGCTTCCTCCTCCCTGATATCACACCACCTCCGTGCTTCCAATCAGATGGCTTTTCAAGGACACAAATACACAGTAAGTGCAACAATACATGCCTACTTCTGGCTGTTACATGTCTGCCTCCTCCCTGGAGTTACTAATGTCTTCAAAGCAAAGAATGGTATCTTTCTGGTATATATTACTGCTTTTTTGTGGTTATTAGGTCAGTATGGGGATATCCATGAGAAAGGGGAAGACGTTAAGCAAAGCCAAGGTATGTTTTGGGATATTCATGCTACAGTTTTGATATTTGCTAAAACTTACTTCAGGATTGAGATAGTATTTATACTTAAAATAAGCTAACAAAAGAGTTTATACATGGGGTTGATGGGGCGGCTGGAATGATCGGAGGATCACCTGGAGATAGGGACAGGGAAATGGGAGACAAGGGAGGAAATACTAGGACAGCTAAAATTAAGGGGCATTTGAGGGGTAGTATGAAAAATTGAATAGAATAGAAGCTCGTGTGTGTGTGTGTGTGTGTGTGTGTGTGTGTGTGTGTATAACAATCCTGTATATACATAAAATAATGGGGGAGACAACAATTTCTTGTCACCAAATGAAGACTCAATACCAGGAATGGGTTACATCTAATTAATTATTTGTCCAAGGGGTCCAGTGAGAACCCCTAAACAACCCAGGCTTTTGACAAACACTATAGGTTGGTTACCCTTATAAGCTGACGGCAAGTCCTCATTGCTGAAAACATCTACACAAATCAATAAACATTGAAAAATCTAGTAGGTACCTACTAGACACAAAGTCTTGACACATATATGATAGTGTCTCAGGTACAGGAAGGTACTCTTTATACTACCAATGGAAAAACATAAACACCAACCCCAACACAAACTCTTACATGGATCTATAATGGTTTCCTGCCTACGAGAGAGGCCAGTGTAATGGGAGCACAAATCAACCAATATCTGGTTTGACGGAAGGGCTCACACCATGTCTTGGAACCCAAACCCACACTGCTTGGGTGACCAAGAACCTGAGACCACTTAGCCCAGCAACCTAGTGTAAAACCTATACTACTGTTCTAAACAAACAAATAGGTAATAATTAAATGATTCCTAAGGAAGTTCTGTTATATTCATAGGTCAGGGCCTTGCTCAACCATTATCAGAGAAGCTTCCTCCAGCAGCAGGTGTGAACAAATACAGACATTATATAGAGTGAGAGTTCTTAGAAGACTCAGACTTAAATAGGAGGTCTCCATTAAATCCCTCCCTCTTTAGACTCATAGTACTCTATGGAAGAGTAGGAAGAAAGAGTATAAGAACCAGAAGGGGTGAAGGACACCAAGAAGACAAGGACTTCAAATAAATATGTTCAAGGCTCAAGGGAATTTACAGAGACCAAGGCAGCATACTCAGGGCCTGCACAGATCTACACTAGTTGGAGTCCTAGAGCTAAAAGAAAATAAGGACTCACGCCAGGATCACTGACTCAAAAGCTATCTTTACTTGATAACCACTTGCAGATAAAAATTCAGTGTTCACCAAGATGATCTCACCGGGTAACAAACTACTCATAAACGTAGGCCGCATACCCCTCAGCAGATGAACAACAGAAGACAAACCCATCAGCGTCATTGTAGGCTCCTTATTTCATGATAATTGTGTTAGGGTTTTCCTTTTTTATTTTATGATATTTTAATTTATTTATAATTTTTCTTCTCTCTTTTTAACACTGCTGGCCCTTTGCATATATATTATAGCTCCCACTTTAGTCTTTCATGTGATTCTTGAGTATGCAAATAAGCTATTTCTTAGGCTCCTTTTCTGTTAATTTTGTCCAGTTTTGGTGTGATAGTATTGGTCCACTCTATTATATTTTATTTTGTTACTATCCCACAGAGCCTCTTTGCTTTCTAATGAGAGACTAAACGGTGCCGGGGCTGGGACGATGGAGAGAAGGGGGCAGGGGTGAAGGTCGAGGGGATGGAAACTGTCATCAGGATGTCTTATGTGAGGAAAAGTCTATTTCCAGCAAAAGGAAGAAAGTCCATACATGTGGATTCACTTGTACATCAATATCGTGGGTTCTTTCACCAGAACTCAAGTCAGAGATTTCCCTTTCATTTTTAGTTTCTTTTATATGTAAGTTATGTAAGTATACACACACACATGCACACACATACACACAGAGTCGTTTCCGTACAGTATCTCCAGAAGAAAAGGTGCTCAATAGATTATATAATAAAAAATGAATTTCCTTAGATGAGGATGTTGTAGTAAGAAAAATAATAAATCATAACTAATGTTAAGAAATGCTTCATTATGTAAAATGTCTATAAAAACACTTGGGAAAGTTCATCTGTATGAAAAATCCTCGCTATATAATTTCCTCAAGGTAATTAGATTTTTGAATGTCTTGAAATACTTGTATATTTCATAGAAAATTAATTACTGGTACCTATTAGTACCTTTAAATTGTGGTGTGTGTGTGTGTGTGTGTGTGTGTGTGTGTGTGTGTGTGTCTGAATGGTATAACAATTCACAAGTAAGTCATTGAATTATTTTTAAGAACCCATTCAAAACAATTTCTATAAGTATTTCTGCTTCAGAAAATGCAACCAGGTGCATGTAGAAGTTTTGAGTTTCTGAAGCTTCAGAATCAGCAAAGGCACTGCTCCTGGGAGGTAGATGTATACATTTGTATTCTAGGCCAGGGAAGTTCTTTATCACCTCTGTTGAACTTGCAGATAAAACCCCAGATACAGCCTCCTGATTGTCAAAGCACATTAGCAATTGAGCTCCACACTGAATAATTTTCTGTAAGCCAGGCAAACTTGAAGAGAGAACAAAGGGCATGTAGAAGTCAGACATGCAGCTTCCCAAAACACGAAGCCAGACAGATTTTCAATAATTTAAATGGCCAATTTGGACAAAATTTTATATTAGTTAAATCCTCTGATTGTTCATTATAATCTTTAATCAAATCATAAGTCATCCTAAAAAGGATTACAACATATGCCACACGCTTTATTCTAAGTTATAAATGTATAATTTCCAGTTAATTTAAAAAACTCTCTACACGAAAGGCTATTCATCATTGAAATTTCAAAGCTGAGTTAACTAAATATGCTTAGGCACAGGAAGAACAAAGGGAGAGAGTGAAGAATCAAATGAGAGCAAACAGGAGAGACATCGTGTCCTTGTAGGGTCAGGGTGGTGCTCCAGGCTTGCTGAGGGAGGACGGCCCTCTGCTTCGGTCTCAGTCAAACGCCATTAAGAGGTCACGGCGCTCAGCTCTTCTGAGCCCAGAGCTGACCTGGGCATCCTGCTGGACCATGGAAACTGACCTCTGCCTGTGTTAGACTACCTTAGGATTCCTGCTGGGGTGACTTCTTAGTAAGGTCAGAGCAGAATTACAGACTTGTTGGAAAGGGGTTTCAAGGTTGTCTGGCTTAAATATCTTTTGCAGAATTACCCCCAAACTCAGTCTCTGATTAAAACTTTTGGAATGGAGACTCTTTTCAACCACCCTAACATCACCTTAGGATAATTCTTAGAAATGTTACAAAATTTCCACTTGTATTCATCTAAGTTGTAATTTTCTGTGAAGTCTTCTCATGCTACATTTAGATGCTCTAACAATGATACACTTCAGTTTTTTCAGAAGGTATTTTTCCTCATCTTCTTTTTGACAAAAATAGATTCAGATGCCTCAACTCTACTTTGTATAGCAGAGTTCCCAGGCCCTTTACCACAGAAAGGGACAATTATTCTTTTTAATTATAAGCTATAATTAATATTTTAATTAGAAGTTTCTGATAGAATTCATTTATCAGCAGTATAAAAAATGAAGAATAAAGACTGTATGATCTGAACTCTTTATATTTAGAGAAACCCATAGATCTCACATCTTTAGAAATTTAAAATAAATGTATGGTTTATTCAATCTTGTCAACTCAATGCGTTTGTCTGTACTATGTCCCTGTCTCTGTCCTCTCCTACTCTGTCTTTCTGGCTGTGTCTGTCTCTGTCTGTCTCTGTCCTTCTGACTGTGTCTATCTGTCTCTCTGTCTCTTGCTGGCTCTCTGAATGTCACTCTTTGTGGGTCTCTGTCTCTCTGTGTGTCTGTCTCTGTGTCCACCTCTGTCTCTGTCTTTCTCTGTCCTGCTCTGTCTATGCCTCTCTCTGCGTAATGTCTGACTGTGGGTCTCTGCATCTGCTCTCATCCACTCTCATCTGCTCTCTGAAGCAGAGGCCTTACCTCGTAGCTCAGAATGGTCTGTAACTCATTCTATAACCCCAGATGACTTTAAACATATGGCAATCCACCTGCCTTGGTCTCTGAGTGCGAGGGTGGTAGACACGAGCCAGCTTGAATACCCCTCTTTTTTAAAATGGCTTATGAGGCAGTACTTTATGGGAAAACCACAAATATGTACCATTTCCCCATGAAGCAGTGCTGGAACTGGGTTACAAATATGTGCATTAGTTATTTTTCTGTAACTGTGGTAAAACATTATGCCCAAGGCAACTTGTAATAGGAAGGGTTTATTTTGGCTTACTGTGCTACGGGAATAAGAGTCCATCATGGCAGAGAGACATAGCAGCAAGCAGCAGCACGACAGCAGGAGCAGAGCTAAGGGCTCACAGCTTGAACCACAGCACAAAGCAAGGGACGGGGAGGGAACGTAAAATGGCAACAGCCTTAAATTCTCAAAGCCCACCTCTCGTGACACACTGCTTCCAACAAAGCCACACCTCCAAAGCCGCTTCAAAAGAGGACACTAACCAAGAACCAAGTATTTAAATGCCTAGACTATGGGGGACATCTCATTCAAGCCACCACAGCATGTCACACTTATTTTAAACCTATCTATGTGTAAACTCGATCTTTCACCCAGGCTAGAACACCGAGCAGAGTTGGGCAAGCCTGTGTCTAACCCGTACCTTTTGACCAGGACAGTAGGAGTGGCTGACATCTACTGTTGAAGAACATTCCTACTCCTATTTCTCAGCCACAAATAGATTATCAGTTTTTATTAGATGATATAAAATCAGAGGTGTGTGGAGTCAAGCGTGCCTATCCCTGAGTTGATACTCCCGTGCTGCAGGGCACTCCTTAGCCATTGCAGAGGTATGGTGCAATCATACAGCATCATGAAACAGCACCAGCTGCACATGCTGCTTGCTCAGGGATCTTGTCTGCTTCTGCAAGGTCTCTGACGACTCTACAGTCAAGTAAACCAGTCGAACCTCCATTCTAAAACCCCGGGACATAGGAATACCTCTATTTTCTAATTTGGAGTGTAAGTAGTTATGATCTATTGTAATTCACTACCATATCTATTTCAGTACTAGGTAACCTATAGATTGGAGTGAAGGAGCTTGTTCAAGTAAGAGGAATTTATCAACTATGTGTACTCCTTTTTAGTTTCAAAGTCCAATGACTTAATTTATTATTATATCACTAGAAGTGATGGCTCCTTAATTTGCATGAGAATTAAAAATGACTTCAGATGTGAAGAAAACCAATAGAACTTATGTTCCAGTGATCACTAATATATGCCAAAACAGACTCCCTGGAAATGATAACATTGTCCATTGAACCTCCCCGCAAGCTTCCAGTGAAAGCAGACTACATTCAATGTCGTCTGTCCAAAATGGCTTTTCCAGAAAGATAAATAGTATTGATGTTCAGATGCATTCCTTTTATACCCACATTACAAAGCAATGGTGGTGAGGTTCAGCAATGGTTCCCCTGTAGAAGGTAGGGATGGAGAAGTATCCCATTCTGCCTGGGTTCTGGGCCTGCAGCGCCTGGCACTGGAGCGGGGTCATTCTACGGGCCTCTTCTATGGCTTTTCTGGCTTTCTTAGAGCTTCAAGCACTGACCCGGAAAGGTCACAATTGTTCCTAGAAGGGACCAAACCTTAGGCTATTCCTATTGTTGGCAATTGGATGCTAAAAACACTTTAACTCACAATCATTGCTTGGACATATCTAAACTTATGTACTGGGAAACAAGAAATGGGCATTATATTGCTCTATTAATTTTTCTTATCTAAGAAAATAGCAGATCATTGTAAAAGTACACCCAAGATATACATATTTATGGTTGAGAAAGTGGAACAATCATGGCTATTACCCTTGAAATTATTCTTTCTAGTAAATGCGGTGATGTAACATTAAGGAACGTAGCTATAAACATTTATATAGCTATGAACAGCATGGGGTGAATAACTGGATAATAAGCCTGTACAAATTCAATTTAAAAAATATAATTACATGATAAGGCTGTGAATATCTACAATGGGTACAATAATATATATTTATTTTACTGAAGTATTTGATGTAGTGCCTCATAAAATTTAATTCACAAAATTAACTTATACTGTCTATTCTAATGTACTGAGCATCGTCTGAGAAATCAGTCTTGATCGTGTGTGGGATGTAAGATAAAGAGCAGATAACAAAAGCTTAAATCTGTGACAGGGAACTCTATTTTGAAAAATTTAATCAAGTATCTCAACCATTCAGCCTTGTTTAATCTTTTGCTGATTTCTGGGGATATAGGGTCAGTAGAGGCATGGTGTCTAGAAAGATCAAAGGATGTTTGCCCACGTCCACTGTAGGCACTGCTTATCTTAGAGTAGGTGCTCAGTAGATACTGAATAGATCTTTAGTAAACCCTCAGAGATGCTGTGCACCATAATTTCTACTGCACAGAGAAGAACTGAGATCCAGTGAGTCTAAATTATCTGCTCAAACCTGCAAGCCCAGTAGGAGTTGGTGCCAGAATCACACCACAGATTTCTTAAGTCGTGAAAAGTACTAACATTTTTCAGTAGTTCACATTTAGGGGTCCTCCCTAAAATATAGTCGTAGGTTAATTAACAAGGGGTTCATGTTTTGAGAACTGTGTGGTTTCTGTTACAGTCTGAATTTCACAGTATATTCTAATACAGACCGGATAGTAACTGTCAGGAGGAAAACAAGACCTTCGTGATGCAATCAGGGGATGAAGCAGGCATTAGGTATTTGAGGTTGCTGCTGAAATAACATCATGTGTTAGCTTTCCATAACTATGGCAAATACTGAGCAGGAAAGGTTTACTTTGGCTCACCGGTGAGGTGGTTTCCGTGCATTTACTTCATTTGTCCTGATGCTTTGAGCTTGCATTATGATAGTGGGTACTGTTGGGAGTACATGGTGGAAGAAAGATGTTTGTTTATCAGAAATCTCACCTGATCTCACCGCTTACAGCTTCTGTGGTGTCCTGGCAGCATCCTAGTCTGACTACCAAATCTTTACCATGTGGCATCTTGGAGACATTTCTCAAAGCACGACACATGCTTTGTAGAACCTTAAAAACATTTAACTTAGCCGGGCGGTGGTGGCGCACGCCTTTAATCCCAGCACTTGGGAGGCAGAGGCAGGTGGATTTCTGAGTTCGAGGCCAGCCTGGTCTACAGAGTGAGTTCCAGGACAGCCGGAGCTACACAGAGAAACCCTGTCTCAAAAAAACCAAAAAAAAAAAAAAAAAAAAAAAAAAAAAAAACCCAAAAAAATAAAAAAAAAAACAAAAAAACAAAAAAACATTTAACTTTACTTTTAATTATGTGGTTCTGTCTTTGCTGGGGGCTCTGTTCATCATGTGAATCCAATGGACTGCATAGGGCAAAAAAGAGCGAAGAGCCCTGGGTCCCTTGGGGCTGGAGCTACAGTTGGTTGGAAGGCATCTGACATGGGCATTGTTAAAATTTAACTTGGATCTTGTGAAAAAGAAGTACATGCTCTTACCCTCTAAACCATCGCTACAGTGTTCCATATACATTTTTATAATCAAAGGAGTATACTCTAAAGTAATAACAAAATAACAAATAGGAAATAAGTTAACAGTAACATAACCACTTATAATGGTCAAGTGCTAGTATGTCATGTTCATTGTTGTGTGTGCGCTTCTGAATGACCGACAGCAGAGTACATATATGTCTAACACCACTACATGGATTCTATACTGCTTCAAAAATATCAGGTCTGCCTTTCACTGAAACATGCTTTCAACAGTGCATGACTGCTCATCCAAACATTAGGAAACTCAAAGAGTGGTGTCATTAAATTGCATGTTGGCGAATCATAGCATGGTTCATTGTGGTTGGTGGTAAGAAATACATCTAGTTAGGCGTTGTTTCAAGAGTAACAATGACTTGCATCTTTTCCCTTCAGACCTAACACCCGCATGTCAAACAAGTCTTCCTACTGAGCCATCAGACCTGCACAGAGGCGCTATCTGATCAGCAGCGACCCTTGGTTTCATCTCTGTTTCCTGGGTATGTGCTCTTCAAAGAACACTGAAAACTTAGGACTCATTTTTAATCCCATGTCTCTCTAACAATGTTCTGTGACTGATCCCATTGGCTTGGTTTCTATACTGTAAAATTTAGCTAATCATTAATCCCTTTCTCAGTGTAAATTGGAGGAGGGCAGGTAAAGGCATGAATGACACGGCATGCATTTTAGTAGTGCAGCATCTTTAAAGCCACATGAAGATTTATCAGAGAGGGGACTAGTCTCCCAAGGGGGGTGGGTACAAAGATCAAAAGTTCTCACATTTCTAAAAACCAGCCTTAACTATAGTTCTATCTAGATTTTAATGAAAAGGCCAAAATTCTCTGATTCTTTCCATCTAGGAAGTCTCAGATCATGGGGAAATATAAAGACTATGAGGGGTACACGATATTTCCTATAGAGATCACTTTAAAGAGTGCTTTGCAGTTGAGTTGATTAATATATTATGTTATTGTCACTTTGAATGTAACTGACACTTTGGGTTGTGGCAGAGACAAAGGTAGGCATACCTATAGCTGTATACGGTAGTGAGGGCTAAGGTGGCTTTTATCTCTCAGGTCTAGGTGTTTTGATCCAGGTCTAAATTTGGATTTTTAACAACACAAGCAGAAAATGACTGTCTGAAAGATTCTGGTGAGACAGTGGGGCTTTGAAATTTTCTTTTAATGGCTTTGAAGTAAGGGTGAGTGTGGCTGCTTGAGGAATTGAGACTAGCCCTGATCATTTGCACAAGGACAGGATTCCCTATTGAGATGAGTAATAGAACACACAGTTCAGTGGTTTTTGAAGACTCTTGGGGAAGAATTCACAGCAAGTTTCTCTCTATGCAAAATCCTGACACTTTTCTGGGTCTGTCCCTCGGCTGTGCCCCTGTGGAGGTAGGGAGGCGTCCTTGATCTAAGTGACTTAAGTTTCACAAGTGTATTGGAGAGGAAGACAGAGAACCACCAATGGTTGTAAATAAGGATTAAATGACACAACAAAGCTAATAAACATTTCATTGTTTTCCTCTAAAAGGCTAATGTGGCTAATAATGTATGCTTTAGATAGATGAAATGAAATGAAAATACAATGGTCCAATAAGGGAGACAAAGTGTGGATCAGAGACTGAAGTAAAGGCCACCCAGAGACTGTCCGACCTGGGGATTCATCCTGTAAGCACTCACCAAACCCTGACACTACTATGGACGACAAGAAGTATATTCTAAAAGGAGCATGCCATGGTTGTCTCTGGAGGGGCCCTGCCAGAACCTTACAAATACAGAGGCAGATGCTAGCAGCCAAACATTGGACTGGGCGTGGGCTCCCCAGTGGAGGAGCAGGAGGGTTTTACAGCTCCATGGAAAAAACAATGATGTCAGCCACCCAGATGCCCCAGGACTCCCAGGGACTAAACTATCAAGCAAGGGGTACACATGGTTCCAGCCAAAAGTGTGGCAGAGGAATGCCTTTTTGGGTATCAGTGGGAGGAGTGGTCCTTGATCAGGTGAACGCTCAGTAGATGCCCCAACAAAGGGAATTTGAGGGGGGGAGGTAAGAGTGGGTCAGGTGGAGGGGCATATACATGGAGGGAGGGGTGGGAGGAGGGGTTGTGGGTCTTTGGGGAGGGGGAAATCGGGAAAGGTTTTACCATTGGCAATGTAAATGAAGATGAGCAACTTTACAGGATATATTCTGAGAAATGAGTCATGAGGTGATTATGCCAATGTGTGAATAGCAAGGGTATGCTCTCTTAGACTAAGATCAACATGATTTCATTCACAAGCAATAGGACCATACCCAATCAAAATTGTACCAGTGCTCTGCACTTGGCCAAAGCCTTTGTATTATATGATTAAATTCAGGTCTCTGCTGCCCATATTAAGTCTATTAAGAAAATGCTTCTAACTATGAAGACTAAATACTCTTGAAAATAGGTAAAACATTTTTCCTGGAAGAACTGGAATGAAATTACATAATGATGGAAGTAAACAGTGGGTGACATGCTGAAGTGACAAGTTTCTTTAATTCACGTTTCCCTGAACTAAGGCTGACCACTCCAGAGATCACCATTCCAAGATGGCCGTCTTTGCCAGTAACACTGGTTAGAGCTGCACAGGAGGAAGAACTCTGAAGTTCAGCCTTTGAGGGAGGATGGACAGACTGTTTTTATCTCCATTTGAAGTTGCTTCTCACAGTGCTCTTAGACATTTCATAGCACACTGCACTGAAACTCAGTGCAGACAAAGCGGGAAATAAAGGGAGAGTCAAGCGTGCACGAGGCACTTTGTCCTGAGACTGCTCTTAAAACTTGCAACTTTAGTCTCAGACAGTAGAATCCGATAGTTTTGTTTCCTAGCTTTCTATGCTGGAGAGAGGCAGACCATACAGTAAAACACAAAAGCCCTCTCTAGCCGACAGCATCCCAGCTGTTCGTGGAAGGATTCTCCATTTGGATCACAAAGAGGTTCTAAATAAAGGCTAGCGCAGTAAAATCTTCCTAGGTCAGAGTCAAACATGCTCTACATGCACAGAACACATGAGTCTCTGAGGAAAACCAGGAAAGGAGAGATTACTCCCCAGCTCTCATTCACAGTTGTCTGGGAAGCTGGAAGAGACAGCAGAGGTCCTAAAGTTAATGCTTTCTAAGAATCTCTCCCTGGGGCAGTCAATCACGCTATCCTTTAATATCCAACAGGGACTCATTTCAGGCCCCTGGTGGATGCCCAAATTCACAGATGTTCAAGGGCCTTATATACATTGATGAGCTATTTGCATAAAATTTACACAGTCCTCTCTCAAGGACATCACCGTATCTCTTGATTTCTGTAATTCCCAGTGTAGTAAAAACTCCATGTGAATCGTGGTTTACTCCAGTGCTTACGAGATAGCGAACAAGAAAAACAGACAAGAAAACAAACACAAGTGTTGGAGAAGACTCAGTGCTGTAAAATATCTCTTACCAAAGTCTGACTGGTTGCCAACCTATGAGCATACAGGACAGGTGTATGGGAAGGTAGCATTATTTCAAACAGCCTTGACACCCACCGCATAACATTTGTCCAGAATTTCCTAAGAACCAGAAGGAGCACTGTCATACGTTTTATGTTTTCTTTGTAAATTTAACAAAACTCCACTCAAATAAAATTTTAGATGTTATTCAATACCTAGAGCTGTGGAAGTATTAGGCCGAAGATATATTTACAGTTTCCATGTATCTCTCCACTTATACCTGTGAAGGTATTGAGATGTTTGGGTACCTCAGATTCAGACTGATGTGTGGCGAGGGCCGAGTAGCCATTGAGTGGTACTGGCCATTTTCCCTCAGTTTCCTCTGCTTCTCCCACCATGCACTTTATTTTTGATCACTACTATGTTAACATAATAGAAAATACAAGCATACCACAGAGATGGAGTCTTAACGGTTTAAAACCAAACAAGGTCTTTAAAATGACACAAAATTAAGACCGATGTTGCGGGGCAAATAGTACATGGGAATTTGGAGGGTAAACACCCGCAGATCTAGACCAAAGGTGAGCGTTTGCATTTCTAGTTCCCCAGCAGTTTCAGCAACAAATAAAGGAAGAAAACAATTGTCATCGGAGTGTCCCTGTGTGCCAGGAAAGCAGACGCATTTCTGATATGAGTGGCCCCAGCTATGGTAGGAGATATGATTTTATATTAAATGTAGGCATGAATTACAGTCCCCTCAATTGTACATTGGAGGGCTACTCATACTGCGGTAAAAGATTCAAGATCTGTGGGCATCGAGCTGTGTCCAGAGACTCTGATTCATGCTCCTTTTAACATCCCTGAAGATAATTCTCTGACACCTGATTCTTTTTCAAATTTGGCAGATGTCTAACAGGGGGGCCTTGGGCCCTGAAGGACATCCAATCTCCTCCCTACAGTCTCAGGACACGCTCCCTGCTGAACTTGCTAAGCTCACAACTGTGCATCACCAAGCAGGTTTATGTTAAGGACCTAGGAGCAAGGTAATGACTCAAGCAGGGCGCATCAGAGAGGCTGCAAGATCACCCCCTAGCACGCTGTTCTCCTTTCAGAGGTGGTTTTGGTGTGCATTGCCCAAGGCACTCCGATCTGTGCATACTGGGCCATGCAACCCCCATTTACCCTCTGCTAGCCAAGGGCTGCAAACACAGATACCTCCCCTGCTTCTAGGGCAAGAGAGGCTGTGAGTAGTTATGACAGTCACGATTCTGCTGTCACGTCTGTCACTGCTGCTCAGCTGCCGAAAGCTGGAGAGCAAATCCGGCCTTCAATATGGCAGACAACTGCTCTCCTGTCCTGTTTCATAAATCGTGTTTCTTTCACATGAAAATGAACAGAGGTAGAGTGCTTCTCGTTTTATGGGGCAGCGATTTCCGGTAGCAAGATGGGGCATAAACTGAACAACAGGGCTGTTTGAGGCATGTTTACAGTAATCCAATGCCTTGGGTTTCAGAATGAACGTGTTAGTCCACGCTAATCTGCTTCAATCTTTGAGAACAATTGCATTTATTTTACAACCCACCTGTCCCGCTGACTAGTATTATGAATATGCTCCGTTGCTTACATATTTTTACTTTATTGCACCTGCAGGCAGAGGAAAAGCAAATAAAAAGATAATAATAGCGAGTTTGATTAAAGTTGCTCAATGCTGTATGCAACAGTTTCAGATAGATCAAGCTCAATGTCTGAATTTTTAATCAGGTTTAGCGAATTATCCTTTTACAATATGAAAAAAAAAAACAATACGGTGTGAGTGTTATAATGTTCAATAGCACTTTGCAAAGTGCAGCTATCTTATTTTAATCAGAAAGTTTTCCAAGTCTTTTTTTTAATTATCTGATATAAGCACACTCAGAAAGATACACAATGATTATATGCACATTCCTAAATATTATCCTTTAGTATCTGTGGTGGATTGTTTCTGGGTAAGCGATGACCTCTTGGGCCTTAATTTCAAAACCTGCTCTCTGTCTTTGCAGTGTTTATTGTTCCTGACTTTTGAGTTCTGCTTGGAGATCAAATATTTTGGAATGTTTTATGACAAAAAAAGTTTTATCAATTCTTTAAACTATGATAGTTATGTAAGGGACATTGCATTTTCCCAGGTCCTAAATAACCTAACATGACAAAATGAATGACCAAGAAAACCTTTTAATTAACTTGGATTCTGTACAGCTCATCCAGTATTTCATGTACTGTACTCCAGACAATGTGTTAGGTATTTTCAATATACCATGAAGCAAGACAAAAGAAAAACAAACAAGCCAAGAACAACCAACAAAGACATGGAGCTCATTTCAGCAAGACTAAGATAACATAGTATCATACATATGATATATACATATATATCATTTAAGAGGATGATATTGACTATTGGGAGGGGAATATGCTAAGGAAACTTATCATTCAAAAGAGGTAAGTAGAAGCAGAGTCTGTAAGGTAAACGTTTTTTTTTGTGTGTGTTGGCCATCCTTCGTGAAAAACTCAAGGTAGTCTCACCTCCACCTCAGCATGGAAATGTTTGTCAATAATACCCTCATTTTTCTTTTCTCTACAGTAAGTTGAAAATGCAGAAGGATACAGTATCTAGGAAAAGGCTGAGTGACAAGCAGCAATGAAGCAGGCATGTGTGAATGAGCCTCAGGTCTGGTCTGAAGGCCGCTGCAGTGTTCTTAGCGTCATATGTCGGAAAGAAGGTTGCCGTGGGCTGACTGCTTATGTCAACTCCCAGTTCAGATATTCACTCCACATGTCTAATAGAAAGGATTTAAGGGGTGGGGCCTTAGGTAGGTCATGAGGGCGGAGCCCTCACAAGTAGATTAATGCCCTGATAAAGAGACGCCTCCCTCGGCAGACGCTTCTTCCCAGTTTTGCCACAGTGAGGACAGAGAGAAGATGTTTATCCGCCACCCAGGAAACTGTTTTTGTCTAGACAACTAAACCTATCAACAATCTTATGTTGCATCGTCTATCCCCCAGAACCTTGAGGAATTAATTTCTCTCATTTATAAGCCACTCAGGAAGAGAACCTTTGCCATGACAGATAAAGAAACTAAGAAAGAAATGGGGGACCCGGGATGCACCGCGGTACGTGGGTTTAGAGTCCCTTTTATACTGAGCACCTTTCCTCGAGTCTCACATTCGTACCCTCGTACTGGCTGTGGCGGGGAGAAGCGTGAGAAGGGTGTGCATTGTAGAAACCTGGAGAGGAGAGGGCGCTCGAGGGGAAAACACGCTTCCTTCTATGCAGGAGCTCTGGGGTATAATGAGCTTTGGAACAGTACATGTTAATCCCAAACCAGAAATTGTTCTTTTGCCTAAACACTGGGGGTGGGGGTGGGGGGTGAGGGGTGGAGGTGGTGGGGGGACGGGGATCCTGGCTATAAGTGTGTTTGTGTGAGTAAATGAATGACATGTTAATGCTTAATCCTGGGATTAGCCTTCAAAGTCAAGTGGAATAAGAGATTTTTGCCTTCAAAAAAAAAAGGTAAACAAAATGTAAATGTCTTTGTTGTCTAATTTTTAAAATCTTTAATCAAGAGTACTCTAAGGTTGAGCCAAGAATTCTGGCTAAACTTTGTGCTTAAAATTCTAAAGACATTTAGAGCATCCATGTTGGGAAATAACACTGTGGTTGAAAGAAGGCCGAGCAAGTTTTAGGGTGATGAGCGTGCAGGACTTATCTGGGTCCTTAACTCCGCGGCATGCGCCTTCACTTCCAGTTTCTTCCCCAAACTTGCAAAGTAAAAGGAGAAAACTCATCACCTGGCAGCGACATCTCAGCTCAGTGACGTCTCCCCATTTCTTTCAACTCTCACTTTCTTCATGGGCTCATCCGGGACGCTGAGTGAATACAGAGTGTTTGTTTTCTCGTTTGGATCATCAGGTCATGTAGACATATCAGACTCCGGCCCTTAGGCAGGGTCCAATGTCTGTGCTTCACCGTATTTCTAAAACTATGTAGGGCATGCTCTGAAATGATGTGTAACCCATAACCCACTCAGAGACAACAGTGTCTGAGGTGATCAGGGCTCAATATCTAGAAGCATCTTCATGGTTCAAATCTCATTTCATCACATGTTCATTAACAAAACTGGATTTATACGTTGTTTCCTGCTTGGTGAAATGAAAGCCCAGAGGAGGGGCTGATGAGCTGCTATCACCATGGGAAGAAAAGCATCAAAAAATAGTCTGTCCACGATCTGCGCGTGTTAATAACAACACAGTGTGCCTACCACCCTTACCTTACATGTTAATGGCAACACAGTGTGCCTACTGGCCATACCTGTACATGTTAATGACAACTCTGGGTGCCTAGTGGCCTCCATGATCCAGCCCTGGTAGCTCCTAGGGGGGCACTGTCTCATTCCAGGTGAGGCTGGCTGGTTCTGTGTATCTATAGTGTCAGACATTCAGATAAACACTCAGAATATTGATTTTTTATTTTACCAGAAATTGTCCAAAGACCATTAAAACTAATATAATTGCCCATACTATGGTGGTCCAGACCTTTAATCCTAGCTCTCTAGAATACAGTCAAATCTCTGATCTTGTCTACAGAGCGAGTTCTAGGATAACCAGGTCTACATGAAGAGAAACCCTCTGGAAAAAACAAACAAACAAAATCCCACAAAAACAAAACAACAACAAAAAGCAAACTAACACCGTCCTTGAGACTGTGTGTCTCTGTATTGGCCATCGCAACAGGAATGTCTGTCTCCTGAGCGTCTACAGAAGGTTAAGTAGCATAAAATGACAAATTAAGTCCAATGAGGGAAAGGACCACATTTTGTTTCCTGTCACTGGCAAATACAAAGCAAATTCCATGTGAGCTATGTCACGTAGTTAGCCTGCTTCTCCTGTCTGGTAGAGCTGGGGTGGTTCTTTGAATGAATGTTTGAATGTGTGACCTTCAAAGGCAGCAGGCTTGCTGGATGAAAGAGAGTTGACACAAACCAAATGTGTCTAACTGAGCACATGGTCTCGATCACACAAAGACCAGAAGAAATTAAACAGGACAGCTGATAAAAGACAGAAGACCATTTAGTTGTATAGCTTTTAATCGGAGACCAGCTTTATTCCAAATGCACCGTAGATAAAGCCCGAGAGTAAGTTAACTTTATAACTTTACTTAGTATCTGGAACACACCCACAGAGGCAGCTACCTCAAAACCCTGTGTGTAAAGTGTAATTTCTATCATCAATAACTCAAGCAAATCTTAGCAAGAGTTGCATTGGTCTTTAAATGGGAGAAAAATACCGTAGACGACGATTTCTTAAAATGTTCACTTTGCAGTGAAGCAATGTCCTCCGTAGTCCATGTAGCTCACTTTAGAAGTTCAGCAGCAGGGTTCAGCTGCCCGCTGCATTTAGTACAGCTTTGGAGACAAATACTTAAAGTAAGATAACCAGAATGACTTGCTGATTTGTTAAGACTTTCAATAGAACAAATTTGGGTAAGCATTCTGTTAAAAAATATACATACTCAGAAACTACATTTTTAAAAAATGAAACGAAGAGAAGAAGAGAGATTACTAAGGAGAAGGGACCAGTGGGATTGGGGGAGAGAATAGAACCAAGAGGGTAAGAGGAGGGTGAATATTATAAAAGCACACTGTACACATGCATGTAAAAGTAAAACATCCATGGTTTTGTACAGTAAGCATACACTAATAAAATTTAAAGGCAAAGTAAATACATGTTTTGGCACATGTATGTGAGCATGGTATGCACGGGTATGTGTATACATGCTCACACGTGTGTGAGTGCTATGTGGAGGTTTACATGCACATGTAGTCATGCATGAGGAGTCCAGAGGTTGATGTTAGACATACCTCCCACAATTGTCATCCATCTTATTGAGGGCATGTCTATGAGTGACCCCTGAGCTCACCAACTAAACTATGGTCGTGTGCCAGCTTGCCTCGGAGATGCCCTGTCTCCTCCCTCTGAGTTCTAGAGTTAAGGTGTCCTCTGTGTCTATCTGGTGACCTGAGTCCTGGAGACCCGAACCCTAGCCAATTTTTATGGGTCAAGTACTTTAACTACCTAGCCAAACTCTCCTAGCTCTTTGAATAAAATTAAAAATCTCTTATAGAACAAAGTATTAGCTTTGTTCTAACAAACTATATTATAGATGTAAATATGGGGGATTCCAGCAGAAAAATGCATCTTTAGTAGTTGCTGAGAAAACCTTAGCATATTTTTCTAGTTTCTGAAATTTCAGGTACCATTAATGATCTTCTCCAGAAGAGGCTGCTGGCCTCTTTGATTCCGTCTTATCAAGAATAAAGGCTTTGGATGAAAGTATGAAGAATTGCTGACTTAGGAGACATGTTTTATGTTTTAACTACTTGGCCACTCAAATTGGATTTAAGTGTTAGGGGAGAAATTATCATCACGCTAATGGTTTTTCCAATATTGATCATTAGTACCTCTACTGAATTTTTCTCTAATTAAATATACATCTACTTCTCCTGAGAATAATTATAAGAACTATAGGAGATTTGTTTATCTTAACAAGATTACATTGTTAAAATTGGATATGCTTCTCCCAGATTCTCAGACACTCACTGCCCGCCCTAGCTCTCCACCCTTCAGGAATCCTTGGAGACTTAGCAGGAAGGACAAGCTATCACTTTCAGGGACCAGTGAGTAAAGAAACATGATTATTCATTAACGTGTTTTCAAAGTGACATTCTGCAAGTGTACTGAATTTGCTTGCATAATTTTTTAACTATATAATCATTTCTACTAACCCCTAAATAACAGACTGGTGTGTGCCTAAGGCTGTATATTCATGCAAATTTCTAAGATAGTAGATTATCCTTAAAGTCCCTAAGAACAACTATGTGAAAGGCATGTGGTACAGGCCTTATGATCTATCAACGGATGCACTGGACACAAGACCATCAGTGTAACAAAAGTCGGTTGAACTATTTTTCCTCTTCCTTTGCTACTTACCAGTATTGCCAGCGGTCAAATGCTGATGGGCAGTGTGGAGTGTGCTTGGACACGTACTTGGCAGAAACAGCGAGAAACTGCTATTTGTATGCAGTTCATTAGGACATGCAGTAGACTGAAGTACAAGGCTGACTCAGCGGCTGGAGCACCACTGAGAGAGCAAGTGTGTGAGAAGTGCTCCCTAAGGCAGCGCCGCTGCAGGGTGACTGCATCCGCTGTGCGGTGTGAGGTGAGGATTTCACCCACAATGTGTTCATGTGATGAGGGGCAGCGTTAAGTTTTCTGCTTTTAATTACGGTGCAACAGAGAAGCTTTGCGGAGTATAAATCTCGTGGACTTGAAGGTCTTGGACAACATATTCTCAATGTGGTTTAAGGCCAGGGAGCTCTGTCCTCATTATCCTTCTGTCTAATTGTAAACCAGTGGGGCTTGAGGACATTATTTCTTCCTTTTAGATGCCCCATATCAGAAGTGAAAACTTAGAGAAAGAGAAGACAGACCATCCCTAAAGGAGTCAAAGAAAGGAGTTACGGGAAGTGGGAAGACATTGCTCCAAAAACCTGGAAAGGGCTATGAGAACAGGAGAACAGGAAGAGGGAGGAACCAGTATCAGGATTCCCCACCCGAGCCTGACATCCACACACTCAGAGAAACAGAGGGAACCAGCCTTGCCTCTGGCTTTTCTTCTCCCTTTAACTGATGAGGAGGCCAAGGAAACATGCTCAGGAAACAAGAAAACACGGTGAGATCAGAGGCTGCTTCTGTGCGAAGAGGCCACAGTGCTGGCGTAGGCTGCTTTCCGCTCTGCCGTTCTCGGCAAGATCCCCGACAGAGACTTACTTTTAGACTATCCAAGGACGAGTGACACAGCCTCAAATCCTGAGTTTGTGTACTAATTTAATTTTTCTAGAGCTAGAACTCCTACCCTCCAGGAACTTCTCAAAAGAATTCAAACTAGTTAAATGTACTCATTGGGGTTTATTGGACAAACAGTAAAATCATGAATTAAAAAAAAAAAAACTATCCAAAATCCAGTAAACATTGCTAAAGTCTAAGTGACAACCCAATGCACACTTCAATTTGGTTTGGTTTATGACAGAGTCAGAAAGTGACAAACTTCTTTTCAAACCACAGGATTATTAGTAAGGGGTTTAAAAAGCCTTTTGTCAAAATCAGGTCAAAAGACATAATGAAGAGATGACTACCGTATCGCATCTGCACTTGATTTGAATGAAAGCGTGTCCCTGTTCTGACGCTCTGAGAGAGGCTGGCTGTCTTTTATCATGAGCATAAGTTTTGCCTTTTTTCCACAGGATTGTCTTTTCATTCCTTTTCTTGCTCACGAGGGGGAGTTCTCAGTGTCATCTTTATCACTCTTGTGGAGGTGAACCAATAAAAGACAACTCCTCAGGCCTGGGTTGTAATGAAAGGGTTCTATGTATGAGGTAAGATAACCTTGTCTTAGAAAACAGCTCCCACCATGGCTAGGGTGAAGCCTTAGTTCTTCATGGAGCCCTTGTGGAAGACAAACCTTAATTCTGAAGACTATTTGTACTTATAGGAGACAGGAATATGGAATGTGAAAGGCACTCATGCTTTATGTTTTCAGTGTAGAATGAATCTTGTAGTGTATGTGCATGTGTGCACGTATACATGAGTGTGCATTCATGACGTGTGCATATGAGAGCAGTTAGTGTTATCTGGCCTTCAGGATCACATTTCACTGAAGTTCTCTGAAACGGTACGGACAAGACTTCCTTACTTTAAAGTCAAAACCACTTCTCTATGAGTGACACTGACAGACTGATACAAGACATTCCTCGGATTTCCCACAGGTCTCTGGACCACATGGCAAACAGGTTCTTATAAAGGACAAATAACACAGCAGCATCGTTGACTCTGTGAGCCACATGGCGGAGATAACCTCTTCTGAACTCTCTTATCTGGTAGGAAGGTTGGAAGGTCAGTAAGATGCTTGTTGGGGTTTCAAACCGAAGGAAAGGCCAACCCTGCGTCTCTGGGGAGGCTAGTGGCTGGCTGCCAACAGTGTCAAAAGGCAGGGTTATTCGAATCAGTGGTTATCAACTGTGGCTCCTATCAGCGGCATCAGCAGCATCAAGTGCTTGTTAGAAAAGCAGGAGCCCCACCACAGAGTTACTGAATTACACGGCCAGGCCTCTGTGGTTTATCAAGTCCTCTACGTGGCTCCGCAGATCTAAGAGCCGCTCACCGAGCTTCGCCCTTCGGATCTGCCAGCGAGCCTGGGCTTTCTGAGTAGCAGTTGGCCATCTGCCACGAGAGTGGTTCTATCTAGAGTCATGCGTTCTGATAAGAGAACTAACGAAGGAAGCAGGGCTTGGGCTTAGACTGCTGGTATGGGTTTCCACGTTCCACAGAAAGTAGGTTATTGAGATATCCGCAATAGGGAACCCTGGCAACAACTAGAAAAAGTCAGAATAGTAGCTGCTGAACAGAGAAGAGGCTAGAAGCATGCATTACAAGGAGTGACATGCTTTTATCTTTAGTAGGATGTTTGGGACGCTCTAACTTACCATCTTAACAAAATACATTCTGCTCATACTTTCCTTGAGGAAACAAATCTCATCTTATTGGGAATCTTATTATTAAAATACCCAGGTGAGCTATAGGATTTCTAAAACATGACCTGCTGAGTCCGTGAAATAAAAAGTAACTTATGCTAACTTACTGGTTGAATACTCGGCGACATTGTTGCTCTTTATGGAAAATGTGTCAATATGCCTCAAAATCTCAACACAGAATATTGTCCTTTCCAATCCCAGGAGCCAAACGCCAATGTGAAAAAAATCTTACCATTGACAGCACAAACTGTCATTGGTAAGATTGACCTTTGCAAACCAATGGAGGCGATTTGTAATGAAGCTGCAAAAGCAGAGTTGCTCTGGGCTAACTGGACACGGGTCAGATTTAAACAAGGATCTCGGCTAACTGTTTTGTTTCACTTCGAAGGACTTTCCTTTGAAGGACTTTTGAAGTGTTTAATGAGAAACACTTAAAGGAATTTGGTTGAAAACTTAAAATAAAATAGAAACAATTAGTACCTTTGCTCATTTTGGTCAAATATCCTATAGTTTGGATGGTGGAGATGGGTCAGAGAAGAAGAAAGCTTGCTGTGCAAGCACAAAGACCTGAACCCCTTAAAAAAGCTGGGTGCAGAAGCATGCAACTATATCCACAGCAGCATGGGCAGCAAAGACAGGAGGATCTCCGCTGGGGCTTTCTGGTACGAACTCCGCCTAAGGGAACAAGACAGAGTGGTGGGGCAGGCCAACTAGCATCCTCTTCTGGCCTCCACACAAGAGGGAGTGGGCTAGCACACCACACACACAGGTGTGTGAATATGTCACATACGTTCACCACACTCACACACACATACACAGTCTCCTCCCACACATACTTATGCATGCACGAACCGAGAGTGCACACAGACACAAAAACATCATTTGGGAAAGGTGACTATAGTTCCTATTGCATTTTAGAAGCAGAGATACCTCTCCAATCCAGAGCCTTTAGAGCCAGTTATGCATCCAAATTGCCCTTAGAATTAAAATAAAACTATCACGGGTCCCAGTGAATTCCACTTTGGAATTCAGTATCTGGGTTGAGGAGCACTGCTTCCATCACCTCCGCCCTGAACGGAGTTGGAGAGCTCAGATGCATTGAGCAGCAGAATCACGAGGCGTCTGCACAATGTCCTGCGCTTCTGTTGTTAAGCTGTGGTGATCCTGTCAATGGCCCATGACAGGCGTTCTCTTCAACAATGAAGCCACTGGCCGTAAGACGCTGTAAAAACCTTTCTGACATGCTCATTTGGCGGCAAGGCAGCACGGAGCAAACGGAAGATAAAGCCTCCGCCATCTAAAGTGGGTGTACACGTGGGGCGCCACATTAGAGAGGGTGGAGACTGAGCCAAGGAGGAAAAGGAGGTCCCCGCCCCCAGCTCCCTCAGTGGCCAGGGAACCAAAAACCCTCCTGTGAAGAGCTTTAAGGTGCACCACTCACAGATGGCCTCTTAGGCTCTGACTCTGATAGATTAAGAACCACAGAATAATTTCCTGGCTCAAACAAGGCCTTAGGAAAATGAAGATTTGGTTTGGAGGAGAAAGGTAGAGAAACGTGTGTGTGTGCGTGCATGTGTGCGTGTGTGTGTGTGTGTGTGTGTGTGTGTGTACATATCAGAAACATATACTTTTCAGTGCACACTTACTGCTTAAACTGTGTGGCGCACACTCTGAAGGGCATGCTGTTGAGAATTCTAGAGATCCAAAATGTTTAGCAAAGTTTTCAAGTTGCAGTACCACCTAAGCGATGCTCTAAGTGTAATGAACAGTTTCCCGATCCCAAGGCATACACCTGAATCTCCATCACATCAATACATCAGCTCCGTGGTGCAGTCTGAGCTGACTCCTGACCTGGCCCTAAGCATTGCCTTTATTGCAGTCTGAGGCTTTTCTGTTCCTCTCATCCGTGGTCCAACCCCTGCGCTCTAACCTCAGTGGGACCATTTTCAGGCAGGACAAACACCTTCACTGCTCCATTCCTTTGCCCTTCTCCCCACGCTGAGTCATGGTGGCACGGTCTGCATCCCAGCTCAATCTGCTGGGACGATGTAGGGTTCAAATGTCACCAACCGTGCGGATGTTCTTTTAAACCTAATAAAGGTAATATTCACCTGCTGCACCTGTTCATGCCACAGCGCTTTCCTCCCAAGTATTTGGACTTGAGTAATGATAACATGATTTATAATTAACAATTTGTGCTTCTTCTGCCTCACCAAATGGGAAGTCTTGCGTCCGGAGGCCTCATTATAGTCTTAGACACACTGCTATGCGTAGCGGGCCTCGAGTACTTTATGTATTTACTGAATTCTCTTGAATCACATAACCGTTCATGTAACTGACAGTATTAATTTTCATTTTCACAATAAGTCTTTCATAAGAAATAAGCATTTTTAAAAATCTACAAAATTAACTAGAAACTTATTTATACAGTCTGAAATACTATAGACTCAAATCCTCCGCAGCAGATTTAAACGGTGAGACAACTCCACCTTGAACGTCTGTTCGCTATGGGATGGGCCGGCACGCTGGTAAAAGAAAAAGTATGCTCCTCTTCTTCTTTTTAAAGGAACAATTACATCTTCTAGATGAAAGCCTGGTAATTTCATACAGTGACTACATTCTGTTGTGGAGGGCAGCTTTTAAAACTATTCAATTATAGTATTATGCGTAAGGTACAATCTTTGAACATATCCAGCTATTTGGGGTTTATCAAACAAATATGTCTCTTTTTCAAGTACTTATATCTTAGGAAACCAATGAATCCACATAATTTCTAGAGAGAAAACCCTACACTAACAACAATGTGTGCCTTAGGTGCACATGCTTGCAGATAGATGTGAGATTTTAAATCAGAGATGTGTCCCATACAGCATCTTCCAGAATGCTGAAACGCCCTCATGTTTTAAACAGGGCCTGGGATGAGCTTTGTAAGTAAGATGCAAACACAGTGGATTTTCTAGGGTCAGTGAAGTGATGGATAGGTTTAAAGCGTCATGTTGTGTTAAGATCACAATGCATTTAAAAACTTGACACTTCAACCTTATTAGTCTACCAGAAGCATGGACGTTTCGGCAATCCTATTCATCAAGGCTAAGCAGCTTATTAAAACCTTCTAATTATTAAGGCAGAGCAATCAATCTAGCAATATTCTATTACCTAGCTCCATGCCCTTGAGAAAACTTTGAGAATTTTGGGCTAAATTGAGAGTATATTGTGCCTCCTTTGGTCAAAACTTGGTATGTGTTTGAAGTAAATATTTTTGGTTTTTGTCATTGAAGATAATGCTACTTTTATGCTCGGTGTAGATCCCTTGTGGGAGGCCCGCATTAGATTAGCCTGGTTTAGCTTTAAAAGAGGAGGATGGATTTATAAAACGACTAGATCAGTTATGAATACCTCTGGTATTCACTGCAGGGAGAGTGATTCTCACGCCATGATACCATGCAGTAACTTCACGGGCAGAGGGGCCTGGGAACATTCATAAGCACTAAGCTTATGACTATCTGTCATGAAGCCTATTACTCCCACTCAAAAGAGTGCCAGAGTTCTTGAACTCTTTCTAGCTTGTCTTCTCAAGTAGATGAGGAGACAGAAAAATCATGCTGCAGCTAGATGCCCATGCTTATAATCCCAGCACTTGAGAGACTGAGGCAGGAGAATTGTACAGTTAAGGTCAGCCAGGAGCTACACAGAAAGACCCTACCTGGAAAACAAAGTGAAAGAAACAAACACCCAACCCAACCCGAAGCAAAACAGAAGCCAAAACAGCATGCTGATTTCTGAAGATCAAGGTAGGAACTCATCCCTGGATTCAGGTAGCCAAGTAGTCTGTGGCTACGAAGTCTTCGGATTGTTAAAAACAAAACAAAACAAAACAAAAACCAAAAAGAAACTATTAGGAGTCTCAATTTTGCTACTAATAATTTCATGATGTGATGATGACTATTCTAGAACAGACCAACGTGGTAGTAGAAAACTTGGAACCATTCCAGGATGCCCGTGGGGAAAAAAGATGGCACCAATACTAATAACACACAACGAAGCTCCTACTGACACCATTAGCAATATGTGAAGCCATACCATGTGTGCAAGGCACATGGCTTTATCCAATTTTCACAACAATTTATGAAACAGGCAGGATTTTAAAATCCATTATACAGAATAAAAAAGAGAACAGAAGAATATGTTGATACTCACTAATTTATTCAACAAATATGTATTTGGAATGAAATATATAACAGAAACAGTTGCTGGACATACAGAGAAACAGATATAAAACACCCCCACAACCACAAGACAGACCAAAAATTCACAAGGAAAAATGTGACACAGAGATTAGAATTTAAATTATGAGAAACAAAAGAGAGAAACAAATTTCAGCAATAACCAAGTCTCAGATGAAGCTTTCTCAAGAAAGAAATTTCTGAATCAAACCTCAATAAATCCATTGAAGCTAGCATGTGATATATGAAGAAAGACCAGGAAAAGTACAAGGATTTCACCTTTGAGGACCTGATGTAAGGCTACTCCCTTCCGATGAGAACACCGCACCTTGGAGAGAGGCTTTGGAGATTCGGGGGGGCTAACAGAACCACTTGGCAAGGCTGGCAATCTCACAAAAACTACAAGACCCACGGGGCACAAAGCCGTGCCAAGGTTATAAAGGCAGCGAACAGCCTCTGCGTGGCCTTTCCTTCAGTCTCTGCTCCACACTTTGTCTCCATAGTTGTTCCTGGGAATATTTTGTTCCCTTTCTCAGAGGAACCAAAGCACCCCACTTTGGTCTTCCTTCCTACCTGGGGATTCATCCTATAAACAGTCACCAAACCCCAAAACTACTATGGATGACAAGAAGTGCTTACTGAAAGGAGCCTGTTATGGGTGTCTTTTGGAGGGGCCCTGCCTGAGCCTTTCACATACAGAGGGGAATACTAGCAGCCAACCATTGTACTGAGCGCAGGGTTCACAGTGGAGGGGTTGGAGGGCAGACTGGAGGAGCGGGGGTTGGGGTGGGGGGTGGGGTTGCACCCCCATGGGAAGAACGACGATGCTGTCCAACCAGAAGTTCAAGGGCTCCCAGGGACTAAGCCATCAACCAAGGGGTACACATGGTTCCAGCCAAAAGAGGGGCAGAGGAATGCCTTGTTGGGCATCAGCGGGAGGAGAGGTGCTTGGTCCTGTGAAGGCTCAATCGAGGCCCCAGTGTGGGGAAGTCAGTGGGGGTCATGGGAGTGGGTTGGGTGGAGGAGCATATTCTTGGAGGTAGGAGGTGGGAGGATGGGTTGGGGGTTTTGGGGGAGGGGGGGAAACCAGGAAGGGGTATAATCTTTGAAATGTGAATGAAGAATAAATTCAATAAAAAATAAAATAAAATAAAATAAAATAAAATAAAATAAAATAAAATAAAGGCAGCAAACACTTGCTGAGGCGGCTCTAGCTCGGAGTGGCCTGAGAGTTGGGGAGGGGCTCACAGGCTGCAGCTTCTATGACTCATCGCACATGGGAAAGTTGGGCAAGAGGTGGTGGGTGGGCCTCCTGGGGTGCAGCAGAGAACTTACCCATTCTTTGGTCTGCTATACTATACTAGTTTGGTATTGTTTCCTTGCTTAACCTTTGTTACTTTGTTGTGTGGAATGAATGGCTACTTGTGGACAAACCCAGGACTCCAAGACTTGACAGAGCACCCGGTCTCACAATTTCACCGTGCCTTGTTTGCTCCTCCTGCCCGGCGGCTAAAGGGAAATATGTATGTTTATCCTGTTGCCACTGGTGTCCTGGAAATATTTAAACCATTATTTCTTCAGTCAGTCGTCTACAGTGAAGCAACCAGCCTACAATACGGATAACACTCCGCTAAGTCCACTGGGAGAAGACATGGAAACCACAGAGTCAACGTCTCTTGTAGACAATAGTGGACATAGATTACTGAGACACAGGAGACAGTGCCCACATTAGTCCAAACAAAGAAAAGGTGACCCAGCCATTGCAAAGCAATGGTGTCCTGCCTTGAGAAGGGGTGGCCTGGAAGCCAAATCACAATCCAAGCCTCTCTGTCAGCATCTGCATAGTCTGTCCCTTCTCCTCATGACCAATAACTTGTTTCATGTTTATTAAGTCTTCCTTCGGAGGTGGACCTGATTGACATTAGTTGACTAGTTTCCTAGGAAGTTCTGGGTCTCTGAAGGAAACCTTTCTCAGCACTTCATGGCACAGAGGTAATGGCTAATAAAGTTGCATTAAATTAGTGAATTCATTTAGAACCTGATGGGGAGTATTAACGGCCGTGCCCGTCTATAACCACGGCACTCAGGAGGCTGGCGTAGGCACATCTCAAGTTCACGCCCAGTCTGGATTAGATAGCAAAGAGTGTTTTTTAAAGAAATTCAAAACCAGAAATAAAACCTAACCTCCACCCGATGCATGCACAGAGCGGCTGGAAAATAAATATCCCTCGGTGAGAGGCTAGTGAGCGGCTGGCTCCTCGTCTTACGGTCATCCCCCTCCTTCCTGCTCATGTCAGGCTGTTCCTATGTCTCCCAACACTGACTTCACGTATCCTGTTTCTGATTTCTGTGCTTCCGGTGCAATGTACAAATCAATGCCGCTTCTTAACTGGTCTCTTGTCTTTGACATGCCCTTTCATCCTAATGGCTCTTTCTAAGACTTCAAAACTATATTTCTAAACTTCACTCTTGCATGCAGCATTATTTGCTCTTCTTGGAACGGGCCATTCATTTATTTCTGAACTGAAAGGAGAAAAAAGCCATCATATTTTTTTCTTTCCAATCATCAAGAACTTGCATGCCTTCATCCTGGCCCCCCATCCTTGTGTCCAATGGCATTCACACAGCTCTCTTCCTACCGCGACTCTGAATGATGGTAGCCACTTCTACTTGTGTGTGTCTTTAGCCATCATGGGTTAATAAATTTTTGTTCTTTTAAGAAATAATGCTTAAAGTACTTCTCAAAAAGTATTACTTTCCTTCCTATTTTAAGTAAGCCTCTGAAAAAAATGTTTATTTAGAAAATGATTTCTTTAAATGTCAGGATTATAGACCAACTGTGTATCTGGAATCAAATGCTGAGTGATTTGGGCAAACCCTTATAGAAGCTCGAGAGTTATTGAGAATTCAATGAAGAAGTGTTGGTAAACACAGTGTGATATAAGTGGGCAGGGTTGATATTTTACTGGCATCTGGCACAATCATTCTAAAAAGCTTTCGAGTAACCTAATTAAATCCGTCTGACAAAGACCATTTCCACCTTTCAAAACACTCCTCTTTGCTGTAACGAGTAACTGCAGTAACTGCACTGGCATGAGCCCAGAAACATTTTCAAATTCAAGTGGGATCACCTTTGGCCCATATTATCCCTAAAACCACCTGATGTTATTTGCTATGGCTGAGAAGATCACCGATAATGTTTTTAGTTCTCTTTTTCATGCCTCTTGGCTTTAGTTGGTGAAAGGAGATCATAGAGTACAGCTATAGCTGAGAACCCAGAAGGCAGGAAGGTCAAAGGCGTGACTGTGGGGTCATGTGTTTATTCTCTACCTGTGTTTAGCCAATGGTCTTCTGTTAAAGGCTGAGATCTCATTTGATTCCATTCATCTGCATCTCCAAACAGTGGGGATGAGAATGAATTAAACTATTTTGGTGATATTTGATTTCTTGTTTGGCAGTTTGTAGAGCTTAGCAGTTCCTTTGCTTCTTTATTTTATTTTCCTTTAATGTTATCCAAAGATAATAATGCATTTAAAAGCATCCACTGCTGTGTCAGGGTGATATCGCATTTAGGTGCTCAGAAATGGAAGAACTAGCAGGTATTCTCATTATAATTTTGCAATCATTAGTACTGTTGAAACACACTAATGAAGTATCATCAGTATTCACAAAATCCTCCATAGTTTTTCATTATTCTCCCATTGTAAAGTTACTTCTTTGAGAGGCCATCTCTCAAAGATGCCGTGGTGGTTTCTAATCATATCTACTGCACGCTTGCATTACACATTTTATGCACACTACTTTTGATCCTGAGAAGTAAAAGAAGCAGGTACCTTACAATTAATGAGACAAGATTCAGAAATGTTAGGCAGCATGCCTAAGGGTGTGCAGAACAAGTTTACTTAACTGCAGCCTCACTGGAAATGCAAACACCGAAAGGAACACAAATAAAGGAGAAATCCAGGAAGTGAAAAATGATACAACTCTAGGGATGAGCTGTCCTAGTAAAAAGCCCGTGCTAAACACACGGAGGTGGGCGCTGCTGCTGTCACCAGGGTCAATGCAACCACAGACGCTCGTTGTTTATGATAATTACTTTGTTCACTAGATCTCACCTGATAGCAGATTCTGCGGAATCTATTCTGAAGTGCTCCTTGGCAGGGGCCAGGGGTTGAGCGTAGGTTGACTGGGTAGAATACTGGAACACTTTCTCCAGGGTGTGTTTACACAAGTCCAATAGGGCCCAGAACCCAGATGGTTCCTAAACCACCATTTAATGAAGACAGCTGGTAAACCTCCAGAGTATACCTCTCTAAAAGCAGATCTTTTAGAAACGTTTAAAATAACCTATCTTGGCTGTCAGTGTTATGATTGAGAAAAATATCTCAAAGCCAAGGTGTAAGAGAGGCAGCTGAGTAAAAACATTCTATAAAGTCTTTGATCAAGAACCAATAACAATGAGTTCGTGTTTGTGTGTGTGGGTGGAATTTAAGCCTCCTGTACCTCGAGCCTGATTTTCTTTGGCACTGGATGGTAGAGCTATGGGGATGGGCAGATTGTGTGCTTGGCAAACCTGGCATCTTACACAATGGTGCCCTACTGTGTGGATGACCACGACTGTACTACAAGTCTCTTTCGTCTTCAGTGAAGTGAGTACAACGATTGCATCCATTTCTAACACTCCTATGATGGTTAGATAAAATAGTGCATATAAAGAATTGATGGCTATTAACCTATTGGTGTTATGTACCTCTTTTCTGAAACCTCAGGGCCCACAAGAGGCTTTGTCAAGAGGATGTAATCAGGTCCATAGTAGGAACAATGCCCTAAGGTCGTGCTAATTCCTGGAAAATGCCCTATGGGTTTTGGGGATCCCAATTTAGTACACAAAACGCAAGTGGCTTGTCTAAAACCCAAATCAGTATTTAGTGTTCTTGCCAAGTCCCGGTAAAATACTTTAACTCGATTCACAGGAATTCATTGCTTACCGAGCCACGACTATCTCTAATTTTAGAAATAATTCTCCAAGTTATTTTTTATTGTTTTACTCTAACCCAGTTATGACAGAACACAGATGTTTTAGATAAATATTATATACTACCTGAAGGGCAAGCCCAAAATTATATCTGTAAACAGACATCTTAACATTATTTTACTGTTTTTTTTTTAAATTAAAAAGAATTTATGTTTTAACTTCTAAGGAGCTAAATTATACAAATGTTAACAAAGCATTTACATTTGGCATGTGTACTTAACAAGCAATTTCCTCCCTCCCAAAATATTTATTTTTGGTATCCTGCTTGCTTTTTATGGCCTATCTACTCTATTTGAAATCTGCTCAATTTATAGAATCAGAAAATTACTTTTTCCATAATTGCTGTAATTACGGTCCCTGCTGATAGGCTCACACTTGTTCCTGACGTTTCTGTAAGAGGACAACATTCGTGATGAAGTCCAGACACATCACAAGCGTTCAAAGACAATAGAAATGCTTCTTATACATGGAAAATAGTTTTAAATAAAATTACATCGACTCAGTTGCTATTCGTAGTTAACATGCATTTCATTCTTTTATTTGCTAGTTTGTTGTGGAGTTCCTTTGGGTTATTTTAGTAAGAATATCTTAGTTTAGAAATGTGCTACGTGGCGCGTTGGGGAAAAGGCCTGTTAATTTATTTAGTTAAATGTGTCAAACTGAGGGACTCCCCATTAGAGACCCACACACTTGACCTTGGGTGCACCTCCTCCAAAATCCACCTCCTTTTTTCTTTTTCTTTCTTAACCCTTGTTCCTACATCTGAATGAAGATATCTTTACCAGCATCCATCCAAAGTGTCAGAATGACCAAGAGAGACATTTTAACCCACAAGGGATAGAGGGGTCTTGGCAGATTGGCGTTCATCTCCTAAGAAATGCAGTTCTAAGTGACTCACGCACATGCGGGTGTTTGAGGCAGAAGCCAAAGCTGAAAGGAACTGATCAGCCAGCCTGTATCAGGTAGGTCAGAAAAGAATGACCATAAGGAGAAAGGGTCTGGTCCAGTGTAGAGCAAATGTGGCTGATGTACAGTCTAACACTTAGAGCAATGTTTTCATGTAGGATTCCAATAAAGAACTGCAGTCAACCAGGATGGGAGAGCATCCACAAAGAAACACAAGTACAGAGTAACTCAGTCACCAACGCTTACGAGATATTTTAAAAGACAGCACAAAAAAGATTCCAAGTAACTTTGAGACAGTATAATTTTCCCATATCCTACAACTCTAATGATGAAACAGACAGAATACACATGAAGAAACTGCACCGTCAATATGCATCTTAAAGGTAATGGCTGGCAATTCTAAAGTACATAAACACACGATTTTATTGTTGGAAAGGGATGTTAGAAATCAGAGTAAGAGGTAAAAGGAAAATGAATTTCTTAGTACCGAATCAGCACGACTGTGAACTCACTGCTAAACACTCCAGATGAATGAGTTCATGGAAATGTATGGGTGGAGTGGTAAAGAAATGTGTTTTCTAAGTGCGTGGAGAGGTTTACACTTCAGTAGAGATGCCAGTGTCTTTACATTTTCCAATTAGAGGAATGAGGAGTTCATAGAGAAGATGTTGATTCTAGGACTGAAGTAGGAAAAACGCCAAGTGATCTTGAAAATCGCTAACAATGGCACAGATGAGAAAATGTTTCCAGAGTATGGGAATCAGGTACTGTTAAATGTGAGGAACTCAATGAATAAGAACGGGAAAGACATAATCAATGCGATGAATATTACTGGATCATATCCATAGGATACACATCCATGAATCTGTAGTCACAGATACACATAATGAAATAAATAAGGAATTGGTAGGAAAATCGGGAACACAGGTGTCTGGCTGGGTTAGGGAAAGGAATTCTAATTAGTGCCTGCACATGGAGGGAAAGAGGAAACGTGATGTCTCTGTCAAACATCGTAATGGCAGCTGCTGTCATTTTAAAGTTACCCTTGAACACGATCCATCAGAGGTGAAGATGGCGAGCAGGAGCACATTAGTCTGGACTTCAACTGCCCTTGTAGGCTTAGTCTGCTCTGTGGTGCAGTAGCAGAAAAAATGGGTAATTTCTAAGGGGTAGAAGCCCATTTGATTCATGGTTCTGGAGGCGGGAGTTGGAGGTTGTGGAGGGACAACTGGTGGGGAGCTACTTTCTCTGCTCCTACAAGGCAGAAGGCATCAGACTTAGGTTTTTTATTGCTGCAATGAAACACCTCGGCCAAAGTAATTTGGGGAGGAAAGGCTTTATTCTGCTTATGCTTACACACCACTGTTCATCACTGAAGGAGGGATAGAGCAAAACTCAAGCAGCACAGGAGCCTGGAGGCAGGAGCTGATGCAGAGGCCATGGAGAAATGCTAGCTTGCTCAGCCTGCTTTTTACAACCAGCCCAGGGATGGTCCCACCCACAATAGGCTGGGCCCTTTCCCATCCATCACTAATGAAGAAGATGCCAGACAGGCTTGCCTACAGCCTGATCATCACAGAGGCATTTTCTTATTTTCGTAATTGAGGTTCCGTCCTCTCCGATGACCCTAGCTTGTGTCGAGTTGACATTAAACTAGCCGGCACAGTATCAAGAGTGAGCAAGAGGATGTGTAGGGGCTGAACACACTCGCTCTCGTGAAGATGCAAAGCCCTCCCTCATGACCTGAACCCCTCCCACAGGGCCTCATCTGCCAGCCCTGGAGATGAACTTTCAACTTTATTGAAACTGCGGCATTTCTTAAAAATATATCAGTAAGAGATAGAAAAAAGTAGTGGAAGTGAAGAAAGCCCAGGAGACACTAAAGAATGACAGATGAAGACAATCTGAGAGAGATTCTGTGAGTATGTCTGTGTGTGTGTGTGTGTGTGTGTGTGTGTGTGTGTGTGTGTGTGTTGAGTGGTGATTGTTAAAGTCAAGGATACAGAAGAAAAGGAAAGTGAGAAGCTGTCAGAGACCAGAGAAGACAAGGAAGCCAGGGCATGAAAATGCACATAGCCCATGGAGTTAGATGCTAAGATATAAGAAAATATGCCGGGATGAACTAGAGGGGTTAGAACTGGGCACATGGGAAAGGGTTTCTTGTCAAAGTTAATCTTCAGGTCTCATTCATTGTGCTATGGTAATACATGTATGATTTTATGTGGGAATTGAGTGAGAAAGATATTGAAACCTCTACTCTTCTTGCAGTTAACTGAATCAATTTAAAATTGTTTAGAAATAAATGTCAAAAAATTTGATTTCAGGCACATCAAAATTGTATAGTTCCCATTGGAAGAGCTAGTCCTTTTGCACAATCCTTGGGATATAAAGCCTAGAGTTAAACTTAATGTCTAGAATGTGAACCCCTGATAAGTAGGATCTCCTAATGTAAAATTTTACACAGAGGTAGGCTTGGTTAAATAGACCTTTAAATGACCATCAAAGAAGAAGCATGTGATCAGAAGACTTTTACGTGAAAGAGAGAAATGCTCTATGTCAAAAATGACGACCCATTCCGATTAATTTGGAGTTGGGGACATTGCTCTCTGGTTATAGCACTTGCTTCTTCATGATGAGGAAATGGGTTCAGATCCCAAGGACCCAAGAAAGGCAGGGTGCAGCAGTACACATCTGCCATTCTAGGGCTCTTACAGTGCGAAGGAAGGCCGACGCAGAAGCAGGTAGGCCAGCTAGCCTAGTGTGCCCAGCAGAAAACAACTAGACCCTGTGTCACACAAGGTAGGAAGACATGACCAAGAACAGACCCTTGAGGCTACCTTCTGACCTTCACATGGCTACCGTTGGTTCTACCCACACGAGCAAACATGGATTCATTTTTTTAATTACTTGAAGCCAAAAAAACATTAATTATGCTATTAAATAGCAAATAAGAAGTATCCTTGAAGAAGCGTAGTCTAAATTAAAAAATAAATGCCCTGGTGTCTGCTAGAAGGCAATGGTTTAATGGTTCGGGTCTTACCCTGTCAATTAGTATAGATGGCTGCGATTTTCCCATATAACTGAGTACAGATGTATCACATGACATTTGCTCATTGCCTATATAGCTCTCAAGTGGTTTTTCTTCTGCTGGATTAAGACATTTCAGTTTTAAAAAATTTGATTTTCAGCCTGTAATCAACGTGTTGAATAAGGCTTAGGCTTCATCATGTTGCATTTTCAAACTATTCATTTCTGCATCTTGAAGATGCCAGGATGCAACTCTGAATTCAATACTCAGCGTACATCTTAGAAGTCGATTTAACCAAGTTTCTGGCGCACAAGGACACTCTGATAACCAGGCATCGCAGACCAAAAGAAGAGGAACCGATACACAGCACCGCAGAATTAGTGTATTTTTTTTAAAATCTACAATTATTGTGAAAAAGTGGATTTCAACATCTAATTCAATGCACCCTACATCACAGTCAATGTATCCTAATAGCAACTTTATGAGATGTAATTAAAAGGAAATGGAATGGTATCTCAACAGCAAAGAGCCCCATTTTGAGTGCTACAAGGGCACAATTTTACTGTATGAAGTTTTGATCTTAAAAGCCCAAACTCCCACGAGTGTTAAGAAACACAAATGTAAATCCTCCCAGCAAGAGCAGAGGACTGAGTGCAGCCTCAGGCTCCACCTGTGCTCAGAGCCACATACCCGACCTCAAGTTACTGTTCCCAGGCCCAGCCTTCCTTCTGGCAGGCTTCCAAAGAGGGACAGGTGGTTTTAGGGCTTTTTCTTGGGTTATAAGTCAACTAATATTTCATGGTTTTCACCTTTAATGGGCTAAACAGACAGCATTTGACAAAAGTCACTGCCGAAGTTTTGAGAAATAATTTATACTCTAGGGCATTCCTAAGTCAGAAAGTTGGCAATGTGAAATCCAAAAGATGAGTGTAAACAAGTGTCTGCTCCTTCGGCGGCAGGGCTGTGAAAGCCACAGTGCCTACAGTTGGGTGTTTCTTAGGGGGCTCACGAGACAGAATCCAATGAATAGATTGCATTGCTCCCTGTGTGTTGAGCTTTCTTCGTGACAATTGGACCACTGGGCATACAATGACGCCAAGGGCTGCTTTACGGTATGTAGAGTTCTTGCCAGAGATGGGGATTAATTCCTTTTGGGAATGATGTCATTGTTCATAAAATTAACTTTTTTTCTTGCCTTGATATGAACTTCAGAACTTGGTGATGGCCAGAAATGGATGAAGTAATCAAGGCTGCCTATACTGGAAAAGGCAACAGCAACAGACATGAAGTTTCCTCTTAGGTTGACTGCAATTATAAAACGTCACTGTATGTGATATTGAAGACCAGCAGACAGGTACCTGGGTGTGAGCATGCACTGTACAAAGCACTAGAGCAAGTCTCTGTTGAATCATAAGCTGAACACAGCATTCTAGATACATTTAATTAAAAAGGCTGGAGGCTTGTTCTGAGAGTGTGTATAATGAGCAATCTTTTAAGTGTTTACATTAGTGGTAAAGACAGCACTACTTCTCAGAAAAAAAGAATAGTCAGGCACCTGTGTCAGCCCAGGAGTGTGGACTCTGGGCACAACTGTAAAGGTTTGATTCAGGAAGTTGACCGCTAAACCCTTCAGGCCTTGCAATCCTGGCTTCTGCCTTAGGAACAGAGAATACCGCCATTTTTAATATTCATTTGAGCATTCTTTGGTCTCACAGTCTCTCAAGTAGAACAAGCCCTATGCGGATTAAGGCACTCCATCATTTCCATTCCTGGAACTGGGTCCCTGGACCGCCCACCTCAGCCATGGCTGACGCACTGCTCTCTTGCCTTCACCTAGAGATCCGGGAGTCTTACACATTTCCTGCTGCTGCTCCACCGCCATGCCTGCTTTCTGCCGCCTCCACGCCTCATGTGACGGCGCATCTGAGTCCACAGCCATTCTTCTCCTCAGTCCGAGTCTATCCTTCACTGGGTGTCAGATGGTGACTTTGATTCTGCCATTCCTCGGATAAAAGAGCCCCGTGGCTTGCCACTTTTTGCTGTTACTTTGTTTTCAACTCAGTTACCCAGTAAAAGAAATCTCAACTCAATCAGTAACAATACAAGCTGTAAGCCTAGACTGGGCAGATCTCCCACTGCACTATTTTGTTCCCATCTATATTATCTCATATCACTTGTAGTTTTTTTTTAGGCCACTGAGTTTCTCTCTCTGTACCCTCTCTGTGTTCTCCTCAATCCTCCCCTCCATAGCTCCTTCCCCTCCATCCTCTCCTCCCGCAACCTCTCAGCTCCTCCCCCTTCCTCCTGCCCAATCATTGGCTCAAGCTTTTATTTGAAAAGTTAGGGTTGGGAGAAAGTTCACAAGGCAACTCCTTACCTGCAGCCCCACAGAGGAATGGAATTAGCATAAAAATACAAGCCCTGGACTGTCCACAACAGCCATTGACTTCAAGTCAAAAGAAAGAACTTGAATTGACTTGAAACCTCTTTAATGGAATCCTAGCCATCCTCCTGCCACCAAGGATATAGTCTCAGGATTACCCCCTTTTGATTGATAGGTTTCTCCTAACTTCCCAACCCTACTAAGCTTGTGCTGCACATCAGTTTCCCCAGGCTGCTGTCCTTGACTGCTGTTTACCCAACCAGAGCAGGGCACTGCCTTCTCTGCTGGGAAGGGGCTTGCCTTCAAGGATCCAAGAAGCAATGTCTTGGATGGTGGGATGTACCTTTCTCATCTTTTCCTTTCTGTTCTTATGAGTTAATGATGCTCTAAGACATTTCTTTTCTCTCTAGGCTCATCTTTTTGGTTGGCATACTGATGGTACCCGGATATCCCCACTCAGCCTTCAAATAAGAGGGAGGCACGCTCATATAATGTTCATTGCTGTTGATGTGGATACAGCAATTCATGGAGTTTAAACAGCATTATTTAAGCTGCATAGACTGTAATTGAGGTCACCAAGATTCAACCCCACAGAGCGACATGAGGGCTCGACCTCTCATCCAACCCTCACCCTCCTAATGCAACTCAGTCTCGAAAGCACACATCCCTTCTGTTTGGAACATCCTGTCTTAGGATGAGGCTGCATGATCTTCTCTGGTGTCTAGTGAACATGTGACTACTTCATTAGCACAAAGGAAATCATCTGAGAAAGACGATTGGAAATAGAATCAGACATATTGGGACACTGAGGTGTACCATGTCAAAAACAAGAATTTTAAGGCTCTAAGTCTACATTAACAATAATAACCATTATCCACAAATAGTGGACATTCAGATATCTCTGGTCTTGGTTTGAGCATCTGTCAAATGAAGCTTATAATGTTGACTTCTTAGTATGGCTTTTGTAGGGGATTAAAAAGTAAAATAATTCTCATTTTGTCTGATTTGGTGTCTAACACATATCAGCAATTAGTGTTTCCACACTAATAGCTCCGTTAGTGTTTCCACTAATGGTCTCCAAGTGGGATTCAGGATAAAGAAGTGGATATAAACTTTCTTATAACTTCAAGGTGGACATGGACCCTGGAATGCTGCTGTGGTTGCAAGTAAGCTGCAAGACAAATGTGGATATTCTCTTACAGACAAGTTGAGGAAGTATATATCTGAACACCAAATAAATGAAGGATATTATATACACGTTCAGTTGTGCCACTAGGGACTTGCAAAATATTTAAAATTCAACAATGGGATTCAGGCTAAAGCAGCGTAGTGCTATCAAATGCAGGGGTATAGGGAAATTATTCCTAAGGAGCACTATCACGATTACTAGGTATTTGAGCTCTCCAGCAGGTTGGGACAGACCCCTTGTTTTTGGTCTAGAGAATACGTATCGCATGCCTTTAACCCCAGCACTTGGGAGGCAGAGACAGGCGGATTTCTGAGTTCGAGGCCAGCATGGTCTACAGAGTGAGTTCCAGGACAGCCAGAACTACACAGAGAAACCCTGTCTCGAAAAAACAAACAAACAAACAAACAAGCAAACAAACAAAACAAAAAAACCCTACATTCCATTCATATGAGTTTTGATTATATCAAAGACAGGGACATCATGGTACAGTAAGCAAAGGCACTGGATTGCAACAGAGCAGAGTCACTGGGAGTTTCTCAACCTGAAAACCACTTCAACCTGGAAACCCAAAAGGTATGTGGGTATGGCAGGAAAGTTGTTACTCCAAAGCATTCTCACTGCTTCTGATTATCTCCCCTTTCCAATATAATTCTTAGACGCCCTCACTAATCAATCTATTTCCTGAGCATTGGGGTTTTAGTGGCAAATACTGTCAGATTCGTTTAACATTTAATTGTCTCTATTGGCTTAAAAAAAACCTGTTGTACCTTAAAGAATAAAACTGGAATAAATTCAGGCATGTCAGTACTTGAAGATGCTACAAATTTAACAACTCATGTTTCCTTGTTGTCTTTTTCACATTTCAAAGTAAAATAAACGAAATTGTTAGTGTAACAAATTATTAAATCCACGCAAAGAGAAAAACTGAAGACTTACCTTTTATGTGAGGTTTATATATACCATCTGTTATTCCAAGGACAAAGAATACTTCATGCTTAATCTTAATTTAAATTCTCTCTTGGTTATCTGATGGAGTATTAATAGGTACAATATTTTTAGGGGAGTCGTAACCTTAAAGTTTTTACATACCAGGGAGTTTCTCGGGAGTTTAAATTACTCTCACAAACATTTGAATTGGACTCACCCTTAAAATATCAAATAAAAATATATCTTGACTATCAAAATAGGTGACCAGAGCCACATCTCTAAAGTTGATTTTCCACCCCTTTTTCCTTGAAGCGTTTCCAAATAAATAAATCACAGATTGGTAAATGGAGGGGATGGGTGATTTTAAAGGTGCCATCTATGACTGGCACAGAAAAAAAAAACCTAAGGAAAAGAAAAAGTCATTTCAAGAATAACTCAAACATGATCATCAGTTCTTCCTTTGAGACAACTCTGAATCGAAAGAACGTGTTAGAACAGCTGTTGTAATATCCGAAGCTGTTGTATTTATAGGGAACGAAGCCCACACAGAGCTATCATTAACACCACCTTCATTGAGATACTTTGATAACATGACAAGAACACACAAGGAAAAGTTATTTGGGTCTACATAAGGGTTTCCATGGTACCTGAAGTCTTTTTACTTTCCTGAGAGTGTGTCAAAACACTGTGATGAATGCAACTTGTCAGATAAAGTGCTTAATTCAGCGTAGAGCCTCAGACAGAGTCCATAATGGGGAGCAAGGAGATGGTGGGCGTGAAAGCTGAGAGCTCACATCTCTGTGCTAAGGTAGGAGGGAGGGAGGAAGAGCACACTAGGAAGGACCCAAGCCTTTGCAAACCTCACAGTCCTTCTTAATGAAATACCGTCAACAAGCCCCCCACCTCCCAATCCACTTTCCATGCTACAGGCCTACAGGTTTTATAAACATGCTATCTCAGGGCATATCAGCAAGGGCAATATAAAACCTACTGTGGGATGTTCAGTAACCGAATAACTTCTTATCAGATTTTGTTACAGAATTTTATGCTTGAGAATGTCTTTGAAATAGTATTATACACAGATGCTTGAAATAGTCTCCTATGTTTATCTTATAAGCCGTCTAAGAGGCAGACAGCATCCCGTCTTGTACAGTTTGTAAAATAAATTCTGTGTTTATTTGCCGTGAACAACACATGCCTATCTTCTATCTTCAAATATGGTTTATCTAACGTCGTCGTTTTAACCAAACAGAAAGGAAAGTATATGTGATTTACATTGAAGACTATTCTTGTAGTTCTCGTTTTAACCAAACAGAAAGGAGAGTATATGTGATTTACATTGAAGACTATTCTTGTAGTTCTGAGAAAGACATTTGTATACCAAAGTTTCAATTTATTACACAACATGTGTCAAGTCAACTGACCTAACACAGTTTCTTTGTAGCTTGCTCTAGCTTGCAAGTTGATAGCAGCAGCTGTCACAATCCAAGGTCTAGACTTACTTATCTGATTTGTTTCAGCCATCTTTGATCTTATAGATTATTTTTAACAACAGGGGTACATGAGTTTTAAATCACTCAGTTATTCAGAATTACCTTAAGATAGAAGATCTACAAAGAAACACATAAATGTCTTTATACTGCATTAACTTTCCTGACTGGCCTTCATTTAGTCCATTTAAAGGATATATGTTATTGAGGTTCACACTAAGTATTAGCCATACCTATCTACTGTTCTGTTACATGCTTACACCAAGCAAGAATGCTAATGGGCTCTGGGTAAACACACCCTGGATTAATGAAGGCCTGAAGGAAAGGAGGAAGGAAGGGGGGGAGGAGGGAGGGAGGAGAGAGGGAGAATAGATACTCTAGCAAGACCCTTGGCCTGGCAGAGATGTGATGGGCTCCTAATTGACAGACTCACCAGTTTACAATTGGGCTGTTTTGAAACTTACTAATTAGTCAGTCTGGAAAGAAGGGAAGACAAGCCGGTTTGAAAACATTGGTGCTCAATTCTTTGAGTGCCCAAGGCCTGATGAATAATGTAATCTTCTAATATATGGTACAGTCAGGTTCGTTCTCTCTGATTTACATCCATTCACATCTATTTGGTCACTATCAGAGTAATTCTACTTTGCAAAGTCCATCAGTTCAAGTTAGTAGTCATGAGGTTTGATCACAATAAATGTCAAAAATGAAAACAAGTATTTTGAGAATCACAGCTAGACCATGTCAGACTTACTGAAACTTATGAGGATTATATATGATATTGCTATTCAACATCAATTATATTAAAAGATGCTAATTTGATTCCATGTTATTCACTATTTCATTCTATACTTCCCCACGAAAGGCTTCCCTGAGCCTAGTAAATCTCCTTTCTGAGTAGACATCGAGTATCTTAAACTTCTAATATCTTAAAATACTGTATCATAATAAACAACATTAAATTCCCTATAGGCAAAAGCATATATATCTTACATATTCAATATAGTGTTTTGAAATAATACACTAAAATAATTAAAGTAATATTGATTGGATAAAACTAAACAAGCTATATAATTGGAATGAAAGAACCCAGAGGTCTTCTACAAAGTCTTGTGATTAGAAGCATTGAATATGATTTTATGGGATTAAAATATAGTTTAGAATGAAGCAGATCCTGCCACTTGTACTAATCTTTCTTGTCTCATACCATCGGCTCTTCCTGCTCCTCCTTCTCCTTCTCCTCCTCTTTCTTCTCTTTAAAGACCCTTCCTTTGCTCTAATGGTACCAGATGTTGGGAGGAGAGTTTCCCACAAAGCCATGATTTTAAACTATATGCAGGATTTATTATAGCCACTTAAACATAATTTGATCTCTGATTTCTGTGCTTATTCTCTAGGTGTAATTGATACCATGGCCCTTTGTCAACTAGAACAGTTGTTACCTGTAAATCCATAGCATCAGCACTAAATACTCAAATATCAAGAGGATGCTACTAATGTGAGTTCTGCACACAAACTGATCCGTTGAAATAATGTAAAATTAATCCAAACACATTTTGTTTAAGAAAATCATTTTGCACATAGGCACCATTCAGAAGCTTACATGGAACAAATGGTGTGTGCATACAAAGCAGCAGCTGGGTGAAGAGCCTCAGCAGACAGTCAGTGTCCTCACTGGGATTTCTCCTGCTGTTCCTGATAGTAAGATCAGGCTAGGAATGGCTTTCATGTTCCTCGGGGGTACTGTCTGGCTTAGGGTATTCACAGATCACCCATTCATCTTGACTATCACCAAGGATAATGTGGGAGGTGTTTTATTCTGGAATATTCTACAGGCTGCTACAGGGCAGTTGAGACTCTAGACAAAACTGCTAAACTGATACTTTTTAAGCAGATTCAGCTTGGTCTAGCAGACTTCTTTTCAAGGTTGTCAGCAACTTAAAAAATAGTTCTATTTTAATAGAGTTCTTCCTTTTCCTTATGATCTTGGTGAGAATTTTAATGCTACTCTTTTACAGAGCTACCAGTTTAACTTTTTGAAGGTATTGCTAAGAAATAAATCTTGAATAGATTCCTGATTTTCCTTTAAGACGGAAGGGAAACACCCCCCCACCACAGGCACAGGCCTTCAGAAGTGGATGGAATTCCTTTGTGGTTTGCAATTGATCACTTAAAACACCTTTTTTCTGACACAATCCAGACACCAGGTGAATTATAAGTACTTATCCTTTTCAATTAAGTCTTGACATTGCAAAGACTATGAGAACCAGCATCCAGTTGACTCTTCCTGGCAGCCAACAGCACACCACAGTTAATATTTTAGATGAATACATAACAATTTAAGGAAAATATGAAATCTCTAAATAGTCCATAAACAGTAGATGCAACCAGACACGAGAGAAGTGTAGGTTCTGATGAATAGATCCCAGGGTACACGGGAGAGAAGGGTGTTGCTACTTTGTTTCCAACCCAATTACCCGGTAAAAGAAATCTCAACTCAGTCAGTAACAATACCAGCTATAAGTCTAGACTGGGCAGATCTCCCACTACGCTACTCTATTCCCATCTATATTTTCCCATATAACTTGCGGTTTCTCCAGGCCATGAGCTTTTCCTTATCCAGCCTTGTAGCTCCTCTGCCTTCCAGTCGATCCTCCGTAGCCCCTCCTCCTTCCCCCCCCCCCGGATCATTTTCTCCCCCCCAACCCTCAGCTCCTCCCCCTTCCTCCTGCCCAATCATTGGCTCAAACCTTTATTTGAAAAGTTAAGGTGGGGGAGAAGGTTCAAGTGGCAACATGAGAAGGTCCACTTCTCATCTGCAGCCCCTCTGAGGAGTGGAATTAGCATTAAAATACAAGCCCAGGGCTATCCACAACAGAAGAGAGAGCTTCAGGCGATCACCACAGGAAACAAACAACACAACAAAAGTTTGATGGACTATTCATTTGCTTACTGATTTTTGCTGCTGCCTTTGCGCACACTAACAAAATGCACATGGGATGTGTCTGTACAGATAATGGACTTGGCGCTTTGTCTAATTCATCTAACAAGTGTGTGGCTAAATTGCGCGTCCAGATAAGTATTTATTTTGCTCTACTGGTCTACCCTGGTGGGGAATTCTCAATGGCATAGCGAAGCAGGAGGATAAAGAAAAACCCTAAGAGTTATCTAATGGAGCATTGAGACTGATAAAAGGAGAGAGGAGGGAAGCATTGGAAATGAAGCCAGCCAGAACTAGCCCCTAATTTTGCTCATCATTGAATATAACCAACACAAAGAGGAGCTCGCATTTTCGTTTTTTAAAAAATCAACCGATTTTGTTTGAGACATTACATTTCACATCAAACTGGCAGCTAACAACAGGTATATTGGTAGGATACAGATTTGTTTTATGTTAGGATAGTCAATGAGCACCAAGGGGAAACAATTAAGGAGCAACTCTCAGGACCTGTGAGATGGCTTGGTGGAGAAGGAGACACCATCAAGCCTTTGTTAGCTCCCGGAAGTCACATGGTGCAAGGGCACTCTCATGTTGTCCTTTGACCTCCACATGAATGCCTTGGCACAAGTACATGCACACACAGAAATATATAAAATATTAAAAGTAACTATTGTTGTTACAAATAGCATCCACACATCGACTTTTATCAATCGTTCATCTTGACTAAAGGCAGTACTAATAACTAAGGCAATTTCAACCCAAAAGTATAAATGATCTATATATAATTTCAAGCAACTCTAGGATCTTTTAATCTAATTTTAAAAATATGAAACTTTTTTAGATTACTTTTGGAGGAGATTACATTTTTACAAGCATGATTTGGTTAACTGGGTAACTTTTTTTTTTTTTTTTTGCCACAATTAATCCCAATCCTATATTGTGGAAGGACATATTTATTCCTATATTTCATTCATACATACCTCAAAAATCTTAGTGAAAAATCATGTCACTGTTTTCATATAAAGTAACCTAAGTCCTAAAGATTTATCCCTAAGTGCAAACAATTCTCATTTACTCTTTCTGAAATGGATTCTGAGCATTTCTTAGATGACTTCCTGTTTAATCTACCTTCTGCTTTTATTTATCTATTTTTTAAAAAAGACTTATTTATCTATTTTATGCATATGAGTACACTGAGGCTGTCTTCAGACACACCAGAAGAGGGCATCAGGTCCCACTACAGAATGGTTGTGAGCCACCCAGTGGTTGCTGGGAATTGAACTCGGGACCTCTGGAAGAGCAGCCAGTGCTCTGAACCCCTGAGCCATCTCTCCAGCCCTACTCTCTGACTTTAACTTCAGAAATATTTTCTCTGGTCTTCTTAAAACAGTGAGCTAGCCAAGGGGTTTCAAAGGCAAAGCTGCGGGTCTGTAATTCAGGGCACTAGCGAAAAGACTGGTGCTCCTCAATACTACCCCCACATCCTCCTCCACCACTGAATCTTGTGACCATCAGGAGGCCTCCCGGAGCGCCCTGCTCAGAGGCTTGCATAAACGGTGAGGCCCTCTGAGGATGACAGATTCAGCTGCTATTTTCAACTCTCTGCTTGGCACTCTGTAATTGTAGTAAATGCAACTGAAAAGTACTTTTACTTGAAGGCCATTTGACAGGGAGGGAAGAAAACACATTTCCTCTTTCAAGGCTTGTGTATTTTCCTGGGAGACGCCTGCCTATAAAATCTGTGCTTTTATCCTTAGAGAGCTATTTGGGGAATATCTTGGAGCTGAGCCGCGATGGATGCAGGTCCTGACGTCTCCTGCATCCTTCTCATCTTCTCTTCTAACTTCTGAAGCCGCCTGTGCTTGGAGCTGTCTTTGCTCCAGGACGATACAGGACATGTGCGTGTATGACTGAACATAGTGAGCTCTTCTCATTCTGGCAGTTTGAAGAATTATTTTGCAAAATCTTTGCCCGGTTAATTTAGTACAAATAAAAATAATAACACGAGTGGTTTTCTTTTTCTGATAAGAATGCTTTTACACTTGCTTCTATTCAAGAAATTGAAACTCAATAAAATAAGGTGATTGAATACAGCTTGCTGACTTGCACATCTTTACGGGAAACTTACTTGAAAAATACAAGGAGATCCTATTTTAGAGGATTTGACAACAGGGAAAACTGCAAAATAATATATTCAAAATTGCTAAAAAAAAAAAAAAAAAAAAAAAAAAAAAAAAAAAAAGCGGTTTCTGTCTCTGTAAGTCACCAGCAACTTCCGAACCTGCAGAAGCATCAAGTATCAAGATGGCGCTCAGGTCTCAGGTCTTGGTTACCCGACCTGTTGAATGCCTCTTACCTATGAAGAGATTCCACTCGGTGTCCAGATCCGCCTGGTTGGCCAGGCAGCCCTTCATGACGTTGAGGCAGTAGTTGTTGCAAGGTCTCACAGTGGGCAAGCCTCGGCAGTAGGGGCAGTACAACATCTTCATGAGAGCCCGGATGCACCCAGGGGTGGGGCTCACCTGTAAGTATATAAGACAGGGGGCAACAATCAGGATCGGAAAGACGAAGGGGAGCACGCAGACAAAGAAGTCATGTGTCTCTAGATACCATGACGAAATAACAGGTAAAGTGGTTCTGCTCAACCTTAAACAGCCAAGCAGAGGGCTGAAGAGCGGTTGGAAGCCGAGCCCTTCTGAATTTTCCATCCGAGAGCCAGCCGATTCCCACTAAAGGCTGTTGCTCAGCAAAGTCATAGCTTCCTGAGATGTTCCCGTCCACATGTTGCTCTTTCTCTCTGTCACTGCAATTCAATCCTAAAACAGACACCACTTCCTTGTAAGAGAACGGGAAGCGAGATCATGCAGGCGGCACCTCGAAGAGCAAAGAACACTGTAAAGAGGGAGCTGCCATTAAAGTTTAATGGGACACTGCCGGCCAAGTTTCTAACTGGTTGTTACTCGATCCTTTGCTAGCAGAGCTTGGCCGTTATCCTTCCGGAGCACAGAACTGCTACTGAGGCTCAATATCACCTTGGCTGGGATCTACGCGACCTAGGCCTGCATAGAAGGGAGAGCAACGGACCCGCTAAGGCTGTCTTCGGGCATCTGGGGTACAGGACTCTAGAAGGTTCATTTAAAATGGCTTGGTTTGCAAGCAGGAATTTTTTTGTTATTAGATATTTGCTTTATTTACCTTTCAGATGTTATGCCCTTTCCTTGTTTCCCCTCCGAAAACACCCTGTCCCACTCCCCTCCCCCTGCTCACTGACCCACCCCCTCAGGGTTCCCTGTCCTGGCATTCCCCTATCCTGGGGCAATGAGCCTTCTCAGGACCAAAAGCGGCGCCTCCCTTTTTTCCACGGATTCAGTCACAGCTAAAGCACTGACAACGAAGTGCTGTTTGTCCGGAACAAGGAACGAAGTGCCCCAAATCTATCCTCAAGCAGTAAAATTGGGGTGCAGAGAGGATAAGAACGCAAAGAGAAAGACAGCCAGAGCCTTCCTCTTGAGAAGTCACTGCTCTCAGAACTTCCAGCCTATGCTTCTGCGCAGCTCTGCATAAGAAAGGGCTTCCACTAGCCAGGGCAGGAGCCCAGCCTCCCACCCCTGAGGGGTTTACTCCTGACAGATTGAGAGAAGGATCCACTGGTCTCCATCGTGTTCCTAATGGGGACTACGCCACGTCCCAACCCGATGCTTGCACGAGTGGCCATTATCAAACTAAATACGTCACGAACATAAAAATCAGATGTCCTAAATGTGGGAAAAAGGCGGGGTAATTACGAAGGGGTGGCGGCTATAGGGGTGGGGGCCAGAGAGCAGTGGATGTGTAATGGGGTTGGAGAGAGCAGAACACTGTATGTTTAGGTAAAATGCATGCGTGTGTAATTATCGACAAAACTAATCAACGAAAAGAAAAAAATGTATGATGACGAGACACCATTAACGACAGAAGACAGAAAACTGTTACTTGACTTCAAGCGGAGAAACACATTTAAGACAGCACAAACCGACTACAGAGCGCTGCTTGTCAGGGCTAGATGTGAGGCTGTTGTGCTGGTGGCATTTATACGATTTTGATATTTTAGTCGAGTATCTGGCTAAATGCTACTCTAATTTTTTTTTTAGACATCAGGAAAAGCCTACGGAGCCATTCAGACCACCTTGAGCGTGTGGTCTCACCAGCAGGCATGACTGGGGATGTCCCCCATTGCAGCAGTGTGGCGTGACATGACGGGGACATCAGGAAAGCACTTATTTCCACACCTTCATTTACCACCCCCGTTCCGCAACTTACTTTTAAAAATTAGATATTTTCTTTGTTTACATTTCAAATGTTATCCCCTTTCTTGGTTTACCCTCCAAAACCCCCCCTACCCCATCCTCCCTCCCCCTGCTCACTAACCCACCCACTCCTGCTTCCCTGTCCTGGCATTCCCCTACACTGCGGTGACAAGCCTTCACAGGACCAATGGCCTCTCCTCTCATAGTCAGCCTACACATCTCCATGACTTTCAATTCTTCCTTTTAGAATAAGCTTTTTTTTTTTCCAGGTTCTATACCGTAACCACGTTTCCTCATTAAAGAAAGATGCCAGATACTTTCTTCACAACCGCACAGCTCTGAGAAATTATTCAGAATATCCAAGTCTGTCTTTGAGGGCCACCTTTGTGTCTGTAGAGTCAACGAATGACTCTGTTAAGTGAGATTACAAGCCCTCAGAGTCATCAGGAGCCGATCACTTAGATGTGGGAGATGCTCTCGAACCCGGGCTCACCTAGATTACGTTGAGAACACAACCTAGTCTCTCCCCAGAAACAGAGCTCCAGGGCAATGCCCGCACCCTGAAGTCTACAAAGAGTGAACAACAGGCTTTGGCAGTGATGCTTGTGGACGCTTTTTAAGAAATTCCAAAACCCAAATGCTTATTTAATTTGATAATCTTGCTTCACAAATTATGCTTTTAAAGAACCAACCTCTTTTGAAATAGAATGAACTTACAAATATGCTTACTACTGTCAGTTCGCGGCGATCTAGAGATCCGTCCGTTGGCGCAGTTGCCCTTCGCCTTCTTTGTCAATTTAGCCCAAGCTACATGTAAGTAATTTATTACAGGTTTGACAGGACTAACTACTTTCATCTTTCATCCATCTGTTGGTCGAGCGTATGGAATGAAATGTTGAAGCTCTTTAATGCTCTGCCCAAAGTTGTACGTTTGTTATCCCTGACTTCAGTTCTGGATCTTTGCCGAATGTGAAGCTTTCCCACAGCCTCTCGGATGGACTGTCTTCTGAGGTACTCTAACTGCTGCTCCCCCCACTGTCCTCAGCCTTGAAGAGATCAGCGCCCCCAAATCCCTAAAAGCAGCTCAGGTGACCCCAGGAAAGGGGAGTAAGGGGGCACGGGCCATAGAGCTTAGCCCTCTTCCTGCCTCTCCGGACGTTGTTTTGGGGACTCAGAACTAAAGCAGCTGCACCGGAAGCTTTCTCTGCATCAGTTACCATCTCTGTCCAAGGACCTGCTTGACTCCCTGGCCGCTACAGCACTCAAGATTAAAGAGGAGTATTACCAACTGCTGGGGAGGACGGGAGCTGAGCCCTCCTCTGTGATCAACACGGCTTCCGCGCCGTTAACCCGAACTGGTTTGAAATGGGGTCTAAAGAGAGGGACCAAAAATATTAAACCACAATCCTTCTGTGGATGGGCTCCTGGTCCCTCGCTGGATCGCTCCTTTCCACTTTCTTACACTCATGAGTACATTTCAACCCTTGCTTTTAAGTGATTAACTTAACTGAACTTCACCCTATAGCAAAACAAAATGTTCCATGCGAGCTTTTCCAAACGGTTTCAGTTTATGACCACTCTATCTGCTCCTGACCCATCTGCAAAAGGACCCTTTAGATGCTGTGGGAAAACTCTGACTAACGGGGTCCTTTGGCCCTTCACCCCAGACCGGATACAGTTCTTTTCATCCGTCCTCTCTTGGCTCCTGTTCTCTTCCTTTGATGCTCTGTAGCTCCGGGCTACGTCTGCTGTCTTCGTTTGGTGCAAACAGCCCTGGCAGTAGAACCAGTCACTGTCACGCTGAATCAACTCTTATTGGCCCACTTGGTGTCTCCTCTAACCCTCCCACAGCAGTCCCAGAAAACCTTTTAGTTCTACTCTATAAGAAATCCTGTTTACAGCCCTCTAATAATCATTTTCCAAGTCTCTTCTGGAATGTACAATGCCAATCTTCCTGATCCATCTCGGCAGATCAAGTCAAGACTCTCCTCCTGGTGCACGACCAGAGGAGCCACTCTTTAATGACCCAGAACTATCTATCCTCTCCCACAAGGATCCTCCTCAGCAGAAAACAGCTTTAATATCTGTGCCCTGCATTTTTATACCTTCTCAGAGTTAGGAAGGATAGTTCCTGATGAAAGACTACACTTCCCAGCCTCCCTTGCAGCCTACAGGAGTCATTTCCGCCCTGATAAGGGGCAGCATCTCCTTCTGTAGACGTCTTGGCTGTCCACACATGTGGGTGAAAAGAGGTCCCTCACTGTGAATAAATATGGTCCACCTAAGGTCACACCCAGCCTCTTTCTTTCTGCGTTCCATCTCTCTACAGCTGCTCCTAAATAATCTCATGTGTGAGTTAAATTTTCTTAGGTTCACATTTCCATAATCTCTCTGTACTTTCACACACAGAAATATCCTTCCGATTGATCTTTTTTCCTGCTAATACAATGGCTTGAATAGAACCACCATCACAATCAACAGTAGCAGTCAGTGTGTTAACACCTCCGAGTTGAAGTGTGAATCAAACGTCAGGGGTGAAAGAGCAGCTTACGGCCCGTGATCCTGCACCGAAGATATCCGCTGCAAAGGGAAAGCAAACACGCGACACCTTGACATCGTCTCTAGGATGGCTCCTGCATTGAGAAGGCCAAATTGAGCAGAATTTCTTTTAAAATATTCTCTATCAACAGGGAAGGAAAAGCCCCAAAGAGAGAAAGAAGCGGAAGCGATTCTGCTACCAGACTGTGTTAACCTGGACTCTAAAATCCCTCCTCTTTTTCATCCCAGGCCTGGCTGTCTCTTACATCCTTTGCTTCAGGATTTCATTACCAAACTTTGCTTCGCACAGCTTTCCTTCTTCCCCTGATCTGGATTCATTTCTCCGGAGGCTCGTCCTGTTGTCACTCAAACTGACTCCTCTGGCTGTCCGCATTCTGGCGGCTTCCTTTCCCTCAGGGCCACTGTACGAAACCCAGCACGGGACTCTCCCTCCGACAGCCTTGGTCGCCTTGTCAGCGCCATTCTCTGGATCCGTCTGCACAACAGGCACGGATTACTATGTTCCATTTTAGAATTGGGCTGTGACTTTTTTTTTTAAGTGTTTTTTGAAGCAACCTCTCTATTACCTTTGCCAGTTTCTTGGTCACATTGATATTCCAAGAAGAAGAGGAAGAAGAAAAGAACGTGATAAATTTATGGGTTTTAACGTTTAGTTATGCTTTTTGACTTTGTCATCAAAGGCTATTGATTGCATTAATTCTAAAGCTTTCCCTTTTAATTTTTTTGTTTTTATGATTGTGCTGGAACCGGTACAATTTCCTCAGTATGACATTTCAGAAGAGTCTCCAATCAGAGTAATAACCAACAGAGAAAACTGAATAGTCTTAATAATCTAAAAGAACAATGTTGTTCAAGTCGACCGTGGGTCCCTGAGCAAAGAAAGGGCATTGGAAAAGAAAGAAGAACATGGAGATAAGAGCTGAAATTTTTATATTCAAACGCTGCAGTTTTTGAGTATATGCAACTGCATGCCCTAATTAAAATAAAAAAAAACAAAAACAAAAACCAATCAATTCAAATGCTATCTTGAGCCTCAGGTGTGCTAGAGCCTATTTCTATTTTTTTTAAATCACTTTTATTTTTTACAGTCCAGCCATTAACCCCCTCCCAGCCCGGACCCACAGTTCCCACAGTTCCCACAGTTCCCACAGTTCCTCAGTGCATGCCTCCTGCCCTGCCCCATCTCCAAGAGCATGTCCCCTTCCCCGCTCGCCCTACCCTACCAGACCCCCCACTCCCTGGGGCCGCAAGTCTCCCAAGGGTTAAGCACATCTTCTCTGAGTCCAGACCCAGCCGGAGCCTCATTTCAGCTGCTGTATGCTGCCTGGTTGGTGGCCCAGTGTCTGAGAGATCTCAAGGGTCTGGATTAGTTGGACTGCTGGTCTTCCTATAGGGTCGCCCTCCTCCTCAGCTTCTTCTAGCCTTTCCCTAATTCAGTCGTTTCTGTCCAATCTTTGGGTGCAAGTATCAGTCAGGTACTTGTTGGGATTCTCAGAGGATAGCCATACTAGGCTCCCGTTCCTAATAGGATTTTTTTTAAAAAAAATAATTGTAGTATAAGCACTCTTTCAGAATCTTTTTCCTTTGGAATGAATGTAGGAGATGACAGAGTCAGGGTACGGCCTTCCTTCATGGGTCCCTGGGCGGCTGCCCCACAGGTATCACACTTCTGTTAACCAAAACACAGCTCTGTTTATTGTTCATGACTGCTTGCTTCCATTTGAGAGTCTGCATGTATACGGGTGTGTGCAGCTTCTTTCCATGAATGGATTTGTGTCCTTTATACCACAGTAGAACTCTTCTGGGCTGGCTCTACATTAACCTCTGTCTCTGTCACGTGACAATCACTAACCTGCAATCTCATCTGCAGAATGCAATGTAAAAGGCATCAGGCACCCAGCATGTAAAATGTGATCCTGGCCTTCCTTCCCTTTCCCACCCTGCGTGATGTTCTTGAGGTCAAAGACAGGTTATCGCAGGCATTGCTACTTCGTTCCTTTTTAATTATTCATTTGTTTATAGAGATTTTCTTTTTAAAAACATCTATTATTAGTGTGTGTGTGTGCGCGTGTTTGTGTGTGTGTGTACACCACAATGTATGTCTGGTGACCAGAAGACAATTTTATAAGTGGATTGTTCCCCCACTCCTCTGGTGGGGGTTCTGAGGAGTGACCTCACAGGCTTTGCCCTCCTCCTCGTTGCTGGGTAGCTCTCTGAGGTTTGGAGTTGACACAGCTCTTCTGTGACTGGAGGGTGACTGGGCTATCCCTGGTACTTAACGATGAAGAAGAAGCTGAGGCAAATATTCATGTACGGGCTTGACATAATATAAGTTTTTATTGCTCCATGTCATTACTAAAGGGTTAAAATGATAAGTCATGAAATGATTCTGTGTTTCTGTGACAATTTACATTTCCATCAGCGGCATGTGGAGAGAGCCAGTTTCCTGCATTATCATCGGTGTTTGAGTTAGCACTTAATTTTTTTTTTTTTTTTGGCTATTCTAATAGGTGTGTTATCTGTATAGTACCCCTGGGTAGTACCCCAGTGGCAGTCCAGCCTGGATAGGGCCTAACTGTCATTAGATTCCAAATCATTCACCAGCAGGGGCAGGTCAATATGAAAAATAAAAAGCCTAAAATATTAGTTAAGCCTGGATATTTCAGCAAAACCAACACGAACCCTCCTAGCTGACATGGAGAAGAGCACATCTCAGACCCAGACACTTAGAGATCTGCATATTCTATCAACTGCCCCAAAATAATTTCCTGAAAAGTAAAATCGTTTTCTTTAGGCATAGAGAATAGAACCCCTTTGAGAAACCAAGCTTTGAAATGGTTCTGTTAGTTGATGTCTGAGATTCCTATGACTGAGAGACATAGAATTTACATGAGGATAGGAAAATAGCCTGGGAAACAGTTGTGTGAGAGAGTGAGTTCCTGATGGTAATACCTTTATTTTGTGCCGATTTGTGCTTTCTTCTTGTATAAGCCTTTTGCCAATATTCATAATCCTTTAATCAAGAATTTCAACTGTTAGGAAGAACAAAACCAGCATTTTCTCTTCTGTTATCTGCACTCTTGAGATTTTGGCATAAACTCTTTCATCCTGATTTGGCCCAATTTGAGCTTCTCATGCAGCTTGTATGATGGCGTCACCGATTACATTTTATATTGAACATCATCAGATAACCTATACAGCAGGATCCTTGGTGCAGGAATGAAAAGGGAATAAAGATAAACAGAGTCCTGGAGCTCTTATTTTTGAATACCATTGTTTTATTGATATACTTTGCTTATTGGAATAGTAGAAGAAATACAAGAAGATTGTAACAATATAGGACAGAGTTTTTCTATCTAGATGGTTATGTCTGTCAAAATGTTATAGCAATAATTCTCGGGTTTTATGAATGATATTTGAAGTATGTAGAATATCCTCCATGTTGTAGTAGAAATTTCAGATTTCTTATAATAATACAATAATATACCTAATGTATTTATACAGTAATATACCTGGACCAATATTCAGGCAATGATGCACACATCAATAACTTCTGGTAGCAGCTAGTGTAAAGTAAGACTTTTAAAATATTTTTTTTTCAAAAAGGGAGAAAACATGAGAAAGTTACAAATCAGAATGCATACAGTGAACATATACACAGAAGTCCCTAGTATATGTATAATAGCACAACCTGAATGTCACGACTGCCTCTCACTCTCAAGGACAAACATGGTAATGAAAGTGAATTATTTAGCTAAAATTAGAGTCTTGTGCAGGAGTCCCACTCTCTCTAATGTGTAACTGTGTTAAATGGTGAGCTGTGTCTACTTATGATCTTGCTATATATTAATTAATATGTGTTCAGATACTAACATTTCCTCTCCAGCCTTTAAATATGATCGACCTACCTTCAGGCTAGTTTCCATGTTAACAAATTTTAATTATAATTCTTCAACATCCAATAATCTGAGTATGCTTTATAGTAAATTCATGGGAATTTTAATTTGCATTTGCATTAGGGGAACGCAGTGAAAGGGGGCTCTTGAAGGGCTCTGGGCTCAGAGCTGGGGAATGGGGATCAGGGGAGGCTCCTGAAGAAGCCCTGGAGCAGATGCCTTTGGGCAAAAACGGACCAGAAGAAGCATCGCAGAAGTTTGACAAATTGGTTGCTTTGCTGAAGGAATTAGAACAGAGGAAGAAAGGGAGAGGGAGAAGGACAGGGAGAGGGAGAGGGAGAGGGAGAGGGAGACGGAGAGGGAGACGGAGAGGGAGACGGAGAGGGGGAGGGAGAGGGAGAGGGAGAGGGAGAGAGACAGAGACAGAGACAGAGAGAGACAGAGAGAGAACTTTTCAGAAATTTGGAATCTAATAATAATTCTAAAACTTATACCAATGAAGAGACTGCTTAATCAAGAAAGAGATGGCTTCATGTAAGAGAAAAAGCCGTTGCCAAATCCCAAGTCATCAGGAATTTTTAAATGACAGAAATCACACAAAGTATTTTCTCCAACCACAGTGGAATTGAAGCCAGGGATCAATAACAGAAAGTAAAATGGAACAGTGTCAAGTGTGGAAAACAATACATTCAAATGCAACCGTGGGGAACAACGAAAATGCTTGCGGAAATTAGAAATTACTTAGATGAATGGAAATAAAAACGTGACGTGCCCAAACATATAGCAATAACTGTCTATGAGCCAAAGGTAGAAAGAGCTCAAATCGATAACCCCACTTCATATGCTACAGAAGCAGAAAAGAGAAAAGAAAGCTTCCAGAAGGAGCGGGATAATAAAGACCAGCAACAATGTAACGAAAGGAGCGATCAGCAACAACAGACTTTGGAAGAGGTGTACAGCTTTGGCAGGCCCTGAGCCAAACAAGAAGAAAGGAGTACCTAATATCTGACAAGAAAGCAACGCCATTACTATCCCTGTGGTGCAAATGAAAAGCAAACAAACAACCCCTCCCAACCAAAAAAAAAAAAACCCCACAAAACAAACCAATTCAGGCCTTGGGGTGTGGTCTGACTATCGACTAGCTCACCCCTGAGTATGTGGAGCCTTTATAGGGAGACAGCCCCGAGTCCAGCCCTGGGTTCTACCCTCAGCAATGAATAACTACAAAACTATACACAGTTGTGTGCTGTGATAGGCAGACCAGGGTCTTAGTTAGGGTTTCACTGCTGTGAACAGACACCATGACCAAGGCAACTCTTATAAGGACAACATTTAATTGGGGGCTGGCTTACAGGTCAGAGTTTCAGTCCATTATCATTAAGGCAGGGGCATGGCAGCATCCACCCAGCATGGTGCAGGAGGAGCTGAGAGTTCTACATCTTCAACTGAAGGCTTCTAGTGAAAGACTAACTTCCTGGCAGCCAGGGGGAGGGTCTTAAGCCCACACCCACAGGGACACACCTACTCCAACAAGGCCACACTTCCAAATAGTGCCACTCCCTAGGCCAAGCATATACAAACCACCAACAACCAGATTAACCTAAAGTGAACATCTACACAGAGCTTCCAAATCTGCCCTTTAAAAATAAGATACGAGTAAACAGGAAGTTGAGAATGGATATGAAATGAAACGTGATGAGTGTCCCCATCCTTGAGAGACAGAAAGGGGCTCCAGACCGGAAAAGCGATGTGCGGATTGAGTGAGGAGTCGAAGGAGTGTAGGTAAAAGCCAGAATTCCTAGGAATCCACCCGTCCCAAACTCTTAAAGGTGCCCATCATCGCAAAGACAGCTAGGGCTTCTTTCAGTGTGGTTGTGAGAACGGAGAAACCAAAGCACTACTGAAAGAACGCAAGAAGACCTTAAAATGATGGCACAAAGACACGATTCTGCAATTCCGTCCCAATTCACACTGTGGAGAGTGGGGACACGCCTCCCAGAAGGAGGCCCAGAAATGTAGCAGGAGCATGCTTTAATAGTCCCTAACTGAAAACAGGCAAGATCATAGATCACCTGATTCATGAATAAGAAATTCATATGCCATAACGTAAAATGAGACTGAACTACCCAAAAGAATTCCATTTAAAAATGCTTAGCCCCACGGATCAATGTTGAAAATTGATGGACTGGAGCCAGTCATTGAAGATCATATGTCACGTGATCTGATTCCATTCACTGAAAATGTCCAGCCAGACCTGACGTTCAAGTCCTGTAATTAAAAGATCCCAGAGAAGCTGTACTTTGAAAAAAAGCTAGTTTGAGGCCTGCCGGGGCGTCAGAGCAAGTTCTTGGTCAACTTAGACCCTGTTAAAACAGTAACGGTACAAAAAGGGCTGAAGACACGGCTCAGGGGGAGGAAGCTTGTCTAGAATGACCAAGAAGCAAGGTTTAAGTCAAGAACCAAATGAGAGAAAGGAAAAACCCAGACCAAAGCCACACAGCATGGACGAATGCCGGTGGGGACCAGGTATTGTTTGTCAGGGCTGGTGTAAGGGAGGTGTAGCAGGGCTTGGGTCTAGACACTGACTGCTGGTACGTATACGTTGTCTATCACGCGATGAAAGAATTCCAACTTAATTCATAGAAGCGGTGATGCCAGTCAACACTGCAAATGTATTAAAACCATTGACATCTTCACTTCAAGTGGATGAACTCTAAGGCATGGACACTGCCTCAGTACTGCTGTCTAAAGCAGTCACAGCATATAGTCCTTTAACCAATGAATGCCTACTACGATACTTGTGAGCGGTAAAGGAACTTAACAGTGGGCATTTTGCCCCATGGTATGTGGTAAGCCTAAGGGAGGTTGAGCTCAATACACAACCCACAAAAATAAAGAATTTCAGAGCCAGTAACAGAATTTCTCTTATCAGCCAGAGACTATTTAGACACACGACTATCTACAGAACTTAAAAAAAAAATACCATTAACTCTAAATTATATGATAACAGACCAACCATATATGTATGGCCTGGATGATACATGCACAGCAGGGGAACATGTGCGGTTTCCCTGCATTATTTAATTTGACGATTCTCCTTGTTCATCTCCCTGCTCGCTTGTCCTTCCCTGTCGTATCCTGTTTGCTTAAACAGTCATGCATCATTTCCAATCTCAAATGTTGTTCTGTGTGTGATATATATACAGGATTGCATTGGCTGTGCATGTGTGTGTGTGTGTGTATGTGTGTATGAGTGTGTGTGTGTGTAAGTGTGTGAGTATGTGAGTGTGTGTATATAAATATGTATGTGTATGAGTGTGTGTATGTATGTGTGTGAGGGTATATACATGCTTTCACGGGCTGTGCATATATGTGTGAGTATGAGAGTGTGTATGTGAGTATGTATGAGTGTGTCTTAGTGTGTGTGTATAAGTATGTTTGTGTATGTATGACTGTGTGTGAGTGTGTATATGAGTGTGAGTATGTGTGTGAGTGTATGTGTGTATGAGTTTGAGTGTGTGTGTGAGTGTATGTGTGTATGAGTTTGAGTGTGTGTGTGTGTGTGTGTGTGTGTGTGTGTGTGTGTGTTTTCAGTGCATGTGCATGTTTTAAAAGCCAGAGGTTGATGTCTGGTGTCCACCTCAGTCTCTTTCTACCTTAACTGTTGAGACACTGTATCTCATTCTACCTGAAGTTTACCTATCCTGACTGGCCAGGGGGCGCCAGAAACTAGTTTGTCTCTTTCCCTTATTTGCAGACACACTTTGCCAAGCTGAGTCTGGCTTTTTTTTTCCATGAGCACTGGGGGATCTGGGCTCAGCTGTTCTTTTTACTTGGCAAGCATTTTACAGACTGAACTGCATCTGCGGTCATAGTGGTTGCATAGTGGAGATAAATTTGTGTACACCCCATTGTGGAACTTGAAGTGGCCACCTCCTGTAGCCAGTCATGACCATCAGTGGAGGGATAAGAACAGCAACCCACCCAGAAAACCTCCGACCCCAAATTTGTCCCTGCAAGAAATGTAGGGACAAAGATGGAGCAGAGACTGAAGGAATGGCTAACCAGTTACTGGCCCAACCTGAGACCCGTCCCGAGGGTGAATACCAAGGCTTGACAGTATTAATGATACCCTGTTATGCTTACAGACAGGAGGCTAGCATGTCTGTTCTCTGAGAGGCTCCACCCCAGCAACTGACTCAGACAGATGCAGGGACCCGCAGCCAAACAATGCACAGAGCTTGAGGAATCTTATCGACAAGTTGGGGGAATGATTGACAGCCCTGAAGGGGATAGGAACTCTACAGGAACACCAACAGAATCAACTAGCCTGGGCCTTTGGGGCCTCTCAGAGTCTGAACCACCAACCAAGGGCATACACGGGTTGGACCTAGGTTTCCTTGCACATATGTAGGTTGGTCTTCATGTGGGTCCCCATCAACTGGAGCAATCTAAAGCTGTTGCCTGTCTGTGGATCCTGTTCCCCTAACTGGGCTGCCTTGTCTGTCCTCAGTGGGAAAAGATGTGCCTAGTTTTACAGACTTGAGTTGTCAGGGTGGGTGGGTGAATACCCAAAGGGGGCCTCCACTGTCTCGGAGAAGTGAGGGGGGATTTGAGGAGGGACTGTGAGAGGGGAGGGGGACCTGAAAGAAGGGATTGAATTGATTGGGATGTAAACTGAATAAATAGATAAATTAGTGGGAGGAAAATTGTTTGCACCCAGGAAAGCGTTGAGCCCTTCAGTTCAGTTGGAATACCGATTAGAATGTGAGTGCTCCAGCACTATCTCCTCTTCATCTTGTACCACCGAGAAAGGACAAGGAAAAGACAGGAAAGGGATTATGAATTGCAAATCGGAGTCTGAAGCCTTACAAGGAGGATGGATGTTTATGGTATCACTGTGATAAAATTCAGCCTAATTTTAAAAAAAAATCTTTTTAAATTTCCTTATTAAGTAGGAATCTCGTTTGAGAATCACGGGGCCTGTGAAGCATTGCAAGCCCTGAAATGACGACTGAACCTTCTGGAGAGGAGAGAAGGGCAAGGGACGTAATTTGCACGCCCAATAGCCACGAGGGCAGAATTTCTAAGGCCAAACCTGAATAGTGTAAATACTGTGAAGCGCTTTAAAACAAAACTGGGACCCGGAAAATCAGTTTTAAAAGTCCTGAGTCAGTCTGCTGGTCTGGTGCTGATGTTATGAGGATTAGGTGGTCATGAGGTCCTTCTTACTGAGATCCAGTTTCTGTATCTAATTTCTTAGAATATAAATAATATTCCGGTAGAAGTTAGTAAATGTGTGTTATTGTTCACTTGATATACTGGAATATTTCCAAGTAGCACTTAAATAAATTATGCACGCATACACACACACACACACACACACACACACACACACAGAGAGAGAGAGAGAGAGAGAGAGAGAGAGAGAGAGAGAGAGAGAGAGAGATGGATATTTTCATCCATTAGAAAGAAACACCTCTTTCTGCTAGTTAAGTACATGCTTCCAGTGGCTCCGTAATGTGTTTACCTTAAAGAACACAACCTTATTTTAATCTTACCTTACTGTATCATAATGAGGTCTTGGTGATATTACTTTTTATTTGGGCAGTAAGCTTGACATTCTGAACTTTGCTCAGTTGTAAATTTTTAAAATGTGAGCATAGAATATAAAACAGGATCTCTAAAGTGTCTCTGGGGAACTGCTGTCTTCCTAAGTTAGAAATTATAGTTTAAATATTACTTCATTTAGAAGAAACATTTTAGCAGTGACTTTCAATATGAGTAATTGAAGTGAAAATCCACTCTGGTAAGAGCTATGAATTTGCAGCCTCTGTATAGTAATACAAACATTCATATCTATTTTGGAATGCACACAGCCTGAATTTAAAATAAGGAGGTGTAGCATTTTCAAGAATGCAAAACCAAATCAATCACCCAGGAACATGTTCAACTTCAAATGCTTAGTGTAAGTAGCTGGCATATGGCAAAAGGTGAATAATATGAAAAAGCGTCTGCTACACATTGGAACATAAGCAAACACCATATTGTAGTGTTTGGGTAGATTTGATGTACAGTACCTAGATATAAAGTCTGTGTTAGTACTATTTGTTCATCTGTCTACCTTTTGTTAGTGTGTCTATCTTTTGCTATCTAACATCTATCTATCTATCTGTCTATCTATCTATCTATCTATCTATCTATCTATCTTTGTATACATCCATCCATCCATCCACCTACCTACCTATCTATTATCATCTGTCTACCTATCATCTATCTATAGAACTATGTATATATGTATGTGCATATCTATCTATCTATCTATCTATCTATCTATCTATCTATCTATCTATCTTTGTATCTATCTATCTATCTATCTATCTATCTATCTATCTATCTATCTATCTTTGTATCTAACCATCCATACATCCACCTACCTACCTGCCTACCTACCTACCTATTTACTACATCTATCTGTTTGTCTATCATCTATCTATAGAACTATGTATGTATGTATGTATGTATGTATGTATGTATGTATGCTGTATGTGTGTGCATATCTATCTATCTATCTATCTATCTATCTATCTATCTATGTCCTTCTGGTTATCCATTACCAATTGCATATCTTCCTGCCAGTTGCACCAATACTATCTAACTCATGAATTATAAATTGCTAGCACACATACACAGTCATATCAGTGGTTTTAATCTGAACCACTGTGAGCTCTTCATGAACAAACCATTGACACATAGGAAGTTATCGACATGAAATTTTTCTGAGTAAGTATGTAGCAAGTAGAACAAAATAATACAAATACCATGTTAAGGGAGGTACAGAAGACCAGTTAAGCCCTGATCAAACCAATTAACTGACTATTAAGTAGTGGACTATGGCTGGCAGTAAAAGGCTAGTGCTTGAACTTTCCATAGTCATGGGAATATAAGACTGTAAAACAACAAAAACAAAAGCCAAAAAAAAAAAAAAACAAAACAAAAAAAACCATAGATTAAATCAGTGGTGGCCCTACCCTTCAAAAAATGAATAAAAAATAAAGGGCCAAAGAAAACATATCAATGGTTGTCTTTGTGAGGAAAACAAAAAGACATAATGACAATAAAAGAATATTTCTCCCCCTTCCTCCCTTTCCTATTTAAGTAGCAGCCACCACTGAATCCATTCTAAAAATGTATTCCCAAAATATGTACCAAGCATAGTCACGTGCCGTCATGCTGATGGCTTATGATGAAAACGAGAGGCAGCTCTCAGCTAACAAGAGCAGAGGCCACAGTGCAGGGAGGCTGGGCAAGGGCTGCCTGGTTCTTGAATGCTGAAGAGCCAGATCCCACAAATAAGTGGTTGGTGAGTATCATACCAGAAGAAAGTCCCTGGGCTTACTACTCCAGAAAAGCAGGAATGAACCGGAATAAACTAGAAATAAGAGTAGTGAAACCATAAGGGATCCAGCATCCTTAGACAGACTGCCCACCTAAAGTCTCTGGTATTGTTAATTCATCTTTATATCAATTAATTAATTAACTAATTAGTTAATGAATTAACTTTACATCCTACATAACTGCAGTTTTCCCTCCCTCCTTTCCTCCTGGCCCTCCTCACCCCCCATACACTCCTCCTCCCTTTCTTTCTCTTCGGAGAAGGGGAGGTCTCCCATGGACATCAATTACACTGGCATATAAAGTTTCAGGAAGAGTAAGGGCATCTATTGCGGCTAGAGGAGGAAGCCCAGTAGGGGGAGAAGGGTGCCACAGCTAGGCAGCAGGGTCAGAGAAAGCCCCTGCTTCCATGCTTAGGAGTCCTACTTAAAGACCAAGCTGCAGAACTGTTACATATATGCAGAGGACCTAAGTCAGTCTCATGCATGCGCTCTAGTGGGTGGGTCAGTCTTTATGGTACCAGGTTAGTTGATTTTGTACATTTTCTTGGGGTGTCCTTGACGCCTCTGGTTTCTACAATCCTTCCTCCCCCTCTTACCCAGAACTTCTCAAGCTCTACAATAGAATACACTGTGTGTTGGCAAGAGTTGGGGGCTGGGAAAGTGGGTTATTGGGGCATTGGGACAGGAACAGGAAAGATCAGGGGATGGGATGACAGGGGAAGGGAGCGAGAGGGCATAAGGGAGGAGAGATGTGGGGGAGGGAGGGAGTACAGGGAGAGACACTGGAATAGGCTAGGGGTATGGATATCTCTGGGATGAACTAGAAAACTAATGCAATGGAAACTCCTAGTAATCTATGAGTGACCTTAACTAGGACTCCTAGAAATGAGAATCCTGAAGCCTGAATCCTTTAACAGTGCAAGACTTCTAATGAAGGGACTTGGATGCCAATCCGGCAATACCTACAATTTGTATTGCCTACAAGATGTGCAGGGGCAAAGATGGCGCAGAAACGAATGGTCCAGCTCCAGATCGATTCCAGGAGAGGGAGCTCACCCCTGACACTGTTAGTGATACTCTGCTATACTCAAAGACCAGAGCCTGGGATAGCCATCATCAGAGAGGCTTCACCAAGCAACTGATGGAAACTGAAGGAGAGGTCCACAGCCAAACAGTTAAGTCTCTGTTGTTTTAAATACACATCTAAGGACAACAGCAGGCTAGAAAGCTTGTGGGTTGTTTCTGAACACATGCCACTTTTTAGGATTTTCAGTGTTCTTAAGACTTCTGGGTGACAGAAGGGAGAGTGTAATAGAAGCATCACTATCCCATGAAAGGAGTCACAGGGATAATTTGTGGAGAGATGCTGCAAAAGTAATGTATTGAATTTTCTTGTCAATGCCCTATGAAAGATCATATGCTTTCCCCCAAATAAGGCACTGTCATTTGAATAGTTCTTCAATCTCTGGGCTGGAGGTTGCTGTGACATATGAACGTAGTCTCATTTCAAAGTTATAGGGCATGAGAAACAGGGGGAAAGCGGCATTAATTTATGTTAATTTCTCTATGATGAAACACAAAGGGACCAGCTCTGGTTGACATTCTTGAATTTCCCACGGTCTTTTACCTCCCGCTCTAGGGAAGCTCTGAGGACCCCACAGCTCTGACACACTTGTCCTTACCTAAAAATGCAGACATTCCGAAGAAGCGAGGCCCAGGTGTGCACTGTGACAGCAGGCAGCTAACTAAACATCACGGCAAGTGTTGTAGAGTTGGCTCCTAAGTGTTTTGGAAAACTCTGGTAGAAATGTAGGTGTTAAGGATCTGGTTCTATTACCCTCTTCAACTGTAGCTCCTAACCTCTGTTAAGAATATATCCCCCATGATACCTTTTTCCTATGAAAAATTCTATTAGAGTTGTTATTTCAATTCAGAGTGCTGGCTTCAGGAAGCCTATCCATCATTAATTCTTATATTTAAAAAAGAATTATATAAAACTGCTTATTAATTATTATTATTTAAAAAAGAATTATATAATGCTTATTATTAGGTCAAAGCTTAAATGAAAATACAGAGCATGATTTCACTGAAGTGCAAAGATACATTTCACCTTATCCTAGGTCCTGTGTGGAACTAAACTGGACGACTCAATAGAATTTGTTGTGCCCAACCGCAAATACTCCATAGTTTACATGCTAGAGGAAAGCCACCAGCACAGCCTCAGTGCTGCATATACTACTGGAATATGACCATACCTAAGAGTTCATCTTTCACTCATGTATACACAAGCTTTTGATAGAAACACATGTTACACATTTTTAAAGACACCTTTTTCAGGACAATGGATTAAACTTCTGAAATGTGGATTAGTGAAGAGTGATTAGTGAACCTCTTCACTGAAAACAATCTTTTCAGAAATCTTCAAGATACTTAAATGCATGTAAAAAGTTGGTTTTGTAATATCTTTGAGCAAGCATTTTCCTTACCTTTGGCCATCTGATGCTAATCTTTATCTGAAGTAGAATGTGACACATACTTACTTCACTGGGAAGAACAATTAAATCAATCTTTTCAAGTTCCTTTTCTATGAGGTTTAAAGATTCCTAAAGTTTTTAAATCTTCCTTGGCACTCAGATTTGAAACCTTTTTCTATCCTCTGCTTTACCAAGAAAATCACATTAATATATCTGGATAACAGAAAACATAATTTCTCTTATAATAAGCATAGGATTGGTGACTTGCAATTTCAGTTTGTTTGTTTTAGGCTTTGAAGATATATTTTAGATGAGTCAAATACTCTGTGCTTACTGTGCTTTAAGGGAAAATTAATCAAGAGCACTATAACTAATAGAGCTTTTTAAAGAAATTATATAAGACTATTATAGCACTTCTAACAGCATTGTTAGCCAAGCTCAAACACTGTTGTTATTAACAGTAGCTCTGTTACGATTGCTGGACCATAGTGTCAATGTTCACACAGATTGATGCTAGAGAAATCGTAGTTTCTTCTCCATCACCAATTATTAAACAAACTTGATGTTCCTCTGGTGGACTTCCTAAGTGCCTAGCTCCATTCTTTGGCCACCACCCAGCTTCTAGAAACACACAACTGGTCCTGGTCTGCCTACTGATTTATGTTGTACTGAGAGGTCTTCCTGGGAAGTATGAACAGAGACAGTTTCAGCTGACTTCACTCCCACATCTTCAATCTCCATATGAATCCTTTCCTAAAATAGATCCAAGACTGAACCTACTGCCAACATCATCTGTTTGTTGTTGTTGTTGTCGTTGTTGTTTTGTCAGCATATCACAAGTCACAAAAAGACCTTCTTCCCACCCTGGTAAATGCAGTAGGATGCATTATGGCGAAATATCAAAATATAAATACTTAAAGACTGGAAACTGAGGGGAAGTGTTAAGAACAATTCAGATCTGATAATTGCCTTAAGAGAAGGATTTGCAACAAAATGTACTTTGAAATTTTAATTATAAAAGCATACCTTAGCATGGTTCAGAACCATTTCATGTCCATTGTAATTGATTGTAATTGTAGCAATAACACAACTCAAAACCAGAGGAGTTGGGGCTTATTACTGTCACATAAACATTTCAAAAGTTACTGTCTTCCATATATAAACCCATGTATAAGTATATATATATATATATATGTATATATATATACATATATATATATATATAAGTTTATACATATGTATAACTAAAATGCTTTTGCTTTTACTTTTTGCTTTTACATTTTAATGATGTGAGGTCATTAAACTTTGGTAGGGATTAGTTTATAACTATTGAAGTGGCTGAAAAAAGATCACACATTTCTAGAAACTTAGACTTCTACTTCATTGGACTTATATGAGGGAGCAGTAAACTACTTTGAAGTGTCAATATTTATAATGTGGCATGAAAAACATCCTTAGCAACTCTTTCAGCTCACGAAAAGGACATTTTGGGTAACCACATCACAAGAATCATTAATACAAATAGATTTTCAAACTTATTTTAGGGGAGATAAAATAGAGTGTGAAGAGATTTGATGCTGGATCTACAGCTCTAATTTTGTTCTGGGTTGCACCTTGAAGGAACTTCTCACTATCTCATGTAACAACAGAAAGGTTAGAGTCACTGAGCACTACCAAGCTGTTGTATGTGAATGTATCTGAGATGTAGAAATCCCTGTTATGTGGAAGGTGAAACAGAATCAAGCAACCGAACACTGCAACATTGTTTCAGAAATAGAAAAATATGTAAGATGCCATTTAAAGCTTCTAACCACTCATTGGGTTGCCCTCATATCTGAGCACTGAAGTGAGAAAGGACAGATATCTTGGCCAAGTTAAGCATATAGTGGATTGCAAGGACTTCAGTAACAACAGACAAGGTGTCTTAAGAAACAGACAGGGTGCCTTGTTACATTTCCATTTCAGTGTGGTTAGAATGCCTTCAGAATGCACCCAGGAAAATGTTCCCCATCCCTGTTTCCTTTGCTTTTGAAGAATGTGGGTGTGATACGGATCAGCCTAACAGGAATTCTTGCTTAACAAGCCTGCTTTGTCTGTGTAAAAAATGTTAAAACAGAGAAATGTGTTGCTATCTGTCATGTTCACTTACTGTAGCTATTAACCAGAGCCAATAAACAAGTGGGCGGTTGGCATCTTTGCACCCTCAGGAAAGGGGAGTCTCGATACCATTTGCATTTCTAAATTGAAGTACTTGCACAAGCCTGGTTTTTAAAGCAGGGAGTATTGAAGATTATAGGGGAAAAAATAACTGATCTAATTTAAACACTTAGAAATAAATCAAGCCCCTGGATATGACTTGTTATTTGAGGGTGTACAGTTTTCCTGAGAAAATGACTTCAGAAGAGACAGATAAGCCAAGTAGATGGGATGGGGAATAAGATAATAAACCAATTTAATCTTTCAAGTTTCCTGTTTGTAGCTGAGTGTGCTGAGAAGCACTCGAGAATCCAGATAGATCAAAGAAAGCACAGAGGTGAGGAACTTGGCAATGAGCGGATCACGTTATGAGCCGTGGGACTCGTTTGTGTCGTCCGCCCTGATATCTTCTCTCTAGACGATGCCCTAATTCTACAGTTTCAGCCTCGCTAAACACAGAGTGCTTTACCACTGTATCATTCTTTTTTCTTTCTTTTTGTATTGAGGCTATAAAGTGTGTGTGTATGTGTGTGTGTGTGTGTGTGTGTGTGTGTGTGTGTGTGTGGGTGTGTGTATGTTCTGAGTAAAGCAAGAGTTATATGGTAGAACTCTTCCATTGTGACTCTCCTTGGTCTTCTTATTTATTGCTGTTACTATTATTTTAAGACAGAAGGTCTTGGATTTGGTTAAAGTGGCCAGCAAATCCCAGGGATCTGCCTGTCCTCAACTTCACTCCACACAGTGCTTGAGTTACAGGTCTGTGACACTGTGTGTGGCTTTCACGAGGGAACTGAGAATCCGAAGTGAGGTTCTTATGTTCCCACCATAATCACTTTAGGCACAAAGCCACCTCACCAGGCTAGTATTGTGCTGTTTTAAGGGTAGAGGGATTTTAAAGACTTGAATAAGTGATTAGTTTGACTAAGGATTCATGGAGGCAAGGGAAATATAGATTTCAATGAGATCCAGACTTTTTCCAGATCATTGCAAAATGCTCTACAAGGATCATCAATGGGAGCCTGAAAATAGTCTCTATAACTTACTGTGTCACTGATGACACGCTAAGGGTACTAATACACAGGCAAACTGAAACAACGCTCTGCAAAGCAGTGATCTGCAAATGAGGTGAACAACCGTGTGTTGGGAAGTCTTAATAAAAATCAATTTCATCTTCTCAGGATCTCAACGTTATTTCCAAACCTCTCTAAACTGCATTTCATCTTCAGACATGAAGACAAGGCAGAAAAGTTGCAACACTGAGGTAAGTGGTTGGCTTCTCACTTCAGGCAGACCTGCCAAGTGACTCGGCCAATCGGCCATTGTGGTTACCTCCAACCCTTCATGTGACTGTCACTATAATTGCCTAAGAATGGGGTGCAAATAGCAGAAAATCATGCAAATAGATTTCTTTTGCCATTCTCCATACCAACATATGTCAACTTTATATTCGCTATAAATAAAAAAAATATCTTCAATGCAGCATTTATTATAGAAGGCAAAACAAGATGGAGAGGAAGCCAGACAAGTCTGTGGAAGTGCCAATCATGAGTTCACCTTTGCTAATGCAATATTAAGATACATAGAAAATATTATCTTCTGCCTTATTTATTTTCCTTAATAAGCCAGATTATCCTTCAGTCTGTATTCTTGGTTTTGGGCTATTAACAGAAGAGTATGTTCATTTGAGTGCAATGCAGACTAGAAAGATAAACCTAGGTTTTTAGAGCAGGGCAGAATGCTAATTTGACCATTTTTTTCTGGCCCCCCAAAACAGGACTGTTAGAGAAATACTCACTGTGATTTCCTTGAAGCTTCTGGCCTTGTGGTAATCACACTGGCTAATTACAGTTACCACAATGTTTGTCTTCATTTTTTTTTTTTTTTGAGACAGGGTTTTTCTGTGTAGCCCTGGCTGTCCTGGAACTCACTCTGTAGACCAGGCTGGCTTCAAACTCAGAAATCTGCCTGCCTCTGCCTCCCAAGTGCTGGGATTAAAGGCGTGCGCCACCACTGCCCGGCTATGTCTGTCCTCATTAGAAAATTTACAACACATTCTGTGTATTGATATCATTGGATAGACTATATATCTTTTTTTTCCATTCTACTTGTAATATAATATGACCTTTCCTTGAGTGTGTAGAAAGTGAGAATTAAGTGTTAGGATATCCACTGGGAGGCCACACACCCCACAAAGACACGTAGTTTCCGTTTATTGATCTAATGAAGGTATTACTTAGTTTCACGAGCATACTTCCAAAGGAGGGAGGCTGGAGCAGTCATTTGGTCTGGGTGCTTTTCTTATCCTAGTGACAGTCCATGCAGTTCAACCTTCCCTCTGATTACCAAGTGTGAAGCTTCTCTTTCTCATATTGACACTTCCTCTCCACTCTGATGGTTCTATTGATGGAAGTTCTCATATCCCAGATGTGCAAGTCACTCACGGAGTAGATTTACGGCGCTCCAGCTTTTAAAGTTTTTCAGCTCCACACAAACACTTCGGCAGCTGAGTTCCTGCTTAAACACACCTCTGACACTCTACCTTCTTGGCAGCCTCCAATTATACTTTATTGACTGGAGTTGCCAAGGCTGGAGACAGCACACATGCCGCTCTCCTCGCTGGGGCTCGCCGTTATTGACCACGTCTGCTAACACCGAAGAAGGAGGCTGTGGCTTTGCTACCTGTGGCTTTAGATTGTTCTAATTCACAGCTGGGGAGGAACTGTTCACTTTTGTCAATTTTTTTGTCACCTTCGAGATGACTGTCTTGCAGTTGGTTTCATTTAACTGTCTCAACTAGAAGCAATACAGAATCCTGCCACCTGCCCATTGCGAGCATGGTTTCATTAGTTCGTGGCAAAGCCATTTAAGAGAAATTGAAGTACTTGGTAATTAGCTCCCGCCTTTTCAGGCCTCAGTAGGATGCTTTCAGCTTCCATTGATATAACTCAGGATCAAACGCCACAAAGCATATTTGAAATCTATAGGCCCTATCCAGGCATCTCCCTAAGGACAAATGTCTTTTGGTAAAAATTTAAGAGCTATGAATTTGTGTGTTTCAAGACACAGAAGGTTTTCTTCCCCTTTGTGTATAGATTTTGTATATGGACAGAATCAGAACAGATCAGAAGAGTCACAGCATTCAGGATGCTGCAGATTTTGAGATATAGCCTTAATGTATTTTAGGCTGTCCCAACTCATTACGCAGTTGAGGATGATCTTGAACTTTTGCTTTCTGCTTCCAGAGTCATACACCACCACAGTCCGTTTGCATGGTGCTGGGGCAAGCACTCGGCCGAGTAAGCCATGTCTTCAGACCTGGGATTCTTATACATTATTTTATGCTATCACTGTCTTTGCTTGTATAACATTATTCTACATGTGTTTTTCTGATGTATTGATAGTTCATTTGTAATAGTAAAATGTTCTGGTAAAGAAAAGATACATTAATATCTACAATTAAAATAAATGTAGATCAGCCGGGCGGTGGTGGCGCATGCCTTTAATCCCAGCACTTGGGAGGCAGAGGCAGGCGGATTTCTGAGTTCGAGGCCAGCCTGGTCTACAGAGTGAGTTCCAGGACAGCCAGGGCTACACAGAGAAACCCTGTCTCGAAAAACCAAAAAAAAAAAAAATGTAGATCAATAATGAGATAATCTAAGTTAATCACTTTGGCCAATACATATTTTTGCTGTATTCTTTTCCCCAGAGGCATAAGCCATGGGAGATGAGCTGTATCTCAATCTCATTTTTAAGGAGCTGTATCTCCCTTCTGTTTCCACTTCTGGATGGAGCTTCCCACTTTTATGAGCAGGGGGACACTGCCCGCGATGATCTTGATGTTCCCTTCTACTTGATTAAGTTTCATCAGGTTTTAATTTCTTAGTATGTTTACTTAAGAAGACTACAATTATAAGAATTTCCTCTGCCTGTGCTGCGTGTGGTTGGGATGCAGTTGGTCCAGACCGAAACTCATGGTGATGTTTAATTATACAGTGTGCTAGCAGTGAGGAACTGGGGGCTTTCGGTGCAGTGACTAAGTGGCACTTCTGGAAAGGAGTGGGTGCCATGAGGCTGGGGGGCGGGCAGTAATCAAGGCTGCCACTTCCTCTTGGTCTGTGTCATTTATGTTTTATCCTTCACACTTCCTGCAGGCAGGAGGTCTCTGTTACTCACTGTCCCCGGGTTGCTTGAACTATCCCACAACCAGATTCATGTCTTTTCAGTGTCCCAGCCCTGGGTAATCAGGCAACCTGCAATGATTCATCATGTGTGTGTGTGTGTGTGTGTGTGTGTGTGTGTGTGTGTGTTATCCAGAATAGGTTGAGGAAGGAAGACAAACCCTACATATGGGTTGAACCATTCCAAGGGCTGGAATAATGAAAGAGAAAAAAGCCAAACTGAACAGAAGCCTTCATTGCTCTGTTTCCTGACTGTGGACACAGTGTGAGTAGCACCCCATGCTCCTGCCCTGATCACTTCTCTGTCAGAACGGACCAGATCCCTTGAAATTGAAGCCAGGCATCAACTCTTCCTTCTCTTAAGTCTTGTTTGCCAGGTATTTTGTAGTAGCAACTAAACACATGATTAATAAATAGCTTTTCAAATATAAAGCTTGTCTGTGAACCTTAGATTTTTGCTTCATTGTTCACATCGATTTTGTTTGATTTTCCTTAATTATTTTGTTCAAGCGTAGGACCTGCCACTTAGCTTTTTTATTTTTATTTTATTTTTTGCAGTGTTTCATGTTATACTCAGGGTTTTACAAAAGTAAAGCAAGCTCTCTACCCCTGCATTATCATGCACCCCTACCCTTATCATCTAGGAATGTCTTTTCTCAATCATCTGGGAGCCTCCCCTTTGACAAGTAATCAACGCCAGAGGTAGGCTCCAATTTGTCAGTCTCTGTGGGAGGGTAGGAGACTGACATCATTGAGCTTGGCTTCAATTAGCAATGGCAGATGGCTGGATCCCACTGTCCAACCTCCTCCTGGCCTCTCCCAGGCTTTCCCAATAGCTCACTCACTGCTTCAAGTGCTCACCCCTCTTTTGCTGCAAAGGAAGTGAATTCCACTTTTCTCCCCACCCCCTGCCACTGTCTTTCTTTACAATATTCTTGAGTGAACCCTACCATCCCTGCTTAAATGCATGGAGGTATATTTTTGTGTGTATCACTGTATTTAGTTTGACCTACAAAGCTCTAAGCTTTTTTTAATAAGCACATCTCTTTCCCTCTTTATGCATGTACCACATACTTGTGAATCTCCTAGTCTACCTGAGTCCTGTTTTCATTCTCTCTCTGGGTTCTTTATGTCATGGGCAGCAGCTATCAGGCACGTTCTGGCTAAGCCTATTTAAGCACAGTCATCCTTTCCTCTTCGGATGGCTACTACAATCCTGCACACATTATCAACAGGGTCGTTTTCAGATATGGCAGCAGTTACCTGAGGGAGAGGAATGACCCTGTGCTTGAAGTCAAGTGGGAATCTTAACGAACCTGTGTTAGTTTGCAACAGGTTCCTTCCCCAACTCTCTCTGTGCAAGTGACAAATCCCCCTGGCAGTGTCTCAGGAGACCATGTGAGCAGCTGCAGAGTCCTACCCCGGAAGACACTCCCTGGGACTCGGCCAACTGATCCATCCTAAAACCATTTGAAAACTGCTTTGGAATTCATTTTGCTCCAAAGTGCTATGTAAATTCAAAGTGATTATCTTTATTATAATTATAACTGAATCACATACCTTCTGCAATTCCTACCAATCCTCTACAGTGGATATTTTATACTGATATTCATCATGGTCACATTTTCTTTATTACACTGTCATTTCTCAGCCTCCAGACTCAATTGCCCAAATAAGAGTAATATTCAGAAAGACACACTTCATTGCTATATACAGGACCTATGGGAGATGCTCAAATAAAGATGATTATTTGGAAAACTAATGATAGGAGTGTTTTCCAAGGCCACACACAGCTTTATGTAGAGAGGTGGCCATGGTATGTGCTGGTCTCAAGGGATTTCAGTCTATGCTGACATCCACAGACACAAGGCTCCTCCTTGCTCATTTACACAAGTTTCAGTTTTGTAAACCAAGTATAAATTACAAGTTTGAACGCATTGTTTCAAATGCAGAAAAATCAAGCTATTAGTGCCCTGAAAGGAACTCAAATTGTATCGCTTTGACATTTAAAATGTATATCAATCATCTACAAATATTTAAGTTTGGTCATCCATTCTCCCAGATCTCAGAAAATATACTCAGGTACATATAGGAAAATCTCTAACATGATGCATTTATCAGAAGAATGAAAGTGTTCAAAATACAGTGCATACATGTTCACCATTATGGTTGATGGTGTGCACACATGTTCACCATTACTACTGATGGTGTGCACCCATGTTCACCATTGGAGCTGACGGTGTGCACACATGTTCACCATTACTACTGATGGTGGGCACCCATTCACCATTAGAGCTGATGGTCTGCACACATGTTCACCATTGGAGCTGATGGTGTGCACACATGTTCACCATTACTACTGATGGTGGGCACCCATTCACCATTAGAGCTGATGGTCTGCACACATGTTCACCACTGGAGCTGATGGTGTGCACACATGTTCACCATTACTACTGATGGTGTGCACACATGTTCACCATTGGAGCTGATGGTGTGCACACATGTTCACCATTACTACTGATGGTGTGCATCCATTCGCCATTAGAGCTGATGGTGGGCACTCATTCACTGTTATTGCTGACGGTCCATATATGGACTAAACCCAGTGTCCACTATGAGAGGATGGGTGAAGGTGATGCGGTGGAGTGAAATACTGCGTAGCATTCACTAGACGTGAAAACCTGCCATTTGTTACCACATCGACGAATCTAGAAGTGACTCTGTTCAATGAAATACGCAGTCAGAGAACAAAACAAAAGACAAAAGAACCAACCACAAAAATTAGAAAAGAACAAACAAAACAAAACAAGAAAACAACAAAAAACAAAAGCAAAGAACAAAGCAACACAAAACAAACAAACAAAAAAAAAAAACAAGAAAAATCCAGAAAACAAACAAAACAAAAAACCCCAAACCCCACATCTGATCTAATTCATATGTGAATAAATGCTCATGGAACGGAGGGGCACCAGGGCTGTTTATGGTGAGGAGAGTCAGCAAGCTAGGAGAATGAATTCAAGGGATACAGTTAACAGCAGTGTCTCTATTCTTAAAAGTCACTGAAAGGGTAGAATTTTAGTGTTCTTCCCCCAAATCCCAAATACTTGTGGGGACACTTACTCTGTTAGTAAGATTGGTTTCTCCATCTCACTGTGTTGGTCACCACACTTTGGAGCCTTCCAGAACAGTTGGGCTATGAGAGCGGAGGTGACTGGAGAGTGTAAGGACAAGATGAAGCATGAACTTCCTCTATGACTACCCCTGCCCCTGCTTCATTAATGACTGAGGCTTCTAAGCCAACATGGAACATAGAGGAATTTGGTAAGCAAGGAGTTCACTATGAACATCAGGAAAACTAATTACGCAGACTCGTAGTTACATAAGCTACATAAAAACCAACTATTCAAGGCTCATCTGTAGCTGAGTTCTCTGTGTCCTATTGAGAGGCATGAGGTTATTTACATCTGTTGTGTGTCATTGGAAAGTGACATGCCACTGCACAGCCCTGCTTAATTGTTAGCGTCGCTAACACATTGCAAGGGAATTCGTAGTGAACATCAGCAAACTCTGTTCCTGGGGACCCCCACCATTCAGCCTTTGACGTCTTTGTCTAGGGCTAGTCACATGGTGGTGGGGCTTGAAATCAGCAGGGCCTGGAGACACACTGAAGCTGAACCTGGCTTTGGGAAGAATTGTGGCTGTCAACTTCATGTTTCTAATTTCTGACACTTTCCCCCATGCTTAATTCCCCACACCCATAAGGCAGAAGGCTTTCTCATTCCATTCAGAGCTATTTGCTTATCAGCAGCAGTTACTTAACAGTGGTCCAATGTGTGTGAGTGTGTGGGGAGGCAGTCAGAAACAAGGCAACTCAAAGTTTGACTCCTTTCTTTACTATTCTAGCTTCTAGATGTTTCTTTTCTGAATGAGATAGACAATGATAGACTACAGCTACCTTCTTTTCCCAAAGTTCCTGAAGTTTCATCCACCCATCCATATTTGGGCAATAGAATATGTTTATGGAAATTCAAAAGTGTCTGAGAAGAGACAGAAAGATTACTTTGCATTTGGAGCAGAGAGGAGGAGTATCTGTCACGGGTCTTGTACCATATCCTCAAGGTTCTGGGGATAAAGAATATAGCATTCACAATGTTTTCTTCCACAAAGTCATGCTTTTGAGTTGAGACTAGTTGTCTAGAATAGCTAGTGAGCCAGTGGGGTCAGATACTTGAAAGGAAGCCCAATTTATTTTAATAATCTAAGCAGAGAGAACAACACAATTACTTCAACAGACAAAATGTCTCTAAGGGAATAGTAAGTTATTATTGCCCATTTTTGAAAGAATTTGGCCTAAAATTATGTTCCTATTACATCTTAGAGCCAACAACAACAAAAAATTCTGCTCATTTGCCCATTCATTCATCAAACCAGTGTTCAAAAGCTGTTGCTAAGAAGGAAACATTTTAAAAGAGGAAAAATGGAGAAGTAGGCGTTAAAATGCTGCACGGACCCAGAACCCCCACTGTCAGGCAGCTCAGCAGCCCTTAGCCTGTCAAATTTAGGTGTCTTTGATCAGTGCTAACCAGCCCCTTGGCTTCACTCTTGAGGGAACTTGACTCAGTAACAAAGATGATTTCCTCGGAGTGTAGTCAAGCGAAGGAATCAGAAATCAGTTTCTCTTTTCTGACTTAGGAATCTTACAACCCAAAATCTATATAGATGACTATTTTTGTAGGAAATGAAAAACTAATGAAACTCCACTTAAATATGTATTACAGAAAGACAAATGAAATGCCAAGAATAAAGGCACTCTTCCAAATAACTCACAGAAGCCGAGTGTTCATTTATTTTAAATTGTTCATTTGGATCAGTTCTTGTGAAGTCCACGAAATTCTCTAGTATGATTTTGGTTGTAACATTGGCTTCCCACAGTGAGTTAGAGTGGCCTTTAGTAATAAGAACAACCTGTTTTTCTCAACTATCAAATGTTTGAGAAGAGTAGACGTGGGTGGAAACAAGAAAGTGTTAACCGTTGAGGAACGTCTCATGAGTCCTTGCCTCAAAGGTCCCAAACCTTAAAGTGGAATGTTGCCATACTTCCCTGGAAATACAGGTCACTATCTTATTTGAAAAATTTATTGAAACAAAATCTGAAAATCCCAAAGACACTATATACAGAAAATGGTTTTCTTCATGCATATTCAAACTTACTGTCTTTTAAAACATGGTCCTTGAAAACCTTGTGTTATTATTATACAAATACCATTAAAATATCAAGTATGACCAAGTTTCAAAAGTAAACTCTCTAAATGAGGCATCTCTGTCATGGCCCTTCCTCCACCAAGGCTCGTGGAGCATCAAAGGAGGGGAGCTAGAAAGTCTATGAAAGCCAGAAGATGTCCAGGGGTCCTGAGAAATATCTCCTGAATAGTACATGTCTATCACACTCATGAACTCAAAGCATCCAGGGTTACCTACCTAAAATGTGCACAAGATCAAGTCTTGAAAACATGAGCCTCTGCCCTTTACTAAGAATCTACTGCCAGTTAATAGCTGCTGGGCGGTGATGGCGCACACCTGTAATCCCAGCACTTGGGAGGCAGAGGCAGGTGGATTTCTGAGTTTGAGGCCAGCCTGGTCTACAGAGTGAGTTCCAGGACAGCCAGGGCTACACAGAAAAACCTTGTCTCGAAAAACCACACACACACACACACACACACACACACACACACACACACACAGACACCAATAGCTGCCGTGGGAGGAAGCCATTTGTCTGTCTGTGTGTAGCCACAGATAGGTTCCCCACGCTCTGCTGCATGGTTCCTTGCCCATGCACATAATCACATCAGCGACTGGACTTAGTGGATTATCACAGATACATAAGAAAAGAGAACGCGAGTGGGGAAGAAGGGATGGAAGGGTTACTCGGTCTGGAGAAGGATATGTGGGGTGCATTGGGTTGAATTTCATTGTATAGATTCATGAGATCATCAAAGAATACAACAGAATTAAAATAGAAACGAAAGTCATTCAGTTGTGCACTGTGCCTTCCAAGTGATGGGAGAAAGATGTTAAAATTAAAAAGACTGATTCTAGGAAATAATACTACATTCATTCTATTGTTAACACCACTTTTGTGGAACTTCAAGAAGGTAACACTATTCTTTAATTATCTCCCAAAACCTGTATTTCTTAGGAACATCAACGGGGAGAAGTACATCCGGAACTATTTTCTTTTTCCTTCATCTTTTCTGCGAATGATTACAACATAGCCACGTACATGCTCTTCAAGTGGTTAAGCTTTAGTTGAGACTGGCTGTCTCGGGTTGGATTATGAACCTCAAGGAAAATATTCATGTCTCATTTCTGAGAACTATTATGAAAATACTTTTTATAAAATTATGTTTTCTTAGATAATATTCTGGGGATATTTTAAAATAAATAAAATAAATTTTCCATGAAGTTGGAAAAAACCTAATTTTTCATAAGACATTGTGGTTACTTTCACAGAATTTGTTTGTGTCTATAGCTGAGAATATGTGGCTGTAGGATTTAACAAGTTTCTGATGCTCTGTGCTGCAGTGCCACAGAGCCCTGATATTCCATGATAAACACCGAGTCGTGCCACACCATATGTGACATGTGGAAGGATCAGATGACCCAACGTGACTGGATCTTACAGAAAAATGCAAGATGATGCAAAAAGTCAACAGAAGACATGAAAGTGAATTTGAAAAATAGAGTAAAAACTTAAAAATGATATGTAAGATTATAATTATCAAATTATAATAGCACATCACATAGCATTTCAGTTGCTACAGTGGCCCCATAAGATTATAACAGAGACTATCGTGGACTGATTATGAAAGATCCTTTTGTGATCATATTTTGAACGCTTATCCCTAGGCAGTGGTGGTATGTGCGAGGGCTGTGGATCCTGTAGGAGATGGGGCTTAGCTGGTGTTGGTCACTACAGACGGACTCTTGACTGCTATAAATGGATGCCTTGTTCTTGTTCCTCTCTGGCCCCTCAGCTGTCATGATAGGAACTAGCTTCTGCTGTTTGCTCCTGCATCCTGAGCCGAGGTGAACCACATGCTTTTCCCATGGTGATGGACAAAAGCCAGCTAAAACTGAGCCAAATACATCTTTCCCTTTATGTTGTCACCCTAATACTGTGACCACCACAGCAAATAGAAACTAATACAGCACTGAAGAATCTGCCAACACATTTTTACTGGGTCCTTATGTTTTGCTGTGCAAATGTTTCCACTATGTTCTAATTGTCCACAATATTTAGTTTAGTTAAGTGCTGTATGCTAGTATTGCATATTTGAAGCAAAGTAATATGTTATGACATAAATCCTAGGCACAAACATCTAGTATTGCATAAGGGTAGTTTTACAACATTCACACGAAGACAGAATGACCTAATGTTTTGGAGTGTTGCTAAGAATAGGTTCCTATCATTAAGTACATCAAATGTGTTTTCCAACCAGTTGGAATTAGGCCAGAACAGGTCCATAGTAAATGTTTCCTCTAAGGCAACATGAGTGAAAAGATTAGACCTATACTCCAAAGACACTATGCATTATCTTTGGTGGAACACAGTCTATGTCTATCATATATATGCATATGTTTTCACGGGCTTACTCTATGACATCCCACTCCATGTTTGAAGCACGTTTAAGTGAATGAATAAAGGCATAGTGTGGACTAGGTAATATACCTGCAGTATAAAGCTGGCACAACGTTCTAACTAAGAAAGCAAAATACTGTCACAGAGAAGAGTTATTTCTCTCCTAAGTCTGAACTCCAGGGATGGGCACCATTAGTTTAGCTTCCTCATGGCCAACATCTTCAGTCGGGCCTTCACCTATTGCCAGTGCCATCATGGTGGGAGAACTGGAAGGAACCCCCTGATTTCTAGCGCCCTAGTTGTAAGAAATGAGGCAAAATGTCCATATGTCCTTTCTAGAATTAGCACCGACTCTAAACTCATTTGAGGAAAAAGAAATAAAAATTGATTTATGAGGACTGAAACAAAATTGGCCTCTATGTGAACAAATAATTCACAATGTCCAACATTCTAATGGACTAGTAATATTTGGGAAGATCAATTTAATTAGTTGGCATTAAAATTATGGGATAATGTAATTTTTAAGGTCAAATATTTCTACACGTGCAATTATATTTCAGAGCAAAAGGTTATTGGGCAGTAGTGAATCTCAAGACAAAGGGGCACCTGGGGGTTAGGCCATGTCCATGTACTCAACTACGTAGAACATTCTAGATTTTAAGTGGGGAAACTAAAGTGTCATGTTTTAGAACTGGTCTAGGAAAATCATAATTCACTCACATATACTTGAAAAGGTCATTTTTCTGTGAATATTCTTGAAATACTCTCGGAATAATACTTTTAAAATTCCTGTTACATATAATTATTTGGTTTTTACTCTGATAAGTTGCTATGGCTTCTTAATTAAAACAAAGAAAACATATCATTTTATAACTGGAAAGTAACAATTACCAACTTTGAAGTTATTTACAATTTTAAAGTGCCAAATGCAATGTTTTCTTTAAGGATGTTAGCTATTTCCCTTCCAAATCTAGCATTTACAAAACTCATCCCCCCCAACATCTAAATGGGATTTTAAAATATGATACATAATCATTTTAAGAATATGTAGCTAAATATGAGTTTTACACACCAGTTCACAGGAAGCAGCCGATAGATATTTAGGCCCAAGCCAAATTTTATTCTATAATGCAGGGATATGAAACATGCTCCTTTTTATACTTGATTAAGATAGAAATAAGTCATTTTAGAGAACAGTAAAATTTCTATGAATTGCAATTTCTTGTTATTACTCCAAACAGACAGATGTCCTCCAGAGCAAGGGAACAAGAAGACTGGGCCTTGGGGCCATTGTTAATCCCTTCTTCGTGGTTTCCCAGAACACGTTGCTCCAGAAGAGTAAAAAAGAACGCAAGTTGAATAATAAATTATTCTGAAAAGCAGAATTTTATGAATTCAATAGATTTTAAAATAATCTTCTAAAATGATATTTTCCTATGTTCATTGTCTTTAAAAATTTAGAAGTGATTACATAAGTGTCAACATTCAAGCTAAAGACAGTCTATTCTGAGAAACACTTGTGAATATAACTAAAAGCCCAATTAAATGATGACATAAGACCTGATCTTGATGCAGATACTTACAGTCAATCACCCGGCTGAGGTCACGAACTCCTATGAGGAGTTAGGGGAAGGCTTGAAGAAGCTGAAGTGGATGACAGCCCCGTAGGAAGACCAACAATGTCATCTAACTCTGACCCTTCAGAGCTTCCAGATACTAAGCCACCAACCAAAGAGCGTACATGGGCTGGTCCATGGCTCCTGGCACTTGCATTGCAGAGGACTGCCTTGTCTGGCCTCAGTGTGTGAGGATGGGTCTAATCCTGTAAAGATTTGAGGCCCCAGGGAAGAGAGATGCCTGAGAATGAGGTGGGGCAGGGGAGTTGTAGATGGGTGGGGGAGCACCATCTCAGAGGAAAAGGAGAGAGGGATGGGGTGAAGAACTCTGAGATGGGGGCGACATTTGGAATGTAAATAAATAAAATAATTACAAAAATAATGACAACTTCACCAAGATCTTAAAATGAGAATCAACATCCAGACCACTAGTCTTACATTAATTTGCCCTTTAATCATTAAATCTTGCCGCAGTCATATCTTCCTGCTACCTTGAATTAACCTTCTGCAAAGACAGGTCTAAAATAAAAGCATGGGAATTATTCTGCTAGGCTATAAAATAAGCAAGCTTCTCTGTCTCCGGGTTTTGATGGTTATAATATGACAGGTAGCACATTATGTAAAGTTTATAGGAGCACTACTTCCACAGAAAAGTCCATCATTAAATTGGTTCAGTTGGAAAAGCTATGAGTGTGTGAGAAGGAACTTTTAGGTCACCTAAAAGGTATGCTCTTTCATACCTTATTCGTTCAGATAAAGCACTTTAATTTTGATGCTTAACCGTGAATCTTAAGTGTATGCTGCTTCAAAACAAAGATTACAAGATAATGCGTGTTGATCTAATATATGACTTATAAAATGAAAATTTATACAACATACACTAGACACATCCAGGTGTAAGACATATACCTAGAAAGTACAAATACAGTTATACACAAAGATTATACACGTGCATTTGATCTAACCAAATCATAAAACCATATCTCACTCTGTATATATTACTTGTTATATGTGCATCTGTATAAACATTGCAGATTGACTATGGGTATATACCTTATATAAGATTTGTGTATACATGATTTTATGAGAATAAAACTGAATCCAGGATATGTATGTGAGAGAATAGTTTTTAAATCCTCAGCCTTTATACTCTTAAAACCTTTATGGCCTAAGACTGACAAAGAGTGATGCTGTATTGTTACACACAGGGAGGCGTCCATTATCCCCTAAGTGATGTGCATGGTGATTTATCCAGGCAATTGCACCTGTCAGAACTGGAGAGCACGTCTCGGCACTTGCCCTGCCCTTCACTCTCACCACTTCCTGTGTGCTGATGTGTTTTGATGGCTGCTGTTGAGGACTTTGACAATTACCTCATATCCCTGGAAGCAATCCATAAAACCAGATTCTACTGTAGAACTGCATGAAAAGACTTCATTGAGTTTCTAATAAATCAGATGTGAGCAGTAGTAGTTAAGGAGATGCAGTTGGAATGGACCAATGGGGGGTGGGGGGAGTGGGTGCGGGACTGGAAGACGCGTTGAGATGGAACGAGAGAATCCGTTGACTTTCTCGGTGGAAGAGAAACTGTGGCATGGTAGACCAAACTGATTATGTATTTTATTAATAGTAAAGGCTTCAGGGGATAGAGTGCTACAGCATGATATGTAATAAAAATCTCTTTGCTGGAATTACTTTTCCTAGAAAACTGAGCTAAGAATAGATTTACATAGTTAGCTCTACACAAGTAATATGCCTTAAATGATCTCCAAACATTTTACAATAATTTTTATGATACAGTCCCCCTTTAGTTTATTAAATGGGATGTTTAAATGGGGACCACTCAGTCTCCTATAGTAGATTATTAAGAATCCTTAGCTAGCTGGCTATGATGATACGCATCTAGAGTCTCAGAACTTGGAAGACAGAGGCATGGGGATCATCCCAAGTTTGGGGGCAGACTGACGTACTCAGGAAGCCCCAGGATTAAGTAACCAGTGCTATAGACATTTCTGACACAAAAAAGATCCCCCAAAAAAATGAGGAGGGGAAAAGAATTTTTAGTTGAGCCCTAGGCAGGATGACACACCTGTAACAACAGAACATGGATATCAAGTGTTGATATCCCAAATTTTCAGGCATTTGCAGCTTCTTTTACTGACAAGACCACTGGTAATCTAGGCCCTATCACTACGGAAAACACAAACGAATGAAAGAACGAACGAATGAACGAACGAACGAACGAACGAACGAACATATGAATACTTCCTCTTCCTCCTCTGATGTTATACACATTTTAAACGGTATGACCTTTTCTCGGGGCTAGATTTCGCTTTTGTGGAATATAAGTCTTCACCGGTCCCTATAGGGTCGTGCTACTCCACAGGTATTTGGAGTGCCCTCCAAGTCACAGCATTCCTCCAGAACAATCCCATTCTCTTTCCTTTGCCCTCTGCTCAGGATTTGTGCAGAGAAGAAATTAAATTTTAAAAGGAGGTTGACACGGATTTTCTTGGAATATTACTAGAGTAGACTTTTTATTTAAGTCCAAAGAACATAATCTGAGTTTGTTCCTAGTGAAACGAGAACGAGAACGAGGTGGATTTAAAATATTACTAAGATAATAAGCTGTCATTGAACTTTGTCGGTGACAATGAGAGGAAACGCTTCCCCTGGGAAGTTTTTACGGCATTTATAATCCCACGAGGTGTAACAGTTCACTCTCCCAAACAGCGCGACTCTTCCAAAGCTTCACTTTACTTTTCCTTTAAAGGATTACTGCCCCCGCCCCCCCTCCAAATATTTAAAGAAAAGAATCTCGGGTCTGTGGAAAACTCACATTTTGGCTTGCAGGCTTTAAAAATCTATTTCCTTTTGGAATGGCACTGAATATATGAGAGAAGTTGACTAAATCAGTCAATTTATTAATTCTAATTCGAGGAAACTCTTTCTCTAGTATGCTTGAAAGAAAGATCAATGGCCCGATCTAAAGATCACCCCGGATAGCTCTGACATCATTTCTGCTTCAGTCGAAGCTTGTTATGGAGTTTTAAACTGAGGAGAGAAAGGTGACTGGCACAAGTGTGTGTATCTCCAACTGCCCCGCCCCAGTCCCAGTTACACCCTGTCCCAGCTACACCTATGTGACCGCACTGGGTCCTGGAGTCTGTCTTAGCTACGTTTCTGTAATAAAAGACGATGGCCAAAGCAACTTTGTGAAGAAAGGTTGCCTTTAGCTTCTGGTTCCAGAGAGATGGAGCTCAGTGATAACGTGGAGGCATGGCATGCAGGCTGGAGCGAGAAGCTGGCTGGCCCCTGATCACATTTTCACCCGAAAGCTGGAAGCAGAGCGCAAGAACCGGAAGTGAGAAGCAAGAACATTAGTGAGGCTATGAATCTTCAAAGTCCTCCTTCGGTGATGTATTTACTTCATCAAGGTGCCACCTTCTACAGATTTCATAACTGCTCTCAAGAGCACCACCAGTAGTGCCAAGTGTCAAAATACACGAGTCAGCCGAAGACATTTTTCATTCAGACAACCACAGGGCACCTACTTCACAGTGGAATCCTTTATAACGTTTGTTCTAGAGTGCCACCACCAGATGAACAAGAGTGATGCTAGAGCTGAGTCCCCTGCTCACCCCTGCGATGGTGCAGGCGAGCTGAGTCCCCTGCTCACCCTGCAATGGTGCTGGCGAGCCGAGTCCCCTGCTCACCCTGCAATGGTGCGGGCGAGCTGAGTCCCCTGCTCACCCTGCAATGGTGCGGGCGAGCTAAGTCCCCTGCTCACCCCTGCAATGGTGCGGGCGAGCTGAGTCCCCTGCTCATCACTGCGATGGTGCAGGGCAAGCTGAGTCCCCTGCTCACCACTGCGATGGTGCGATGATGCGGGGCAGCTGAGTCCCCTGCTCACCCTGCAATGGTGTGGCTTCAACCAGAGATTTCCCTAGGCAGCTCCTTCCATCAAATATGGATCATGTGTTCATTGATTACTAACAGTGGAGCCCAGTGTTCAAGAAATGCATAATTCATTGGTAACACAAAATGCTAAAACAGACATTCACAGTCCGGGGGGCCTGGAACAGGTCTGTAGGAAGTCATGCACCAAGGGAGACAGGACAGAGAACAATCTCCAGTTTCCCTTCTAACCCAGGGGACAGAAGCTAAAGTGTATTCAAGGAATTACAAATGTACTGTGTTGGGTTACACTTGGCTGTTCGTTTTTGATTATTAGATTAGTTGGCTTACATTTTCTTGATTGCGAGGACAGAAACTCAGTGTGCTCATCTACGAAATGTGGGAGATGATGAATACTGAGCTGGACATCTAGCCATTTACATGCTGGACATATTTAGCATTATTTATTATATAATAATATTATAACAGATATATATGTATAGATTTCTGTTCAATAGGTACACACACATATGTGCCATAGAGAGGTCATAAGGCATCCTTTACACTCTTCTTATGTTTCAATCATGGCTCTAACACAACTTGGATACACATGTACAAAACACAGTCACGCCTACGTATGCATATGTGACTTAGATTCACACGTTCAAACCTAACTTCCAAATACATAATAAAAGGGGAGGCTTTGCGAGGTATCAAGTCATGAAGGGATTACGGTCCTTACAATGGGGGAGTCAGAGACAGAGAGAGAGAGTGCCCTTCCTTCTGTCCTGTTGTGATCGAGTAGCGACAGTCATCTGTGAACTCCAACTCTCCTGCATCTTGATCTTAGACCGCACTGCTACCTGACTGTGTTAATGGTATTATTGCCCAAGCAGCAGGACGATGTTATGCATTGAATATAATACTGCTATATGGTTGAAATCTGTCTCAATGGAGCATATGAAGGGGCTGAGAGAATATCAGAGGAGACTGGACAGTGACTGGGTCACTGGCAAGATTCTGACAGGAGGCAGTTGGAGCTTGCAACTATCAGTCGGAGGATCACGTGGGGTCCTCTAGAGTACTTTATAAGAATGACAAACTGCACACCCCATTGCAGTTATGTGTCGCTGAGTGTTTATGGTCGGGACCCAAGGATTTGTAGTGTCGTTTAAATGATATTATTATTATTATTATTATTATTATTATTATTATTATTATTATACTGCAGGGTCTGTGTGAGGTCATAGGATGATTTTGTGGAGTCAATACTCTTCTTTCACTTTTGATTGGGTTCTGGAGAAGGAGCTCAGTTCCCCAGGCTTGTGTCTCATCCTCCTTTCTACCCTGAGCTATCTCACAGGTCAGGATTTACAGTTTTAAGTCATTGAGTGTAGTTAATTCAGAAGCTCAGTTGGGGATCCTCCAAACCAAGTCTGGGGGGATCTGAGCTTACCTCAGTAAGAGCCTCTGCAGTGTGGGAGAAATTTGGGAGTCCAGGAGATGAAGGGGCTGGGGGGTCCAGGAGATGAAGGGGGTGGGGGGGTCTAGGAGATGAAGGGGAGTAGGAGGGGGGAGAGGGAGCACGTGTAGAGGAGGCTCCTGCTGCCTCTCGAGATCTGTTCACAGACTTTTTTATTTTTATTAATAATTTTACTCGTTTACATTTCAAATGATATCCCCCTTCCTGGTTACCCCTCCATAAGCCCTCCCATCCCATCCCCTCTCTTTTTCCTCCCCTTTGCCTCTATGAGGGTGTTCTTCTACCCACTCACCCACTCCTGCCTCATAGCTCTAACCCTGGAGCACCAAGCCTCCCTTCCCTCCCATTGATGTCAGATAAGGCCATCCTCTGCTACATAGGTGGCCATGAATCCCTCCATGTGTACTCTTTGGTTGGTGGTTTAGTCCCTGGGTGGAACAGATGGTTGATATTGTTCTTATGGGGTTGCAATCCCCTTCATCTCCTTTAGTCTTTGTCCTATCTCTTCCATTGGGGTCCCCAAGAAGAGGCAGAGGGGAAAAAGGGGGAAGGAACAGATATTGGAAGGAACATGAGAGAATTACAGAGGGTCAGGAAACTGAATAGAAGCAAGTAGCAGAGGGGCATGGGGACTGGGATAGCCACTAGAAAGACCCAGACTCCAGCACAGCAAGAGGCTCCCAGGAGCCAATGATGATGAGTTTAGCCAAAATACCCAACCTACAAAGGGGAGATACAACCTGTAGAGATGACCTCCAGTAGACAAGCATGGCCACAGTTGAGGGATGGGGCTACCCATGCATCTCAAAATTTTAAGCTCGGAGCTATATTTTTTTTTAAATTTATTTTCTATATTGTTTGTTTACATTCCAAAGGCTTTCCCCTTTCCCAGTTACCCCCCACCATATGTCCCATAATTCCTCTACCCCCCATGCTATTCCCCAGTCTTCCCCCCCCCCGATTTCTCTGTTCTGGGTCTACAATACTGGATCCAATCTTTACAGGCCCAGGGTCCTCTTCTTTTTTTCTTCTTGAGAGTCATTTGACTTGCTAGTTGTGCCTTGAGTATTTAGGGCTTCTGGGCTCATTAATATCCACTTATCAGTGATTGCATTTCGTGTGTATTCTTTTGTGATTGGGTTAGCTCACTTAGGATGATAGGTTCCAGATCTAACCATTTACCTACAAATTGCATGAATTCATTATTTTTAATTGCTGAGTAGTACTCCATTGTATAAATATACCACATTTTCTGTATCCATTCCTCTTTTGAGGGATATCTGGGCTCCTTCCAATTTCTGGCTATTATAAACAAGGCTACTATAAACATAGTGGAGCATGTGTCTTTATTGCATGCAGGGGAATCCTCTGGGTATATGCCCAGGAGTGGTATGCCAGGGTCCTCTGGGAGTGGCATGCCCAATTTTCTGAGGAACCGCCACACTGATTTCCAGAGCGGTTTTACCATTTTGCAATCCCACCAACAGTGGAGGAGTGTTCCTCTTTCTCCACATCCTCGCCAGCACTTGTTGTCTCTCGAGTTTTTAATCTTAGCCATTCTGACTGGAGTGAGGTGGAATCTCAGGGTTGTTTTGATTTGCATTTCCCTGATGACTAATGATGTTGAACATCTCTTAAGGTGTTTCTCGGCCATCCGAATTTCTTCTGGTGAAAATTCTTTGTTTAGCTCTGTACCCCATTTTTTGATAGGGTTATTTGGTTCTTTGGGGTCTAACTTCAATATAGTAAAAATGGCCATCTTGCCAAAAGCAATCTACAGATTCAATGCAATCCCCATCAAAATCCCAAATCAATTCTTCATAGATCTAGAAAGAGCAATTCTCAAATTCATCTGGAGCAACAAAAAACCCAGGATAGCTAAAACTATTCTCAACAATAAAAGGACTTCTGGGGGAATCAATATCCCTGACCTCAAGCAGTACTACAAAGCAATTGTGTTAAAAACTGCATGGTATTGGTACAGCAACAGGCAGGTAGATCAATGGAATAGGATTGAAGACCCAGAAATGAACCCACAGACTTATGGTTACTTGATCTTTGATAAAGGAGCCACAACCATCCAGTGGTAAAAAGATAGCCTTTTCAACAAATGGTGCTGGTTCAACTGGAGGTCAACCTGCAGAAGAATGCGAATTGACCCACTCTTATCTCCTTGTACTAAGATCAACTCCAAGTGGATCAAGGACCTCCACATAAAACCAGACACACTGAAACTATTAGAAAAGAAACTTGGGAAGACCCTGGAGGACATGGGCACAGGGGTAAAGTTCCTGAACAGAACACCAATAGCTTATGCTCTAAGATCAAGAATTGACAAATGGGACCTCATAAAATTACAAAGTTTCTGTAAGGCAAAGGACACTGTCAGAAGGACAAAACGGCAACCAACAAAGTGGGAAAAGATCTTCACCAACCCCACATCCGACAGAGGGCTAATATCCAATATATACGGAGCTATCTTTTTAAAGGCCTCCTCTTGAAGGAGTAAAAGGAGAGAACAAATGAATGGCCACCAACTCCATTTGGACAGGACTTTTCAAACAGGCAAACGTAAGAAAGCACTGTGCCGCGTTTAAGCACCCAGGCATGGCGACTTCCAGGAGTGTGCAGAATGACGTGCGCCCGTCACGTTTTCTCATTCCTGCGTGTAGAAAATGACACCTGTTTCATCACAGTGATCAAAACAAAGATCTGGGAAATCTTTGTGAAGGAGCGTTCACATAGTACAAGTCTCATTGGAAACCACTTTTTACATTTTCCTGGAAACTTGCCTTTTCATAGACTCTTTACTAGATAAGTAAAATAACATTTACTTAAATGGTTAACATGACAAGAGTGGCAGCTTAAACTTTTAGTCAAAACTTTAAAAGTTGGATTGTTAGGCAATACAAGAGAATTATCATGAAAACTAACAAGTGCCTTACAAATTATGGGTGCTGCATAAATGTTTTTTTTGAATCAAAACCATCACTTTTGATTGATCCTACAGTGTTCTAGCTAAATTATTTATTTTATAAGTATAGAGATAGTCGAATGTCAACACACTATTTTATTATATGTTCTTATGGTGTGTTCGGCACTGCTTTGATCACTGAGCCCTCTGAGAACTCCTTCTTCACAAGTCAGAAACTGAGGATTAATTTTAAGATTGACTTAAAACTGTTTAAATTGAGCTGTTGCGAGCCTGGCAGCACACGGGGGCTGGTGTAACGCACTCCCCGTGGACAGGACTTGTCCGACATGAGACTGCGTAAATGACGGCACGGACACACAGCATCAATAACACTTTCCACCATCATTAAAGTCATGCTCTACAGGTGCCTTGGTGCTGTCAGTACAGCAGTGTCTCAGGCTAATTGACAAAAGGTAATTTGCCAAAGAGTAGGTGATTTGCAAAATGGCATGTGCAATATTAACTCAATTAAAAGCTACACACCGTAATAATGTATGCAGAGCGTTAAAATAATAAAATATTAGCACTTTTATTTCTCCAGTGACAAACTGGCGAATGGTAATTATTTTATTCTTTATATTCTCTACATTCTCCGTAACCGAGAAGCACCCAAATCACAATGACAGGAAAGTATTCAAAGTATAATGGCTGTTTACATAAGTACATAGCAGGCTTCTATTTAATTTAATTTTTGAGAATTTCACATGAATATTGTATTTCTGCCACTTCCAGCTTTCACTGTCTCCCAACTTCTGTGTTCCCCTAACTCTCTAGTGCAGTAACTACTTTTGTAACACAGGTACACACACAAACACACACACACATATACAAACACACATATACACATACTCATACGCACATACACACACATGCATACACAAGCACACATACACACTCATACACACATACATATACAAACACATACATACACACATACACACATATGCACATACATACACAAACAAACTCACTCATACACACACATACTAACACACATACAAACACATACACACATATGCACACACATACACACACAAACTCCCTCATACACACACATACTAACACACATACAAACACATACACACATGAGCACACACACACAAACTCACACACACACACACACACACACACATCCACATCCATAAGTGCTCACACACGCATGCACACTACCTTACCTACTCTATTCTGTGTTGCTCTGTCACTTATATGTCCACCTGTTTAGTCTTGACCACGGATATCAAGGGCTTGTTCCTGCAAGAACCCTAATTCTTTATCTTTCCATAATTGACTACCTGTATTTCCTCATGTAGGGGCGGGGCCTTGTGAACTGTCCCCATCCACATTGTACAGTATTATATAGTTCTTACTTATATTCCATTGACCAAGTTGTAAAATGTGCCCAAATTTCTATTTCAATGTTCTACACTTTTTTTACGACTTCTCTACATTCTCACTGAAGATTATACTGATCTTATTTCATTTTTTTGTTCAAAATTTTCTTTTGTTAGAAATTTATTTAACTCGTGTCTACATCTATGTTTGTGCACCACTGAGGTCAGAGGTCAGAGGAATGCATCAGATCCCTGGGAACTAGAGTTCTCAAGGCTTGCGAGCCACCAGGGAACCAAACCTGAGGTTCCTCTGGAAGAGCAGTCAGAGAATAAAGTTAATGATGGAATTGTAATTCGGTTATGAATTATTAGCAACGTCAAAGTTAAATTTCATACTTAGTCAATTTATTAGATGTTACTCAATAACACAAAGAAGAATGAGGGAGCAGATGAGGATGCAGCTCCGTTCACATAATTCTCGGAACACTGCCCGGAGTTATTCCTGAGCACAAGATCTGACCTTATGCTTCACGATGCCAGGCTTGCCAGGACTCCCTGCTGAGACGCTCCCATCCCCCCAGACCATTAATATGCCTTAAAAATACTCTGCTATTTGCAGAGGGAAAGGTAAAATCAATCAGTGGAAAAAGTCCAAGCCACTTTATTGAGGTATGTGGGGGATTCAATTTGTCCTAAGTCCATTCCTCCTGTGTAAGAGAGTCTCAGATATTCAGATAACCACATGGTCATTGAAACAAAAGGGAGACATTCTCTGGCCTGGTATGGCCTTAGCATTCTAGAGTCAGAATAAGCAAAGTATGGAAATAACAAAGTATGGAAAACTTCTGGAAAGTACACCTCTACTAAAAGTTCCACCTTCTAAGGAAGAGCGAAATGATAGCCAAGTCCATTCTGATACCTTGGGCCATGAAGTAGTCACATGACCAGAATAGCAGAACCACATACAGAATGACACAGGTTTTGTGAGTTACAGCATTCCAGTGTCCCGACTTTGTACTGACAAGTGGTGGATCCCTTTCACTTGACAGAAATACATTTTATTTTGATATGCCTGCTATTACTTTCATTTTTATTTTATGTAAAACTATGAAAAGACGAGAAAAATTTATTAAATAGAAAAGTGACGGGGTCTGTATCAAATTTTACTGAACTCACAGGCAGTTACTTAAGAGACTTTTCCATTTATAAATAAATAACATTTTTACTTTTTTGCTAATATTTGTAGTGGTGATGATTAAATCTTTCCTTCAGTAGATACAACTTAGGAATGGTTCATTTTCTATTACTACGGTCTCCTAGAATCAAGAAAATTGTATCTGAGGAGTCTTTAATAAACATCAGTTACATGTGGTTTTCCTTGCATCATTTACGGTGAGCTTAGTTTTGAAACACAAACATCACCATCTTTTAAGGAGAGCATTCCACCAAATTTGAATTTGAGTATTTCTTCACTGCAAGGAGTAATTTTTCCAAATGTGTTTAATGAGTGCACTGTGCAAAGCAAATGGATTTTTGATGTCTGAGAACCTTTTCCAAATCTTTGATTCATTTTGGTTGTGGGGCGTTCCATTAAGACAGGGATAAAGATGGAGTGAAGAGCTTTACCACGTACGCGAAGTCCTCGTCATACATGAAATAATGCTCAAAGTCAAGTCAGAATGTTTACAGGAAGAAAAATAGCTTCGACCGCCTCCGTGATTCTGACACCTCATAGCTCCGTCTTGAAGTGTGTTTCTGGAAGCTTCGGAAGCCAATCAATACACCAGAGTTGAACCTGGACTTACGACGAGCCCAGCACTACTTTGAGCTTCACACATGTGGCGCCATTGTGGCAGCTTCTGATATATATAATTTTTCAACACCCCAACAAAATTATTGCAATAGTCTCTATACTTCCAAATGAATTATTGAAATGTTTATTTTGTTTCTTTTTAAGGTGTTATTCGTTTGTGTCTCTTATGGGGGAAAACATCCCATTTCAGAAAAACAAACAGAGGAGCAAACAAACAGTAAAATCCATTTGTTGCTAATATCACAAACCTGGAGTAGTTTGTGGACCAAAGAGCCAGCCACTCACTCTCTGGGTTTCTCATCTTTCAGAGCTTCTGAGACAGGTTTTGACTGTTAATATGCATAATCTGCCATGAAAAATCTGAAGAACCTACAAATGCCCAGAGAGGTTCAACATCGCCAACCTGGAGGCTTCCCCCATGTTTATCACATTTGGAAACTGCATAGCCGCTCTCACCTTAGGGTGGGTTACAACTTAGTAAGCCCATTGAGGCAAACATGCTATAAGATAAAAGGGCATTGAAAACATCACCCCAGGGAGCACAGTTTATCCAGACCAGCCTTAAGCATGTTCATATGATTTGCATTTGCAGATGGCCACCCAGCAATGTCCCCTAATTATATAAGCTGTTAGTATTGTCTGTGATGTGACACTTTTTCTTTGACTGAAAGTAGAAAACAGAATGTGTTTATGGCAGATTTTACTCATGGTAAATGTAGAGGTGTAATACCTTTGCTAAAATTTTTTGCACCTATGTAAGATCCATTAGTTTATTCAGTTATTGATTGACCCTAGCCACCAACTATATGATATGATCCAGTTTGGTGATCAGAGAAAAAAAATGGCTGGGCAGTGGTGACACATGCCTTTAATCCCAGCACTTAGGAGGCAGAGGCAGGCAGATTCTGAGTTCAAAGCCAGCCTGGTCTACAGAGTGAGGTCCAGGACAGCCAGGGCTACAGAGAAATCCTGTCTAAAAAGAGAAAGAAAGAAAGAAAGAAAGAAAGAAAGAAAGAAAGAAAGAAAGAAAGGAAGGAAGGAAGGAAGGAAGGAAAGAAAAGAAAAGAAAAGAAAAGAAAAAAGAAAAGAAAAGAAAAGAAAAGAAAAGAAAAGAAAAGAAAAGAAAAGAAAAGAAAAGAAAAGAAAAGAAAAGAAAAGTATGGAGTCAGATTGTCACTATTTCCAAGACTGGCCTAAACTTACCACCCTCCTGTGTCAGCCTCCTCAGTGTTGGGATCCAGTCATGTGACACCAACTTCTTGCTGGTATGGGATTTACTTGTTCACAAATTCTACTCGGAGGTTACCTCACAATGTGACAGGGTAATCTGAAATTTCAACCTCATCTTTATAAGTCTATACTGCAGAATGAGCAACTATCCATCATATAGATCTCTTCAGATAGTGGTAAGAATTGGATTTCCTAAATATAGATACCCTTAATAGCCTATCCAACAGCCTTTTACATGTGACCATGAGAACTGGAGATGCCTTCGGGGAATGGGAACAGAGTGCCTTTGCATAAATCCATCTCATCACCTTTAATAGAGGTAGTAATGTTGAAGGAAAAAAACCAAGCTTTACATGTTCAGTCAGGACATTTTTCACTTTGTAGCCTGTGGGAGGCAATATCTGATTTTTTTTCCTATGTAACCTATTACTATTTGGGGCTTCTCATGACTAGATTATATCTAACCCTTAATTAATTTGATGGGCTTGGATGGAAAGCACTTAGGAGAGAGAATCAAAGACCACAAGTTCTGTCTTTTTACTGCTAGAGAAAAGAATTTTGCAAGTAATGATAGATAGAGGAATTAAATAATTTGGTTAGTATCTTAAAATCATCTTTTCAATTAAAGTAACAAGCCACGCCAACGAGAAACCTTCCATCCCTTCTTTCTTGGCCTCCTGCAGACAGCAGACGAGCAAGTTTTCCATGACTCTCGGCCTCCAGAGGGCAAGTTCAAACATCTGGAACCAATCTCGCTGCACTAGGATTTCCTGTCTGTCTCCTCTCTTAGAATTTGATCATGGATAGGGATTGCATTTTTTGAATCCCATTGACTAACAATAAGTATATATTTCATATTTTCCTTGTGGGAAAAACTTTTAGTTTCAAGCTTGGGAGATTATGGGTCCCATGAGCACAGGATGAAAATTAGAAATTCTGAGGAGCAAGTCAGCTCTTCCTCAGCAGCACAGAGCATTTCTCTTCAGTTGCACTCACCCCCGTGTGAATGCATACCCATGGATTTTACTCTGGGAATTCAGCACACTGAGAAGGGAATTGGCAGCACAGTCATCGTTTTTTAGGGAAAAAAGAAGAAAAGGAAGAGACCCTTTCCTACCCATTCTTTTTCGAATGAACAGTAATAAAATAAAAAGGGACACTATTGAAGACAATGATTGCAAATGCAGTGGCTCGGCCACCATTTCTAAGTCTTTAGTGTAAATAGGCACTACGGAGTGTGACAGCCAGAGTTAGTAACAAACAACACGTGACTGTAAAATGGCTCGGAGAGAAAATGGAAGGCTGTGCTATTTTTACATTAGCTCAAGTGCTTTTTTTGTTTGGGATCCACAGAGATTTGGGAATGAAAAAGGCTTGGGTTGGTGAATGAGTGTTGGAAAGCCGAGTTAAGCCAGGCTGCAGCAAGAAGCATCCAGAGTTCACTCTTGTTTCAGCTGCAGAAAATTACGTAAATAGCTGTAGCGTTTTCCTTAATAAATTCCATTTCTTGTACTACTGACATGATTAGAATATAAAATCGAAAATTAAGTTTCCCCAAGTTTGTTATTTTTAAACAAACTTTAATTCTTCACAAGTTAAGAAATCTCCCTTCCCCTTACCCATAGAAAAGGACAAACATTTGGATAATTAACTCCCCCACTGAATGGCAAAGTTAAAGACCTTTCAGATTTTTAAAAATCGGGATATTTTGTATTTGCCTAGAAAATAGCTATGCACTTGAGAAACGTTAAGTTCTTGCAAAGAAACTTCCACAATGGTCTCATCAGATAAGAAATGGCAATTAACACGTGCTCAGAAATAGCTACATGTTCTATAATAAAGCAGAAGGATCCCTGTGAAATCAGTGATCAAAGATAATAAGGAGTCCAAACTTGAGAGATGAAGACTTTTCAAGATATTTTAAATGGGTCTAAAATTCAGATATGTGGGTGGTTTTTTTTAAGAGCATAATTAGATTTTATTCTTAGTGCAAATCAAACAAGAGAACGAAATATTTGAGGTAATAAAAATAGCTACTAGGGAGATTTTGGTTTGCGCACACTGTCTCTGGTCAAATCTCTTAGTGGGAGGCACTGGAACGGAGATTCTCTTATGACTTGTATAATAAGAGCCTCCCCAAGCGACAGCCTGAGGAAAGCGAGATGATACCGGGTAAGGAACGAGACCGAGGAAGCACAGAGCTGCTGACCACACGTGGAACTCAATAGCATGAACTGTGTGTTCCAGGGTAAAGCCCATTTTGAGGCAAAAGGCCAGCCATGCTCACTCCAATGATGGATGCAGGTTTCAAGTGAAGGGCTCATCTCTACCAAAAGCTGTGGCTAGAGGTTCTGAAAATACCAGTATTGAAGGGAACCTTGAAAAGTATCAGACATAGCTACCCAATCAAGCACGGTGTCTATTTTACGTACTGAGAACGCCAGTTTGCTGTGCACAGTTTGACTTCCTCATGGGAAGCCGTTAAGTATCGATAGCCCAGCATCCCTTTATCCACTATTCAAAGGGAAATCAAAAAGGATTGTCAAAGCAAAAAAAAAAAAAAAAAAAAGAAAAGAAAAAAAAAAAAGAAAAAAAAAACCCCACCATTTTCTGGTTCAGAAAAAACAAACTGACAGTTTGTTTAAAACCTTAAACTTCAGAGGAGAGGCTGTTTTCAATTGATTTGATTATCTATCTGCACCAGGGCCATATGGGTAACTTGTCTACACTGATATTTAAAAATTCCCTATGGTAGCAACCCATGGAAAGCAGAACGTCCCAGCTGGCAGAGGCACAGGCTGCCAATGTCGTGGTTTTTATGCAAGTGTTGTAACAATATTCCCAGCCTTCCATTTGTTCTGCGAGGAAATCTTAAGATCTTTCTTGGGCCGAATCCATTTGGCACGGTGTAGAAAGAGCTTTCCTGCAGCCGGGACGGGAGTTCCACGAGCTCGGATGTGAGCCGTTCAAGTGTGCCACAGCTCTCCTTGGCTTTCCCACTTATAAATCGAGACGGTTGCAGTGTATCCTACGTCAACGGATGTTGTTGTTTTTTAAGTCTTCTCATTCTGAGAGGTTAGTTTGGTCTATGCAGTTTATTTTAGTCAGTGTTTCTTAAACAGATTAGATTCCATGCCATGAATCCTAGTCCCCCCAAGCCTGGGCTTCTCGGCAATCTGTAACTGGTCTATGAAAAGATAGATTTTCCTCCCTTCTTTTAGTTCTCAATTTTTATGGACCATTTGTTCCTCTGCAATGCCGATTGCTGCCACAAGGGACGATTTGATCTGTAGGCTTGATGGGACGTCAAATGTCCTCTTCAAGGTGAGGTCATTGATTTCCCAGCAAGCACCGCGTCAATGGCAGGTGTCTATGGAAGTTTCCACATGCTGACTTCCGTTTTTGTAATTAACTGTGGTGTAGACTAGTAAGTTTACTGAGCAGTCTGAATTGGACAGTCCTCTCCAAGTAGCATGAATGTAGGATTATTAATTTATTACTCGAGAAATGAAAAGGAACAATGAAAATCACCCTCATTATTCATCTCAATGACCATCAGAAGTTGAGTAGTCCACCAGGATGTCTAACATGATAGGTAGTAGTGGTAGCCCACGGATATTTGTACTTAAACATAAATTAGCTAAGGTGAAACATTGAGTCACACTGTAAGAGCATTCATTGCTTTGTAACTGCTGCATCCTGCCCTTGGTTCATGACGTCTTTTCCACTTCTGTGTCAATAGCAAGTGAAGTCTCTTCTGCTGTTAAGGATTCTTGTGATCATAGTGGTACAAACATTACCCCATGATTTGGGATAATCTCTCTGAGCTAAATCATCTAATCCCAGCAGAGGCAAGCTGATGTCTGTGAATTCAAGGCCAGCCAGATCTACACAGTAAGCTCCAGGCTAGCCAATGCTATATGCAATGACGCCCTATCTCAAAGAAATAAATAACAAAATTAGGACCGGATTGTCCGCTTTCATGCTGAGTAATTAAGAAGGCAGAAGGAAAGCAAAGTATAAATGCATTAATATGTTTACAGGCAGCTGTACAAACTATCTTATGTGAAGACAGTTAAGCTCCAGGTTTCCAAACCACATGAGCAATGCCTCCAAAACTATATGGAAATCATGAATGCGAGGGCAGTTCACAAGACAGGCAAGAGTAGGTTCTAGTGCTGAGAATAAAGTGCAAAGAAAACCACAAAGAATATGAGTGCTTTAATCGTAAGTTTTTCTAACACCTTTTAATATCATCAGCAGATGATATCAATAGGTTGTGTTTTATTATTCCTTATTCTATTATCATACTATTCTCAGTTAGCTTTGTCATGCATCAAAGAGAAAAGCAGCACAGGAGAGAAATAAGTAATGTGAAAAACATGCTCACATTAATATACAAATATATACAGAAAGACATACATATACATTAATATACAGATGCAAATACATACATACATACATATATATGTGTATATATATATATATATATATACACACACACACACACACAATACAGGCATATACATACATACCCAGACATATACACAGAGACATATACACACACACAGACACACACACACAGACACACAGACACACACACACACACACACACACACACACACACATATATATATATATACACACACACACACACATATACTTGACAAATCTTAGAACTAAACTTGTGTGGAGTGACAACACAAGCTTTCACAACTTTAAACAAGAAAGCCACAGCCCAGGGAGGTGTGGAGAGTCACTAACTGATCATGTCATGAGACCAGCACATTGATCACCTCCATCTCCTTCCCTTTCAGGAAACCAATTCCAAACAATGAACTTGCCGTTTCTGGATTATTTACTACTACTTCTAACACAATTAGAGCAGGGCTGGAGAGGTGACTCAAGGAGCAGGACACTTGCTGCACAAGCTTGGGTAATTGCCTTCAGATGCCTTTTAACTGTGTAACAGCTGGGCTCACGGGCCAGCTAGTCTGCAAACACTGAACTTCAAACGCAGTTTGGACACCCTGCCTAACAGGATGTATGAGGCAATAGAGGAAGAGATCCTAACATCAGCCTTTGGTCTCTACATGTGCCCACACTCATGTATTCACATGTGTAGATCACATATATACAATATATGTATGTGTATATGTATATGATGTATATGTGTATGTGTATGTATGCACAAACAGAAGTACAGAAGTAAAAACAATGATAAGCAAACAGTCTATGGGAGTGGCCAGCATCTGGTGACTTTAGTGGTTTTAAGAGGCAGCTAAAAGCCAAATAATAAAAATAATGAGAACCCACAAGTACAACAATTGGACACCTACCTCTGCTCAAATGAACTCTGGATGTCTGTTTTCAAAAGTACAAATTCATGTCTCACCAACTGTAGTCTAGGGTCTCTGATTTATTTTAATTTACCAGAACGCTCTGTATTTGCTACAAGGGGAGTGGGGAGGAAGCACTATTAGAGACCATTAAAACGTCTTGTTTAGATTCTTGCGCTGTTTCTGATTTGGGGCATTAAAACCAAACTGGAAACATGGTTATGCTAATTCCGGGTAATTAGGAGCCCACAGGCTGGCAAACAGCGTCTTGGGACAAGCTAAGGCTGCAGGTGCTCATCTCCGTCTTGGCATAAGCGCCAGGGTTCCCTGAGAGCACGTGCACGTGTGAGAGTCAGCGGCTCCCACCAGGGAGGGGCTACCATGCGCATCCACACCCAGCCTCCTACGCCGTCCAGGGAAGGGCTCCAGCAATGGAAAGCCCCTCACCCATTTCTTCTCCTATTTCTCTTCAAATTGTGCATTACACTTTCAGGCAGTCATATTAGTTTGAGTCATTTGACCTTTTATTTTCATACAAAGATGTGTATTTTCTTTATATATTTATGTAGTCATCTGTGTTTTGTTTTCCAAAAGCCTCCTGTTTTCAATTATGAATGATCAGCATGGTTAAAATTATACAACAAGCTCAACAAACCATCAAAAGTCTACATTTTGAACTAGAAGGGCTATAATTAGCATGTTTAATAATATTCACAAGAAGTGCATTAAAATGCATATCAGATTTGATGGGTCTTATCACAAATGAATGAACACTCTAATATGCCAGGACAATGGAGTTTAATGGTGTCTGAGGAGTCAGGGAGAGAATATATTTCTGAGTTGAATGCATGTGAACTGTCAGGGCAGAAAAAAGGACAGCTCAGTTGGCTCTGTTGAGGAGTGCTGGACTCCTAGGAGGGCCGCCTGAAAATTACATTTAATATGCTAACACTATTAGGAGAATATTTCTATTCTTCCCATAAAGGTCTTGCTAACAGTAATTAAATTTTAAGACAGTCAGATCTGGAAAGGAATAAAAAATACAGTGAAAATCCGATTACAGCGGCTGTGGGAGACCGTTCCCCCTTCAAATACTAATTAAAAAAATTGAATTTTGGCTACCCAGGGACACTAACTCTGGCCATATCTATATTAAATTACACCTGGTCACACCTAAGTTCTTAAAATTCTAATACATTGAACATCAAAACGCCTTGGACTTGAGAAATATGTAAATGGCGCCCTGCACGTACACTTTCTCACACCAGTGGTCACACTCAGGGTGAAAAGCCAAAGAAACAACCCAGGGTCAGACAACGATGTTGCACTGAGCCGGCTGAAGCAGGCGCAGGCAGCTGTTCCAAGGCCCTCACATGTGTGGCAGCACCGTGCCTACCGGATCTTCAGTTAGGATGATTTTCGCTTTGCTACCAAAGTCCCTGGCCCAGATCTATCTCGCGGGATCTATTGATACTCATCTGTTCATCTCTGGCACCATCTAGTCTCATTCTGAAATAACTTAAGAGCAATATGGCGGCCATTACTGCACCATACAGTGTGGTTCTACAAAGTTCCTTTCAAATGGAAGCTACCAGTGTTTGTTTTTAAGCCTGGGTTATTATGAACCAATAATGAATACCCAAAATAAAATTCTGAAAAAAATGAAAACAATAAAACTCACACCTATTAGTGAGTTCTTTTTTATTTTATTTTATTTTTTTGAAATTTATCTGTCAATAGGTTTGTAAGGAATTGCACAGAAAAACAAACCATACATTTAGGAAAGAAAGAAAACAAAATAAAGCTGATTAAATCTTAATAAGCTAAAACTCATGTCCTAAATATGCATTTTGTTAAGCAAAGAAAACAGAAAATGTATAGCATTTCATTTTATAATGTATTACTGAAATGTATTTTCTTTCATGAATATGTGTTTTAACTGACTTATTGTCAATAAAAACATCAGTTGTCAATAAAATTTATTTTATTTCACATCATTTAATATTTTTTATTTTGTTATGGACACTTTAATAAATTATCTTACTTTAATAAATTAATCAATTATCTTTGGTAAGATTCTAACATGATGTTTAAGCAAAGGATGTAAAGGTTATACTATTAGTCATCTTTTGAAATTTAGGGTAGGTTTTATTGATCAGTGATCTTTAGAGTTTTAAAATCTGATTGTGGAGTCCTGACCCTAGAATTCCTGATTCAACAGGTCCACAGTAAGAGCTGAAGTTATAACCAACCCATGAGGGTGGGGTGGCTGTCCTGGGGAACAAACTTTGAGAACCCCCTGCATGAAAGGAACATCCACTGGCTTTCAAGTTGGAAAGAAAGCTTACCTGACTCTGTAAATGCCAGCTTTATAATCTTAGAACATACTGAAGCTTGCTTTTTTCCATCTGAAAAATCGTGATAAAAGCAGCACTTTCATTACAGGATCTTTGTATAGACTTAAAGGAGAAAAATGCAGAATCTCTTAGAATATAGTAAAAGTCCAATGATAATTAGCTTCTATTCTGAATATAATAAATGGACTAAAAGGAAATTTTCCATATGCATCTTTTGTGGTGCCTCTTTCCTGTAAGAGGAGTATATATAGCCAAAAAAGAATATTTTGTCTTTATTTTAGAAATGAACATTAAATGTATTAACAAGCTATTCTAATAAAGTAGTCTAAGTTCCATGTTGATATTAAAACTGCTTGCCACATGGACATGTTTTAAAATTTAATTATTATGCATTGACAATAGAGTGTAACCTACATTTTTTAGTTTTAATAGTCACATATAATAAATTAATATGTTATAGAAATTTTGATAGCACTACAGTCATATGGAACAAAGCATTAGAATAGTAAACTTTATATATCATTATTTCTACATTTCTGGTAAACAGACACATTGTTTTGGCCTGTTCTCTGTATTCTAGAAGTTTTGTATTTAGCTCATAAATGGGTATAATCTTTTAATCCACCTCGGAACAAATGGCTTGTAAGAATCATGTATCCTCAAGACACTCTGCTGCTAAGTAACTTCTCTACACAAAGAGAACTAAGAGAGCATATGTGCACTGCAGAAGGGCACATTTGGAGAAGTTTAGCTTCTCTTTTGGACCCCTGGACATGCCAATGACCTTGGCTTGACAATAGAAAACAGTATTTAAGTAGCAAGAGACCAAGCTCTTCTGGCGCCAGGTGTAGCACTCGTAACCGATGCGTATGGAAGGATTCAGAGCTACTGTTGGGAAGACACTTGCCGCCCCTCCAGCCCCCGCTGCACAGAGGGATGGACAGAGTGCGTGCTCTGAAAGCACGTCATTCTTTCTTGGATCATGTGCCCCCTTAAGAGCCTGGTGAGGGCCACAGATGCTCTTCCTCACCAAGGGCACATGTGGAAGACTTGCACGACTCTACAGGAGATTCCATTGTCTCTCTGATCTTTGACATCTGGATTTCAGAAGTTAACTGCCAATAACTGGAACAAGATAGATAAGTGAGAGATGGCCTCGCCTGATCTTCAGATATACTCTTATTTTTGTACATCTTCTTTCTTTCCCCTGGTATTATTTTAAGCATTTCACTCTATGTCTATGCTGTTTCACCATAAGTGAAATCAAACTATCTTTTTTTAATAAATAGAAAATTATAGCTATGTGGAAAGTCATGTTGGCAGAATTAACTAAACTTTTCATCTTATCTGGGCAAAGGGGCTACTATCAGTGTTTTGGATCTTCACAAGTTTTCCAAAATCATTTTCTACTTGGAAGGAACAGTAATAAGATGCTGTAGGATTGAGCATGTTTGTATATGATGTATGTATGTATATATGTATATATTTGTGTGTGTATGTATATATGTATGTATGTATTTGTGTGTGTATGTATGTATGTAGGATATGAAATTATGTGTATGTCTGGGGATACATGTGGGCCACAGTATGCATATGGCACTCACCTTCTTTGTTTGACTAGGATCTTTTTGTTGCTAATTACTGTGTGTTACAGGCTTGCTAGCCCAGGTATTTCCAGGGATTATTTTATTTCTTTTTTACCTCACAGTGGAATCACTCATATGACACATGTATGCTACTGCATGTACTTGCATGCAGGTTCTGGGCATTCAGGTTCAAGTCCTCAAGCCTGTGTGGCAAATGCTATACACAAAAGCATCACGTGCATTCTAGGATGAAGCAACAGAAAATGCTGTACCACACCTGGGAAGCTGGAAAGTCCAACTTTAGGTTGCAAAGCACCTCTACACATAATTCTGTGAGCTTCCCTATTTCCCAGCTAATGAGTACCCTTTGTGTTTATAAAAACCCCAAGACTTTTCACGTTTTTTTTCCAGAGAAACAAAATAACCCTGAATGAAAACTCAATCTATATAAAAATCTATAAATCCAGTACCTGAAGAAACCACTCAGCTATGGGTTAGATAACACCTCTGACCCCATGGTATGGCCCCCTGCCTAGTGACTGTGCCCCAGTGTTTTTATCTTTAACATTGAGATCTAACCTGACTTCATAGATTGGGCACCATGCTAGACGTAAAGGTACTAACATCAAGTCAGCAGCCATGCGGAAACTGGGAAGCTCATTCTGGTTGTTCAGGTCAGAGAGAGACCTGGACCATCCTCAGGCACAAAAGGCTGAAAAATCAGATAGTATTTGGACTCCAACCTGGACAGAAGTGTTGTCTTGGCTCACAGATGAAGCCACCAAAGGCCTGTCCAATCACACAGATTAGGCAAATGAAGTCTGGCTGCAAAATGGTAGGCTCTCCCCAAGCACACTTCGCTCAGGATTGGCAAGATTTATTAGCCATCAGCTATCAAACGTGATACAGCAGCTCTCTAGGGCGGGTCTACTGGATGAAGGCAGAAATAAATAAAGGTCTCCATTGATCCCGTTGAGCAAATAAAAGGCTCTTTACATCTCTTTACCTTTACATATAGAATGGTGCTCAATCTATGAAGTCAGGTTAGATCTCAATGTTAAAGATTAAAAACACTGGGGCACAGTCACTGGGCAGGGAACCACACCATGGGGTCAGAGGTGTTATCTAACCCATAGCTGAGTGGTTTCTTCAGCTACTGGTCTCTTTGCTTGGGATGTCAATGTTCTTCAAGCTTCCCACCAAGAAGCAAGCTTGCCAAGGAAGACAAAAGCCACATGATTTCCATTTTTCTGAGCTGAATTCAGCATCCATGTTCATTTATGCTGTGCTATGGGAAGAAGCCAGTTCTGTAGGGTCCCATTGATCTTCAGTCAGTACTTTACCTTCGGTGGGATTGTTCATGATGGCGGGATATTTTTTCTTCCAAGTATAAAATTCAATGACAGTATATAAAGTATTTTAATGATATTCAGCATCGTGTGTGTCACAGAGGGTGCATGCTTCTAACTAGCAACTCCCAGGTCTTTAAAAAGATGCCCAACAGTAGGGAGAGAGAACTTATAGAGCCCACCTCCAGCAGGAAGACAGGGCATCAAGTGAGGAAGGGGGCATCGCACAGTCACAACCCTAACCCATAAGTGTTCCTGTCTGAAAGAATTACAGGGATGGAAATGGAGAGGAGCCTGAGGAAAAGAAGGTCCATCGACAAGTGCAAAGTGGGATCCAGCTCAAGGGGAGGTCCCAAGGCCTGACACTACTACTGAGGCTATGGAGCGCTCACAAAAAGGGATCTAGCATGCCCACACTCCCGAAGACCCATCAGGCAGCTGAAAGAGTCAGAAGCACTGATTCCTGTTGTTGAATTAGAGAAGGCTGGATGAAGCTGAAGAGGAGGGAGCCCCTGTAGAGGACCAGTAATCTCAACCTGGACCTCCGAGATCTCTCAAACCCTGGACCACCAAACAGGCAGCACACACCAGCTGAGGCCCCCAACACACATACAGTAGAGGACTTCCGGGTCTGTGTTCATTCAGAGATGATGCACCTAACCCTCAAGAGACTCCGAGAACCCAAGGAGTTCAGAGATCAGGTGGGGTGGTGGGTGGGGACAAAACACAAGAAGACAGGGGGTAGGGAGGAGGTATGGGATGTGGAACAGTTAGAGGGTGGACAGGGGTGGGGGGAATAAAATATGGAGCGGGAAAAATTAATTAATCAATTAATAGAAAAAGTTGCATATTAAAACTTCATTAGTAATCTCCTGCTTGTGTTTAGGCAAATAAACCCAAGCAGGGTTTAGGTCCAGGGAAAATAAAATATTTGAGATTGGTAAAGAAACTTTGCAAAGTTACTTCACATATTTTAGTTTCTTTCATGTGTGCTATGTAATGAATTCTAGGGAGGATATAAGTGTTCTTCAGGGTTTCTGTCAATAAATTGCTAAATGAACAGTGAGTCTTCTAGAAATTTTCTATGAACACATTTAGCCATGTCAGAGCTGTGCAGAGGAAGAGTTGCTGTCTTGGTTTTTAAGGAAGTGAAATAATTTGTTTTAATTAAATTGGGCAGAAATGGTTTATATCCTGAAGTTGTCTGTCCTCGGGAAACTCATGCTCGGTGAATAATAATGTACAGTGTAGTTGAAAATTATTTTTAAGGAAAATGTCTGAGGAGAAATCTACTCACTTGAGTAACAACATTCCTTATAATTACATGTCTCTTACTTTGTATAACTAAGGTCACTATCAAAATTCTCGCCTGTGTGGGAAGGATATTTGCTAAAATTCTGGAACCTTGCTTTAAAAATGTTAGGTTTGTTTCTCGGAGGCATCCATGTGGACAGGGGTTTCCAAATGAAATCAGGTTGCTAGGACACAGAGCAAGGCAAACTCTACTGTTAGATAGCTCTTCCAATTAGCACCCCGTTAATGAGTTAGCGACCACGAGTGAGCAGAGGCTCCTTGATCCAGCATACCATCACACCATGGGTATCTCATTACTCAGTTCATCTTAGCCTGCTTCAGTAGTAGTGACAGCACGCATGAGAGAGGAGCCAAGGACAGTTTGTGAAGACAGAGATGCGACATACAACGAGCCATAGCATGACTGTACAACAGAGAATGCCAGCCATCTCAGGCAAAGTGTTAAGTGCTTATCTTTGCTAACAAACTCTTGATTATTGGTCTCTTTTTTGGTTTGTTTTTATTTCATTCATTTAAACTTTAAAAAATATGATAAGATTGCTGCTTTAAAATGTTTGTTATTCAGGCTATTCATTCTTCAAGCTGAGCTGGTCCTTAACTTCTCTTTATACAAAGTGAGCCTTGAATGGGGATCACTGTATACAACCCTAATATAGATGTCACCTTTTTCAGCCCTGAAGTGGGAATCACTATATACAGCCCTGATATCGTATTCTTTGTATATAACCCTGATGTGTGGATTACTGTATACAGCACTGATATAGGAGTTACTGTATATAGCTTTGAATTGGGGGTATCTGTATACATCTCTGAAATGGGTACCAACTGTATACAGCCCTGAATTGGGGATCACTGTATACGACCCTAATTTGGGGATTATTGCATATAGCCTTGCTATGGGGGGATAAGAATAGATAGTCCAGAAATGAGGACTACTGTACATAGGCCTGAAGTTGAGAGTCACTGTATAGCCTCGATAGTGGAGTTCACCTTATATAGCCCTGATAAGGGGATCACTGACATTCTTACAAGTTTAGTTTAGGTACTCACTCTGTTGACGAATTAACAGGAAAGCAGTTAATATAAGTAATCACCAAAATTTATCTATTTTTTTCTTCCCAACTATACCCTAAGACGTAACTCTATCACCATACAAGGGACCAAACATACTCGTAAGTCTTTTGACGTCTTACATAGAGTAGCTGTAATTCTACCTGGCTAGACTGAGCTTGTGAATGCAATCTATAAAATGCATTCACATATTATGGCTTCAAAGTCTTAATTTGCTAATGATATCAATTACAAGGCCTTTAATTGTAAAATGGTATAAAGAGTAACAGAAAAGCTGGGTAAAATAATTGGCTGAGGCAAGGTTTTAAGTTAAAACCTGTTGGAGTTACAAATTGAGCTCAAGGCCAACTTAGGCAAGTTAGGAGGCCCTACCTCAAAACAGAAAATAAACAGAGAGCTGGAGATATGACTCAGGAGGTGGAGTGCTTGTCTCAGTGGGAGAGCCCAGAAATCTGGCTTGAAGCACAAAATACAAATAGGAATAAAGAAGCAAGTACTCATAAGAAGGAGTAAGAGAGAGACACAAAGGTAACATCAGCTTCACGGTTAGTGGCATCTGCAGCTCTTTGATGTCACAGAACCTGGTGGGTTTTGGCTTTCTGCGGTTGTATCTCTGGAGTGCATTTCATCCTGAAGTTATTATGTGGTGCCGCAGGTTTTCCTTTCTACACACAGAAAAGTAAGGATCTCACTGAAGGACAAAGCAGAATCTCCTAGGATGCCATGGATACCTCGTCACCAGTAGACGGCCTTCATGATGGGGCCAGTCTACCCAGTGCATAACCACTGCAGGCTTTCTGTCCCAGCTCCAACAAGCACTGTACTGCAGTAATGGCGGCCTCACCCCAATCCCTTGCCTACCATTACAGTAGTAAGTGAAACCTAACTAGAGTGAGTAGCTTCGTGTCTAAGTGCGTATATCGTATTACGATGTTTGTGTACACATAACTATGTATCCTATTAGGATGGGATAAGAAGAAATTTCCAAAATCCCCATTAATTAGAATATGGTATGATGAGATACCTGACATACATCTCACAGTCGAGTTGTGAGAACATATAAAGCCCTAGAATTTGAAATTTTGTTTAAAAGGGATAAGAAAGTATGGGACTATTTTAAATGGAGCAGGCACAGCTTTCCTCTAGGTCTTTGATTTTGGGTGCTGTGTAAACTCATCATCATTTGCCTCCTGAGAAGTTTGTTCATGTCACAGAGAAGACAGCACTGCCTGGAGAGTGTCCTACATTAACAGAATGCATTCCATTAAGGAAAAAGCTAGTTTGTGTAACACAGAGAATTGATCTGTGACCACTATGAACTGGTTGTCAAGCTAATTGTGTTAGCCAATGCCTTGGAGCACAGAATAATGTGATTATTGAGCTGCCTTTGGCTAAGAATTGAAGTTTAAGGGTTCAGATGTAATACTTTACATTTAATAATTTCCTTAGAAAACAAAGTTCTAAGTATTAAGATATAAGATGTGGCTTTCTTGCTGTTTGTTGTTTTATGGATGTTCTGCACTATTAGAAGTCCTACTCTGTGTCTCTAATCAACAGGACATTTTTCTGCTGTGATAGGCACTATATTAAGTATAACAGAATAATTATGAACTTTATGTTTAAGTTCTTTAGAAAGGTCTTTGTTCAAAGGAACGTAAGCTAAAGGTACAATCATAAGACACAAATATTAATGATTTATTTTAACTTACATATTCATAACCATTTATAGAAAGAACTTAGAATATGCCATTTAATTTTCTTATATCAATTCTGTATGGGTTACTTTCCTATTGCTCTAAAATGCCATGAAAAGGGCAACTTACAGACAGGAGTGTTAATTCGGGTTTGTATCCTGAACTGCAAACAGGAAGCAGAGATAGAGAACTAAGAATTGTGTGTGGCCTTGGATGTTCAAATCCTGCCCCAGCTAATGTACCTCTTCCGGCAGTACCACTCTCCTAGACTTACCTAAGCAACACCACCAAAGGGGGACCAAGTATTCGAGCATCAGTCTGTGGGGGACATCTTAATCCAAAGCTCCATAATACCCAGAAGAGTACTGTTAGCTCAGAAAGATGGTTACCAGGTCCATAATCTGGGGGTCATGTGGAGAAGCAGTGACCCTTGTCACAATCAGAAATACTTTGTTTCTTCCATACGTAGGAGCTTGGTAAATACAAAACACATTTGGGTTTGGAAAACAGAAGTTTCAAGAACTCCCATGCTTCATAGTATGATGCAAAATGGATAGCGTGACTTTGTACATTTCAGCGTGTTTTTATCATGTATGAAGGATTCTAATCATTTGCGTTGCCAATTTCCACAGATGATTTATAAAGTTCTGACAGACAGTAAGCAGAGTGACCACTAGCACTCTGGAGCTAGTCAGAAAGTGTTTCTAGGAAAGAGATGAAGAGTGCCACCCACCCCTGTGCGCAGAGTCCTGGTCATCCCTTTCTGGATTTGGAGAACCTTCAGCCTTTTATTTTCATTCCTGCTTCTGCCTTATCCGAAGTGTCAGTTATGGAGGTACCACTTACAGAGGGTTTAGGAAGAAGCATGCTGTGGGTGGCATTTGCCTGCAATCCCAGCTGCTGCGAGGTACAGAAAGGAGGAATTTAAGTCTTAGTTAAACCCTGGCTACTTCATGAGCTCAATTCCAGCCTTATTTACATGGTAAGGTCTTGTTTTTAAAAGGTGGTGGACAAGACTGAGTAACAGAAGAGGAGAGGATGAATAGATAAGAGATGGAGAAAGCCAGTTATGACTATTCTTTTGCTCTCAAAGAAATTAGTAACAGTGCTAGGTCATACTCAAAGACTTGCCCAGGTGGTGTCTTTGTCTCAGCTATGGTTCCCTATATGATTGTAACAGCTGGATCAGCAAGCAAGTACAACAAAGAGGAGAGAAGACTGAGTTAAGTCATCCATCAGAGTGGTCTTAGAGCTGGCACTTGGTCCACACAAAACACAAAGTCTGCACCATGCAAAAGGAAATACACCTTGGCCCCATGATCCTTGAGTGCGTCTATCATACAGGCTAAGGCACATGTAGGAGATAAGAACGTGCTCAATTCTACAAGCCTTAAGTGTTGGTGTGGTACCACCCCATACACGTATTAGCGTTTCCTATTATGTCACCAAGTTCAGTTATTAATTTAGTATATTTGTCTTCAGCTGGTTAAGACTAAGGAGAACTAGGACTTTTCACCTAGCATTAAGGTGGAATATCCAATAAAATGCGCCCCAGGACCATGTACCGCAGCTTACACACTAACTTAGTTGATCATTCCCCAAGAAGAAAGGAAGACAGAGCCACATCAGTGGGTCACAGTAGCTTTTCATTTTACAAGTCACCTGTGGTCATAATGTATGGGACTCTGGGCTTCAGAGCGAGAATGTTGGCCATCTCAGAATGGCTTTTTCATTATTTTTAAATAACATATACAACACATAAACATATTTGTTTTTCTTATATAACAAATTATCAGAAAACACAGTGGTTTAAACACAAATCCTTTATGGCTTTGTTACTCAGAGAGTCAGGGATCTTGGTTGAGTTCAGCAGGACATTTTTTCTACAAAGGTCACCTCTATGGTCTCATTCATCTGTTGGGTTGATGGTCTGCGAAGGCCTTGGACATATATCTATTATATCACATGTATCAGTCAGCAGCTAGCAGGCTCACTTCGCCTTCAGATGAGAGCTCCAAGAGGGGAAAGAGAGGATATGTAAGTTCTCCTGATGTGCCACCTCACAGGTCCCCAGCACCATGTCCTACCGAGCAAAGCAAGCTTCAGTGCCAGCCCAAAAGAAGGGGTTGGAAAAGGTAGGGAGAGACAAAGCACTGTGCACTTTAGTTCACCAAAAGTCTCTCAAAAATGAGACGAAACAAAACAAAACAAAAAGCCCCTGCAATGCTCAAGTCATTAACTTAATAGTCTTATATTTACCACCCCCACAACCTTGCAAGTAATGAGATAATTATTAAACATACCAGTGAAAATGAACCATCTACTTAAATGAGTTCTCTCCCTCTCGAACAGTCTTCAGGATAGATTATTACCCTTTTTTCCCCTCTTGACAAAGGCTCCGAGTGTAATGTTAAGATAGGTATTTTTCAGAATGTATGTAATGCTGTAATATATTTTATTCCCATGTAGAAGCCTATAAAACAGAGTGAGAATTACCAGAGCCTAAATGGAAATGGAAAACAGTAGGCTATTTTCTGTTTCTAATAGGTAAGTAATGTGGAGCGAGTGTAGCACCAGTCACTTCAGGCGTAGGAGACACACTAGAATTTCCACTGTATTGTTTTCAGTCACTTTTGCCCCATGGGCATTTCTGGAAGGCTGATCAGAAATGAAATGTGCTATTCTGAGAGAACACAGTCCTCACGTTTTAGCATCCACATCACCAGTGCCTGCAAAACAATCTCATTCCTCCCTCTCATTATTCTTTTGAAATAGAATTTGCTGTGTATGACCCTTCTCCCTTCCTTCCTTTATCTGTTTCTGATTAGCCCCGGGACGAGATGATACATCATAAGACTTTTGTGCTGGGCTACCCAGAGTGGTTCTGAATGTTTCTGCAGTGTCAGCTCTCTGCAATAAGAAGGCAGTATTTTACACTTATTGCCCATCCAGTTGCCATTGATGGTAATGGTCTACTTTTATGGCCTTTTTTGACACTCAAAATAATGCATGATAACACCATGTGACCTCATTTTCTTAGTACCAATGCCACTGCCATGGGCCAAGCTAGCAGCGACTCTGAATTGTTTGGGGAATTACCTTTCCGCTGTTTAGGGATAAGGGTCTAAAGTCCAGAATTCCTTAAAGCACCAAGCCCCTTCATAATGGATCATCTCTTTCTGTGACCTTTAAAATTTCTCTGTGGAAGATGATATCATTTTATTTTCAAACAACCAACAATTTATTGCAACAAAACATGGCCCTTTTGGTAGTAGGTGGAGTAGGGGAAGTGGGGAAGAAAATTCTAGAAGTGCTGCATTGTGACTGCAAACCAAGCCATTAGGGAGGACAGGGAAAATTGACATTGTGCCATCCGCAATGATCAAGTCATCCAGGCTGACACTGTTACAGAGTCTCCTGATACCAGCAACAGACCCACAGCTGAACATGAGTCTGATTTGATTTGTTGCTAGATTGCTCTTATTTTGACAACATCTTGCTGAAATTGTCACATCTGTTGAATTCTTTGTTTGAAAATTAGCCACTTGCAAAGAACACCAAACAATCTTATTTTCACACATTGAGTACACAGGGATTTTCCTACAATGAGTCATCAGCCATAGAGACAATGAAGTGTCAAAACAATTCCAAAGATACCATCTGGTGAAGAGAGAGGACTCAATGACAAGCATGCATCACCCAGCACAGCTATCTGTTAAATGACCATTGATTAAAATCAAAGCACTTTGAATCCTCACTGAACTGTCATTAACAGCGCAGATATTGGAAAGCCACAATTATACTGAGATGCATTGATAACATCTGCTAAGAATATGGATGGTGTTTATTTAAGAGTCCTCTCACGGGAACAGCTGACATTTTGAAAATGTGGAAGATATTTTAATCACCTGTGTCCTCGCCACCTGGTGTTTACAGAATTTCCCTGAGACTGAACTATTGGAAACTTCAACTTTATTTGATAACCACAAATAGGTAAAAGCATTCCTTTGTAAATTTGGTTCAGTACCTAGAAAACACAAGATAACTGCAGAAAGAATACATAAGGTAGTCAAAACCACTAGATGCCGTGTTAAAGCACTTTTCTTCACAGCTTATGATTTTAGCTCATTTCACTGGACTCAGAGTGGTCTTAGATAGATCAGAGGATTGGGCAACAAACCTAAAATGTAAATCATGAGCTGGTCAGTTGTAAAGTAAAAACAGATAAAGGGAAAAATGTTTGCTTTTCAAACTGGATCTCTTTGTGGATGCTGGCTGGCTGGGAAGCACGATGTAGGCCAGATTGGCCTTCTAACTGACTCTTCCAAATGCTCAAAGGGAAGGTGTGTATCACCATGCCTTGATCTAATGTGACCTCAAGGGATTTCATTCTACCTTTCTGTTTGGATCATAGATGAACACTCCCATGTTCTACTTGGAAAGGAAAAATGAAAGACTTGTAATCTAAAAGATATACATGCTTAATATAAAGAACTGAACTGATATCAATAAATTCCAGATATGAGATGTTCTGGATTCTTCTTGGCAAGATGTCTCAGAGGCAAGGGAACTTGATGCCCATCTAGATGACCTGGTTTCATATCCAGAACTCATATATGATGGAAAGATGGATCAACTCCTTCGAGGTTGTCCTGTGACCTCTTTACATCTGTCATGGTGTTCAAGTGTGCCCCAGACCACAAAGTAAAGAAACAAGTATTAAAAAATTGAGTTCTCCTTGATAATGAGCGAAGGCGTAAGACTCATCAGGACAACTGTTGGGTGGATTTGAGCATTTGACTGTAGTACTTAGGGTCACTGCTGTGACATACTCCATCCAGTCCAGCAAGACTATATGGAGCATAGATCTCCATAGGCTTGTATTGCTCACAGACTTTCACTCTTGTTATTTTTCATCCAGTGAGCAAAAGACATATCATGTTTAACTTGAAATACTTTGAAGCCTTTTACATTAACTCTTGAAGTGACAGAAACAGTGTCTTTATAACAGACTAGCTGGTTACAGATTGGGTGCCATCTATTTTGGTATCCGTTCTTTCATGCATGCATCCACCTATGTACCCTGTCTTCTAGCAAATATCCACAGATAACTTAGGATGTAGGAATCTCTGGTTCTTGCACTGAAGAGTGTAGGATTAATACAGTACTTGGGTTAGAGAGAGAAAATGTCTTTTTTTTTCAAGCAGCTAGTGAAGTATATGACCTGGGTAAGTTACACAATCTCTCTCTCTCTCTCTCTCTCTCTCTCTCTCTCTCTCTCTCTCTCTCTCTCTCTCTCTCTCTGTGTGTGTGTGTGTGTGTGTGTGTGTGTGTGTGCGTGTGTTGCTCATTCTTATCAGGAATTAATTTGGATCAGCAAATCAGACATTACAAAGTGCTAATAATTTGTCAGGCAGCAATATGTCACACAGAAATGGTCACACATTACCATTCAGCCCTAAAATTAAGTTATTAAGTTTCTTCTTCTTCTTCTTCTTCTTCTTCTTCTTCTTCTTCTTCTTCTTCTTCTTCTTCTTCTTCTTCCTCCTCCTCTTCCTCCTCCTCCTCCTCCTCCTTTTTCGAGTGGGGACTGATAATACACCACATTATAGCATAATGGCCATTTGTTTCAGAGGCTCATAAGCTAAGTAGTCCAAATCCTATGGGTCTTAGGTTGACATTGTTTAGCTGGTTAAGTGGAAAGGATGATATTCACGTGAGCGGGCTCTTGTAAGGATTAGAAATCATTTATGTTACAGGCTGGTGAGCAGCTCAAGGTCTAGTGGTGATGGGATCTTACTGAACAATAGACATGTAGAGTTGTTTAGATTCAAACCAGAAGAGTCAATGAAAGGTTCCATGCTTTAACCATAGTACAGCTGGTGTAGTCTTGGAGACATGTTATTGAAGAAATAAACCTATCCTTCTGCTTTCCAGCTGACCTTCACCTTTTGTGATATTTAAGCAGACATTCATCCCATCTGTCTTTGAACTATTCCTTCAGTTCATGACAAAAATATCTGGATATGTTGGCAGAATCAAAGCATGTTAAAATTTCTGCTTCCAACCTCAAAGACTGTGATAAGTCATACATTACTTATAAGTTGATGGACACTTGACAATGTGCCCTCATGGGTAAAGTAACTTTTGTTCCTTTTGGAAATATATTTCAACTGTTGGAAGTTTCCCTGGACTAATCACAGTTGGCTTAAAAGGAGAATGTGGGCATTCTGATTCCTCATGTGAAACCCCCATAGCTCCCAATCCTCTTCTCGTTACATGACCTTCTGAGAATCTGCAGAGAGGTTGAAAGATTGCTGATTTACAAGTGGTTATTTTATGTGCCCAATTTTATCATAGGCTTATTTTATTATCTGGTTATCCAGTTTAAATTAAGTGATAAGTTCTCATTTCAGATTTTAAGATTGCTTCCTCAAATCTAGGTGTAAGTAATGCTTAAAAGGCATCTAGTGACATCCAAGCAACCAACCAATTACAAAGATAAAAATATTTCAGTAGTGAATTGTATATTCTGCATAGACTGAGTTCAGCTTCTCAATGACTAGAGTCCCTGAAGGAAATAAGAGCTGGAATAACTTGGACTGAATTCACAAAGTGTTTGGCGATTTCTAGACACCAGGTGTTCCTGCTAAGATGAGTTGATCTCAAGAGAATGTCTTGGCTATTAGCATCCTGAATTTCATTTTGTAATCTTCCCCACTGTTCTGTAATCCACTGGACAGGCATTCCTCTCTGCCATGATTTTTTTATGGGCATTTTAGCCAAAGACTAAGAACTAACTCACAGGATGCCTGTGACTGTGATGAGGCTTCCTAAACACAGGGGATTGGGAATCATGCGTGTACCGCTGTCCACTCACACAGGTGCTGATGATGGATGGACTGTAGGCAAGACTCAAGGAGATTAAAAGAGGTCCTGGAAGAGCTACTGGATCAAAAACGCAGGGCTTACTTAGCAAGAGTTTGGGGCTATATGCCACCTGTCTTTAAGTATGCATCTCGTTGGAATTGGTCTTCTTGGGAGAAGTATAGGAAGCCATAAAGGAGAAAGTCCACCTTTAGGAGCCACAGACAACCTAGGGGCTGGGAAGGCGTGGGCTCGTCAATGAGACTGATAGTGCACTTCCTTCTGTGTCTACTGGCTCCCTATTGGAAGGACATGGATCCTACACAGAAAAGAGTCTTAGGGGATGGAGATGACCCATAGTCCTTTTCTCTTGCTCTTGCATAAGATAAGCAAAGTGAAAACTCCCAGGGGTTTAGAGGCCACTACTGGAGTCTAAACCTTAGTTGGGATGTTCACACACTGTGTGATAGCAGGCAAATTATAGTCTATCTTTTCGTTTCTGGGAAAAGATTTCTGCCTGGGTTATGAGAAACTGGGATGATAAATGAGTTAATACCTATGAAAGACCTGGTTCATGAGAAGGATAGTTACTGGTTTGGGTTAACTGGGTGACTTATAAGATGAAGTAGTATCAGGTCATCTACCCACCTATGGTAGGTTAACATAGACTACAACCATTTGGAGATACCATGATCTCTTGAATGTTTCCAAAGGTGAAATTGTATTTTTTGACATCGGAGAATTTATATCACAATATATAGCACAGTTCAATACAATGCAGTAGCATTTAATGTAAATGTTTCTTTTAAGCAAATAATTTTTAAGCAGCTAAAATTATCTCATTTACTACAGAAACTATGTAAACTAGATTAATAGCTCACTTGTTTAAATGGCTGTAAAGGCACAATGCATGGGTTGCTTTAATCTTCAGAGGAGCACATAAATTCGTAGATTACCTTAACATAGATTTTGATCACTGGCTAGCTCTGGGATATGATATTAATAGACATGTCTTAAAGACAATGCACTAATTTGAAAAATGATTAAAAATAATAACCTCTTGTCCACAGGTGTTTTTCATTACAAGCTAGATAAGTGACCTTGAAAAGAACAAAGCAGCATGGGGTAGCCTCTGACCATTTCCAAATGAGGATCGTTCCCAAAGGAGGCTGTTGTTGAGAACAGGGTCTGGGAAGGAAGTCAACGGAACAGGGATGGATAGAAGCCCTTGCCTAGCCATCTGTTAAAGACAAATAGACCCAGTTGAACTCAGATATATTTTTGCTTTTTATATCATGTGAAAACTGTGATGTTTTTGGCTCTTAATCCCTGTTGTGCAGAGTATGTGCTGAATAAATACTTGAGGCTTGATTAATTGATGGTGGCCTCCCAACTCAGGATTGGGACAGAAGTAGAAACAGCAGGATATGCTTTCACATCGTAATCCTCAAATCCTCAACAACTCTGTTTTGAAGAAAAATTCTTCCCAACCCTTGCCCTTGAGAAATAATCACTCCTAGTTCATAATTTGATGTCGATTTCTAGGGGAAAATTACCTGAAGCTGACTAGGTTTAGCTATGATGTGACTGACATTAGGATTTCTTGAGTAATAAGAAAAAACAAATCAAACCGGATCCTGGAAACATAAGCAACCCTGTTCTTTCGATATGCTATCCTTGGGATGCCAAATTATAACTCTCTATCCCAAACATCCTTGCAGACCTGGCCTGAGGTGTGGAGACTGTATATTTCATATATGAGTACAGCTACCATGGTTACCCTGTTGACGGCTGGGGAGAGAGATTGCAGTATTTCCATGAGTATAATCACAATAAGAAGAGGACGTTAATAAGAGAGCTAAGAAATGGATAATAGTGCATTTGTTTTATTAAAAAATTTTCTTCTCTTTCAAACATCTGAGAGAGGACTGAGTGAGTAGTCATGGCCAGGGGAGAGTTAACTGAAGACTTGAACCAGCTGAAACTCTGAACAGGTTCACTAGGGTAAATACAAGCAAGGAAGAGAGACAAAATAATATAGGATAAGAAAAGAAAGAGAAATTCTATTTACTAGCTTCAATATATCCATCATGATTAAGACAGAATAAAGACAAACCAACACATCAAAGGAGCCTTTATTAAAAGATGTCTGTTACAAAGTTACATCACTAGAGTACAATACCCTGGCAAAACAGCATGGCAGGAGCTCTACTTGTTGATTGAAACATCGAGGATTTCAGTGTCATACTCAACAGCCCTATCGTCTTATATGTGAATGTATGTGTGAGTGCATGGGTGTGTCCATGTGTGTGCACATGTGTGAATGTGTGTGAGTGCAAGGATGTGTCCATGTATGTGCACATGTGTGAATGTGTGGGTATATGTATTGGGTGTGTCCATGTCTCTGCACATGTGTGACTGTGTGTGAGTGCATGGGTGTGTCAATGTGTGTGCCCATGTGTGAACATGTGAGTGTATGGGTGTATCCATCTGCGTGAATCTGTGTGAGTTCATGGATGTGTCCATGTGAAAATATCTGTGAGTGTATGGATTAGAGGACAGCCTTTGCAATCACTGTTTCTTAGGATCTGTCCACTTTTATTGTACCTGGCCTAGTACTTACCCATGTCTCCCTTCCCACCTTCCAATCCTCTCCTTATTGTTATTCAAATTCATAGCCTCTTTGTAAATAATAACAGTAAATATACATACATGTATACACACATATACATATATGCATCCTGCTTGCATGCTATAGACCTACATGTGCAATGGGTTCAAAGCTGACCATTTGGTTAGGAGTTGCTGTGATCTTATGCTTTCCTTTGAGAACAAACAAGTCTGAAAAGTAGAAATTGACAATCAGTGTAGAATGTGGCTCCATCTAAATCTTCTAAGAGCGCAGGGGAAGTAACCCTCAGGAGCTGGACTTCGTAAGATCTTCTTCAGTTACTCTCCTTCCTGCTAATACACTGTCTGGCCAAGCTGATATTTATGGTCCATTCTACCTGACAGATTTTATGACTTTATGATTTGATGTATCAGTGCAACTTCCCAGACACAGATGCAGGAAGGGAATCAGAAAAGCAAAGCCAGGCTGAAGGAACAGACAGAAAATATATCTCAAGACGGATTCAGAACGCTGTACGACCTTTCAAAGGAACAGATGATAGAAGATAAATCACTGTTAGATTTAGAACATTCTGAGAGGAGACACTAGAGAAATAGAGGTTTTAGGAAGAACAAGATGTAGTGGTTGAAAACACAGAAAAGGACTATTTTGACAAAAGGGGATGAAACTTGTTCATGGCGACAGAATATTGTTGGAGAAAGAAGAAAAGGCAATGCCACAATCTGGGACAACACAAGGAAAAAGACACAGAGCATGGACGTGTCACTACAGAGACAGAGAAAGCAACTGACTGATGGATGGAGAGAGACACTGTTCAGAGACAAGGTGGAGCATGGCGACTATAAAGGGATGGGGGAGAGAACACTTGGAGAGGTTTTGAGCAAGACCTTGGAGGACATTTGGTGGAAAGCAGAAAGATTATGTCAATGACAGATGTGTTTCTTTGTAGACTATGGAAAAAAAGTAGGTGGAGATTCCGAAGTCAACATTCTAAAATGTGAAATCCTGCAAGAGGGGAGCATGGAGTGGAAAGCAACAGGATAAACAGAGGCACTAAGGGAAGGGAGGGCTCTGGTGTGTGCGGTAGAACACATGAGGCAGATCAAAGAGACACAGTTAGCAAAATGCACAGAAAGCCTCCCAACCCTAAGACAGCAAAACCCTGATCCTGAAGAAACCAAGGTGGCTTGGTTTCAAAGACACTGCATTTGTACATAGAAAGGAGGGAGCACACAATTTCATGGTGGAATCAAATACACACACACACACACACACACACACACACACACACCAGCATCAGCATCAGCATCAGCAACAACAACAACAACTGGTCTATAAAGGAAATCCCCAAGGACTACAGACATTGCATCCTTGTGTGCAGCTATGCCATGGCCCACAGATCTTATTTTGCATGCAGCGATATTAAAACTCAAGAGTTGCTGCATGCTTCTCACCCAACACCCAGGGTCACAAATGACCAACAGAATGTTACTTAGTTCTATTTTAACACTAATATTCATCTACTTCTTTCTGAAGAGTTTGGCTGATCTTGACTATTACCATGGAAAGGGACCCAGAAGCCCATTTCAATTTAATTTTAATTTGTTTGCCTGATTCCATTCAGTTTTGGCTCTCCTCGGCTGCCAAGCTGCCTTCCCTGATATCCTCCATTCATATGTCCTAGCCAACAGCACTGCTGCTCCACGTTGCCTGTGCTTGTGGGAGCTTGAATTATGAACTTAGGACATGTCACTGTAGAGGAAGGCAGGCCACCTACAAAAATGGATTATGGGCACCTTACAATCTGTGTATTCTAAGTACCTTTGCTGAATGCTGTTCTTAGAAACGAGTTGGTGGGGGTATGGTACAAACTTCTGAATTTTGATGCAATTGACTCAAAGCAATCAAAGACTCAGGGTCTTGGTGGGAAAGCCTCCATGAAAAAGTGGCCCTTAGTTTATCTTCTATTCACAGCTCTCGCCAGGAACCTTCGTTGCAATTGAGTTTTCTTCAAAAAATTATCTTATCAAAATTCATGTATGCTTTTTACTGGCATTACTTCTTTTCAAGAAACTGCCATCTGATATGAATCACATGACTACCCTTCATCATTACTAAGAAATTCTGAAGCAAGTATACCAGTTCTCATCTTCAGATGAGGAAAGTTCGGAGAGGGTAAGTAATATATTCAATATCACACTGTTATCTAGAAGGTAGAAATTATAAAAGATTCCTGTGAGTCTAAATCTATGAATGGATATCAGCAAGTTAAGATGGAAGGAATTAATGAAGTGAATTCACTTATATTAATTAATCAATTGATCAATTAACATATAACATATTGTATATCCATATATAATTGCTTATTTAATATATTAAAATATATAATATACAATTATAATAAATACATTAATTAAAATGTTACATACAACTACATAAATTTATATGCTAATTAAACAATTAATTAAGATATACTAATTAAATGCTTATACTAATTAATAATTACTGATATACGAATTAATGAATTGCTTAGTTCAAGAAACATAGAAAACCAAGCAGAAAAATCACAGTGACATAGTATTAGATAGCCAGGAAGTTGAATTAGGACCCAGTCTTGTTAGTGCCTTTAGGGCTGCAGAGGTTAAACAGAGTGACAGTCAACACAACCCTTTCCCAGTTAAGCTCCCTAAGTAGATCAAACATACTCGGGCCTGGGAAGGTCCAGAGGCTGTCAAGCAGGAAGCAGCACTTCACAAGTGGAGGGTCAGCGTGAATCTGGGGAGAATCTGTCAGGAAGATAGGAGTGAGGGGAGAGGAAAGATCCCGTATACTTTGCTTACTTGCATAAGCAAATAATTCTAATGAATACACGTTCCATGTGAACTTGACCGTAGGGAAGCGAGCTGCACCCCGTCAGCTCAGCCCCTCTCTGCACCCACAGCACCCTGTGCTCAGTCCCTCTCACACCCTCCCATTCACACACTGATGACCTTGTCTGTGGAGCAAGAGAAAATATTAGTTATGCATAAGAATATATTATGGTTTTTTATTACAGATTACAGGATAGATGGTTACATTTATATAGATTTATCTTTATATAGATACAGGCTTACTCCCTGCTCCTTTTGACCAAGACAAGCCAGTTTACCTAAGGAGAGGAAGACCTATGGCCATGACTGGCAGGTGAGGGAGGAAGCCATATACCTCTTCCCAGCAACTGCAGAGAACAAAGGATGATTTTTCTCCACAATGGACGTACAGCACCTAAAAGGTTTAATAATGATAAAAATGTATGCTGGCTTCAGAGCAGTGTCAGGATGGACGAGCAATCCTGTCAGGTGAAGAAGAAGGCCACACAGAGCAGCAGTTCTCAGTCTGTGGGCTGCAGTCCCTTTGGAGGCCATCTATCAGATATCCTGTAGGTCAGAGAACTCTGCAGATATTTACATTCTGATTCAAAACAAACGGTCATTAGAAAAATGACCCTTATGAAAGTGATGAAGCAATGAGATAATTTTACGGCTGGGGGTCAGCACGTGATGAACTGTATCAAAGGGTCACAGCATTAGGACGGTTGAGAACCACTGGCATGGACGGACCCGTGAATAAAACTGGAGTCAGGAAAGCATGGGTGTTTCCAGACGAATCAAAGTGAAGAGAGTGTGCAGCTGTAGCCATCACTTAGTTGCGGGGACAGTAAAATATCAGGAGACAGGCCATCACGCTAAGTGACTGTGATCGTGGAGCACGAGTGAATCAGCTAACATTTATCATCATTTATCATCAGCGCCATCAGTAATGTTGAGCGCCGAAAACCTGCCCATGCTGGTCAGAGTTACCTGCAAAATTCCCCAAGGGCATTTTTTTTCCCAGCACTGGATTCAACACAGGTGAAAAAAGCCTATTCTTTTAGTGTCTGTACTTGTGTGTTATTGTAATAAGTATTCTGCTTCCTAATCGTGTAACACATATCAGTTTATATTACGGATGTCCAATTTCATTCAGAGTATCATTGGCAGTTTGGGATATGACGGTGCATTTCCTATCTGACGTTCTAATTAAAACACAGATCTTCAAAAACGCATTTACTTTTGCCTGTTATAAATAAAACTAGCATAAATTTATATCAATTTGGCTACGTGTAAATGCATGATTTGGTGAAACGCCATCACCGGCATCCATTTCGCGAAATTATTCAGCATGCCAAATAGAAACACTGTGCTCATTAAAATTCAGCCGCTCTGGAGCCTGGAGATGACTAAGTGGTTAAGAGCTTATATTGCGATTCCAAAAGACTTGGGTTCTGGATTTTTTTTAATATACAAAATATACTGATTTAGCTATCTAACAAGCTTACTGCCAAGCAGCTCACCATACCTGTCCTGCTTCTTGTGTGGGCATTGAGGATCTAGCCTCTTGTCTTCATGCTGTGTGGGAAGTGTTTTATCTCCTGAGCCACGCCCCCAGCCTCCTTCCTCAGATTACATCCATCCCACTTGACCATTAAAGTTTTATTAACTTGGTAATGTCTTATTAGGGTACCCAGCCTAATAGATGCACACACGCCACACTAACATTTACTGCCTCTTTCTAGGACAAAGGCTGTGATCTGGGCTAGCCAAAGCAGCTACAATCTGAACCTGGAAACAGCGTTAATGTATAGATAGTCTAGACCATCTCTCAAATAGTGCTAAAGTCTCTCACTGATTATGAAAAGGAAAATGGTTTAAAGTGAAAAACAAGTGAAGAAAACATGTGGACCATTGAGATTGAGCCAGGAGAAAAGTTTGCCTACAGAAAACAGAAAAAACTAATAAATGACAGAGTAGAAGGTTTCCAAGGTTGGAGAGACCAGCCCCCATAAATAACAGACGTCAGCTTTCAAGGAAGACAGAATGTGGGTCATGCCCTCACATGCATTTTATGCCTCAACTCACTGTTTTGGAAATATCAGAATATATGGGGATTTTCTTTTTTTAAAAAAAAAAATGAAGTTGATTTAATGGAGTAGCATTTTTTTTTCTAAGCTACTACAAAGCAAATGAAAGCAAAGCTAGCCAAGTGACTTCAAAGGGCATATTCATCAATAATCCTGGTTGGATTTTAAAGGTGCACGGGGCCACAAAACCAGCTCCATCATCACATAAATACGATTTTAGTATTTATCTGAGTCGTGGATGACATTTATTGCCTCATGGGCTCCCTCTGAAAGCATGGTGTTTACTGATCCGGCAGTGTTTCTCAGAGTGTTTGCCTTTCGAAAAGAACATCTCCTGAATCTTTGCTAAGCCTTAAATAAATTATGCATTAAATTGTAGTTTTGCTATGAAACCATATTTTGTTGCAGGGACAAAGATTTCAACCCACACCCAACACCGGCTATATCTATTAATAATTTAAGAAAAAATTGCTTGGACACCACTATCTACAGTTCATGAATTTATAGTGAAACATGATTAAATGACTGCACAGCTAAGAACCAGGCCCCCGAGTGAGCATGCGCTCTCCACGATGGCCCATAAGAATAATTGGATCTTCTAAAAGAAAAAAAAAATGTTAAGCAAATCAATCAAATCAATCTAGCTTGACACAACGGGTTGTCATTCCTGCATAAAATGAAATTTATGCTACATGAATATGTATTCAAGTTGGAGGGAAAAACGAGAGGAGGAATATAGTCATGTAATGGGGGCTCTTTGAATGCAGAGTTGACAGTTAAAATTTTATTTTGGTAAAGAGCAAAGTATCTGTTATTACTACTACTAGACAAAGTTAATTTTGGACCAGTTAAGATGGTACCACTGACGACTAACTTTATTGTTCCTAATTTAAAATTACTTGAAATATGTTCTTATCATTGGGAGCATATCTTAGAAGTGACAGCACAGAATAGATTAATTCTCTCAAATAATGAGGGTAGTAAAATTAAGCATGCTTCTTAAAATTGAAACACGAGGCAAATAGACAAGTGAGAAGCAGCCAGGAACATCTGCCCGACCGTCTCTGAGCTGTATATGTTCAGTGTGTGTGGTTTTTTATTTTGTTTTTGTTTGTTTGCTCAAAGAAGTTCTTTTATGACCTGGCTACTTCTCCAAAGAGTTTTAGTGAAGTTTCTGAAACGTACAGGAGCAGCAGAGCCATGCACCGAAAATTTCCTATTGTGTTGGTAAAAATGCAACTACCAAACAACAGGAAGAAACGTCTTTGCTCTGGCGCCTCAGCAGAGAGGCTCTCCAGGGCTGATTCACACGGTGGCTTTGCTGTGCTAGGGTACCCGCTCTTGTACAAACCAATTTATCTTAGTGACATGGGACAGCTACGGCACCGTTTGACTCAGCTGCTTGGATTCCTGTCATCAGCTTTACATTTGGGTGTCCACAATGGCGAATTAAAAAAGTTGTATTTGGATATTCACCAAGCTAACTCTGGGAGTACACATTTCTTGTTCCCGGTAGTAGAAGCGTTAAGTCAGAAAGGTTGAAAGTTTTAGGCCACTCTGGTTTACACCGCAAAGTGCACAAAACAACAAACCCAAAGCAAACGGCACCCATTAGTTGCTCTCCTTATTCAGCTCCGTGTTCATGTCCCTCCCTGATTAATAATTTATAAACTCTTTCAGAAGTCAAAGCATCACATTACTGGCTCCTTCCTTTCTCTGGATGGGTTATCGTGTTTCACGTGTTCGTACTGTCTTTGCCATAAATTTGGTTGGATGTTCTATGGGTGCTGGGTTCTCATATTTTCCTTTCGGAAGGATGAGTCACCTAGTTGCCTCTGATTAGCCTTTGAGCTTTACCTGATGAAGAGCCCCAGCAGGCACCAGCCTACTCCTCAGCTCCTGCACATTTAGGAGACTGGTCTACTTGGTGAAATAAAAGCATATTTCATAATGGCTGAAAAATTATACAAATCATTGAAGATCTGTAGGTTTTCATCTATGAAATAAATTTAACCTGGTTATTGTCAAATTTTGAAAGCAGAATTTTGAAGGTTAGGAATATTGCCTTCTACAGAGTTGTATTCAAGGACACAAATTTTGACAGAGTACTGACACAAGAGAAGCTTTTCATCCCTAACCAAAGCTGTGACCCATAAGATGGCATCCCCATACCAGAAATTTAGAAGTGCTGAAGGGACATTCAAAAAATGCCCTTTTAAACAGATGATCAGCTAGAAAGAAAGAAAAAGGAGGGAACAGCATCTAAGATAAAAACTAAAAAACCAGGACTCCAGCAGATGACCAAACTGGCCAGAGACAGGCCTGGCCTGGAGGTCGACAGGCTTGTATTAAATGGACTTGAGACTTTCATGTCTCAGCTAGGAAACAGGACCTCAGCAAGGTGGAACACACTTCTCTTATCAAAGTGCAGAAGACTGACACATAGAAAATTTCTTTTGTACACTGTGTCCCCAAGCCTATGTTCTGAGAACGACTATCGAATTTCCACAAAAATTCCAAGCTTGTAACTTAAGCGTTATTATTATTAAAAAGAATACATGCATTTACGTTTGAGGAAGTCATATTCAAAAGTAAAAGCAAATACTAAAACTCATTACACGATTCTATTTTACAGTTGCTTATGCATCTGAGATTGGTTATGCCACTTGGATCTTTGCCGTTGAAGCACCACAGAGCTGTGTCATTCTGCAGGATATTTTGCAAATCCGTGGTCATTAATGTCAGGCGAGTAGTTTGAAATTGGTCACAATCAGAGCAGTTCACTGTGGAAATTGGCAAGTGCTGCAGGGCTTCATGTACTGTTTTGTTGATTGTGTAGACATAGATAAGGCGTGGAAATTTTCTTAACAGTACAGATTAAACTGAAATGTGTGACATGACGTCAGCAAATGGTGCACCTGAAGTACACTGTCCTTTTGGTTCGGAACCCTGTGACTTACTGTTAGACTGGTGGCCACAGCAAATTGTTTGGAGTATATACTAGTCTGAACATATACTCATCTTTGTTGTTATTCATTAACAAAATGAGGAAAAAAATCACTATAGGGTAGCAGCAGCCAATAATCCTAGTATTTAAGCATGAGGGCCACTATGAGTTCAAGACCAGGCTGGCTGCATGGTGAGAACAACCCTGAGATTCCACCTCACACCAGTCAGAATGGCTAAGGTTAAAAACTCAGGAGAAAAACAGGTGTCGGTGAGGATATGGAGAAAGAGGAACACCCCTCCACTGCTGGTGGGATTACAAGCTGGTACAACCACTCTGGAAATCAGTCTGGCAGTTCCTCAGAAAACTGGGCATGACACTTTCGGAGGGTCCTGCTATACCACTCCTGGGCATATACCCAGAGGATTCCCTGGCATGCAATAAGGACACATGCTCCACTATGTTCATAGCAGCCTTATTTATAATAGCCAGAAGCTAGAAAGAACCCAGATGTCCCTCAGTGGAGGAATGGATACAGAAAATGTGGTATATTTACACAATAGAATACTACTCAGCAATTAAAAATAATGAATTCATGAAATTCTTAGGCAAATGGTTGGAACTGGAAAATATCATCCTAAGTGAAGTAACCCAATCACAAAAGAACATACATGGAATGCACTCACTGATAAGTGGATATTAGCCCAGAAGCTCTAAATACCCAAGACATAATTCACATATCAAATGATTCCCAAGAAGAAGGAAGGAGAGGGCCCTGGTCCTGGAAAGGTTTGATGCAGCAATGTAGGGGATTACCAGGACAGAGAAGTGGGAGGTGGTTGATTGGGGAACGGGTGGAGGGAAGAGGGCTTATGGGACTTATGGGGATGGGGGAACTGGGAAAGGGGAAATCATTTGGAATGTAAACAAAGAATATAGAAAATAAAAAAGAAAACCAATAGGTTAAATAAATGCATATTTTTTAAAAAGTAAAACTCATAAACCAATATCTATGGTGGAATCATATTTGTTAATTGCAATCATAGGCAGGCTGAAGTTCTAAAACTATCAATATTAATGAAGTACACGACTACTTATAGATACCAACAATAAGGCTATATAGGAAAATGGAACTCTGAGGGTCAGTGGCTGTAGCAAAAGGCTCAGGGATTCAAGCTACAAACTCTACAGAAATCAGACTAAAGAAAAATATCAGTGAAAAGTTTCAGTTTCTAAATTTTTATCCTCTTTCCAAGTCAAGCCTAACTAGACAAATGCAAACATTCTCTCAGATGTCACTACATAAGATGCTCTGATTCATGCAACCCTGGTCCCAGCTTTACCTACCAGAGACTTCCCATGCTGCATCTATTTAATGTCCCCTTTTCTCTCAAATAATCCCCACTGCCCTGTCTCCTATGGGTCTCTGAAAGGTAGGAGGCATAGTGTTCCTGTGCCTTGCTTATTCTTAATAGAAGGAAGATCTTCTTTCATATGCATAGAACTTTCTGGGAGAATCTACTGACCAGAGGAAGCTGAAATCAAGGGGCATACTACATAATTGTCTGTAACTAATGCACTATATGGCTCTTGGATCAGAAAAACTGTTAGCTTAAACTTATGTTTAGACATGGCTATACATGCCCCCAAATCTGGTGGCCAAACATTGATCAGAACAGCACTAGGATCACACCCAGAAACATGATCAGGAGGGAAATCAACCCAAAGGTACAAAGAGGACAACACAGGCTCCCATTAGGAAAAGACAAAGAAGATTTCTTTCAGGAAAAGTTAACATAGATCTGTCTTTACCTGAGTTGGTGGTGTTGTTCATAGATTCTTATCTTACCAACATGTGTTAAATAAACAACAAACAACCAACAAAAAAAAACTTCTGGTAGGATACACTCATTTTGCAACATACCTTGGACCTCATGAGCAAAGTTTTGCTGAATCTTTGCCAGCATTCAAAGTCATAAGCAATTCACTGAAACCATGAGCAAAACAACACATCACAGGGTTGTGAGTAGCTGTGAATTGGAGCTAATAAATACTTGGAGGAATAAGAATATGGAAATATCTATTTATGGAAATTTATTCTGGATAAAATTTAAATGAATGCGATCGAGATTGTTCCTCATTCTTCTAACTGCTTAGTAGCTGCACAGAAGTAAAATAAGAACTAGTTTTCTTTCAGCTCATATTGCCTAGGCACTGGAAATTGGAAGTGAAGTTTAGCTTGCATAGAGTTGCCACAATCCTATACCTCTTGCATGGAAGAGTTTCACCAAACAAAGGGCATCAAATACCTGGTAAAACCAGGCATTTGATGAGCTTCATGAAGCATCAGTAGTTGATTCCTAAACATCTTGGAGACAGATTAAAACTTTATGGCGTGCAGATGTGTGTTCTCTGATGGATCGTATCATTCCTGGGGCAGGGGGTAAGCTACCGGTCATGAAACTGATACAGTTTTGTTTTTTCCTTAAACCACTTAACAATAGGATGACGTCATTTAATGAATGTAGCAGAGATGACAGAACCTTACCTCCTTCCTAGCTTGTTATTAGATATTTTATCTAGTCCAACCTAAAAGAGAGGAATGGAGTACCTGTTCATTTAATAGGGTTGATTTTAATATAAGTGGACAGAAGAGGTAGTGAACAAGAGGACTGTAGAGAAAGAGGGTGGGTGGGGAAATTTCAAAATGGCTTTCAGAGCTCTGTAGTCATCTTCAGGCTGAGTTCCATAAAAACAGACTCAAAGACGATTTGTGTGTAAGGGATAGAGGAGACTGGGCTGTTGGATATATAGGATTTGTCAGAAGGTCCAGTTGAACTACAGTGTGGTTATGGAGACCTCAGCCACTCCTATGATAGCTCTGAAATTGTGATGCACCATGATTACACTTGATGAAGGTATATGCCAGAGTGAGAGCAGAATGAGAGGCAAGAGTGACCAGTCCCTTCACTCACGTGCCTCTTTTACTCTCTTCCTGTGACAGCATCTCACTAGGTCGGGCCATTTGATTTTGACTTCAAGCAATTCTCACCATATCCATTAAGATTCATTATAGAATACACTACAGTTATAATTCAAGAGGAATCAAGATATAATCCATTACTTACTCATGCAACAAATATCTAGTGCTTGTCCTTGCCTAAAGTTGTTTACAGCCATTTGGATGATTGGAGATACCATCAATGATGTACACAACAAAGTATGATTGGAACAGTCAGAAAGCCTGTAACACTTCATGGGAAAGTCATGAAGACATTACATCTATGTTACGAAAGTCTTATCCCTGAACTGAGTTTTGAAGGAGGAGTAGTGGTATGTATTTTTAGGAAAAGGGAATGAAGCCAAGGGACTCAAGATTAAAGATAGGCAGTTGAGTATTCTACAGCATGGAACATGTTGCTGCAGATATCTTCCAGATAGACAATGCAACAGTTTATGAGAATTCTCTAATTCCTGCCATCAACTCTTACATACTGTAACAGCCTTTGGAAGAGTTTGCTGACTTAGCTAGCACCTATACAACTACACTTGAGGAATAGACTCATGAGCCACTTGAGGAATAGACTAACCCAGATGCATGGTACACTGAAATCCATAAATGTGGCTTTTAGGATCCTGAGCTCTAGAGAAATGTATTGCACATCAATAGCTCACACATTCTGTTAGCAGGCTGCTTGATGGGGTAAACTGCTTTCTGTCTCCATGAATAGGGGCAACAGATTATATTTGCATTAGACAAAGTTGCTCTTATGAAGAAAATGCCTCATAGCACCAGAGTTGGGAATTCCTATAATACTTGATAGCTATTCTTTATGCATGGCTGGAACTTCCCAGAGACCATGTGGGAGATAATTCTCTACATCAGGTACTGCCAAAGAAAAACTACCAATAATAAGAATCAGAACTCATATTACCATCATTTTGTACCATACTATAATTCTGTATAGTTTAAAATATCTATTTACACTTATTTCTCATATTCCTCGGTTCTAACAATGCAAAGAATACATCAACTCTTTTCCCATATGGGCCTTTTAGAGACTTGGGACATTGCCTTACAAAATAGCTTATACTTAACTGTCTCTTTGATGAATACGCTATTTCCTGGATGGTCTCATTAGTGCTGGGATGATTGGCACATTGTCTCTCAGGGAACACAAAGGAACTCCACACAAAATGTGTCTTAGTTTGTTCATTTTAAAGAAGCTGAGGTTTTGACTTCATTGCCAGCCACTTGACTATACCACGTCTCATACAAGTTTCTGAAAATATAATATGAAATCCACTAGTGACTGGAGTGTCAAAACGCATCTGGAGAGAAGTAAGCACTGCCACTAACAACATCTCAGACAACTGGCTCACATCCTAATCACAGTTTCAAATTTGCATCCTTCTGGTGAGTTTAAATGGCAGGCCAGGGGATGTCAGAAATTGTCTTACCAATCAATCACACCACTCTTGATGTTTTGGAGATCAGAAGGGACAATCTTTTTCCATGGTCCAGTGTTCTTTGATAGCCTCTCTGAGTCTTGTGTGCTCATTACAAAATGCAAAAGTTGCGATGTTTTTAGCTTTGGATTTTGGAGATAGGTTCTCACTATGTTATACAGTCTTGGCTAGCCGGGAACACCTTGTTTCAGAGTTTAAACCAGGGCTTAAAGTGTTTAGGTTTGGCCGGTATGCTTTGATTCTTTCTCTGACAAATGGAGACATTTTTCTATTTATCTTCTCTTCTTTATGAACATAAAATGAGACAATACATGTGATGCAGTTTTCAGAAGAAGGGAAAGGCTGGAAGAAGCCGAGGAGGAGGCCAACCCCATAGGAAGACCAGCAGTCTCAACTGACCTGGACCCCTGAGATCTCTCAGACACAGAACCACCAACCAGGCAGCACACACCAGATGATATGAGGCTCCCAACACATACACAGCAGAGAACTGCCTGGACTGGACTCAATGAGAGAAGATGCACGTAACCCTCGAGAGACTTGAGGCCACAGGAAGTGGGAGGTCTAGTGGGGTGGGGTTGGGTGGGTGGGAACATCCTCTTGGAGCCAGGGTGGGATGGGGAGGAGGAATGGGATGAAGAACTGTCAGAGGGTGGACCAGGAGGGGGATAATGAATGGACTGTAAAATAAAATTAAAGAATAAAAACAAAACATGGAAAAAAAAGAAATGGGCAGAATGAAAGAAAGAAAAGGAGTAAAGAAATAAAACAATGTTCATGAAATGTTGACGCCCTTGGCGTTTTGGCTCAACAGTCGGTTTAGAAGGTATGCACTCTGTGAGAAGATTGAGAAACCTTAACTTAGACAGGGCTTCCCTTGAATAAATAAAGCACCCTCTGCCTTATAAATAGAAACACAATAAAATTCAAACTGGCCCAATCTGATCCATCTTTACACCATTTTTCTATACACCATCTTTACTATACGCCGAGCCAGTCAGTGCTTTTCTCAAGACGTTAGCGACTCCCTCCTGCTTGGCGATGCGAACTACCCAAGCATGCCTGACACCAGAGAATCGAATGTTTCAGACATTTTCACTCCCCCTTTATTTTTAATTGCAACTCAGCCAAGACTCGACAGCCTCAATTGCACAAACTTTTAAAAACTAAGATCTGAACATTTCCTCTTTTCTGACAAAAGGGAAAAAAAATACATGAGTTGAGTGACTCTGGTTTGGAACCTGTCACCCTCATCACTTCCCAAAGCTCTTAAAACATCAAGGAGGGTCTTCTTTGTCTTTCACTTTCAGATGCCTGTCTAAATTTTTCTCCTTTTATTTGCATCTGAAGATATCGGTCACAGAAATTTTGTATTCTGCACCCTACATCTCCATTACATCCTTTACCATGCTTGCTTTCAATATCTGCATGTATGCATGTGTGTATATGTGTATTTGTATTTACGTATATGGTGGTGGTTGTGTGTGTGTGTGTGTGTGTGTGTGTGTGTGTGTGTAGGTACCAGAGGACAGCCTCCTGTATCACTGCTTTGATGCTTTCAGTGTTGCTTTCTGAGATGGCTTTTAGACTATGAACTAATACTATTCTATTTCTGAGGATAATTAAAAATAAATATATATGAAGTAACACAGCATGCTTCATCTAGGTTCAGCCGCCACAGCCCCATGTACTTTATTTGATAAAGAATCTCTGGGACAGAGGACGTACACAGCAGGACAATGTGGCCCTGTCCTACCTGCTCGGTGTTATCCCATGTTTAAGCAAGACCAGCACCCACCTTTCCCCTGCTTTTTCTATTCTCACACTCCTGCCTCTCATCCATTCTCTCTATCGACTGCTGGACCTGACAAATAACACTGGCTTAGAATAGAATTAGTGCACATGTCCACCCAGGAACCACAGACATCAAGATGGCTTTCCATACTTAGCACACTGACAGCAGTAGGTGGCCACGATGCATATCTAAGCCGTGCGTCTTACGCTTAAACCACTGTCTTGTGAAAATAACTACAGTGATTCAGCCACTGAAGATGATGTGTACCGTGATAAATCCATCTGTGGTTTCCATTGAATGGGATTTCTGGGTAAGGCTTTCATTTTTTTCTTATGTGTTTCCCTATTGAATTTTATCTTTAATGCATTAGGGTAATCACTCATTCATTTTTTATTTCCCATTGCATGAAATGATACTCAAGTAACTTGATTAATGTTCAAAACCAATATTTGAATAAGTGTATAATATCATTAAAATTTCATAAAAGTATGATAATCATGGTTACTCAAAAAATAAGAAATATTATATAACATACAAATAATCTTTGGATTTCTGATGTGCTTGACTCAGTACCCACATGCATGTATGTATAAGCACATGCATATGAATCTGTGTCCCCTAATACACATATGTATATGCATCTACATGTCTTCTTCCATGAGAAATTTTGTTTGTAAGAGACACTTGACAATCACTATTTTCCACTTATAAAGAACCAATAATTTCTTGCAGATTTATCCAGGGGTGAGTTAATAGGGTGAAGACAGAGATAAGTGAGCTTCATTTCTATCTTCTGAATAAATGACTTGTCATCCTGGAAAGCTGTTGGTAACTATGGCTTATGGTGGAACCATGTTATACTGAGATAGTGAAAGATAGTGTTCCTCTACAAAGCAACATAACTCACCAGCGCCAAATGCTTCACATGTAGAGCAGTGACTGATGCCAGCATAAGGCGTTAGGGGCGCCCTTGGAGGTCACGTGTCTCCCTGTGTTTATCTGATCCTCCCCATTCCTTTAAAACTGAAGTCTGACACTGATTCCCAAACTTTCATGCAAATAAAAATCAAGATTCTCAAACACAGAAGCTATACAGAAAGAATGGTACATAGGGATATAATTTTGTGTTCATGTACATAGGTACATATGTATGCTTGCAGGTACACATGAGTGCACACATGTGCATGTACATGTACATGTAAATGTGTTGAGGTGGTAGTCAGAAGTTAACCTCTGCTGTTGTTCTGAGTCAGCCTGACCACCCTATTTTTTTAAACTGGAACTCTCCATTGCTTAAAATCTTGTTGATTAGCTTAGACTGGCTTGCTAGCACGTCTTGGGGATCCACCCTTCTCCATGTGCCCAGTGCTAAGATTATGAGTTTGCCACCATGCTCATTTTTTATGAGGTTTCATTGAGCTCTTGTCTTCATGCTTGTGCAGAAACTACTTTACAGACTGTTACCTGCTTGCCCAGAATCTGTACATTTTTTTTAATACGTATCCCAAGTCATTTGGATGCAGATACAAAATTCTATCCTTTAAGGAACACTTCTTGGGACCGAGCTCTGATCTTTATGCTAATCCTTCTGCATCTCCTCCTGTGTCTAATGAGTTACTTTGTTCATTTAAGACAGGCTGTTTCATACACCTGCCTCCTGAAGGGCAGCACAGAGCAAAGTTTAGCAGAGCTCTCCACGAGATATATAATGTGAGTTACATATATAACTTCAAGCTTTTAATAGCCTTGATATTTAACAAATTAAACTGGTGAAATTGAAGCCTAAGTATATATATGTAAAAGCAAAGTATTTCATTATATAGTATTTCCTATAACATATATGTACACATACATATATTAAATCACATATATAAAAATTACTTTATATATATGTATACACACATACTTAGGACATACATATGTACATAGAGTTCTTAAGAACTCTATGGCATTTGGCAACATTCTTGGCATCTACCATCTGCTATGTGTTAGGGGTCCCTCACTTCAAATATTATAGAAAGTAACAATGTCCCTAGGCATTGCCAGATGTTCTTTGGGGGGAAAGTTTTTGACTATTGTACATGTCCTGCTTCTTGGAAACATGTACGAAGCACACTAGGTGTCTTCTAGGAGTCAAAGGTGGGAGAGAGGAAGGCTGAACAAGCAGGCCTTAGATGTCAGATGCGAGGAGAACCAGTTTTCACCCATAGCTCTGGGAACCAACTTGGCTTTAGCCGTGTCAGATTTGTTTTGCTTTCTGGCCTCATGTACTATTAAAAATTAAATCAATTCAACAACAAAACATGTTGTGTTATTTTAAGAAACTAAGATTATGATCAATTGGCTTGAGAAACTGAATATACCTTTTAGCCATTTCAGTAAATGAAGGCATCTTATTTGCATTTCCACAATTACGCACACCAGAAAATTTAAATAATCTGGTCAAGACTTTTTGTAGCACATTCCATGTTGATCAGTTAGTTTCCTTATGGTGTTATTAGGCATTTTTCCTTGAATTTCCCAAGATATCTCTCTCTCTCTCTCTCTCTCTCTCTCTCTCTCTCTCTCTCTCTCTCTCTCTCACACACACACACATACACACACACACATAACACGCACACACATGCACACACACATATACACACATACACACACGTGCATGTATGTGCTTGTGTATGTATGTGTCTATGTGTGAGTGCATGTATAAGCATGTAGACAAGAGGTAGCTATCAGGGGTCTTCCCCCCTTGCTCAGGGTCAGTGTCTCATTGAACCAGAGTCCACAGATTATCTTGATCCTCTAGGCAGCAAGTTCTGTACCATGTCCCCCTCTCTAGCAATGATTAAAGATGTTCAAACCATGGTTAGTCCGGGTTTGGTGCCAGGGATCCAAACGCATTTCCTAATGTTTGTGGAACAAGCATTTTTCCTGACTGAGCCGTCTCCCCAGTCTATCTAATTGTCACCACTTTCTGGACATCCCTGATGGTGCCTAGCCACAGTCAACAAAGATCTGTCCTTTATTCACATGTACTGGCCTGCGTTGAATATACTAAGCTTCTCTGTGCAGCTATTCCAATGTTCACTGAGACAATCTACTTCATGTTGGCCAGTGTCCACATGTATGTCTCATGTTAGCCTCACCATCACCCTGTCAAGCAGAAAGTGAAGCTTAACCATTTGCCGAAGGAACTCAGGGTAAGTGTTGATGTCATGTATTTCTTTTACTTTCTTGAACATGACTATCTGAAATGTCTAAAGTCCCTTCTGTGAGGGTTTTGATGGAGGCTGCTGAGCTGGACTCTGAAGTCCTTGCTGACAAGATGGGGGCGTGCTCTTTGGAATCCCTGCACGACTTACGGTTGCCTGCGTTCTCAGACGTGAGATTCGAAGGCCACACGTTCAACACGGAGGTCCGAGCTAGGTGCCATAGCCCTAGCCATGCAGTGGGGATTTTGCCAGGACTCATTGATTTTACATAACATATTGGTTAAGAGAAATTGTCTTTGGTAATTCACATTAAACTGTTTAAATTGGCAATAGACTTTCCTTGGCAATGATGACATTAAAATTCTCAAATAAATAAATTGCCAGTGGCAGTAAAAAGAAAAGCAGAGTTATATTTGAAGCATAAAATGCACAGAAAGGAAGATAAATATCACTGTGTGCGTAATATGTGAACTGTACTCAGTCTGAACTACTTTAGAACTCAAGGATGGTGGCTATAAATCTTCTGCAATCCACGTGCTAATCAGATGTCTGGAGAAGCCAGCTCTCTAGCTTTTGACCTGAAGGGAAAGTATTGAAAAGAACAGGTCTGATTCAGGACACCAACCCTTGTAGAGAGTGAGGAATTGATGTAGCTTTTGAAGTATCCACAGAGGTGAGGAGATTGTCAACAAGTACACTTGACAGAGTCAAGCATTTTCTTCCTTGCAAAGTCTTTGTGGGCACTGGAAAGTTAACACCTAGGTAAAATAAGAACCTGATCTCCTGTCGCTAACACACACACTCTCTCTCTCTCTCTCTCTCTCTCTCTCTATATATATATATATATATATATATATATGCATACATATATATATGTATATATGTGTGTATGTATATATAGATATATACATATTTATACATACATATATGTGTGTGTTGTGTGCATGTGTGTATGTATATATAGATATATACATATACACACATATATGTGTGTATGTGTTGTGTGCATGTGTATGTACATGTGCATATATGTATATATGCATATATGTTATATATCACATATATGTACAATATATGATTTTAGTTATAGACACAATGCATGTTATATGATTTTAGTTATAGACACAAAGATGTCAAACCTCAAGCTTTGTCTTTTAGATTTCCTGCATGTTTCAAGCAAACTCCATTCTGACTTGCTGTCTACCTTATCCGATCATTACAGAATTCTCTCTCTGGACCAGAGTGATATCTCAGAATGAGGATCCAGAAAATAGACTAACGCTGGCTGTAGTTGAGGAAAAGAATGAAACATTCTCTTGTTGAAAAATTCTAGTTCTTTAGAGGATTTGAAAATATAATACAGATAAGGTATGATGATCCATTTCCTTTTTATCTGCATTACCATTATTGAGAGTGTTCAAACCTATATGATTTTCTTATCCTTTATTAGCAGAAACACTAGGCTTCACTAGATAGCATTTTTCCTCCATGTATTCATACAAAAACACTGCATCATCTTGCCAAAAAGTTGTAAACGATGGTTGTACTTTATACATGGAAATGACATAATCTATACAAGAAGAGTCCCATGAAAAAAATTTTGGTGTGTGTGAGTGTGTGGAAGATGCCCATATGTGTGTGTATGGGTGAGCACATCTGTATGAAGGCATGAGGAACACTGAGAAGGGATGCCAGGGGTCCTGTTCCATCTCTCTTTGTCTTAGTTCTTTGATTCAGGGTTTCTCATACAGCCTGAAGTTAAGTCAATAGTAATCTGGCTTCAGCAATCCTTCTGTCTCTGCTCCATAATGCATTGGGGCAACAGGCATGTGTGGTAGACACACCTAGCTTTTCATATGGGTGCTGGGGTCATTGTGCAGCAAGAAGTCTTACCATTAAGCTACCATCTCTAGTCACTTACATCCATTATTGCGAAAATAAATCAAGGGAGCTCTGGAAATGTGGCTGTGCTAAGGAAAGCATGAAGGAACATTTCTTTGTATGCTGAGGTTAAATTATTCAGAATATTATGCTAATGAGGGTGTCTCTTTCCCTATACTCTTATTATGCAGTTTATTTTAAGTTTACCCTGCAATAGGGATGAAAATTGACTGAGCCACCACTGGAATTTGTGTTACTGATTACACAGGCTTCTTACAATCCAGCCCTTTAATTACATGAGGCTGTTCAGGAAATGAATGAAGGGGCCCTCTTCAACTAGCTGTCCATACTTCTTTCCTATGTGAGAGTCCGGCTGTCCCGTTTGAAAGTTCTGTATCATGGATCACTTCACCACACACTTAGCTCTGACCTTCACCCCCTTTGATTTCAGTTGAGTCTAACTGGCAGATACATCCAGGGGTGAAATTGGGTTGAGTTCAGTCATGGACAAGAAAAATATATTCTGATGGTTTTATTCAAAATTCGTATTTTTGGACATGGCAATTCCTATTTACACAGACGTGGATTTGGTTAAACTCTGGAATAACTCATGCCATAAACAGTCAAGGTTGTCTATGGAAATAAGTAAGGGGATTATTATCCTCTACTTTTACAGAGAAGGAAGCCGAGGTGAAGGGAAGGGAAGTAGCTTTGCAGAGTCCTATCTTACTGTGTGTTAGGCACAGAACTCCACAGTGGGGACTATTGAGACACATGTTCTCGTAAAGTAAACATCTTTCTATGTAGTTGCCTTTGCTTAATCAGAACTGAATGTGGCAACAATCACCAAGGGGTTCTATCTTGTTATCTTGATATTTCTGGTCAATCAGATGGCTGAGCCATAATGTCTGTTTTTATAGGAAAAGAGTATAACCAGGGGACCCTCAAAACCATTGACAATAGGATTGTACTTGGGTTGACAAATGTGTTCTTCCTGACTGTGTAGAAGAAAATAAATTCCTTTGCAGTCACAGCCTTTATCCTTTAAAAGAAGACATCTGACTGTGCTTTTACATAGTCTTAGCTTTTAAATGTATGTTGTTTACATGAGAGTCATAATAATCCTTCCTTGGTCCCCATAAATGAGCTAGGAGACTATGTATGAGTAGCAAAGTCACCTCACTCAATGTTGTCTTAGAGAAAGAGCTGCCTGTCCACATATTCCAGAAACATTTGTCTGTTTCATACAGCACATCATGTAGAACAGTCTATGGATAGAATGTTTCACTGCAGGTAAAGCTATTCAAATCCTTAGCTGAATATACAGTAAACAGAGCATCACAGGAGAAGCTGCTGGGGAAACATATGGCCTTTGTCAACAGTGGAGTCTCCAACTGTACAGCATCATTAACAATGGGCTCAGCAGATTCAAACACAGACCCACATGTGTTCACAGAAGCCCCTGTGACTCACATGTTTGCCATGGTTAGGGCCAACTGATAGCACCTGGCTTCTATTTAAAGGTATACAGAAAAAAATTCAGGGAGGGCATGACATCTAAAGTAATTGACATTCCTAGGAGAAGCAACAATATGCCTGCCCATAGCTGGGATCTTATCATTTCAATGAGTCAGATCATTAAATTTGAATTATGGCCCATAACAATTCGCTAGGCTAAAGTTATGAAAAGCTGGTCTCTTGCCAGTAGAATTAAACCCATACCAGTTTATTTTCAGCCTGAATAGTCAAACATATGTGTCACGAAGCAGCCTTCCCTGGTGCAATGAAGATGCAAATTGAAAGCTACAAGTTATAGCTCTAAGCAGTTTTTACCCTTATATATGGGAAAATACAGTTTATTAATATGTAACTCACAGGAGGCTCCCGACTGTTCTCTGCCTGGAGAGATGTTAGAATGTTATGGGGGGACATTACCTTTAATCTGCACACAAACGTGTCCTTGGTGGTTTGCACAACTATTTGTCTATTTTGAGCATATTTTTTTCTGTTGGATGAATGGCATGTGTGTTGAACATATTTAACCAGCTATGTACATACTTTGCATACCTAATTCCACTGAGCTTGTTGTTTGTGATCTCCAGAGTGCTGGGTTCCAGTAGTGTCCAGATGCCTGACCACTCCCTTTCCATACTACATCTGGACTCAGCTGTGTGGCCAGAGGGCTTTGGTGGATATGAACCTGTCTAACTATTGAGTCTATGTTATGGAAGCCGTCATGGCTTCAACTTCTCTGATTAGAATGCCCGCAGATAATTCAAGTGTGCTGATACTCAAGAAGTCCAGTAATTCTCATCAAGAAGAAGAAAGGAGAGGACCCTGGGCCTGTAAAGATTGGATCCAGTATTGTAGACCCAGAACAGAGAAATCGTGTGGGGGTGAATGAGTGGGGAATAGCGGGGGGGGGGTGTGAGAGGAATTATGGGACATATGGTGGGGGATAACTGGGAAAGGGGAAAGCCTTTGGAATGTAAACATAGAATATAGAAAATAAAAATTAAAAAAAAAAAAGAAAATTTCTCTTGGCAACAGGTGTAGACCACTACGCGAAACCATAGCTAATCAAAACACAAAGCTGTGGTATCTAGTCCCAGTGAATATATCTACAAAATATTGCCATGCCCAAGGCTCAGGAAACATTGTGGAAGAGGAGGCAGAAAGGCTTTAAGAGCCAGAAAGTCAGGGGGTTTGCTGTGAGGTTGTGTCTCCTAGAAATGACAGAAGCTACACACACAATGTCATGCCAATATAACTATCCAAACATTATCTGAACAAGGGCAATGACAATATACCTGTCATAGAAGGAAAACCCAAGAGGCATCAACCCTACATAAAGAACGTGTGTGAATCGACAGGAGCAAAACCGAAGGGCACATTAACTCATCAAGATGACAGACCAAGAATGTAAAAGGGAAGATGGCGGTCCTCTGCCACGCCCTCTTTATTGGGACTATGAGAAGGAGCCACTGGCAACAATCCTCAGATGGGTAAATCAAGACAGTTCCGGTGAGGCTCCCTCACCAGGGGCTTGTAAGTTGTGGCAAGCTGATATTTACCAACTATAACAGAAACTTGAACAATTGAAGAATATTCTTATCTTCTACCATTTTATTAAAAAAATAGAAATTGAACAGTCCATGGGGGTAAAAATAGAACTAGAGGCAACTAAGAATGCCGAGAGTGGGAGAAACAGTCTTCTCCAGGGGAGAGTGTTCCAACCGTTTTATCAACACCAGGTGGCCAGCCCTGCAAATGGTTATACAGGTAACATTATACAAACTGAGCAGGTAATAGTTAGGAATGCATGTGAATAACATATATGTATACGGTAACAAGTGATGCTAAAAGAGGTCACGAATGTAAAAGGGAACAAGGAAGGCTATATGGGAGGGTTTTCAGAGCAAAGGGAGGGAAGAGATAATGCAGTCATAACCCCAAAAAGAGTAAAAACAGCTACCAACCCTTCTACCGTGCCTAAGTCCAGACAGACAGACGTAGAAGTGTAGAGACAAGGCTGCTGTTTTATGTCACCACATTTGAGGTAGATTTTTACGCAGCAACAGATATCATGATTACACTTTTTAATCTGTGGCCTAAATACTCATAAGGGTGGATTCACTCTGAAAGTTAAGGCTCGATGTGGAGCAAGTTCAAAGGAGATGATTTGGCTTTTTAAAAAAGAAGACCAGCTTCACCTAGGAGTTTTGTTGGGAAATTGCTTTTTTAAAATATCCATCTTTGGTGTCTTGTGCTACAAATGGAGTGTATTCTATTTCTTTGTCTTCTTTGGTCTTAAGAATACAGAGAATATGATCACAGCCTTTATACGGCACAGCCTGTTTTACAGCTAAAGGTCATTCTTAAATTACCGATCCTACCTCTCTCCTCTGACATTAGCGAAGCGGACGGAGCTTTGGAGTCAAGGAGACCTCTGACCGCCTCTTGGATTTCTGCTCTGCTGCTGAAATCTGGGCAGCCTTAGGTGGATTGGGGACTCCAGACCTCTGGCTTTCTCCACCTTGTAAAATGGGGTGATACTGCCTCAGGTGCTTGCTGGGAGGGTTACTGTAGGATCATGCAAGTCAAATGCACTGTACCTGTCTAGGAATTAGAGGTGTAAAGTGTGTGAAAAAGGGTAACACAGACATTCTATCTTTTACAGTCACCCTTCAACTTTAAAATTCATGCTTACTGTAGACGTATCACTGCAAGCAAAGTAATTAAAGCTGGATATCATAAAGCAAGTTATATATTGTGTATGTTAATTTTATCCATTTCACACACATATCATAGCATATATATGCTATAATAAATATATACTATGATAAATATATCCAGTTTGTATTTGTCAATTTAATAGTTAACTACTCTCTAAGAATTTCAGACGTTTTAGGGACATTATAATTTCCCTGGTGGGACTCAGAATCTGATGGGATCAATTGAAAACAGAACATATAGTTGACCTTTTCCCCTCTTTCAAGTTATCTACCACAAAAATGAATGAAAGGAAGGAAGGAAGGAAGGAAGGAAGGAAGGAAGGAAGGAAGGGAGGGAGGGAGGGAGGGAGAAGGAAGGAAGGAAGGAAGGAAGGAAGAAAGGAAGGAAGGAAGGAAGGAAGGAAGGAAGGAAGGAAAGCTATTACTGTACTGTACTCACTGATGTGAATCAATGAAGGGTATTTATATTCAAGCATAAATGTTGTTCTTGTGAATCATGACTTTAGGAGAAAGAAATGTAGACCTTGTCCTTTTAGTGAGAAGTGAATTGAAAAAAAAAAAACCTGATGTCTCACTCATCAAAAAGATGCTTTTCCCCCCTAAGACACATGATAAATGTTGGAAGGGAAATATCTATTTTGGTACCCTTTCCTTAACAAATTTTTGCAAAACACCATAAACTTAGTAGTCTTGATGGGGGGAAGCTCATTGCAATAGCTGTGCTGTGAACTAGTTATAGGGCATGTCTGGGACTGGCCTTGTGCACGTGCAGGAGATCAAGCACACCATTAGGATCATTCTCCCAGATACAAAGGACAGTCATTTGTACTATATATCAAATGTATAATAAAGAGGGCATACAAAGGGAGATAATTAACATCTGAAGAAAGCATCATAACTTAGGGGCTTACAAAGCCTGTAAATTCAGTGTTGCTAGCAGACTAGTCACCAATGCAGGGAGTGGAAAATGAAATAAGACCTTGGTCACACGGCTGTTGTAATGCACAATGTCACTTCATGTGGATTTGCAAATTGGAAGCTACATCACCTTATACAGAAATAAGAAGCTGCATAATAAACAGGAGGCATGAGAATGATAGATCATGAGCAATAAATTAGCCTTGCATTGTCATAAACACATGCTAAATAAGGGAGCTGGGTTTAAATCAGTCTGACACCTATCCAGTCCTGACAGTAATTGTGGAAAGCACATGAACAGCATTTCCTTCCAAATGGTGCAACCACTGACCAGGCGGCCATGGCTTATTTTAAACAAATTTTATATTTGAATAGCGAAAACATGTCTGATTGCCTTAATCAAAACACAGATTGGTTTCTTTGGGTAAGTTCATACAGAAAAAGTAATTTAAGACTCCAATTCTAGAAATTTGTCTGCTAAAATGAAAAATGTTCTAGCTGGTAAAATTAAGGAAAGTGGCTATTTTTAAAAATAAACAGATATCTAGAATGGTAGGCGTCTTATTATTCTTTTGTCTGCATGTATCTGTATTTGAAATAGAGCAGTATTCTCTTCAAAGGGTTTTGGTGACCTGCAAGGACAGGATTTTCTAATAGTGGAATCAAATGTGACAGATACCTAAGACCTGTTCTTCAGTGGGTAGGTTCCAGGAAGATAAATTGCCCTGCTTCCAACTCAATTTCTGTTTCTTTTATTTTTATTTTTTAAAATTTCTATTCAATATTTATTCAGCATGCTAGATTTAATCTAACTCCTCAGGATATTACACACAGTAACTCTATTAACATTGCAAGTAATAAATAACATTAGCAACCTGGTATTATGCTTAAATTAAGGCTAAGAAACAGCAAGAAGGACAGTAGGCTGCATAGGTCAGTTACATAGTACAGTGGAGATTTCAGTGGGAACTTACTCCACTGAATTTTGTTCATAGCACAATGTGGCTTTACATACCCCTGTGTCTGATTGGTCTGTCACATGAAGAGCTGATTACAACCAAATTGTTTACTAGGCCCCAATCAAGGGTTATTGCAGTTTGGACAGGGGGCTTTTTCCTGCCATATTTGTATATTCACTCTAAGAGGTGGTTTTGCCTGGTGCCTGTGAGTCTTGCCTGTTTCATAGCTGTCAGTGATTATAGATGCTTGAAAATTACCCTTACCATTACAGGATACAGGAGGATTTTAACTTAGCCCAAAGGTATGTAAACAGAGGAAGGCCTGGAATGTGGGCTTAACATGATTCTAGTTGCTTTTCCATGGGAAAAATGTGTGAGCATGGCTGTTCCCACTGTTTTCGGATAATGGTATACATTTTACTCATCTATACCTCTGTCTAAATTCAGAATTAGATACCCAAGGGACAGTTGACATCATCTGGGGACATTTTTATCTGACATGGCTCAGGAGGGGAGAGGAGGTGATAGTAGCAATTGTCAGGCAGGGACTAGGCATGGTGGCCAGTATTCTGCAATGCAGAAGGCACCTGGCTAGGACAAAGAGTCATTTGCCAACAAACCGCAGCAGGACAGTGTCGGAGAGACACTGATGCCCAGTCGTGTCACCGAAAATTATTGTGAAAAGGAACAACTGCCTTCCTCTTACCTAATTATTGGTCTTCAAGTTCTAAACTCAACAACACTAAGCTCATTCCATGAGACTATTTGAGCTTTACACTTTTGTTTGTTTTTATTAAAAGCACACAAAGCCCTTTGTAACACTCTACAAGCACCAGAAAGGGTACAAGCCTTCCTGCTCATTCTAACAATGCAGCCAAGGTGACATCTGCTTAAGAATCCAGGACCCTAAAGGTAAAACTTTAGTATTGAAAATAGAATGGAGTTTTTTTTAGCCTCTTTTCTATCTGTATACCTCTCTTCATTTCTCTCTTGACTTCACTGATAGGTCTGAACACAGAACCATACCTTTTTATATTAATGTAATTCATTATGTATATTAACGTATGTAAATGTAATCCTTTGTGTTCTGTAGAATAGAAATGGAGAATAACTTTCTAATAATTAAGAAGATATTTTGTTCACAATACCTTAGTATATAACATGAAAAAGTCCATTAATTTTTAACTTGGATAGAGGAAGAAGTATTGTGTTGTGGTTGCCAGATAGAGCGAAGTCAATGAAAAATGTTTACCTTTAGCAAAAATAGAGACTCATTTACATTCCAGAGTTGAGTGTGTAGGTGACGGCATAAACTAGTTTTTAGTTGAAGACCTTGAGGGTGTTCAGAGCTAATGCTAATGCTAATGAGGGAATTTCTGTTTTGTTAGGTGACCGAAAGGAAATCTTGAAGATTTCAGAGCAGGGGATTGATTGCAGGAGCAAATAGGAACACTACCAAGCTAACCAGGAAGTCGATGGACTGAGTAGGTAGTGGGAAGAATTCACACATGGAGACCAGAGAAGATACTGAGAGCTTTAAAGGAGTTAATAAATGAGACAGGGAGAAGCTTGATACACTATTCCAGGGACATATACAGAATGTGCAAAATGCAGCTGGAGTCCATCAGAAGTGGCTCAGGGTTTCTGGAGGATGCTATATACATTAACAGAACTCTGAGTTGAGAAGAAAGAACACATGATGAGAAATATGCATTCTATTTTGGACTTGAGGGATGAGGAAGATCTTCAAGTAGACATTTCTACCACTTAAATCCTATTAGAATAAAATTAAACAGGGAAGTTCAAGATGATGGAATAATTTAGAAAGGTGAGACCCATTCATCTAAAGGTGATTATTGGAGCCCCAGAAGCATTCTGGAACTCTAACTGGAAAGGAAAAGGGAGATCAAAAGATTGAATCTTAGGGCATGGACTTGCTTGAGGGCATAAAGTAGAGTAGAAAAAAATGAGAGACAGGAGAAGGAGAAAAGCTCCTGTGGGTTGGGGATTCTACTGAGAGAGAAGCTAAGCAAGAATTAGAGGAAAATAAACTTAGAGTGAGAGGAGCTATGAAAGGCAGGGGCTGTCAAGATTGAGGAGGAGTAAGGAGGAGAGCGCTTGGGTAGGCAGATAGAAGGCAGGCTATCTTCATAGACTAAGGACAGAGTGTTTTGGGAGAAGGGAGGACAGATACTATGCAGGGAAACAAAGGAGAGAAAGAATCAAGCCGTGGAGGTATGTATTCTAGTTTCTAAGCATGTCTCTTGACAGCAGAACAAGAACTCAAGAGGCGGAGGCAGAAGGATCATGAGCTACAAGCCAGAATGTATTCCCTAGTGGGACACTGTCTCACCACAGCAATCCCAAAAGAGAGAAAGGAAACCCTTCTTTTCTTCAGTGTGTGCATTCTTTACTTTCTGTTCCTGACCCATGGTTATAGAAAACTAAATTAAACATGAAAAACAGAAGCAAAAGAAGAATATTTTGAAGGAATTGGTCAACAACAACCAAATGGACAGAGCTATCAGTGTTTGAAGGGTATGCTGTAAAAAAAAAAAGCAAGGCCAACATAGATTCTCTGAGCCTGATTTCTGAATTGCTAGATATGTTATTCAAAGCATCCACTGAGTTTCATGTCAGAGGCTAGTTCATGATATTCTAGCACTCCCAAAGGGTGGCTGATGGGCTTGGCATTTCTGGATATGGTGTAGGCCAAGAAAATTTTACTGTTTTTGAAGGGTATGTACCAGAAAGGGCTATTGTGATATCACTGAAATCTACAAACTTTTTTTTAAAGATTTAAAATAAAGTAATTACATGTATATGTGTATTGGTAAATACATGTGAGCACAGTACCTATAGAGGGCAGCAGAGGGTATCAGATTCTCTAGTGCAGTGAAGAAGGTTACAGAATGCTCTCAACCTTCTTAATGCTGGGACCCTAGAATACAGTTCCTTATGTTGTGGTGACCCCCTCAACCATTAAATTACTTTTGTTGGTATTTCATAATTGTAATTTTGCTAATGTCATGAATCATAATGTAAATAAGTTTTCTAAAGGTCTTAGGCAAGCCCTGTGAGCGTATTGTTTGACCCTGCAAAGGGATTGCAAGCCTTCACAGGACCAAGGGTATCTCCCCCCATTGATGCCCAACAAGGCCATCCTCTGCTACATATTCAGCTGGAGCCAGGGGTCCCTCCATGTTTACTCTTTGGTTGGTGGTTGTACTGGCTGGTTTTGTGTCAACTTGACATAAGCTGGAGTTATCACAGAGAAAGCAGCTTCAATTGAGGAAATGCCTCTGTTAGATCTGACTGTGGAGCACTTTCTCAATTAGTGATCAAGGGGGAAGGGACCATTGTGGTGCCTCCCTGGGCTGGTAGTCTTGGGTTCTATACGAAAGCAAGCTTAGCAAGCCAAGGGAAGCAAGCCAGTAAGTAACATCCTTCCATGGCCTCTGCATCAGCTTATACTTTCTGGCCTGCTTGAGTTCAAGTCCCAAGTTCCTTTGGTGATGAAGAGCTGTGTGGAAGTATAACCTGAATAAACACTTTCCTCCCCAACTTGCTTCTTGGTCATGATGTTTGTGCAGGAATAGAAGCCCTGACTAAGACAAATATTTAGTCCCTGGGAGCTCTTGGGGGTCTGATTGGTTGATATTCTTGTTTTTCCTATGGGGTTGCAAACCTCAGTTCCTTCATTCCTTTCTCTAACTCCTCTACTGGGGACCCAGTGCTCAGTCCAATGGTTGGCTGAGAGCACCTGCATCTGTATTTGTCAAGCTCTGCAGAGCCTCTCAGGAGACAGCCATGTCAGCAAGCACTTTTTGGCATCCACAATAGTGCCTGGGTTTGGTTACTGTGTATGGGTTAGATCCCCAGGTAGGGCAGTCTCTGCGTGGCCTTTCCTTCAGTCTCTGCTCCATACTTTGTCTCCATAAAAGGGATGCCCAAGCTCTTAACCATTGTGGCATTTCTGTAGCCCCCATTTTCTAATTTATGGAACAAACTCCAATCCATCCAGCAAAATCAGTGGCTGTCACATGTTGGAAGGGATTTGGGGTAGGACTGGTAAAGAAGGACTGATTTACCACCATGTCCTAAATTCCAGAACACAAGGAGAACATAAACATGATTATGAAGCCAAGGATCCTATCTTATTATAAATATAGCTTGAGCAGTTTGAAGATTCTTTCTCCACTGGAGATTTTAGAACAGGCAAGATGTGATAGTATAGGTGTACATGATGAAAACATCTTCCCAGTCAAGTTGAAGAAGAATTCCTGTGTGCACATGCATGTTTGCATATGTGTGCATGTATGCATTTGGGGGAAGGGGACATCATTATACGTGTGTGTGTGTGTGTGTGTGTGTGTGTGTGTGTGTGTGCGCGCTGTGTTTATATGTAGAAGAATATGTTGTGGCGGCACATGAAGATCAACTTCAGAGTCTCCAGTGTGGTTCCTTGGTGCTGTAGACCATTTGTGAAACCTGTTCTTTCAGTGACTTAGCTAGGCTTTCTGGCCATGATGCCAACAAGTTGATTGTTAAGTATGTGTCATTTTGCCTGACACATGCTTTTCTTAAAATTTTTTAACATGGGTTCTGGTACTTGAACTTGGGTTCTTGAACTTAGAAGGCAAGCATTTTATTGGGTGATAAATCTCCCCAGGACTGTTTTTATTCTTCATACTTTTATACAGGAACTTAGGGTTTTTCTTAACTTGTTGAGAAAGGTGACCGACCCTCTAGGTCCTTCATAAAAGCATATGATATCATAGGAATCTGGAATTGACAAGTCTATCAGTTTATAAACTGTTTTTCTACTGAAACTGATTTATCAAGTACACTACTACACGGAGTAGTGGTCAGCTGATCTATCAGCTAATCAGAATTAATTTTAAGTCAATTTAAGACATTTGCTGACTAAATCTTGAAGTTCTAGTATATATTTGGTGCTGAAAACATATGAAAAAAGCAGATTGAGAAAATCCCCACCCCTGGAAATAATTCCCTGCCAACAATATTCAATGTTTCCTTGGGTCCAAGCACACTTTATGAGATAGATGTGCATAGTTTTGTTTTTTAGCATCTCAGGAAGTTGACACTCAGTAAGATTTATGATGCAACATATCCCAGATTGCTGGGTAGATCAGACTGGGATCACAACCAAAAGTTTCATTCGCAAGCCAGTTTCAGAACCTGATTTCCCAACATCTCATTGAGCAGATCTGAATCAGACCTCTCTCTTGGGGCTATGGAACAAGGGACAGTGCATTCTGAGATCTTTGCTCCTACAAAGGCCCTCACAGAGAGACAAAGCCCCTTGGCACCTACTCTTCACCAGGTTAGCACTTTCTTGGCACAAAGCTAGCTTTAGGAGCCAAGGGTGTATTTGAGCTAAACAAACAGCAAAGACATCACTGAAGTTCCGATCCTCCCACCTCCACCTCCTGAGTGCTGTGACCACACCGTGCGCCACCAAAACCACCATATGATGAACTCTCTTTAACAGCCTCAGACTGATTCCAACATGCAGCCAGTGGCTCCATGGTTCATTGGAAAGGATTTCTATAGAACATTTTCACCCAAGGCACTACCTGGGTCTTGAGGATTCAAGGGAGTTTTGTTCTCCTGTCTTACTACTTTATCTTGCTTTGTGGCCCTTCTCCCCCTTACTTTCTCCCTCTTCCCTTCCCTTTCTCCCTCTTTCTCCTTCAAAAAAATGAATGAGATAGAAGAAGTAAAATGGGCTTTCCCTGGAAATAAACCACCTGTCCCCTACTGTGATCTGTTTATGAATATTAAAATGTAATAGGGTTAGAGTAATCGTGTAGGTGACACAGCATGCTGGTCTTTTCATGCATTGAGCAAAGTCAGTCCTGTGGGGTGGGAATAAACCCTCTCTTGTCAAACACACATGAACGTTGCTCACAGAGGTCTTGTTGGTATGCTACAAAAGATGAAATAATTTCTAGAATGACAATTTTAGGGCTCACTAGACTCTAAAGGCACACTTAACGCTCTCCCAGTGGGCTTGTCCTTAGGGTGGCAAAGAAGTAATTGCCAACAGAACCGACATATACCTCTAACATTCAGTATGAGGATTTACTTCGGTCTTAGGCTATAGAGAACTGTCTCTTTTATTTTGAAACAAAATAATCAACTATAGTAAGACAGAAACCTTTCCTCCAGTCTTCCCATCACAGTTTTATTATCTTTCAGTGGACAACACTGCATGGTTTTCAGAATGGTAGGTCAATGGAACAACACACTTTCATATTAACTTAAAGTGCATTTCACAGCTTACTTCTGATTTTATGGCACTTCTTCTAGCTTCTGCCAAGAGGGAAAAATTTTGCCTTCATAGCGGGAGCCTGACAAGTTATTTCAACTATATTAACAGCAGCTATAGTCAGCTGCTCTTTTGTGTTCCTGAGAAACACGGGGTCAAAATGCTGGGATTGGGGAACAGCAGTGGAGATGGACTTACTCTCAGCTTTCTATTAAGAAAGACACCAAAAGGAAAAGTTTCTGCCAAGTACAAATACTTGGCAATGCGGACCCAGTTCAATGATCAAAAAAGTCAGTCACCATCTGTAAATCTAGGAGCCAATATAGAAGCAGCAGGTAGGGCTAATTCTGCCTTCAACAAATGCTGGAACATTAGTCTGAGCCTAAGATTTTAAGAAAGTAGAGCCTGCAGGATGAACTAAGAGACTAATAATGTATTTCATCACTTCATCAACAGAAATCTGAAGTTACCCAAGGAGAGGACCAAAGTGAGACGGTAGAAACCAGGGAAGGCTGTGACATGAGAGAGTGCTGCCAAGGTTACTCTATCCAATGTTGCTAGGGATGTGAGTATGGCCTTGCAAGCATGCTTCTCAGTCCTGTGCCAGGCTTCCAGAAAAACACCTCAAGGACCAACAGACCTCACAGTGGCCCACGGAAGACAGAAATGCAGAAATATCTTCCTGAGGCATCCTGTTTCCATTTCTCTTGGGAGAAGCTTCATCCCATGAACTTACACATGGCTGTGGTCCCTTTGACGTCACTCAGTGAACTGAGCTGCCTAAGGTGAGTCTGACTCCATGTTCAGAAAAGAAGCAATAATGGTTTCCATGAGGAAGGGGGGCATGAGAGGAGGAGGTAGGCCAAAGAATCTGGGAAGAGGTCTCATGTAGGTTTAATTCAAGTTGAAAATTTAGAGCTAGGTGCAGTTCTGAGCTTCCCAATAGGCAAGAAAAACGAAGCTAACCAACCCAACAAACACAAAAACCAAACAACCTTCTCAAACTGGAAATATTGTATTAGTAATTTCCTCATGCTCACACAAAAGAACCCCGGTGGTGAGTTACAGTGTGTTTATGGGGTACTGCACGTTTTCAGACAATAAACATTATTCTTGTTAGCATCAATAAGACGCTGAATTTCATTAAGGTGCTTCCTTAACCTCCAACACTGGATCATGATATGCTGACAGAGTATCTGCCACAGGAGGGGGTCTAAGGAATCTGTGGAGAAATGATACATTTCACAGTGCACAGAGGAGTGTGCAGATGGCATGTTCTTCAGTCAGAGGCATACATGTTTATCCTCTCTGATGCTCCTTTGAAATAGATTGCATGTATTTATTTATACATGTCTGTACATGATACACATGCTTGGAAACACAGGCAACAGGCAGAGAACTGTGGCTGTCTTTCTCCCCCTTGCACCTTATCGGAGACAGGCACCTTATTAGTTGTTCACCTCAGGCTAGCTGGCCTGTGGGCACCTGGCCATTCTCCAGTCTTTGCCTCCAGAGGTGTGCTGGGATTACAGATACTTCTGCTACAGCTCCCAACTGCGATATGGGCTCTGGGGATCTGAACTCAGGCCCCTAAGCTTCCCAGGCAAGTGCTTTACCCACTGAGTCATTCCCTTGGATTCTTCTCTTTTGTTTAAAACAACCCAGTTTGTGACCCATCTGTTACTGTGGAGCTGAGAAACTAATACATCTTCTCATGAATAAGCACCAAGACCATGTTTGAAACAAGCTACAAATCTCCATGATTTTATCTTCTGGGAGTCTGTAACTAGAGCTGAAAGAAACTCATTTCGAAAGAAATCAATGTACAAATGCTTTGCTGTAAACATTCCAAGCAAAATACCATTAATTTGAGCTCCTTGTTGAGTAAGTATTTCTAAAACAGAAAAGAATTAGCTGCAAAGTATTTCCATGCATCCAAGTCTTGTCTGAAAAAGTCAGTTTAATGAAATGGAGAATGGCCTGGGTGTCGTTCATTGACAAATCCTATGTGTTGCAGGATAAAGCCTGCATTCTTTCCGATGGCCCAGGAAGGCTTTAGTGAGGAGAGCTCTGCTCTTCTTCCCTCCTCACCTCCCATGGTTCTCCTGCCTGCGGCTAGATCTGCAGATAATGGTTCTCACCTGTGAGCCTGCATATACTTCTCTCTGTCCAGAGCCTGTGGGTTAATGTTACCATCTTACTCGATCCCCGCCATTGAACAGCTGCTTAATGTCACAAGTATGTTACAATCACACGTCTAACTTCACACACACACACACACACACACACACACACACACACACACTGTATTGTCCTGTAGATGTGGCAATTGTTATAAAGGTTAGTTTAGGTTACATGCTCACAATTAGGGATTTTTTTCTAAGTCTGAGTTTCAATACCAAAACCCATTCTCATTGTCTTTTCTGGGATGAGCACTTACTCATCCTTCAAGACCTAGGAAATGTCAGGTCAGGACGGAATCCTTCCCACCCCTTCCAGGCAGAGGATAATATTTCCCCTGCTGGTGTTCCTGCTCATGTATCAGTATTGTGCCTTTCACCTTTATCATTTGGACTGCAAGTTTGAGAGTTTAATGTGGCTTACTTGTAGTAGTTATGAACACCGAGGCAGTGGATAGTCAAGTGTTGCTATTGGAAGAAGTAAGTGTATATGTCCTCAACCTCTTTTCTTGGTTATCGGTCCTTTTTAGGAGCTGGGACTCCCCAGCAACGCTTCTTGTTAGGGCTGGCTGGGGAAGTACATGGGACTTGAGAGCAGGAAGTAGATTCTGTGGTAAAGAAATACCATCAGATTTCTCTTGTGACCATCATGGCTGTCCCCTTGAATGTCTCTATACTTTGTCTTTCATTGTGTGGAAGTTGAGACTTCCTCTCCACATACTTCTTAAATGCATTTGAAAACTAAAGATTATACTAGAATTGAAGTTTGGATAACTTGTACTATGCATTAATTCATGTCTCAAGACAACATTGCCTCCTGTCTTTGAAGAAGACCCTGCCTGAGTATTTGCAAAATCTGAGGATACAGCATCTTGTTGAACTACAGGGAAAGGAGCTTTATATATTGCTTTCAGTTGTGAGAACTCTGTTGTATGGCACTGTGAGCAGACTTAGAGACTGCATACTCTTGATTAAATTAAGATTGTTTTACCTGGAAACAAATGCAAATTCCTGAATCATTCATTAAAATTTACTGATACTTATAGGGTAAGTGACCATTTTAATGAGTGACTAGATTAAGGAAGGAAAAGGAAAACATTTAGGATGCTGGACCTCCTTCCAACACTTCATGCATATTCTAAAACTTTGAGAATCTTGTTTAGGCATGGCTTGGTGGGGGAAACCACACTAAATTAGCTAATGAAGAGAATCCAGCTTCAGGGTCCAAAGTGATAAATCAGGAATAAATGCATCCCAGCGACTGCTACAGAGGTGAGATAAATACTCCTTCAGAGATATTCTTCAATACAGCCCTCTTCTCCCCTTAACCTCCAACAGAGTTCCAGAGCCATATGGAACAGTGCTAAAATCTCTTCAAAGTGCTGCCATTGATGCTGTTTCTGGAATCTTCACCAAAAAATTCAGTAACACACAACTCCTTGTCCTGGGATGAGCAAGGCAGTGAGAGATTGGGGAGTCCTCCCTGCTGACCGGATAGGAGTGGAGGAAAGAAAGAAAGGAAAGACAAACTGAGATCTGAACAGTAGCAGGAAGAACACAGAGAGGGAGAGAAATCACGAGGGAAAAACTATCCCTTGGAAGGTGGGTACTGGGAAGCTTCAGAAACCACGGGAAACTCACTTTATGTGCAAAGCTGCCTCTGTGCCCAAGGTTAAGAAGTTTGACTTAAAGAAATTTCTTCTGAAAAAGCTTCTGTTTCCATTCAATGGGACTTAGCACTCAATTACCAGGTCAATCAAAAAACTGGCTGGCGTGGCTGTGGAGGTCTCCTTAAGAGGGGTCAGCCCTTTCAAGCAGGGTGTGATCCTGATACAGAGATAGCCGTGCTCCTGCATCATACCCCATGGTATACAGTCACTGATAAGTGGATATTAGCCTAGAAGCTTGGAACACCAAAGACACAAATCACATATCAAGTGATGTCTCACAAGAAGAAAGGAGTGGACACTGGTGCTAGAATGGACCAAAATATCATTGTGGGAGAGTACAAGAACAGTAAAGTGGGAGGGGGTGGATGCGGGAGCAGGGGGAGGGAAAAGGACATGTGGGACCTTTGGGGGTGGGGAACCAGAAAAAGGGAAATGAATTGTAAATATAGAATATATACAATAAAAAAAAAAAAGAGAGGAGCACCTACCTGGGAAGTCACAGTCACTACCCTGCTTTCCGTTTTTTGTTTTTGTTTTTCTAGTGTGATTTCCATTCAAGATTTAAAAAATAGTGTGTGTATGTGCGTACGTACATGCATGCATGTGCGTGTGTATGTGTGTGAGCACACGAGTATGTAAAATGAGTATTAGAAGTTTCTACTTCCTACTTCGTTCTTTCTCGTGCTTTGTTTCACTTTTCCCTCCACGTCCGGCCCACAGAGTTTTATGAAGATGATGTCATTCATTCCTGATGAAATCGTAATAAAAGATGTTCATTGCAGGCTCAGCATCACACTGAGGGTTTTATTTTGAGGGTAGCATGGATCTTTTAAAATATATAGTCTAGCATTTATTTTACAGAGAACTTCTACCTGGCCTCAAATTGACTGCACATTTACATTGTACCCAAAATGCAGAAGTGTTTCTTGTTTATTAGAAAAGATACCTATTATGTGCCAGACTCTGGAAACAAAGAAGTGAAGACAATCCTGTTCTGGGGTTGGGTGGGAGACAAAAAGATAGATAGATAGATAGATAGATAGATAGATAGATAGATACATACATACATAGATACATACATACATACATATGTGCATGCATACATAGACTGACAGAGTGGGTGATTAGTATACAGTCAGTGATCAGTACTCAAAAGAAAAAGGAAGCATGAAAAGACATTAGAGAGTGAGGGAAGGTAGGGGTTCAAGCATCTGATGTCTCATCTTAGGTGTTTGCCAGGTATTACTTCATGTAATACTGGGATGGGATACTTGGAGAGATACTTAGAGGGCAGCGCAGGGCCAGACAGCTGGTGGCAGCGGGAAAGAGCGTCTTAGGCCATGGGAACCAAGTAGGAAAGGCCCACTTCAGGAAACAAGATCAGGAGGGAACGGAAGAAGAAATGTAGATGATGGCCCGGGAAGACAATGTTTCTAAGGGGCTCCCTGTCTTGATAGCCACAGAAGAAAATAATGCACATTCAGGTTGTGTTTATACTTCTAGGCCCTACTTCCCTATCACCCCCGAGGTCATTGCACAGAGAGAGGTTAGGATCTGCTGTCATTCCTGCTTGTGACCATAAACACTGACAAGTGTGAATTCAACCACCACAGTGAGACTGCATCATGCTGTTTCTTTTCAGTCTGGTTTCATATTGGCTGCAGGAGGGCTATTCAGGGACATAGCTTCTGGGAGCTTTGCAGTGTAATAAAAAAACTGATCCGCCTCTTCCAAAGTACAGTAGGTGGGTGGCCTCATTTGTGCCCTGATCACGCAGAATCCTAACTTCAGACTGAGCAAATCACTTCCATGCAGACCCATGTTCTTCTCTGACCTTGGCATGTCTAGTTCTGAGGAAGCCTGTAAGTTGCTCCTGTTCTAACTTGAGTACCGAAATGAACATTCAGTCAGACTTGGATAATCTGCCTTTAACATTTAGACTGAACTCTTCATGGCTGCAAACCTCTGTGATGAAGCTAGTGACGTGGCTAATCTCCATGAGAAATGTTTCCTCGGGTCATAAGATTCTCCATTTTTAAAATTTATATTTTCATCTTTTACAGTCTATTTCTGTGGCCCACCCAGGGCTGCAATATTCTTTTGCTCAGGCAGTAAAGGCATCCATGGTCCTATGGACCTATGTTAGAGAAGGAATGGCTACTGTGCCTCAGAGGAACCTGAAGATCCCTTCTTACTGCTGATGCGGATTACTTATTTGAAAGCTTGTAAATCCATTTGGTTGTAGGCTGACGAGTCTACTGAAATGATGCACAATTTCAGGGGTGCCTTTTACTCTGCGTGTCTTTGAATAAGCAATCCTGTCTAGTTCCTTACTTTTAAAAATTAAACAAAATGTTTACTGCCTTTCTTATGTTCATATATCACTCTTTCTTCTTTGTGTGAATGCGTGCGCCATGTACCATGAAGTGTATATGGTCAGAGAATAACCATGCGGTCAGTTCTATCCTTCGACAGTGTGGAGACTGAGTTCAGGTCATCCAGCTTGGCAGCTGGTGACTTTATCTTCTGAGCCATTATGATGGCTCCTTTGTTTATAAATCATAATAAGTATAAATAAGCAAGGTCATGTCAAATAATAAATGATAAATATATAAGTTGAAATGTGGAGATATTTTTAAAGAAGTAATAAAAAAAACTTTACTTGAAGTTAGAATTGTTGAAGAACCTGAATAATGACGCCACTAGCTGACATGCCATTGTGGGTTAGGGAAATTTAATAAAATCCCACGTAACACTAAACAAATGGACTCCTTAGGTTCTACACACACACACACACACACACACACACACACACACCAATAATAGAGAAGAGGCCAGGAAGTTGAGGATATGAAATTGGAAGGGGAGAGAGAGGGGTGAGTGTGATATATATAAATCAATCATGTATGAAATTATGCAAAATTGAAACATTTAAAATTAAAAATACAGCCTAAGTGTCTTAAAAGTTGGGTAGAAAACTAGAATTAGACAAGAACTTATAGAATATCAAATCTATCCATTGGCAATGGACGAGGCAGATCCATTTGTGGGCTATGGTATGCCAGCAAGCTTGCTAGGTCAATGGAGCAGGACGAACAGCCGACTCTGCTTGTTAGACATTATTATCAAGGGAGTAACACTCACGAAGGACCACAGCATGTTTTCCATACTTTGCTCTGTGTAGGTATTTCTTCATACTAATTGAAAGGTTATAGACATAATCTATCATTTCAAACCCTAAATTACCCTCAAGGATTTAATAGATTTTTATGTTCCTTTAAAAAAGAATTGTTTGATTCATTTGGCTAAGTTTCCTTCCCACTAACTCACCAAACCACAGAAACAAAAGTCAAAATTAACTCTTGCATTTAAATGTCTCTTTATGGCTAATAAACAGGTGTTTGAATGTAGACTTTGGACAGTTTCTCAACAAAAGCTAACCAGTAAACTAAAAGACAAGAACAGGGTATACACACAAACACACACACACACACACACACACACACACACACACACACAGACACACACACACAAACACACCTACTTCTTAGAAAAATACAATTCTTACAAAACTCAGTTCAAATGAATTTTCAAAAAGCTACTGGAAACTGTTTATTTCTGAACTCAGAGTTTTATCTAACACAGCTTTGGGTGGAATCTCCTGGTTGTGAAGCCAGAAGTGTTTTGCAGGAAACTAAAGAGTTCTCAGTGGGTTATAAGAAGGGTCTAGAAGTTACAAACTCATTGAGACATATGAGCCTCCTGCTATATTTTCATCCCTTCCCTTTAAATTTTATACGTGCTCCTATACACAGATGAGATGGATATATACTGTTGTCTTGTGGATTTGGCAGTGTATTCAGTGGAGAGTGACATTATCCTCAGACACAGTTTGCCTCACAGTGGTCATCTTGTTGGGATTCCAGTGAGTATTAGATTCAGATCACTGAGCAACATGCAACATGCAACATGCAACATGCCTTCAAATGCAAGGCCTTGGCAAGATACTTATTCTGTCATTCCCATGTGATTACCCAAATATTAGTTGTTTAGCACCTGCAGGAAGTAGTGTGTGTGTGTGTGTGTGTGTGTGTGTGTGTGTGTGTGTGATGAGAGAGAGAGAGAGAGAGAGAGAGAGAGAGAGAGAGAGAGAGAGAGAAAGAGAGAGACAGAGAGAGACAGAGAGAGACAGAGACAGGGACGGGGAGAGACAGAGAGAGGGACAGGGAGGGGAAGGGGCTGGGGAGGGAAAAGGGGAGGAAGGAGGAGGGGAGGAAGAGGGGGGAGAGGGGAGGGAGAAGGAGAGGGAGGGAGAACTAAGAAAAAACTCAGAGCTTGACAAAACTCATATATGAATGACAAAGCTCTGTACCCCCAAGACATCACAATTTTGAGTCACTAAAGGTTCTTCTCTACGCATTTGGAATTGGAGCTAGAAGATTTTAACTAAGAGTTAGGTCTGTAGACAAAATAAATCTGAATCTCTGTAGGGTAACTAAGTAAAATGACCCAGGGTACCTGGAAAACTGGCCCTCCCTCAATTCCATTTGCTCAAGTACTTTGAATAAAATCTAAAGTAGACTCTACTGTCTAAACAACTTGCAACACCTAATCCAGTATACATGCTACATGAACAATATCCTGCATATTTATTCTGTATATTTAGGAAACAGCATCAAGAAATGATGTCTGTAAAGTTTAGTTTATTCCCTGAGTATATTAATATAAAACTATTAAAATTAAATGTGGACCCCATGGATATTGAGGGCTGACTGCAAGGTGAAGGTGAACTGTGAAGTAAGGTGAACTGTGAAGGTGAGGATGATAACCTGGGGAGGAAGGAGGAGGGAGATTTCTGTGCTGGCTCTCTGTGATGGAAACCTGTATCTTATGTTCCCTTGTTGTCCGCTAAAGCTAATAATCTGGTTTCAGTTGTTTGCAACCAAAGATTCCTAAAGGTAGCATGTATCAGAGACACTATCAGATAACTGAATACTAGTATTTTTCTGAGATGGATGGGTCTTATTTTTCATATAGTCAATCAGAAGAAAAATTGAAATTGGTCTGTGATGGTTCCCACTACGAATGGGATCCGTCCAGGGCTTTCTTGGTTGCTCACACTTCATCTCCCCCCACTGGTCTCCTTCTGCATGCTTTGCCTTCATTGTTGTGTGATTTATTCATTTGTTAATTAAAATCTGATCTCTGCAACTGACTTACTCTCTCTCTCTATTCCTCATGTCTTCTCCTTCTAGCCTTACTTTAGTGAAGACATCCCACACTACAAGACAGGCTAATTCCTTAGCACAATTCCCATTGTCTTTGATGTTCTAGTATGTCAACGACTTTATGCAAATTCAGATGTGAGTTTAGGAAAGGATGCCTTTGTCTGGTAGACTGCCTACTGTTACTCAGGGAAACTGTTTTCTCTGACAGTAACAGTGACTCATCAGTCTGACTGCTTGAAGAATTAACACATTTATTACTCAGTACATAGGATAATAGGTACTTTATATATTCAACGTGGTCTAAGTACTGCAGTGGACATATTTTAATGGCATGAACAATCTCCCTTGTTACAAGGATTAATGGAGAGGCCAAAGGTCAAATTATCCAAGAATAAACAGTAAGATGGAAAGCAATGACTAAAACCCTGGTGGCTATTTCTATTAAAGAAAGTAATCTCAAAAAATATATAACCTCTCTTACACAGACTACAAAAATATCTCTTGTGATCTTCACCAACAAAATATTAGTTGTTAGAAACAATGGCAGAAACATGAACTTAAGGATAATTATATTTCAAACATTTTAAATTAAAACAGTGTTGGGGCAATATTATAGTCAGTGAAGTGCTTGCCTTGTAGGTATGAGAGCTTGAGTTCGGTCCTCAGAATCAGTGTTTAAAATAATGGCCATGATAGGATTCACTTGAGCTCTCTGTGAAGAGAAGGAATTCCTAGGGGCTGCTGGCCATGCAGCCTGACCTAATTGCTGTGTTCCATGCCAGTGAGACTCTTTGGTGGCATCTGAGGAAGGACACTTGAGGTTATCCTTTGGCTCTATATGATTGGCACTCATGTGCACATATGTGCAAAAAAAAAAAAAGACATGCACACACACAAATATATAAAGACAAGTTAAAATATTTCACATTCACATGTATTTGTTTAAAGTGCATCATTTTACCAGCACGCTCCACAAAGAGATCTTTCTTGTTTCCCTTCTAGTAGCTCCTGATAGCTATCACTGGCACAATCTATTATGGTCCTTATTGATGACACATTAATAATACGATAGTTCTGAGTGTCAATATGGGTAACGGTTGGTTGGTAACCACCACATCCCTCCCACTGTAAATCCTGCTAGAGATGCCCTGGTTTTTGCAGCTGTTTGCAAGATTTGTTTCTTCCTCTAACTCTGCTTTTGAACACCACCATCTAGACCAGCGGCTTTGTTTCAATTGATCTCTCCTATTCCTGCTCACTGTATAAGACAGAGGGCCGCCAGACGTGCTGAATTCCCAGCCCTCAATGGCTCTGCTCCATCTCAGGGGGGACGTTGTATAAACCTTCTGTGGAAACTGCACTTACATTCATCCTGTAACAGCTGTTTGGGCAGCCTGCTGTCATCTATATTCTCTGCTTGGACAACCCCAATAAACTGTTATGACAAGTATCACTTTAATCAATTAATCAACACAAAATGTGCTGGACCTGGTGTGAAAGGACAGGACATCTTCCTCTTAGCAATTTAGCTCGAGGGGGGATGATACCACACGCAGGGAACGGCGATGCTCAAGCCGAAGGAGTACTGCTAAAACGTATCACAGAGGGCATCAGAGGATGCAGAAAATGAACTGAACCCGGTTCCAACTGAGTAAGATCCTTTTTTTACAATCCATGAGAAAAGTGAGACTAGGGGACATGTTGACGTCATACTTACTAAGTACTCCGGTTGTCCCAAACACCGTCCTAAGTATGGTTTTTTAAATGCACCACTCCCCACATTACTTAAAAAAAAAAATCACTGTTCACACTAGTGTTTTCCTTCCATTTTCCAGATGAGCGGCAGAGGCTCGGAGAACCACAGCCACTTGCTCCTGTGGAGGAATGGGCACTCAAGTGTGATCTGCTACACTGTGAACATGGAACACTGCACATTGCCATGACCTAGAGGAGAAAACCAGAGCTGAAGCATCTAGGATGTCAGGGCACCAGCAGATGTCCATTGCACTGCGAGCTGGGGCTGCGGCTGCAGGAGGCATGGCTTTGGACGTTCTTGAGAAGCTCAAGGTACAGGCTGGGAACGGGTTAGGGAACTGAACCAGTGCTGTCGTTATGTGTAACGATGGTAATGAAAACCATGGGGCTGGTGCAAGCAAATGAAGAGAAGGTGCCAGGCCACTGAAAAGAACTCATAAAAGGGCCTGGCGGTTTCCACGCACGTTAGTCAGACATTGGAAACAGCTGGCCTTGTGGGAAAAAAAAGATGGAAAAAAATGGAAATATCTATTTTGAAACAGAAGCCTGTTTTCAAGGTTTTTGGCTTCAATTTCTACTCCTAACCATGTCATATCCTTCTGAACACCATGACATAAACTTTACATTTAAAAAAAAAATAGGGTACAAGTGTGACATAAATGACACTGACAAATGTCCACAGGAAACATCTAGGAACAGGTTTTTGTTTGCTTTATTTTTACTTATGATAATTCATTTAAAAATGTGATTCTGGAACAGCTTTCCCTGTAGAACACTGCTTCCAGAATTTTCTTGCTCATACCCAAATCCTCGAATGCTGAGGTCCATTAGGTCAAAGGCATAGCATGTGTGCATAATGTATATCCCCAGGCACACTCACCTGTGTGTATTATATCATCCCTTTCCTTATAATATCCAATATTATATAAATAGTATGTAAATTGTTATGTTGTATCTATCGAATACGGCAAAAATATATGATAAAATGTCAGCACACATGCAGTGCTGACCTGGCTTTATCTAGGGATGATGCACAACCAAAGCACAGAGAGCAACAACTGCACCGGGATTTCCATAATGCACTCGGTATTTCTCTTACTCGTTAGATGGACTCCTGAGCAAGACAACCAATGCTGAAATTGTTTCCAAGAATACGTACATCTTTGTTGAGTAGTTGATCAACAGATCATCCTTTTAAAAATTGCAGATAACAAAATATTGCAAAGATGTGTTCCTGTTAACTGTGAATATTTGTAAGAGGAATGTTAGAAAATAAAACCACAATTGCTTTCTGTACTAACAATGGTCAAGCTCAGGCTATAACATCTGGGCCATATCTAACAAAAACCAGTTGTGCCATATGGGACTTCTTTCCCTTAAAATAATCACCACAATCTCCCACCAAGAATTTGTCTCTGATATTTTCTCACTGCAATCCAGCTTGGTGTGAATTGTGAAGAATCCTCCATTTATTTGAGATGCTGTATGCCATGAATATTTTTGCACATCCATGCATTCTTTTTTTATAGTATTCAAGTTTTTCCAAATACCTCATGAAGACGATTACTGTAAACAAAAGTCCCAGAGAAGAAAACCAGCTCACTATTCCTGAATAAATAAGCTCTGATTACATATGTCATATGGAGATCAAATGTCTGCAGAAAATGGCAAAGATTAGGGAAGAATAAAAATCTTACCAACTTTCTGTCTAGAAGCATCTGGCCATTTCTTTATGTGAGAGTTGCCTCTGATTCAGAGTACAGACAACATATTGCATGTTTTCATTCTAAAACACAGTCTGTAAGTTCATGTTTTATTATGATAACAAGAGAATTTCCCATCTCTAGAGATTCAGAAAGAAAGCAAATTTCAAAGTAGCTGAAAAATGAATCTCTAATGGCATCTAAATTTGAAATATAAGAGGAGAACTCAATGATTGGCTTTCCTGTGTGCCAAAAAAAAGAAAAAAACCTAGAAGCCTTGATTATGATCTATGAAGCTATTAATTTTTTTCAGGTCTCAGAGTTAATGGAATAATGATTTTTAATTGAGTACTAAAGATTCTTAAGTTGCTTCAAAAAATAAGCAAGTGCTTAAATCATACAGATAATTCAAAAAGAGAAGGAACATTTAAGATGCAAATTTCAATAGCAATTAGACTCATAGCTGAAGGCTGGAGGTGAGGACATTTGTATGAGTTCGGAAATTGTTCTCATAAGTTCGATGATGGGAACATGGCTCTTAGACACTAATGGCGCGGCATTACCTGCAGAACGATCTAATTCATTATTTTCCAAACTATTTGATTAACACACAACAGCCACATAATTGGAAGCATGTTTCTGAAGCACAATTGCCCAATTAACATTCTTTAATTAACATGTTGTCTTAATACTTAGACTTATTAGATAAATAATTTGATTCCTCCATTTCCTCAAAGACCTTGACAGGCACACAATGGATAGCAGATACAAACTGTTTGTTTTGATTCTATGTGACATGACCTCTTCAGGGTTTTTTATTATCTTCTAGCTCCCCATCAATCACTTTGTTTCCAAAATCGTTTTCACTTAAACTTTTGTTGTGATCTTTCCCTCCAATTGTCGTTCAGTGTTTACTACGTGCACGCACACAAGTCATCCTTCATTAGACCCTGACACAGCCAAGGCAGTCAGCACCATCATTGTCTACATCTCCTGAGTCTGAGGAGGTGGGACTTCTGTTAAGTTGCAAAAATGTTGTACTTTGATATTCCTTTTTTCTCAGTTTCTTATCTTTCCTATACTTGTTGTTTGGTGTGTGTGTGTGTGTGTGTGTGTGTGTGTGTGAGAGAGAGAGAGAGAGAGAGAGAGAGAGAGAGAGAGAGAGAGAGAATGTGTGTGTGCATGTGCACAAATACACACCCCTAAATCAGTATATATTTATATGTATACATACATTTTGAAGAGCATATATATATGTATATATATATACACACATATATACATACACACACACACACACACACACACACACATATCTCAAAATTCGAAGGCAATGAATTTGAGAGACAGAAAGGGAGGTTTGAGAAGGGAGGGAGGGCATGTAGAAAATGATGTGATTATACTTTAATTTCAAAATGTATTTTTAAAATAAGCATGGTATTTAAGGATGTTTTGCACTCAATATAATGAAAATAAGAGCAGTGCTTGTCTTATCTAAAGATACAGAAACTGACTCATTTGGAAGCTTTCCACAGACTGCCCTCATCCACTGCAATGAAAACCTAATCTACAGCAATTTAATTGCACGATACACAAATTGTTACACGAGAGAGACTTCCCCTAACTTTTCACCTTTTTTTCTGGGAGACAAAGCAGTGACACAGGATATGGGAATTGCAGATGTTACAGAGCCAGAATCTTCTGCATCCAGAAACACTCACTGTCCAGGGAAAATGATGAATCCCTTTAACTCCAAACAATGCTTGTCTTTCTCTTCCTGTTGCTCACTGAAGCTGTTCCTGCAGCTGTATTTCCTCTCCTGCCCAGTCCTACACTAACACATAAAACTGACTCTGCTTCTTCTCCGACCTGCTCGACCAATCAGCCGAGCACTTGGGAAAGTGGGAAGAGTTGGGTTGAAAAGGATATAATCTTTGTAAGTGGGTTTGACTGAATTCCTAGCTTCAGGACCACCCATCTTTTAGAATCTGGTGATTCCCTATTTAGGCACAACACTCTACTTTGTAGAGTAGAACTGGCTTGAACTGGAAATATTAATCCCATGGCCTTCAAAGAAGGACCATGCCAGAACAGCACACCTCTTTGATTGTCACGGACCAGCCCAGGACGCCACGCCTCTTTGATTGTCATGCATATCTCCAATGCGCAACATTTCCCATTTCCTGTCCTGTAAAGTTGACAATGATTTATTCAGTGGCTGCCTTTCCTAAAATGTTAGTGTGAAGGGCAAGGATGACTTTGTCTTTCTCACTTGGGTCTTCATGCTGCTGCACTGGTGACAACACAGGGCTTGTAAGTACACTGCTGTTAAATTAATAACAGGGCTCTTTATACTCAAACCTAGGTCGCCCGCTGGAGGCTCTGCTATAAAAAGTCAGCCCCGGCCTCCAGATATCAATATGATTGCTTCAGATATTAGAGTTCAGGAAACCCAACTTGAAATGCTTCAGTTGTACTTATTTACTGTGTTTGTCCTTAGTGATATAGGTTAAGCTTCATTCTCAGATGACATGTTTAGATTACATTTGTTTAGATGACATGAAAGCAAATCAAGGGCAGACTGAAGAAAGGAAACATTTTAAAACTGTTTAAAAATAATTACATTAAAAAGGCAAGTAAGGGGCTGGAGAGATGGCTCAGTGGTTAAGAGCACCGACTGCTCTTCCAGAGGTCCTGAGTTCAATTCCTAGCATCCACATGGTGGCTCACAACCATCTGTAATGAGGTCTGGTGCCCTCTTCTGGTGTGTCTGAAGAGAGCAATGGTGGTGTTCACATATACATAAAATAAATAAATAAATCTTTAAAAAAAAAAAGGCAAGTAGGGATTGGAGGATTTGATGGAGGAGTTTTTATGGGTAGGGAAGAAGAGATAGAATGAAGATAGAGAAGTCAATATATAGAGGAATAAATATACCCGGACAAAGGATGAGAAGGGGCTTGACAGGCTAGGCCGTGACACAGCAGATGCTGTCACTTATATAACACAAAACAAGCTTTGTCTGGCTTTGGAGTCTCTGTCCTGGAGAGTGATTTTTATGGATGAGGTACAAAGGACAGTAATGCCTGCGAGTTTTCAGTCCTAAAGGAGTCACTGCCAGATGTTCTGCCGTTAGTATGATATATCAGATATTTGAAACACATAGATATTTGCTTTCAATATTTCAGAGAGGAACTAGATGTAAAAATCTGCAAACCAGCTTATCTGCTGTGAATTGAGACAGTGCCTTCATAGCCGCATAGAGGAGGCTTGCCCTCTGTATGCAGCAGAGGTAGCCGTGATATTAGAATGACTCCGTCCCTTCGGACCCCAGGGGCTGAGAGATCTCTCTCACCACACCTGGCTCAGGTTAGATGTTTAAAAGAATTGATCGATTGAAATATGTTCTAGGTTTTAAACCAATGTGTGTTTTTCTCAAAGTAGGAAACCTTGATTTTTCTAAAAACAACACAGCCAATAGTACTTCAGGAAAAAACTCATAATGATAACAAAGTCTTATTAGCTAGATGAACAGTCTTCAGGCTGAACTCTATGAGGGCATCAATCACTGGTCAGATCTAAAGAAATGTCATTCAGAGGTAGAAACGTCCAGTAACATTTTTATACTTCTTTCCTGATTTCTGAAATTTGTTTCATATTCTCAGTTGCTTTCTTTGAGTTTTAAGGTGACTGAGTCAAGAAATATTATACATGTATTTTTCATCATCATCATCATCATCATCATCATCATCATCATTATCATCAATGTATCCACCATCTAAAACTTCTTCAACTAAGAATGATGAATGTTTTGGAACCCCACCAATTGGGAAGCCGTGGGCAGAAGGACCATGAGTTTTGGATTAGTCTAGAGTATAAAGGAGGCCTCAACTCAAAAATAAGCCAAGCCAAACTAAACCTCAAATGTAAATCATGATCATATCTATAGGTAATTTCTCATAGTGGAGAACAGTGTTCACATTTTTGCATTTGCTTCTCACTATCGAGTAAACTGAGGACTTTGTGCCTGCCAGGCAAGTGCTGTGTTACTGAGCAACGCTCAGGCATCTCTATACAGTCTCAATCCACGGAAGGAAAAGGAAGGAAACCAAGTTTTGTGAGACTGTTGTCCCTTCTTGCCAGTTGAAGTTTATATCAGTGATATGATTTCATAAGCAAGCAAGAAATCATGTGAATCAAAAAGATTTTAAAGCTTAAAACCTAAGGTTTGCTTTCTACTTAAGACTCAGCACAGGTGTTATTTCTGTAGGGACTCATTGGCTGAGGGGAGACAGTCTGTTTGAATTCAATATTTTCTCTTACTACCAAATATGTCTCCATGTTTTTAAGTGTGTGTGTGTGGGGAAATGTGTCTCTGCAGTTTAATGGGAATGCTTTTCTTTCCTTAAAGCTGTCTTGGGGCATTTGATAAGGTTTAAAAGTCTGGGCACAGAAATCACACTTGAATATATTCATCAGACCGTTCCCGTGGGTGGTTGGTTGCCCCTGACCATCACTGCTTCTAAACAGTGATACACAGTTATGTTTCCACAACATTATCTTTAAGGTGGCACATAGAGTTCACGTTAGTTATTTGGTTCCATAAAAGTAAAATAAAAGATATTGCTGGTTTCCCTAACTCGAGAAATACAGTAGTTTATATAAATGCACTTGCCATAAAATCAGAGTTAGTGGGATGGGGTATGTGGAAATATCAAAGGGGTAAAATTACTAATAATTAAAATACAATGTTTGGTATTTTGTTATTTCTTTTTGTACTTGAATGAGTTCCCAAGCAAAGCTTCTATTTAATTTACAGAATTCTGTAGAGTACAACCACATTGACAGCAGCATGAAGTGACTCCTGGAGGAGACATTAAGTATGTAATGTGCCTCTATTTCCGTAACCTATTTACCACATAAAGCTTGACAAATGACTGTCTGGCATAGCCTCCGACTCATGCAGGGTCATATAAAAATCTCCCGTGTGCACATTACTAACATTCTATACATCTATATACATTTTGGCTGTGAGATTTTGGTGTGAACCAGTATGTCTTAAAAGAGAAAGTACTCTCTCTCAGCATTATGGAGGTTATAAAAGACTCTATATACATTCAATAACTTGAAATGATTGCCCAAAGGATGACTGAGAAATAGGCATTTCAGCATACAGTTATCATAAATCAAAAACTGCATGCTCAAATGGAAAACCAAGATAACAAAATTGAGACACTGGTTCTTAAAACAAACAGTCCGACAGACAGACAGACGACAGACAAAAACACAGGCAGAATTAGAATTTTCATGCATATTTCCAAGGAGCTTTGTTAACATATATTAACATAAATTAATGGTGGCCATTTTATTTTATCTACCTATGAAACCTTAGACTGGAGAAAAAATAAACAACAAGTTTATCAGGTGAGATCCTTAGGCAAGGGAAACCAACACTAGCAACAAAATGTCAACAATGAGATAAGTATTATTTATTATTTAATAACTTAATGGATGTGAGTGTGTGCATGTGCAAGTGTGCTCATGTGTGTGTGTGTGTGTGTGTGTGTGTGTGTGTGTTCTCACACTGATGTATTTACTTGTGTATCAGAAATGAGTATATGCCTGAGGTCAAAGGTGATTTTTCTCCTTTATCACTCTTTATCTTATATTTTGAAGCAGGGTCCTCGATGGAGCCCAACACGTGTGCCTAAGATCTGCCAGCCTGCCCACTCCTCCAATCTCACCACTAGTGCTACAGACACACACAGCCATGCACAACTTTTCTCACAGATGCTAGGAATGCAAACTCAGGCCCTCATGACACCACTACAGGATGCGACAGTCAGCCCTCTGCTGGGCCTGAGATTAGCGAATACCAAGCGATACCCAGATCCCTAGCGTTGTAACCTTAACTGCCACTGTCTCGCCAGCTATTCATTAAACATGTAACATGTAGTTACAGAGCCCTCCCTGTAGTTACAGAGTCACGGTTCGGTTTATCATGATACCAGGCATGCCTAAGTGTGCATGGGGGACCTTTGAGAGGGTCACATTTAACTCTCAAGAACATTAGGAAGTCATAAGGCGTGGATCCTGCAGAATGATTGTTCTCTGCAGAGTCACCTGAGAAGTCATGTACATTTTAAGGAGGTCACCCTGAGGAAGAGCGAGGAATTTTCTCTTTGAATCTGAGCCTGATGTAAATACGGATCAAAATGCTCATAGAAGAATATTGTATCTTTGTAGCAGTACATTTCATGCTTGTGCACAGTTAGAAGTTACATAAAATCTTTTGGTTTTATTAGAGGTGGGGTGGGGAGAAAGAGGTTTATTTTAGAACACTGTCAATTATGTGAAAAAGTCAAGGCAGGAACTCAAGGCTGGAGCCCTGTTTCCTCTGCCCCCTCGCTCTCTGAAAAAACACAGTATATACTTGGCACATATATTTTCTTAAATATGTTGGTCTATATTTGCAAATATTTATCAGAGTTTTAGATATGAGAAAAGTGAACAGAAAATATTTTACTATTTGGCTAACACCAGACAAGTTGAAACACTCAGGAAAAACACATGTGTTAATTAAAACATGGTAGGTTTGAAGAATTACCATTCTATTTAGATTTTTGTTTGAGGGAATAAAAGATATTACTGACTTGTGAGAGATTACAGAAGAGTAAGTCATGAATTGTGTAGTCCCTGCCTACCTCAACATCAATAATAAGGCATGTGATTGTATAAGAGTATTTATGTATAGCACTTTGTGTGATGTGATGTAAGGAGCTTTGATCACAATTCTGAGTGTGTGAGTTTTTCCTTTTTATTGATAATTAATATTTGTATAAGTAATCAGCAAAAGGTATTTTAAAAATGGGCAAGCAAGTACAGAAGAAGAGAAAGACCATATGTGACTATAAGTCAATTAGTTTCCATATTTACAAAGTACTTAGTATTGAATACTAGGTCTATATGTGCTAATGGAACAATGCTTAGAAAATTTATGAAAGGCTGGCTACAAATAAATGTGTCTGATCTTCATGGTTATCATTTTCCTTGCCATTAACCAAGGACAAAATGAGCACTGTAAATATTTTCATAACAACCAAACCAGAACCTCTCAAAGCCAGGGTCTCTGTAAATCAGACAGATGTTAATGTGATCTAGAGATATGTGTCTTCAAGATGTGGGGTGTCTTGGCATATCTGTCATGAACATCCAAACACATACACATACAACAGTAGAGAGGGGGAGGAAAGGGAGGGAGGGAGGAGGAAGAGGAAGAGAGAGGGAGAGAGAGAGAGGAGAGAGAGGGAGAGAGAGAGAGAGAGAGAGAGAGAGAGAGAGAGAGAGAGAGATGCAGGCAGGCATGTTTCCAAGAAGCAGCTCATTTTAAGTGAATTGCCCAGACCAAGTGCCCCGAGTCTCAGCGTTCCAACCCATTGCCTTCAACAGCTGGTGACTGGCGCTGTCTCAGCAGGGGGGGACCACGCTTAGCAAATCTTTCTCTGAGGTATGAAGGGCGACACAGAAGGGGAGTCAGCATATTGCACAGCCAAGGTACAACTGCCAATTGAAAGGTAATTTCTCCTGAGGTTCAGATGTTAATAAAGATATCCAGAATGAAACCCAAACAAAGTAACCACACCTGCATCCAAAACGAAATGGGAAGAATTCTTGCTGGCTGCGGGCTCAGGGCATCAAGCGAGACGCAATGTAGCAGCAGAGGTACAGCCACCTTCCCTTGGGCTTCTGCACAGGATCCGATTTGAATCACAAAATGCACAGAGACATAAATGCGCGCAGTTCACATAAAATCTAACAGAAGAGTTAAAGTACAGTATAGTTATCACTAGTCACCGGTGAATGTGGGGAACGGTTCCCCAAGTTAGTCTCCGTCTTAGACTGACAGTATGGCTCAGAGGACAGTGTTTTCCAGCACATACAGGCACTGGCTTCCTTCCCAAGTGCATACAGAGGCATGTCTAGAACTGTAATAATTTAATACTTTTTAGATTTGTCTTTCTGTTGAAAACCTTATATCTTATTTCTACCTTTCTTTTCGATCTTTCAACATGTTTCCCTCCTACTCCAGAGCCTAACGAGCTGTTTAAGTAATAAAAAAATATTTCCCCCAATATTAGATTTGGTATTATATCCATTCATTACCAATTATATAAATGATATATAATACAGTTATATAAATGATTGTAATACAGTGGTCCAGAAACTGTATTTGTTGGTGTAGCATTAGAAAGACAAAACTGGGTAAAATATGGGCAATTAACAAAATGAAAATAGTAACAATTTCTTCCACAAAATTACAACACTAGACTAAGTGAGAATACAAGTAAAATTAGTAGTTCAAAACTCACACTGCTACAAATCCCTGATACAAATCACACATAGACATTACACACATGCAGGAGCCCAAACGGGTGGGAGAAGGCCTGGCTGGCCTGCAGATTCTTTTTGGTGTGTAAATACTCTCCCACTAAAGTACTTTTAGACACAATAAATAAACTATTTTAAGGCGCTTAATTTAATAACCTATAGAAGATCTACCCTTGAGTGACACTGTACCAAAGCCAGTCAGCCAGACGTCAGCAAATGTTTATTGCTCTTGTAGATTAAAGAAACCACGGGAGGAGCCGCAGAGCCTTGCTCTGGCTCCTTATCAAAGTTCTTCAACAGAGATAAGATAGCCTGCGCACAGGAGCTGCTATGTAAAACCACTCAGTTAGATAGCACGGGGGGGGGGGGGCATAGGGAGAAGCCACATGGTAGAGAGGAGGCTGGACGGATTAACTCTCGTGAAATGGTATAATCTTCCGTTGGCATGGAAACGGCCAGGAGCCATGGCAAGTGTCTGGGCAGAGCCTGTGGTTCTGTGAGATGTCTCGTTCTGTGAGACAGACAGCTAGTGTGTGTGAAGACACCGTGGCAACCGGCATAACAGCTGGCTTTATGCTAATCACCTCAGGTTACAGATGCTTCCTTTGCTCTCTCAAATCTTCTCACCACTTTCAGAGGACTTTAAGGTTTACATGTCTGTTGGATATTACAGCATCTTGTCGAAGTCCAGGAAGTGACAGTGTGGTTGGCTGGTAGAAAGCTCTTAGGTAAGGCAAGGGCCTGCTTGCTGCCTAGAAAACCAACGGGCTGTACCCAGGACAATCTCTCTGTCCAGACAAAGCAGACTGCGCTCGTCAAAACTCAAACTCTTCCCCAAAGGACCAGGAAAAGGAAGCATCTCTGACATTTGCTCGGTCACTTCTTAAAATTCAAGACAAAAACATGATGGCAGGCGTGGCGGCGGCATGGTGGAGGTGTGGTGGCGGTGTGGTGGCGGTATGGTGGCGACGTGGTGTCTCATGCCTACAACCCCACCCTTGGCAGACTGAGACAGACAGGGAGGCTGCTGCAACCTCAGGAGGCTCTGCACCGTCCACTGACCTAGAGACCAGCCTGACACACGGTGTGCAAATGTCTCAAATGAAATGCCGTGATATGTGGGAACAAGCAAAGAAAAGGAGGCCCTGAATCTGAAAGACAGCAGCAGCGTATGTATGCAGGAATCAGGGAGGAAAGGGGAGGAAGAAATGATGTCATAATTTCAAAAAAAAGCTATTAAAATAAATTGACATGAAATAAACAGGTGCCTCATCCTCTCCTCAAGGCCACCTGGATAATAAAGGAACTGTGGGTAATCGTGACAGTTTAACCCTTCACCCTTATGGAAGCACAGTGGAAACGGTTCAGTTTTTTTTTTTTTCCAGAAAGGAGGTTTAATATATGATTAGAACCATAGCTATATTGTTGAGTCCCTTGTTTGTATTTTAAACTTAACGAATAACTTAGTTCTTAGATTGTCTCTATTCTATGCTATCAGTAGACTCTCTCTCTCTCTCTCTCTCTCTCTCTCTCTCTCTCTCTCTCTCTCTGTGTGTGTGTGTGTGTGTGTGTGTGTGTGTGTGTGTGTGTGTGTGTGATGGATTTGTGTGGTTCCATTTTCACATGCCGATGCAGGTGTGTGGACATGGAGGCCAGCCAGGACTTTGCGGTTCTGACCCATATCATAGTCCCCTGAAGCGAGGTCTCACTCTGAACCAGAGGCAACTTTCAAGCCCCATGTCCACACAAATTCTCATGCCCTTCACCGACAAGTCCATGGTCACAGGCATGTGAGGCCACGCTCGGCATTTCTGCATGGGTGTCGGGATTTGAACTCTGGTTCTAACACTCCCGGAGAAAGCCCTGTTACCCACTGAATCCTCTTCCCAGGATGGTCTGTGCTGGTCTAATAACAGAATTGGCTCTAATATCTTACATCAAGTTGAAGGATGTAAAAGACTTCTGGGTTGGGGGCCGTGTCTAGAGGTTTTAAATTATTAATCATTGGGGAGAAAATATTACATTCAACTTCCATATTATAAATAGCAAAGCTTGACAAGGTGGGACTGTGAGAGAGCCGCACTATGGACTCAGACTAAGTAGACAACGTGTGCACTATTGCTTCCTCAATCATCGAAATTGAAGCTAACCCATGCCCCTCCTTATGATCGACAGATATTCAACTACAGAGCTCAGAATTAAAAAGTGATGAGGTGTGTGCATGAAAATGAGTGGCATAAATTTAATGGACTCAAATGACTTTTTTCCCTCCCTTTTCCTGGTGTGGCATTCAATTGTACATGATAAGTCTGGGCCATTATTGTAAATACATCTTTTGTGCTCAAAATTGCTTACAAAATGCTAAGCAGGCTTATTTGGTGCCCTGTCTATTAGCTTAGCCTCTGAAAGCCCAGCCCCCAGGTCTCTGTGTTTTGAATAGCTGAGTCTTCCCTATGGCACTGGGAAATTAAATGTGATTCCTTTCCTCCTTCTGCAGAAGTCTTATTCCATCAGGAGTAATTTACTCTAATTAGAGCCTATGCGTTCTGAAAATATAAGTGTTTCTTCCAGGAAAGATTAAATGTTGTGCAATTTCATGTTTCCGTCAACTTCAAGAAGAAACTATGACCAAAGTCATGCAATAGAAGAATGTATTCTTCCACAGACTTAGCCCAGAGGAGACTGCTGGTGTTTAGACATCAGGTAGGCTAACTGACTATCACCTTGCACATTTTCCCCATATAAGCAGGGAACTGATAAATGTTTTATAAGACTCACCCGGCTTCTTTATGTTGCAACAATTTATATTGCTTTTAACATCCTTGATTCAAAGTGACATTTTGCCCAAAGGTTATACCCAAAGGGCATTGAAACCTAAGAGACTTGCCACAGGGCACGACAGCCAGAGGGATCAAGCATGCTTGTCAGGTTGTCAATACCAATGGGTTGTGTTTTGTATTTTAGGGAAATATTTTACTTGATTAAAATTGTATGTGGTATTCTACATTATTCCTGTATCTTTGAAAAATTGCTCATGTTACATAGCCCAGGGTGTATAAAATTGAACAAACTGACTCATATCTTCCAAGGTGCTAATGATCAGGAAATGACCAGGCCACATGACCTCAGCTTGGAACGACAGCCTCAGCCTCACATATTATGTTGCTAAATACTGTAAATACTAAAGAAGAGAGAAACTGAAAGGACTTTGAAGGATTAACACAGCAGATAAATCTAGGCCTCTAGGCCATCCGAGCGACTTTGCACAACGCCTGTGATGTGGAGGCTAAAGTGGTCCTGAATGAGAGCCACAAGTGTGGGCAGATAGTTCAGGTGGCCAGTGTGGTCATTTGAGCTAATCCCGGTCACTCATACAGCAATCACGTTCATTGCAGATAGAAAATATCCCTATGAGCAAAGTCAAATGTGCTTTTATACATGCTGAGGAACGAGGTTGCATGTGACTTTATCACCCCATCCTTCAGGCGGTCCGTGAGATTCACAGTCACTGATTTCTCCTTCTTCCCTCCATCCCTTCGTGTGACCCTCCCTCCTTCCGTGCAAGCGTTCCGCCATTGAACTAAATCCCTAGCCCTTGATTTTTAGTGGCGATCCTTGCTCTGGAGCCCAGGCTTGCCTTGAGGGTCTTCCCTCAGCCCCACGAGTGCTGCATCATAGACATGCATCACTGGCCTTGCCGAGGCTCAGAGTTTTCTTGTACTGACTTTGCACAGTCTTCGTTGAAGATCTAATGTAAGGATCACTCTGCTCCCGTATCCACCTGCAGATTATCCCTTTCTTCCACAGTTTCCTGCAACGGTCTTTGTTGGTACGACTATGAAATGGTCACATAGGGGTCCTTTAACAGCACATAAGACATTTGTCTAAAATTCAAAAGCATGAGGAATTCTCCGGGGTGAAAATCTTGTGTATTTAAGCTTTCCTTCATCAGCTCTCTGGGTTTCTAACTTCGTTAACCCTTTAACAAGCTGCATCATGAGTGAAAAGTGATTTCCCGCTCTGTACTTGGATCCTACAGATACTAACCAGTTGCCATCTTGGCTTTACTCTTCCCAGCTGAATTTTACTCGTTATTACTACCCTTTATTCTCTTCTTCTGGTTTTGTTTTCTGGTTAAAATAAAAATAATTATATTTCATGAATTAAACAACTCAATTCTAAAATGAATTTTGATGATAAACTGTATCTGGGTTTTATTAATATTGGTTTGTGCTGCATAATTTTAGAGAATGTTACTCGTGACGTCACACTGATAAACAAATAGTCTGCATATTGTGTTCTCATACTGTAAAATTATGCTCTCTTAACGTTGTCAAACCCAAGGGAAGAGTGAATCTTATATGTATCATGACTGTCTACAGTAAATTTCATAGGCAATTAGCTTAGGGTATGATCCCATAATTCGATAACTAGAAGCATTCATTTTTCATCAATCAAAACAAAATATAATAAAAAATAATTTTAAGTCTCTCTGTTTTATAGGTAACAGGATTCTGACTAGAATAAAGTTTGCAAATCAAACTGCCAATAGCTCAGCCATACGAGTGAAACAATACCAGAGTTCAATGATAATAAGAACAACAACAAAAAACACCAAAGGTAAGCGATGCTCGGAGCGGCAGTCTATGAATATGGAACTAAGGACAGCAGCCATCTCAGTCCTGTCGATCAGGGGTAAGAGGCTGGGACTTGCACAGGAAGCATGCAGCCAATCATACCTCGGTTTTCAAGTCTAGCAAGCAGTCTGCTCCACCATGGGTCCACAGCCCCCCCCCCCCCTCAGAAGAAGAGGGAGAAGAAGAACAGGCTCTTACACACCCAACCACAATCACGAAATGCAAAGTAAGAGTACAAGTAAAAGCCAGAGCTAGCCTTGGGAAATGGCCTGGAGCCACTGCTGGGAAACCAGGAGGAGCAGAGCTTAAACCTCGGCACCAACGTCACAAGCCTGACATCCCACAGAGGCTGGCCACACCAGAGCTGAGGGATTTGCCCGCTCTCCCCGGTTTGCTGTGTGAGCAGGCACCCACACTTTCCACGCATGCCCTCATTCACTCACACGGGGGTGGGGGTGGGGGGAGATAGTTTGAAATATCTACACAAAACAAAATCCATAGGAACTGTTCAGAATGAAGTGTTTCGATTCTTTGAGTTATGAAAAGTCTGCTGACTTAAACCCCCAACTTTGGTAGAATGCAATGATTTTATTTCATTTAAATTTAATATTTACCATTTACCATTCTGCAAGAATGCCTTGATAACTAATAATACTCTGATCAAAGAGGCTCTGTAGTAGCGTCTTCATGCTCTCATAATTTGGAAAAGCGGACATGATAAAACCTCTGTTATTATGGCTGAAGTCCATCTGGACCAGGAACATACTGAGACGTACCACTGGCTACATCTATTTTTCTTGACCTGTCATTAATATGGGTCATTTTTAACCCTTCATTTCATTTACTCTAGTTTTGTTTTTTCCTCAATGAAGCACCTTGACAGTGTTTTTTCTTATCCTTAAAGCATCTCATAGTATCACAAGCCATTCATACTTACTGTTAGTTTCCTCTATAGAATGTGTCATTATAAACACTACTACTCCAGTGCCAACACAGGGAACATGTAGCAGGTGGTACTTTTGGGGCAACACTGTAGCATTGCTCATGAGATGACAGTTGGATACATTTTGTCAAGGGCATGCTACATTGTGGCCTGTGATATGAGTCTTAGTCAAGCTGCCACGCCCACACTAAGCATACTAATTAGAAACATCTCCATTTCACCCTCAGGGAGCTTCCCAGTACTAGAGCACGGGGAACACACTGCAGAGATATAGTCAGGTCTAGACTCTTGCTCAAAGTCATAGTGTTAAGAAAGCTTTTGAAGCCATTTTTAAAGTAATTTTGTCTATTCTATTCATTGTCTTTATCCCGTATTTAAAAAACAGTTTTGGAAGTATTTTTAAATGTTAGGCGAATGTGGTTTGCACGTGTTGTTTTGCACGTGGGTTTCTATGAATAACTGAATACCTAGTTTTATCATTTACCAATTATTGCGTAGGGATTTCAAGCACAAAGTGACTGATAAAAATATTTCACATCTGTACACATGGCTTCTATATTGATAAAAACAAGGTGCTAACCCACCTTTTAATATATGAGATCTGTAAGGAAAGGAAAGAAACCTGCTCATCAGCTGGAACTATGACTGTTTTCCCTGTAAGGAGGGGTTGGTGTGTGGTTCTTGAGGTAGAACATTCTTCCCAGCCGGGAATCCTTAGAACAACTCAAATGGAATTAGCATTTCAACTGGATCTCAAGGCACAAGTTCCTTCTGGGCAAATGCTTTCTCTTCCATAACTACAGAACATTTTTTGCAATCCCCATGTACTCTCTGGGCTATATCTTACTATCTTCATGTGTTGGCTGTTTCTTTAGAGTATCATTATGTATAGAAGAGAGTTACTGTTGCTCATCTTAAACCTTTGTGTGCTGACCAAAGGAGCACTTCTTCAAATTTTAACCCTTTATTTCAAACATGTTAAGTAAACATGCTTTCATCTTTATAACAGAAAAAAAATCAAATAGTTTACGTAATAACTTTGCTAAAGACTTCACAAAGTGAGCACATTTCTTGAGGAATTTCAGATTTTCATTTAATCCCCAATAGCAATCATAATAGCAATTCACAGTCAAATTTTTAATTTTGCAGAAGCTCCTGCAATGTCATTTGAATTTTGGAGAATAATAATTAAAAATATACATACATGCATAGTCTTAAATGTATATATATAATATCAATCTCAGCGCTACTTCCTCCAGGGTCTTCTGCTAGCATTAAGGAATTCACCTTGCACTTCTGAGTTCTACGTCAGCTATTCTACAAAAGCCTATGAGTAAACTGATTTTTGGAGGCCAATTTTGTACCATTTTGAAACAGCTCATATCTTGATTTTTTTATTCTTCCTGCATTCATCCTACAAAGGCACCACACATGTTTGGTGCTTTGAAGGACTAAGAGGTAGGGCAGGGAAGTGGGTTAATGAGTGGGAGCCTAGCCTGCATCAGGATAAATGATAAGCACTGGCCATTGGGAGATTAAGAAGTCCTTGAAGAGCTTATATCCTAATGAGCAGAAGAGATAGATAAACAGACAATTACTCTACAGTCCATTAACCATGTTGGCAGAGTATAAATTAATAGAGTCATTTTGTGGGACAATTTGGCGATGTAGAAGCTGTAGAAACTTGCATAGCCTTTGATCCAGCAAGTCTCTTCTTAGACACTCCGCCATTTATCTCTGGGTCTTGGCTTCTATGCTCTGTTTTCCCCACAGCTGTACTGCAAGCACCTATCACTACCAAACCAAGACCGGGAAGGGACACATCCATGCGGGTAAAACAAAGAATACCATAAGACTGGACATCTTATGAAGGTAGAGCGGTGCAGTGGCGTCTCAGCCTAAATCCCCTCGCCCTGGCAATGATGCCCGAGACAGCCAATGAAGTCTTCTGGATAGAAAGGAGGGAAGTACAACCCTCCTCCACGTGTGTGTGTGTGTGTGTGTGTGTGTGTGTGTGTGAGAGAGAGAGAGAGAGAGAGAGAGAGAGAGAGAGAGAGAGAGAGCTTTGAAACTTTCCAAAGCAGTCTTGAGCTTGCCACCCTCCCCCTCATCTTCCTTACCACTGGGCTTAACAATCCTGCTCTAAGATGCTCAATTCTCTCCAGCTTCCATTTTCGTCTCCGCTTTTATGAGCCATTTAGCAAGCCATTGTGCTGAGTATCAACAAAACCCCAATGATAAGCTCTCACCTTTCCGTCTGTCATTAGGCAACTTTTCAAGTTATTACTCATCACAAGTTTTGTGCGTTCTTCCTGGCAGCAGCTCTGCATTCTGGCTCCCAGTTTATCAGTGTTGCTACAGTTCAGCCTGGAGTCGCTCAGGAGAATCCCCACCCTATGCCATTCCTTCTCCACCACGGCACTATGTAGAGGACTCTATCCATGGGGAAAAGTAACGGAAAGGGTACTTATAATCTTCTCTACTTTCCTAAACCCTGATATACAACTCTTTTGTAACAAAATTAAAACACTCAAATAGAACATAAAAGGCATCTTCAGTGACAGTTACTCTCCAATAAAGACAGCATTGACTGAGCTAGTGTTTGTTGAGCTATACAAACTAAACAATTAGATTCCTTAACATAGATTTAAGAAATCTAATACCTATCACACCTTAATTGTAAGAGTAGAAATTGAGGTTAACTGAATGTTCTCTAAGAGCTAGACATGTATTTGCATAGGAAGGAACCAGGCCATAGCATAGTGATAAAAATGTTGCCACAACAAAGTTAACCAAAAATGTCATCTTCACATTCAGTGGAGAAATGTAAGTTCTGTAGCCTTATTGTTTATAAAATAAACAAAAATAACTACATTGAATTGCTCAATATAAATGTTGCACTTCCCCCAGGCAGATTCAGGAATCAAGCTTGTAGCTTTTTCCTGAAAAAAAAAATCAACAAACAAACAAAATAAAACATCACCTCTCCTAAAATGTAACAGTAGGATTTATCTTCCATTCATCAGGTTTAGGTTATTATTAAAAATGCAAAAAAAAAAACCCCACCCTCCCTGCAAATATGTACTTAATTATTTCAAAACTACCCCAACTTGTTCTGTAATTCTTGCTGCTAACTGTGTGATGCCTAAGGTCCCTGTGAGCAGGGCTTTGTGCTAATCACACCACTGACAGGACCTAACCACTACTCCACTCTGCCTCTGGCTCCTCAATGTTGCAGCCCAGTTTAACGTTGAATTTATTTTAATTAAATGCCCAAGCAGTGTTAGGAATGTGTTATTAATTTTGACACCCACTTTCCACACAAGACTCATTCAGAATTTCCATCACCTCCCTCACTGGAGGAAGGGCTGACTCTGTTCTCAGGAGCTCGTCTCTTTCTCTATGATGGTGTCTCTGGTGGGTTCCCCAAATAGCCTCATTACTAGCAGGAGGCAGCCGATTAGCTTGAACATCTCTCCCATGCCGTATGAATCATTTATTGGACACCTGCCAGGTGTCACATTTTATGCTAACTGCTTTCTGTCTATATTATCTCACTTGTGCTATAGATATTTATTCAAAACCCTGCATGCAGGAACTGTTCTCCAAACATAAGCACAGCATCAAACAAGACAGACACATTTCCTTCTCGGGGGGGCTGATTTACCTTAACCCCTTCTCACGGGGGCTGTTCATGAGATAAAGGGAGTTGGACAGTTGAGGTTTGACAACTGGCATTGCGTGTTGACAAGAGAGAAAAAAAAGACATAAATGTAGATGCTAGATGGAATAGTTTGCAAAGCAATCTCCAGATACAGGAGAAATAGATAACTGGTAAGTAATATTTGTGAACACTGTTGGGGGAAGAAGCAAATATCACACTTGAAGACTCTACTTGAGTCGGATGTGCCACACTGGTGTTGGGGGCAAAAACTGTTATCGCTTTATCAATTAGTTCATTATTCTTTTCTCTCTTGTGGGAACTTGCATAAAATAACCCCTCATTGCAAAGAAGAAATATAGTGCTTACATAGACCTAAATGCCAGGTTAGTGCACTTATGAGTTGGAGGGGGGGAGCCGGGTGTGTGTGTGTGTGTGTGTGTGTGTGTGTGTGAGAGAGAGAGAGAGAGAGAGGCTGAAGTCACACAGCAAAACAAGCGATGGATTATAGATGATGAGCTTAGACACCGCCATGTTTTAAGGGAAAACATGTAGAATGTGATGGGATTCAAGCCGGAGGACGCCATGCCAGTGGCAGCTTTCTATTGAGATGAGATTTGCATATGGGTGCTGTGGAGGAGGAGAGATGGGGATCAGCAAGGAGGGAGCCTGGGATCAGCAAGGAAAGAAGACTGGGTCCAAGCAGGTCCGCAGCGTCCCAGGTTCTGAGGAAGGTTAGTCTGTGGAAGACAGTCACATTGGCTCGGGCCTCATCAGGTAGGAGTTCCTTGAGGGTAAGTGTGGAACTCTTCTGTTTGTAAGGACTGGCAGGGACTGATAAGCTCTGACACACATTTTAAAGTCTAGCTGTTGGATAATGCATTTATTATATCAGGGAAGGGTGAAGGAATGAAAGTTAGAAACTTGCTGCATTAGGCAATATATGGCTGGGCAGGGGGCCAGTAGTGTCACTGGCACAGTGTGGTCACACAGATCCACAGGCATGGAAGACTGAGGGGGGCGGGGATGACTGGGAGATGGAGTGTCGATAATGAGAGGGAGGTGTCAGGAATGACTATGGACTCCTCGTTGAGAGCGTTGTATGTGTATAAATGCCACTTGTGAATTAGACATGGGTGGTAGAAGGGCTGGCTTAGAAACCAGAGAAACCTGAGAGTATTGGGGAAGATGTATATATGAAGATTCTCCTTTTAAATAATGTACCTTCTTACTATGTTTATGTAGTTCTGACAGATTATTCCATCTCAAGCTCCAAATAATTTTTGCCTTAAGGGATGTCCCTTGGGGCACAACTGGATGGTGGGGAGAGAGAGAAATCACTGGTAGAGTGCCTTCCAGCCTTACTAGAATTCCTGGTATCTATCAAATTCAATGGGAATGTATCCTGGAGAACCCTTCTGGGCATGCCTTCTGAAATTGTCTCTAGGCATTGCCAAATGCCCCTTGTGCCACAGATTACCCCTTTCGAGAACTACAGTCCTACGTAGATACAATAAGAGCAAATTCCAACCAGGAGGAACCAGTTCTTCGTTCCAAGGAAAATTGTCTCTCTTCTCTCTGAATAAATCAGACAATCATTCCCTACTTCCAAAATAAGTGAATATTTTAAAATGCCATTGCCTGTAATGGTTGGTGCTTTAGACACTGGGAGAGGGGCTCAGTTGGAACTTAATCAGACAAGACTGGATATTTGCTGGGTTTACAAGACACTGTAATAGATTTAACCTTTTTTTTTCATAAAGTCCTATGGCAAACATCACTAAATGGCACCTTATGTAACTGGTGATTGCATGATCTCCTGTGCTCATTAAAGAAAAGATAACAAGAAAGATTTGCCTGCCTCTCTAGGTTAATGCCAATGAGCTATTATGTTTAAAATGTTGATATTATTGTTTTTAAATTGTGCTTGCTTGGTGTGTGTGTGTGTGTGTGTGTGTGTGTGTGTGTGAGAGAGAGAGAGAGAGAGAGAGAGAGAGGGGTTTGCTTGCGAGTACTCATGCCCACAGAGGGAATAAACATCAGAAGCCCTAGAGATGCAGTGACAGGAGATTGTAAGAAGTCTCAGTATGTCCCTCTTACTGATGACCTGTCTTTCAAGCCCCATGGTACAAATATGGAAAAATACTTGTATTTGCTGATAATCTGTGCGTTGATATTTTACATGAAGACATGATCTTGCTGCATTTGTACCGTGTAAAAGAGTTTTGAGAAGCTGTTGAGGTGTTTGGACAAAACTATATTTTCAGATTTAAAGTAAAAAATAACATGCAACCTGAACTTTGTTGATTAATAGTTCCTACTTAAAAAAAAGAGTGCACTCTGGAAATGAATAATTACTTTCAAAAGGTTGCTTAAAATAGTCAGATTAATAAGTAAATGTCATAATTCCCCATGCCCCCATGTTAACCACTGGGCTCTGTAATAAAATTACATTGCAGATAAACTGGTTTTGAAGACGAGGGGAGAGCTGACTGGTGCTCTTCTGCTGTTGGCACAAGGAGCACCTTCATTTCAGCCCAGGAAGACCAATGTTGCATTCTTGGTTTGCCAGAAAAACAAGAGAATGAGAGTGTGAATTGTGCTTTGGCACAGTAGGGGTGGTGATGTAGATGCTACAGGAAGCTTAGATCTGTCTAAGAATACCTGCTGTGTCCTTAGGGCTGCAGATGTTCCTCCCCCGTCCAGCACTTGACTAAACTGTTCATTCCACAGTTTCCCCATAAGAAATATAAGGATATAACAGAGCAGTTATTCAGTAAACTGCTCTTAGTTTTAACTCTTGTATTCAGAGTTCGGCACATGCTGAGGTTTACAAACTCATTTTGGATATCTATTTACGGTAATCTTCCACTGGGAAGTTTAACTCTCAAGTGATGTTTTGTTCTTGTGTACCTTGAAAACATCTTCAGAAAGTATCAGGGTACTATTGAAATTTCTTCAATGACAAATACTCTCTTTGGTGTTTCAAAAAAAAAGCTTTTATGTAAATAATGTCAGAGATTTGAAAAATAACACTGAGTACTTGTGTTTGATTCAGAGACCATAAATTTGAATACATGAATTCATATAAATTAGCAATCAGTCTGAAAAGCTGCCTTATTTATGTCTTTTTCTCGCTTCTTATCTGGAAAATATGAACTACATTAATCAAAATATAAATGCAGCGAAAATGAAATGCAAAGCCATCTTCATTAATAAACCAGAGAAAATTCAGAGCACATGGGTAACAGTAAATAACGTTTGGGAAGCACGTCACTTCCATGTCTCAAAGAGATCTCCTGTAGACATTCAGGTGGTTTTGTTCTGGTAATCAAAGCTCTAGTAACAATAATCAAAGCAGAGAGAAGAGAACCTGATCGCAGTGCTGGGCGCTTGGACTGCTCACCGTGGAGGCAACAAGGGACTCAAATCCCAGTCCTTACAAGTACTTTTTATGTTTTTATTATACAAATCACAAGATTGCATCAACCATGGAAAATAGCATGTTTAAAAAGCATTTAAGATTGAGTAAGTGAAACATATCCTCTAGTTGAGAAAGTCAATGGACAGGTTACTGGTTTAAATTTTAAACTGACCTCCATGTGAAATATTTGGATGCCAGAGCTCTCCCTGAAGGACTGCTGTAAGGAATCACACCATTATGAAGCCAGGCATGGATCCTTCAGTTGATTGCTCTGTGACTGCAGTGAATTCTTTAAGAAGAATCTGTATCTCTAGTCTTGACAATGAAACTAAGAAATGAATCCCTAAATTTTAGTTGCAAATCATAGGAGTGAATGCTGACATTATGGCATAGCTCTCCTTCTGATTGCCAGCAACCCCGTGAGGTGGCAGGTAATGCCTGGAGGTTCTTTGAACACCACAGGGCTTCAGTCAGAGCCACCTCTTGCTGCACTTTCTAAGCGCTAGGTGGTAGAGACTCATGTGTGTTCTACTAAACCACCCTGGTTTCTCCCTCAGAAAAGGAATCTGAAGAAGAAGCCAGCCACTTTACAAAGTTAAAAGGAGGAGAAAGTGAAATATTTGAATGTAGTATTTACACTGTTGGGTGGAAAAGACATCACTTAAATTTTTTAAAAGGCTACGTCAGGTCTCAGCAACAACATCCAAAGTTACGATATTGTGATGGAGAAAAATAATATTCCACTAGGAAATTCCATATGAAAATGCACATTTAAGCTAAGCAAACTCCACATATAATGACTTATTTTTTAAAAATTGTATATGTACTGTAATTAATCACTTAACTTTTAACTCAGAAAAATAAGCAAAAGAAGATAGGATTTTACAAGCTAAACTTTTAAAATTTGTAATATGTTCTTAGGACTTGGGTTTTATTCTTAAATATTCATTTGGACAAACAACTCAAGTTCTATGAAACAAAGAACAAGTGAGTTCCAACAACAACGTCGTGGGAAAGTCCAGTCATGGGTTAGCTGATAAGGGGGCACTGTGTAGAGGCATTTTGACATAACCCAATATTGTCACACCCCAAGTTCCATCAAGTCTTGTATTGCCCTGGAACCAGAAGATAGCCTTCACTAGATGGAGCTCCTTGGGAAATCCAAGATGCTTTTCTTTAAGTATTGCCTGACATTACACTCTGGTTTCCATGTTTCTAATAGGAGGGGGGGCTGGGCAAACAATCTCAAATTGTTTCATCACTGCCCTGCTCTCCAGTGTAGATGGTCAGATCCACAGACACTTCCAAGCAGAGTATGGCCCACAAACAAGGCTTGGGCTCTGCTGAAGCTCATTCTGCATGCAAGCCTGAAGGGAGATGCTCTTTGGGCTTCATATGTGCAGTTCCAACACTGGTAAGCAATGCGGGATTGCGGCAGGCATAATCGATAATTCACAGAATCCTTTGCTGGTTCAAGTACTTCATCATTATTGGCATGTCAAGCTTGACTGCATGGGAGCAAGCCAAGCGCAGAGAGGGGTCTTAAAGTAGGTCAGACATTTATCACTGACATAGAATAGATGGAAAACTCACTTTTCTATTTTGTCACTCTGCCTTCCCAAGAGAGTAAGTTCCATTGAAGTCTTAATCATCCCAAGTACCTTACAGAGAACCAGGAAGGCAAATGACTCACACAACGGTGATGTCTCCTATCGATGCTGGAAGGAGAACCGGTTGGTTCACACCACTGGGAAGATACTATCAAAGGTTTCAGGGACTGTTCACACGGATGGAATAGCTTACCAATTCTGTGATTCCCCCATTGACACAAACATGGAGTCCCCTACCCCTTATTAAGTTTCTCAATGAATTTGAAAGACATGCTTTACTCAGCATTAACTATCTTTTAAAAATCTATCCAACATTTGGGGCTAAAGACTGGTACAGGGAGACCTTTAGTCCGTGTGGCCTGGACAGCTCCTAGCATATCATACCAGCCTTCACAAATGTGCCTCAAAAGACCATGATGAATATGGAATGCTTGGGGGTTTCTACAAACTCATATTTCAATTCTTTGAAAATTTTGTGATTCATATAATAATTTGGACCATATCTTCACATTTTATTTTCCTCGAATACAAGTATTCTCATAACACTGATGCCATAAAATATTTCTCTATTATGCTGCCTTCTTCCATGAATTGAGGCTGTTCATTCAAGTAAATGAAAAATTTTAAAATGGTCTCACTGAACAAATGAGCAGAAAGTCCTTTCCTACGGACACAGCTGTGTCTGACCTATGATCCTGGGGCCATGTTGTTTCTCTGTATGTTGGTGTTTTATTTATGTTCCCTGCTGATATGATCCTTCTAATGGCTTCATGGTGGTTATTTTGCAGTTCTTCTGTCCAGGGACAACTAAATGACATCCGGCCTGGAGTTACAAAGAGCCTTACTTTCAGGACGGCAAGTAGAAGCTTGCTGGAAAACAACGGCCCTACAAACTGCTCTGGTATTACCTGGCTTTTCATTTTCAGAGGCCCCAGCCCTTGGGCTTGGAAGACCCTGAGCCCTTGATTCGGGCTCCATGGATTCCAAGGCTCCGCCACCGCCCCTCAAGTACTATCAAGCTTGGATTCATGCCCTCCTTTTATCTATAGCATGCATGCAATTTTAATCTAAGAGGTTTGGTTTAATTCGGATCTTGTAACCTCAGAGTATCCCACCTACCTACGCTGACCTCTCAGTTGAGTCATTAGTAATCAACACTACGAGGGTCACAATGAGCACAGTACAGTCCAGTTACCCCAAATTATTCACCAGTCCCACCTCAACAGACTTCTGCCTTTGAATCGGTTCTCCCTCCCACGGGCAACGAAAAACGCTGACTTGATAGGAATGTGAATTGGAATGTGTGTGATGAGAAAATATCTTCATAATCACACGCCTTGATGAGACTCGATGAAAACATAATGGACAATTTGGTCCCGCAAAGCAAGCTCCACACAGATGGGACCACAGAGACGCAGTTTCTCCGCTACCTTCCTCATCAACAGCTGTATCTCACAAGCGAGAGGTTGTAACCCTGGCTTTACACTAAATCCTTCCATCGGATCCACGGTGAGGTATCCAGAAAGCCGCTTAAGTGGAGCGCTGTGTGTTGGCAGAGCAGAAGTGATAATCCGCAGAATCCGGTGCCGTTTCAAGCACTACATCATTATTGGCATGTCAGGCCTGGCTGCATGGAAATGAGCCGAACCCAAGAAAAGGGTCCTGAAGTAGGTCAGACATTTATCATTGACAGTAGATGGAAAAGTCACTTCTTTATTTGTCCATTTATTTCCCAGGGAGTAAGTTCCATTGAACATGAAGCAGGCCGTGATTATAATAGCCATTTTATCTTCCAACTGAGGAGGAGGACTTGGAGACAGTACATTTACAGCCTTCTCTAAAGGCTCCGAGGGAACTTTTACAAACCGTATCCTCCAACAAACGTGTCCCTGATTGAGTTTAGTAGTGCTTGGCGTCACCCTCTGGAACCGAAATGTAATGCAATAACTATGATATTTAACAACCTATGTTCTTTCTGTTGGGGGGGCATTATATATTACAGTAATGAGACTACAGAATTAATTCCAAGTATGTTTGAAGCACATCAAAGCATAAGTTCTTACATTTCAGCAACAGATTCTATATGTATTTGTGATGCTGTCCTTCTAAGACATTGGTCAGGGGTGCGTACTGTATGTATGGCGCTCATAGGTGCTTACTGTATGTGCAGTGGTTAGAGGTCTATGACAGAAGTGAATTTGAACCTGATCTCCCACTGGCTTTGTAGCCTCCTGTAACTAATAGCTGCCTGTGCTTGGATCTGCCATCTCTAAAGCAACGAGGACAATATAGCAATTGTAACTGTCTTACTTGGTCCTTAAGAAGGTAAAATAACATTATCATTGGCCTAGAGGGTGTGGTTAACAAATACTGGATTGCATTATTGCTCCGTTAAATTCTCTGGAATCTAAAAGGAATGAGTCTGAGGCTACCTGTCCCTTCATGAGAAATGCTTGCTGTAATTGACGCGTGGCATAGTAAGGCTTGCCTAGAAACGAAGCAGGGGGAATTATAAAAGGATCGGTGTTCTGCTGGGTACAAGTTAAGTTTAATCATGTACATGTAGGCATCGTGAAGCGCAGCGCTAATTGTGCAGAACAGTCATTGAGTGCCGCAGTAGCTGATACAACTCTGACTTCATCTGTGAGCACTATTCCCCAGAGAACGTAGATGCAAGCTGACTCTCTCAGGGAAGCAACAGAGTCTATCTGTGGTCTTATACCATGTATGTGACCACGTGCAGTGGAGCACTGAATTGTTAGCAGATGGTTACCTTCATGCACAGTGCTTAAGTAACTATGGTTGCAGATAGATTGAACTCGATATATCCAAAAGTAGAAAGAAATATGTTGGGAAGTATTTGCTCATAAAGTTTACAGTTCACAATATCAGCCACAAGATATCAAAGGCGTGATGGAAAGATATTTTAGAATCAGGACTTTTCCCCACTAGTACTGATGAATCATTTGATTCTCTAGGGCAAGAATTGTTTTCTGAAATCTTTCTAATGCTTACAAGAGACTGCTTCTTAATCCAGAGCACTCTAAAAATCCAAGGATGGAAATCTAAGTGGAAGACTGGATTTGTCTGTTGTGACAATGCTCATATACTGAACACTTATGAGTACAGACACCAGGAATAGTGCTGTTTACGCAAAGCTAAGCTTCAACAATGAGGATTATGACATCAAGAAGATGGACATGACATCTCTAGCTCAGCAGTGATGGACACCATTGTATCTGGAACCCATAAGTTCAGATTACTGTGAGACTTGCGCATCTGCTTTCTTGCAGGCATTAAATTCAGTGTATAAAGGATGTATTTAAAGAATATTAAAATTCTGGAAGAAACAATACAAAGCTTTTAGCTTATTGAGGTACAAGGTAATTGTTTCTGTAGATTAATGAATGGTTAACAGAAATAATCATCATTTCACTTTTTAGTTCTGAACATTGTATGACCAAAGTCTGATTCTATGAACAAGTTGGTTTCTTTTAAAAAAGACATGACTGAAGAAACCAGCCATGGATAATACAGAAACAAATGCATGCATGTCATGTTCCTTAAATACAACATTTATAGAGCCTGTTTGTGGAAAAAACTTTAGTTATTCATCTGTCCACTAGCAGCCCTTTGTCTATAATACCTACAGTTGGAAAAATTGTGCTTCATGCCTTATATGGTTTCAGGAAGAGAGTTTGCTCAGGTTTGTGGTTTGAACATACAGCCCATCACTGCAGAGGAAACACGATGCTAAAAGTGTGATAAGATAAAGGTCACATGTGTCTGCATTCAGGAAACAGGAGAGAACGAGTGTCCGTGGTCAGCTCATGTATCTGTTTTATCATCTCGGCCCTAACCCACAGAACGGGACTACTCTCAGTGAGGTTGGGTCCTCCTGACTCTGGGAACCAGATCAGACAGCTCTGCTCCAGAAGTGTTAAGGGTTTTGTCTCTTACGCCAACTGACGTCCTGGCTTGGTGGCAGTGAGCATGAACCACTGCAGGTCCAGAATATCCAGCCTTCTCAGTGAGCAGTGACAAATGAAGCCAGTGTCAGGGCTTTGGGAACGACCCCGTGTTCTGTGGTATTCCCCCCACACCATTCTCTAACCGCCTCTCTGGGATCGACACTTCCGAACAGCCCCTGCCTCCCAACCTTGACTCACATGCGGCAAGCCCTGAGAGACCACAGTCACCCCTTCATCTTCTCCTAACAGAGAGTGGGGATTCAGCCTTTGGGGCACACACTGGACAATAAGTGAATGGTAAAGACCAGGAGAGCCACAACCCTTTGCGCTTCAATACAGCAAATGACTTTGTCTAAACTCAGGCGAGGTAAAACAAAGGGAGAATATTTTTGGAAGTCGGTAGGCCTCAAAGAAAAGAAAAGCAGAGAAACAAACAAGATTTACCACACAGGCACCACGAGGGAATCATGACTCTCAGTAGGGGTATTACTCTGGAAGGTTTGTGATTGGATTTGCCTTCTTATATAGTATAGTAAGTAAGCTCATGTGTCCAATATCTGTTGGCTTATACTATTTTTATATGTACTTACTTAGATGTGTTGGTATATATATATATATATATATATATATATATATATATATATATATATCCTAAGGATGCAGACAAGACCTATATTTTATCTTCAGATCTGTGAATCTGGATTGGATTAAAGCCTTTCTGGGCCTGAGTACCATCAATTCCTCCTTACTCCTCTTAAGCAATCTACTTTTGACTTTCCCACTCCCTGACTCAAACACAGTGTCTTGTCCTTTCCGTCCTCCTCAGCTCCGCTTTATCTATATACCACCGAATATTAAAGTGCAGAGAGGGAGGGGCGCGACACCTCCCCTTAAGGAGAAAAGTCTATTCTTAGCCGTGCTTGTGTTCCCTGGATGTCAGATAAACTTTGATGTGAGGATTGAAAATTCTGATGCTGTCTTCCTAAATACGTTAGAAATAGCATTTGGGTCTTACTGTGGGAGGAAATTTAAGAAAAATTCACCATGGATAGAATGACACTTGTCTTCATTCGATCGCAGTGAACTTCCTGGTACCAGAGCAGAGTGCTCCCACTATGTGGTCATTTCTGAAATCCAAATTGAAAGAAAATTAAAAAAAAAAAAAAACCAAAAATCCCAAAAAATGAAAACCAAAGGAAAAACAAAAACCAAAAATAACAAACAAACAAAAACCCCAAAACCTTCCATAATCACCTAAGAGAGCACCTACGAGGGTTCAGTGGCCCTCCAACAATGACAGCGACCTGGCTCCATGGCGGCCCTGATTCCTCCATGCACTGGCTCATAGAGGGGTGGGAAAGCAAGACTCAGAGAGGCAAGGAAAACGTTCCCCGAGTCTGGGTCACTAAAGCCCAGCACAGAGGGTGAGGTGGCCTGGTCAGCAGTTGGAGGGCCGTCAGGGTGGGGTTGCCTCCGGGTGCCGGGCCATTCACTGTTTCCCAATAGATCCCCAGTCTGTGCCGAACACCAATTTAAAATAGAAATGACACGATGGAACTCAACTAGTGACACCCCGACAAACTAGCAACAGCAAAAGTAATGTCCCTCAAGCGGCAGATGAGAGTGGCTGGCCAGGCGATTGAAACCAAAGATGTGAAAGGTGGTAATATATTTTGGCCCAAGAATAAATATGGTTAAAGATTAGTAATGTTATTTTAATTTACCCTTTCCAACCTAATTAAAAAATAGAAATAAAATTGATATACTACCCCATTTTCAAGTCCTAGAAAGAATTGTATAGCAGAAATAAAAATATCATATGAAAACAACTCTGTAAATCCATAAATCACCTTCAAAGATTACCAGGAGACATCCTTCCTAGGAATTTCTACACTCTTCATTTGATACATCACTACCTGACTTTTGGGGGGGGGTGTAGAAGATTGCTAAGCAGCAAACTTGGGATTGTGAGCTCAGTCAACTTACGTGTAGAAAAAGCTAACTACTTAAGTATTTCTAAGAAGAGTTGAATCCCTCCAGTTCCATACCATGGGAAGATCAGAAGTAAAGGGTCCAACAATTTCAAGCAATTCTCTGGTTAGAAAGGAACAAAGCATTGGCTGTCCACTGTGGACCTGGCACTGATGAGACCTCGGTGACTCATGGCCTTCATCGTGCGAGACTGTGAGTGCTCGTGCCAACCAAATGGCAATACACCAAAATGAAAAGTACAATGTGAAGGGGTGAAGGGTGAAGGGGACGCTTGCTCTAAGTTGGTTCAAATAGTTCTATAACAAAAAACTAAGTGCCAGTATCTGAAAAGTGAGCCAAAGTATGGTAAGCTTTGAAGAAAGAAACGAGACACTATCCTAAGGAAGCAGAAGGATGCAAGGTTTAAGAGAAACAATGTAGCAAGAGGCTGCCCTGGATGGCCTCGAGGTCCCTGACTGGGTTGACATTGTTGCTAGCCTGCAACCATTCTAAGCTGTTCTTTGTTTATCTGCTGGCAAATTAGTCATTGCAACTTTTTAACAATTTCACACAAGTTCATGCATGATAAGAATGAATATAAGACACAGAGTGAAAAAACGTAGCAGCCAGAGGCCATTGTGCTACAGGTTTTATTCCAAGGCGGTCAGACAAGTACAAAAATATACAACCCACATAAAACATTGATACTGGCCACCATAAGACATGTCCCTGGAAAAAGATATGCACAGAGGAAATGGTCCAAGTGACACCTGATACCCACCTCTTATCTCTTCACCCAAGCATACAAATGAATGTCCTTATCAGCATGCACACACTCTTCTTCTATTCTCCCATAATACCTCTTACACCTGCACCCTCCTGCTACACTGCAGCTCTCAGTCAAGACCACCAAGGACATGCACAGGGCCCAGATCGCGGCTCAACCTCTCTTCATCTTATATGGATCCATTTGTGAAACGGTCATGGCTTTCTCCTGCGGCTTGCTAGAGCCTGTTCACATGGGTTCCTTAACATAGTCTGTGGTTTTCCTTTTACTTCATTGGTTGTTCCCAATCCTTTCAAATAATCTATCCTTCACCCCCACCCTCTGATTTCTTAAAATCTAGTCTGGTTCTGCACTTTCTCCTGTACCCACTCCTGTTTGAAGTCACCCAGTCTAGCATCCTCAATAGGTGACAGTTTTTAAAAACTTCAAATAAATAAGTTATTCTGGCAAGTTATGCTATATGGCCCCACACATCATTTTCAGGTTATAGATTTCAGAGAACGCACATGTACTTATGATGTGAGTAACAATGTTAAAATATTAATTTGTAAGGTCATATAAATGATAAGTTATAAATATTTGTTCAGATAGAATAAAAACTGTCATCTTATTTTTGATGTATAGCACCATCAACATATTTACAGCCCATGTAAAAACAAATACCAATTGTTCAGTTAAATAGTCTTCATTTTCCCATTATCTATAATCCCCCAAAGCCACGCCACTTTTTGATTTTGTATGTTATTTGTACTCAATACTGCACTGTCTAATGTCTAAGTTTGTTACTCTTCATTTGGGGGAACTTAAAAAGAGACACTTAAGTATCAATTCTTTACTTCATACTAAAAATACATGGAAAATTCTTTTAAAATACCAGCTTATTGGAATACTCAATAACATAAACTGTGTTCTTTAATATGTATGTATCTCCAGGAGTTAAAAATTTTAACAGTACTCCCATGAATAGTGTATGATTATCCCCAATATTTTAAATGAATTTCCATCTCAACTTTTCTCTTTTTTGCTTTTGCCTCTCTCCCAAAGGTCTTGAAAGTGGGTGCAATTTAGAACATTTCTAACTCAAAGGAAATAAATTAATGTGTTGAGTTGCTTGCACATGGCGACAGAGCCTTCACTTTACCATCCTCTAAGCAAGCTGCAACCTGATCAAGTTATTTGGGAAAACATCTGCACAGGCCCTAAACTCTCGGTAGGACACACAGGGTTCGAGAGAGCTGGCGATGAACAAATCCGGCTCCGTACCTCTGGTGCCTCATGGTGAGCCATCTCCCACGGTGTGCCTTGGTCAGTCTGTCATTGCTTTCCGCATGAAAACTCATTCTGTTTCTCTCCTGCTGCTTGTGAGTAAACTCCCTGATGCGTTTGCAATTTATTGTGCTCTCCTTCCCTCATTGCAATAGAAATAAATCTTATAAACCTTCTCATAGTGACCAGAGTGGAAGACTATAAAGACTTAAGAATGATGTCAGTGATAAGCACAGGGTGGTTACTAATTAAGTGGTGTGTGACAGTAAACCTTTTATTGGCAACATCTTAATATTGGATATATTGGACAAAACTTGAAACCAGAAACCATTGGCAAACAGCATCCATGAGAAAGTGCAATTAGTTGTTTGTTTGTTTTTTTCTTCTCCAACTTAGCTTTTACATAAGCAAAATACAAATCTACAAAACATGCTCTTTGTTTTGCCTGGTGAATGATATTCTCTAAGCTGTGGCACAAGGAATCTTGTCTGGAGGGCAACAAAAAAGATGCTTGATCTGTGATGAAAGATTATCTGGAAGATTTGTGATCTAATCCTGAACGTATTCATCAACTCCCTCGTTTCCTTGTGAGTTTTGCTATAGATTCCGCAGCAAGTTCTCTGTCCTTCATTAAACAGAATAACCTTCTACATACTGCGAACATATGTGAGAGTCAATATTGATTGCCACCTTGATGAGGTCTATAATCAATAAACAGAAAACACTCCTAGAATGCCAATAAGAAATTATTATTTACATTAATTTATTAGTCTACATTAATGAGGCGGGAAGAGGCTTGGGAGCACAGGCGATCACTACGCTCTTCTTTCAGACTGCAGATGCAATGATTTCAGCTGTTTTATACGTCTCAAGCCGTGCCAGTCTTTGACAGGATTAAGAAGACCTTCAGATTATGAATTAGATAGACCCTTTCTTGCTCCCTTAAACAGCTGGTGAAAGATGTTTGGTCACGGTGGTAAGCCAATTAGTTAACATAGAACCCTGATACCAGAAAGTGGGCTGTTGATGACATACCCTAGAAAATGTGGCTATTGGGCCTTACAAGTTTGCAGGATGAATTTAGAAGAACTTGGAGCTTTGGGGTAAAAAATGCCTTTGAATGCCATAATACAAGATGAAGGGAACATTCTGGTGGGAACTCAGAAGGCAAGAATGCTGAATGAAAAATGGACCAGCAAAGACCCCAGCTCATGAGCTTCCAGAGAGGAAACAGAGCTCTATCGGTTATGGGCTGGAAAACATTTGTACTGCATTCTGTCCACGTCCTGAGAACTTGTTTGGGATTGAATTCAAAAGTGGTGGAACAATTTACTTGGTGGAGGAGATTTAAAGATAGGATAACATCCAGTTCGTGTCATGGCTGTCTATTACACACATACAGAGACCTACAGTTAAAAAAAAAAGGAGCAACAGTTGGGAAGAAAGATTTTTTATAAATGTGCGTTTTGGTGAGAAAAGGAACCTAAGCACATTTGAAGACTCAGTCAAGATGGGTGCTGAGGAAGAATAATTGGCAAAGAAGTCACCTCCTTCTTTTACAGGAAGAACAACAAAAGTGCCCTGCAGGCAAAACCCCATAGACCAAGGCTCCCACTTCTGAAAAATCAAATTTATTAGAAAGGAGAGAGTCTGGTCAGAGAATGGAGGAGAGGGAATAACATGAAGAACAACCATTTAGAGAAGGTGGCCACAGGCATACCTGGAATACACATGGAGGGCAGTGTGAATGGTGACGGGGTGTGGGCTCCATTTTCAGTGTGCAGGGGAACATGCCAGCATGGTCCATCCACACAGCTGGTTTCACAGACACAAAGGATGTCATTGAATCTTTCTTAAAACATTTTCCAAAGCGTAGCCATGCCCAACTGTGTGCAGAATTATCTATGATAAATGATTGAAATCCAAAATACACAAAGAACTACAAAAAGAACAATAAAGAAAAAAGTAACGCCATCAAAATTGGATCATTGGTCACTAAAAGGACACACAAGTAATAAAAAATATTAATAGATGTTCCATTTGGAGTCATTACAGAAGTGAAAATTAAATAATTCAACAATACAGCTGCCAAAGAGCCAGAATCCTGACTACTGACACAATCATAAATGATTTGGAAAAAAAGAGTTTTATTCATTGGTGGAAAGATGTAGAGCTTACTTTACATCTGATCTTAACCTAAAGGCTGAGCAGTATATATGCATGGACAAGTATATGTATATTATACACACACACACACACACACACACACACACACGTGTGTGTGTGTGTATGTGTGTGTGTGTGTGTGTGTGTGTGTGTATATATATATATATATATATATATATATATATATAAACAGTTATTTTAGAAGAAAGTATGCAGTTTATTCTTATGGTGTCTCCTATAGCCTGGACTGGTCTCAAATTCATTAAGGCTGAGTATGACATTGAATTCTTCATGCTCCAGCTTACAAAAAAATGGGGTTGGTGATACTGTGCTAGGATACATTGTTTAATCTGATAGTTCCTGTCCAAATTAAACATATTTTTACCATAGATCCTGCCACTGTGCTCCATGATACATACCACTGAAAATTGAAAACCATGTCTATGTAAAAACATGCATTTAATATAAGTAGCAGTTTCATTCATCATTGTCAGAACTGAGAAGCATCCAAAAAGTCCTTGCATGCATACATAAATGAATTGCTTCACATCCAGACAATGAAATGCTACCTGGATCTATGAAGAAAGGAGTTATCAAGTAAAAAAAAGATAAAAAAGAATCTTAGATACAGATTACTAAGTAAAAACAGGTAATCAGAAATTGGTGTATTTTGCACATTTCTGATTATATGGTATTCTGCATGAGCCTAAAGTGAGTTGGGAAAAATCAGATAGAAGGAAATAATGAATAAGGACAATGCTACATTCTGGGAGCACTGTAAGCAGTGTGTGACAGTTTCCTTTATGGCCTACTCATAGCTTGGTCCACAGGCTTGGCCAATAAACAGAACCAGAAATGAGCTCTAACATAAATGTGCATGTGAACTTGATAGAATGCATATATATGCCTTATGTGCCCTTATATGTCAAAACAGGTTGTTGGATCCCCTGGAAATAATCACAGGAGGTTTGAAACACCTCACATAGGTGCTGGGAAACAAACTTGGACCCTCTGCATAAACGCAGTTACCATACTATAGAGGGTAGGAGAATACAAAATCTAGACATCAAATGATACCAAGTAAAATTCCCAGTGCAAAGGAAATGTTATATTCTTCAGAGTCATTGGCCCAAGGGGACTCACAAATACCCTTAAACATTTTAGACAATTGCCAGTGATAACATCCTGAATGCAAGAGATGTGCAGTGGCTCAGTAGGATAAAAATGAGCTTCTTGTAGCAAATGGCAGTTAACACAGAAACCCAATACTGTGCAGCCTGCAGAGAGTGAGAGACTTTCAAACACCCGGTGCTAAATTGTCTTCCTTTATCTTACTCCTCCCTCCAAAGTTCATGGATCTATGAGGATGAGGAGGCAGAAGCATTATAGGAATCTCCTAACTCCTCAGACCTCATCCTTAGCCCTCTACCCACCCATGTTCAAACTATGGAGTCCAATTTGTGTTGATCAATACTACTCCTGTGCATGGGGACATTCCTGGAGTGTGCCTGGTACAGCCAGTGTCATTTCAGTGAAGGAAACTGCACTTTCCTCTTGCTCATCTATCTTCTTGTCTAGAGGTGGGACTTTCTGGTCACACCCCTTCTCATGATGGAGTTTCATCTATCCTAAGCTTGTGTGAGTGTTCTGTACGATGTCATAGTCTCTGTGAGTTTATCTGTGCATTACGCATGTTTTCTATGGAAAACAGCTTCCTTCAACTCATCCTACCTCTACTTGGAAAGATGGGGATCAAAGTCGAGTGAATGAAATTCTCAAAAAGTAAATGAAAACATTTAAGAAAAATGAAAGAGAAGAGCAGCTAGTGAACCATCTTGTCATCCATAGGATGTACTCTCTTACTGGAAGATAATTTTTAACACTGGAATTCAATGAAAGATATAAATTCATCCAGTATAGGGACAACAGCTCCAGGGATTTAGTGCTCACTCAAAGAAGAAATGAGCAGGTTTGTTTAAAGTCCAGTCCTTCTCATGGGTAATAACAAGTAAAGATTGCTTCCCAACACCCAGAATAGTCTATTACCAGAAGTCTATTACTGTGAAAAGTTCCCAAGTAAGGAAGCAGGTGGCAAAAGAGAGATGACAAGCTGCATCTTCATTTTCTTCCTAAACTGCCTGGCAATATTTATAAAAGAGACATGAACATCATCATAGAAATCGGATAGGTCTCTACAGGTTTCAATGAATTGTGTCTAACAGATCACTGAGTAATCAAATTATGGTAATGTGGAAGAGACTGGAAACCTCTTCATGTAAGGTGTTCATGAGTGATTTCCTCTTTATTTTCTTTGTTTTGTAGCAGTAATCAGATTCACAACATGAAGTGCCATTAATCACATATGATAATAATACTCCCACCATGATTTATGGAAAAGGCTAAAGCAATTCTGACATCTGACAGTAGTTCCAGCTATTTTGTCTTGTCCTCACAAGCACATTATGAGGTTTCATTAACTTGAGTTATCGTGAGAATGTCAATAGTGCTCACATATAATATTTATAATTTCTCATAAGAATAAGGTCTTAAATATTAGAAAACAGATGTATACAATAAACTTGTCTTGTTTCTGTAACGAAAGTTAGGAAACACAGAGTTCTATACTACTGTCAGGGCAAGAGTCTGAGTTTGATTAGCTGCCCTATTTCACCGAGATAAAATTATTGCCAAAATGCAAGACTATTGTATTCCAAGGAGAAGGTAGACATAAATTCACGTGCTTTAGATATAATACAATATTAATATCATTATCATTATCATGAGAATTTGACTCATTCTCAAGTAAAGATTTTAGGAGTTGAAATACATGGCATAGAAAGTTCTATAGTTATCTGGATAGAAAAAGAATTTGATTAATGGCTCAGCATTGACTTTGCAGGCATTAGTTCGTCAACCAAGTACAAGCTTCAGCCTCTAAAATGCAACAAATGTGAGGATGGGGATGTAGCTCAGTCTGTGCGAAGTGAAGGACCTGAAAGGGGATCTTCAGCTGCAGTGTACAAGGCTGGGCATGGTGGGGTGGCCCTGTGGTCACAGCTCTGGGAATGGAGGGGACAGATGGACCTCAGAGCTAACTTGCAGCCTATCTAGATACAACTCTGAGCTTCAAATCTAGAGAGAGGCCCTGCCTCAGAAAGTAGAGGGAGGGGGTAGAAGGCACCTGGAATAAACACTTGACTTGCACGTGCACAAGTGTACCCTTGCACCATACTTGCACATATATGCAGCACACATACACATACAGGGGAGTTGTGATAGAATTATTATTGAAAATTTCAAACTATGACTTTTTATGTGATCTATAAATGAAATATTTCCTATAATTTTGTGCTGCTACCAACTCGCATATACCCACTTCAATGAGATTATTACAAGACACATACACACAGAGACAGAGGCCAGAGAGAGAATGACAGAGAGAGACAGAGACAGACAGAGAGAGGATGCCAGAAAACTTACTAAAGGCATTCAAGAGACTAACAGAATTTTAAAACAATTCCTTCCACTTAAACCATTTATATTTGGACGACATGGATTCTGATAAAACATCAATGATTAATTAAATGATTAATTTCAAATCCAGAAGAGAAAACTACTCTAAGTACTTTGGATGGAACATAAAAGAAAATAATAGGGTGTGATGGCAGCTGAAGCTTACTTAACAATGCCACAGTAATCTTGTAGCAAAAGATCACTCCTTGCTTTTCTTTACTTTGCACATTAGGGCAGGCGTTTAATCAAAAGTACAGGGAGTCTCAGGGATTCTTAGGTCTATAAGAATCTTACATGTAGCCTACAGCACCTGTGTTTCTAAAAGGAACTGCACATAGTCTGATGAAGAAAAGACATCAGAAAAGATTTTTTTCATATATCTTCCATATCTTTGGAAGTTATCAAAAGGAGCAATAGCTCATAATCCATCTTTTGCCTTTTCCATAAAATTATGTAAACAAATTGAGGGAGCAAGGTGGGAGTGAGTGGGTGGGTGGAGGAACACCCTCATAGAAGCAGGGGTATGTGGGGAGAGGAGAAGGGGTTTCTGGGAGAGGGGGAAACCTGGAAGGGGATAACACTTGAAATGTAAATAAATTAAAATAAAAAAAATGTAAACAAAATTCCCAATCAAAATTTTCTATTCTTGGTACTGTTACTGGTGTTACCATGAAGACAAATGATTGCCTTGTGTCTGAAGCCAGATTCAGCCAGATTGGATTTGTTAGCCCCCACACCCTTGCCTTAGCCTCCAGAGTTGAAGGATGACAGGCATATGGGTCATATTCTAATACAATAGAAATTTACATAACTACTTCAATCCCTTAATAATATATATATACATATGTATGAATGTGCATATATGTGTATACATATGTATGCAAATACATATATAAAATATTCCTTAATGACAGTACCAACCTGAAGAAATATTAAGATCTGAAGCACAAATTTTTGCAATGAAGTAAAGCTTAAAGGAAAGTAGGCTATCTAATTTAGAAGTGAACAGCTATTTGGAAGCTTCAATAGAAAGGGACCATGATTTTGAAATCTACACTCAGGGAACAATAAAAGTGCAACGGGAATAACCTTTTCTCAGACAGAAGCAATAATAAGGCCCTGGCACTAGAGTTGAGTTGTAGAGGGAAGTGCTTCTTTCCAGGACTCTCCAGCTGGACAGGTGTGAAGATTGACTGGTATGTTTGTTTTTTTTTTTTTTTTGTCTTTATTTTATCCTACAGAGCTACTTAGAAAGAACTGATAACATTTATGTTAGAGGTACTAGATTCGTTAAGACTTGAAAATTTCCCATAATAATTGAAATCAGTTCCTAAATTTATTGGGTTGACTTGAGTGTGGAGGATGAGAATATCTTCCTGTCTGTTGCTGGGGTAGTGGCTCCTGTTCTTTTAGGTCTGTTCATCTCACGTGTCCTGGGCTTGTCTGGAACATGAGAGGCTCTGACCCTTTTGAGGCACTAGCATAGCAGCCCCACTACTCCAGAAGAAAACTGTTCTGCACATTTTGGAAGGAATGTAAATGGAGATAATGTGGGTTTGGTGGCAGCTAAAGCCGACTTACTAACAACACTGTGTTCCTGTAGCAAACAGCCACTCCTTGCTTTCCTTTACTTTGCACATTATGGAAGGGGTTTAATTAAAACCACAGGGAGTCTCAGGTACATGAGAATCTTCCATGGAGTCTACAACACCTGTGTTTCTGAAAGGAACTGCACACAGTCTAAAGAACCTGAGAAGAGAAAATTCTCCAGAGTGCTACATGCGTTTGCCTGCATTTGTAGCTCGTAGTTGTGGTGTGTTGAAAGAACAGACTATTGACAGAGAGAAGCAATCTCTCTCAGAAGACCTCCCTCCCATGAATAGCATCTCTGCCCTCACAAAATAGAAAATTATAGTTTTCAACATCGACACGACTTTGTTAGGATTTTCTAATAAACTACTTTGAGTATAAGATGCTCACTTCTGTATAGAATCACATCTGCGGGACGGATAATTCACCCTGCAGGCAAGTGTGAAGATTGGGGTTTATATCTCTAGCTCACTTGTAAATATCTGTTCAGCCTGGTGGTCCACTGTAATCCCAGTGTTTGAAAGGTAGAGCACTATTCCCAGAGGATGATACCCAGCTAGACTAACCATACAGACAAGCCCTGGTTCAAGGGGAGACCCATCTTCAATAAAGACAGATCAATCAAGGAAGAAGGCCAGTGGCAGTGTCAGGCATCTACAGGCACCCAAATGTATGCACACATACAAACAGAGGCCCACACATGTGAACATGCATAGATAGGCCTATGTACATAACACATACCTACACATGAAAATGATAAAATACAATCAGATCAGTCTGGTTTTTGTGATCTAAATATAGGGAATGTATGAGAATGTCAGAATGAAACACATTGATATGTAGGATTTATATACATTAAGAAAAACACAGAATTTGCATTTTTGCTCATTGAATTATTTGTGCGATAGGTGTGTCTTATGCTTGTTTGTGGCTTATGCATATATGTACATCAGTGTGAATATACATGCCTTCTGGAGTATGTTCACACAAAGCAGAGCTCTCCCAAGGTGGCACAGACACTGTGAAGGACATAATAGGTAATGAAGCTCTGACTTGTTAGTGTACAAAGAAATAAATACTCTCATGAAAATCTCCTGCCATTTCCATACACAAGTTTCTACTGACTTTAGCCCTTCACATAGAGGAGGCTGACAGACTCTTCTGCTAACTTGGAAGATCAGTGTTTAGCATTTAGGAGGACAGGGGCTGATCAATATCTTTGTGTATTGCTCTCTGCACCTTATTCCATTGATACAGGGTCCTTCATTGAACAGGAAGCTGTCTCTTTCGGGAAGGATGGATGTCCATTCAGCTCCCAGGATCCAGGCTTGTTTGTCGGGGATGAGGATTTGAAAACAGTTCCTCATGCTCGATTAGCAAGGACGCTTATGCATTGAGCTGTGTTTAGCTTTTATATGGATGTTGGAGAGTCAAACCCAGTTCTATATGCTTGTTTAGTGGAGACTCTTACACAATGAGCCATGTCTTTAGCCTTCTGAATAATTCTTGTTGTTCCTCCTTGTTACTGGTGTTCTTGTTGTTGCTATACCCTGATTATTTGTCTGGTACCTGCTTTGAAAATGGAAATTTTCCACAGAAGAAAGAGGTCGCATTCATCATGGTACCCACTGCCTCTTCCAAATAGTGTTTTATAAATGCTTGCTTAGTAAAAGATGAACAGATGTATTAGTGGGTTCACCCCACAGACGTCTAAAACAACCCTGGCAAGCCTTTTCACAGTTGGTTGGTTTTCAAGGATTTCTCATAGGAGCTAACTGATCTGAGTGAGAAGTTTCTTTCAATTCTTCATTCATACAGCAGCTCTTTTTTATGTGTGCTCATGAACTATTAAGTCCTCTCAGTGGAAGTTACTTTAATTACAGAAATCAGCAGCTTAATTGTAAATGTGCAGTGCAAGCATATTACAAATGAGAATAGTTGCTTTTCCCATTCCTTCCCTCCCTTCTCCTTAATAATTCTTATTATGCATAGCGAAAGTATTTATGAGATTGTAGCATTCCTGTACATATCACTCTTCTATGTAACTATAGAGAGCAATATATGATGTTAATGCAGGAAGACTATGAAATCATTGCTATAAACACCACTTCACTAATAATTATGTGAAATGGGGCTGGAGAGATGGCTCAATGGCTAAGAGAACTGTTTTCCAGAGGACATGGGTTTGTTTCCCAGCACCCATTTTGATGGCTCTCAAGTGCCTGTAATTCTGGCTTCAAGGAGTCCAGTGTCCTTTCTGGCACATGGTCTAGAGTCTCATCGATATATACACAGAAAAGTTATTTTGTGACATAAATTTTCCTCACATAGTTAGACATTAAAGCAAAAATCTAAGACATGATGGAAGATCTGGGGAAGCCTCTGCCCCAGTAACTATGGAAACACAGCAGCCAATCTAGATGCCAATGTGTTCAGGTAGCTGATACAGACATACATGCCTGGGGAAAAGGGAGGGAAATAGATTCTTCACCCTCTGGCATATATGGAGCACTAACACTACCTATGAAAGCTAAAGGCAGTATGTAGCTTTTCTGCCTGTATTCTGACATTAATATTTCATACCTCTATCATATCCTTATTCCTGGATGTTCTTATAGACTTTAAAAGGAGCTATTGTCCTCTTGCATGACTGCATGCACCCAACATTTAGCAAATCTTTTGTGATTAGGTGAGATTCCAGGAACACCCATATCATATCCTTTCCTAAAACCACCAGCTACTAAAGATTATTTGCTATAAAGCACGACCTGTGGTTATATGTGTAGTTTTTCCCAGTCTCTCAAGACTGAAAGGAAGGAGGACTGTCACAGTGATTTTCTATCCAGTATATACAACGTGATTACATCAGTGCTTATTGAGAAATATCAAGGGTGGGAGGTGTGTTCTTCCTTTGAATACAAGCTTGTGGTCCTCAGGATGAGGAAGATTATGAATGAGGATACATGAGGACATGGAGAGAGGAAAGATGATGACATTTGAATTGGGAAGTTCTGATAAGAGAAGGAGTTAAGGATTGCCTGCTGTCTGAGAAGCTTCCTGGATACTGGATGGTAGTTCATAGACTGCAGCGGGTTAAAAGGAAGCAGCAGAGAAAGAGAAAGACACACCACAGGAAGATGCAGTCCTCCTGCATGTAATGTTGCAGGTGAGATGCATAAATATTCTAGGATAAAACTGACTATGGATCTGGGACTAATCTATAAAGCCCTCTATAGCATGCCCTGCTAATGGATAAGCAATACACCACTAGGATTTGTAACCAGGACAGCGATGTAATAAAAATAGTATCTCAAAAAGATAGTCTTGAGATTTCCAAGAAAAGGCAAGGTTATATGACTGGGAGACATGGCTTGGAATGGCTAAAGTCCAGTCTTATGGTAGTCAGAATTTAGATTTCAGTACATTAATAGGAAAAGAGAAAATATAACATTGATGTACTACAAAGAGAATGACTTTTTGAGAGGCTACTATATGATAAGTATTGATTAACTATTCAGTTCCATTTGCAGTAGGTTATGTCTTGGAAATAGCGAGTGTTCAAAAGGAAACGTGACCGCAAAGGATAAAGTAAGGACAGAATAGGAATTTGGGACTGCACAGAGCCAGGTTGTGGGCTACCTGTGTGCTGGAAATACTCTGAAATACTTGCAGGCTTTCGCATATATTTTCACTTCAGCATTGGCAAGCTTCAGGAAAATCCCATTGTATAGCTAAATTATGAGATGGTGACATTAAATCGAGTTGACCTCTAAAATTGTGTTTTAAAAAACTGCTTACTTAATGCTCTGGGTTCTCCTGAGGAAAGTGATCTTAAATACCACAATAAATAGGTTTACATATTCTAAATGGATTTGGTGAATAGAATTATAAAATAAGTCCACCGTCAGCTCCCTAGCAGTGCAGAAATACGAGCTTGCGGGAATTCGTATACATCAGTATACGTGTTCGCCAGTGACATGATCTACCAGATGCTATAGGAAAACCCAGCAGCCAAGCATGGCATGCACAGCGGGAGTGACAATGAACAGCTTATAAGGCTCATTAAAACCCCACAGGAAAATAGAAAATGACCTAATCCCTCTTCTGCGGGTAGGCATTTGAGAAGGATCAATATTACCTTTGTCAAGACTCAGTATTAAATCTATAGAGATGAGACATGAAGTCAGAGTGCTTCCATCTAGCAGGAGATGGGAATGCTAGAAAGCTGTCTGAGAACTAAGCACCCCAGAGAGCCCAGTTCCTCTGAGATCATAGCTTGGTTCTATGTATTTATTTATTTATTTATTTATTCATTCATTCATTCATTCATTCATTCATTGTTAATGATACTAAGACCCATTGATATTTGCCAGCTGCTATCTTAATTAGTCTCATCTCATTGTTCCAGAACACACTGGAAATCACAGAGTAATCCATCTGTGACGGTCTGGGATCTTCCCGGCCCATCTCACATTCAGGGACTGCAGCAGCTTACGTGTAGTGCCACCAGGGCTCTGGTGAGGACAAACCTTTCAATTAAAATGACGTCTGTGTTTCCTGTTCGAATTTGAATCAGGGACAAAAATGTGTTAGGTCAAGACTTCTCCTTTATCCTTATAACTAGGGAAACGTTCAGGACAAATTAGCAGGAAGATTAGATTTCCTTGGATGAGTTGCCAAGTTTTTGCTATTCTAATTATCATAGTTATAGAAGTATCATGTGTTAATTTTTTTTAAATCTCTGTTGTGTCCCTTTCATTAGGTCTGAGCCATGCTTGTGCAGACTTGTGCAAACTCCACACTGAAAAATATGGATACTTAATCTAATGAGAAAACTCAGGGGATCAGTGCTTCAGGGGCTATTGCCTGGGAAGGACTCACTTTATTTAAAACACAGGTAGCTTCAACTCTCTCTGAACAGAGATTAGTTTTTTGAGTCATTTAATTTGTTGAGAGATAACCTTCAAGAGCCTATGTTAAAAGGCTGCATATTAAACTACATTACCTTATAGTTTACAATTTTGAAAACAATTTATTTGTTATTAGTTTATGAGTGTTTGCATACTTAGAGGTACATGAACCTCCTTCAAGCAGATGCTGCAGGGGCCAGAACAGGGTATCAAATCCCCGCAACTGGGGTTACTGATGGTCGCGATCCTCCTTTGTGCTGGAAATCAAATATGGGTTCTTTGAAGAACACTGAGTGCTCTTAACCATTGAGCCATCTCTCTATAACATTTTTCTAATGATTAAGATGTGTATATCAAGACTGTGCTGATTGTATACATGTGAATGTTTGAGTAAGTTGAATTAGATAAATCATAACTAATTTTTTCACTTGTTTTATCTTTACGTAGAATTTTGAAGTGTTTATGTGGCTCAAAGCATTCTATTTCATGACTTTCTTGAACGTTGGGAAGGTTTGAACTGAAAGAACATCTTATCCCTGAATGAGGCAGAGTAGAATTGCAGTACACGGCCCAGAACATTGCAAACCAGAGCTGTCAGCTAAGCAACAAAAGGAGAGACACACACAGCTGGAGGACTCATCCAAGGTCTGGGGCTACAAGGAAGAGACACTGGTACTGATGGTGAGGCCCATCTGGTCAGACCCATTTCTGTAGACATGAACTTCCAAAAATGGATCCAATATAAGGAGAATCTTCCAGAGGCAATAAAGCGGCAGGATTCACGCCTGGTGCCTCATCAGGAAGAGACAGGCTTTTCTTAGCAATTGATTAGTTGTCACTTGATTAAGGAATAATGTTTGCCTCGTGCTGATGGCTGACATAAAGCTTTAAAGAAGACTTATAAAGCCAAAGGCCAGGGGTCAAACAACAGCTGCTGCTGATGTTCACTGAGCGGATCTCTAAACACAGCACACTTTACCATGCTGAATGCTTTACTGGTCTTGTCTCCACGAACTCTATGCACCCCCCTCCCCCGAAAAGTGGCCTCACTTGTCTTTCATGTCAAGTTTGTCAAAGGAAGAGGTACGGAGAAGCATTCATGTATTATGAATAAAAGAGAAAAATAAAAGATCAGCTCAAGTACCCAGAGATCCAACCTGTGTCATCAGTCTGGGTGGTGGATATTCAACAACTGACTTCAAACTGAATGCTCACCAAGTCCAGGTTGCTGCTATGTGGTCACATGCATCAGGTTTGTCAAATGTTCCAAATACAGAAATCACATTTTATGTCAGTTTTCCCAATTTTAAAATATCGTTTGGAATCTTAAAGAAGCCATGCCAGAAAAGAGTATGTCCATGGGCCAGATTTGAGTCAAGTTCACCAGTTGCCATTTGGTTTGGTTTGATGGAAAATATTGTTGTGAATTTATATAATGAAAAATTCTTCTCTTGTTCTCAGTTCTTTCTCTATTTTAAAACTTCATATATTTTTTCCTAAGTCGTGGTGTTGTAATATAAAGAAATTAAACAATAAATTTCAAAATTGAAGCATAAAAATTGAGACAAGTTGCTCCTGTCCTCCATGAAATTTGAAGTATAAAGTTGAGGCAAGACCAAAACACACACACAAACACACACATTACATCACACACATTACATCACACACATTACATCACACACATATATAATACACACACTATCCCCCACCCACACACATACAGCATCCCCTACAACATACCATACACACATCCCGTAACACACTGTGCTGCCTGGTTCTGTATGTCAACATGGCTGGAGTTATCACAGAGAAAGGAGCTTCAGTTGGGGAAGTGCCTCCATGAGATCCAGCTGTGGGGCATTTTCTCAATTAGTGATCAAGGGGGGAGGGCCCCTTGTGGGTGGTGCCATCCCTGGGCTGGTGGTCCTGGGTTCTATAAGAAAGCAAGCTGAGCAAATCTGTAGGAAACATCCCTCCATGGTCTCTGCATCAGCTCCTGCTTCCTGACCTGCTTGAGTTCCTGTCCTGACTTCTTTTGCTGATGAACAGCAATGTGGAAGTGCAAACTGAATAAGCCCTTTCTTCTCCAACTTGTTTCTTGGTCATGATGTTTGTGTAGGAATAGAAACCCTGACTATGACACACACAGACACACATGGTCACACCACACACACACATACACACATTTCATATATATATACCACACTGCATACACAAACACACCACACAGACACACACAGACACAGACACTCACACACACACAGACACACAACTTTTGCTTATTCTGCTTAGTAAGAACACGAGTGTTTACAACCCATGGCAGTCCCCTGTGAAGGGCGAGGCTCTATGAGGCTGTAAGGCAAACCATCTTCCCAGTGCTCTTGGAGCCATGGTCACAGTACAAAGGATACACAGATAATCAGTGACTAAAACTTTAAGGAATATGGTTTTGTTAAAGAAATACCATGGATACATGAAATGTGCAGGGTAGTTCAAACGGAAAGCCTCACATGATTTAGAAATAGAAAATAACACCCAGGCTCAGTAGAGTCAAGTTTTGGAGATTAGTCAAGAGCAGGATAGTTCAGTAGGGCACTCAATCATGTCCCAGCTTTGGTTGTCACTTTTGGACCGCAGAGATGGGTGGCAAGCCATCCCTCTGTTCAGCGCTCACACAGGGGGTTGATTTATGCTCCTTCTGTCTGGTGTGTTTTCAAAATAACAGTCTTATTTAGTGAACACGCATTGACCAAGTCAGGAAAATATAGGAAAAAAATGTATGAAACTGTTTCTTTGATGACCAATGAAAATTAAATATCGAGTTGATTTGGGATAGAGTGACAATTTTCCTTAAATTTTCTTTGTGATTTAAAGGAGTAATTACATATTTGATCTGGATGATTCTATGCTCTCTTGTTAGCTCTTTGGGATCCATAGTCACAATACAAATGACAGCCTACAGATTGATTAAGACAGAGCAGAGCAGAAAGTTTAACAGGTTATTAAAGATTTCAAATGTGAGGCTGTTGCCGAGAGGAGAAAAGCTGTGTCTTTAACATTAAAATAAATTTTCACAAATAAACAAGAGTCTTTCAACATGAGTTCTATTCGCCATCCAAAGCCAAAATGTCAGGGTATGTTTTTCTCCAAGCCAAAATAGATCATTTGAAATATTTTATAGAAATGGTGTCCTAAATATTTTATTCCAAATAAAATACAAATGGGGTAGGATATCATAGAGTTCATTCTTTAGGAAAAACTCTTTATTACAAGGGAATTTAAACTTTCCCTGGCCCAGCTGCTAATTTGAAAGACAAAATCCTCCGAGGGAGAGAAGGGGAGTGCTACCACAGCTCTCGCTTCTGTTATACTCCACAACACAACAAAGACACTAAAAGCAAAAAAATAAAAAACCCCACTTCTCACTAAACATTTTGAGTTTTCACTAAAATACAACAAAATAAATGTCTTATTTTTGATATATTTTTAGAAAGAGAATATGTTTTGTACAAAGCCAAGAAAAAAATAAAAATTTTAACACAACATTATTTATAAATGAACACATTTCTTTATGGAGAGATATTTGTACCTATTATGAGACTGCTATGTGGAGTGCTTTTATAATTAATATGTTCATTAAAGTTTAAAATGTTCGGTGAATGAATGTTCTTTATTCTCAAGAATTCACCAAAAATGAACACAAAAGCGTTTGTGTTTTTGACTTTGTCAGATACTGTGAACTAGAGGGGAACTCATTTCCATATACAAACCACTGCATTCTGCTGAGTACTAAACATGACAGCGGCATTTTTGACAGGTAGCATATGCTCCAAGAACAAAAATGAATTCAGAATTTCTGTTTATGCAACATGCTTAACTGCCATCGACTATTGGCCCTACTTTTACTTCCATGTGAATGTCAAGGACATTATTCTCCTATTAGTGACAGTCCGATCTTCACTCTTGGCCATGCTAGTTAGACACAAGAAAGTGCAAACCTTCAGCATTGAGATGTTCGGTGTATTCTGAGCATAGAAAGTTGATCCATCCTGCTTGTGCTCAGTGTTGACCAGGTTAAATAGCTATAATGTCCATACATGAATAGGAATAACCTTTACCTGTCACCACAACGATGAGACTAGAGAAAGTTCAAATAGTATAATGATGCATTTCCTACTGGTCTAACAAACAAATGTCAACATGACCTAATAAGTCATTTAAAACTGTACTCACGTGTGACATCCAAATACGAGCTCATCTTCACAATGTGAACATTGATAATGCAATATATCTGTCAAGCTTTATTAATATTCTACAGTGGACTGATAGTACATCAGGGAATGTCTTTGTCACCTTGACTCTTGGAAGATGGGACAATAAAAGAGATATCCTTGAACTTTTCAAGTTTGGTCTGTGATATCATATGCCCTGAGTTATCTTCCTTCTGCACTCCAAATCTGCTTTGCATGAGGACTGACTTGCAGACCAACATGCTTCCTATAGCCTCCTGGCAGGGAGTACAGCACTGCATTTAGAGAAAAAGACCCAAGAACAGAGGAAGCATTGGTGCTGGGAAAAACTCTCAGATCCAATTTTCTTCATGAAGTCATTTTCAAAGAATTGTTGAGTTGCAGCCCAGGAACTTTATCCATTTGGCCTTAAAAAAATTGTGGTGTACATTAATTGGCAACCAGTGGATGTTCCCCATTACTAACAAAGACATCTTTGTCTGTTTGTAGCACACATTTCCCATTGCCCCAGAGGAGTTCTTAGATTCTGGGACACAGGCAAACAGCAGACATGCCACTCAAATTGGCTATATTGAGTTCAACGTGGTTGTAAATACAGACACTATATCCTGGGGGTAAACCCTGAGCACTGAAAAATAGTAAAGAAAAATTGAACACAGAAAAGGTAACATCCAAATGCACCATTGAAATCAGCCAAAGCACGCTGAAAAGTTACCCATGGTTCCCACTGTGCCCGAGCAGTGTATCTCAAACTATGCATGCAGCTCAGTATAGTTTCAGAACCTTTGATTAAGAATTTATTGTTTCCAAATATGGCAAGGCTGGATATCTGATCCTACAGAGAAAAGCATAATAGAGCTCCCTCTTAAACACATGCAGCTTGCAGTTAAACAGTACTCTACTGATGGTCCCTGCCTGTCACAGAAATAGGAAGTTGCTACAGTGATTTTACACAATACTTAATTGGACCGTTCTCTTCACAGACATTTGCTAGCCTGTGATCCTTAGTTTATAGCCCACTTCCAGATACTTAGCCAGTGAAACCACTCCTTTCCTCCTAGGCTTAATTAATATTCTCACAGCCAAGCCTACTTCCTGCCTTTTTTTACTTAGCCACTGACTCATTTGAGTATAGACATATTTTCAAATTCTCTCTGTGTTTACTTCCAGGAGGGCATCCTTTAAAGGTCTTTGAATTTATTTTTCTGTTCAGAATCCTCTTTAACTACAGAAAGATCAGGTAGTTTGTCTGATCCTTGTCTCTTCTTTCCCTGGTCACATGTTACTGTGCTTTACAAATAAACATTTGTATCTCGGTAGGTAATTTTCACACCTCTCAGCTCAATGTCCCTGCTTAATGGAAACAAACACTGTTCCCAAACTTACTTGACACTGGGCTGCACCGTATTTGCTGGCTGGAGAATCTGTGTTTCTCTGGAAGGACTCTCCTCTAGAGAGTTGATCCTGAACTTACTCTCATTTGGCCAGTTTTAAGGGCTTCCCAACCTGAATCTAAAGAATTGTTTTTCACTTTGTTTATATTCTTTATGGACCATTTTTTTCTCAATAAAAATAATGTAACCACTTATGGTCTTTTGAAAAGCCCTCGCTTGTGTAAAGATCTTGAGAGTCCTAAAGATGAGAAATGGTGCTCACACCATATGACTCAAGTAGACCTCATGGCTTCATCTCCACAACCCCACGGCTTGGAGCCCTGTCAGGGAAGAGTCAGCCCACGGCTCCCTTGGAATGTGACCCTTCATTTTTATATTCATGTCTACTGTCTGTTTTCTTGCTTTCTCCAAGTTCCCAAGACAAATCTCTTTTTTCTGGATGACATAATATTTTGCCTGAATCTCATTGTTGTAAGAATTACGACACTTCCTTAAGGGCCAGGCCACTCAATTTTATTCCTTGTTGGTCATGTTGTTGGTACAGGGAGGTGAGCTGCATGTGTTTGCTGTTCAAAAACATCTGAATAATTCTATGTAGAGAAAGGCGGTATTTCTCTCTCTCTCTCTCTCTCTCTCTCTCTCTCTCTCTCTCTCTCTCTCCCTCTCCCTCTCTGTGTGTGAATGTGTGTGTGTGTGTGTGTGTGAGTGAGTGAGAGAGAGAGAGAGAGAGAGAGAGAGAGAGAGAGAGAGATGTTTGCTATGGAGCATGTGTCAAAATAAGGGGACAAGTTTTGAGAGTCAGCCCTTTTCCAAGGGATGGAACCCATGTCACCCATGTCTTCAAACATGGTAGAAGGTGCCCTTACCTACTGAACCATTCTTCAACCCCTAAAAGTAAATTGCTCAGGCAGAATAGATTTGTATAAAGTAATTGGTGAGCCATGTAATTCTAACTCTTAAATTCCACTTGGATATCTGGGCTTACGTCTTCTTAGCCATCGCTTTGCATGTCAAATCTTAGGATGCCACATGCTTGACTCTCATGATCTCAAGCATCCTTCACACCTCTGCAGCACTGCTCAGCTTCTGCCCATACTGAAGCGTCCTCACCACCCAAGGTGCACAGCAACAACAGCAACAACAACAATCCCGTATCCTTCATTATGTAAGTTACAAGCTCAGAGTACACTAAGTTGTTCTCTGTTCCTAAAACATTCACTGCACTGTAGTCTCAGGATATAAAAATTTGTTTTCATTTCTTATTCTCTCATTAGTAGTTGCAAAGCAACATTAACTTGCTTAATCCTTATAGCTCAAGGAAACAAAATTGCTTACCATACAAAACACACCAAACAAAGGTTCACTGAGAAAAATCTTTAACATGGCTGTAGTTTCATAAAGATCAGACAAATGGTCGGTTCCTGTAACTATCCATCTGAAAGTGTAAGAAGAGGAACTTGGTGGCCACTAGGGGCAGGAGAGCAGGAGCCCCAGTTCCCAAGCCTTTCCTACTCATGATCGAATCATTCACCCTTCAAAATAAGTAAAATGTTAAAACTGATTCATCAGAAAGAAAGGTGCTCATTTAAATGGAATTATAATAGTAATATAATTTTACAATCCAATAACATAACTCAAGCATAAGTTTTAGACATAGTCTAAAAAAGAATGAGAAGGATGGAAATGCAAATAGCTTCTAATGGATCGGGAATCAATGGTTTCATTGACTCCGCTCTTCACTCTCCTGCCTCAGTCACGATCCAATTCTGTATCTCCTTGGTTACACATCTTTCAAGAAGTCTTAAAATTAGTAAGGGATAGAATGACTTTTGTAGAAGCCATCAAGTTCTTTTAATCAGGATCTGTCTTTTCTCTTACTTCGCTAGACTCCAGAGTGGTCTACCCCATTTGCAATTAGTAGAGAAAGAGAATTTGATACTCTTCACGACACCTAGATTTTCTTCTCTTGTGATTTCTAAAGCTAGTCACAGAAGCTGGGACATAGCAAAACCATCCGTTTTCATTGACTTGCTTTAATAAGCAATGCTGATGCTGTGCTTTGTAGTACTAATGACATTGCTCTAAGAAAGGATCTCTTGAAACCCAGGAACTTTTCGCACTTGCTATTTGGGTGAGAATGACCCCGAACTCCTCTGCTTCCAAAGTGTTAGATCACAGATGTGCACTACCATACCTAGGCTTTCTTACTATTTTATTATGAAATTATGTGTTAACCAAGTGCAAAGCACCTTCCAAATATAATATTCAATATCCGAAAACCACCATATGACCTCAAGGGCAAAATGTTTGATTGCCTTAAAAGTTGAAATAGAAGAAAAGTGGAACTGGGGGAGAGATTGGAGGGTGGATGGGTGGAGGAAAGGAATGTGGGGAAGAGATTGGAGGGGGTAATGGTGGAGGGGGTCAGTGTAGGGAGAGATTGTAGGGAGCCAGGAAGGGTGAAGGGAGGGAAACAGAGTCAGGATGTAATGTTTGAGAGAACATTTTTTAAGTTGCAAATGTAAAACCATTACTGATAATTTCAAAAGGCATAGCTACTCTAACACTATATAACACAGAGGTTTTATTGGTCCATTGGGTTAGCGCTGATCACAGAAGCAAATACACAAACCACAGATGAACTGTGAAGAGAATTCATCCACTCAAGGGCTTTTTGTAGTTCTCTTCCGTTCCAGAAAATGTCACAGAATCAACTCTAATCAAAACATCACCACAGAAGAAAAGGGACTAATAATTCAGATGCTATTAGTTGACTTATTTCATATCTTGAAAATTTCCAAAGTGCAGATAATGAAACAGAATACAATCGCCTCCATGAATATACTATATGTTACTCCATGTGGAAGAGATGTTCAGTGTGGTAGAAGATTCACTTTTTCTCTCACACATCTACAAGCATAACATGTCAGGAAATACACTCCTTCTGAAGCCTAGAGCCACGCCTTCCTTCCACAGTAAAGAAAGAAAAGACTAGATAGGGAGATGACAGTATTTGTCAATACATCAGGTGCAGTGGTTTTCAGCTCTGCTATTGACTCAATGTTCATAAAATAAATCAATGATGTGACTTGCACAGTTGCTGTGACTGCTCTCAGTAAAATTTTCAACTTTTACGTACCAAAGAAAAGTGTGTGTCTGGGGTGGTGGTGGTAGTGTGCCTATTCCTCCATTTGTGTGTGTGTGTGTGTGTGTGTGTGTGTGTGTGTGTGTGTATGGGCAGGAGGATAATCATGGATAATATTCCTAAACCATCATCCACAGATCTATTTACGGATTTTGTTTGAGATACTGTTTCTCACTAGCATGGAACTCACTAAGTAGGTTAGTCAGGCTGCTTAGTGAGCCCCAGAGGACTCCTGCTTCTCACTGTGCTTCAGTACTGACATTACAGACATATGCCACGATACGCAGCTCCCTCTCCCTCTGCCTCTGCCCCTCCCTTCCCCCCTCTCTCGTGGTGTGTGTGTGTGTGTGTGTGTGTGTGTGTGTGTGAGAGAGAGAGAGAGAGAGAGAGAGAGAGGGAGGGAGGGAGAGAGAAGAGAGAGAGAGAGAGAGAGAGAGAGAGAGAGAGAGAGACTTCTCGGGATTGAACTAAGGTCCTTAAACTTGGAAATACTTCGCTAACTGACCTACATGCTTGGCTAAAATGGTACTTGTACTAAAGAGATGAGAAAAATAAATTCTTCTTGTCTCTAAATGGCATCATTGTGGACCATTCGAGACACCACCAGAGTAATCCCCATATTTGCCTCTGTAGTGACTTATAGAACCTTCATGTAACCAGACACTCAGCAAAGATCTCTTTACGAACCCCTGTGCCATGTGCCCGACTCCTGCAAAGCCCTCCGAGTAGCTGTTAGCGCCCGTGTTTCTGCCAGATGATGGGTCTACATGAAAGGATAAGAACAGCTCTTTAGTACAGTAAGGAACGATGGGAAACCAGTCTGCATCCATTCCTTTAATGTGGTAAATGCTACGTTATCAAAGATGCTTTATACATTTATTTTTAGAGCCTTGCCTGCTATGACCACCAAACATGATTAAATATAATCTAGAGAAGGGTGAGCAGGTTAAGGGGGCGTCGGTGAGGGGAGAAATCACACCTACACTCCTGGCTCGCTGATCACAAGTACAGGTAACAAGAGTCAGAGCTGGACAACTGGTAAAGAATATTTTTTCCATTTATTTCTTTGATAGAATGATCTTACATACATGTGTTACACGGAGACAACTATTTGGTCTCCCACATCTGTATCCAGCTTAAAGATGGCTAGAAATAACTTCAGGGGCTCCAGTGTATCTTTGCTTGCTGTATGATACAACATAATTTATTCTATGGTATGGTTTTCCCTTTCTATCTGAAGTTTATACATTTATTTATTTATTTATTTATTTATTTATTTATTTATTTATTATTTTTATAGTCTCTGAATAGTATTGCTAAGCTTCCCATTGTCTGTATTCCTGGTCTGTCATCTTTGGTGATTTGGGTATTTCCTTCTTGAAGTGAGATTCGAGTTTTCACACAGAGACTGTGGTATAGTTCACATATTCTGTGCTCCACACGATCCCATCGTGTGGGGAGATCATACTTCAGGTTGTATTGATGTGGTACTTGACATGTTTCTTACTGCATGTTTGTTCAAAATGCTTTTTTGAAATTTTTTCTACATCTCTTTGGACACATACGCGGAATTACCCTAGGGAAGGACAGTAGTCATGTGGCATGGCTGCTTTCAATTAGACAGGTGTTTGCAATTTGTTTAGCTAAAGTAAGGGAGTTATACTCAGTGTAGAAAAGACACTTCATATTTTGGCATACTCAAAAATGGAAATTCATACAGAAAATAAATCCTAGTTTGCTGATCACAGCTATTCACTGGAGAATCATACAATGTTTCATCTAGATCTTCAGCTCTAGTCAAAAATAAATTTGCCAAATTTTAAGTCTAAGAAAAGCATTATTTGTATCCACAAAATGGCAAGCACCAGTTTAAAAAATAGTTCTGTTGAGGTTCACAAATTAATCTTCCTCTCTTTGCAAAGAAATTTCCCTATTATGTTGTCAAAACATTTGTCTTCTCCTCCTGTTTTATTTGCCAAAGAAGTACATTTCCCAGTCAAAACAATTAATTAAAAGCTATTAATGATGCCTTCAAACACTTAAGTTGTCACTGAAAATGAGACACTTGAAGGACCGTATTCCCAAAACACTATGACGAGAGCAGCCAGTGGCCCCCTGAGAACTTTTCCCTGAATCATGAAACTTCTGCCGCCACACAGTCAGCTCCGCACCCTTCCATTAGCAGAACAAGGGGACAGCTCAGATTTACACTGGGCTTACACTTTAGACTCAATCCTTCTCTGCCTCTCAATGTAGTTAACCTCTGTAATACTTTACAAAGTGGTTGAAGAGCAATTATAGAACAGATGGATACATTTCTCTTTTTAACGAAAGAAAATGAAATATAACAATATATTGTTATATTTCATTTATAACAATAAAATATAATATAATATATTAAATATTATATAATTTTATTATATTAAATAATATAATAAAAAATAAAATATATTGTAGGACACACATTAAAAAAACTTACACATATAGAAATTGGACAAAACAAATTGGCAAACAGAAAAAAGAAAGATAAGAAGGCCCGAGAATCAGAAAGTCCCACCCGTTTGAGCACCCGGGGATTAGTAGATACATTTCTTTTTTTTTCTTTTTTTTCTTCTTTCTTTTTTTCTTTTTGTTTGTTTTTTGTTTTTTGTTTTTTTTCGAGACAGGGTTTCTCTGTGTAGCCCTGGCTGTCCTGGAACTCACTCTGTAGACCAGGCTGGCCTCGAACTCAGAAATCCGCTTGCCTCTGCCCACCAAGTGCTGGGATTAAAGGCGTGCGCCACAACCTCCCGGCAGTAGATACATTTCTAACCTACAGTAGATTAACTGGAAAGTATGGGGGAAAGGAAAAAACATAAACTACTTGCTTCATAAATCTTTTGATAGAAATCGCTCAGCTTCTTTGAAGTTCTAACCTTCATATATCCAACTACCACCCATATCCTCGGCTACATATCAGCTTAAGTTTTATCTCCAATCAGGGTGAGTCAGGCCAAGATCTGTAGAGAATAGTTGTGTTTTACATTATAGGAACCACAAACTACATTCCAAACCTCTGCAGTTGTTGCTTAGAGAAAAAAAAATGGTTTGTGGGATACAACTTTTATGAATTCTTAAAATATCTAAAGGCAGCCTTCTAATCATGGTTGGTGACTGATGATCTTCATCATAAAGAGGCAGGTGTTAGAGTTTGGTCAACAGAGACCCCAGAGGACTGAGGAAAAGAACCCTGAGTCATAACTGCCAACCTCCGGGAAACAAGTAGAAACCTTCCCTTTGGATCCTTAGCTACTTTACAGGAAAATGAAGACTTTCTTATCTACGAGGAGGATCCTTTCCAGATGATGGTAGATGACTCCAAATGTTAGTCACATTCAGGCAGGGTCAGCACAGACAAGCAGGATAGTGCACACACTGAGTACACGTACTGAGTAGACACACTGAGTGCACACACGGACACATGCTTCTCACCGTGTACTTCATATGTACACTTCAAACTTCAGCAGAGGTGATCGTCTCCATGACTGGATTTTACCTCCATGTGTTGAATAATCATTTAACTACATTTATTTTTTAAAGCGAGATATATCTTTGTTAGGGCATATAGGATATATACATTTTGTTTCTATACTTCCTTATATTTTTAACACACCATAGCTGGAAATAGCACATCTTCTTGGAATTCCACTGGACTGCTTTTCTATTAAACCACTTCTAAAAAACTTGGTCCTTCAATAGATCAAATATTGCTGATATCCAATAAAAACTGCTTTAAATATCTTTGCTATATGACCTTTATAGCATTTCATTCCATGTTAAAAGAAAACCACTTTAAAAGCATTTTTTTAAAAAAAAAATGCTTCCATATGCCATAACTTTTTAGAAACTGATAATTTCATAAAAAGGAATTGCTAGGAATTTTACAAGTCATTCCATAGAGAAATATTGTGAAGAATGTAGACTACACTGTATGCCAAGATGTAAACAATGAGAGAAAGAGAGAGAGAGAGAGAGAGAGAGAGAGAGAGAGAGAGAGAGAGAGAGAATGTGGGGGGCTGGAGAGATATCTCAGTGGTTAAAAGCCCTGGATGAACTTTCAGAGGTCCTGAGTTCAATTCCTAGCAACTATGAGGTGGCTTATAACTGTCTATAAGGGGATCTTCGAAAGGAAAAAGGAAGGAAGGAAGGAAGGAAGGAAGGAAGGAAGGAAGGAAGGAAGGAAAGAAGGACGGGCAAGAGCAACAATAACATTTCTGGGAAGTACTAACAACAACAACAACAAAACAAAACAAAAACAAAAACAAAAAAACCCCAAAACCCCTCCATGGCTCTTGGCCACAAATCTGCAATAAAAATATACTGTTTGGCAATAATTTCTGTACAAATATGACCTTCTTTAAGAGACATAATACCAGCCTCCTTTTATATATTGTTTCCTCTTTATTTCTTATATAAATCATCTCTTAGGCTTTGTGTAGGGCTGACCTCATAAATGGGCAGCCCACCTCCTAAGAGCAGTTAAATGTCAAGGCAGAGCTTAAACAAAGGCAGACATACCCCGCACAGGAAATGCTCGGTGTGAAAGCCAATAGCCCAGAAGGATCTCTCGCGTTAAAGGTTTGCAGACATTATCTTCAAGGAAAGGCCCCAAAGTGGATTAGTGATTTATCTTTTTCATAAGTCCGACCTGACACTCAGCATGGAATTACAAATATAACAGATGACCCAAAGGACTTCCTGGCAAAACGTACACTTTGTATCCATCAGCTCTCCTGACGCGCAAGGGCTCCATTTGCACCATTAAGGAGCCCCACCATACTGATAGAGAAGAGAGGGCAAGGGCCCCATCCTGTCTCTACTTTCAGCATCTTTGGAGCAGGTGTCCTTCTTTTCCTGAAGGTTCAGAACCTGAGTTGATCATTCTGTAACTATTTATCATCCACAACACTTGGACGTAGTGATCCTAGTTGTAAGCCATTTTGCTTAAACAGTATGTGAAAATTCACCTACATTGGCGATAAATATCTACATTAGTTGCCGAACTATATGGAATGGCTTGTAATTTCTTTTCTTTCACAGAGGAGAAAATTGAGACGCTTGGGCATGCCTGCACACAACGCATTTAAGAACTGGGAATGAGAATTTTTGCCTTAACTCGTTTTATAAACTCTATTTGTTTTAAGGAAAAGAGGACGATCAAGCAGCGAGACGGCAAGCTCTAGGTTACCTTAGAAACTCGGTTGGCGACTTCTCTGCCCACTGTCAGGCCCTGGACGAAGGTGCGAGCCGCGATGAAGGCGCGGGTGACCTGGATCTTCAGTTTCCGCGGCACGTCTCCGAACGGCTTCAGCTGGTCAGTGTACTTGCTCACACATTCCAGGTAGTCCTCGCTGAAGTGATACTGGGGGTTGATCAGCTGGAACATCCGCTCCAGGAGCCGAGCCCAGAAGTCATTGAGCATTTCCTCCAGGTTGACGTTACCCCCTGTGTAGTACCTCTTGAGCTCGGTGAAGAGGTCCTGGAAAACCTCCGAATTCTGCATATACAGCATCCCGTAGGTCCGGACAAACATGTCATTTAGGGACTTCTCTGCATTTTCCAGCAGCTCTCGGAAGAACTCTGCAGAGCAAATAAGAAACTGTCATAAGCAAACGGATTATCTGTAGAAAGATCACGACTTACCTTAATAACCATAAATACTTAAAGATTTATTTGGTGATATTTGGTGGTTTTTTTTTGTTTTTGTTTTTTTTTTGATGGAGACTCAAACCTAGGCCCTCGCATATGGTAAGCAAGTGCTCGACCACTGAGTGGCATTCTTAGCTCCACTTAAGCACTTTGAATGCACAGCTGTACAGGAAAAGCAATCCTATGATTAAGTCCTTAATAGAACACTGAGAGCAATGAACTTGATTTACATATGTTATTTTCTGCTATACAAAGAAATCATAAGACCCCATGATTTCTAGTTTAAAACACATCATTTAATATTAGAAGATCACCAATTAATGCCTTTCTAAAAATAACTCAATTATTATTCCAAGTATTATTACATTTTTTAGAAAAGCTCATGATGTGATAGAAATTCAACACAAAATAGACTGACAACATGATAGGCAAAGGTTCGTCATTAACATAATAGCAAATGAATACTGATAAACTCACTTCCTCCCCTTCATCACTATTGGTTGTAACAGTAGGTTACAACTCAAACGGATTGTATTTGGAAAGGGGTATGCTAAAATTAATGTACTATCTTGGACTCTAATTTCTGTCAACTGAAAATGTCCAGAGACACATAAAATTAAGTCGCTTAACTCTGAAGTGGTATCAAGAAGAAGGAAGACCAAAGTGTGGATACTTTGATCCTTCTTGGAAGGTGGATCAAAATACCATGACTCACAACCGACCAATAGACTGAGTATAGGGTCCCCAATGGAGCAGCTAGAGAGAGGACCCAAGGAGCTGAAGAGGTTTGCAGCCCTGCAGGAGGAACAATAACATGTACCAAGCAGTACCCCCAGAGCTCCCAGGGACTAAACCACCAACCAAAGAGGGATCCAGCTACATATGTAGCAGAGGATAGCCATTTCAGACATCAATGAGAGGAGAGGCCATTGGTCCTGTGAAGGCTCCATGCCCCAGTGTAGGGGAATGCCAGGTCAGGAAAGTGGGAGAGGGGGGTTGGTAAGCAGGGGAGGGGGGATGGGATAGGAGGTTTTCAGAGGGGAAAGAAGGAAAGGGAATAACATTTGAAATGAGAATAATGCAAATATCTAATAAAAACTCTAAAAACAAAGATGGTAGTAATGAACTACAGGGCCATTGAATAGCTTGGATGATTGCTATAAATATAAACTATCATTTTATAGAGCTTGAGCAAAATATTGACAGCTGGGCTTTCAGATTCGGAGTTCTTTAATGGAAAATGTACATCTTCCTATGCTCATGTTCATGTTTCTAAATTTACGGATACACTCACTTAGCCTGGAATGGAAATTACAGGCAGTGCAGTGGACACAGCCAGCCTGGCCGGTGTTCCTTCAGGCTATCTAAAGAGGCAGTTTATGCTCACTAGAGACACACAAGCACAGAAGTCCTTCAAGAATGAGCTTCTGGGGAAAACAACTCTGAGGTTTTCATCCCATTTTCAGAGTGTAAATTGGGTGAGAAGGGGCTAAGATGAGAAGATCCTTTGAGTATATCAGTTCATGTTTCCAACAGCATGGCGAGTGGGCAGCGTCTCATTTCTTTCTGTACCTGGAAGCTGTGTCCTCCCTTATAAGTACAAGGACAAATGAAGGCCCAAAAATTTTAAGGGCTCCAAGTAGAAACTAGAAAACAACTCTTCTTCATGAGCCCTGGGCAATTCTTTCCCAAGCACATAAATGAAAGTTGGTGAAGCCTCCTCTCTGCGGCGTCTCTCGGAACTAATTTGATTTTTCTCAGAAGTTGGCTGAGTGAATATTGGAATCTAGAAGTTCCATTCAGATTTATATGACATCAGCATCTTCTGGATAATGAATTCATGTCCATACTGATCATACTTATTTCATGCAGTTTCAAACAAGACCAAAGCAACAGAGTTCACAGAGGATGCTATTGACTTGACTTTTATGGAGAAAGAAATATTGGCATTTTTGTTTCAATAAAAATTATGTATAAAATATGCATAATTGGGAAACTGCTTCCTGGCCCCGCAAATGTTAACTAACTATGGTGATTGTGATAGATAGTGTTTATAATCCCACTTTAGAGGTATCTGGACAATAACATGGCTTTCTTATTCTATATTATGATATATTTTCTTACATCTACATTAGTGCTCATTGTTAGGTATAGAAATTAAGATTTGCAATTTAATTCATATGCTCAAGCAGCAATGTATTAGGCAAAGCTTGGTGGTATATGACTGTTATCTCATATTTAGAAGAAAGATCATGAGTTCCAGGTGAGTCTGAGCTACTTAACAAGACACTATATTAAACAGAACACAACAGAAATCGAAGAAAGACTGCAGTAATTAGACTCCAAGGTAATGCTTTTGTCTAAGGAAGTGTCATTATCTGACATTGGCTACTAGCCTGACTGGTCTTCAAGAATAAAGTTCTTTTTGGTCCAAATCATTACATGGTTTACTGGCCTTATGGTTTTAGTTAGTCTTTTATTTAGAAAGACCCTAATATATTGCTATTACAATATTACATTATACATTTTAGGTGTGATAAAAAATAGAGACCCAAGATAATGAAGCAAAAGCAATGTCCACCAAAGAGCATCCATAATTTATCTCCCTTGGGCCTGGAGACTTCTACCATTTGAAATGTGACTCTGTAAACTAAGTATTTTATGCTTGGATGGTATTTGTTTCTCAGCAAACCAAACCAAATTGAGGTTTGGAAGACAGTTATCTTATCCATTTTGCTGATGAAATATTATGTCCTAACACATCAAAGAGAATAAAATTCAGGTGAAGTAAAAAGAAAAGGCAATCTCCCTCTCTGTGATCCTTTGCTTAATAGAAAAGGGCAAAGCTCCCATGTGAGGAAACCTCCAGTCAACACATATTTTCATCATCGAGACACAGTTTGTCTGAACAAAATGCTATTTGATTTTTCTTTTCTTTCCCAATCAGAAAATAGAGATCAGAGGCGGCTCAGGGGTCAGGGAAGCTTCGTGGGTGCACAAACCAACTTTCCCAGCCAGCATTAGCCTTGGGAGGATTCTATTCATCTAGAGGGACGTCTCCATGAAAACATCTGCTTTCTGCAGGGCAGGCCAGAATGTCAGAGAACATTGTTCTTTCAAAAGTAAGGGCACAAAATGCCTACTGCTCGAGAGGCCTGAGAAGTAGTAAAACATCAACTCCGAGGTGCCCCGGGGTAGCTTTAGTACGTCTCAGAAAAGTTCCAGTGGAGGATCCAAGTGCAAGACTAAAGGGACAACCCCATGCAGGAGCAAAGGGAAGTGAAGAGACAGAGGGAGGGCGGGCTGGGGCATCCTGAACATTCCCAGACTGTAGGACACAGCAAAGTCAACCCAGAAAGGCTGCATTACTGATACTTCTGAGGATAGGCATGTCCTATGTGTGTCAGTGAGGAGCTGGTGCGAATGAGCTGAAGTACACTATGACATCGTTTCTACACTTACGCTCCGACACATGCTTTGCCATTTAGTTTTGTGTGTTTGAGACAGGATATCACCATAGCCCTGCTTGGCCTCAGACTCCCAACAGTCTTTTCCTGGAGCCTCAGGTGCTGGATGACAGGCGTGCACCTCTACACCTGGTTCCTTATACTTTTTATGGGGTACTGTGTGTTGGGAATGATTCTGGGCCCTCAAGATGGCTTACCAGGGAATGCAACCTGGGCCACTAAGCCTGATGACTTGACCATCATTCCCAGGATCTCCGTAGTAAAAGGAGACAAGAGCCTTGCTATACACATATCTGTGATCCTAGACACACACACACACACACACACACACACACACACACACACACACAAAAATAATAAAAATAAAGTCACGAATTTAAAAGTAAAAGGAATGTTTGAAGATAATAGCGTGAAACTACAAAATTGTAGAAGTCAAAAAAGAACTGTGTTGTCCCTGAGAGCTGCTGCTGCACAGGATTACAAAAAGTAGGTGTGCAGAGGGAAGGCTGATCCTGTGCTTTTTCCTTAATCTCTTTCCTTCCACTCCCTCCCACTAAAATCACCGGCAAGTCAGACTTTAGCTATGGAATGGGTCAGATGAGGAACTGTCTCAGAGGATAGACTGACTTTGGAGGTGAGATAGAAATGCTAGAGTTTGCACACAGCACAGTCCTCAGCTACCTCCTCCATGACTTCTTCAAGTTCACCTGAATGGAAGTGTCCTTCCTTATTTTGCAGCTAGCTGTTTGTCAGCTTTCAAAACATCTCTCCTTTAAAAACAACGTCTTTCTTACACTATAACCAAACATGTCCGCCAAGAGCACGTTGACTCAATTCATGGCATTAATGGAGGAAAACAGGCAATGCCATGCATTTTCATCCGTGTTCTATTTTGAGAAAAAAAAACATACAATAACAACAACAACGAAAACCCACATGATTCTGCAGTGGGCTATGGCCTTCCACTGTCCAGGGGCTGTGATCTTATAAGTAAGTAAAGGCAAAGATTGTGGCTGCTTGGGGCTTGAAGATGTCATGTAATGTCACACACAGCATGGCATTTGACAGCTGGGTTCTACTCTTTTACCTCAGGTGTCTCAGCATCAGCACTGTTAAATTCAACTCTCCTTGCCAGGGCGCTATGGTGTCTATAGGATATAATTAGCCTCCCACCTTCTGCATACTAGCCTTCACTCCGGATGTCAAAAAGAATGACTACAATGTCCTCTGGAGAATACCATCACTATCTCTCTCCACCTTAACCCTACCTGCTTTGGCCAAGAATGTTTCGAGTCATTGTCATCCTTGGAGCTTTTTTATTTTTAAATAACAAGTTATGTTTTAAACAAAAGGAAATACAGTACAGGTGATGCTCAGAATAAGATCCTTAGAGGTCAATATTAAATATCAATGCAAAGAACCTGTTACATAATCTTAAAAAGTGATGAAGGGAAGGAATGATCGAAGCTAGCTAGATAAACTTAAGTATTCATTGATATGTAAGCTGGTTCTAAGTTCTGAGAGAGGGGAGGAGGGAGGGAGTGAGGGAGGGAGAGAGGGAGGGAGAGAGAGAGAGAGAGAGAGAGAGAGAGAGAGAGAGAGAGAGTTTAGGAGTGCAGAAATGCTACTGATTCACTCTACTATAGTCCTCCTTTTTGCCTATAATCCTTCAAACCCTGCTATGCTCCAAGCTCACAGCCATCTGTACATAAAACACACAGTGGCTTCTCTTGCACTGAGACATTGATTATCAATACTGTCGATACTGCTTTAGGAGACCTTCCCCGGCCCCAACGCCTGGCACCCCTCTTAAGCCAGTTTGCTTCCATCCCGGGGAGCAGTTCCAGCACGCACCATGGTGTGGCTTCTGATCCTCTGTGCAGCCACATGCGTGCACAGACAGAATTCTTTTATTCTTTGAAAAATGTCCTGCAGTGAGGAAACTCTCTTTAGAGTTCTGATTTCATACTGGTGTTTCAAATAACTACGACTCTGCCTTTATTCAGGTCTTCACAGTAAAGTTAGAAAATCGCTAGCATAAGAGAAGAAGAGGACTATCCACTTTGAATACATATTCTGCAAAATCATTTCAGGAACTTTTCTTAAACAGCATTTAGTTTTTGTATGATGCAAACCTTTTGAATGCATTTTCAAAAATTATGGGGGTGGAAATTATATTCAAGGGAGAGATCAGGACCTATGATTACTGAGAAACAATGTATGGGTGTATGTTTATTGCTGGTGTGCTGCTCCTGTCTCTCCTAACTCACATCTTCTGCTATTCTATATGCTCTTGTTTCTCTGTCTTCATAAACTATACTAATTATATTATAACAATGATCACAGTGGTTTTTTTCTAGGAGTCAATAGAAGCTGAGATGATTTCAAAGTGACAGAGCATAATATTAAAAATTTCTTTCCAGCTTCTGGCTATTATATATAAGGCTGCTATGAATATAGTGGAGCATGTATCCTTATTGCATGCTGGGGAATCTTCTGGGTATATTCCTAGGAGTGGTATGGCTGGGTCCTCCGGAAGATTCCCCAGCATGCAATAAGGATACATGCTCCACTATGTTCATAGCAGCCTTATATATAATAGCCAGAAGCTAGAAAGAACCCAGATGTCCCTCAGCGGAGGAATGGGTACAAAAAATGTGGTATATATACACAATGGAGTACTATTCAGCCATTAGAAACAATGAATTCATGAAATTCTTAGAGAAATGGATGGAGCTGGGGAACATCATACTAAGTGAGGCTACCCAGTCTCAAAAAAATACCCATGGTATGCAGTCACTGATAAGTGGATATTAGCCTAGAATCTTGGAACACCAAAGACATAAATTACATACCAAGTGAGGTCTGACAAGAAGAAAGGAGTGGACACTGGAGCTAGAATGGACCAAAGCATCATTGTGGGGGAGTACAAGAACAGTGAGGTGGGAGGGGGTAGATGAGGGAGCAGGGGGAGGGAAAAGGGCATGTGGGACCCTTGGGGGTGGGGAACCAGAAAAAGGGAATTGAATTGTAAATATAGAATATATCCAATAAAAAAATTTCTATGTTTGAAGGATTATTGTAATCACATTTCTGTTCCTTAAGAGAGTGTTGAATGAACTCTCGCAGGACAAACTCCCTTAAAATTGAAAAAATAGTACAACACAATATATATATATATATATATATATGTATATATATATATATATATCTTTCTCATCAGCCTTACAATTTAATAGGAAACTAACATACAAAACTTTAAGATTAAAAATGACTTTGGCTCAATGAATGGGGTGTATGACTAGACACAAGACCTGAGAAGTGTATTTACCTTTTAAAGGTATATGATCTGGTACATATATGTTTTACATATATTCCGTATAAGTCAGATAAGAGTTTATCTATCGTGTTGATGAGGAAACACAGGCTTCCAATGTTAACTGAAATGTCCCAGACAGAACAGGAGACCCAAAATATTAGAGACAAGGAAGAGTTCATAGAAGAAAGTAGGCACGTATTTTATCCCCAGTCAAGATTTCGGTGTGATCTGAACAATTAATGGGAAGTATTATAAATCCCCAAGAGAGTGGTTGCAACTATGCTTAAGTTCAAATTGCAAAATACATTCTAAAGTTGTACATAAATTATTTACAAAATGATTCATGTATATATAATTTCTGCCTATAATATTAATTAGTTGATATAGGTAACTGGAATTGGGGAGCATGCTCAAATCTCTAGAGTTCTATTTTCCACAAATAGTTTGCATCAATTAGAGAAGAGATTCAACCATAAAACCTATGATTATTTTTCTATGGTATGAAAAAATGACTAGCTTAGGAAGGGATGATAAAATATCTAATGAAAATGTGTCTCAATTTACGACAGATGTAAACTCACAACATTTTATAACAGCACATATATTATCAATAATATATATTCAGAGGGATATATTCTATATTCCTGTTAAGTTACATGTAAGTTGTATCTTTGAACTCTGATGGTAGCATACTTAAGACTTGTGACCCTGCTTTAACATAGCTTAATGCTTGTTTTAAATTAGAGAAATGTGATATCATTAGAGTCATGGATACTGATAATATTTGTTTCAACTAAAAGAACCACAAGGATGAGGTCCTAACTCTTCTAAGCATGTCAAGGCCAAGACAAACCCATCTGGGAAAGCAAGGCTACCACTGTCAGAGTCCATCTATAGTGACGTGCAGCTGAACGATACAAAAAAAGAAATTCTGATTAAGAATTTTATAAATAGTTATTTATTATGATCACAAGTGATGAAAGTCAGCAGACTGCTGGAACTTAAAAGTATCATGTCCTCGTTCAGTGTTCATTTTCATAAAGGAGGCCATGCTTGATCTTAAACATCATGGGTCCCTGAAGATGTGATGACTATATTACCCCTGTGCTTACTGAGAATCTGGCTAGCAGACAGTGTGCTTGCCTTAGACAACTGGAACATCACCCAGATGTCTCCTCAACAGAACCCTCCTCCCTATTCCATCATTTAGTGACTTCAACAGAAGCAAGCCAGCAAACATTCTTCAGGAAGTAGTTTGAGAATTTGTTCAGTTTCCAGTCAGTGACCAGGAGCTAGGAATAGACGCTATGGTTTTTCAGTGTGTAAATTAAAAGCAAGCAGAAAACCACAAATTATAAACAACATGCAAAAGAGACCATATGTGGCATGAAAGATATTAAACATCCAACACATTCTAGGAAAGTTTCACTGGTCCCTGGAACAAGGGATCATAAATTCTCACTAAGATGTTTAAAGATAAATTCTTTGAACAATGTATAGCTTTAATTTTTTTATAGCCAAGAAGAGAGTTGAGCCCTTAATCTCTCGACTCTCATATGAGTAGTTGGAATATAGTATTTTTCTTCTGATATTATTTTCATTACATGTGTTAAAATGTGTTCTTACATTCTCTCTCATAGGCAAATGAAATGCAGAAATAAGTATGTTTTAATTTTTAAAGAACTTAAATAATTTTATTGACTTAAAGGTGAGACAACTTAAATTCTTTCAAAGGTTATAGTTCAATAAATTCCTATAAAATGCCTTAGGCAAAAATCCAAATTATCCTTGGAAACTAAAATAGGAGATAAACCATAGAGAAAATGGTTATCTATCAAATTTTGATGCTAAATTTAAAAAACTCTTGAATTTTTCCAATTAAAATTTCTGGGTGTTTTTAGACTTCTTTTTCTTCTTCAATTTCTTCTTCTTCTTCTTCTTCTTCTTCTTCTTATTATTATTATTATTATTAATTATCATCATCATCATCATCATTATTAATAGTTTTCTTTAGATTTCAATAATTATTTTCATAACATAAATATACTATAAAAATATCAGCTATTAAATACTAATCTAGTAATTCAAAACCTACTCTCTATATTAATCTACAAGATTATTTGTTATATCTTTCTTCCAATATGTGTTGAGAATTCTTATAAGTTAAATGCTGGTGGAAAATATAATCAATAAGTTAGATCTTCAAAAATATAATTAAACATTTAGCAATAGTATAGTAGTATGCTAATTTATTATTAAGTACATCAATTAATGCACGACTAATATTGTAATAATGCATATTTAATGCATTATTCAGGTCGACTAACTCTGCCATTTTATATTTTCCTAATTTATCTCATCGACTAGACTTTTCCATGAAGACATCTTTAATGATAAATCATCAGTTTACAACCATAAGTGTTCATTAAAATTAGTCAATACCTTGCACCAAAGTCCCTCAATTTATTACCAGTAATGTAAAGTCAGCAGAAAAGATTTAATGGCAGACAATTTTTCAGAATCTAGTGTGCAACACAGGACCATCTGACAAGGGCAGGTTTGTGATATCAAAGCAGGAAATTGTTGACTGGAATTCAGATTTCAGGAGGTGAAAAGTTTTCTATACTCAGTGAGCTTCCCACAGTGGAATGCTCGTCTATCTAGGTCGCTCATTTTCCCCAAATACATCTTTAAAGTAAGCAAGGCCTATTAGGGCTTCTGTGTTCTCTCGGTGGTACAGACGAACCCTTAATTCCCACTATCATGAATTAAGTTTGAAATTTGCTGACAGATCCTGCTATAAGCAAACAACTGTTCCGAGCCACTGCAGGTACTTTGCTGTCCCTCCAGGCACTGCAGGAAATCAGCAGACACATTCACAGTTCTTTTGCATCACTATGTTCTTTCAGCCTTGTTCCACAAATACCCTTCAGCTCCTGCCCACGAGGCTGCTTCATTTTTCTCTTAATGAGGCATTAATCACAGCTTTAGACTAATCTGTCACACACCTAAAGGAGAAGCACTTACAGACAACTTAAAATCATTTTCATTTGTTTGTCTAAACTGAAAGAAGTGATGAAATGCCCAAATGGAGGTGGAATGGTCCGTTCAGTGATCTGTGTTTCAGGGTGCGCAAACCTGACTCTTCCCAAGATCACAAACACTCTCTGGAGGAAGACTCACCATCAAACCAGCAAGAGCGAGCGTGGGAGACGGCAGTGAGCTCAGTGTCCAAGCCAGCCCAGGGGGAGTATGGACACAGGACCCTGAACTTGCTGCACCCGTCACATCTGCCTTCATGCAGTTTTCAACTTCTGCTTCCCTTTAAACTCATGTGTTACAGGGATGGAGAAGCAGGCCATGGTCGAGAGCACGTAGAGGACCAGAACACCCACATCAGACCGCTGGGACTCCCTGTGGTTCCTGCTTCATGGTACCTGATGCCCTCTCTGGTCCCTACAGCTCATCACACATAGGTGGCATGCTTTCTAACGAGATGGCCACATAGACATAAATTATTACAAGGAGGACGCCAACTGGTTATTCAATTCTAAATGGTAACATATACACACAAGTAATATTGCATAGACTAAACAGGTTATCCTATTGTGTGTGTATATATATATATATATATATGTATATATATATACATATATATATGTATATATATATGTGTGTGTGTGTTTATATGTGTAATATATAGGAATATATTCCTAAATATATACATAATATAATTGTATAATATAAATATCAAATCATATATACATATTCATATATATTACATATATATTTAGGAATATATAGGAATATATACTTTAACATATATATGCATGACATATATTTGTGTAATATAAGTATCAATTCATATATATGAATATATTACACATACATAAAGGAATATATATATATATATACATACATACATATATAGAGAAAGAGTATTAAAGAAAAGAATGTTGTACATTTGAAATAGAGCAAGCAAGGTGGGGGACAACTCCTCTGTTTTTTAAGACTTTGATTTCGATCAATGCATGTGGGAGATTGCATGGGCTGAGAAGAAGTTATAGTGAACACACACAAAGGTGTGTGCACACACACACACACATACACAACATGTTGTGCTCCTTTCATTTACCTGTAACTCCGCAGCATGGGGAAATGAAGAATAGGACTTGGCAGTCCCAGGGCTAAGTCATAGCCAAAGAAGAGAGAGAATGCATGGCCCAGAGTAAGTAGGGCAGCATTTAAGCACAGAAAACAGACAATAGAAGCTAAAGACTCTGGGGAAGGCTGTGCTGTACAGGCACAAGGATGCATGAAAAATTGCATCCAAGTGATTTAACTTAAAGCTAAAAATTGTATGATTTTTTTTTCAGGTCCATCTGAAACTAGGAGTACTAGGAAGCTGAGAAACTGTCTAACTGAGGGCTAAGCACACACAGTCCCCTGTAAGGGTTTTCAGTACCCTAGTTTGCCTTCCCTATCGAAGGGCCTCAAAACGAGGCCGCCACAAGCCATTCCAATCTCAACACTCATTACTATGCAGTCAGTCCAAATTAAAGCCTTAGATACAAATGTCTATGGGCCTGGAGTCCTTGCTTATTTCCTTTGTGCAGTTGATAGTGGACATTCAGAGAACATAGTGACTACTTGTCATGACATTCACAAAGCCAGCAGTTGTCACCAAAAGGAGGGAAAAGCCAGAGCCTTCCATTGCCCTCATTTCCATACCCTTTGGATCTGTTAGGTAGGCCTTGGAGGGAGCACAGACCCAACTCTGTTCTGTAATCCTTAATTTCATCAGCGGCGAGCGGCCGGCCTAATGAGCACAGATGCCTCAGCTCAAAGGTAAGTGTCAAACGTTTGATGAATAGGTAAACCATATAGACCCTGATTTACGGCACATACAGTAAGACATAAGGTATTTTATAAGAGCTAACCAACGGCAAGTGAACTGCTTTACGGTTTGCCTGGATGTGCTTAAAGCTCTTTAAATTTGCTCTGGTGAAAGTTTACAGATTTTCTTACAGTAGTTTTAAAGTTGCTGTTTTATTTTTGATAATATAATGTAATTAGATCATCAGGCTCCATCTTGTCCTCCCTCCAAAGCTTCCCACATACCCCCATCTGCCCTCTTTCAAAGTCCTTGCGTCTATTTTCATTAACTGTTGTTATATACATGTGTGGGTATGTATATACACAAATGCATAAACACAAATAGCTCAGTTTGTATAGTGCCACTTTTACCTACATTTTTAGAGCTGATTATTTGGTATCAGATAACCAATTGGTGTGATCTTCCCTTGGGAAGGCTATTTTTTTTCCCACTCAGTCTTATTAACTTGCCTATATTTTGTGTAGGGTTGCAGCCTTATGCTCTTTTAAATGAAAATATCAAATCAGATTGAGAATTGCAGGTCTGTGATGAAGTGTCCAGTGTTGAGAAGCCCTTGGTTTCATGGTCAGGACCAAGGGACAACCTTGAAAGACAAACAAACATGGTGCTCATGTTTGGATGATTGCTGTTCTCCCTGTAAAATCAATTGTATAAAAATATTAGAAATAATCCTCTTTAAGAACTAATCTGGTGAAAATACATTATATGCATGCATAAAATTAAAGAATTAACACAAATAAAAAGACAATGAGCTCCCAGGCAATTCCTCAGTACTGAATATATCTATCTTATTTTATTATTCTATTTAAGGCAAATTAAGTCCTAAGAAGAGACAGGTTGGTTTTAATCTAGTGGTAAATTTTTAATATATGAATATACTTCTTTATATATTTCATTTGGGGGTTTATATAGATTATAAATAAAGGTTATCAAAAAGGAAATTAAGTTGAGAAATGTGGATAGCACTGGTGTTGTTTGCATTTTGATGCTAATTCCACTTCAGTGAACCAGGTGACTTCCTGTGAAACTTCCCCTAATGAATAAAGATTTCTAGGAACCAATCACAGGGCAAGGAGTAGGCGGGACTTCCAGGTCGGGAGAGGGGATGGGGAGAGGCAGGAAAAGGTGTCTTGCTTTTGGAAGGGGACCTCCAGTTGAGCCAGCACCATTTGTTGAAAAGGTTATCTTTTTTCCACTGGATGTTTTCAGCTCCTTTGTCGAAGATCAATTGGCCATAGATGTGTGGGTTCAATTCTGGGTCTTCGATCCTATTGCATTGATCCACCTCCCTGTCACTGTACCAATACAATGCAGTTTTTAACACTACTGCTCTATAGTATCCCTTGAGGTCCGGGATACTGATTCCCCCAGAAGTTCTTTTACGGCTGATGATAGTTTTAGCTATTCTGGCTTTTTTGTTATTCCAGATGAATTTGAGAATTGCTCTTTCTAACTCTATGAAGAACTGAGTTGAGATTTTGATGAGGATTGCGTTGAATCTGTATATTGCTTTTGGCAAGATGGCCATTTTTACTATATTAATCCTGACAACCCACAAGTATGTAAGATTTTTCCATTTTCTGAGGTCTTCTTCCATTTCCTTCTTCAGAGACCTGAAGTTTTTGTCATACGAATCTTTCACTTGTTTGGAAGGGGAGATCTTGGAGGAAAATTGTACCTAACAAGAGTCCCCCCCACCCCCGGTTGGCTTATAAGTTAGGACGCTAGCTGCTGCATCCAGAGATTGAGTTACCTGTTGACTCTGCACTAAGTTTGTGGGGTGTTTTCCTTCATGTGGTGACTCAACTGTGCTCCAGAAAGAAAGGTACAGCGACAAAGCGTGGGTTTTCAAGAAGTGCACCCTAAAAGGCCATGGGAATTTGGAAGCATGTGGCTGGGGTGGCAGAGACCCACTGGTGGAAACTCAGAGATTGAGTGGAAGGATTTTGGAGCTTGGGTCAGAGCCTGTCAAGGTGAGAACAAGGCCCACTGGTGCCTTGCCACCGATAGTGTGGATTGCTGTTTCATATTTCACACTACAGAGAAATGAGGCCCTTGGTCCTGTGAAGACTTGATGCCCCACTGTAGGGGAATGCTAGGGTGGTGAGGCGGGAGTGGGTGGGTAGGTGGAGGGAGGGAGGATACACTCTCATTGAAGCAGGGTAAGCAGGGATGGGATAGGGAGTTTGCAGAGAGCAAACTGGGAAAGCGGATATAATTTTAAATGTAAATAAAATATTCAATTTTAAAAAAAGAAAAAAATCTACCTCAGTTTTATTATTTCCCTTTAGTTGATATTTTGTTTGCTCTTATTTAAGCATAGTTTATAGGGTAACGGGACACAAGTTTTAATTCTTCTCTATTGTGTGCTATAAGAAAAACAGTTGGCATGGTTGTCAAGAAGAAAATATAATCTGTGTGAAAGAATTAAGAAAGTTCTGTTTGGAGAGGAATTATTTTTAAATACTTGCAAAGCTTCCTTCAAAAGACAGTGTGGTGGTTTTGGTGGTTTTGGTTAGAGTGACAGGGAGTCTGCACTGATCAGTGTGACTCCCCTGCCTCAGCACTCCCTCCGTTTGGCCATGCAGATGGATCATCTTCCTCTCACAGATCCAACCTGACATGCACTTATCATCCAGCGCAGACATCTCTCCACACTCCAATCTTGCTCTGATGGATACAATACTAACCTTTCACAAGATTAGAGACACAAGGTGCTCTGCAGATAATAAAATTCAAATGGGTTTATTTCAAAGGGCAACCCAATCTCGATTTTGTTCATGGGTCAGTTGACAGATCATTTGCCAAAGCAGATTTTGTGTCTTTCCAAGTTAGGTTCTGGTCCAGTGTGCCAAAGATGTCAAATTACGGGGATGCCAAAGTGTGCAGTTCCAAAGTAGCCGTGGGAAAAGGTGAGAATAATGTAATTTTAGTATGTGTGAGAAAACTCTACTGGACAGTATTTTAAACTTAGGACAATTTTGTCCAACAGGTAAATCAAATCTGACCAGGTTGAAAACATCCAGGAGTTAGTATAATCACTTGCATTATGATCTACAAACACACAATTTAAGAGTATTAAATAAACTTTGAATGCAAGCATGATAACAGACACCTATAATTGCAGGCTGAAGTGCCAAGAGCTTGTGTTTAAGGCCAGCCTATGCACTATAGAAAGATGCTGTCTAGAAACAAACCATAAGCTATATAAACAAAAAAATGAAATTTTACTTGAATAAATGACTTCTGAAAATTAGATACAGGAGCTAAGGCGTGTTTTAAGAAATTATGTTGATATTGACTTAAGATTGTTCTAGAACTATGTCAAGGAATATTAGCTCACGACAAGTCAAGCATCAGCGCTACCTAAGGATGAAGGGGCAAGGCAAAAATCTGCTTGAGAAGGTTTTCTCAGTGACGGGCACAAACGCTTTCTCTGTCATTGTTTGTAGCTTCTTTCTTTGCCACTAACAAGCCTGCACACGTGGCCTAATTTTTAAAAAGTGTGTGTGCATGGGGTATTTATAAAGCAGTGCCAGGCATATAGTCAACACAGCATGCTTGCAGTTCTCATCGTTACCGTCTCAGAAACCAGCACCAATGGTCAGTTTTCACGGCTCATGGAGAATCTGTCTTGGGCATGCAAGAGATTAAGTTTTCTCTTTTCTCATTGAACCGGATCAATGAGGTTTTTCTTACACATGAACGTTATTGCAAAGGACCAAAAACATATATAGGGTCAAAAATAGATGAGACTGTTAACTATGTCTTAGTATGTCCACTTGCTAAATGGAACTTGTAGAAATTACCTATAGAGCATAATCAAATAGATGATAAGCAAAATATTATGCAACTCTATTCTGCCCTGAGTTGATCAATTTCTGGGTGCCTGTTGATCAATTACATTCCCTTTGTAGGTGGGCAACTGAGAAGCTTTCAAATCTCTCTATTTAGGGTCTGTCAGTAAGTGAGACATCTGTGTAGTGCTATCTTAGTGAATATACTAATTTTTACCCATGATTAAGTAGATGTTTTACTGAAATATGTAGGTACCAGGGTTATCCCAGACATCTCTGATACCTTTCCTTGCAATACCAAGTGTGGCTTGGTGCAGAGATGTGGGGCAAGTGGTTAACACTCCTGATCACAGAGTAATGCAAATTATGTTTATTTTAGCTTCTTACATTCATCACACTTAGTGGACTTGTTTTCTTGCCTTAAAAAACAAAACAAAACAAAACAAAACAAAACAACCATTTGTAGCCTAGAAACACATTTTTCCATTAATTTAGGTCACCTTTATACTTACTGAAATTCACTTTGTGTTCTAAAGCTTCTTTCTTTACCACTAACAAGCCTGCACACATGGCCTAATTTTTAAAAAGTGTGTGTGCGTCCATTTGAGATCTTACAACACTAAACTTTGCTTCCATTCTCAATGAATATGTTCCCCCTTTTGCCCTGAAACCCTTTATTGAAAAGATAATTGAGATCCACAATCAAAATTATGGGAAACCTGCAAATAACCACAAATTGGTTCTTATGCCACTCACTAACTCCAAGAGCCTTTCCTTAGTCAGTTCAATATTTGTCTGATTATTATTCCACCCACAGTGTTTTTTACAAGCTTGTCAATGACCATTCCATGTGAGAAAGCACTGGTGATTATGCAAAGGTCAGTATGGTCAGTAAGCAGTGGATTCTGCCAGTCTGAAGGATCAGTCACAGGGAGAAGGGAAATCAGTTTTGCTGGGCACGGCTTGTTCATGCCCAAGCCACCTACAGCGTTGCTAAACCCTGAATGCTTGCAAATTGATTACAGGATAAATTGCCCCCGACTCTTTTCAAGAATGGACCTTAACCTTACACATAATTAATTTCCAAGTATTTGCTACACATTCCTTCCATACAGACATCTGCAGTGACTGTCCTTTCCCTAGCTGTCTGGATCTGTGCCCATCTGCCATAAATCTGAAAACTCACTTAAATGAATACAAGGTAATTTGATGTTGCATTTGATTTGGTTTTAAAGGCTACACAGTTGTTGACTTCAAAGTCAAAAGCATAAATTTTCACTGCTGGGGTAGCAGAAGGCATTTCTTCTGAACTAGCTTGACTATGGCCACACAGTGAACTTCAGGCATGTGAAAATAGGCAGTACTATTCCAAGGAGATATTTGCCATGGTCTTCTTTTTAAACAAAGTCATTTTATTGTAAGTGTCTCTACTGTGGGCAGGCATGCAAGTGTGTAGGAACCTGTAGCAGCAGAGGTCACCCTGAATCTGGTGTTACAGGCATGTGTGAGCCAATCCCAGAGTGCTGGGAACCAAACACACTCTTAAGCATGGACCCATCTCTGCAGTTCCAAGACTTCTTGTTAAAATCACAAGGGATAAATGAGATGAGTAAGAAACTCCATCCAGCCTTTGCTCTATGCCCTTCTAGGAGGTTTGTGTAGACCCGCAGATCGGCCGGATCTTCACCTCCAGTCAAAGCAAAATGGTCCTTAATATGCAAAGCACTTGACCATGGATAGTAAACTTTCACTTCCTTGGCTTTATGCATTTGAATTAGATCTGTCACTTTTCCTCCTTGTCTTTTTTCTTGGTTTGAATTCAATCCATTTCCTAAGTAGTACAACAGTAACAGTTTATCATCCAGTCTAGCACTTGCACAAGGAAATACAATCTCTTTTGGTCTGAATTTTAAAAGGAATCACACTATAAATCGACTTCCTTAAAAAACAAAATGATAGTCATGTTCAAATAAAAATTACTGAATACCCGAGAGCCAGAACTGAAGCATCACAGGTCATTTATGCTTGAATATCTACTATCACATTTTTATTTGTGTGGAAATCTGGATAATGAGCAACCCTTGTATGGGGAGACTGGATTTACTTAGGACAGTGACAAGGATATGGCACAGGAAAATATAGGACAGACATTGTGTGTCACTCAGGAGTCTGAGTCATAAAAAAAACCTCTCAACCATTTGAAGCTATTCTTACACTAAATTTCCTCTGCTTCCAGAAAACAGAGACCTATCCAGTGGCTGTTTGCTAAGAAAAATCAGGAGTTGAGTTTGGTTGAACATGATTGAAATATTAGTTGGTCATGGGTAGATGCTGATATTCATGGAGAAGATGGGGAAGAAGGACTTGAAGAGGTCAGCTGATTGCCTATGCTGACTGTATCCTCATGGATACACTAAAGGAAAAGCAAAGGAAATATGAAAAAGTCCAGTGATTCTTTGATTCTTAGAGACTTAATCAGAACTGAATCTCCCTTGTGTCTCAGGTATGAAAGGGACCTTGCAGGAGAGAAAGATAGAGGTTGGAAGGTTATGAAGATAAGACGGAGTCACTATAAACCACATAAAGAATATGGTGAGGAACAGTCTTCAGTCCCTAACAACGAGGAGAGTGAAGTTTGTATGGCAAGTGGGCTGTGCGCAGGACCAGGAGCACGGGCTTGTATACGGCCCGGGGACCGCAGAGCCTTGGATACGTGTAAGTCATGTAGTGCTGGTGGATGCATATGCAAACACTGCAGATTCATCCAGGAACATGAGAGAATTGCTGGGGATCAGAGAAGCAGCTTCCCTTTGGACAGTATCGATGGATGCATTGTCTGTCAATGCTACTAAACGCGTATTTCCATCTCAGTGATGGTGGGAGCCAAACACACCCTCATTGCCCACCATGGCCCTTAAAATTCTAAAGTTTGAAACAAGAGCCTTATATGCAAAGTAATTTTTAAATAAATCTTAGTTAAATGAAAACAAAGCCAGATCATATCTAGCAATTATGTCTTCTTTAGGAACAGTATTATACATGGAGGTACATGTACACACCAATTCTGAAAGTGCATCCATTTTGGCACAGTATTTCTGACTCAGATGACAATCCAGCATATTTAGGAAGGAGGAATATAAACAGGGCATAGCTGTCAAAAAAGCGAGAGACCTTAAAAAAAGAAAAAACAACAACAAAAACAAAATAAAAAACAACAAAAATAAACAAAACAACAAAACAGAAATAAAGAACAAAACAAAACAAAACAAAAAAAACCCCACTACACTGAATACTCTACTTACTTTGAAATACATTTTCAGTTTTACTTTTACCAGAGCCACTGTCCTACCCACAAATAGATACTGATGTTAATAATTGCAAAACACTTCATCAACTTTAGAGCTAACACACTGGCTGGAGATGCCAGCATTTTCCCCCTGAGTGATTACAAAGGCCTTCCACCTGATCTCATTTCCATTTTGTCCACACAGAATTTTGCTGTTGACAGGTGCCATTAATCCAACACCCTTTATTTAACCCGAAGCTCAACAGGGCGGCCATTTTTGAATTTTGTACTGATATATCTTAAGCTGTAAGAAAACGTCTTAGGAACATATCTATATCTATATATCTATATCTATCTATATAAAGGGACTCGGCCAATAATTGTCAAAGAAACATACATTCTCATATGTTTTGGAGCAAGAATTTCTTTCCAAGTATTCTGTTTAATGATCTTCATTTCCTAACAAACGTGGATGGTGAAATCCAGGCAGAGTGCCTGGCACTTATATTTACCAATGAGAGTGACAGTATAAGAAATTCTGCTATCCAAATCATTCCAGGGAGTTGTTTGTGGTAACAGAACCTTGTTGTGTTGATACCACCACCCCTTGAAGTTTTTCCCACATAGCTTAAAGATTAGGGTGAATTTGTTGTACTAACTGGCCACTGGAAGGTGAAGTCGAAGTGGCAGATTTAATTCTGTAACTATGGTGGTGACTAATTGACTCAATGCTCTGCAGGAAGCCAGTTATTGATTTTAAAATACACTCATAGCTCCTTAGACTTTTGACTTCATGGAAATGACAATGTCCCAGAAATTGTGTTTAAGACGGACACCACTTCCTGAAGAGAGCACACAACACTGAATGAGAGGGGAATTGCAGGATTTCTGGTGGCGCTCGACCATAGATGAGCCCTGTGCTTGGTTCATCTAAGGCAAGTCTACAACTACCTGTTACGTTCCATGCAACAGTGACAAAGAACATGGCATTTAGAGTTTCCTGCCACACATTCTCAGTTCTTCCCATGAAGGAGGATACAGAAAGAGTAAGAAAGCCAATTCTTACTCCTACTCTATGAGTCTAGTGAGTCTCAAAAGCGTGGCCTCTGAGTCAGCATATCTTGGGACAGGAGCACGTCCACACTACTGCCTTTGTTCCAGGTCTACTGGATCTGTAGTTCCTAGTTGTGGCCCACCATAGTGGTCTAACACCCGTTAGCCAGGGCTGCAGTGCACAGAGATCCATTGTCATTAAAAGGGCGATTCCTCTTGGCCAGACTACAGGTTAGAGTACTTTTGGCAGCTTCCTTCCCATCTTTTAAATTACTCAATGTAACTATGTCTTGGGGATCTCTGCTTACTTTCCAAATGTTGTCTTCAGATCTTTAAATCTTCAAACCCCCCAAAGAGAGCTTTCCTTAAATCTCACCTTCCCTATAATCCCGTCATTTTTATTCATTAGTCGGAAACACCTGTAACAGCAGGAGCTACTTACAATCTAATTGTTTCTGGCTCCTCTAAATTGCTTGTCATTATAAAAGAAATGACAGAAGTGGAATGGGAGAAGAGTGATGTGGCAAGGAGAAGCAAGCCATTTCCAGTGTTTAATTGCTAGACAGTGCTAAGAACAGATTAAAGAGATAAATCAAAAGTTTGCTGGGAAAAAAAAAGGGGGAGGCCCCCAGTCAGTTTTATGGTTTCATTTGAGTTGCATAGATATTATTATACACTCATTTACAAAACAATGAGCTCTTACTGTTTATGAAAGTTTAATCTCTTGGTTTATTGCCTTAATATATTTCACATTGGTAAGGTTTACTTTTAAATGAAATTTCTGACTGTCTTATGTGGATGTTATTTTATACTGAGAATACAGACAGAATGAGTGTAACATCATAATTGTATTCATCTATGAAGCAATTAGAGACGGGGTAATTGCTTCTGGTTTTCAGATATCTGCATACCAAGTAATAGAATTAATATTTTATCAGTTGGCAGTGGCCCTGTCAGCCAAGGTTCCGAACACTATGTATCTTCTCTGTGTGTCCACAGGAATATAAACAGGGCCCGTATTCATATTTACCTAAACTAAAAACCATGACAAGCGAAAAGCCACATAAATCCAGTCAGTATCACTGTTTGACATGTGTAATCCATGGACTCACGCTGGGACAGAGACCCCCCCACCCTCCCCCCTGGCCAGATGGCCACCTCAGGACTCATCTTCAGTCCCAAGTATCTTCCAACTGATCCTACAGGTGCCAGAGAGCATATGAATTCTGTGCTGTTCTAAGAAACTGACTCTGATTAAAAAATAGATGGCTGCTCCAATATCCGAACTCCTGTAAAAACACATTTATAAGCTCTTTCAAAGAAAATTGATATGACTGAAGAACCTGAATGGGATGACCTACAGGAATAGCTGGTGAATGACTGACAAGATTCAAATCCCTCAGCCGGAAGGCACAGGTCTAAGAAGGGCTAAATGAAGACTGATGGCCTCGTTTGCTTTCTAAGAAGCTTAGGCTATGAGGAGAAAAAGGAGGCCATAAATTAAATGGTGCTTTGCTTGAATAAAAGAGGAACAAATGAGAGAATTAAGTTGAAACTAGCCGCTCAACCACTGAAACAAATTTAATTGGTAGATAAGATGTATTTCAACACAAAACTAGTATCAAAGACAGGAAATAGAACAATCATGCTTCCTGTTTTCAATTGATGCAAATTCCCATACTAAATAAACATAATGGAGAATTACCAATCACAGAAGTTTGTATCTATTGTATCTAGAAAACACAAGAAATACCTAACAGCAGACTGTATAGTTCACCTTATACCCTAACATCACAGTGTAGCATATGGTAGCCTAAAAAGTAAAACAAGTGGGCTACATTGTAAGAAATGTGACACTCTGCAACTTTTCTGATTGTCCATATTGTTTTCATATATTTCTTTACATTTTCAATTTATTATTTGCTACCAATTCTTTATCATTTATCTATCATCTATCTTCATTCATCTATCTGTCTATCTTTTCATCTATCTATCTATCTATCTATCTATCTATTATCTATTTACTGTTTATTTATTTATTTGGGTGTTTACATGTGAGCATACTCCATATGCCCATGGTTTGTGTATGAAGGTTAGAAAGCTATGTGGTTCTCAGGTACTGAACTCAGGCCTTCAAGTTTAATGGCAAATGTTCTTACAAACCAAGCTATCTTTAGGATCCTCCATCTTTTGAAAACGAGATACAGAGGTACCATTTCACTGAAGGCTGTCTCCGTGATAGAACATGTCTATACTTTGTTAAAAAAAAAAAAAAGTGCTCAGAATACAGAGGAATATGCGTTATGAACCATTCCGGTGCTAAGCATTATTTTTAATAAATTTAAATATAGATATTATAAAATCATTCTCTTTACTAGAGCATCAACAAGTAGACATTTGTTAGGTGTGTCCCGACTATTCATGTGACTTTTATTTTGTAATTCTGAAATCCTATTAGCTCTTAGCCAATATTTATTACTTCGATTCTCCTCTTGGTCCTATTGCCCTATTAATTTGTATGACTATAATTTTTCTTAATGATAATAGTAATAACAAATCCTGTGTATAAGAATTAAGTGGAGAAACATAATGATTTCTTCAAATGTTCAGAATATTTCTCACACTATCATCCCACTGGCAGCTAATACGTGAACTTGTCCCTCTACTACGGTTATTACAGTCGAGAGAAGAAATGGCCCTCTCTATTCATTAGATCACAGTGAGCTCAGAGATATCAGTGATGGAAAACATCATCCAGCCATTAATTGGAAAAGCCCCAGAGGATTTTAGTCCAGGCATTGCAAGAGCACAGTGGTAAAATGTCATCCACAATCCTTGATCATCAGACTTGGGAAGGGTAAGATGATGATACGGCCTGAATTCTTAGATCACTTTCTACAGATTTTTGGCAGACAAGCGCTATGACCAATGCATTAGAAATGTTATATGAAGCTGATTTGGAAAGCAAATGAATTCACCTCGCTGAGGACTAATAATCCAGTGGAAAAGTTAATTGATGGCATGTGCATTTATTTAGTTACATAATCTAAAACTGAAGCACTAAAATTGAAATACTCTGGGGGCCACATAGGATTCAGGACTGACGGGTGAAGAGCCAGAAAATGAAGTTTTGATCTTAGAATGAAGGCATCAGAGAAACACAATCTCAAAGCTGTTAAACCAGAAGGTCTCCATGATGCTAGACATACTTAAAACTGATTCTCATTCTTTACCTCCCACATGCTAATTTCTGGTCATCAACATGTGTGACAGTTTTACTTGTATATGCATTTTCTAGAAAAAGCGGGTAATTAGCCACATCATGCATATAACTTTTAGATCTATTGGCAATAGCTTAGGAAAGCCTCATTTTCTTTTCTTAAGTCACTTCTAGGAGACCTAGAACCTAATAAAACACTGCTTTTAACTTGCTCCATTTGAAAGTATTGTACTCAGTTTTATTAACGGCTTTATTATATGGGGAGATCATCACCTGTTTGAATGGGCCAAGTCAATGCTTACCATCACCATCAATGTTTAAAATGATCTTCTCTCATCCGGGCAGTGGTGGCGCACGCCTTTAATCCCAGCACTTGGGAGGCAGAGGCAGGCAGATTTCTGAGTTCCAGGCCAGCCTGGTCTACAGAGTGAGTTCCAGGACAGCCAGGGCTACACAGAGAAACCCTGACTCAAAAAAAAAAAAAAAAAACAACCCCAAAACAACAACAATAAATAAAGATTTTAAAGTAACCCATGCACGTGAATAGTTACTGGGCTTCTCTTCGTGTTACCCCCTCTCAGTCTCAGCCTCAGGAAACCGTTGGTGTCTCTCCCTGTACATTTATTTTTCTTTTCACACAAATCGGCGCATGTTATCCATGGTTTTTTCTTAATAATGTTTGCTTTGATTTTATTAATCATTTGTAATTTTCCTATCTTAATATATATGTGTGTTTATATTATATATAATGTATTATATTAATTATGTCATCTGTATTATATGTAATTATATAAATTAATTATATAAATATATATTAAATATACCAATATACAAATATGTAATAATATACAGTATATGCATACATACACACATACACACACACACACACACACACACACACTGCTCTGTCAGTCAGGTTTACTTACTGTTTTTCATGTTAACGTTTCTTGCTGTTGTAAAGAATTATCTAAAGTTATCACACTTCTATTTTGAAAAGCAGGCACAGTTGTCCTGTTTGTTGGAACTGTCTGAATGCCTGACGGTAGATGATGCCACACAGATCTCTCAGGTAATTAGAAAAAATAGCAAACCAGGAGACAGAGAAACAGAACACAAATAAAGTTCCCTTTATTTATACAAACAGGATGATGGAAGAAAGCCCAGAACGCTTAGATGATAAATGCATGTTACCGTTTCTTTTACAGTATATTCTTAGAATCAAAACACATCAATTCTACTAAATACCTAGTCAGAAGGGGAAATGCTACCCATTAACGGAGATGAGAAAAGTGTCTTATTTACTTACTCTGCAATTGAAAATATAAAGAAAAGGCAGAACACAAAGTTAAATGAAGACACATTATTATTTGCACAAGTGTTAAGGACTCTAACGTGAACTCATTAAAATGCTCGTATGAGCTTTCAGAAACGAAGCGGAAGTGTCTGGGCTGCGATGGAAGATGGAGACTCTATCTTTGTTTCTTTATGTTCTCCATGTATTTCTGACTTTTATCGTTCCTATATTTACAAACTTTATAAGTATCCTTAATTGAACTCTCAAATAAAATACATAAGCATAGAACTTGTTAGGATTTCCAACCGTTTTGTTTGATCAGTCCTTCAGTTTCTCTCTCTCTCTTTAGCTCGGCTGGCTAGGGAAATCTTCCCTGCATGGATGTGGTCCCTGGGTATGTTTCAGGAATGGAAAGAACCAGTTACAGAATGGGACTGTGATGTTCACAGAGGACAGGAGAGAGTGAGCACAAGGGGATGTCATCCTACAAAGCCAGACAGCATGTGGCTTCAGAACAGACCAAAAGGCACTACATCGGGAGGAGTCAAACCCCAATTGCCTACCACCAGCAGAGAACAGATAGGACTTTTCTATATTTTTTAGGAAGGCAGTAGCTTCCAAAATAAACTGCATTTTCTTCTTTTGTTTTGAATTATAGTCTTTACATTTTAGTGGTAACAGTTATTTAAAATAATTAGGTAAGGAATAACAATGTGGTCCCAGTGGATCGCCTGATAGGCAGATCTAGATCAATGATACCTGCCTGATTAAGATCCTTGTAGTTACTTAGTTCTGTGATATCAACCAGGCTGACATCTGGGAGATGAACCATTTTCCCAAACAAGGGCTGATGATATTCTTAGACCTTCTCAGAATTTGATCCAAAGCTTCTTTTGATCTATCTGTGATGTTAAAATAATCATGACACCCAGAGTTTCCTTGCTGTGACCCAAAGCAAATTCAATATAAATGAATATAATTCAACCAACAAATCCTTGTCTGACACTATCTGCTAAAAACTGAAAGTTCAAAAATAATACAATCTCATAGCGTTGGCAGGCAGATCCACAAATAGAAGAAATACCCCATAATATTGAGAAACATTGAAATATGAGAAATCACCGCATCCAATTTTCTAGGTTGATGTTCTTGCTGATAGGATAATTTTTACTGCACACTTTGAATTCAATTTTCTTTATTTTAACAAAACATATTTCATGCACATTGCTTACAGATGGAATGACTTGCAAAAACATAATCAGTTTTATGGGCCACATTCTCATAGAGATTGGTACCATACCAGTTCACCATAAATGCTTTCCTGGCAGGCATTCTGTTATAAGCAAACCTCTTTATGTCTGTCATGGGTCACTAGCATCAGACAACATAGTGTTGGTGACACAAATCTCCACTTAGAAGGCAGGTTTGCCTTTTCTTTGGATTACTATTAGAGATGCCCTCAATCTAAGTACATCCTCAGTCCCAGGCTTCTCAAGATGTTCAGTTCTGTCTTAGGAAAGTCTTCAGTTAGATCTTAGATGGCTCTACATTTTTTTTTTTTTTTTTTTGCAAGCAGCTAGGGCATCTTCACACTTCTCGGGTTTGCCAGTTACCTATATACAACCTACAGCCTTTGGTTGATTATGAGTTCAGTTTGTCAGGTTCAGGCTCGGTGCCACAGACTTTTGAAGACATTATGATACAAAAGAAGATATAAGTAGAAGTTATTACTTAAACTATTCTGCAATAGGGTCAGGCATCCTTCTTAAGGTGCGTATCTCCAAGCCTTCCTTTTAAAGACATAAAGGATACATCTAACATTACTTACAAAGCTAAAACAATAGTTTGTGGGAAACAAACTGGCATGTGTTCTAGTCTCTTGAACAACAACCTTTAAGGCACCACTCCCGCCATACAACCCTATTCAGTATCTAAGGCCTGCAGCTTATGAAATTTGAATTTTGTGAGGCAGGTTTGATGTCTCTAAGTCCATGACCTCCTAAATGTAGTACCTACACAGCACATAGCATCAAGAGAAAAGTGTGAAGTTTTGATAAGTGTGGGCCTAATGTCCAGAACCATGTGCCACATGTGTGTGTGTTTAAAGCTCTGAATCTACCTAAGTGGGCATTTCCTGTTTTATTTAACTCAAGAACCAGAATCAGAGAGCAAGTTAGAAAACCTAATGGCATGAGCCCAGATTCAGGATGCCTTCTTGTGCCTAGCTATCCTTCATTCTGCTAGCTGCCACTAAGATCTACTGCAGTCTAGACCAATTCAGTTCTCTTCCTTGTTGATAAATGATATAGCATTTGCTAAAAGTCTAGCATAATCTTCATCAGAACGATATCTAGTTGTTGAAGGATAGGTAAAAATAATACATAGATATTTTATGGATGTCCATAACTTCTTGGTATCTAGAATTAAAGTCAATCTTTTTTTGTTTTAAAGAGTTTAACCACTGTGTGTGTGTGTGCTCACATGTTTACATGTGCATATGCCTATGTAACATAAATGCTCTGATTTGAAAGACTGGTAAATCAGTGAAGGTTTCTTTAAGACTGTGATTTTACAAAATAACACCTGTAATATTTGCGTATTTGCCCCGTTGCTACAGTTTAAAAAAAGTAAACTTTGAGATGGGAGCTTCATCATATGTCTAACTTAGAACAAACCAGTTATATTTGCTTAAGTAAATTCTCAAAGAAAACTCATCAAGGATGGACAGATCCTTTGAACAGATTAGGTATTTGACATTTGTACATGAAAATAGTAAAATGTTACTCTAATATGAAGAACATTTACGAATAATGATATTCAATTTATTATTTTTTTAATCTTAATCATTTTTTTATTTTCTATATTCTTTGTTTACATTCCAAAGGTTTTCCACTTTCCCAGTTACCCCCCACCATATGTCCCATAAGTCCTCTCCCCCCTAACTATTCCCCAATCACCCCCCACCCCATTTCTCTGTTCTGATGCTCTCCTACAAATCTGTATCCAGTCTTTTCGGGACCAGGGTCCTTTCCTTCCTTCTTCTTGGGAATCTTTTGATTTGCTAATTGTGTCTTGAGTATTCAGAGCATTTGGGCTCATTAATATCCACTTATCAGTGATTGCATTTCATGTGTATTCTTTTGTGATTGGGTTAAATCACTTAGGATGATATTTTCCAGATCCAACCATTTGCCTACAAATTGCATGAATTCATTGTTTTTAATTGCCGAGTAGTATTCCATTGTATAAATATACCACATTTTCTGTATCCATTCCTCCTTTGAGGGACATCTGGGCTCCTTCCAACTTCTGGCTATTATAAATAAGGCTGCTATGAACATAGTGGAGCATGTGTCTTTATTGTATGCAGGCGATTCTGCTGGGTATAAACCCAGGAGTGGTATGACAGGGTCCTCTGGAAGTGTCATGCCCATTTTTCTGAAGAACCTCCAGACTGATTTCCAGAGCGGTTGTACCATCTTGCAATCCCACCAAAAGTGTAGAAGTGTTCCTTTTTCTCCACATCCTCGCCAGCACCTGTTGAGGTTAAAAACTTTAGTTTTTAATCTTAGCCATTCTGACTGGTGTGTGGTGGAATCTCAGGGTTGTTTTGATTTGCATTTCCCTGATGACTAATGATGTTGAACATCCTTTAGGGTGCTTCTCAGCCATCCGAATTTCTTCTGGTGAAAATTCTTTGTTTAGCTCTGTACTCCATTTTTTGATAGGGTTATTTGGTTCTTTGGGGTCTAGTATTCCCCGGGCATACTAAACTGCTGTCCCTGTTGAGGGAGGCACATTCCGAATGACCTCATTGGTAGCCATATGTCCTTATTTCACGGGAAATGCAGCAAGCCTGGAGCAGAGAATTCACGCAGCACTTCACAGCACAGCAAGCACTTGATCTGAATAACCTATATTTTTCTTGCACTGCAAAATCTAATAGAGTTGGACAAAATGTCATCTGCTGCTTATTAAGTCTTGTTTTTTTATGGTTGACTGACCTAATTTTCCAGAGTTTAAATTTTAACGTCTTATCACCTGCTTGGCTGAAGTTTCAGTTCGCTGTCAAGTACATGTGCATGTTAGCATGTCATTTACACGTGTTCAAGTCAAATAATTGGGTTCACAGTAGACCTGTGTCAGTTTCAAATCTGGTCCCAATTAGAAAGTACATTTTCAAAGCAGTGGATCTGGTTCTCTTTCTCACCCATTCATCACTTCAATAATTCCTGGGAGCAGAGAGGCATCACTGTGTGACTCGGGCAACTGCTCACTAGAGCTTGTCTCTGCTCACAGTAGTTAGTTTTGCATAGACTCAATCCTAAGCATTGCATTCGCTAGCCACTAGCTCATTCTTTTTCTTTGATTTACATTATCTGTCCTCTGGAGAGCCACAGGCTTCTGGCACTATGCCCCTCTACTACCTTTTCTTTGTCCTTGAGTGACCCATGAGTTCATTCTTTTCCTTGGTTCTGTACCACTGCTGTAGTCATTGTATAACTGGTCTGTGTTAAAGCAGGCACAAATGGTGAGCTTTGTAAAAACCAACTAGAAACTGATCTAGAGATCACTATCAGGTTCCAGTGCTCATTTGGCTGTGTCAAAACGAAAAGAAGAGAAGCCGAACCTTATGGCCTAGACTCTGCTTAAATTTAGTCTCTAAGGCGAATGCATCAGCACTGCCTGAAACCCCATAGTGTCTCCCTTCTCCTGGTTGACTTTCTGCCAGTTATTTATTACTATTTCATACTTTCCTAGCTCAAATACTATAAAAATGACATAAATCCTTCTCTAATTCCCTTCCCAAGGGCTGGACCTTCTTTCCAGAACCGACGGGTACCATACCTACACTGTTATAATTGATCAGGCAATTCAGAACCCAACACTCCTTCACTCAATTGATTATCCTTACAGTCTTTCGTTAGTATTTAATGAAATCATAAACTATAACACATAGAAGTATCTTCAAGCGCTTTCTATTTACAGAAGAGTCAATTGAACATCACAAACTTTCATTCAGTGTTCTAAACATTCTTGCTACATAGACATTGTGGGAAGCAAATATTTCCCTCAGTTGGTTTATTTCCTTGACTTCACCTAAATCCTGTGAAGTTGGCATCAGTTGAATTGTGTTTCATAAGAAAACATATGTCCTTTACATCAATTGGACAATGTGTGGTGAGAATGTCAAGTTTCCATCTTACTACAGACCAAGAGAATTAGAATTTACATTTAAATGTGACAGTGTTTTCCTGCATGTGTATGTGCACCACATGGGTACACATAGATCTGGTTCTCTTTCTCGCCCATTCATCACTTCAATAATTGCTGGGAGCAGAGAGGCATCACCGTGTGCCTCGGCACATCAGAACGTCAGAAGAGGTCATCAGATGTTCTGGGGCTGGAGTCAAAGATAATTATTAGCTATTATGTGGACACTAGGGACTGATCCTGGGTTCTCTGCAAGAGCAACAAGTGCTCTTCACCAGAGAGCCATCTCTTCAGCTCAAGAACTGATCGCTCTTTAGTAAAAGCTTTGTTAGAGGGCAAAGACAGCTACTATTGATCAACACTTATTGCTGCTGACTACCACATGAGAACTATTCTCTTTTCCAATGCTAGGCTTCATGTCCTTCCAAAGTTATTCAGTTGTTTTATTTTGTTGGGGTGCTGATATATAGAAATTCACCTCTTTGTTCACAAGAAATTTGGGAGCTTTGCTCTGGTCGAAAATAGAAATGTCAGCAATAAAATATGAGGATGCATTTCAAATATTTTATATGAATCACTAGTGTGGGGTTGAAGATGATAGAACTTAATATCATCCGTGGAAGTCAAAGCCAGGGGGAGGTTGCTACCCCAAAACAAATGAGTGCTCACATCTCCTCAGCTCTTCTGAGAACACTGCACTTTGAGGTCAAAGCCAGTAGGTTTTTATTAGCAATGGAAGAAAAGAAGGCTGTGCTCCTGAGATAGTGATAGAGAAAAAGAGGGTCCCTCTTGTCACTTGGTCTTCTCATTAAATTACCTCTCAGTCCTTCCTTCATGCAATGCGGAAGTATCTTTGATCTAAACATCTTTGGAAACTTTATATTCTTTAGTGTGATCAGAATGCCAGGTTTCTTTGCATCCAACTGTAGTGTTTTCTGTCAAAATCCTAACACTTCAATGAAAATAAACAGATGGGGAGCTTATTAGTGTCTGATTGCTTGGCAGAAGGCATATCACAAACATAATTAAATGAATAAAAACCCACCAAATACTAAAGTATTAAAATATTTTAATAATCCTAAAGTATTGAAGTATTAAAAATAGTATGATAAAATGAAGAAATTATTATTCTAAAAACCCATCTCATTAACATATACACACATTTTCTGTTTTATTTTTCTTTGCAAAATGAAACAGTTGCATTTGTGTAGACTTTTACTACGAGGTTGGAATTTTCTTTAACAGTGTCCACTGCTGTTTAACCGGGATGTAACTCCCTGGCAGACAGAGCACATACGTGAGCTCCTGGGTTCAACCCCCAGCATTGGATAGAAAATTTGAATTATTTCTGTGGACAGTGTTACAGCAAGGTTCATAATTTCCCACAGCACTTCCTCACATATTAAAATCCCAACACAATCTAAGATCATAAGCGCCCACTGCAGTGCCCACAGATGGTGACAGATTAGGCCCTGGCAATCAAGAGCATTCTTGAATCCAACATCCAGGAATGAAGCCGACTGCTTTGTGAACTACGTCTTTGAAGACAAAAACACATGTGAGGATTTAGAACGCACTTTCACGTCTTCCTTTACTACTCCGACTTATTTGTAAGTTAATTTCCCCACCAAGAGAAACTGTATTTTCAATTATTCTGTGTATTTTGTCAATATGCTTAGTTCTTATGTTCTAAATAACAGGGTTACTCTTGTCTTGCTTGCAGATAAAGTATTTACATAGACTTTTTTTTTGTTTACTTGGGGGTTCAACCCCAAGCATTGGATATAAAATCTGGATCATTTCTCTGGACAGTGTTCCAACCAGGTTCCTGATTTCGCACAGCACTCTTGGATTAAGGGGAGCCATTTCCAAAGAATGAAAGCAAGAAGGGTTGCCAAATACGTCTCCATTTGATTATACTACCTTGTCTCACAGGTCTGACGATAACTCTTGATAAAGTTCTTTAAAAAGTCCTAAAGAACATGAATCATAACACAAATTGTAGTTATTAAATACTTCAAGATAACTAAACTTGTAGATAAGCTACCTAATGTTTACTTAGATGGTTGGATGTTCTTTGGAGGTCAGTTGTGACTGGAGGATTGTTTCTCACAGTGGTGAAAGTGGGAAGTACTGTAGATCTCTACAAAGTTTACAGCCACACGGGAAGGCTGCCCCCTCCTGGAGTAGGACCTCATTAAGAACTGTGATGCTAGTCCACAGTCCTACATTCATGGTCTCAGCTTAAAAAACAACAACAAACAAACAGGAGCATGTGAATTTGGAAGGAAAAAGTGATGTTGAAGGGATGGTGATGGAACCGAAGGGATGGCAGTATGGGCCTTTCTTCCCACCAAGAGGGACTGTGCGTGGGAAATTCTTTCAAAAAGAAAGAAAGAAAGAAAGAAAGAAAGAAAGAAAGAAAGAAAGAAAGAAAGAAAGGAAGGAAGGAAGGAAGGAAGGAAGGAAGGAAGGAAGGAAGAAAGAAAGAAGGAAAGAAAGAAAGAAAGAAGGAAAGAAAGATAACAAGAAACTGCCGGTTTCTCTGTCCGCTCCTGGATGCTGTACTCTGTGTGGTTCTCACCAGAATTTAGCCCAGAAAAGGACTGTGCTCTGCATCTGCTGGGGGCCCCCGATTTCATCATAAACCACCTGTGTCATGATCATTTAAAGCAACACACAGCTGACGGATAGGCTCACATTTACTGAGAGAAGTGCTTTGTGCTTTTCACGATCTTTTCTGCCTTTTAAGACCATGCAACACATTATGCAGCTCTAAGAGCCAGAAGCAAAGACCTTAGCAGCCTGGCAAGTTGGTCCTGTAACCAATTATAACCCAGGGACACACAAACTTTCATATAATTCCTCCCCACATCCTAAGAATCATGTCATAAAATATGATTGAGTTTTCAGTAGATTAGATCTTCCCCATTGCCCACATTTCACTTAAATATGTACTTAAAAACATCAGTGCTTATGTATTAACCTGGACTGCCTGCCCATTCTCAAACTCGACTAAATAGCAAGCAGCCCACAGGGTGCTCACACGCTAACACTGGCCACACAATTCCAGAGTTTCTGAGTTACTAACAGTTTAGGAGGATGTGGGAATTTCCACTTTTAATTAAATTCCTTTCATGTGGGTATAGAATTCCTGTGTAGAAACATTTCCTTTTAATTATCTTTTTTCTTAAGACACATAAAATGTAGATTTGCTTTTTCTCAGGGCATTTACAAAAAGTACTGTTTCTCCTTGAACCTTACACTGTCATAAAACTTATAAAATTAAAGTTGGAAATGAGTACAGAAAAGATGTGAAAATATTTGTTAAATGCTTTTGATAGTTTCAGGCCAAATTACAGCCTTCTGCTGAGCATCCCAATATTTTATAGCATTGAACTGATAAGCCACACATTAATTTGCATATATGCATGTACACATGCATGGTGTATGGATAAGATTCAAGGAATATAAAAACATCTAAAGATACACAAACCTGTTTTTTATATAAGCTAATGTTTACATAGAAGTGCTTTATCAAGTAGAGAATGAGTGTCAAAATTCTATTTCTAAAGAAAACCAAAATAAGACCAGGGGTTCATATCACACAAATATTATTTTCATGGTTTACTTAACTTAGAAATAATCTGAAAACATGAAATGATTCTCTAGCTTAGATCTTGTAATTACTACAATAATTTCAGAGTGCACCATCTTGATGGCTAATAGGGACTGGCCTGCAGCCCTCAATAAGACATGATAAGTAATGGTGCAAAGGGAGAAAGTTGATCCCTAATCTTAGCATAGATACCACCAAAAATGTTCAATGAATCTCAGATATGCTGCAAAATAAGACACTGTAAAACGAACTATTTCAATCTTTCTCTATAGGAATATAGGAGGTGAGGAAGAACAGATGCTCCTGGTTCTTCCAAGGCTGGACTTTACTGGTATTGGTTTAGAGTTAGCTCATTCCATATATGGAAGATTAATGCTGATGCTAAAAAAATGGCTGAAATACTTCATTGAAACAAGAAGACAGAAATATATATGTGTACTTATATACACATGCACATACACACATTTGTATACATATAAATACACACACATATATTACAAATGTGTTTGTGTGCATGTATGCCTGCATGTATGTATGCATGTGTGTGCATGAGCATGTACATGTGTGTGTGCATGTGTGTGCGTGTGTGTGTGTGTGTGTGTGTGTGTGTGTGTGTGTGTGTATCCTGATGAAGAAAGTGTTACACAACAATATATCTGGGAGTCTTAAGATATCTTCTGAGAAACAACATTCTTGCCATTTGATAGTCCCTAATTCCAAGTCAGCATGTCAGACATTATCCCTGAAATGATCTTGTTGCTGTCAGTATCCCAGGTGCTCAGATAATGCAGCAGTGGGAAGATGAGCATGTTTAGAATGTTTAAGGTCTCCTGGCTCTTAAGGAACAACATAAATCCCCGTTCACACTCAGATGGTTTTCTTCATGTATACCATGTCTACTTTCAACTCAGGAGATGTTTGCTCTGAGAAGTTTGCCATACACACAGATCTATCTACCTATTCATTCTACTGAGATTGGTTTATTCTTGTTAATCATCTGTCCAGGATGCATGCTCTCTCTAGAGCATAGCATGGGTGTATGTTCTCTGGAGTGTGAATGCAAAGATTGCTGCTCTGTTACAATGGTCAGGCTTCACATGAGCACTGCGTAGTTTTATGTCCCTTCATCAAATGTTCAAAGAGGTTTTAGTTCCTGTGGAGAAGACCACCCCAGCTTTAGGAAACTCTAGGAGATTACTGAGAAGCTTTCAAGATAGGCTAAAAGGACATAAAGGGACAGGAAGGGCCTATTCTCTGTTCTTCTCTGAAATGGAATTCATAGGTTAAGTACTATCCAATTATCATGTCAAAATTTAAAAAAATGGCTATTCTTTCTTAAAATATATACATATATATGTATACATACATATAACTTGTATATGTATGTATACATATATGTATATGTAAATATAATCACTTTGTTTAAATAAACAGTATATTGTTCTTTAGGAAAAATGTATTTAAAAGAACATCATAACTTTGTCCCATGTTCCCTAGTTAGGGTTTTTCAGGAGTAACAGAATAGATGGAAAATGAATTCCTTTGTGCTTCCGGGTTGGAACGAAGATGCTAGCGGTGCCGTGGGAAGCAGAGGCAGCGCCTTCCCTCCCCTTGCGCTCTTTTCAGTATCACAATCTAAACAAGTTTACAGTCAGTTTAAACGCTTCCTAAACGCAATGCTGCAGGACCAGGTTTCCCAGCCCTCTGCCAACACTGTCAGCATCCCCTGTCAACAGTGTTTTCCACATTCGCTTCCAACAAAACAAACACGGGCAGCCCATAGCTCAGGGAGCTTCAGCGTTTTAATTAATGTGCCGCGAGGAGGAGGGAGACACAGGTTTGCGCACAGCTGGGACTTTATTTGTCGAGTTCAGTTTTAACACCATTTAGGAGTTTGTTAATTTTTTTAATATGGATGCATGTTTTATTGAATTTCTTTGGAAATAAATGTAGTCTACCTCTGGTTCTTATCTGAAAATATTGATAGGTTTGTTGGCTTCTGGGTTCCTGCCACCAGTATAATTAATTTGGTACAGTTACATCATTTTTGGAAAGTTTGGCCCCACCAGCCCGGCAACACCCATAGAAACCTCTACTTCCAGGCACTCTAACATGCCCAGGATCATAGGAGCAGAGGTGAGGAGGACTTACCATCTGTCCCATCACCACTGGGAGTAACTGTGACCAGCGGGACTCAGGGACTCAGGAACCCCACCCGATCAGTGGCACGGGTTCCTTCTGGTCTGGGCTGGTCAGCAAACTCCCCAGCCAGCCCTGTAACACCCAGAGGAACTTCCGTTCACAGGATCCCAGGATCCCACAGGATCCCAGGATCCCACCGGATCCCAGGGGCTTGGTCAAACCAAGATCCCAGTGCCCCAGAGGCAGTTGGACTCTCAGGATCACAGGATCCTGGAAGGTTTGAATTTTATAAGGGAACATATTTTTTTAAATAGCCTTGACTTTGGCAAAATTTTTGAAAAATAAAAGAGGTTTGTTTCATCTTGTTTTCTATCTGTATCTGTAATAACAGATTCTAGCTTCGCCACTGTCCCAAACATTTCTTGGCATCTCTAGTGAAAGAAGTATATTTTACGTCATTGATCAGGAGAGTGAATATTCCTGGTGTCTATGTACCAGGTGCTGAGAGTGAGCACACTTGGTAAGTGTGAATACACACTCATGATCCACTAACAGGTGATGGTCGGTCTTGAGAATGGACCCTGTAACTGAATTGATAATGAGGGTTCAGGGGCCCCAAATGTTGCTGCTAGAACTTCTTCTCAGAACTGAACTGTTTCTAAAAGTTTTCTTCCATGACAGGCTGGGCCAATGAGTGTGTGGAGTCAATTCTCCCACTTGCTGTTTCCTGTGCCTCAAACATTTCTTTTCCTCACAGCTCATTGAGAAGTAGTGCCTCTCTTAAAGACCACGCCCATCGGCCACATCCCCAACTGCCAGGCTTTCATCTTTCTATTTTAAATGGTTCCAACTGAGCTTAAAATTTTGCTTTATTTTAAAAGTATTTTCTATGAAATAGACACAACATCCTTGTAGGACAGTATGTTGGCTACAAAAAAAGACAGATGCTGAATCTTTTTTAATAAGATAATTAGAGTTATGGGTCATCTGATGAAGGAAGGGGAGGGTATGGGTGTATTCCTATCTCTAATGAAATATTCAGTGCTAGTGCCTTTTCTTCTTCCCATCCATCCTTGAGACTGATCTTGATATGTGGAAGGTTATGAGGTCGGTAGGAGCCTTAATCAGAATTTGATGGTGGCAATAAGATTTTGGATAGGGTTTTAAAAAATGGTCCTTCTTCAAGTAACTCAAACTGCCATTTATATGTAAAATAATCTCTATTCACTATCCAACACAGCTTTCACGGTCATTTCCCTCTTCGAGAATGCTATCAATGGTCTGTAACACGTCTTTACCATCTTTCTCTCTATTAAAGATACCACATACCCTGAGGGCCATTTTGGTTTCGCTGAAGAAAGGTCGACTATGACTATACTTGAAGTTGCTCAAACCATGGAAGATTGTGATGGCTTCCGGGATGACGGTCAAAGTCAAATTATCTGTGTAAGGCGTCAATCAAATTGTGGTTGTTTCAGCAATGCAACAGTGTAAATTTTTCTTTATCAACATTTATATTTTGGGATGGATTTTTTTTTTATGCAGAGTCTCACTGTACCACACTACCCTTGAGTTTATGATCCTTCTCCTTTGAAGGCTTTCCAAATGCTGGGATTGTAGGCAGGTGCTGTAGATTATATGAAAAACTCATTAATAATAAAACGTGGATGTTCTAAATATGTTTGGCCATGACAGTTTTCTTAAAACATAGATTAAAAGAAACATTCAAGTATACGTGCTTTTGTTACTTCAAGTCACTAGTAGCCAATTAATACCTATTAATCAAAACCTTGTTTACGAATAATACCTCTGACTCTTATTTCTGTTGCCTGGACCTCACTGGATCCTGTTCGTCTTTCTGTTCCCTAGAAACCAAAATCCGATTACCTCAAATTTTAAAAGTAAATGTACGTGTAGTCCTAGTATAAAATATAAAGAGATCTGCAGTGTCTGCATTTACACATATCAATCTAAGCGTTTCATGCTCATTTTCTAAAGATTAAATATAGATTTGACATTGGACATAATCCTCCAATTCCAAATTATGAAATGATTATTCAGGAAGAACCGAGAAAGCCCAAGGTTTGGACTCCTGACTAGACATAAATACAGAGTGTTAGATACACACTCTGTGATACAGCGAACGAGTTCAGTCAACTTTAGCAATTGAAGCTTTAGTTTCAATAAATATTGATATCTAAACTGGCCTCATAAATGATTATAGTAGTTTTACTATATATGAAAAGGCCTGGAATATATTTTCAAGGAATTTAAATTATCTTTTTTTTTGTTGTTGTTGTTCCTTTGGTAGAACAGGAAAAACTAAGAAACAAAAATAAAAACAGATTATAAACAGAAAGCATCATTTATTGCACCTAAAATCACCACCCAAACGTTCCTGTATTCTTGGCTTTCCTTCTGGGTTGACTACACCAACACATAGAGGTGGAGCCACGAGAAGGGCCAATGAAACACAACTTCCTCTGAGACAGACTTGTCAGTGGAGTCCTGTGACATTCCCCACCTTTGGCACAGATACTGTTGGAATTCTGCTTTCTTGAAAGTCTCTGGATCTTTATTGTACCTCAGTAAATAGTATACTATGTGCTTTGGTCAAATATATGTTTAAAACTGTAATTACATGTGGTATTTGCCATCCCTTGAACCCAGGTGTCAGGGAAAACCTCTTTCAGCACTGTGGAAGTCACAGGCTAAGACCACACAGAACACAAGAATGCAGTCAATCCTCACTGGTAATTGCCAGTCTCAGACGGTATCGGATATTTCTATGTTTGGCTCTGATCCATCTCAACAGGTACTTTACCATTTTATTTTTTCCCAATTTTCTACTTGATATTTTTACCAACTATTTGATTCGAACACAAGAAGAGTGAAAGCAGAACTATTATTTCCCCTCCTTGTTATTGGCAACATCTCCTGTGTGTTTCCACATCCCCTCCAGGGGTTTAATCCCTGAACCTTAAAGTTACTGTTGAATTCCAGACTCACCTTCTTTTTTGTTCAGCTCTGCGCTGTGCTGCAGGTGCTATCCCCCAAACAAAAGCAGAGTACTCACTCTTCTAAGGTTTGCTTGCTTCCTTAGTAATTAACATGATCAGGCTTCACTCTCCTGCTAATACGTCTCCCATTTCATCCCATGCTTCTGTAATCCAGTCTCTATATAGTGATGCATCACTCGCTTTTTTGAGAAAACATTTGGATGTGTTTATTTTCTGTATTCTTATGCCCTGCATTTGCTGATCTTGGTTAAACCAAGCGCATCTATCACGGTACACAAACGATCTTCAGGATTTCATCCTAGCCTACTTGCTTACCACACCTTTACTCTTATGTCCTGGGCACTGACAAACAATCAAGTAAGAAAACACTGGTGTAGTCACTGCAGGGACGAATCAGTACACTTGGGAGGTACTTCATGAAGAGATTTATAAAGAATAATTCAAGAGTTTAAAGACAGGCGAACTGTGTGTATGGCTCTGTTTGTATGTATGAAATGGAGAGACAGAGACACACACAGAGAGACGGAGAAAAACAGAGACAAGAGAGACACACAGAAATACACATGCACACAAGCAGTCACATATGTACCCACTCACCACTGAGAGAGAGAAAGAGACAGAGAGAGGCAGAGAGAAACAATAGACAATATAAGCCTTTCAGTCTGCAGAATTTCTTTCCTCCAAATGCCAATTGTGGAATGCTGTGGTTTCAATGTATCTAAATTGTTAAAAAGTCAAAGTGTTACCAATGTAATGGTATTATAAGATGTGGTACTTCACTAGTACTTCATGAAGGATTCTCCTGTATGAAAGAGATAAAGACTATCATCACAAAGGTCTCTCCCTATACGGCATTGGGCTTGCTGCTACTGCTGCTTCCGGCCGTGTGAGGACACAACTTCCCTCTACTCAGGCAACGCTGCATGATGCTATCCTCATAGAAGAAGAGCGTGTTCCTAAGAAAGCAACCACATTGTTGGCACCACAGCCTTGGACTTTGCGGCACAAGGAGTCAGAGACCTAAGTCACATCCCTCACAAGATGTGTAGTCAGTGGAATCACGTGGCAAAAGGGACTGTGGCAAAAATAAAATAAAAAGAGGCCCTGGTGATGAGATGGACGTCATGGCTACCAATTAGAACTAGCAATCTCACACTGTGACCTTCTTCTTTCTGAGAGGTCCTTCATTTGTGTAATAGATATATCACTCCTTAGGGAGTGACAGACTGTCAGGATATTGATATTCAGAGTAGGACAAATAATTTAATGCTAACTCATTATCATAAACACATAAAATATTCAAATAATCTGATAATTATATACATTATGCATAATGATAGTATAACATAACGTTTTATATAGCTTATATGTTATATATTATATAACATACATTTATATGATATGTACTATTATATGTATATATATTGCCATATCCTGGGTCAGAGAAAAAATTTCATAGAGTTTAGGACTTGCTAATCTGTGTTATACAGAACAAAAAATTTAAAACATATGACATGATTCACAGGTTAGTTAAAGAACATGGCTTTTTGTAAAGGTAATAATAGAGATGTTCACGCTCACTACTATTCCAGACGTGGTTTAAAGAAAACATTGTGGTTACATGGAAGCCTCTGTGAGTTAGTTATCAGTGGCATGTGATCAGTTGATATTCTTCAGACTTGAAAGTACCTTTCAGTACATCCTTAAAACGTACAACAATGGGAAGAGATTTGCTGAAATAAAAATGGCTCTGGGCCAAACTGCTCAAGGCCCTGTATGCGTGTGAGAGGATGCAGACAGTACAGGTTCGTCAGATTGGAAGAAATATCAGTGCTCATGATGCTAAGGCTCACCTTTTGGTGCACCTACGCTGAATCTTGATTACTCCGACAGTCATTATTAGCTTCTGATATTCTGAATGTATCTAATTTTTCACTCAAATATATTGCAGGTTGCTTAACTGTAGGATGTAAGGGATTTTAAGAACTGTCTGGGATCTGTGTATATCTCAAGGGTTATTTTATTCCAAACAAAAGTTCCCAGTTTGTTTGTCGTTTGATGGTACGCAAAATGATCTCTGTGTCAACATTAAGTCTGAGGAGTCCATGCCTCTCAGTGCACATTGCATGTGTGTGCTCAGTTTAGTCTGTCATTTCATTAGCAAATGGAGGATGAGAAGACAATACGGTAATCACAGCCACTTCACGAAGATGCTCACGTGAACAGCTATTTTCTCCCAATTTAATATAACAATTTGATAAGGAAGTAGCTAGTATAATGAGTACTGAGGTGATTATGAAATAGTCCAAAACTTCTGTAGAAGAAACAAACAAGCAAAGACACCGTTGCCTGGGAAACATCCTGAGTTTTGTCTACCAGGGATACCGTGACCCTGAGCTGCTCTTATTCGATAGGGTTTGTCCATTTTCTTGTGCTATAGGACTCCACTGTTAGGAAAGTCAAATCGTTTTTATTTCATTCCTTTCTATTATTCCTCTTTCTTTCCTTAACTACTGTCATGGTTTTCTGCATGACTCTCTAGCTCCCTGGCCAGTGATCAGCCACGGTATCACTCTAGGGTGTGACTGTGTGTGCTGGAGCCAGCGGTAAGCCATGGAAGAGCTCTTGAACATGACTGGTGTGTTGGATATTTTCATAGCTGTGGTGCCATTGTGTTCAGAGCTCATCATTTTCCTTCTCCTTATTTAAGGAATGGTTTCCTTCACATAGCTTACAGATTACATTTACAAGGTCTGAGAACAAAGTTCAAAATAAGAAAACAAACCCACAAAATGTAGAGAAGATTCCAGAAAAGGTTGACCCACTTGTGACAAAAGATGTTCAACATCATTAGTCATCAGGGAAATGCAAATCAAAACAACCCTGAGATTCCACCTCACACCAGTCAGAATGGCTAAGATTAAAAACTCAAGAGACAACAATTGCTGGCAAGGATGTGGAGAAAGAGGAACACTCCTCCACTGTTGGTGGGATTGCAAAATGGTAAAACCGCTCTGGAAATCAGTTTGGCGGTTCCTCAGAAAATTGGGCACACCACTTCCAGAGGACCCTGGCATACCACTCCTGGGCATATACCCAGAGGATTCCCCTGCATACAATAAAGACACATGCTCCACTATGTTTATAGCAGCCTTGTTTATAATAGCCAGAAATTGGAAGAAGCCCAAATATCCCTCAAAGGAGGAATGGATACAGAAAATGTGGTATATTTATACAATGGAATACTACTCAGCAATTAAAAATAATGAATTCATGCAATTTGTAGGTAAATGGTTAGACCTGGAAAATATCATCCTGAGTGAGTTAACCCAATCACAAAAGAATACACATGAAATGCAATCACTGATAAGTGGATATTAATGAGCCCAGAAGCCCTAAATACTCAAGGCACAATTAGCAAGTCAAATGATTCCCAAGAAGAAGAAAGGAGAGGACCCTGGACCTGTAAAGATTGGATCCAGTTTTGTAGACTCAGAACAGAGAAACCGTGGGGGGAGGGGGAATGATTGGGGAATAGTTGGGGGGGGAGAGGAATTATGGGATGTATGGTGGGGGGGGACTGGGAAAGGGGAAAGCCTTTGGAATGTAAACAAAGAATATAGAAAATAAAAATTAAAAAAAATGTCTATCATGAGCCAAGAAGACATTCAGAGCCAGAACCAGGACAATGGGGCTTTAAAGATTGCAAGATGTAGAGAATCATCCCCTAATATTTTTAAACTTTATTTCCCCTCTCCAAGAGATATGTTGCTTCAATTGTTTCTCCCATTCTGTATCATGCACTGGGCCCTCCTATTCTAATCCACACACTTATCCCTCATATCTGGATAATCACAAAAAAACTGAGAGACAATTCCCCAGTCTCTCGTTTTATGCCACTGTCAGATTTGTCAAACATAATCATAATCTCAATTGTCAAACCACTGGCTTTGCTATAAAGCACTTGCTTGCCTCTCCATGTTAAAGTCCTCATGTTAGTTATGGCTCCTAGTTGGTACCCACAAAGCCCTATCCTCAGATAGTCAGAATTATTTTCCACCCCCCTTAACTGATTCAAGGTTTTCCAGATGCAACGAGGCTTAAATTTCAATCAATACATCGAGCATAAGTGGTTTGGCAATGCAGAAGCAAGGTTATTCTTAACTACACATCATTCACAAGGCCTGCTGCATTTAGGCACCAACTCTGTCTCTATGGTGGTCATTGGCACACGTAGAGGGGTCAACTAGTTGTCATCCACTCCAGAACAGAAAGCTCATTGATTTGACAACAGCTTCAGTTTGCAAAGAATTTCACATACGGCTTTAACACAGCCTTGAGAATTTCTCTTCACATATATTCATGAATTGCAGGACTCCTCTATTGGCATGGTACAGAAATAACAGAGGTTGGAAATAGGAAAGAAGTTTTAGCAACAGCATCCAAAAATAGATAAAATGAACTCAAAAATAACCATGGCCTTGGAAATATACTTCTGTATCTGGAAGAGAAGCCAAAGAGCATACATTTTAGTGGTATGGTGGTTTGAGCAGAGTCACGGCTGGAAAACTTCATGTTTTCAGAAAGGGAGTTGAAAAATGCCTGCTTGCCTCAGCTGTGTTATAGAGATGGAAGTTTCCATGCATTTCTGTTTGCTCAGTAGCTCCTGAAGTAGAGAGCAGTTTGGATGGAAATTAAGAAACAACAGCCAATAAATTATCAGAGAGGCTCTGGCCCTGTCAAGTAGAAGCAAGTACTTAGTTCCACTTGTTCTGTGAGCTGGACCTCCAGGAAAGGACTACTAATAATGCTTCTCAGACTCAGAACAACTATGATTCCCAAAGCTTGAATAAAAACCATTATAGGCATCACTCCATCCTCACCACCAAGGCCTCTAACCGCCTCTCTCTGCTTGAGTCCATTAAGGAAACAAGATTCATTTTGCCAGCATTGCATTAAGTGTTCAACATTTCTATGGGCACAGGGACATTATAGTGAGGACCAGATAGGAAATATCTTCTTACTGGCTATAATGGACAGTTGAAAACTGAAATGTCTAAAGCTAATTTTCACACTGAGTTGCAGTTTCTCTCTTGCACTCTTTCTGAGTATTCCAAATGCTGGGGGAGTAAGAAGGCAGAAACTGTGAACTATGGCTGGCAAGTGGATAGGATACTACAGGGTTGCTCAGTTTTAAAGAGAAGCAGGATAACTTTAGGAAGAGAAACAGGAGGTAGTATAAACACAAATACTTGACTCTGCTCTACAGTTTGAGAGAGAAGGGCCTAGAGCACACCAAAGTGCATGATAGCAGATGTGTGTAGAAGAAGACGAGCATTCGGAGTACAAGTGTAGAAGCTGCAATGTTGGAGAATAATAATGGTAAGTGTAAATGTGTGGGCACTTATTGTATTGCTCTGCACACTTATTTCAAATAAAAAAGGTCTGAAAACCAAGATTTGATTAAAATTATCACAGATACTTCGATTCAAATTGTCCAAAGATCTAAAGACACATCTCAGAGAAGAAGGCATACAAGTGACCAATAAGTCTTTGAGAAAATGCTCTACATCACTGACTACCAGAGAAATACTAAGGAAAGCCACTGTTCATCTTTTAAAGTGACTATTAGTGAGCGTATCATTACCATGACAAAATGAACAACCTTAGAGGAGAAAATACTTATTTTGGCTCGCATTGCTTGGGCGTGAGACACAGTGAAATAGCACAGCAGCAGCCATTTCTGTTGGAAATGGCAGCCAACTTCATGGGATGCAGAAAATGAACAGGGCGATAGACCAGCAGAGACTAAGGATACGATACTGTCCTGAAGTGCAGGCTCCACAAGCCCAGCCATATCATCTATGTTCTACCCATGGATTCCAACACCATAATAACCTATGTACCCACTAATGGGTTAATCCACCGATGAACTCAAGGCACTGATTATCCAATCAGTTTGTCAAAGTCTCTACTCTGAACATTGCTACACCAAGCACCAAGATGTTAATATCTAAACTTTTGATAAATAATTCCGAATGTAATCATAATAATGGATAATGTACAAACATTGAAAGGTAACAAATGTTACAACATGGATAAGAGAAACCATCCTACATTCTATCACAAAGTTAATTGGTACAGTGATGTTTTAAACAATAAATGTTTCTCAAAAAGTAAAAGTAAAATTAACACGTGATAGCCTAGTAATCCACTTGTGCATTGACTCAAAGAAAAGGAAATGAGTATGCCAAGGAGACATCAATGTATCCATGTTCATTACAGTGCTGTCAACCTAAGTATCAATGGATGGTCATGTGAAGAACATGTTATGTACAGGAAGTTTCATGCCTATTCAACATTAAAAATCAATGAAGTAGAAATATCAAACACCAAAACATTTAACATTAAATGTTAAATCAAGACAAGTCAAATAAGCTCACACAAACAGAATATAGACAGACTGAATAGATTCTACTCTAAGGTGCAAAAACTATTCTCAAATAGTTTTTAATAGCTTATTATATATTATGGAAAGCACTAGAAGACAATGTTGAAGTTTTTCAGTTTAAAACAGAGCACTTCAGGAGCAGAAAATACAAAGTAATAGGATATGATCACTAAACACTACATATAAAATTGTTGAAGTGTACTTCAAAAATATACATAATTATTGCGTCAATTAAAATTGCTTTTAAAAGATTGGACTTCATAGGAATAGGGAGTAGTTTGGTAGTAATCAGAGACTGAGGAAATGTTGGTCAAAGAATTCACATTTGAAGATTGGTAGGAGAACTATACCTAAGAGATATTCTGTATATATTAGGCCTATAATTAAAATTCACATACTATATAAGTAACAATTGTTAAGTGTAGATTTTAATTTGTAAAACTAATAAGTACACAGAAATAGCCATAGTTAGCATTCTTTGTCATGCTGTATTGGATACATATCTCAAATGTAATATTAAATATAGTTTTTAGTCATTAAATAAAATTAGACCCACTTTCAAAAAAAGTTATAATACTAAAAGTAAAAAGTCACACTGAACATAAATTTAACAAAGGGACCCTAACAGGCTCTTTGATGTGTTACCCATAGATTACTGAACTTTTTCCTGCTATTATATAGCTGAGGCACAAACCTGAGAAGATCATAGAATCTGATTCTAAGTATTTATCCTATAATGTCAATCATAACTGACCAGTGTTCTTAGGCTCTCTTATAGGCTTTCACAACAGCAAGAACTGAAAATGAAGGACCATAGTCTTCCCGCCCCCCCCCAGAGAAATAAAGCTTTTATTTTCCATTTTTATTAGATATTTTCTTTATTTACATTTCAAAAAGTTATCCCAACCCCCCTCCCCCTGCTCACCAATCCACCCACTCCCGCTTTCCTGTCCTGGCATTCCCCTACCCTGGGCCAATGAATCTTCATATTGTTGTTCCTCCTATGGAGCTCCAAATCCCTTCAGCTCCTTGGGTCCTTTCTCTAACTCCTCCATTGGGGACCCTGTGCTCAGTCCAATGGTTGGCTGAGAGCACTCACCTCTGTATTTGTCATGCACTGGCAGAATCTCTCAGGAGACAGCTAAATCAGGCTCCTGTCAGCAAGCACTTGTTGGGTGTGGTTCGGTGACTCTATATGGGATAGATCCACAGGAGTGGCAATTGCTACATTGCCTTTCCTTCAGTCTCTGCTCCACACTTTGTCTCTGTATCTCCTCCCATGGGTATTTTGTTTCCCTTTCTAAGAAGGACAAAGTATCCACACTTTGGACTTCCTTCTTGTGCTTCATGTGGTCTATGAATTGTATCTTGGGTATTCCAATCTTTTGAGCTAATATCCACAGTGAGTGCATACTATGTGTGTTCTTTTGTGTTTGGGTTACCTCACTCAGGATGATATTTCTAGTTCCATCCATTTACCTAAGATTAGTCTTTTAATACTCAAATTCTAAGGATAGAATCACTGAATGCTAAAAGGGCACAAAACCTTGATCTTGGCTCTGTTTGTTGCCTTCCCTGAACTTGGAAGCGTTAATCTTTTTAAAACTATGTTTCATCTACACAATAAGAATAATTTCTTAGTGTATGCAAACGTACACACACACGCGTGCGCGCGCGCGAAAGCCTTCTTCTATTTAAGAACAAAGTGTGATCATGCATTTCCTTTAATCTCTAACAATCTTGGAAACTGTGATTTCTACATTGATGCTGAACACCATTATTTCAAACAATATAGGTCATCAAATAGTAAACTATTAGTCTATTAGTGATGTCAAGGTCAAACAGTTGTAAAAATGTGTTATTTTCAGTGAGACCATTAATGTCATTGTGATACACATTAGTCATGAAGCAAAGTGACAGAAGATAATGTTGATGATAAAACAGAGTACAGGCTAAAGATAAAATCTCGGATTATTAAACGACCCTTAAGATTTGTTTCAAATATCCCCAATGCCACAACTTTAATAGAAGTAGTCTGAAGTAATAGTGGAAGTGACATCCTAAAGTTTTATTATATGTGTGTTTGTTAAATCACAAAGCCATTAAGGTTAATTTAATGAAATTTCATATAGCTCTAGTGCCAGCTGTTTAATAATGAAGAATGCTGTGGAGAAGTTTAGAGAGAGCTGCAGGGGTTGTTTTATTTGCTGCATTTTCAACAACACAACCAAGCCAGGGGTCATTTGACGATGTGGTGGTTTGGAAGAATAAATCCACAATGATGGCTGAGCTAATTGTTTATAATAGCTGATGGAGTCTCATAACATGCTATACAATTGACTCTGGGAAGCCTAGAGCGATGGTCCCTGGAGAATGAAGTTTTGCTGTTTTTGTCGTTGCTGCTGCTCTCCTTCCTTTGTTATATGCTTATTCCTATTTTAAAATAAAATTTCTCAATCATACCTCAGTTTCACAGAGATACTGTAAAGAAAGGGACACTGCTGGGGCATTTTGTAGTTTCTGTCATCTTGACATCACACTTGTGAGCCTTCCTAGTCTCAGATCTTATTATGCCAATTGATTGATCTTGCCCTATTCTCTTCTAACTTTTCATGTTGGCAGTCTTCTAGATGTAGTCTATCCGTAAACTAATTACTTAGATTAATAAGGAAAAGCAAATGGTCCCAGTCATCCATGACGAACTCGAGACTAACGTCTCTAAGTTGCAGATAGTCGTGTTGGGGGAGCTCTGAAGAGAAGCCATGCTGTTTTGTCTGCAGAGTGGAGGCTGGTACCCTGCACTAGAAGAAACAACATTGTCTCCATACTAAACACTAAGAAACGCAAGCCACACTGGGCCACAGGGAAAACTGGGGAAGTAAGTTGTCCTAAACTTGGACTCAGGACACTGTCTTCCTTGTTTGTAAAAAAAAAAAAAAAAAAAAAAAGACAAAGAGTGGTTTCCACAGAAAAGGGACTGAGTGGCCACTGGAGCAAAGCAGACCAGACTGCATTCACATAACTCATCTGGTGCTGGGTGCCGGGAAAAAGATCTCTTTGAAGCAATCCCAGACCCTGGACTCTGATGTTTCATGTTGAGTACGAGTGAAACATGAGACATTCCAACCTTTTGCATAATCATTTCATTGTAAACTCGGAGAAAGGCTGTACTCTGCTGGCACTTGGATATGCTGTAGACTGCTATAATTTTTCACTAACAAATGCTGACTAAAACCCAGTGACTCTAGAACAAGGTATTCCGTTCCTTCACCATGGTAGGCACATCATTGTACAGAGGTTCTAAAGACAACAGACTTACTTCTTTTCTGGAAAATTATACAAAACTAGGCATTAAAAGTGGATCAAATGAATGAGGAAGAGAAAAATATAAAAGTGTATTATATTTGGAAAGTAAATACCAATTTTAAATACAAAAAATAAAGTTATGAAAGGCTAGTTCTAAAATTTCTAAAATAATCATGGATACTGGCAAATATTTAAGCAAAAGTTAATTAACTAAAGATAGAAATGTTTAGTTCAATTAATTTTCAGAAAGCCAAATATGATTTGTTCTCTGTAGATGGCTATAGATATTAGATAAAGGTAGACACAGCCATAATATCAAGATTATCAACTCAAATATGTCTGGTCAACTCAGAGACTCTGATCACCACTGCTGAATTGGCCTCTGTAGTATAGATTTTGCACTGTAGATTCAACCATTCATTGACAAGTCATTTTCTTAGAATACTGCATATCCAGTATTCTAATTTCATTATTTTTGCTATGATAAAATTATATCCAGAGTAAAAGGCAAAAAGAAATTGATATAGTATTGCTGCTTTCTGTCTTACATACACTCAGCTAGCGTTCTCTATTCTTTTTTTAAAATTTTTTTATTGGCTATATTCTATATTTATATTTCATTTCCCTTTTTTATTGGCTATATTCTATATTTACATTTCATTTCCCTTTTCCTGGTTCCCTGCCCCCCAAAGGTCTCACATGCCCTTTTCCCACCCCCTGTTCCCCCATCCACTCCTTCCCACTTCCATGTTCTGGTATTCTCCTACACTGATGCTTTGAGCATTTCCAGAACCGGGGTCCACTCCTTCCTTCTTGTCAGACATCATTTGGTATGTGGATTGTGTCTTTGGTGTCCCAAGATTCTAGGCTAATATCCACTTATCAGTGAGTGCATACTATGGGTATTCTTTTGAGACTGAGTTACCTCACTTAGTATGATGTTCTCCAGCTCCATCCATTTCTCTAAGAATTTCATAAATTCATTGTTTCTAATGGCTGAATTGTGTATATATACCACATTTTTTTGTATCCATTCCTCCATTGAGGGACATCTGGGTTCTTTCCAGCTTCTGGCTATTATAAATAAGACTGCTATGAAAATAGTGGAACATGTATCCTTATTGCATGCTGGAGAATCTTCTGGGTATATGCCCAGGAGTGGTATGGCTGGGTCCTCCAGAAGTATCATGTCCAGTTTTCTGAGGAACCGCCAGACTGATTTCCAGAGTGGTTGTACCAGCTTGCAGTCCCACCAGCAGTGGAGGAGTGTTCCTCTTTCTCCACATCCTCGCCAACACCTGCTGTTTCCTGAGTTTTTAATCTTAGCCATTCTGACTGATGTGAGGTGAAATCTCAGGGTTGTTTTGATTTGCATTTCTCTAATGACTAATGATGTTAAACATTTTTTAAAGTGTTTCTCAGCCATCTGAATTTCTTCAGGTGAAAAGTCTTTGTTTAGCTCTGTACCCCATTTTTTGATAGGGTTATTTGGTTTTCTGGAGTCTAACTTCTTGAGTTCTGCTTTCTCTATTCTTACACAGTTATGAGCCTGTGACCCAGAGGATGGTCGCACCTATAGTGGGGCTGTGTCTTCCTCCATCAATTAAGAGTTAAGAAAATTCCTCACACAATGTTCACAGGTCAGTCTGATTTAGATAATAACATAAAGATTCTCATAGCATATGACTCTAGGTTATGTAGCAAAAATTAGTAAACCCATGTAGGATTGAAAAACAAAGAAGATTGAAGTTGTTAAGATAAAGGGAAAATAATTTGTCCTGAGATAGAAGGTTGAAGAAAAGATAGACACAAAACTAGTGGAACTGATCCCCTGAAATATTCCCCATGTAGAAGGGGGTCTGAGAACAAGCACAATGGTCTTGCTAATGACCTTCACACCATTGCTTAACGGCACATTTCATTTCATACTTCCTTTCTTGGTCCTCTTCTCAACCTGCAAGTTCATAGACACTATTTGCCGAACGACTTAAGGCAATAATTTGCATGCATTCGAGTTAGACTGTAACATAAAGCAAACTGCTACAGAACCCGTCCTATGGTTAATGTTCATTGAGTTCCCAAAGTAACAACAAATTGCATCTGCACTTTTTTTTGTGTGTGTGCTTTAACAGAGATGTTTAAGTCAGGGGGGAAGCATCTGTCAAAGGAGAGCAACATTCTATTGAGGAAAAATATTGACATTCACGAAACAGAATAAAGTTCTTCATGGCCCTCTGTCTTTAGCATCCTTCCAGCAGCACTAGGAAGCACAGAGGTTAACAGATGCAGTGGGGAAAGCAGGTTGTAGTCACATTGACAGCTAGGAAATGAAATGACACTGAGTATTCGATGATTGCCCTCAATTAGCCTATGCAAAGCAAGAATTAATTACCAGCATTGAAGAAGGTTCACCTCTGACTCTTCTTTCAAGATCTCACTTACATGGAGTGCTCCTCTGGCGTTGGAAATGAAGGTGCAGTGGACTCGATAACTTGCATTTTCCTTAATACATTTTAGTGAGAAGTGTGTGTGAAAATATAATAAAGGGACACTAGGTAGGCTAACATATAGGAGTCAGTGACAGAGGTGCATGCAAATGGGGGGACAGATATGCAATATGTCAGGGACAGAGGTGCATGCAAATGCAGAGGAAGATACACAATATATCAAGATTCATACAAATGCAGGAAAGACTGGATCTACTGCTCCACAATGAAAGGAAATTAGTAGGAGCGGTTGCACATGTTAACTTTGTAATTCTCAGGGCAGCAATTAAATGTCTTAAAGTAAACCTATAAAATCTTTTTATTACTATACCAGGATATAAATTATAATAAAAATAATGTCTGTGTAGGTAGAGATTGTATTTTTTGGCATATTCTCTTAACAAAAGCTGTATATCTTTTCCTCAAGCCAGTAGTAAAATTAAATCAAATGAATCTCCAAAGCCATTCACTTAATGAAATAATTTGGATACGCAAACAATGAAACTATCAATGACAAAAAGGTAGTAGCAGCATCAGAACACACAGGGCATGGGCTTTACTCTGCTGGGAGGAACTCCTTGGGCAAAGGGAGGCCTCAGCTAGTGTTGCTGTTACACATATGGTGGGAGCCAGGGCACAAAAGGGAGCCGAGGAGGGTAGGGGACACAATACCAACAGTGGAGAAAGTACAAAAATCAGAAGACGCGACTGAGAGAAGAAATCAGTATATTCTTAAGCACCAAACTCTTAAGCTTCTATAACGAAATGTTATTTCTTTATGACACCATCATTTCCAAGCTGAAAGCTAAAATCAGAAAATGCAGAGAACTGAGCTGGAGTCTGAAGGCTCGGGCAGCAAGGTGATGAGAACTGAAGTCATCCAGTGTGGGCTCAAGTCCCACACAGCTGTATAAGGCACACATCGGAGCATGAGGAAGGCAGTCAGCACTTCGCTTTATAGGCAAGTGTGTCTCTCCATAATATTGTCACCACTGTGCCCTGGAATACTCATAAATGTTTCAGAAAGGACTAGGCCAAATTTCCACAGGCAATTGGTATGTAGAGAGGCCTGTCACTAAGTCATGAGAGAAGGGTGGCATGATTGGATAGAAACAGTTAGATCTCACGCAGTTGTTTTTTTCCTATGTAAAGTAGCACATGCAAAACCATCCCTATTGGCCTTGTAGTTACTGACCCTAGGGTCGTTTCCATGCTTCCTTTTGTAAGGATCATGTTGGCCTTTTAAAGATGAACACAAATGGCTAACCAACCTCAACGCTAAGTAGAGAAATGTACACCTGGATCAAAATAGTATTAGTTCATTGCACCAATATGCTATCAGGGCTCAACGAAAGATGCTACTGGCATTGTTTGCAGACAGCTTAGTGATACTGTAGAAGAGTTTCAGTGTTAAGTCAGGTATGGTACTGTCTTAGTTTCTTGTTGCTGTGGAAAAATACTCTTGGGAAAAAGTGATTTAAAGGAGACAACATTTATTCTGCACATCATGGCTGAGAAGTCAGTACAGCAGGCACACTGTGTAGTGTTTATGTTGTATCCATAGTCAATGTACAGCACTGATGGCTTCCTAGGATTCAAGGAGTTTGTTCCTTTAACAAAGCCAGTGATCCCAGCCTTGGGACTTGGCCATGCCAAGAGTCAAGATGGTTCTTTCCATATCACTTAAGGCAATGAAGATAATCCCCACCCCACCCCCACCCCCGCCCCGCCTGCCACAGGCATTCCCAGAGGCCTGTCTCCTAGGCGATTCCATATTTATTGAGGTTGACTATGATTGCTTATCATCACAGATACTTTGTCTCAAAATGACTGGGGAAGCTACTTAGTTTCTCCAAGCTTCATTTCTTTAGTTGTTCAAAACCCTGATATTAATACCTTAACAATATGGCTTTAAAGGTTCCACGCTATCTTGTATAGAGAGGGTTGACCAGCTATACTCTTTCATTATCATTATTACCAAGGTTAACCCTCTAACCCCGAAAAACAACTCTGAGAGATTACCCAGACAGAATTGTGTCAGTCACTCTTGGTGGGTCAACATGAGAAAATGTTTGCATATTTTCGCCTTCAGAAAAAAGGAAAAAAAGAAAAAGAAGCAAGATTTTCTAATGCAGATGAAACAAATTTTCCTAGGATGGTCTCCTGGTCCTGGTTACAGTTCTCCACACTATGCCGACCAGCTTCTTGTACTTGTAGTGTGGTGTGGTGTGGTGTGGTGTGGTGTGGTGTGTGGTGAACAATGACTCACACTGTAGAGTCAGTCATTGGGACTTTCCTGACAGCCATAAATCCCCAAGTAACTTTAAAATTCCATGGAATCTGGTTTGTTTAAATGATGTTTGCCAACTTTTGCCTTGAGTGTGAAGTGTGAGCCACTTAGGTTTAGCAGAAAGACACTGGGCCAACAGTTCTTGAACACAGCAATCATTTTTTTTTCAGGCTGTCCCGAAGTAAACAGAAATCACAATTTGAACATGTCATCAACCCTGAGATTTCAAAGGTGTTAAATATTTAACTCTCACTAACAGACTGCGAAGTCTGCTTGCTTGGCCAAATACAAGCACATTCCATCTCTGATCCCCTGCTAGATTATTGTTCTTGGAACTTGACTTTTTAAAAATCTCCCGAAGCCCTGTTAGACAGAGGCATTTTTTTTCCTAAGAAAATTTGGTTGAGCTTAGAGTGATGTAGAGTCTAAATTTGGGGCATTAACCTGTTCAGACCTCAGCTTCCTTGTCCATAAAAAATCTCCTATGTGGTTTGAGGAGATAGAAATGAAATGGCTTGCTCCCTGACCACGGGAAGCAACACACACAGCATCAGGACATCACAGTCGCTGACCCTCCTATACATGCTTATCAAGTGTTATTTATATTTCCTCCTGTTTATACTCTACAGCTGCTCTAGCCCCACCCCTGAAACACACTCATCTCTTTGTGTCTCAACTCAGAGGATCTCAGCTTTTGGTCCTCTCACTAGGTGTTTGTTTAAAATTGCCATTCCTGTCTCCTTACTTTCCCCTATCCATTTTAACTTGACTGTTATTTACAACATCTTTGTGTATTTTACCTGTCAGTCTCCCCAGACAAGCTTCTTTAAAAAAGGACTTTATTTATTTTATCTTTTGTATGTATCATGAATTTCTAAAGTTCTAATGAGGCCAGGAATCACCAGGGTCTTTAATGTTTGTGGATAAAATACCTCCTGCTAAGAGAATAATGCATACACTTCAATGGTAACTTATTTACCACTTAAATAAATATCACAGCACTGTATTATCAGAGAGAGCTCTGAAGAAGTTAATCTGCCATGCAGGTGCTCTACACGACTTTTACTAATTACAACATTCGGTGTGCCTGAGATTTTACGGGAAGTCATACACTAAGGGGAGATTGGATAGATGTGAATATGTATGTATACATCTTAAGTAATTAAGTAATATCTTCTCCAATGACTCCACGACTCTTAAAATGGTTACAAGAAGTGAGCTCATACTCTCATTTATCTGTGACATATCCATTTATCCATATACACACAGAAAGGCTTAATAGAAATCTTGTTCATCTTCAATAAATGGTCTAGTTCTACCTTCCTGACCACCAGTTATGTAAGCTAAAAATGATAGCTTCAAGAACTGGGCATATACCCAGAGGATTACCCTGCATACAATAAAGACACATGCTCCACTATATTTATAGCAGCCTTGTTTATAATAGCCAGAAATTGGAAGGAGCCCAGATATCCCTCAAAAGAGGAATGGATACAGAAAATGTGGTATATTTATACAATGGAGTACTACTCAGCAATTAAAAATAATGAATTCATGCAATTTGTAGGTAAATGGTTAGATCTGGAAACTATCATCCTAAGTGAGCTAACCCAATCACAAAAGAATACACATGAAATGCAATCACTGATAAGTGGATATTAATGAGCCCAGAAGCCCTAAATACTCAAGGCACAATTAGTAAGTCAAATGACTCCCAAGAAGAAGAAAGGAGAGGACCCTGGGCCTGTAAAGATTGGATCCAGTATTGTAGACCCAGAATAGAGAAATCGTGGTGGGGGGATGATTGGGGAATAGCTGGGGGGGGGGGAGAGAGGAATTATGGGACATATGATGGGGGGGAACTGGGAAAGGGGAAAGCCTTTGGAATGTAAACATAGAATATAGAAAAGGAAAAAAAATAAAAGAAAAAGAGAAGAGTCAAACTGGATCAAGTTTGGATGGAAGTAGACCAAAACTGCATGTCTTGAAAAGTCTTCATGTGCTGGAGATGGTGTCTGTAGCAGTTGGCTTTATTTTTGACCACATGTAGCGATGATTCCATGGGCTGCGTGGTTCTGACAGACTACAAGGTATGTTAGTGAAGACAGCTCCCCTGACTGCCTGCTTGGAGGGAGCCTGGCGCTGAGTTGCCTATGGCTTGGCAGAGAGAGGTCTGCTGTCTTTTAGAGACCACTTCAGCCTTCCACGTGAGAAGGCTCCTCCGACTGATGCTGCCCTGCCGGCGAGCCGACCTGGTCTATTCCACATTTCTATGATGACTCCCGTGCCAGGATGGCGGGGGCAGTTTTGGGAGCACGGTGCTGAGCAGCACAGCAGGCAGGTCAGGGGTTCTTGGCTATGGAATCACAGAAAGTATTCTGCAAGGGGGTTGACAAGTCACAGGGCATAAGCTGAGCGAATGCAAGACCTGCGAGAAAAGCACAGGAGAGAAGGCTGTTTCAACTTGTGATTAGCTAAAGAATTTGGCAAAGAGATTTGACAAGAATCCCTGTAGTCACAGGTCAGCACATGAGTCAGAATCGAGGCAAGGGAATCAGGCTGTTTCGGTCTGACTTGGGAAATTCTTGGAAGTGCATAATATGAAGTTTTAAAAACAAACTCTAACTGAGCTAAATAATGAAGTATTTTATTATCTTGAAATTATTCCCATTCTCTTATTGCCTAGTTATGTTTCTGATAAAATTTTCACAACATTGCTCTCTTTGTGATTATAAAGAACGTCTGTCCTAACCTGCTGTATAGTAGGAGAGAGAATATACACAAACGCGTGTGCGCACGTACACACACACACACACACACACACACACACACACGGCCTTATCACATTTTCAGTGAAGAGAAAAAACTCTGAGAAGAAGGGATTTTGATGTTGGACAGGATTCCCAAATTTTTCTGGAGGCTGTGGCAACAATACCCTGTATCACACAAGACACAAGCCGGAGTGGAGTCCTTCAGATACGGGTTACATGATCATTCAAAATGGCTGTGATTAAACACCTGCCCTTTGGCCTCCCAGCAGACAAGGAGTTCTATGTAAGGAAGAGCACAAGGCTATCCTTGGGTCAAAGCATGGAGTTTCTATAACTAATCTTCCACACCACATATAATAGGAGGGCATCCTCTTAGCTCGGCCTGTGAGGTTATGCTTGCTTCACTGGCAGGGTTAGAGCTGTCCTAACTAGACACAGGTTCACTCCCTCATTCATTCACACTGCAGCCTGCTATCTACTTCTCAGCACTACCTCCTCACAGCCTCCAAGATGGCCGACCATACGTGCCATTTACCATCCTTCATTTCCACCCCAGTAAACTCGACATTCTGCACCAGCACCACTTTCACAGAAGGCAAGATAGGCTAAGCTAGCGGCGCAGGGCTTTAGCTACTGAAGACCTGGAAGCCATTCAGCTGGAGAATGACTGACACATCCCTGGAGAGCGCAGGCTGATGTGGCTTTTTTCTCACAGATAACATTAAATGTAACCATGCTGATATATTTGTGAAGAAGAACAGAAAATAGGAAGACACCAGCCATCTCACCATTACCTAATGTTAGTTGAAGTCATGACTGCACCTTCAGGGACTTAACTAATGCTTGCTTCATTATTATTATTATTATTATTATTATTATTAATTTTTTACACTACGTATTTTATTCCCCTCCACTCCCTGTCCATCCTCTGACTGTTCACATGCTGTACCTCCTCCCCACCCCCTTTTCTATGTATTTGTCCCCACCCCCCACCCCACCTGACCTCTCAACTTCCCGGGGCCTCCATTCTCGTGAGGGTTAGGAGCATCATCTCTGAATGAACACAGACCTGGGTGTTGGGGCTTCATATCTGCTGGTGTACGCTGCCTGGTTGGTGGTCCAGGGTGTGAGAGATCGCGGGGGTCCTGATTAAATGAGACTGCTGGTCCTCTACAGGGTTGCCTTCTCCTCAGCTTCTTGCAGCCTTCCCTACTCCAACCACAGGGGTCAGCTGTTTGGGTCTTAGACTGATCACTGAGTCAACTTTGCACAGCCATCAGTGACATGAAGGACACTGTGGCCACAGTGACATATTGACAACACAGTATACAAATTATTTTCTAAGCTCTTTAAAAGGAATAATGATTTTCGAGAAACTATAGCAGGAAGAGCTGTGGCATTGGCCTCTGGGATCAAGTCACACTCCCGAGTCTACATCCTTATCACACAGAACAAGGTACAAAAACTGTATGATCTTTTGTCATTCAACCTAATCCAATTTTGCTTCTTCCCACACTAAAAATTCACACACACACACACACACACACACACACACACACCACACATCTTTTGTATTTGGGTGATCAAATATTTTTAAGAGTTCCCTTTAAGCTATTCACATTCCTTTCTTACTAGCTGAAGATTTCACAAGAATAGCTTTTAAACTTGTTTATTTCATTCCCCTGATGAATGATGAATGTAAAAAGAAAGATGAATTGTTACAGAGCTTGTACCACTCCATGCTTCCAATCGCACCAATTCCCCTAGGCCTTAAAGGTACAAAATTAGAACGGTGTTCTTGAGAGGAAGGAGATGAGGGATGGAGTCAAACCAGCAGCGCTCTCTGCCTTGGGTCTTTTCTGGGCCACTGAGTGGCCAATAGACACACGGGACCTCATCTAGAGATTGGACCTCTGGCTCTTCTGGTCTGGGCAAGCCTTTCCCAGGGAAGGAAACATGGCACAGGGCTGAGGGTTGGGAGTCAGCCTTCCTGACTGTGTTTACAGCCGGTTCCCTGACTTCTTTTGTGACTTTGTGCTCTGTGAAATTTATTTTATAATCTAAGTAAGCGAGCATGTTGCCTTTACAGACCGTGTGTCTGCCTATGCGTCGGGGGGGAGTGCCAGTAGCCCTTCAGAACATCTCATTCTGAACACAAAACAGGCAGGAGAGCACGGTCTATGTGGGGAAGGTATGTTGCTGAGACTCTGAAGATGGCAGCATCTGGAGTGCTGTGATGTCACCCTCTCACCCTAACTTATCAAAGGGGAAAGTTTGTTTTCTGTTTTTATTTTCCAGGAACATGAATCTTCCTAAGGCTGGGAGCTGCTTAAGTCAGTGCCCCCTATGTCCAAAGCCTTATCTGATCAGTAGGTAGGAGAAAAAGTATTATTTACTTCTACGGACAATGTGGGTCTTAGTCTAACATTAATTACGAATTTTTATTAGTTGTGAACTAAGTAACGAGTTGAGTAGTGCAAGTGATTGTCAGTGAGCAGCTGCTGGCCTTAGGAACCGATCTATCGAGAAATCATGAGTTTGTTTGTACAAGAAGTCAGAATGAGGAGAGGTAGACTCCTTCTCTTACCATCGAGACAGGGAGAGAGCTCCGAGGCTCTGCAAGGGTGTGGGGCAGGCTGCTCTTCAGGCAGTTCTGAGTCAGGGAAGGGAACTCCACTGAGCACAGTGCCTCAGATGGCTTGTCTTGGAAGCAGAAAAGCACAACCTATCAGGGCACAAGGATTGTTCATCTTTAAACACCAAGTCCCAGCGGAGCAGTCCATGGGGAAACTTCATCAGCATCTCAAGATGAAAAAAAAAAATCCAGAGCATTTCAACAGATAATCAATATCTGATATTCACTGGTTATTTCCAGGAGAAATTATACCAAGTATTTTATATATTTGTCTTATTTAAACCTAAAACGGACTTTCATATGGCTTTTGCGCTTCTTCCCTGTGTGTTTGCTCATGGAAGCGGCTAAGAGCTCCCAGCCCCTGCTTATCTTCAGATGCCCCCGGCTCCCATTCCAGCAACGCAAACCAAACAAACATAAGATCAGCAACCCCTGGAGTAAAAACAAAGATAATATAAAAACACAAACAAGGCCATTTGTACATCGTATCTCTAAACGCTGGGGTGGTTAGTTTTGGCGTTTTTGAATAATGGGGACTGAAAGGCAGAAAACCTATAAGCACATTGGCCCTGGGCTTCCTTACATAAAGTGACCAACTGTCTGAATTCGCTCATGGATAGTCTGCGTTCGGCAGACCAGGTAAAACTCTCCAGTCCGTGGCACAACAGAACAGTCGGCTGTGCCCCTACATTAAAGATGTTGTAAATAAGAAATTGAAGCTCCAGAAAGTGCGGGGTAGAGTATAATAAGCCTCTTTTATTGTTACAGGTTTCCCAGGTGGAGGGTATTGTAATGAAAAATGTGACCACCAAAAGAATTCAGGTAAGGTTGACTGTCTTTCTCTGTATATTCAATCAGAAGCTGCAATTGCACGTCAACCCAGGCCTTCAACCTGAGATTTCCATCTGGTTCAGGATTTGGCAAACAACCATATATAGCTAAAGATTAAAAGCAAATAAAAGAGACAAACAAGTACAGGAGAAAAATGCTTATTGAAAGAATATGCAAGAGGTAAGGGTGCAGGCCTGAGGTGAGCAAACCAATGGGGTTGGAGGAGGAGAAGGTGAAAATCTGGCCAAAGGCTTGTGGGTACAATGCTTGGAGAACGACCATCTGCTTGGCCTCTGTGTGATTTTACCTCTGGACATCTCTCCCAGGCTTGGAGGCTCCTTTCTGGCCAATGTGGCTGTCGCTTACAGCTTGTGTCCTTACAACTTGGACCATTCCACCAGCTACTTAGTAATACTGGATAAATGTGGCTAACTTTGTTTATAGACACACACATTCCTTCTTGCAGTTAGACTGTGATAACCTTTGGCAAGAAGCTTATACACTTTGCCTTGTCTTCTCTGAGAAGAAATTTTCCTTCTGTTCTCACATGGTCTCAGAGACACAAAGACTACCATATTTAGTGGAAGACAAAAACTCAGGCTCTTAGAAAAATATTGACATAGAGAACCTTATCCCTGAGAACAAGATTATACTGAAATGGACCAACGAGAAGTCCCCGCTGAGATTTATAGGATTTAGAAGCTAGCTTTTTCTCATGTTCACATGTCACTTTAAGTTGGCCCCGAGCACTAAATCAATGCTAATTTTAGTTCACTCCATGTTGTTGGAAATTTGGGGCTTAAATTCTAATTTGGGTAAGTGGGAAAGTTATCCCACGGAGCTCCCCAACTGGGGCCTAGCAAAACAGCGCTCATTTTGGAGTGGGCGAAGAAACCATGCTCTAAGGACTACAGTTTCTCTGATTAAAGATTTAAACATCACTTTGTGTTATCTTCAAGATCAGTTCAAATTAAGTGCACATATAATTTTTATAAAGTTTTATTATTAGTCTGTAAACCACATATGCATACAACCTCTCCTCTCTTGAGAGCATCTTAATAGACACCCATGAGTATACATAACAGCTCTGCCTGTTCTTCATTCGTTCTCTTTGCTCTGTACCATAATTTTATAAAGCACGCTTGTATATTTATTTGTGAGTATCGGCGCATCTGTATATATAATATTGTACTCTCTCTCTCTCTCTCTCTCTCTCTCTCTCTCTCTCTGTGTGTGTGTGTGTGTGTGTGTGTGTGTGTGTGTGTGTACCTAGGAGGTCAGAAGTCATCAGGTGTCCTACCTCATTATTGTTTGCTTAACCTTTTGAGGCAAAGTCTCTCCTTGTACACATAAGTCACATTTTCTCCCATAGCCTGGAAGACGACAGATCTCAAGCATTCAGGCTCAAGTATTCAAGCTGGGGTTAAAGGCATAGGTCGCATGCCTGTTTTATTTATATGGATTCTGGGACCAAGCCTTTGGTCCTTAGGATTATACCTATTATCAATCAAGTGCCACTTCATGTTACGCTGTCTCCCAGTCCTCCTTACCAGTTTTATACCATCTCTTGTTCTTATATTTAAACTAGACAGATAAGGTGCTGCATTTGTTCAACTGTTCATTCACTCATGCATGCTGTATTTGCTGAGTACCCGCTATGTGTCCGAGTTTGCTTTAGGTGCGTAAAAATACCCTTATCTATTTTGTCCCGACTTAGGAAGACAGATAATCTGTTAGAAATGATTCGGCAGTGTAAGTGCTCTCGGGGTACTCGAGCGTCACTGTGGCTTTAACCATTAATGGCCAAGAAGGATTCTTCTTCCAGTGACTGCTGGGGCAGAGGCATTTAACCATTGGGTTAATCATGAAGTCAACAGAGAGAGCTAAAACGGGAAGTATCTGAAGCAGCCGGGTAGACGCTGGAGAACGGCAGTTTGCGTGGAAGCCTGCAAGGTCCTGAGTTTGTCTGTCTCCACACATCCTTCAGGTTTGTGACTTGCACAGCCTGAGTTGAATTAACTGTTGCGGTTCCACACCGACTGAAGTGTAAACAAATGCAAAATGAAAATCATCCTTTGCATATTTTAAAGACTCTAATCACCTTAATTTTCTCCCACTCCCATTACTCAGCTTACAAGGAAAAATCCAGGAGGGGCGGAAAAAAAAAAAAACCAGTCAATTTTTGCTTGAAGATAAGTTACATTTGTTTAGCAACAGAAACCTGAAGAACATCAGATGTTTCCTTGTCTGTGGTCTGTACATGTGTGAGTTGAAAGTTGGAGTAAACATCTTTTAAGCCACACATCTTTTCCCTCCGAGTTGGCCAGATGTTACTGTTAAACACTAAATGGTGGTTAGCAATCAGGCCCTTCTTTGATGGCAATCAGTTTCACTGATCGTTGAAAAAAAGTGTTTCCTATGAGTCTCCATTCACTTAGGAAATCGTGTGTGAGTTTAATTTACATCAGGGCTGCACTGGAGTCAGCCTTTGCCATTTACGTGGGGTAGCACTGTCTCAGCCACTGCCCTACCGCTGCACCCAGTGGGATTGCTTTAGTTACACTCTAATTCGTCTGGATTGGTGAAGATGTTTTTCTGACTGATAAGGATTCTGACATGCTCTTACTCTGAACATACATATCCAGCCCAAAGATTATAGCAATTAAAAATGACACAAAGCATCGTAAAACACATCACCATCTTATTTTCGACCTGTTGCAGTGAGATTCCTTCAAAACTGCACCTTATTGGAATTTCTTGTAACAAAATGTATGTGTGGGTACATGGCTTTTTTGTTTGTTTTTAACACTTGTTGCTTTTTCACGCCACATTAAATAAAATCTCTAAGTAAGTCCAAAATACAGCTGCTTCTGCTCTGATAAGCAGCCCCAAATTATCTTTAAAAAGGAGAGCCTTCATTTTGGTATATCTCTGGTCAGACAGGAGCTTCCCAGTTGCATAATGTGACTCTCACTGTTTGTTTAAAAAGTAACAACTGTGTCACTAAGGATTAATGTTCAAGAAACAATATCCACAGTCCTGGGGAACTCAGCCTAAAGCAGGGCAGGAGGAGCCTTCCTACACACAGCACAGGGAAGACAGGCACTGCAGGTCGGATGGGCATTCTCTGAATCCCCCGGCAGGGCCACTGTTTTTAAAGTGAGTGGTCTCAAATTAAGTGATTCTACAGTGACAACTACATTCATTTTCCTTTAGTTGAACTTAAGAAGTGAGCTAAACACATAGCTGTTGCTTCATCAGAATGAGCCTGTAATTTAAAATATGACTTTGAAAGGCTTTGAGCAAACAATGGTCTTGAGAAACCACTTTATTTATTTTATGATGATTTAATGATCAAAATATTTATAGTACTTACTCGTACCATCCTTCTCCACTTCCTCAAAATTAAACACTTTTAAGATATTCTGGAGGCTGTAATATACTACACTTTAATATTACTACCAAGTTATTCTCATTTTTTCAGATTTACCAACAATATATAATTTAATATTTCCCTAGTTGTGATGAAAATAGTTAACTTTGGATTTACTCTTTCAACAACATTTTAAGAAAACAACACCCTGTTGTTACCTATAAGTACAAGACTGCACATCCTATGTCCAAAAAACGTCTTGATTTTAATGAAATGACTTAACCTTTTATACATATTCTGAATGAGCTCTCTGCAACAAAGCTACATCTTGACCACACCTATCTGCTTTGTTTTTGTTTCCTAACAGAGCAGAAATGTCGGAGCTGGACATGCACAAGCAAGGTCCAAGACCTGGTTATGGTTTCAAGTACTAGTCAACTCCAGACTTCTGCTGTTTTTAATACCTCTAACAAAAGACTGCTTCATTGTAACACTCTTAAATTTCAAATGTTATCCCCTTTCTTGGTTCCCTACCTTCCAAACCTACTATCTCATCTCCCCTCTCTTGCTTCTATGAGGGTATCCCCCCCTCCCACCACCCTGCTCTCCAATTCCCCTACACTGGGGCATCAAGCCTTCACGGGACCAAGGGCCTTCCCTCCAACTGATCCCCAACAAGGCCATCCTTGGCTACATATGCAATTGGAGCCATGTGTACTCCTTGGTTGGTGGTTTAGTCCCTGGGAGCTCTGGGGAATCTGGTTGGTTGATATTATTGTTCTTTCTATGGGGTTGCAAACCCCTTCAGCTCCTTCAGTCCTTTCTCTAACTCCTCTAGTGGGGACCACGTGAACAGTCCAATGGTTGGCTGCGAGCATCCACTTCTGTATTTTGTCAGGCTCTGGGAGAGCCTCTCCAGAGACAGCAATATCAAGATCCTGTCAGTAAGCACTCCTTGGCTTAATTACTTAGCTACTTACTTTGCAATACTGGGGAATGAACATATGGACTCACACAGCTATGCTCCACTACTGCATTCCCACACCCTTCCTTAGTTTCTTGTTTTATAACATGATCTATGTGGACCTATGCTGCTGCCCATCTGGCCTTGAATACATACACACCATAGACACAGAAGTGAGATTTACGTGTAAGCTCCCGTGTCTTACTTCTCCCAGGAAGTAGGGTTTCTAAGCCTGTATCCTCAGATCTGGCTAAGAACCAGCACATCTGAATGCAGAGCATTAACTACACTTATAAATTGATTGTAGACCCTGCAAAGCCTTGATATGCACACTGCACCATCTAAGTGGTTCTTGAAGATAAAGAGCAGGAACAAATGCAGCAAGTCACGGTTCCAGTGACCTGGATCCAATGTTCCAGCAAAATATAGGGGACAGGGATGCATTTGCACTGATAGTTTGAATTTTACAAATACTGACATTTTCCCTCCCTAGAGATCAAAAGCTAAATTCCAGGAAAAGTGAGATAATTTAAAAATAGCACCCTTTTCTTCTTGAAGGAATACACAACCTGAAAATCCTCTGCACAAGGAGAACAGGCATCATGTCACCAAGCTCAGCTCTGGGAGCAGGTAAGAGACATTTGGGCATCCTGATTTGTTCTGTGTCTTTGGACCTTCAGGGCAGCACAGAATTTGCACTATTAGTGCTAGCCATGGAAATCATAATGTCTGCCAAGATTATCCTGGAGGGGCATACCAATTTAGAGATGAAGTTTGCCTTCTCAATGCAAGTACTTCTTCTAGAAAGGATATAGGAAATCGCATTCATTTTAGAACTTGAAGATACCCATTTTCTAAGCCATGAAAATAGGTCTTTGAATCATCCCAGACCCTGTTCTCAGAACCACATGTAAAAAGGAGTAATCCCCTCAGTGTTTCCTCTAAGTCTCATGCTATCTTTTGAGAGCTCTGAGTGCTGGATCTGTTACTCTGGGCTCTGTGGTCCAGGAGAATCAAGGGGCCCAGATGAGTCTGATGAGTGCCGGGAGACATCTGTGCATAACTGCCTCAGTAAGGACTGTACTACTTCTAATGACCTCCAAAGTGTCTATCCCCGGTGGTAAATTACAAAGGTAATCAATATCATAGTAAAACTGTCTAGTCCCAGTCTATCAGAGTGACTCTGAATTAATAGTTGTTCTTTATTGATTATCCTATCATGAAAATGGAGAATTTGGGAAATAACCCGAGTGCCGTGGTTCCAGTCAGATTGTTGAGGAATGAAGGGCGGGAGTGCCTTTGGGCTCACCGGGCTTTGGGTATAAATCTCCTCCAAGGTGCTGAGTATTACTCACAGTCTGTCAGTCAGGCCTCCACTGAAGGATTTATGCAATGTCTTCTTGGCACAGGAGCAATCTACCATAATTACCTATGCTCTGAATTGCTCACAAAATGCACCCATAGTGGGTGGCGGGTATGAATCACAATTAGCCTGGCCGCCAATACGATCCTGTGAGTGGATTGATCTGCACTGTTTGTGTGCCAGCCGCTGAGAACCTGACTTAGAGCAGTTGGACGGGTTTACTCGTGAAGGCTTTAGGTCATGCTTGCATTTGCATACTATTTTTTTGGGAAAGCCTAGTTTTCTTTCTCAAAGGTGACAACTAAGTCAAACATAAACTTTTATTTTTAAACTCCTGACCTGTTAGTTGGTAAATCCCAAGCTATTCCCCACTTTGTAACTCTTAGTAGCCATCTTTCCTTTTGTTTCTTTGTTGCTAGGATCTATGTCTCCTTGCCTGCAGCTGCATTCTGGTAGATGTCTTACGTCCTTAGGGTCCTGCATTACCTGACCACAGGTCAAACATTTACTGATTCATTCACATCATCAGTCATACCTCAAGCCAAATGACTCCTGAGAAAACACATGGGTTTTCCAAAATAGGAAAGGGACATACTGGGAGCCAATGCCCCAGCTTTAGAGGTTGTAGAGTTTCAAGCCTTCATTAAGGTTTTGGTGATTTCTGTTGACAAAGAGAAATTCTGTTTTCTCTAGTACAGTCTCACTGGGCATATTGGTCGCACTTCAGAAAGGTTCTGTGTCTGGGAGTAGTTGGTCAGTACAAAATGAGCTCAAGGGATTTTTTTGAATTTTTTTCATTTTGCTTTGTTTGGGTATCTTGTTCTCATTCATCTTTTGCTTGCTTTGATTTCCAGTTTTGTGGATTTAAAGGTGTGTGTGTGTGTGTGTGTGTGTGTGTGTGTGTGTGTGTAGTTCCTGCATTTTTCTTCTGTTTATCTTTTTTTAAGAGAGAGAGAGAGAGAGAGAGAGAGAGAGAGAGAGAGAGAGAGAGGAGAGAGAGAGAGAGAAGAGAGAAATAGTTAAGTGGATAGAAAGATGGGGAGGAATTGAGGGAAGAAAGAAATATGACCAAAATGTATTGCCTGAAACATTTTTCAATAAAAAAGGTTTTGATAATTTATAAAGATAAAGGTGGGAATAAATCCATATTTTTCTCCCATTTTGGTCAGTGGAGAAATAAAAGGCTTTAAAGAAAAAGACTGTTATTTGCTACAGTTTGTATAAACCTGGAGGATACCAAGCTAAGCGAAGTAAGCCAGGCACAGAAAGAAAGACAGGGGTCTCACTTCTGTGCAGAATCTAAAGCCCTAACTTATGGAGACAGAAGGTGCTGTGGTGTTCTCCAGAGTCTGTGTGAGGGGCGGGAGAGCACAAGGAAGAGCCGGTGCTGGGCAAGCGCACACAGATTCTGCTGAGCAGAGGAATGCCCTTTGGCCTCTCGCTCTTGGGAACTGAGATTGTATTCAATAGAAGTATATCCTGTATACATAAAAACGCTAACAGAATGGATTACAAGCAAAAGTTAGGAGGATTGGTCTACTCAGATAAAATCATTCTCAAATTTGTAGTTACCTCAAAATATCATCTTGTAATATATAACTCTAAATATAACGTTGGTTGATTAAAAATAAAACTGTTTTAAAGCACTTTTCTTTAACAGGTGGGTAAGTGGGAAGAGGAGTAGCTGCTCCAAAGCCATATGCAGGCTTTAGAAGACCAGTGTCCTGCAAAGGGCATTGCAGTGGGTGTGGGCGTGTCTGTGTCTGTGTCTGTGTCTGTGTCTGTGTCTGTGTCTGTGTCTGTGTCTGTGTCTGTGTGTGTCTCTGTGTGTATGTGTGAGTATGTGTGTGAGGCTGTGTGTGTGTTTGTGTGTAAGTGTGTGAGTGTGTGTATATGAGTGTATGTATGTGTGTGAGTGTGTGTAAGTGTGAGTATGTGTGTGTTTGTGTGTAAGTGTATGAGTGTGTGTGAGTATGTGTGAGTGTGTGAGTGTGTGTATGTGCGTAAGTATGTGAATGAGTGTGAGTGTGTATGAGTGTGTAAGCCTGTATGAGTGTGTATGAGTGTGTATGCATGTGTGTGTATGTGTGTGAGTATGTGTGGATGTGTGTATGTGCGTGTGTGAATGAGTGTGAGTGTGTATGAGCGTGTATACCTGTATGAGTGTGTATGAGTGTGTATGCATGTGTGTGTATGTGTGTGAGTGTGTGTGGATGTGTATGAGTGTGTGTGAGTGTGTGATTGCATGTGTGAGTTTTGTGTGTCAGTGTATGTGTGAGTGTGTGTGTGTGTGTGTGTGTGTGTGTGTGTGTGTATGCACATGCTAGTTCATCTCCTGCTCAAAGTGAAGACCTAGATGTGAAGGAAAGTGGTGAAAGCCTGTATCAGCATTCAAGATTCAGGGGAAGGAGAATTTCTGGAAAATTTCAAGGCCAGTCTGGTCTACATGATGAGTTCTAGGCTAGCCAGGACTATATAGCTTAAGCCTGCCTTTAAAACAAACAAAAACTCACGAATTTTTAAAAAAGAAGTTAAATTTAATATATTACATTAGGAGACCGTATCTCTTAACAAAATAAAAAGAAGCAATAATGATGAAAAAAAGTGTTTTTAAAAACTTAGTTGGGGACTGAAGAGATGGCTCTCTGGGTTTAAGAACATTAGGTGCTCTTCCAGAGGTCCTGAGTTCAGTTCCCAGCGACCACAGGATGGCTCACAACCATCTGGAATGGGATTAGATGCCCTCTTCTGGCATACAGGTGTACATGCAGATACAACACTGGTACACATATAATAAAATAATAATAATAATAATGATGATGATGATAATGATGATGATGATGATGATGATGATGATTATAAACTTAGTTGGATGCCCGCTGCCCTGTACTTTAGAGACATGCACCCTCAGTCAATTTTTGTTAAAATTCGCATGCAAAAAAATTAATCTGTTTTTAAATCAGAGTCACACTTAACAATATTGAGAATAAAATTATTTCCTGTTAGTTTTACTACTACATATATCTGCAACTGCCACCAAACCAAAAAATCTCTTCAAAATCGAGGGGCATAAAGGAAAGCAGAAGCAAAAAGAAGGTAATGAGGGTGGAATTTAAAACTCTGGATGCTTAAAAACAACTTTCAAAAGAAACTTTCCGAAAGTACTATTTCTCCTGTAGCAAAGGACCCCATGCTGCAGACGAAATTATGGCTGACCTGAAAGCAGTCTCACTCTGTCTTTGAACAGATCATATTCTATGTGAAGAAGCCCTTAAGAACAATAGCAACAATTTGCATATTTTAATGCTTTTCCTTTCAGCCATTTTTCATGGTGCTTTGCACACTCTGAGGGAGGCTGAGCAACGTCCAGTCAAAAGCACGTGCAGCCAGAGGGACAAGACTGCAGGGCTGAGATCTAGAGAGGCAATGAGCATGCTCCCCTTTTCGGGAGTTTTGATGACCTTGCGGCAGAGGGCATATCAAAGGTTCCTCAGTAAGCACGTATGGAGCAGACTTGAAAGATGGGTGAGAAGTAGGTCCTTGCAGAACACGCCGCTAACATGGAACTGTTAGGTATTTATGATGTATGGAAGACTGGGCCGTTCTTTCCCACCCCTGTCCACCCATGCAGCTCACCCCAGCTCAAGCTTTAAAAATACTCCACTGCACTGATGGGAGAGGCTCCAGCCAGGCTGGGCCAGTGCAGGGCCATGAAGTTTCCCAGGACTTACAGGAGAGACAAATTCTGTCTCACTCGAGAAGCAAGGAGACACTCCTTTCATGTCCTGTCTCCAGGGATGAGTATGGTATAATTATCACACAGAACTTCTAGGCCACGTTGGAGGAGATTTGACGCTCCTGGCAGGTCTTTGTGCCTTGTCTCCACTGACCTGGCTCCAACACTGGCTCCTTCTGGCTCTTTTGAAAAGGAATCCTTGTGGCCCTCAGTATCCCCTGAAGAAAGGGGAATCAGGATAACCTACTGCTTATGTCTCAGGAAAAAGTTCACACTGTGCTCCGGCTCAAAGTTCACACTGGATTCTAGCTTTCCTCACACAAGGTTACAAAGTGCTAGGAATTAGAAGTTTAAGAAAACACCATTTGCTTTTTAAACTAGGTACCTTTTCCCTTCACCTGCAATGACTCTGAGCAGTAAGGCCATACTTACCAACTCTGAGTTCTCACAGGAGGTAAGAGGCAAGTAACACCTATCAGAAGTCACTCAAAAATCTGTCTTAGACTCTAACAACACACCGCAAACTGGCTGATTCAAGTAAGCTTAGCACCCACTCTTGTTGACTTTGGGAGATGGGGTGGGTCTGGGAGGAGTTTGGAATAAGAAGGAATTGTGATCAGAATACATTGTACTAAAACTAATTAAAAACTGAGAGGGAAACAGACTGAAAAGTAAACAGGGAAAAAATTAGTGTGTCATTCACTTCAGATATTAGACCTGGGGTTAATACTTTTGTTTGCCTTGGCCAAGCTGTTCAGACATGGCTAACCTATGCTACACGTAGTGGGGCTAGGGTGGAATAGCGTTTTGTCCACAGCATGTCACCCATGGAGGGAAGACACGCTAGAAACAGACTATACCATGCTCAGAGAAGTCATCTAAAGAGCTTGTCTACAGTAGACCTCACTGGCACCAGAAAGGCTGTCCTTTGGGGAGATCCTATTTTCTCCAGGGACCACGGGCTGCATCTTGGATATTGTAGGATGCCCTGGGTGAATTTGAGGAGGTGGCTCAGTGGGCAGGAAAAAAAAGAGAAAGCATGAAAAAATAGAAATTATACATTTGGAAATAACTGGATACGCAGATCAAAAGGGACAAGGGTCTGGGATATGGAGTGGGTAGGAATATAGGCCCGGATGCTGGAGAGCCCTGCAATAAAATCCAAACCTTCAAACAAGAACACCAGGAATTAGAAAATGATGACACTATTAGGAACTGCCAATAGGGAAGTGAAAAAAAAAAAAACGTAGGCTGCCAATTCAGAGCTTGGCTTCCATAGATACATTCTGGTATTTGAAAAACAAGAGCAGGTGTCTAACATATCCTTTTGTGCTTGGGGAAACAGGACTAGAATAGAACCCTTAGCACAATATGACCATAAAGGCTTCTATTTATAAAAATACCTTAGGAAACAAAATTTTCAAATAACATATAAAGGTTAGTATATGTCCATTGTAATATGTACTAATAGATTGTAGTACTGTTACCAAATAGGACCGCATATATTCCATATGCATGTGCATAAACAGAATATGTATTTTGACATATATAAAATATCTTCTCAAATCAAATGGTGATTCGGGATGCAAAGTTAAGATACGGATGTGGATAAAACATTATTCCTCAGCCTTTCACCATGCACTGCCCTCCATAAGATCCGTTCGCAGGGGTCTGTCCCATGCTTCTCTCCCTCTCATCCGACCTGGTGGACCTCTGCCTGCTACCAGGCTCCTCCTACTGTTTATTTAAGCCCCTGAAAAGCAAAGTCATCTCAAAGTTAACTCATGTGGAACTTAGCTGATGGTGTAAAACAATTGTACGTGTGTGTGTGTGTGTGTGTGTGTGTGTGTGAGAGAGAGAGAGAGAGAGAGAGAGAGAGAGAGAGAGAGAGAGAGTGCATGTGTGTTTCTGTGAGAGTATGTGGATGTGTGTGTGTGAGAGAGAGAGAGAGTGTGCATGTGTGTGTGTCTGTGAGAGAGAGAGAGAGAGAGAAAGAGTGCATGTGTGTTTCTGTGAGAGAGTATGTGGATGTGTGTGTGTGAGAGAGAGAGAGAGTGTGCATGTGTGTGTGTCTGTGAGAGAGTATGTGGATGTACTGTGTGTGAGAAAGTGTGTAGATGTATGAGTGTGAATGTGAGTGTGTGTGTCTGTCAGAGTATATGGATGTGTGAGTGTAGGTGTGTGAGTGAGTGTGTGTATATGTGTGTGTATGAGATTGTGTGTATGCTTATGTATGTGTGTGTCTGTGAGAGTGTGTGGATGTGTGTGTGAATGTGTGTATGATGTGAATGTGTGAGTGTGTATGTATGTGTATGTATATATGTGTGAATGTGTGAGTATGTGATTATGTATGTGTATGTGTGTACATGTATGTGTGAGAGTATATGTGTGTGATATGTGAATGTGTGTGTTTTAGGGTTTTACTTCTGTGAACAGACACCATCACCAAGACAACTCTTAAAAAGACAACATTTAATTGGGGCTGGCTTACAGGTTCAGTGGTTCAGTTCACTATCACCAAGGTGGGAACATGGCAGCATCCAGACTGCCATGGTTCAGGAGGAGCTGAGAGTTCTACATCTTCATCTGAAGGCTGCTAGTGGAAGACTGACTTCCAGGCAGCTAGGAGTAGAGCCCATGTCCACAGTGACACACTCACTTACACCTGAAAATAGTGCCACGTCCCAGGCCAAGCATTGACAAACCATCACAGTGTATCTATGTAGGAGTGTGATGTGATGTGACTGTCTCTCTGTCTCTCTGTCTCTGTCTCTCTCTGTCTCTCTGTCTCTGTCTCTCTCTGTCTCTCTCTGTCTCTCTCTGTCTCTCTGTCTCTCTGTCTCTCTCTCTCTCTCTCTCTCTCTCTCTCTCTAACAAGTCAATAAACAAATTCGGTTAGTGTGACTAAACTTCTGAGCCCATGGACCAGAACTTGAGATCAGTAAATTACGTTCAGACATGAGAAAATCATGGTGACATACACAGCAGAATTAGTATTTGCAGGAACAGTGATTGCAGCTAATTAGGAAACTGAGAACTTCAATGCTAGGGAGGGCCCTGAAAATGCCTCTCTAAGAAGGCATCATTGATTTAAGTAGAAACTTCACTTTTTATTTCCTATATGCAATTATACATTCTGTTTTGAAAACAGCTGCCATTGTTCATGGGAAAGTGTTTACAGCCTTCCAAAAGGACAGATTCTACAGTGCATTGTTCAAAGGGGAAAACTCTAGACATTCCCTTCGAAATCACACTGGACTCACGCCACCTCTTGCCGGACCCTGACCAGTCTGGGAGTTGAAGAGCTGCAAGTTCGAACTCTTCCTCAGCAAGCCGCAAAGTGAACTAGCTGAGAGGCAAACAATCTAACCAACAGTTACCAAGCAGTATTTGCTGTAACCGTCAGGGGCCAAGCCAGAACAGGAGTATGTGCCGTCCCTTTCTCTGGCACGTAGATTTCAAGAATGTGAAACACTAGAAAATCTGCAGCGGTGCATTCCACTGCCTGAGCGTCCCTTCTGTCACTGACTCATCTTGAAGCGCTCAGCTGCGGTGCTGGCGTGGGTAGGGTCTTCTCAGAAGTCAAAGTCTGAGGTGCTACATTTGCAGCTCAGTTACATTGGTCATATAGACCCAGACCATAAGCATTGGGAACATAGACTGCAGGATCCTCAAATCTATGGTCAGTGTTATCCGAGACAGACTCCTGTTTTTCCAAGAACCTCTTTCCCACAGCTGTCTCTTATGTGTGTAGATGAACATGCGTAAACGTATGTGAAGAATAAACGTCACAAAGAAGGAGAATGATGGCACAGGGAGCTTGGCCCAGAAGGCTGGATTGGGAAGAAGCATTTGATTCCTTCTTGTTTAGCTAATTAGAGCTATCTGTCATACTATAAACATCTACCTGTGGAACGCAGGAGGCATAAAGGATTTGAGGGAGAATCTCTGTGATGTTTGGAGTGCCACAGAGCGATTAGAGGGTATTTTTTACAAGCTTTATTAAAGCGGTGGTAGAAGTTAAGTCTGGAAAAGCAAATTCATGTCTCTTTGGGAGTGTGTTTGTTTATTTACCTAGGGGACAGCTTAGTGGTCACAGTTGGCAGTACTTAATCTCACACTTCCTATCAAGCCCCTAAAACAAAATTGTCAGCTTATCGGTGAGACTTTAGAAGCCCAGGTGCAGCTGGAAAGCTGGTGAAGTTTGCGTAAAGGAAAATAAAAGTTATCCGTTTCTCACCATAGTGTCTCTCTTGCCCCTAGCAACAGGAAAGGCCAACTTCCAAGCACTGCAAGATTAACCTGCTCAGGGCAGGGCGGAGCTGCACTCTCAGGGTTTTTTTTTTTTTTTTTTCTTCTTTTCTGCCTCAGAAGCTGATGGATTCCAATTAAAGAACGCATAGCACACACTGTTGTCTAGTGCACACACATTTGGTTACTAAGGGAGTTAATGAGTGAAGGAGACAGCGGTTTGGGACAGGAGGGTTACAGCAGGGAGCTGTCATGACCTGGGTTCAATGCTGCCTAGCCGAGTCTTCCTGTGATTCTTCTTCGAAATTAGCATGCAAGGTATCAGACACATTGTGGCATTTTTACGAAGAGTAACTTCATATCTTGTTTGCCTCCTCATACTGCCACTCACCCTTGGAACTGTTCCCAATTCCTTTTGAGTTATCACAGCCACTTGTCCTTTAGTTTCCAGTCCATATCTTCCGTTCCTAGCAGATGTGCCACTCTCTTCCAGAGTACAAAGGCATGGGTAGAAGCAGTCTGGGTTGCCATTATAGGTACCAGAGGCCTCTGGGACTTAGTTCCCAGGCCCCCAACTACACTGAAATAGACACCCCAGTTTTGCACAATGTTGGCTGATCTTTGCCTGACGCTGGGAGTGCTTCTGTTGACACACACCGCCCTTCACAGGGCAGAGTCAAGAAGCAAACCCACGGGGATTCCCAGGAGCACTGTTTCAAAGGTTACCATCCTTGCATCTTGCTGGGGGAAAAATGTCAGCAAACATAGAGTCTCCCAATAGGAATGTAAGTTATCTTCTCCATTTCAGAGATAAGCTTCATGGTGGAGCCGAGGAAATGACAGCAGAGAACAAACATATCAGTGTCTCTCCTACACAGAATTTTCAGGGCTCCGTAAAGGGGCATTATTCCAGAAATCTAGAAAAGCTCATTCTTCAAAGGGCGAGGGTGAATATCATTACATCCACTATGAGTTCTATCTGCACCTGTACAGGAGTCTCTTTTTGAATGGTTTAACTTCAAAGAAGGGGAGAACACTAGGTTAAAATCTGGAGATAAAGAACTTCTTCCAAGGGTTTGAAAATTCTCCACTCTTTGTGCTATCGGCAGGCGGGATCCATGCACTGAGAAGCGTAGGCGCTGAGCCTCACTACTGACATCGGAAGGAAACAAGGGCACGGGCGCACCATGCTGACCTTTCCCTCGAGTGTTTGTTGACGAAGCATCACATGTTAGAGGTGGATTTCAAATGGCAGCAGGGCCTGTCCTGTAATCCGTAGTGACATCGTGTGGCTCTCATGTGACTGAAAGTGTATGGTAAGTTGACAGGCATCAAGCCACCATGTGTGATGTGAAGATGCCCTCCAAGCTCTTGGACATCAGGATGGATTCCCCTCCGTCCTCACGCCAAGTACACATCCTGCCATCACGGTCTCACATTGATACCTGGCATCCGAGAATCTCTTCAAGTTGCAGACATATTTTGGATACTCGGAAATATGTCTTTGAAGCTGTTGATTGATGCAACGCACAGAGACTAGACAAAATGCAACCATGAGAAGCCAAGGGAAGCGATTCTCCATCTTATGGGTTGGGCTGCATCACAGTAGGTACCGCCTAAAGCATTTTAGGTGCCCACAAAGCTAACATGGAACTAAGCCCAGGAATAGGAACCCACAGAGGCATGCATACTGTTCACCATGTCTTTATTTATAAAAACAATAGTAAACCTCAGTTTTAGAATTATCTTGTTAAAATTGTCTTTATTCCCCATCTTTGTAGAACTCCTGTTCCTACACTTGTATACTGAAGTTCTGTCCCGACTGTGGTGAGAAATAGCATTGTTTCACAGTTCACAGAGGAAAGGAAGGGCACCCTTTGACAACTCTTCCTTTAAATGTCCCCTGCTACTCAGCCATATGCAGGAATTTCTCCCAGTGGGAAGAAATGATTAATTATTTATCTCTTATAGTTGAGTAAGTTGTTTTCATTCCTAAAGCAATTGGTAGGAAGGATTACAGTGGAAGGCTTCACAGCTGGTGGCTGAAAATATCAGGAAGGCACTGCTGAGAAAGAAGAGAGGAACCCAGAGTAGTTACTTGGAGGTCTGAGCTACTACATTATATATACCATCACTTATTAACTTGTGCCCTAGTTTCTATCAATGTCCCACTGAACTGTAATATAAGGATCACAAATTGAATTAATATTCTAGATAAAAAATCTGGGAGAAACAGTCTTTCCCTTAAAAAAAAAAACTTCATTCATTCAATCATAATGGGAAATTTGAAAGTATCTAATAACTGAATGTGATCTATCCCAAGAACAGTAAAGTAACAAAGTGAGGGAAGTTTCACACAATGTTCATCAGAGCATGACAACTTCCAGGAACCCAGGGTCACCAAGCTCCTCCGACCTTCTCAGCCTCTTCTTGATGCCAGCTCAGAGCCTTTGAATCCATTACAGCTTCTGATATTGGAAACATATTTCACTTATCTCTCTATTACTGAAGATAAGCATAGCCAGAGTATGTTTCATAGCTTGCTAATTACATATCCACTGTATAGTTGGGAAGATGCGTGCACGTGTGTGTGTGTGTGTGTGTGTGTGTGTGTGTGTGTGTATGAAAGAGAGACAGAGACAGAGACAGAGACATAGAGACAGACTAACAATGGTATTGAGCAGGCTGTGTTGATGCCATTCATAAAAAGCATTCTCCTAAATTTATGCAAATCATCACCAAGGTGATAGAAAATATGGCCCAACCTAATGAAAATAATATGGTAATGAGATGCTGTGGTCTCATCAGAGTCCCGTACTCTGTGACAATGAAGTTGAGACCAGGGATGTTAACGTCACATCTGGCCAGCTACCACCAACCCTAAGCAGGGCTGAAACAGGAGCTTCCAAGCTCCTGCTCAGATTAAAAGTGTCTTCAAATCAAGGAAGCGGGATACCTAAAATGTTGTTTATTCTTTAAACTTCAGACCCAGAATGAAAGGAAAGGTATAAAGAGACAACTGCTGGACACTCACCAAGGAGCTGACAATTTCTAGTTAATGTTGTACAACCTGCTGAATACATCTGATCATTAATTCACAAACCTCAGCAGTAGGTATGACAGCTACTGTGCCCAGAGGCTCAGTCCTGCCTCAGCACTGCCCCAGTAATTGTCTCTCGATGAAAGACACACGGGCTGGCCCATAAATGTCGCAGCCATCACTGGCATGAGTTAGGCCCGCAGGTCCCCAGGTCCTGCGGGCATGACAGCAGAGAATGCCTTTCTGGAACTCTTCACCCACATGACGGGTGCCCTTTCAGGTTGTTGCTACTCCACAACACACTGACTGCTAAGCTGCCCTGCAGCTCAGCCATCCGACTTCTCCAAGCATATCAATTAGACTCTTAGGGGGCTTTCCTGGGCTGAAATGCTAATGCAGGCAGTGGTGGAGCACTCAACTCCCTATTCATAAATGCTTTTCGGAGGCTTTCTCTTTTCTGTTTTTAATTTAAAACACATAGATAAGCAAGAGCTCATCTCCTGTGCGCAGGGCACGGCATCTGCCTGACACACAATTGGAAACTTCTCAGCCTTGACGTACAGAAAGAGAACCCCGCTGAGCTCCCGAATGCGGTATACCTAATGCACTGTGTGAGGTACACAGATCAGGTGAGCATTAGCTCTGTAAAACCGTCATGCTTCCGCATGCCAATTCTTTTCAAGATTTTTGTTTTAAAAATCATAGACACACCTTACAGGACCTTTTAGCTCAAGACAGTTGGAAGAACAAAGATCGGAGTGACCCTCTCCCTTTTAGGAACCGTCTTACCCCTGCCATTCAAATCAAAACATTACAATAGAAATTTTACAGTATGTGGGGTTTTTTTTTTTGAAATCTTATACTCAGAGTCTGTATATGGAAACAATAGCATAGCATATTAATAATACTGTCGGAAAAAATAGAGTCAAAGAAACTGATGATAGAACAGGACAAGCCAGACCAAGAAGACCAGGGCAGAGTGGGTAGGGTTTATGTCGTAGGACAGAATAGAGATGAAACAAAGGTTAGGAATTGATCAGGGGGTCTGGGAAGAAAGATCTTCTAAAAGTTGAGTAGATTTATATCCACAGGATGAAACATGGGGTGTGCATTTTCTGAGCTCACCTAACAGGTGGGTAATTGAGACACAAGCACATATAAAACGCCATAAATGTAATTCAGTCTCAGAACTCAAAACTCAGGGAGACTAACAGAAACAAAGAATCTATCATCCTTCTAACATAGGCAGCAAGACCACATACCCTCTCTTTCTGTGACTTTTGGACTATATTTACAAGTGGGTCTCTAGTTTGCGCAGACCTGTGGTGGTGACACCTTGAACAACTTGGAACCTGAAAACCAACACTAAACGGTTGAAGGAACACAAGGACAGCGACTGAAAACATCTTCTGTCCCTTCTGCTCTCCTTTGTCTATCATATTTGTCTGCATTGGAGAAGGGAATAAAGACAGAGCCCCTTCGAATTATCCCACCCTTTTCAAGGAAGCAATGAGGTATATGCTAGAGTCCCACCAACATGAGGGTCTGAAGAGTCACCACTGTGATAATTCAGAAATGTAGAAATAAAGCTCTTGTGGAGAAGCCAGTGAATGGCTCTCCTGATGCCCAGACAAATGTCAGAAACAGGCTGGCAACCACGGCATAGCTGCAATCCTCAAAGCTAAGTATATTTGTTTCATTCACATTCTGGTCATACTGACAACCATTTTAAGCTAAACTCTTGAAATACGTAGCCTATTCTGGGATGTGTTGATTTCTGTTTGATATTTTAATTTTGATATCCCTTTAACTGATTATATTTCCATCAACTTCAGGGCTACATAGTTTTATCACAAGTGAGTTTAAAAATCAAATTATCAATTACCGTAGGATAAATTTTCACTTTATGAAAGGATAGTTCTGAAGAAACTAATTAGGCTCAGCTTAAGCTTTGTATGAATGTTTCTCATTATATTCACATGCTGCATAATGACATTTAGATAAACAATGGAGTGGATATATCACCTATTTTATCTTAGGACACTCTGTGGTATTGGAAGGACAATAAAATTGATCGACAACCAATTACATGAAATGTGCCCATGCCATTAAAAGGCACACATGCCAATATTTTTTAATGTTAGCTATCATATCCATACTTTCTCCAAAAGAAAACAATATATTCACAGCCTCACAGCAGCTGCTCTTTTTATTCTCCTTTTCTGGTTGACAAATTACCTTGGCAAGCCGGGAAACATTCTGGTGATAGGACAGCTGCCAATTTCTTCTCTTTGACTTATATATAGATTTTTGTCTTTCTTTGTTTCTATGAAGACAAATGTTACTAATTCTCAAATACTTTGAGACAATTCTGTTTGGTGTGCTTCCCCAAATCATTTGACAACATGAATTTTCCTCCTCCCTCCCTAATCTCTCCCTCTTCCTCTTTCCTTATTGCCCTGCTAACTCCAAACATCAGCTTTCACTTATTGAAAAGATAGAAGGATCATAACATCTCTAAATCTCCCTAGAATACATTGTTACTGCATTGGCAGTGCTGAGGAAGAGAACTCCTCTAAAACTGGGTGTGTTTAAATGCTTTAACCACTCTGTGTGTATGGATCCATTTCAATTCATTGATATTTATTAGAAAAGGCATAAAGATTTGCCATTCTCTCTTGAAGGTTATTCATTTCTAGTATGGCTGAAGTGATTCTAAGTGACTTTTCATCATATGGTTTTTTAAGGCACAATATCAGTTGACGACCCTTGAGATTTTCCCCTGGAGCTAGCAATTTCTCATCATCGCCATCAGTAAACACATATATGCAAATAATCACCTGGTCATAAGTGACACAAATAATTATCACAGATTTGTGCTTTAGAATACTGGATCCCTATTTGCATATAAAACACGAATATGATCTATTTGAAGACAAACTGAGATGACTGGTATGGTAATGCATGGTTTTGTAAGAAGCCTCACTGAGGAAACGTACAATACAAGTAAATCAAAGCAGCACAGGCTGAAGATCAACAAGTAAATTTCAAAGAAGATAAATAAACAGAAGAAAAGGAGAGTATTCTGCTATTACCAAATGGTGGAAGGCCATGAATTATTTACAGTACAATCTCAAACTGAATGGGAGATAAAAGAAGAAAGTACTATCTTTGGCAGTGAACTATCTTGCCAAAGATATAAGAAGAGTGAAAATGATGTGGGTTCCAATATGTTATAAATAGAAATTTAATGTTAGGACAATGAAAGGAAAACTATACCTTAGAAAGTCCAGGCTCACTAATTGAACAATGGAAAATACCTGATCAAAGCGGACATGTCTGAAGAACCAAGAAGGGTTGCTCCTACAATGCTATAGCTTCAGAAAAGGGATGGAGGTGCCTGAAGATCTCAGAACTGAAAAAGGAACTTGAAATAAGAGATTGGATTTCACAAAGTATGTCACAGCCAGAACATGAATTGGAGAATTTCACTTCAAATTTTAAAAAAATGAACAAAACTTTATGTGTTTCCATAAAGAAAGTATAGGCCGACTATCATGGAAATCAAAGTCTCACTGTGCTCTGTGAAGGACAAATGCAAGGGAGGAAGGCTATTCATTAAAAATGGGTTCTTGTTGTTTGATTCATATATGAAGGCATTGTATGAAAATTTAGAAATTTCAATGAAGAAAGGTATTTACTCAGGATCTGTTGAAAAATGCATTCCAAACGTGTATTATACTAACTGTTGTTGCAAGTATTACTGATCTGAAGATTTAAGAATGCTATTAGAAGATGCCTAAGAGGGCAAAGTGCTTTCTATTCAAATCTGAGGATCTGCATTCAAATCCCATCACTGATGCAAAACTGTAACAAGGATGCCTGGGTGGGCTGACTTCTGGATTAGCTCAAGCTACATCCAGAAGGATATATACCAACAGGGAATGAGGCAGATCTTGATAGGGAAGGAAATATAAAGTCATCCACTGACCCTACTAGACACCTACACAGAAGTGTATACCCTTATCACAAACATGTACATATATAATATTTACATATTGATCTCACACGGGTATACACTAAAAAAGAATACTACTAATTACTGGAAACTGTGGTAAGTAATCTTCATTTTATTATTTATTTATTGTAGTTTTTTGTTGTTGTTGTAGTTGGGTTTTTTTATTTTTTATTTATTTTATTTTTTGCTTGTTTATCTTGACATAGTTGACATAGGCTCTTTCTATATACCCTGGCTGTCTAGAACTCACTATATTGACCAGGCTGGCTTGGAACACACAGAAAACCACCTGCCTATGCTGGGATGAAAGGTGTGTAAATAAGATTTCAATTGTTAGGGCCAGAATAATGGTGAACTAAGGAAAATCAAACATAAAAATGACCCATGAATCTCAACAGGGCCAAACTCACTGCTGTTCATGAGATGAGTGGACACTCAGAGGTAAGGAATACCCTGTGCTAGTTTTAAAAAAGTGCTGATAATTAAAAATTGATTTTAAATCACTTAATAAGTAAAGGAAACATGGCAAATTTCATGCATAAGTGAAAATATAAGTAAAGAGAATTCTTAAATTATAAAATGATACAAATGAGTAAGTGTGAGTTTCAAACACTTAATATACTAAGCATGAGGCACTCTCACTCTTACAAGGAAGCAGTTTCTCTCTGCATGATTAAAAGAATTTCATGGTTAGTAATGTAATCAAAGTAGATTTTAAGGTACTGGGTATTATATTAGATTGAAGAAGAGTTATCGTAACGTTACAAAAGATCAACAATTTTAAGGATGTTGCCCAAGTTTGTCTCCATAAACTGAGGAGTTGAGTTTGCACATAGATGTAGGATTCTCTGGTCAGTTTTGGTTGAGGTGAGGAAAACGCTGAGAGAGATACTAACCTCAGGAATGTTAGAGGTCGAAAGGAAGATCACTGAAAGGGTAGAGAGAGCATAAGGATCTGAAATAGATTAAAACCAGAAAAGATCTAAATTTTGTTAAGGACATGAAAATGAATTCTCAAATATATGCAAAGTATTAAACCACAGGAACAAAACCCTTACAACGGAAAACCAGAAAATGTCTATATTAATTTTACTAATGTAAAGTCAATAAAATTAAATATTAATGCTTCTGAGGGCCAACGACAAGAAGAGCAGTGACAAACCAAAACCCTAAAATCAGAACTTCTAAAAATCAATTAGGTCAGCGTAGAAATAGACTCACTAGGAGGTGACACTAATGGAGAAGAAAGATGTCAAACACTGGCCCAGGAGAGACATTCCTGACATCACACACGCCTGTAAAGGGAAGGGAGAGAGCCGGGGAGGGAGGGATGAAGCGAACATCGTAAGATCTTCATTAGGAAGGGAAGTAAATGGAAGGAGATCGTAAAGATGAAAGGAGCACCAGATACATCTGAAACCATTAAAAATCAGAGTAATGTCAACAGAGAGTTGGAACGTAGAATATCATAAAGTAGACAAGTAGCAGGCAAATGCCAGCACTCCATCCCACAGGAAAAAACCTATAAAAAAAGGAACATTGAAAACAGAGGCTAAAGAGTGGTAAAGACGTTGAGAATCTTCACAGAAAATTTAGGATATTGATAAAACAATAAGTTATTACATTTTAAAACCTATAATTAATCACTTTGTTTTATAAAGGTAAATAGTGTTGACATTTCCCCATTAAGAAAGCATACACAAATCCCAACCCCTGTTGGTAGCCTGCAGACACATCTCTTCCTGAAACACTAGCTATGTATGCCTATTTCGGCACATGCTCTGTGCAGGCTGACTTGCCGTGTACTATTTTCCATGACTCCTCAAAAAGAAAGGCTTTTTCATGCTCCTTTGGTAACCTCTCTGAATGCCCATGATTGAGTCCCACTGCCCAAGTCAGACTCTTGGAATGGATTATACAATACATATTTTCACGTTTCCCTCAAACACTGCTGGAGAAGGCTTCATTTCTAAACCTCTACTCTATTCTTGTAATCATAGGCCCATTTATAGTACATGCAACACCATGTATGTCCACTCAAACTGTCCTCCCATTGGACTTCTCAACGTAGTCATCAATAAACACAGTCTCAAGCTTCACCTGTGGGCATGTTGTTCCCCAATGACAGACACGACTTTTAGCTGAAATGATGACCTACTTTGCTTATGGCCATACATTTAGCCAAATGAAAGTACTTACTTGATGTTATATATATATATATATATATATATATATATATATATATATATATACTTGAATATTGATTGTGACATGGCCAGGTTCATTCTCAGGCCTATTTAGCGAATTTGATGAGCATGTTACCTGTCAGTGTTGAGATTGTTGATAAACATGATGGAGTAGATAGAGAAAATTAAGACCAGCATCAAAAGGCTTGACATTGTATGCATCAACCTCTATGTGGATGTCAGCACATCCGTCAACCTTTAAATTACAACTGTTCAATCAGCTACAAATCCCCGTCTTCCCTGTCTCCTGGCCTCCATTTATCCATCTTCTTCACAAGGTTATCATGAGCTATTTGAAAAATGGCCCCTGAATTCTAATTATGAGTACTACCTTCCACCGAAGGGGGAAATAAACACAAGGGTATAAAATCATGAATTCTGAAATCTGTGTTTTATTTTCAACTTTCTCAAACACTGAACTTAGCAATGCAAAGTTCATGCAAAGAACTTCAAGCAAAGCAATGCTATAAAATGCAAAGCATTCTTCTCATCTAGAGAGAGCCTCAAAGAAGCCTGGTGTGATGGCCCAGGCTCTTAATATCAGCTCTCAAAAGGCAGAGAGAGGGGAACAAGAATCTGGACTGCCTGGCTCCACAGAGACTCTGTCTCAAATACATACAAATATACCAAAAGCTCAATCGAAAAGGCTAAAATAGATCGAGTTAGAACGAATCGCATGTGTACTTGAGCACACAGGTATGCGTGTGTGCTCATTTTACATACTTGAATATATTTTTGACTCCATATTTCCCGCAGTTTGAAATCTGAAGTGTTAATTTTCAATCTGAAGATATATCTCTACAATTAAAAACAATGACAGTGTTTATTGAACAGAATGTGTCATTTATTAATCAGGGTGTATGTTCTTTCTTATAAATCAGTTGGTAGATTCCAGCCTGGGATATACAAAGGTTCAATTAATCCCAGCACGGGATACTTATGGCTAATTGAGTGGTTCTTCAGACCACTGGCCATGTCATATTCTTTTCTCTATGATTATGTTATGTTATTTCCCTGCTGGTTCACTTTTTTTCTGACTTTGTTCTCATTGACAAGAGAATATGTTGGGATGGAGAGATGACTCAGTGGTTAAGGGTGACTGTTTGCTTTTGCAGAGGATTCAGGTTCACTTCTTCACACCCACATCTTGACTCACAAATACTTGAAACTCAAGTTCCTGATATTCATGGCCTTTTACTGACATTCAATTTTTAGGCACACGCATGAATCAAATGCATAATCGCAGGAGGCAAAACACTAGAAAACAACAAACTATGACATCAAAAGTCCGTTGCTTTCCCAGAGCCCCCGTGTTGATGTAAGTTCTATATTGGATAAGATGTAGTTTTCGCTCATAAAAATAAAGGAACAGTTGAGCCCACAATGAATCACAATAGGCCAGATTGTAATCGTGATTATTAATTTGTTAGTTTGCATGAACCATCTTTGCAGATAGCTCTGGTTTTGATTGTATTAAATTTATGGTTCTGTTTTGTGTTTCTGTGTTGGTGGGGGTCAGAGGGCAGATTAACAGCAAACCCGTCCTGCCACATGACTGTGTCAGGAGTGTCCTGAAAGCGTGGAAACGTGTTCCTGAGATTTCACTTCATAAAGGATTGGCATTGTTGAACAAATATGAAGAAGCCGTTGGTGCACGACAAAGCGACTGGATTATTAAACTGTTTATCAATTGCAGCCCCACTTACGATGCCGATCATGTTTTAAATTCCTCCCGGCACCGAGCTGCCTCCACTCGGGCTAACTAATTACAGAACGCTGGATCTTGCCCTTGGCTTTGTTCACTCTGGATCCTTAATTGCTGCAACATGTTTTAAGTAAACACTGTCCACTGAATTCGATTCTGACATTTGAAATGTTTATAAAGCAAATCATTTCAGTTCATTACATGTTTACTTTAGGTGGTTATTCTTTTACCTTCTCTAATCTGCCATCGCTTTCCACGCCAGGTTTCCCATGAAGATTTCATTCAAAATGTACATCAACAATGAATTATGAACATAATTAACATCAGATCACAGCAGCCGGTCACTGCTCCACGGCCTCAGCACTCTCTAGTGGGTTATGGTTTCTACAGTATCGGATAATGGCGTTTATTGGTTATTGAACACAACCATTCGGTGATGTAGGTAATCTGTAACCTACAGACACACTGACATTCCCAAGAGAGCAATGGTGGAGTCACCTCCTCTCATCTTTAGCTCAGTTTCCGAGAAGTCTTTGCTAACTACCTCATGCAATGAAAGTTCTTTCCCAATGTACATTATGCCTTTCCTTTGTTTGTATTTTACTCCCTAATACACCTGGCCGCTTTACAAAGTGTCTCTTTCACCTACATGGTTTGTTGTCTGATTTGTCCCTACATCCTTACTGGGCTATAAAGTCCATAGTGACAATCTCTTAGGAGCTCTGATCATTCCTATATTGTCACAAGTGCCGGAACTGAGGCATGAAGTATACATTGAAGAATTAAGAAATGAAAGGTTTCCATTAATTCATTACTCCTAAGGAATAGAACCTTTCTCAAGAGTTCTAGTGAGAACAACACACATGTCTTTCACAGTTTTCAAAGGTAATTCCTAAGGGCCCTTTTGTTGTGCTACATGTCACAAACACAGAGAAAAATCATCACTCAACCATATCTATATGGAATTTCCCAAAGAATTTTCCCTTACAACCATTTGAACAAATGGTCACATGATCATTGTATATTTACCTAAGATCGTCAATGTCCCTGCTGTATATAATCCATGTAAAAACACATTACAAAAGAAAGACATAACGGATCTAAGGGGGCGTGGAGATAAGGTTCTGTGGTTAAGAGCACATCTCAGTTCATTTCAGGAAGCCAGAGCTTGGTTCCTAGCACCCAGTCAGGGCTGCTCAGAGTGGAATTGCAGCTCTAGCTTCAAGGCTTTAGTGCCTTTTCTGGTCTCATAGGCCTCTTTACTAATATACAAAAGCACACACACACACACACACACACACACACACACAAAATAAAATCTTGAATGGTGATGTTTGTAGGTGTCAGAGTAAAGTACAAATAGGATTTATATCAACTGTAGACTTCCTAACGCAGTAAATCTCAATGTGAAGGATTTGCAGGAAGCCAGCAGGACACACCCACAAGAAGACTCAGGACCTCTGGAGTCTGCGTTTGTCTTTCCCTGGAATGTTCTAGCACAGAATCGAGATACTCTTCTGATCCAACACAGATGTGCTTCATTTCCTCCACTTCACACCTGGTCCATGTTGGGTCTTTTGAGAATATCTTCTTTAAGGTTATTATGTCAACTGTGATGAGAACATCAGTTCAGGGATGTGCTGGTGATTTTTTTGTTTTAAATCCAATAGACAGAGTGGTGTGTGTGTGTGTGTGTGTGTGTGTGTGTGTGTGTGTGTGTATGCATGCGTCCATGCGCACACATCCATTTGTTTCAAATGTCATATGAGAAACATTATCTATTATCAAATGTTATCTATTATCTATTGTCACAAACATTTTTTGTGAGAGTTTCATAAACCATCTCCTCCAGCTTTATTGAAATCAGGCAGAGAAATATAAACTATACATAATTAAATTGCATTTTCTAGAAGCAAATAAACAAAGAGTATCTGCCTTCCACTTCTTCCTTCCATTTCTTTTAAACTTTCTTCTAAGAATATTTTGTAAAAAAAAAAAATCATGTTGGTACTATGGCTATTTAAGAAAACGTTTTCTTGGGAATTGATGCTATCTTTGTATAGAAGAGGATTAGAGAAAATGGTACAAATGTAGGATAATCCTCAGCGTTTTCATCAGAACATAACCTAAAGGAGCACCAGGGCCTTGTGTTTTCATTATGCTTATTTACTTTATTGTATATGTGTGCTTACGTGTGTGGGAACTCCTGCCACAGCTCAGGAGAAGGGGTCAAAGGGCAACTTGCTGGAGTCACGTCTCTCCTCCCAACAAGTGGGTTCTGTGGGTGAAATTCAGGTCATCAGGATTCACAGCCTTGCACTGTACATCAGGTCCACCACACGGGCTCTGTTTTACATTTTAAAAGCACTCTATGGCCAGGATAGCAGTCTGGTAAGAGGTCATTTAATTTTTTGTGTTGAACAGTCTATACTGAGTGAGATTGTAGTTTCTACCCATGTTTGATCAACTGCAAAGAACTACAGTGCATGCGAACTCCTCAGACACACCCCCTCAACATAAGCAGCAGAGAGGAAGAGGCAGGCAGAGCTCTAGTTTTATGCAGGACCTGAAGCCAGGAATGTGTGGAATACCGTTGGTGGACGGCATAGTGGGGAAGGAGGAGAGGGATGTTTCCCTCACCACCACCATCGTGTCTGCCCCTCATAGACAACTATTCAAAGGTTAAAGTTAAATCCTGGGCCTGTTTTGTGCTAACATAGTGGACATTTTTCACACAATTAAGTCCTTTAAAATATATGAGAGAGAAGAGAGGGTACATTTTTCCCAACAGCAACATTCCCCATAAGAACACACCTTCTATTTAAGAACCTGATTGCAGAAGAGTGCATTGAAACTTCTTGCCAAATTACTACTTGGTGTCCCTTTTTCCCTCGAGGCAAGTAATATTTTTCCTTTCGTGATGAATGTATCAAATTATCACGGAATCATCACATGAGATTTTATTTACTCAGGTATCAGGGATTTTAATTAAAAATTAATTCATATATTATGCTCCCTTGATTATGCCAGATATATATTACCACAGCGGAGAGACCTGTAGTTATTATAAAGAAGACGAAGATGGAAATTGCCACATCGCCCCCACTCTATCAATTACCTCATCCTCAGACCATTTTCTAATCAATATTCTATTCATCACTATCATTAAGGAGCAACAGCATGCATTATCTGGAACTTAAATTTAGGCTGGAATATATTAAAAATAGATGTGTGTATACAGCGGCGGCGGCGGCGGGACACACGAGCAAGCTGATTACTCACAGTCCACAACCATCAGTGAGACAGCCACACATAGTTAGTGGATTAGACTGCTGTGGAAGTTTTCCACCAGATTAAGTTTTGATGCATAGCCATTTTGGAATTCTTCATATTTATCTACAGTTTCAAGTGCGCTGTGGCCCCTTCTATTGATGTGAGTCTGTCTGGACCTCTGAGAACTTCTCGCACTAAAGCATGTGTCCTTAGCACAGAGATGGCAGACACTACCATAGTCAATGACCAGCTCCGCCCCTTCTCATTTAAATAAATTTTGGCAGGCGGTGTTTTCCTTTCTCTTACCCATTGCAAAGTGTCCTTGGCATACCTGGGAATTTTCAGGTAGTGAGGACTTCTAAAGGACAATAGCTCAAGGTTTCTGGGCAATTCTTTTTTTTTTTTTTAATTTTTATTTTCTATATTCTATGTTTACATTCCAAAGGCTTTCCCCTTTCCCAGTTCCCCCTACCATACATCCCATAATTCCTCTCCCCCGCAACTATTCCCCAATCATTTCCCCCTCCCCCCACGGTTTCTCTACAAAACTGGATCCAATCTTTACAGGCCCAGGGTCCTCTCCTTTCTTCTTCTTGGGAATCATTTGACTTGCTAATTGTGACTTGAGTATTTAGGGCTTCTGGGCTCATTAATATCCACTTATCAGTGATTGCATTTCATGTGTATTCTTTTGTGATTGGGTTAACTCACTCAGGATGATATTTTCCAGGTCTAACCATTTACCTACAAATTGCATGAATTCATTATTTTTAATTGCTGAGAGTATTCCATTGTATAAATATACCACATTTTCTGTATCCATTCCTCCTTTGAGGGATATTTGGCAATTCTTATTACTACAGCTGAAGTTCACCTTTCAGAGTTGATCTGTCAGTTAACAGATACAAACAGCAGTGTGGAAATGGACAGGCCAATCAGCCCTGGACTATAGATTAGTCTTTCCATGCTGTGCTTAGCAAGGCTTATAATTATCACTGCACTCTGAAAACCTGAGCAAATATTTAATTTGAAAACTAAATGTCAACACAGGAATGCATCTAGGTTTAGGCGAAATTAGGCCTCATGACCAATGTGATCAGGCTAAAACATATGGTAGGATTCTTCCCTGGTCATTCTCTGTGGATGTCTCCGTGGGAGATTTTGAGTTCAGGGCAGAGAAGCCCTGGAAACATGAACCATGTTAGTATTATCTCTTCAGGTTATGAAAGTCAGCGTGATTAAAACCTTAGATTAAAAGATATGCAAGAACAATTATTTTCATTAAGACGAAATAAATTAGTACCTACTGGGATTTCATAGGAAAAGAGAAGCATTTTTCCATGAACAGACAAAGCAGACAATAATAGCAGACTATATGCCAATTTAAAATTTTATCCTTAAAAGTTAAATGTAATTCTATTCAATATACTAGGAGGAATATGGTGATGTGAGCTTGTATAATTCAGTTCATGTAATTTAGTACTGTATTTATTACCCACTGTGTTTGAAATGAGTTATCATTCATTATCGTTATTGTTTTGTTTTCTTCATAATATTTATGGGTTTGGATTTTGCAATGGAAGAAGAAGAAAGAGAAATATTTGTGGTTTTAACAACCAAACAGTTGTTTACTTTTAAATGGATATCGCATCAGAGATAATTGCAATTTGTTATTTTTGATATATTAATTTGCTCATCATTTTGCCCTGCTATCACGACCAATTTGTTTGTTTTTGAATAGGCAATGTCTACCTTGAAATTATTCAAAGGAGATATTAAAATAAATAAAACTAAAGTAAAATTTTGTTTTCATTTACAGTGAAAATACTATTATGTATTAATTATTATTTTCTTTTTTGGATACAGGGTTTCTCTGTATAGCTTTGGCTGTCCCTTAGCTCACCCTGAAGACCAGGCTGGCCTCAAACTCAGAGATCTGCCTGCCTCTGCCTCCTGATTACTGTAATCGAAGGTACGTGAAAGCAATATTACCAAATTCAAAGCTCTATGTTTTTTATGTAGTTCAGAGACTCAGTGAATTCTACTTCCTTAAAAGTATGGAAAAAATGTAAATTTACTCAGCTAGACAATGGAAGACCAAATTAATCTGTCATCACGCTGCCCAGGCTCTCTCATCCTGACACATTTGTAGCTTTGAAGGATATGCTGGCTTCATTGTAAAACAATAACTCAGTAATTGCTCCCACTTGTGAGATCCCGTGAACAGGCTTTAATTGTCAACACATATAGTACAAATTCAAAGCAATTTTAATGACTCCAAATTTGAATTCTGAAGAGATCTTACAGCTATTCATGTCTAGTATCGCCTGGATCCTAGAGTTTAACAACGATTTGAGCTGATTGAATTTTAATGTTAGCTAAAAGTTATTGGCGAGTCATGTGGGTACATTAATAGGGCTAAATGAGCAAAATATGAAGATGTAAAATTTGCGTTAACAGTTAAAATTGTCCAAGAACAACAAACAAACAAATGTCTTCAGTCCTTAAGGATGCAGACGTGTGTCCTCAGCAATGCTTCCCATTTTTCTCCTTGTACAGACTAATATTGTTCGTGAGATATGATGGATGTTATAGGCTGCTGCCCACCCTATCCCATCTTGGTTCCATTGACATGTGGATGCTTCATGTAGACATCCCCTTGGCAATAGAATCCTTGCATTTACTAAGATGATACCGTGCATTAGAATTTCAGCCTTTCAATTGACCTGTAAGATAGGTAAGATGCTCTATCAGAAGCTCCTTGGTTTTTATGCATTTATGATGAGGGTCGGTCAAAGCATGCTGTATGTGTATATGGTACGGAAGTCTGTCTGTCTAGCAAGACCAGTGGATATTTAATGTCCTACTCCACCACTGTCCTTCCTCCAACTATGCTTCTGTACCCCCCTCACCGTGGTGTAGCGATTACAAGCATACATACCCTCTCCTGGTTTTTCACGTGGGTGCTGGGGATTTGAACTCAGGTCCTCGGCAAGTGCTTTTACTCTCCCATCAATCTTAAATGAGAAAGCCTATTGCTTTTCTGCTAGTCTAGCATCCACTAGATTTTCTTCTATGGTCTTTATTTGTTTAGAACTCTAATGTGTGTCCATGGCAAATGATGAAAGGTGTCCTATTTAGGGAAATTCTAATGATTTTAGTGGACAAGAATTTCACATTAAGATATCATTTAAAATGAGGCCTTCATACCCGGTACAATGTAGTAGCATTATTCTAAAGAGACCCTTATGAACAGTAATTTGTTCTTCATTAGTGGGAAATTTGCAATCACTAATACCTTGACATGAAAAAAATACATGATAGCTAGATCATTCATATGCTGAGATGTAATTAAAATAGAATTAAAATAAAACTGTTGGTTGCCAATGGTTTCAATGGGGATTATAACACACTGTTTATGACCAGAACATTATTTCAGAGAAAGGATAATTTCATTGATAGAAAGTGAATTTTACGCCACAAGCACATACAATAGCACTACACACTAAAGCCTTGAATTTTGCAAGTAACATCACTGGAATGATGTACTCTATATAATGTATTATTAAGCAACAGGAAATTCTGGGGCCGCCCTTTCCAGCATGACAGACTCTAGCCACCAAGCATACACTAACACACCAAAGTATCCCCAAGTGATTTTTAAAATATGTTCAAAACGAAAGAACAATGGAAGATACCTCATTAATAATTTTATGTGGTACATGTGTGAGAAACTATGTTAGACCATCTACATTAATCAAACATTAAAGTGTTTTTCACTTTTGCACTTTTTATGTTACAGTTCTAAGAAGATTTAAGATTATACATGTAATTTGGGTTGTGTGTATTTACACAATACTGCTACAGAAAACAAATTCAAGAAACCCATCTGAGACTATGAGGAATGATACCGGAGAGAGCAATTTTTAAAATATATATTTATTAAATGTTTCAAAAACGCCGCTTATGCCCTTAATAAGTTATCGTTTTATGGAAAATATGTATAATAAAAGACAGTCTGCTGCTTACTAAAGCCGTAATAACTGGTTTGATTGCTTCAACACTGGGGAACCGAATGACTAAACCCAGTGACTGCCGGCAACGCGGCGCAGCTATCTTTTTAATCATGTCTCAATTAGCTTTAGAAGTTTCTCATTTCAGGGCTCCCAGGGGTCTCATTGCTTGTCTTTTTCACTTGAGATAAACAAAATCATCTGTCTCCTATTCATTTCCAATATTTGTTTTTTTTTTCTTGTTTTGTTTTGTTTTTGTTGTGGTGGTTTTAATAAGTCGCAGTTGCAGGCTGACACATCAGCAGCATCCTGCCACAGAGCTAGGCATCCTCTGAGGGCTGGGAGAGCGGGCTAGCCTTGCCTCATCGAAACATACATGGAAAATGAATCCCAAGGAGAGAGATGGTGGGATGGGGGAGCAGCAGTCGGTGACTCTTTCCTCCCTCGGAGTATGAGGCTCGCTATGCAATCTGTGTCTGCAGTAGGGACAGTTGGAACCATTTATAGTGGACGGAGTCACAACTTCTGCACCTTCCCGTTTCCTTTATCAACAGTTTACCGTCGATCAGGAGAAGGTGCTGGGGATGGAGAGATGATAGCAGCATGGTTGCTTCCTGGGCGATCACACTCCAAGTTAACGTCATGATGACATATATGTAGAAACTTGTTTTCTCTGACATTTTGGCTTCCAGAAGCAACCGTTTAGTTTGAGAGCGGTAAGCCTGCTGTAAACATTGAAATGCCCAAATATGGCTATTTTGTTTCTTTATACTACCTTTATGTGGACATTTGATTTGTAAACTTATGATATATATTCTTATCTATGATACATATTCTATCTGTCTACAGTTGATACCTATAGCTATAGCTTATACTTCAATAAAAATGCTACACATGACAAAACAATGTTTTGGCATTTATTTTCCTTAGCATAAGAAATAATATTGATTCAATTACCAATCCTTAGAGCACATGTGATGTGGAATGAGGCACACAGGGTGCTGCTGTGTGATTGAGATGAACAAATGAGCTCCTTGGTCTGCAGTCATGAATGTCCTGGACAGCCAGCCCCGCTTGCTGGATGCCCCATTCAGCGTGTAAGAACTCAGCTCGCTTCCTTAAGTCCTCTCCTGGGCCTCTCCACTGCTAAGCAGCAATCCACAGCCGCTCAGAAACCCAGAAGGGGCTCACCACCAAGGATGGCTGCGGAGTCCCCACTCTGCAGAAAAGTTTAGTTCCAGACACAGCTGTGGAAACTGACTTCCTTTCTCCATGGCTCTGGCACTGCTGCTGACTTCGGAAATACTTTGGGAGAAAGGGTACCCCCAGCCCCCTTCGTCATATGGAGAATCTGAGCCACTCTAGCCTTCCGCGGATATTTTCTTACCCTCTTCCTGTACTCTCTCATGGCAAAGTGCAAGGATCACAGAAGCACAGCAGAACCCAAACTGCATATTTAGGTTTCATTGTTTCCTGACCTTTCGGGAGGGAATGCTGTCAACATATTGTTCATGGGCTCTAAGGGTCTGCCACAGATCACCCATTCCAGCGATGGGTGAGGTCCCTGCTTTATTACTTCTAAGGGCCACCTGCGTCTAGCAAGTCACTCCCAGGTCATCAACTTTTTACCTTGGAAAAGGCCACAGCTAGACTTTAAAGTTCTCAGGATGTTTGAAGGCTGCCAGAATAAGAAATGGCTTTCCTCCTCTTTCAGAATCTCCTTTGTCCATTCTCAGGTCAACTATTTGACCTGAACATTCTTGCATAATGTGATTGGCCCTGAAATAAATGGAAGCCCTGGAGCCTCACAGTTCAACAAGAGGAGCCATCAGATGGCTTGTTAAGATCTCTTGCAGTCTAGGCAATGAGTTCCAACAGGCACAGAGTGTGAGGCATACACTCTGCACAGTACCTGGAGGTGGCGCTTCTGGGCCAGCGGCGGGCTGCAGTAATCCACAGAGGGCCTAATCCATAAGAAGGTGGTACCATGGATATTCGCAGAATTTTGAGTTTGTGATTTCTAAAAGTCAGATTGATACCTTTCCATCTCAGTTTGTGCATGTAGCAGTCTTAACACATCTTCCTGGCTCATGACCCCCAAAGTACTGGCACCTGCACTGATTATTCATCTGTTACAGGGAAAGAAGATGTTTACCAGTCCAAACTGTGGGGGAAGAGAGCAATCACAGGCCTGGTACTGATCTGTCCAAGACATAGTTTTCCAACAAGGTGTGGAACGGAGAGCTGGCCAAACCTGAAAACCTATGTTAGATATCCAGAACCCAAAGGGTGGCAGGAGATTCCTGACTTTACACAGAATGTAGCAGCATCGTTCGACACAAAGTAGATAGATAAGTATTAAGGAAATGTAACAAGGATTGGTGCTTTGGCCAATGGACTTTGTGGGAGTATGAGTAATAAATTCTATTATACATTGTCTGTGACTGGTCTGATGTTGGTGTCATTGGCTTTGTGTCCTATCTCAGAGACTGAGCAGGTATGAGCGCGGATATGGAATACACATCTGAGGTATTTTCTGTGAGCCCTTTAAGTGCAAGCGTTTTGTTACAAAGTGTGAACAATCAAGACAGGCAAGAGCGAAGGAGGACGAGGAAGGCACTCAGAGCTAGTTAGAGGTCGGGCCAGGGGCGTTGTGAGTGAGACGGATCAAGTGGGGAGTGGTGGGCTGTGACAAGAGCCTAAGAAGGTGCTGGTGACAGTGAAGGAGTGCAGGGAAGGGACAGAGAGCACAGGTGGTGCTCAGGCGACGTCTTCTACCATCCCTGAATAGAGTCCACGTCTGCAAGATTTCAGTTCTCTACAGTAAGAGCAGTACATTTTAGTAGAAGATCTTATCACTATCATTTTCAAAGTCATACTCCTTTGATTATAGTTATCAGACTTAGATGCTCCTCCGACTGACCCACATGCCTCAGGAGAGAGGCCTGCCGACTGCTGCGGTGCTCCATGTGTGCCAGGAAATATTTGAGCTCTGAAACTTTTGTTGTCCTTTTGTTTGATTTGATTGCTTTTTGTTGGTTCATTTGTTTTGATTTTCTTTCTATCTTTTTTTTTTTGCTCTTGTTTTTGAGAGACAGAGACAGAGAGAGAGACAGAGAGAGAAAGTGACCGAGAGGACAATAAGTTAGGAGTATAGGACATGGGTGTGTAGGGTCTGGAGGGGCTGAGGGAGGAGAATAATATGATCAAAATCTAGCCTTTGAAAATTAAGTAAAAAAGGCTTCTCAATACTTAATTAAGCACAAATCATTCAATGAAGCAGTATCATATAAGCAAGATTTCAGTTCCAGTTTCATTTTGCAAACACGATTTTCCTCTACCTGACATAAAACATAATTTCTGGAATCTGTCTATTTGGGGAACTTTGTACTAAGTAAGAAACTGAGGAAGCAGATTAAACACGTTTTTGTTGTAGTTGTTTTGGAGTTCAGTTTAGAAAAGGTGGAAATCTAGAGCTGTGTCTGGGGTAACTGTTACAGAGGAAGGTGACCCCTGATGACTGTGAATCCCAAGGTCACAGAACTAACTCAGGCAAGGGGCGACTTTGCTGTGACAGAAGACTGCTGCCAAGGCTCAGGCGTGCAGGTGGTCATCCCCAAAAAGGTGAGAGGCAAGAGGATGGATGCCAGAGTATTCCAAAATTGAAGCGGGTTTGGGACACAGAAGTTAGGAGGTGGAGGGAGACGGGGAGGAGGGCAGAGGAAGGAGGAACAATCCTGATTTTCAGACTTTTGTGCAAGTGAACTTTGAACGATCATGACATTCTTGTGACATACCCCAGGGAGAGGAGAATTAGACTTTAGATTGGGTTTTATGAACTACCTTTTAAGATGTGGACAAGTTTGGCATGTTTGGAAATTGTTTCGGTGAACTGTTGCCCATCTGTTTTGTATTAGGGAGGTTATAGGGCAGGGAGTGTCAAACAAGGTGGAAACTCGAAGCCAATTTAGTGGGTGTGAACTGAAGCTGACAAAGAGCTATTGCAAACCCAGAGAGGAGAGGAACGGGCATGCCCGCAAAGACTGGACAAGGAGGCACGGACATAAATATATTACATGTGAATATATTATATGGCCAATGAAAGAGTCAGTGGGCACAGAGTGCCACCAAGCAGGAGAAAGCACATTGTCCACCGCTGTGCTCCATTAATAGAACACACACATACGAAGGGCTTGCTTCAGCATCAGAATGCACTTGTCAGCCCCTTGAAGTGAGCCTTGGCTCTAAAAATATAAATACAAATACAGTCGCTTTCTTCAAAACATTAAGTCTTTTAGGGGAGAAAGCAAAGAAATTATAATGAATACAGGCTCCTTTTATTTTCTGTTTTCCATTGGCTAAAAACTTACTGATTGGTTTAATTTTGTAAAGTGCTGAAATGGATGAATACAATGTTCTCTACTAATCATATTTTGGAGAGCATCTACCAAAACATGTTTTTATGAAGTTCTAATCTTAGAAACAAATCAGTTAGACATGTCATAGACCTGTTGTAACTAGGATGTAGAAACTCCAAGAAGGGCAAGGCCCTCGGTCAGTTGGTCAGTTGTGACAGGTAAGCAGGATGAGACTGGGTCAACAGAAAGCTGAGAAGTCTTCTGCCGGTCAGGGAGGAGCCATTTCCATTTCTGGGAAGTGGACAATTTGCATTTTCTTTCATTTTCAGACGAGACAGGGATTGAGAGGCAATGTCTTCCTTTTCTAAAAATTTCTTTTTACTTTTGTTTTTTGGGAATTTTTATTTATTGTGTTTTGCTTGTTTATATGTTTGCTTAGTGCTTGCAGCCACACGGCTCTACGGTGCTGGTGTTAAGAGCATTAAGCACAGTCATGGCTTGGCAACTACTCTTGTACCTGCTTCTTGATTTTTCTTTTCAAATTCCGCTTACCCAAAACGGGAGATCCACTTCACTGTAGTTGGCTGTCCTCACAATCTACTAAGAGCATCACATGAAGTCAAGCCTTCACGTGTGTCATTTCCTGACAACACTGCTGATCCCGTTTTACCTGTTAGTACCCCAGCATTGCATTTTAGAGTGTGAGGTTTCTTAGAGACGTAACTAACTTTGCTACTCTCAGTTGCTGAGTACAATAAAGGCAAACTTTTTGGCGAGTGGGATAAAATCATTCTCACTTACAAAAACATAACGTCTCTGTGGGATGGATTTTCATCATTCTATGAAATCAAGATTAACTGCTCACCGATGAGTGATCGCACCTTTAAAGGGATACACCAAGGACATACGATTTTGTGTAAATAAATCCTGGTGAGTAGTTCAAAAGAACAACAAAATACAAGAGCAAAGATATATAGCAGAGTGGTAGGGAAAAGATGTGTTCAATCTTTATTTCCTAGATTATCTTTAAACCAGTACATTAATCACTGGAAAACTAAATCCTAAATTGAAGTCAGGTTTCTGTTAAGAAATTGATGTCTTTGAAATCATGGCAGGGATATAATTTCTCAATTGTACTGGGAATATTATTTACAGCCTCCTTTGTAAAGTGAAGGTATGAAAGGAAAAACTCACTGATTTTTTTTTTTTTTTAGAGAACAAAACTCAACAATAAGTGGATGATTAACCAGCCTAACCACGATATGTTGATTTCATTAAAAGAAATATATAAAAGTACATTTTGCTTCATTTGAACAATCAGTCAAAAAGAACATTAGTGAAAACATTCCTTTCAAAGCTATATATCTTCATACTAAAAGTACATCACTCCATCAGCTACCTAAATTTAGTCTAGGCACCTAATATTTCAACATAGAACAATTCAATAGAGAAATCTGCGTTCAAGATGGCCAGAAACACTGGCCATCTTTACTAATTTGCACAGAAAGTACTTACAAAGCAAATCAAATGCCCTCAACATAAAATAATGTTTTAAAACTTTCAACAGTTTTTTTGTTATAAGAATAATGACAAAATTTTTACCTGCAGGATTTAGTCATAAGTGTTTATCACCTGTACAGCCAAGGTGCCCTCTTTTTATACCTTAGGGAAGATGACCTGAGTCTTTAGCAAAGACAGACAGATGTTTATTATATATTGTACTGGATAGCCAGGTTTTTCATAGCCAACTGCATTTTCTTTTTCTCTTGCTGCTTCTGTGTTTCTAAGGCACTGGCTCTCCATTACACGGGTCATGAGCTTTGTCTTAGCAACATTAGAAGCGGAGGGGATTGGGCTGGAGATGACTTGTGAGAGCGATGAAGATGTGACTGACGGCAGCCTTCAGGTGCCACAGTCTCCACTGGCTATTAATTCTGGCTCTGGGTTTCTCGCCAGCCTAAAGCTTAATCTAGGAAAGACGTGCCTCTGAGCACGTAGCCATGCCAAGCAAGATTCAGGGCCTCACAGGTTACCCACCGGGCTTCATTGTTGCCAGGGAGTCTCCCTGCATCCAACAACTTTCCTTTTGCCGATTGGTCCAAGAGAACCTGGTTAACAACATGGAGCCCATGGGCTTTATGAACTGACTTGAAACCATACATTGTCATGTTTTTCAGTATCTCCTTCTTATCAGTTAGTTCTTAGGCCAGGCAATCCTTAAAGTAAGGAGATTCCAAAATGGTGAAGACACCAGAATACATAGACATTTAGCAGCCAATTAGAAAGCCTTACCTTAGAGAATATTGAGCCTAAAATAAAAAGATAGGGTGGGTTAATGGGTTGTTGGTGCTCAGAAGAAAAGCTTGGCTTTTTCTGTCAACCTTTGCAGACAATAAAGGGTACTTAGTAGGTAAAGTATAAGGGTGGGTTTTATCCTTTTTTTTTTTTAAAGAAAACATTCCTCTCTTAAGCAAGTAATTCTCTTAAGTAACTAATTCCCAAGCTTGCTACCAAGAGCTAAGTGTGGTCAAATACTAAAGAAGGACATGGAGCTCATTTTTCACTTAAAAAAATACACACTGGATAACCAGTTGGCATGCTAGTCCCCAGGGAAGTCTATTCCTCCCACTCCCAGCATTCCTTAGTGGCTGATTGTTCTCTTTTTACAGCCAAGACCTCCAAAGACCTTCCAGTTCGACATTAGCAAGTGTATCTGTGCCACCCTATCTGTAAGGACAATGAAAGAATGAGACCAAGATTTTGAAAGAGGGGGTGTTGGTGGTTAGTGAGATGACAGCAGAGGAAAATGATGTTCTTATATGATTATCTCAAAAAATAAAGTTATTTTAGAAAGTAGCTATTGAAGTCATGACCTCTCATGGCTGTGGATGTGAGGTCATCTACAAATATTGTGTGTGTAGGCCATTGAAATGAAGTCATCATTAGCAAGGGACCATTAGCTAATCAGATATGATATGAACACTATTCCTTTTTTTCAAGGCAAGATAGTTGAAGACAGAAAGCCAGACAGAGGGAGGGGTAAAGAACACTAGTAATGCATCCTCACAGCTTGGCCCGCTGCCAGCAGGGAGAGCCCACAGCAGGGAACACAGTCAACCTGGGGCTCCTCCACTAGGTCTGGTTCTTGGGAGAGTGACAGTACACATCTCTGCTGTCTTAGCTCACAGGACTTTGCTAAGACAGCTTCACAAGCGAAAGGTACCCACGTGTCAAAATGCAAACTAATGATTTTCATTGATATTGCAAATAAAAATCGCTCAACAGGATCCACGGGAAGTCTTCAAAATGAAAATAATATGGTCAAAATTTAAAGATGATATGAGCTCTAGTCAATGCTTAGAACTCAGGCTTACTGTTAGTATTCTGCCTAAGCTCCACCCCACAATAACCTGGCAACAGCCAGGTATGCTCCTCCCCATAGTTGCCTGGCAACAGCCAGGTAGACCTGGCCCACTATAAAAGGGGCTGTTTGCCCCTTCTCTCTCCTCTCCTCTCCTCTCCTCTCCTCTCCTCTCCTCTCCTCTCCTCTCCTCTCCTCTCCTCTCCTCTCCTCTCCTCTCCTCTCCTCTCCTCTCCTCTCCTCTCCTCTCCTCGCCTCCCCTCCCCTCCCCTCCCCTCCCCTCCCCTCCCCTCCCCTCCCCTCCCCTCCCCTCCCCTCCCCTCCCCTCTCCTCCCCTCCCCTCCCCTCTTCTCCTCTCCTCTCTCATCACTCTTGCTTCTTGGCACTCTCACCTCTCTGCCCCTCTTGGGCTCTCCTCCCCTCCCCCCTCTCTCCACGTGGTCATGGCCGGCCTCCACTCCTCCACTTCTCTACTCTCTCTGCCTCCACTACCCCATTAACTCCCACCCTCTGCCCTGAATAAACTCTATTCTATATCATGTCTGTGGTGTCTGGTCCCTGAGGGGGAAAGGGTGCCTGGGCATGGGCCCGCTTAGATACCCACTTCCCCACGGAGCCTTATACAATTCTCTAAACCTCTCTCTCTTTTTATGAACCTAACATTTGGTGCCAAAACCCAGGAACAACACATACACGCACTGGTTTATACCTTTCTATGGAAAAATCAACTTAAATAAGTAAATCATTGAAATAATTATAAATCTTATATGGTTAGAAATGTCATGTTAAGTGAACACTATTTTGCAGAGAGAAACACACACAGGATCCAACTGAGGTCTTAAGAGCTGGTTACACAGTGATTATTCAAAGACGAGGGGATGCCATAACCGCCAAGGCAGCAAAAACTAAAAACCACAGTTAATAATAGTTTTGCTGCTCAGAGAGTGAACAGGTGTGCCCTCTCTCGCCAGAGCTGCCTCGCTAAGCACGGGGGCGGAGCTTCAGCCCCACACCTCCAGCTGTGCGAGGACCATCTGCTCAACCATTCTCATTTTAATTAGTGCTGGAGACTGGCTTTATTTCATTAATCTGCAAATTCCTCGCGTTTTACCCCTTTTATGGATCTAGAAGAAACAGGTATGATCAAGCTACAAATTTTAAGGCTTGGTTTCTTCCTAGTTTACTTTAATCAACTACTCTAAGAGTCAACAGGATTGTGGCTTTTAATAATAATAGCCGTCTTTCATAAACGACTCTAAGGCCGCATCAGGTTATAAAAGCAATTCCTGAAAGTATTCAGCATATGCTGAACAGATGATGAGATTTTATACAGACATTCATTCCATATGACTTTTCCTCCCTCTTTAAAAAAAAATTTCAATGGTGAAGGTTACCCGCTGTGAAGTCATTTCCATAATATTGTAATTACATCCATGGGTCTTCAGACATACTTTATTTCTACTCTTAGCCACTTACTTAGTTCAAAAATTATTTACATATAGATAAGATTTTTTTTAAAGAAGAAGAATCTGTTTTGATAAATCAAGTAAGTGCACTTTTAGTGTGAAGTTCACCTAGATTTTACGTGCAAATGGGTCCCAGGAGCATAAGGGAGCCTCAGTGTCCTTGGCCTGTGCTGTGTTTGATCTTTGAACACTCCCTTCCCAACCAGCAATAGCAACCTGGAACCCCCATCCTTGAGAAGCCAGACTCAAACCCCACTTAAAACGGGGTAGTTGCGACCCCTTGCTGCTCATTTCTGTTCAAACACATCAGGAGACACACTGTCCCAGCCTAGACTGAGTTTCAGACCTCTGTGAAAGTACTCCAGTTGCAAGTTCACGCCTAAACATAAGCGGCCACGCATATGATTAAAATCAGATACACCAGGCATCATGCCCGTCCTCAGTTGAGGATAAGCTGTGTAACCCAAACCTGTCAGTCAAAAGAAAGATGCACTCAAGTCCTGCCCCATGATAACCAGCTGCTTCTCTTGACCCCCATAAAACAACACAACAAGGGCTAGGCAGGGAGCTGCTCTGCTTCCAAATAGAGTTCCTTTGCCCCTTTAGACCTGTTTGCACTGTGTTTTTGTTTTTAATTCTATAAATAAGAAGAGGCTAAGGACCTGGAAATAAAAATGCAGACGTCACCTATGAGCACTAATCACTGCCAGTAGCACACAGGCGTATTAGATGACTTCTGTCTACATACAATGGAATTCTTTTTCTGGACTTATTTGTGTCCACAAAATATATATGCATGTTGGAAACATTTTTTAAAGATTTTATTTATATATTATATATGTATATATACACATATATGTATATATACACATACATATATACATATATATTTGTGTGTGTGTGTGTGTGTGTGTGTGTGTGTGTGTGTGTGTGTGAGATGAGTACAATGTAGCTGTCTTCAAACACACCAGAAGAGAGAGCATCAGATCCCATTACAGATGGAATTGAACTCAGGAACTACTGGAAGAGCAGTCAGTGCTCTTAACCGCTGAGCCATCTCGCCAGCCCTTATATGTATGTTTGAGAACCATATATGAAGAACAGTGCTTCTCAAACTTAAGTGAGTTTAAGGGTTTAAATATAAAGGCAGGGAGTGAGCTGGTACCAAGGTCTGGAGTTCTCATATTCTCCCAGGTGCTGCCAATGCTGCTGGCCTGAGCCATTACCTTTACATGGAAAGATGTAGGATAACAGGTCACACATACACCTCAGAAATACTTGCAGCTTCATGGCATTGCATCTAATCGTATCAATCAGTCACTCATTTTAAACTTGTCAATTAACATATGTAAATACAAAAACACAAATCCTTCTTAAGCCAATTACAGAAGGCCTCCGAGTTCCTAGCAGTCATATGAAACCATGACTAACTGGACATAAAAGTATATCATGAGCTGATGAAATTCATGCATGGGTATTTAGACACTTGTTTCATAGCAAAGTCCTGTTGAGTAAAGGGGCATCCTGAATTGCTGTTTATGTATAGTTGTGCAGACCGATATTTTTGTTGCTGTTGCTGGCATTGGTATCAGCACTTCTGCTCTTCACTCTTTCTTGATTCCGTCGATGACTGAACTATCTTACTGGCACATTCTGAGAAAACACATCTCTCTGGACTGTCATAGGAAGTCTGTCTGGCTCTGACCTATTCATTTACCCCTCATCTTAAGTTCATTTCCTTATTTTATTCCCCAGTTTCTAGAGCTAAATTTTAGTTATGCTTTTAATTTCTAGTTCCTTAAAAATTTATATCAATTCTGAATCCTTTATCTTGCATACATTATGTTCTTATAGTTTCCACACTAAATGTGTCTCTATTTCGACTTTAAATTCTCTTTAGTCAAAAAAAGCCCCCTATACGCTTGCCCTGAAATGTTAGGGAGATATTCAAAAGACAGATGGACATTCAGGTACATATGATATTTATTACCTATTCTTTTAAAGTGAATACATAGTTTTACTACATTATGGCCGGAGAATGAATTTGATACTTCTTTAGATAGAAAGATAAATCTTAAAATTCTATTTATGGCCAGGTATCCTGCCAATTTCTGCAGATGCAAAACGTATCTGGAATCCACATTATGGCCAGGACTGTTCCAATACTTTGAGATGCTTATTCCGAAGGCACACTTTCCTCAGAAAACATAAATAGCATCAATGTCATTAGAGTAATGAAGGCAAATCAAAATAAAACATATTACATTTTTTTAAATTAAAATTTACCCTCCCTATAGAACCTTAAACAAATGAAATCTGTTGGCGAGTTTCATGTTTACTTACTGAAGAGTATTTCCCTACTTTGTTATTCAGTGGGTTCATGCAGGAATTAGAGGAGATGCAGTGTGCAACACTGGCCATTGGCGTCACTGTACTTAATAGAGTTGGTATCAAAACCTGGAGTAAATACCCTCACCTGAGAACAGCAGCATGAACAAGTAAAGGGTCTTCAAGAAATGTCCTGAATACATATGAGAAAAACAGGAGTAACTACAGAGCTAAGAGACACATGTGTGCTTGATCACTTTACACTGCAACATGACTCCCAGCCTTTCCTGGCATGCTGAGGTGTGCCAAGCTTTCCAATAGTCCCAAAGACAGAGCACATAGACACTGAATGTCAGCCCTATTTTACACAAGATTTTGACATAAGATTTTTCTTGGCTTTAGTGTTATCTCTGCATAATGATATATTTCAGCCTCCTTAAAGGGGGACTGTTTCAGTCTTCGAGGGAAGAGACAAGGATGCTACCAACTGAAGGTAATTAGAATAAAACGGTAGGGAAAAGATGCAAAACAAATGAACAATTCATAAGCAGAAATGGTTATGATGTCTTAATAAATAATTTTCACCGATACTGGGATACATACCATGCTTCTTTTTCCTTGTGTAAGTGCGTGGGCTTGCATGAGTACATGTGATTTACATGCATGTGAGAACCCACTGTGTTGAGGAAAGGCCTTTGGATCCCTGGTGCTGGAATTAGAGGCAGTAGTGAGCCACCATGTCCTTGCTGTAACTTAACTCTGGTCCTAGTTAAAGTAACCAGTGCCCTTACCTAGAGAACTATCTCCCCAGACCCCCCACAATGCTGCTTCTAACAGCTTATGATGAATGCACCCAATTGCAACTGACATGATTCCAATAAGCATGTTGGTGCATTTGTGGGAGATTGATTGCTTTATTTCAAAGCCAGAGGCTATATTTGAACAGAACCATGACCAACTCTTCAGGAAGTTTCATGATATTAATTTAGTATTGGTAAGTGTTCTGGTGTTGATCAGCTATTTCCTTCAGAAAATTTTAAATACAGAATTAGTTTACAAAAATCAAAACCAAAAGGAAACAGACGACAAGCACAGTAAAGCCTTGGAATGGAGATGTGTAGCTGCTTATGGACGGGAAGATTCTGAATGAATGAAGCAGTAATGCTGTCCCTGTCTGGACACAGAACTCCACACAGAAGCCTTGGTTTCCAGCCACACATTTTAAAAATCACTACAAGTCATGTCATATTTTAGAAAGTTTGGTTACTTACAGATTTGGCAGTCTATAAGTAAAAAATAAATTGATTGCTCAATTCTTTAGGTTCTATATTATATTGATAATGGATCATTTAAATTCCCCCAGTGCTGTTAGTCCTATAAATCATGGCTATATGTACCTTATTTAATAGTAACTCTCTGTGAATACCACTAAAAATATTCCACATATAGTCTGTATTCTTTGAGTATCCTAAAATAAGTTATTTACATATGAAATTTTACTTAAAATATTGATATTAAAAATAGAAATTCAGTTTTTAAAAAGCCCTCACCAAAACCCTTGCCTTGTCCAACTTTGATGTGATGGATTTTGGTTTATCTTTTATATATCTCTTGTTTTGTATCTTTTAGCTACTATGTTTTTTTTTTGTTAAAAATAAGATAAAAGATAAATTTTCCATTGAGTGTATTAAAATAAGTTTTTGCCTAGATGTGAAATTTTAGTTACTTGATGCATTGATATTTAATATAGTAATTCATGAAAACCTATTCAGTTTGAACTTTGAGCTTCTTAGAACATGTTACTTCTGAGCTGAGATTTTTTTTAAATAAGAAAAAAAACTAGTAACATTTATATTATTTGATAATTTATAAGCAAGAGGAAGCCAGCGATGTCAACCTGCATACTTGAAGGATCTTGCTTATTCTAGTCCTCTGAGTGTACTTTCTATTACATTATTTCATCATCCTAGGCTCATATTTTTAATATTTTCTGCTAAATTTTTCAAAGATATAGTAACACTTCACAATGAAAACCTGATTTTTAACCAGCAGAGTATTAGTCTATTTTAATATTTTCTCTGTTAATTATGTAAACATCACCACCAAACAGAACTGAAACTAACAGACCCTTTGGCAACATTATTTACATCGGAATGAACCCCTAAGCAGATTTTGAAAGTACCCAGTGCATTTGTTGCCATAGATGAAGCACCTAAGTACTCAAATTTGTCTCTGAATTTCCTGTTTTCTTTCCAGAGCAAATTATACTCAGCTGCACAAACAAAGTAATTGACGGCAGAATTTCAGCAGAAAGAAATGTTTTCAGAATTAGGAAACTCTTTTGAGAGAAGAATGCTTAATAGCCATAGAAGACACGCACACTCAGGAGTCATGGAGCTAAAGGAACCTCAATATAAAAATGTCATTTCGAAGAATAATGCTGCCTAATTCTACTTTAAAAGCAAGGGAATATGAAAGGTTATTACTAAGAGGGTGTTAACCAGATGTTCTCAATCTCTATATGGAAGTAATGTCTGGAGTTAGACAGAAGACAGATCAGCCTCACGGAGAAGGTCATTAAGCCTTGGGAAGGTTAAAATGTTAGGATGTGAACAGTATTTTAAAGAGTAATTAAATTTCACCTATCCAGAGACTAAGCCGGACGAAGGGCAGGCTCCCTCACTACAGTAACTCGGTGTGTCTACGTTACAACCTTTCTAGAGTGATGGAGTGCATACTCTGCTAGTAAAAGCAATAAACTAAAAATAACAATGGAAATAATTTTCTTGGCGATAAAATAGAACCTCCCCTTCATTTTCCTACCTGTCCTGGGTGGTCACGGAAAGACAATGGGCATACTGTCCTTAATATAGTTCATGTAATGATGTCAACTGAAATCAGAAAACTCTGAATTTAAACTCTGCCATTCCTGTACCATTGCAGAGCTTGGGTGCTTGGGTGGGCATGAACCTTGAATCAGCTCTTTGAAGATCAACAGCTACTGTGTCTGCCATGAGCACAGGCCAAAGCCTGACAGGAAGAAATCACTATGACAAAGTATATTACCTGTTTCCCTGTAGGAATCCATTCCATAAAGGAAAAGCATTTTACACCAAAGCCCGAGCTTTGTGGTCTGCAATATCACAGCAATACCTTGAACTTATAATAAATAATTGTCATTTGTTCTATAAAGACCTTAGTTAAGCTTCATGCCACTGAATATCTCCCAACATGCTTATGACACTAGAATTTGTAAAAAGAAACTCATATACACATAGGGAATTTGACTCTAATAAAAAGGAATAATTTCATGTTACTTAAGAACAACAAGAAAATCTTCAATAAGCATCCCAGGATAACAGCTAGCCCCCGGGTGCTGATAAAAAGTCTAAAGCCATCTTTGTTACAATTCCCTAAAGGGCAACACAAGAAAATGTAATAAACTGAATTCAATGTCATCAGAGACATTCCGGGGGTTTTGCTGTCTTTCCTGAGGAGCTGAGGAAGGCAAGTGTGATTCTCATGCAGAGCTGCTACAACATCCCAGGCATAAAGAAGAAATGCTGGTATACTGAAGTGCACTTTGGTGAAAGAACAAAGACAAAATGGAACATCCACAAAAACCCCCACACACTTGCGTGCTCATGGAACATTATGCCTTAAAACAGGATGTTTTGTACACATTAGACATGCCCATTAAATGTCATCTAGCTCATAAATATCGTCAATAATTGAAGACTTGTTCTCGTAGGGGTTTTATGGTGGTCTCTCTCACGTATTCAAATAATTACAAAGCTTCCTGCTTAAACATGAAAGTTTTGCTTGATGTTAATTATTTAAGGTAACTTTTGGAGGAATATCTCTGTCTAACATTAAAATACAACAGCAAACATTAAGATTAATTGGATCTGGACTCTAGCGATATCACATACTGCTTCCCAAATCCCTGACTCCTCTTCTGTATGCTGTGCACTGTTTTCCTTTGATGACTAAATTACTGGACCTAATCTCTTGTCTTGTAAGGTTTCTGCCTAAGGAAGGCTGTAAAAGTCAGGTGCCAAAATACGCTTCAATGATCCTGCTCTAACAGAAGACGCTACACTGATCAAGGATAAGCAGGCTAGCACGGCAAGCAGGGTTAATTGAACAACTTCAGTGCTCCTCTGTATTACAGGAGGATGAGCTGGAATTCCTAAGAGCCAGAGACACGAGAAGGAGGATACTTACTGCAAGATGGTCGATTTGCTTCCTTCTCCAGCGAAAGCATTTGCAAGCCCTTGGTCTGCAATTCTTGCAGAGATGGCTCCCTGATGGTTCCCTCTCTGGATCATCTACAGCAGTTCTCAAGAAACACTCTTTGAAACTCTTTACTAAAAGTCGTTTACTAATGTCTTCTTCAGCAAGAAGAGCCATGCATGGTATTGATAACTATTTGAAATCTGAACATAATGAGTGGGAAACATGTTCTTCATTGCCTGGGAAGTATATAAGGAATGGATGAGCTTGGAATGCCGGGAAACCATTTCTCTACAAGCCTGTTTTCTACATAACAACTGCAGACATCTGTAAATCTCCAAATATTTAATTAAAATATGGCTTATCTGGACACACCGAGTTCAGACAGCACTGATGAACGAACCAAACAAAGGGGCAATCTGTTGCAATGGCTACCTAAGTCTGTTTTGTAACTAATTTAAAGACTCAACATGACAGTAAAAGTACTCAATTCAATTAATTGCTAATCACAAAAAAATGGTATATAGGACTTGATTAGATGCTACTCTACAAAAGCAGGAGAGGCCCTATTGTTTGAAATGGTTGGTGTGAACTCATATTAATTAAATTTGACAAGTTCAAAGACACAGCATGGGTAGTAGCACGATAATCACTTTCATATAAAAAGTGGATTTTTTTAAATTTTTATTTTCTATATTCTATGTTTACATTCCAAAGGCTTTCCCCTTTCCCAGTTACCCCCCACCATATGTCCCATAATTCCTCTCCCCCCTCTGCTATTCCCCACTCATTCCCTCCCCCACGATTTCTCTGTTCTGGGTCTACAAAACTGGATCCAATCTTTACAGGCCCAGGGTCCTCTCCTTTCTTCTTCTTGGGAGTCATTTGACTTGCTAATTGTGCCTTGAGTATTTAGGGCTTCTGGGCTCATTAATATCCACTTATCAGTGATTGCATTTCATGTGTATTCTTTTGTGATTGGGTTAGCTCACTTAGGATGATATTTTCCAGATCTAACCATTTACCTACCCAGAGGATTCCTCTGCATACAATAAAGACACATGCTCCACTATGTTTATAGCAGCCTTGTTTATAATAGCCAGAAATTGGAAGGAGCCCAGATATCCCTCAAAAGAGGAATGGATACAGAAAATGTGGTATATTTATACAATGGAGTACTACTCAGCAATTAAAAATAATGAACTCATGCAATTTGTAGGTAAAAAGTGGATTTTAAATGTCTGAAATAAAACCATTTCAGCAAATGCTTTCACAATACACACACACACACACACACACACACACACACACACATATATATATGTGTGTGTGTGTGTGTGTGTGTGTGTGTGTATATATATATATATATATATATATATATATCCCAATTTCAATTTCAATTCTTTAAGATAAACAAAAACTTAAGTTTTAACAGTTAACTATACAAATTTATTTTAGATTGGGAGGGTCTGTAATGAGACATTATGGTATTTTCCTATAGAACTCTACTAAGGTCAACAAAGCTAGTTACATTTTTGCCACATTCATACTTAACTGAGATGAAAACCTATACTTTTTCATTTTTGCAAGCACGTTATAAGGACCATGACGTCATTCCCGAATGGAATCCTTTATTCTTCCTATGCACACAAAGAGCCATTGGGAACACGGGCATTCAGATATTTGCCACGGTCCATGTTAAATACAGTTTTGCCAGGGAATCCAACAGCTAATTGCATGTAGACAGAGCATGCTGAAATAGTGAGTTTATTTCTGGTTCCTTCACAACAACTCTCTGAATCATTGATGAGGAGGTGGCACAACTGTCTCCCAAATACTCATATCCCTTCTCTTCACTTGATAGCTGCCTTGAATCCCACATGGTGCTTTTCACAGTTTTCTTCCACCCATTCACAAACTAGTGTTTTACTTGTAAAATATAATAAAAATTATGATGGTCAGAAAGGACTTAGGCTATAACAGCATTTAAATTACAAGTTTCATAGATATGAAATTATCCTGTCAAACCACCATAGACATTTCTCAACATTTTCTCTCCATTTCTCTTCTTATATCCTCATGGGCTGTTCTGATGTACAAGATAATATTTGCTTGAAGAGTATACTTCAGTCAGATACATAGATTATTTGTGTTGACAGCTACATGGACATAATTTAGAAAATAATGTGTAAAGAATACATACAGGAAATGAAAATAGTAACTTACTAACGGGTGAAAAAATTAGTTTTCTTTAGATAAAAAAATTATTTCATCTAGCCTAGCAATTATATTTTATTTCCTTTTTGGTGTGTGTGTGTGTGTGTGTGTGTGTGTGTCTATTTGTGTGCACATATGCATGCTTATGTGCAATATTTGTATGCAGTGCATGTATAATTGTTCACATAAGAAAGCACTCATATGCCTTGGACCATGTACAGAAGACAAGAGGATAAACCTGGATTGGTCCTTGTTAGTAGTAGTGTCTCTCTTCAAGTTTCCCACTATGCTGTACATTCCAGGCTAACTAACCCATGACCTTTCAGAAGAGTTCTTTCTTCATCACCTGTTTTGCTATTGGAGCACTGAGATTATAGACCTGGGTCAACATGTCCAGATTTTGCTTGTGTTCTAAGGACATGAACTCAGGTCGGTCAGGCTTGCTTTTCCACCTTAGTTACCAATGAGCCATCTCTGCAGATTACTACGGGTTTGAGAATGTGAATCCATGTTGTACTAGGATGTTATTTTAGAACCAATAATGTTAGCACATGACTACATACAAATCTTTATATCTTTTTGTGTTTATTTAGACTTAATTTTTAAATTTTAATTTCACATGCAAGTGTTTGTGGTAACAAATGCCATGTGTGTAGGTGCCCAGCAGACAGCATCGGAATCCCTGGAACTGGAGTTACAGGTTGCTACTTGTTACTGGGGTGCTGGCAAAGGAGGTGATATTTCTCTTCTTAACTGTGGAGTCATCTCTCCAGCTCCCATTACTTCTGTCTTAATCATTTCACATCCTCTGTTAGTTCATCAAAATGTGATTCTCTGTGGCTAGTTCTTACTTCGTACTGTGGCTAAAAAAAATGTAGCATGAATCATATTCTTACTCCTTGGTTAATATGTCCATATCTGGTTCAAATTTATACAAAAAGATAGAGAGAAACCAGAGATACCTGTCTATGTGTGTAATCTACTATAAAGGAAAATGAACTGATTGTAACCTATTCACAAGAGAACTGGGGAGAATTTGTAATGTGAAACATTGTAAACATGGGAAATGTTGGGAAAGAAACTCAAAGAAGAAAAGATAACCTTCTTTTCAAGTGTATGTCAAAAACAGAAATTGTATAAATCACTAGTTAATTACGCATTCTATTTGGTTGACTGTTCATGGGTAGTTGAGTGTAATGCTTAACTTGTGTTCTATCATCATTGGAAAGCTAGCTCTCATGCCAAGATAAGGCTCAAATACTTTTGTTCTGAATTAAATAAAATCCTATAATCATGGACATAAGCACATCTGTCTGACATTAAGCAGTTGGCTGCTAAAAATGGAGATTTTCTTTTCATCTGCTCCATAAAATCAGTAGACCTAGGGATGTCTTCAAAATGGCATGCCTCCCCAAACTTTGAGTCATCAAGGAGTTCTAAGAATATTGTGGAATTTCCCATTTTTAATGTGGCATATGTTATCTTTATAGCTTCCTCATATTCTATTAAAACAGAACAGATAAAACTAAACTCTTTTTGAGTGCATTATACTTTTGACAGAATAGCACAGCAGTGAACACTCCCTTCTGTGTTTGCATGCAGAAATGTTTCTGTATATTTTACAAGCTATTCAGGCAAGCTGATTTCTCAATGTCTTTAATTATGATTTATTATATGTGAACTTTGCAAAACATTCTCTACTTGGTATAGATTTATAATAATTGCATTTGTTTTCCTAATCATTGTTAAGTGCAAATTGTTTTACATTTGACCTGTGCACAAATGTTACACTTAAGGGCTGAGCAAAAAAAAAAAATGAATATCATTATTCTTTAGGCTCTAACTGCTAGTGTGGATTAATGCGATAATCAACAATACGCCCCAAGTAGTCTTAACCTTTCCTTCTCCGTTGCACACAAATGACTTGGTTGGTCTTAGTAAACCAGAAACCACCAAAGTCTCCTGATGATACAATCAGTTGAAAACAATTTTGGCTTAAGCATAAAGTACTTTGTACAAAGGCATTTGAGATATTTGTTGAACCCTGGGATTCATAAGATAATGATGGTTTTTCGACTCTGACAGTCATCTTCCAGTAACTCACCAAAATGACCAACACAAAGAGAAAGAGGAGAGGCACTCGGCATATGTTCTCTAGGCCTTTTAGGAAACATGGAGTTGTTCCTTTAGCCACAAACATGCCAATCTACAAGAAGGGTGATATTGTAGACATGAAGGGATGGGCACTGCTCAAAAAGGAATACCCCATATGTGTGACCACTGCAAAACTGGAAGAGTCTACAGTGTCACCCAGCATGCCTTGGGCATCACTGTAAACAGGCAAGTTAAGGGTAAGGTTATGGCCATGAGGATCAATGTGTAGATTAAGCACTTCAAGCACTCAAAGAGCAGAGACAGTTCTTTTAAGCAGGTGAAGGAGAACGACCAGAAGAAAAAGAAAGCCAAAGACCCATAAAAATTCATGGCCTAATGTAAAAAAAAAATAAATAAATAAAAGCAAAACCAAAACCAAAACCAAAACCAAACCAAACCAAACCAAACCAAACCAAACCAAACCAAACCAAAACCAAACCAAAAGGATTTGGACAGCAAAGTGAAATACAAAAAGATAATGATAAAGTATAATTCACATCAAGGTCTGAAACCTTAAACTCAGAGGCTTATTGAATTATGTATCACCTCTCAGAGGGAAGGATTCTACAGATGTCAAAACAACAATACCAGTCTTCATTACAAAAATTAAATAGGAGCTGCTCCAGGCATGTGGGCCTCATTTTAGCAGCACATGAGGCTGAGGTACACCTTGAGCAGAGTTGACGTGCTAAACAGGCTGGTTGTACAGCACCCTCAGCCTACTGTTCTCGTTTACCCTGCTTTTAAGTTCTCCAGCCAGGACTGGAAACCATTTCCTCTTTGTATGAGAATGGCATTTTCTAGGCGTGTGAGAGACATAGCAGTTGTAGAGGAATATCATGGATGTATACTCTGATGCTCAGTATAAAACAGACAGAAGTGATTTTATCTCGCCCAGGGGTGGCGTGTCTCGTAGGACAATTTTGAATCACATCTTTGTCCCACATTTTTGCTTGCTTTGTGGAGTTGATAGCGGTGCTAAGGACACAGATCTTCGGAGCAGAGTCTGGTCTTTTGTCCCTCTACTTTTTTGAGAGAGATTTTTTTAAACTGGTTAAATACATAGAGGTGTGTGCTGATTCCTCCGCTAGGAGAGCTCCCTTCAGGATTACATTTCTTAGGTTTATCAGATGCCGATTAAATGATAGATTTACTCAGCTTGTTAGGACAGGGTCAGTTAAGAGTGGACATAAAATGGAAAAGGTCACTGTGAAAACCCCCCCGAGATGGGAAGAAGAGTGCTTGGTAACGAAATAATTGTCATTTGCCAGCAACAGTAAACATTGTTACTACTTAGAGCAACATCATTTACATATATGAGTATGAATTAAAGCTTTTCCTACATATGCGTGAATGAATTTGCCTTTCACAGTTCCTTCAGGAAGAACATGATTGTGAATACATATAGTCCACTATAGGAGAAGTCCTGAAACAGAAATAGAAATAGAAATAGAAATAGAAATAGAAATAGAAATAGAAATAGAAATAGAAATAGAAATAGAAATAGAAAAAAATGTATATATTTCACCAATGCAATAAATTTCACCAAACATATTACTTACATAAATTAACAATATGGGGAAAGACAAGGGAATAGATTTTGGTTATAGATCTAATTAGGTAATACTTAAACACAGTGTAAATAAAGCAATATCCATGCATAATAGTATGCCACCAATGAAGTAGTGTGCCTGTTCTTCATTAATAAGCATTCGTCAGTGTAGAACACATGAGCCCACATACACACATATACGAGCACACACATGCACACACCACCTTTGCATTTCCATTTTATGACTTGAAGCCACATGTGTATTCACACACTGGTCACATGCACAGCCTATGATTGAGCCATCCTTACAAGCCACCTTTTATGTTCAAATTCTTTATGTATTTTTCCTTTTCATGCTTTGATTTAAATTTATTACCCTTGTGTAAATGTGCCAACTTAATCTGCTCAATCTCCCTACAGGAATGTTGGGTTGGAACAGTAACTCTGGGTCAGGATTTTCCCATGAAGAATAAAATGTGGGGCATCCTTCTGGAGGGCTGCTTTTGTCTCATCTTCTTTGAGTTAATATTAACTCTAGTTTTATAAGCTTCCAGCTGAATGGACTATTCTCCTAGACTTCTGGACATCCCACTTGGCCCTAATAAAAGTTGTTCTGAGATTTTCAACCTATTGAAGCTTCTTAATTTTGAGTAAAATAATATTTTTTTTAGGAAATGTGTTATGAGCTACAACAAGGTCCTTCCTGAATTTTCTAATGTGGCCATAATTATCCTCCAACCACAATCCAAAATATGTAACCCATAATGACAAACTGGTTTGGGAGAAGAATAGGGAAAAGAGAGAGGGAGGGAGGAAGAAAGAAGGGAGGAAGGAGGGAGCAAGAAAAGGGGTGGTGGATTGTGGAAGCTAAGTGCACAGCTTCTGCAGTTTGCAAGGACCGTGGAGGAGTTGGCCATGGCAGTGGGACCGGCTGTCACATACCTGACAGGGTCAAGCAGAACTGTGAGGTGGAGACTGGCTTAGACTGCATTGTGAGACTGTCTCAAATACAGCTAAACAAACCCACCATGAAGAAGTCACTCAGGTACTGGGGAACTGGCTCAGCTGATAAAGGATTGTACCTCCAAGGACCACCGCCTGAGTGTGACCCTCACAACACACAGGGTGGGAGAGAACTGGCTGAGGCAAGGTGTCCTCTGAGCTCGACACGTGCTGTGGCATGAGCAAGAACCCTGTGTGTGTGTGTGTGTGCGCGCGCGCGCGCGCGCGCACACACACACACACACACACACACACACACACGGATAAATATAAATAATAGTGAAGGGTAAATTCAGAGTAGGAAGCACGAAGAATTTATAAGAAAAAGGACATCTCTCAAACAGGCTAAGAGTGGTGTTGTTTCTCTGGCCCTCCCCCACTCCATATTTTTCAGCAATTCAAAGTGTTTATAATTGAAACCAGGTAGAAGAAAATCAATTAATATAACTGTATTAATTATTCCTCATGGCTGTTGCTAATGATATAGGAAACAAGAAAAAAATTTTATTGTAAAAATCCAATAAGTAGCCTTAAGATTAAGAACATTGCTGATTATTTTATTTAGTAAATTGTACTGGTGTGTACTTGTGCTTCTGTGCATGTGTGTGGTAGGAAGCATACATGTATGCACCTATGTACCTGCATTAAAGGTCAGAAGTCAAAGCTGTTTTGTTCCCCAATCATCTTCCCCCTTCCTATTTGAGATAAGGTCTCTCCAGGAAGACTGTGCTTGCCACTGCCCAGCTGGCTAGACTTATTAGATGGAAGCCCTAGGGATGTCCCTGGTTCTGAGCTTCCCAGAGCTAAAAGGACATGTGTGTGCCTCCTTGCTCTAACATTAAAAGAAAGAAAGAAAGAGAGAAAGAAAGAAAGAAAGAAAGAAAGAAAGAAAGAAAGAAAGAAAGAAAGAAAGGAATTGTTTTGAAGATCAAAATCAATTTAAGAACTATATGCACTTACCTAACTGGGTTATCTTCCCCGCCATCTATTTTACCGGAAGTTGACAAATGTGTACAGTTTATGTGCTTATGAGGTAATTAGTCACAATCTATTACATTTTGAAATATTCACACTAATTAACATGCCTCTTTACAGTTCATATTTTCTGTTAATTTTTTACACTAAATTAGGTTAGAGGCAATATGTAATTTGTAAATATTGAGATTCCACAAAGTTGGGACGAGGAACTGATGTAAGTTAGAAGTATACTTTACACTGGTAGCAGAGACTCCAGGGGCTGCCATGTGAGAAACTAGCCTGGGCATCAAAGCATAGACACATTCCATTTCCTTGGCTCGTGATCTTATTGAAGCATGCTAAGAAGGACTTTTATCCGAAACCTAATAATGCAAAATTTCAGGCATCTGATGCATTTCCAAAGAGGAAAAATACTAAAAGCTTTCTACAGAAGATTGACATCCTTTACAACGGCAAATATACTTCATTCAAAGTTCAAGAAAAAACTTTGACTTGGTTTTCACATCAAATCTGACAGATGCTCAGGTCCGGATGAAAGCATAGGGCCATCTTTGCTTATCCTCGACGGACATTTAAATGGTATTAATGAGAACTGGCTGGGTGATCCCGTCAAACCCTGCAGAATGTCATGATGACAAAATCTGCATCTTCATTCCACCTGCATGGTAGGTGTAAGCTGACTAATTCTGATACAATTTGTAAAGGTTCTAGTTGATTACTGAAAGGATAGAAATGAAAACTCTAAAATGCCCATTTATATTATTTCCTTTTTTGTAGTTTTAAGTGGATATAACTTAAAGATATTTTATAAACCTGAGGAAAAAAATGTTGCTATTCAAGTTGATACTAAATTCTTTCTGAAGACCATTTAGTGACTAAAAGGTCTTTATAAAATGTATTATTAATAACATCATTTTTCCATGTTATTTCTAGAATGCATAGAAATTTAAGCCAAAACTGGATGTAAATAAAATTATTAATGCTTAGAACTTGATTCTGTGTTGCTTTCAGCATTTTAAACCATTCTAAGCTATCTATTTTAACATTAATATTTATTAACATCAATATTAATAAAATGTTTTTAATTTGGAATGTTAGATTTGAAAATAAAATGTAACATTGGGAACTTATTTGATCCTACTATTTCCTGAGGGGGAAAATGTTTCTAAGTAAACACATCAAAGTCTCCTTCTATCAGCAAACACACGCATGTCATACTGTTGTTTTCGGAAGTACTTATTCACACTGTTTGGACATTTTATCGAATTTAGTTCCTAAATAGTCCATAATCATCATTGACAGACCTATCTCTATAACTAGATCTTAAATGAAGAACAAGAGGGCCATTTAGTCCAATTGTAATTTGCAGGCATTTCACAATCTTCATTGACGTTGTGGGATTTCACTCTCAGGCTGAGTGTCCCACTTAGATGTTTGAAGATGTCTTTGTATCGTTTTTTAAGGAAGAGGGACAGGAAGTTTGTCTTACTGTTTTCTGCTGTCCCTAAGGAGAACAACTGAGACTAGCGAGGACCTGAGAAGTACAGCGAGTAGGTTAACCGTAGGCAGCTTCTGCTAGAGAATGTACTGGGTCAAGGAAACAGGACATCCCAAGACAGGCTGGGCACCTCCAACCTTCCCCTGGAAGAGGAACCTGGAGGTGCTCATGCTGTGAGCCTGTGGACGTGTGTGCTTTGGTCGTCAGCAATGTGTCATTATTCACATAGGATAGCCTTGAGGTTTCAAAGGTGACTGCTACTTTTCATTTTGTGGTTCTACATATCATCTTTTATTCCTTCTGGGAATAATAGGGCATGAGACTTCTATATAATATGTAATAAGCCAAATAGGAAGACATCATAAATAAACTCCAAGGACAGCCTGATTTTTGAACATCAGTTTCTCATGTTGACAAATGCCTCACTAAGCAAATCTATGAAGGAGGGTCGCAGGGTTTTCGTGTCCCACTCCCCACAGGATTTCAGAGCCCTGTGTGCACCTCCATGAAGGATGCTGTCCAGGAGGTAGAAGTAATCCAGGCACAGTTTACAGGGTCCTCAGCAGGGAGTACTGCATTTTATGTTTCAAGGAGATTAAGGGGAAATGTTCCTATTTCTGACTCATAAATGATCTAAAATTATATCAGGCATGCTGATAAATCCAAAGATGTTAAAATGAGAGTTGTAGAGGTCTGTTTTTTGTTTGTTTGGTCTTGTATTACCATAAGCGAAGCTTAGACAATGACTTAACAAAACACACTCAATTTGCACATTGGGGTTGAACTTACTAGAATACAAAGAGGTGTTGGGGATAAGACATTTACTTTTATTTAAATAAGTTGCACTAAGATGAGAGTAATTCTCACAAGTGCTAAGCTTTGTTTCCCAAGCTATAAAGACAAAATGGTGCCATTAAATAAAACATATTAAGGATAAATTGCATACTGGCTGGGACATTATGAATGGTTATTTGCAAATAGTTCTGCATAGAGCTTGATAATCATTCCATGAAGAGACAGGAACTTAATTCTTAAAGTGCCTCTACTGTTGTCAGCATGTCCACCACCTTAGTTGCTGTTTAATTGAAAACAAATTAATTATAAGTGCATGATGGTAAAAGCAACATTCCTGTATCTCCCATTTCTCTTAAGCCTTTCATGACCCCCTCAACCTTGAATATTCAAAAGCATGTAATAATACTTAATAGATGAATTTCAAAGAGTTCCTCAAATAATCTCATAGCTAATATTGATTAATGATTAAATAAGAAACAACTATTCCTGGTATTCCTAATGATAGTGGCTTATCTCATTGCCTACTGTAGCTAAACAATCAATTCCATAACTTAATAAAACCAAGCAAACATACCTTCAAGTGGTATGTTCATGATTTTCATACCCCTCAAGAAAAACTTTATTGAATCAATCTTAGATTTATAGAAAAATAGTTGAAACCATTTTCTCAATGAATTTTTTTATGTTACAGAAAATAAATCCAGGAATAGATTTTCCAAAGGTATTTCATACACATAGAATATTAATGTCTTTAATTTCAGGACACAGCCTCATCCTGAGATGGCACACAGGCTAGCAGAGTAACCTAAATACTGTAAGGTTTTACTATCAGTCATACTTTTCTTTGTTACAGAATAACTTACTACCTAAGGGGCCGCACACACTACTTAACTTTTATAACTTTAAAGTAAAACTAAAATATTTTGCATTGCTAATAAATAATTAATTGAAATAATTAATAATAATCAAGTTTACATAAATCACACACACATGCACACACACACACACATATATCTTACATTGATGGGCATAGTAACTATTAAACATATTAGTACTTTCCTCATTGGGCACAAAATTTCTATATTTCAGTATCTGAAAGATGTCAAACAATTATTACTTTATCACTGAAATAAAACATGTCATATTCTAAATTGACATTACTAAGCAACTTTAGCTTCTGACTGACATTGCATGATATATTTCTGCTCACTCCTTTCAGGATGATCCCTGGTACCTGTATGGCTGAAAGAAACCCAAGAGCCAGAAATGACTCAGATGTTGGATTCCTATCCAGATGTTGGAGTACAATCAAGAGTCATGTGATGTAGTTTATACTTATTCAGGATGATTTCAAAAACTAAAGTGAAGAGAATAAATTTTCTGCAGGCAATAGCAGTTTGTAGGTGAAAAATGTTTCATGGAAATTCAAGATTTCAATACTTAAAAAGTTTGTTAAATTGGTGTTAAACAGTATATATATACATATATGTATATATACTGTATATATATATATTTATATATGTATATATGTGTATGTATGTATATATATGTATGTATATATATACATATATATATATATATAAATGGTCATTGTAGAGGTGACTAATTTTCCTGTAATTTCTAATGTGGTGATGTTTCTGCATGAAAATACATTGTGGGTGTGTTTTGTAGATCCTTCATAGATATATTTAGGTGAAACATTAAGCCATATGAAGCTTCCTATAATATATACATATGTAAAAGGAACTTAAATTGAGTAACAGTATAAAACAGAAGAAACAAAGCCCGGAGGAGACATCATTTTCTTCAAAATAAAACCACCAGCACAAAGAAAGTCTTACATTTTTTGGTTCATTGGTCAAATGAGTTGCATAGAGTCCTATTGCAAATGTTATGTGTTATTTCCTACAACCTGATGTTAAGACCCTGTTGCTTAAATTATATCAAACATGTCATAAGACATGGGAAAATATAGCTAGTACTCAGCTGGAAACTTCAGTCCTCATGGCTACAGTTTACAGTGCTTGAAAGAACTACACATTCAACAAGAGGAGAGAACAAAAGATATCACCAGTCTCATCCAGTTACAAGCCATATTAGCTACAATAATGACCAGTTTGAAAGATATGTCCACTGGAGCACTAGAGACATGAGATCATGGTCATAACCAACCATCTTATGATTGGATTTAAGTATTGCTTCACAGGATGCCCGGAACAATATTGGACTAAAACAGATGACTAAATATGCCATAAGTCCTAGGGGAGAACTGACCTCTATTATGCTATGAATGGATATGGTTTTAAACTGTCTCCCATGGTTCCACTGCTACACCTTACATCACTCAACCTTCACCAGAAAAACACCCTTCTTGAAGTAGATGGGAAATACACAGAGAACCAGACATGAACAATTTTCAGAGACTATGTGAGAAGCTTCCAAGAGGTCAACCCTAAAGGACATATTTATCACAGCCCCCCTCAAGCTCAGGGATTTATTAAGAGGGAAAGAAAGACAGGAACAGCCAGAAGTGGTGGATAACGATGGAGCTGCATAGACCACACACTGTAGGGAAGATGTACAAATGAAATCAGACTCTGCCAGTGTGTACAAGACCTGCCCAAGTGCAAGCCAGTCAAAATCCAAATACAGAAATGGAAACAAGCTTACCACAACCCAAAGTTCTACTCACAACTGATTGCTGCTGGGGAAGGGAACACTGGATTTCTGCAGTGAAGTGACACCGGTATCAACCACACCACTGTGCAGGTCACACGCTCAGGAGTAGTTGCCCAACAGAAAACGGACTGTATTATTTTGGAAGAGAGAGAAATGACAAGAACTGGGTGGATGTGGGGAGGGGGGCTCTGACAGAAGAGAGGAGATCGGAAAAAATGCATCAAAATGCATTATGTGAAATTATCAAAGAATAAATACAAACATGAAGAAATTACAAGAAAATATTTGTAAAGGACAAGTGTGGCATATGTCTAAAATCATCACTGAGAATATTGCTGAGTTCATATTTTGTAACATTGAATATTACTAATATGGATAAGTACTAAGGATCTACTGCAGTTCTTAGGGAAACCCATGCAGGCAACTGGAAAGTTTAAATAGTGACCTGGAAAATAAATATTAGGGGAAGCCATCAGTGGATTACTAGATCTATGCTTCATGTACCTAGGTGAATATATGACATTTTCAGTTTATAATGTCTATTTTGGTCAGTTACTATATTCATAGGTATTATTGAATTTAACTATGAGACAATTGTCTATATGTTTCAGTTTAGGGACAAAATAAAAATCACAAGTAATAAACCTTTGCATGCACATCTTTCATGTGTAATAAACACATCATTCATGTGCAAAAACCACTTGCACGTGCATCTTACAACCAATCCCCTCACAAGCTCAGGAGACACAAGCAACACAGCTTGGACTCTAACACTCTTGTCAAACAAATCAACCATGGCGTTACACAATAATGTTGTGTTAATCTTACTGGCTGCAAAATGTTAATTTTATGAACAATTGTGTAGAAAAGATCTAATGTCAAAAATGAAATTAGGATGTCAAAGAAATTAAATGGCCCGGGATTCAGGGAGAAAAGTCAGTCACTGTCACTGAAACAGAGCTGGTTGGCAATCTTCCAAGTAGCCCTTTTAATAGTCAAAAGGCCCCATTGAATGGCACAGCATCAAGACAATCCCAAATAGTATTCCAATGTATTTATGGTCATTATTATTTATGCTTCCAGAAATGCTTTTGGGAATTTTAAAAATAAAAAGCACATGAACAACAGAGATGAGAATTAGGGAAATGGAGACGCTTCAGTCAGAGGAGAGAGCAAACACATGAGATTCACAGGCAATCATCATTTTCCTTAATCTCTCTGCTCTGAGCTGGAGTAAGTAAGGAAGTGGGAACACGGAACAGAATTCATTTTTCAGTGTACACGACCTTTCCTGACTCTAGCCCCAACCATACCTGTGTGCGTCTGCTAACTTCAGGGCCTTTCCCAGGGTATTTATTGAAATGCCAAATATCCAAGTCTGACATTAATGAACCTTTCTCCTTATGCTTGATTCCACCTAATGCGACTGATATTCTTTTGTTTACATTAATATATATATATATATATATATATATACATATATATATATCCATCCAGTAGATTCTTTTTCCTAATCCTGCTTTGTGTTCTATTATGAGAAATTTCTTATCTAAGAAGTGAAGCCTCTTAAGCCACTCAAGGCCAATTTAAAAATTATTTTAATGAATTATTGAAGTAATCTGTAACATGTCATTTTAATGTCTTGTTTTCTGTGGTTGCAAATTCTTGCTACTGAGTGGAAACACAATAATAATTCATTACATTGCATTTGCTCGCATTTAGAAAGGTTGGCTTTAAAAAATAAAAGGCAGGCAGACAAAGATGGACAAATGATAGAGCCTCGAAGTGAACATGATACTTGAGGTCATAGTTCTCAGTGCAGTATAGACAAAGATGCAATAATTTGCATGCAATCATACACAGAACGGCAAACAAACTAACTTTATAGGGTGCTAAATACTATTACGAAGTACAGAAAGCACAAACATTAGCATATTTGACATTTAATTGCAGAATCTGAATCCACTAGATGCATTCACAAGACGTATATATTGCCATAATTACACTGCATCCACACTGAAATGGTGTGTGTAAACTTACTGCTCGAGAATTTCCTGTTCTAGTCTTCCATTGGCATTTGAGACACTCTATTCCAGTTCCTGTTTCATTGTGTTTCCTCATTCTTTGCACCTTGTCTGAAAGGTGATATGTACGTGTAACACGCTTTATTTCCTTTGGCTATCTTCCTCCTTTCACTTGGCACGGCGCTCTCAAAGTTCGTGCGAGCCAGTGGTTCTCAACTCGAGGATGGCAACCACTTCATGCTTCTTAACTTGAGGATTGCAACCCTTTGTGGGTTAAGTTCATCATAAACAATGCTCTCATATCAGATACCCTCCATATCAGATGTTTACCTTATGATTCATAATCGTAGCAAAATTACAGTTATGAAGTAGCAATAAAAATATTTTTATGGCTGGAGGTCACAACGTTAGGCAGGTTGACAACTACTGATGTAAGACCCAGCCAGACAAGGATACCAGGAACTTTCTCATATACGTGCTCACAAGTATGCCGAAAGCGAGAACTAGTCGGACCGGGATAAGTGGGAAAAACACAGGATGCCAGGTCCAGAGGTGAGAAGTATAATCATAATAAGTAAATAACTATAATTATATATATTATATAATATAGTAAAATGGAAGGGAAACAGTTTGGTAGTCAAATTAAAAACATTTGTTTCAAGGTTTAACCTACTCTAATAAATGTTACAAAACTTAAAATGTAATATTAATATGCTTTCGTAACCGGCTAAAATGAATTAATTAAGTTATTAATATTATTAAATTAATAAAAAAGTGCGATTCCTAATTTTATTTATTATGTTGATATATCCGTTAATCATTACCATGGTAAAGGTTTAATATTTTAACCTTACTGCTCCCCATAGAAAAATATTGTGATGCTAAACATTTAAAGAACTCTGACACAAATAAATTCGGAAGGAACACAAAATTCCTTATATAAGGGAAGATCTGAACTGTACATAGAGTTGTCAGTGGCTGCCTAGGTTAGCTAGTGTCTTAGTTTGCTTTCCTGTTGCTATGATAAATACCAGGACCCAAACCAAAATGACCGAACAGGGTTTATTGCAGCTTACACTTCCAGGACACAACCCGTCATTGAGGGGAAGTCAGAGATGAAAGCTTGGACAGAAAGCAGAAGCAGACGCCATGAAACAATGCTGTTCACTCGTTCGATTCCTCTGGTTTATGCTCTTTCGGGTTTCATACAGAGCCAAAGACCACCTGTCTCGATGAGGCTTAAAGTGGGCGGCGCCCTCTCACATCAATCATGAGTCGATACAGCCTCGCACAAACATGACCATAGGTCAATCCGATAGAGGCAGTTCTTCTCGTGAGGTTCCCTGTTCTTGGGTGGATTATGTCACAATGCTGAGTAAAGATAACCACTGTAGCTGGTTATTAATGATAAATCGACCAAAATCCGTCACTTTGGCGATGAATGGACTTGAATATCACTGCAGTTTTAGACATCTTTGTACGTAGGAGAGAAGGCGAAGGAGGCGAGAAAGGGAGAAATGTATTTAAAATCGGAACGAACACTCAGGATTCCTGGCTTGGAGTAAGGAAATTAACCCTGTTAGGTAGCAATTGTTCCGCTGTCAAGAAGAGAAATGAAAAAGGTTTTCTAATTCTTATATCTAGGTAGTGAAACACAAAGGAAAATGTCTAAGAAGATATTTTAATAAAATATAAACTGCCTCTACATGGGATGTCACGGCAAGTCCATCAAGAGCTTAGTGCACTAAGTCTTTACATGCAAGCACGGGGAGAGTTCAATCCCAGTGACCCATAAGGTGGGCTAACGTACTAGTGTCCAAAATTTATGTGTTCCCTGAACTCAGTATGTGTGCTCTCACATGCATAATCACACACACACACACACACACACACACACACACGTTTGTACACGTGCAGAAAAATAATATATATAATGATACTATTTAAAAACAAAGTAGCAAAATATATGGGAGGAGAGATAATGTGTTCGGAATTCTATCTGTGAGGAACTACTGTGACCCTACAGAAATGAAGAGCCACCTCTAAGCCCATCAGCACTTGATTCTGAGTAATTAAGCTACATGGCAGAGGACCATCCACATTGCAAAAACAGAATGGCAGACACATGAAATCCAGTAAATGTGTTTATAATGTTAAATGGGGTGTTTCATAGTTAACTTTAAATGGCAGGTGTTGAGTCTTACATTTTCTGGCATTTTGTGATAGATTCTGCCAGCATGAGCTTGAAAATAAGAGAATAAAGCAAACAAACAAAAGCCCCCCTCTACACGGAGAAGGTCACCCGCAATGCAGAGATGCCTTCCCTTAGAGTATTTGGACCTGGCTCTGCAAGGCCTGAGGCCCAAGGTGGGTGCCAGGCAGGCAGTGAAGGGCATGCCTCAGACAGGGAGGCTAAGAGCCAGCTGTCTGAGGTGCTCTCGGCACCCTGCAGGGCTTCCCCGAGCATGGGAAGCTTTGCACTGTGGATTTCCTTGCTATCTACCCACAGACTGCTTTGAAAGCGATGCTCAGAGTGTCTCCAACACACAGAGCAAAGAGATCTTTGCAATATAATAGTTCATGTTACTATGTGGGAGCAAGTGAGAGATTTTGTAACAGAGAAGTTTTAAGAACATTATTATAAATCAGTTTAAAGTATTTATTATTTGCTATTAGATTATATGATTAATTTTTAACTAAGAGCAACTGATGACTTTAGCATTCTAGAGAGTGTACTCCTTTCTGTCTTCCCTTCAGCTCTCTCTCTCTCTCTCTCTCTCTCTCTCTCTCTCTCTCTCTCTCTCTCTCACACACACACACACACACACACACACACACACACACCACAGATATGACAGGCTAACCTGAATTCCTTTCTGACCAGCCCTGTAAGTGCTGTGGTTATAATATGCATGCACTATCAAACCTCACGTTTACTATCATTTCATAGCTCTCTTTTAAATGAGAGAAATAACTAATCTCTTCATTTACTTTCTCACAAGAGGATAAACTTATAGCTCTTTAACTTCGTGGATCACTCAGTGTTTCCTAGCTGATATATGTTTTAAATTTGATTCATTGCATAACAACAAACCAGTTCCTTTTTATTCTAAAACAATGCTTATCGATACTTTATTTTATTTGACAGTGGATTATGATATAAATCACTGGATGGCTTGGCACTTATGTAGACTGGGCTGATATCTAACTTTGACCCCCTCCATGTATGCCTTCCTGGTGTTGTTGTTATACCCCTGTGTTGTTTAGCCCAAATCTATACAAACTTTGCCTAAGATATTTGTTATTTAGAAACTGTCAACTAAACTGTGGGTTACTATTCTAAGACCTGCAGATTCAGAAGGAAATAAAGTCTCCCAATTAATGTGAATACACAAAGACTTGACACACCTTTACTTTTTGTTGTTGTTGTTGCATCTCTATGTTATCTGAGTCTAAATATCAGAAGGTATTACCCATTTCAATATTGATAGAAATCCTATGTGCTAGGAAAATAAGACTCAAAAGGTTTGCAGTGACCAATGTCTTAGAGACCCTGTCTTCATTTCTTCTCCCATATTCACACACAGATTCTACCCTGCCTCATGTGGTTGCATGATGACCGTAAGCCTTAAAAAAGTAAATATCAGGTTTTGAGGGCACCGTTGTCATGAAGAGAATTATGTTTCCTTGTAAGTACCAGCAACTTGCTGACTCTTTTCCTATGATTTCCACCACATGGATAAGAGGGTTTGGTGGACTGTTACCTAGAAGAGCAGCCTCAGCGGACAGACTGTGATCACATACTGATATTGGATATGTGTGGAATCCAGAGCTATGGAGAATGTGTGTTTGGTATTCTCTAGAGCAGGGGAGGTGTCTCAGTCAATGAAGAAGTTTGCCATAAAGCCTGTAGACATGAGTCTGATCACCAAGCGCCACATGAAGAAAGGAAAGAACTCACTCCTTGATGTTGTCGTCTGACTTCTAAAAGTGTGCTATAGCATTCATCCACACATAGAGACACAGTGCGATACATAAAATAGAAAGATACGCCGCACACTGTACTTTGTTTGTGCAGCCCAAACAAAGATAAAAACCTAAACTGTTTTACCTAACAATAATGACCAATTTTCTCAAGAAATAAGACAGAAGCTGGGCAGTGGTGGCACACACCTTTAATCCGAGCATTTGGGAGGCAGAGGCAGGCGGATTTCTGAGTTCGAGGCTAGCCTGGTCTACAGAGTGAGTTCCAGGAAAGCAAGAGCTATACTGAGAAACCCTGTCTCGAAAAACAAAACAAAACAAAAAGAGATAAGACAGAATTTTCCCCCTTAAATGCATGTATATATGAATAGACTTTCAGGGCAGAATATTAATAGTGCTAGTGTTCAAAGAATTAAGGATAAAAGTATAAAGATCACATAAGCACTGTACTATGTTTCTATGAGTAGCTAACATTTTTTAAAATAATGTTACTATGAGTATCAAACAAAGATGGGCGTATTGGCCTCACTACAAGGGTGACTCTCCTATGGAAGTGGAATGTCACCAGAGCAAGGCACCCTTATCAGATCTCCCCACACATAAAAAGACAATGCAGCATCACACAATGTACACATCTTTTTGATAAAGAATAATTTGGAAAAAGTATTTAATATTGAGTTAGAAATATGAGAATGTTAGTTCTAATTATTACTTAGTTTAAAGCATAATATTTTTGTGTCTGAAAACGAGCAAAGCCAGATTTTCTTCTTGCCATAGTACAATGACTGAATATCATCAATGATAATCATGATGCATTTCTATGAGCCATCTAATAATAGCTTTTCATGAGTTAGACACAATTTAAGCATTTCTAGTCTCTCTAGATTATCCCTTCCTTGTGAATGATGATCTGTTTTAAGAGGCAATCTATAAATTACAACAAATGCAGAATACTAAATATCAAATATTTCTAAAGACAAAAGGATACTTATGCATGAAATTGAAAACTTTCCTTGGAAACATGATTTTCTCCAACTCTGAGCAGAGGGGTGCTGTAGAAAATTGCCTCTATCTCTCCCTCAGGACTAAAGATTTCATTCCTCCTAGGTGCAGGAATACCGGTAGATGAAATCTTTCACAGGACCACTCAGAGCCAATCGTACCCCAACATGAAACAGCTATTGTTAAAGAATGAATGATTAATCACAACTGTCACATGATGATATCCGGGATCACTTGGTAGAAAAGCTTATGAGCATGCCTGGGTGTGGTTATCTTTATTAGGTTAATTCAAGTGGGCAAACCCCACCTATGGTAAATGGTACTATTCAGTGGGTTGGGATCCTAGACTGGAAAGAGAGACAGACACACAGACACACAGACACACACAGACACACACAGACACACAGACACACAGACACACACACACACACACACACACACACACACACACAGAGAGACAGACAGAGACAGAGACAGAGAGAGACAGACAGACAGAGAAAGACAGAGAGAGATACAGACAGAGAGAGACAGAGACAGAAAACTGGGAACCTATGACAGTGTCAAAGAGTAATTCACTATGTTCGAGACTGGTTGAAGCCTTAGGGCAGTGATCATCACATGAATACAGCTGATAGGATCAGACTATTCTTTGCACAATATGGCAGTTTAAAGCCTCTTTCCGCACCTCATCCCCCTTCCTTGATGGTCCTAATCCTTAAAAGGTAAATAATTAGATGAGGTCATGCAGGCACAATTGTACCAAGACAATCAGTACCCTTGTAGAAGTCACAGGATTGCTGACTCCCTCCTGATGACTTCTGCCACGTGGCTGTAAGAGGCTGGTGGGCTGGAAGAGGCACTTGAAGACTTTGTCCCGTAAACTGGCTTGCAGATCCACCCCCAGCCTATCAATCTACCTTCTAGGGAAAGCCGCTGAAGACAGTGAGTTTACAATGCCCGTTTATTACCATCTGCCCATTACTGCAGTAGTCAGCCCAGTGAATTAGTGGTATTTGTGGCTCAACTCTTCAGAATATTGCTAGTTGTAAGCCACTGAGGCCAATATTTTCTAAACAAAATACGCTAAAATGTTCCTTTCTAAATTATAACTGGCCTAGAAAAAAAATCAATACAATTAAATGGTTGGCCAAAAAAGATACTAAAAGTTAAAGTCAAAGAAAATAGAAAAATGAATCTTGCAGGCATAACATAGCTAAAAATCAATGAAACCTGTAGAATATATCAACAGAGAAAGGCAATAAAGCAAGCTGGCCAGCCGCACAGACCATCAGTAGTTCTTTAGGTGATAGTAAAAGCTAAAGGATATTTAGACCTTCTCTGCAATTCCCAATACCAGTTCATAGGTGGAGCACCCTTGCCTATGAAATACATTTAAAATGGATTGCTTTCCTTAAAACTCCCAGAGGACGCATCAAGATTACCATGATAAATAACCAAATATCAATTTCTCATTGATTTCTCAGACATGTTTTACCACTGTAGGTAACACATAAAGATAGATGGGTTGGGTTCTCTGAGTCATATAAGGTAATGAAGTTTTATTTAATATCACAGGACATCCAAATTGATTTCTCTATATTATTGCCCCCAGTCTTTATTGATGGCTCTCTCCATATCTTCCTTAATCAGTTTGACACGTATCCACAAACCTGAACACAAAATCTCTAGGTTTTGCTATTAAATTGCATAACACCAGTAGATTCATATGTTTTCAAACAACAACAAAAAAGCTCTAATCTACAAAATATTCTAGGTCTTTCAATAAAAATGTGTAACTTTAAAAATAACCACTGTAGTGTCTGTAGCTAAATTACATTTAGTTTTATGAAACGTTTCAGAAATTATAATATTGCCATAGTAGAGTAGTTAGGTCTCTATCTACTTGGCCTTTCTTGCTCTGAATACTGTCATGTGTAATTATGTATCTATGTATTATGTATATGTGTATGTATTACATATGTGTGCATTATGTGTGTATGTATTATGTATGCATATGTGTATGTAATATTTGTGTGTATGTATTATGTATGTATTGTGTATGTTTGTGTGTGTGTATATATATATGTGTGTGTGTGTGTGTGTGTGTGTGTGTGTGTAATTATTTATTTATTTGGAGAAACCAGGAAGATTTATTAGAGCTTCAATGAAGACAAAAATGGAAGGAAAGAGTCTCTCCTCTCACAAGGACACATTATTCTGCTCAGTGCTTTCTGTCATAAGGTTCCTTGTGTGTTAGACTGATCTCACTTTCACAGCATCCCTGGGAAGAAGGAAAATGAGCTCCATGAAAAGTCTGATGAATTGGCTACTCAAAATTTATAATATTTAACATACTGTATAGGATGTAACAAATGGAACTCATGTCTCTATTTCAAAACACAGCCCGAGTCACAGGAGCACGTTTATGATAGAAGTTATTCAGAAAAAGACAACCGTGCCTGTATCATGATGCACTGCAGGTGTCCAAACTCAAAACCAGCATATCTCTTCTCTCTTCCCCGTCCTCTCCTGCTCCATCCTCTGCTTCCTTGAATATAATACGCAAATACTCTAGCACCTAGCCACAGCATTACATCTCAGGAGTTCTTCCCTGGACTTTGCCAACTGCTTCTTAATGGCTTGCTAATCTGGCTCCCCCTCTATCCAAAGAAATACATTCACGCACAGAGCACAATAAGGATTAAAACTCTTAATGGCTTTCTGTTGCCTACAGTGAAACTCACAAAGACAGTAGACACCCATGATTAAAAAATACCTTCAGGTTCTGCTGCCATCAGCCTTTGCTGTCAAACAGTAAGGTTTGGAGCGTATTGCCAGGGACCAGACGAAGTGCCTTCGATTCAGAGTTGCTTCCTCCTGGGACCACAGTGCACTGCCTGGCCATCTTTGCTGTCGGTTGGGAACTCTTGCTTAGCGATTCATAGCACTAGGTCAGCCCACCAGGTCAGCCTCTTGCTCTTGTCAGAACCTCCCCACTGCTATTCACCTCCTATTTCAGTTGAATTTTCCATTTCTTTAGGGATCTGACATGCCGACCACACCCCTCTGCCACTCTTGCAGCAAATGCTGACCACACCCCTCTAATTTGTTGGATTACTCCAACAGTTCCATTAAATCAAGTGCACCTCTCTTAGTTTAATAGAGCAGCCATAGCTATGTCTCTTGCAGTAGAAATACATTACTTCTATACAATGGAAATTAGACGTTTAAAATACAGGGGTTAGCAGGTTCGGTTCCTTCAAAAGAAGGCAAGGACCGTATCTCAAGTTGCTCACCTGGGCTCTTAGAAAGATACCTCTTCACGTCACATTCCATTCACCTCGAAGTATCTGTTTCACTCCTTTCTGTAAGGATGCCAGACATAGTGATTTAGGCCCCACTGACTTAGAGGCCACATTATTGATCTAATATTAACAGAATTTCCTTTGCACATACTCTATTTGCAGCTAAGGTCCTATCCTTAACACGTTCAGTTCACACTCTGTATGGTGGGCATACTGACTTCACATACATGTCAAGGGAACTGTGGGAGTCTAAATAGACCCCTTTGCCCATTTCTGCAGATACTTTCCAGTCACATAACAGTCAGTCAGTCAGTCTGTCAGTCATATGGGATTTTATCCACGACGTTTTCCTTGTCTGCTGTCTCAAAGCTTCATTCTATTCTGTGTAAAGCCTGCACCGCAGCAGCAAATCACATCTTTGACCTTTTATAATCGTTATCTGTGTGGACATATGTTTGTGGAAACTGACAGTTCTGCTGCTTCTTTCCCTTACTCCTAACACTTGGCTCAATAAATTACACAGAATGAATAACTCTGTGAATATTGTTCAAATCACTAAATACCCATCCATCTTAGTAACAGCGTTGGTCAAGCAACGAGTCGCTAAGGTAAAGGAAATGTCAAATATTTAGAAAGAACATAAACCCTCAGACTTAGGCATTCCTGACTGGGCATGCCTCGAGTGAGGGACTCCTGGAAGTGTACGTAAGGCTATAAAGATCCTTCTGTCTCCTCCAGTCTCGACACACTTGTGTCTAGATAACAAGATGACCTTTGGAGATAATCCAGGTTGAAGCCAACATGAGCCAGGAAGATAGTGGAATAATTCTAAAAATAAATGCTCACTCTTCTTGGTTTGTCTAGATACACGTTCGCTAGCAAATTTCCCACTCTTCCAGGACTGGCCACGGTTAGTCACGCCAGTTGCCCATAAATCATCTTAACAGTACCTATCACTCCACGGCCAACTGGTTATCATTTCTCTTGATGGATTTAAACTTCTCCATTCACTGTTACTGGCCCACAGGACATGAGACCGACTGAATCAAGCATCAATCTACAGCTAAAAAGACACCTTCTTCTGGCTCCGTTTAACAAAAGGGAGCTGAAGGATGCGTAGCATTTCCAAATTCTTCTAATGAAGAAGGATTAATTCTCCCACTCCATCTCCATACTATGAAACATATGTCATGAAATATGTGACTTTTTTCTTCCCTATGAGAAAGCAGTATATTATACATGCCCACTAATCAGACTGGATATCAGAGGTCTTCACCTTACCCAGGTACTAGACCTGGGGCAGTTCGTTATCTGCATAAAGTCACAGGGAGGAGAGAAAGCAAACATGCAGATTCCCTTTTTCCTCTGGGTAAAATGTGGAGTAGGAGTATACGCTGCCTTCTTGCTGACATGTTCAGCAGTTCAGAAACATTCCAGAAGATATGAAGAGCTTCACCATGGAGCTTAGTTTATTATCAGATTAATAAAGAAGACTGTAATTTAGTCATGGAATTGAAGACTCTGTATGTGTATGTGCAAGCACAAATAAGGTTGTACATATACCTATAAGGAAATTTCTTCAATAGCTACTGAAGGAGCAAAAGTGAGTAGATGAGAGATTGAGATGTGCATCATTTGAATAAAACCCAAAGACAATGGAGCAGGACAGAATACAGATAGACCTTAATATCTGCAGGTATATAATGACAGGAAGCATTCATAAACAGAATAATTTTGGATGTAATAGCTGGAGTTACTATAGGCACTGGGAAAGCCTGAAGCAGAAGCACAAAGACATTTCTATTATAAATTTTAGTACTTAAAGTTTTGGTTCACATAATTAACAGAGTAAGAAATTTAATTTTAATATTAACAGTACATTCAGCAATATCAACCTTATCCATTCTATTCTAAGAGCCATCTAGAGTTCAAAAACTATTTAATGAATTGATAGGTTTTATAGAAGTAAACTTACCATCTAAAATTAGTTCTCCCAAGGAATAAAGTTCTAGAATTGACATAGGATTACAGTGTTAGCTCTTTGTTTAAAATACTCTGGCCTTCTGTAACATACTGCTGATTTGTCTATGTAATCAAGTAGAATTTAGTCTCCACTAATTATATCATTGCTGAAATAATGCCACACGGGTGCTAGATTGCTGGTGGCCTCAATTACATGGAGAAATTTTAAATAATTATTACGTGCTATTACTAACATTATGGGACTTAGAAAATTATGATCTTTAGTTATTAATGTTCAAATACAAACAAGCATTGTATTACTCTACTAATCCACTTCAGAAGAGCAAAGATGATATTGTCTCTGTATACCATTACCTAAGATGACTGTCTTAAATAAGCTTGCTTATACCCTATACAAAGAAAATAGGAATTTAAAATCAAATGAGCACAGGAGTGTGAAATTGGAAGAAAAGGGCATGATTGATTCGATGCCTTGGCATGAATAACTGAATTGATTACGTCGTTGTCCCACTTCTCATTTCAAAACCATGATGATCCTCTCACCCTGAGTGTTACATTTTTTGGGAGGGGCATCGGGAACATTAGAGCGACCTCTCCCTGCTGCCTTTCATATGCCCCCTTTTCACAGTGCTGATTCTTTTTATCTATAGACATGTGGATACACTTGGAAACACAGTCTTGGATCCAGGGGAATCTATTCGTGTAGTAACTCCTTTTAAGCCAAAACACTCTGCCTTATCATCCCTGATATCACCTCTTTCCTCTCCATCAATTTCCCAGGAGATGGCCAGACTGTTTTTTTCTATTTATCCTCCTTTAGATCTGCTAGCACCCATTCATACAGTTCTCTTGATCTAGAATGCACCGTAGATCAATTTGAATGAATAGTTTAATGGGGTTGGTGCAGGAGGCTTTTGTCCAAAGAAAGAAAGCTCTCAGTATAAGAGACTTCAACTTAGGAAAATTTGGAACTCTCATTCTCTTCATTTAAAAACATAAAATGCATTTGCATTTAATGTATGACTGGGAGAACCAAAAAGAGTCCGTGTATTTAGACTTGGAAGTAACACATATACCCAGACATGAAAACTGTTCAACCCTGTGTTCTTTGGAGAGAACATCTGACATCAGACAGTCAAAAGTCATTTAGGGATTGACATTGACATAACTTTGCCACCAGCAACTAAAGCAATTACCAGGCCTGGTTTGGGCACAGCTGAAACACCTTGATAAGGCAGCTGTGAGAAATGACACATCATAGGACCTGAATGGTTTCATCGGCACAGCACTAAATCAGCATGTATGTCTCTTGCATCCCTCACTCTGTCCATAATAGAACAGTCAAACAGAAGAGGCGAGCACTGGCTCTGATTTCCGCTGACAGTTAGAAATGGAAATCAAGTGATACATGCATGTGTTGTCTTTTAAATGTACTTTAGCTAAGATGGTTTCGACAGACTGTCCCAGAAACCTCTAAATACTTTGGGGCAGCAAGATTCATAGTAGAGAGTCTATTTTGTTTGTTTGGTTTGTTTGTTTCATTTCAAAGAGTGATACAGAATACCCTTAGCAACAGCTAAATCCAAAGATAGGATTTAAAATTAGGTGCAATTGCAGTTGACAGGAACCCATTTATTTTAGGAAGGATATGAGAATTGTTGTCGGAGTAAATTTGTTAAAAATTGATAGAGTCCTTTTGAGATAATTCTTTCACATACACAGTCTATTATCTATCTATCTATCTATCTTCTATCTATCTATCTATCTATCTATCTATCTATCTCTCATATATCTATCAATTAATCTAATCTATTATCTATCTAATCACCTATCTGTAATATATCTATCAATTAATCTAATCTATCATCTATCTATCTATCTATCTATCTATCTATCTATCTATCTATCTACCCATTTGATCTAAGCTACCTTCCATTTGTCTATCTAACCATTTATTTTGCAGGTCAATCTTTACCCCAGACATAGATATTTACTAAATAGAACTAAATGAGATCTCTGCAACTCTCATCCTGATGACTTCCACTTAGAATCACAGGTGAGGGATCAGAAAATCGTTTCATTACTTTACTTTGTACCCTTTGCCAGGTTAGTGGTAACACTGGTGTCTTGTAACTTCCTGCTGTACACTGTTAGACCTAAGACCCTCCTCATCATACCATGCAATTTCTCTCATCAGCAAAGCTTGTTGAAGAGATAAAAACGGAAGCATTGTTAATAAATTCTTACATAGAACTCTTGATTTGGATCCAGCATATTCCTAGACTGTTGAGTTAATGTGGTAATCAAATTGCTTCTATGTTGGAGTGGAATTAAGTTCATACAAACATTTAAAAGTAAGAAGTTAAACGTGTACCACTTGCAAAAAGTAAGCAGAAACTCCAACATATTTATTTTCAAATTTTATTTTGTGGATACTATAGAAAATATGCATTGTTTATAACTACAGTGCTAGAAAATGCATTAGAGGTTTAACACAAATTCACTTTGTCTTGGAAGAGTCCAGATGAAGTGATGTGAGATGGGAGACATTAGATACTGCGTGAGGGAGTCCAGCAGCAAGAAGGCAAGCACTCAACCCCAAGGATCACAGATCTTTCCTCTAATCCCCTTTCCTCCAGTCTGTGAGTTCAAGGTAAAGGGTCAATACAATGTGGTTTTGGGATATAAGCAAGTGATCACAGCTTAAAGAAAAATAATTCAGCATTCAAATCTTGCACACTTCCTGAGTTTGCACTGCAGCAGTATACACTGACATCCACCCATGGCTCTAATGACTCCAACAATAGAGATCAAAGACTCTAATTTATCTGTCATGCAAATGAATCCATTCCTCTCTGTCTTACTGCTGGTTTTATGGTGGTGTTTGGTTTTGGTAAAACATGGTTCTACATTTAATCTTAGCAATTAGTCTCAAGTTATGTAGGGGAGGCTATTACTTTGAAACTGATATAAAAGCAGAGAGATTTGAACCCATATGTTTCCTTGGGGGGGGGGAGAACTCAAAGATGTCATGGAGACCTACACTGAAGGAGAAGGGTGCTTCTGCGGGGAAGGGAGTGGGGAGAACTGGTCTGACAGAGTTGGCTTCCTAGTATCTATCTGTGGGAGATAGGGATGCTCAGTATCACTGAAAAGAACTATGGTCTACAGCTGCTTCATGTTAGCACGAAGGAATCCTGTGCTTTAAACCTAACAAATGTTAACAACAAATTAACAGTAACTAAAGTAACAATGAATGTTAAGCGAGACGGAATTGCCCACTTCCCTGGTTTATCACCCCACATTATAATTATAGATCTGCTTATTATATTGTACCTTCTAAATATATGCAATCATTAAATATCAAATAACAAACAAAGGCCAAAATAGGGAAGTTTTAAATGTACCTCACTGAAGAGATTTTTTTCTTAAGCAAAGATTTATATAAGACTACAGATGTATTTATTGAAATAAATTATGTTATCATTTTGCTATCATTCATGGTACGATAAAGCTGGGTAAATAGATCATATGACTTTTTTTATATTAGCTACAGGAAGAGTCTAGTTGAGAGAGGTGCTGTTCTATTTTTACTTCCAGTTTTAATATACCGTATAAAAAGAGGCAGATAACATAGGAAAACCTATACAATTTTATAGGAAAACTTCCATTTTAACATTTTTATTTTATGTTTTATTACACATCATCAAATTGATACTTTAATTTCTCACTGAACTCACATGCTTGGCTCCCCAAATAGCAGATTTTCTGACAGAGACTAGAAAACGAATATATATGAAGAGAATCACTTGTGATGTTTCTAGATGCCTGAAAAAGCCACTGCAGAGCTGCATACTCAGTGTTTGTATCCAAATGTCATCGGCAGTGTATGTGGTATCTCTCATGAGCTTATACATGAGTGGTAAAACAGGCTCCCACATTGTCAGCATGGCGAAATAAAACATCCAGTGGCTGTGGCAATGTAAGCATGGAGCCCCGGGTTCTGTCTAGCACTCATGCAAACACAATCTGGCGTGGTGGAGTGGGCTTGAAATCTCCATGCTGGGGATGCAAAAGTCAGGGCATGGGGCTGGCTGGTGCCAGGTTAGCCAAAATGCAAGCTCCGGGTTCTAGGGAGAGTCCTTGTGTAAAAAGGATTGCTCCTGGTAACAAGAAATTGATCTCTGTTCTCTGCACACACACACACACACACACACACACACACACACACACACACACACAGAGAGAGAGAGAGAGAGAGAGAGAGAGAGAGAGAGAGAGACAGAGAGGGAGGCAGGGAGAGAGAGAGATAGATAGTGAGAGACAGAGAGACAGAGACCGACAGAGAGAGAGAGACAGAGACCGACTGACAGAGAGAGCAGGGAGAGGGAGAGACAGACACATTCAAACAGACATGACACCCATGCACACAAACAGACACAGACACACAAATATATAGACACAGGCACACACATACACAGGGACACATACACACACACAGACAGGCATCAACAGACACAGACACATCCTCACACATGTACATATTCAAGCTCAAAACATTCCACATGTACTCCAAGTGAAATGTAATCTAGTACTATCTTTATCATGTGCCTTGTTCTTCCCTTCAAAATATATTTTAAAATTTTTCTTTGTGGCCTTGAGAAATTAACCATAGGCTACATTAAACTGATTAATGACATTATCATTAAGTCGGCTTTCTAAGTTGCTATAGAATGAGCTGTCGATGAAATGTCCTGAGGTTGGTGCAGGCATGCTACACTTCTGGGACAAGTGTGCCCTTCAGCCATGGTAACATGCCACCTAAACATCACATTGTCTGATGAGGATTAACAGTGTAGGAGGGTGAACGGTGGCAGGGCCATTGACCCGAGGTCCGTGAGATGGACTTATAGCTGAACACTCAACTCACGTTCTGACTGAAAGGAGATATGGATTTCATAGGTGAGATCCCCAAGGCAACAGGAGGATGGCCGGGTTTAAAGATTGTGGTAAAGAAGGACCAAGACTGGGTGAAATAGGTTATACGAGGGTCAGAGAACCCAAAAGTGAGAGTGACTGTGTATGTCCTGTGGGAGCACATACATGGAGCTGGCGGACTACACCAAGAAGAAATACCCCCAACTAAGACTTCAGCTAAAATGCATTTTTAAAGGTTTGCTGTCATTAGTTCTTTTTGTGATCTAGAACATAACTTGCTGACACTGATATATGAGACCAAACTGTAAGTGAACAGACAATCCTGAAGGCACTGAGATTCAGAGTTATAGAACTTATCAATTAGGCACAAGCTTGCCACAGGAGGAGTTTTTTTCTTGAACATCATTTGCTAGGCAATGCTTTGCAGAATTAAAAACACACTTTTGTATGAGTGAATAAATCTGTTCTATTGGTCTATTAATAGGTTTAAGAAATATTGCAGGACAGGTAATTATCTAATTGTGTCAATCCCAATGTGTTGGACACATGTAATCATTGTACAGTAAATCCTTTAAAGTAACATTGAGCAGACCCGTTTTGGCACGTGCTATTCTAGGCGATGGGAAAATGACCATTGGAGGAAGTTATGCAGACAGTTGTTTTATGGACAGTGTGAATGCGATAGGTCAGGGCCTTGCACACGAGCAAGAGGGTCAGAGTCTTCGCCTTCAAACTAGAGTTAATGTGAACAGATTCATGGGTGTTCCAATGCTAGCATGCGGTGATAGTCCAAAACTAACACTTAAAATGTACTTAATAACAATTTTGAAACAAAGGGTAGGATGAAAAAACGCTCTTTGGTCTTTCCTGTTCATCCCAGTCCTGCATCTCAGGTCTCACCCTCTGTCCTGACAGGGTCTCCCAATGCACCCTAGTGACCATGACAATCCTATATGAGCTTCCAAAGTTCTTAGACATTAAGTCCTTAAAGGTAACATATATAATGAATTACTTCATTAATGATGTAGAGATCACAATCTCATTTCTGACAGAAGCGCATAACTTGATGAATGTAACAGTAACACCCCCCCAAATAAATATATAATGAGAGTATTAGTGGTCAAATAATTTCCATATTAAATATAGTTACTGATCTTTCACTCTGCCTCCCTTAAAGTATTAAGCTTCATTTGTATACTGGAAAATATCATTCTCACTCTTGGACACAATTTTAAAATTTCATTAAATTAGCAACTACTTAAATCAGAGACATATTTCTTAGACATACACATTCCATGTTGTGCTATGTCAATAATATTTTTGAATATTAGTTTAAAAGCCATTCAATGGATTGCTTTCATTTCGTGTAGAAATTTTTAAAACAATTTATTAAACTGTTATCTCCCAAATCCCTATCCAGAGTAAAACATGGTGGTTATGGTCATCACCTTTCTAAGAGCATCTAGCAAAGTACTGCAGCTCGTGTCCTTTGAAGAGACGGTTCTCATGACAGTATTGACTATAGAAACCTAAGGAGAAACTCTACTGTGTGTCAGTCACTTACATTAAGGGGTGGGAGCTGGTAAGGCCAGGTTTATTGGCTGTAAAAGTATCCATCCCAAAGGGAGACTTAACTGCACTCAAGTCCTTAATGGAGTACCTGTTGTTCCCACTGCCGATTTAGTCTCATTTTGTGAACTCTAAGAGAGTGCTAAACTACTGGTGTTAGGAACAACAAACCAGGGACCCACAGCCTTTCTCCTCTCTGAAGTGAAAAGCAGCCCCACTTGCAAATAGGTTGCTAAAGACCTTTTAGTAGGTAGGTATCTTTTACCAATTGCCAATTAGAAAACAGGATCAGTACCTAAATGTAGGAATTAATGTGTGTTTGCTTTGCTTTCCTTTCTTTTTAAAAGCATTTGTAATGCTCTGGGGCTTCTAGCATTTCGTGTTCTTTAATTTACTGGGCTGAGGTATGTGACAGGAAGACTCCTTTCCTATTAACAGTTGAACTCACAATCCTGTCACCCCTGGCTTGTTCATTCTGGCGTCTCACAGGATTCCTTTTTCATCTGCCTCACGTGGCCCACTCCTGTCCCTCCACGGACACAGGCTTCTCTCTCACAGCCCCAGGGAAACTCAAGAGGGAGGAAGGTTTCACTCCACACATGAGCGCAGGCTCCAGCGGTGTCCTGGACGCTTCCTCAGTGGTGAATTCTCGTGTAAAATCACATCTCACATGTTCTGCGTGTCTTTCTGGTAGCTGCTACCCCTGCATCTCTGAGATGCTTTTCTACATTTCATATGTAAGGAGCTAGGGATAGTTCTAAAATCAAAACCTCTCCTTCTGACCTGTTATTGATCACAAATAAAGGATACTTCAAATCAATTCTGAGGTGTGGGCAGATGATTTGAAATCATCTGTGTTTATTGCTCTGCCTCCTGGGCTGCCACACACTGCATTTTCTTTCCAGGACGTGAAAATGGTCCTTGGTTCATAGCACTAGAAAATGATACTTTGAAGTTCATTTACGCTCATGTACGAGACACACTTGTGGGACTTTGTTTTTATCCCATTTTCAGAGTCCTTTCTGCACAAACATCAATTGTCCACAAACCCTCTCCAGATGGCTGAGGAACATCCTGAGGGAGGAAACAGACATTCTAAGAGACAAATATCAAAGAGGACTGCTGTGAAACAATGTCTCCTGGACGCAAGACCTCCACACTCAGAAACTCAAGGCCCCTGCCACCGTCTTTATGAACCTCCGCAAGGTCATTCTTGACGTTGACGGTCAAGAATGGGTGGGCAAGGTAGTCAGGGAACCCACCCCTGGGTGGGGAGCTACTGACAGCTGATGACTGCCAGGGAAGGCAGAGTCAGCTCTCCTCACCTGCGGGCCTGGCAAACTGTCCATGGTCCTACAATGGGCCTACATCCATATGTATGTGGACAGCACTCACCAGACTCCACGGGAGATGGATAGAAACAAAGCCAGGAACATGAGCATGGGGGAGGAATGATGGAGCCGGTGGGGTCTAGAGGGAACTAGAGAAAGTCAGAAGGGCTATAATCAAAATTCACTGCATTAATGTATGAAACTCTCAATAAATAAATAAAATGAGTGAAAAGACAACCACATAAAGCAGTGATTGTCTTTTCTAATATAATTAGAAAAGATCGCGGCATGTGGCGGGGCTCATCTGGAAAAAAACGCGAAGGCAATACCAACACAAAATGCTCGTGATCTCACACCTGAAGCAAAGAGGTAGGTGGGTGAATGAAGACCGTTTTTCATTTAAATGAGAGAAAATGACCCTTTTCTTATTACTACCCAGATCGTAGAATGAATTGGATTACAGGAACTTATGTACATTCCTAGGCAGTCCATATATTTTCAGGTGGTCTGTTTAGCTGTATTCAGTTCCTACAGTCAGTAAAAATCACCTTGAACTTATCATGTTGAAAGAACAAGGAGTTCTTGTTCTAGTGCTTAGTAGGTTGGAAACCTACAATCAAGTAGGAGGCAAGGTCATACACCTTCCCCAAGTGCTAGTATGAATTCTTCCCTTTTCCAGTTCTTAGGGGCTGCACTAAGCCTTGGCTTGTGCCTGTATCATTTTAGTCCCCCAGAGTCAGTCTGCCTATACTATCCTCTGTGTCTGTGTCTGTCTCTCTGTCTCTGTCTCTCTCCATCTCTCTGTCTCTGTCTCTGTCTCTGTCTCTCTCTCTCTCTCTCTCTCTCTCTGTCTCTCTCTCTCTCTCTCTCTCTGTGTGTGTGTGTGTGTGTGTGTGTGTGTGTGTGTGTGTGTCTTCTGTTGAAGTTTGGTCTATTGCTATGTATTGTAATGCTAAATTCTATACCACAAGGTCTAGGCCTTAAGAGTGACTTTTCATGTATACAAGATTTTGTTGTGCACACCTTGCTTTTGATATAAAACCATTGGTTAAATAAAATTGGCTGCAGTTTTGATATAAAACTATTGGTTAAATAAAATTAGAGGTAGGCGGGTTTGGAGTGAGCGGGTTGGAGGAGGAGAGACAAGGGCAGGAGGAGGAAGAATTGATGAGGAGGAGAGGAAACACGAACACATGGCCAGTAGAAACAGGGAGTATGTGGGGTACCCCCCCCCCCTGGGGAGGTAGCCAGGCATGAAGGTAGAAGATCAGATTAGGGGTGACCCCTGAGTAATTGTCAACACCAAATAAAATAACCATAGTTTGAGTCTCATTTATTTATAAGCTAGCCCAGAATAAGCTTAAGTTATTTGTACTATGATCTCAATTGACGGCCTGTACCCACTGGGCTCTTATAAGAACTCTTGTTATTAGATTCTGATCCTATGTAGATAACCCAGGATGACAACATGTCAGAATCCTTAATTACACTTATGAGTGCCAATTTCCAGAGGAGGTCACATTTCAGAGACCCGAAAGGTTAGGTCATGAACCTGTGAATGTGGTCTCTGTAGATACCAAAGAATATTTTCTATTTTGAGTATAATCTCTCCTCTCCATTTTTACTGTGCTCAAGTGTCTCCACAAACCAGAAGCCTAGGTGGAGGAAGGGAATGTTAACAGACACATGTAAACACAAGTTAAGTTTCTCATTTAATTTACCAAACAATAAAATGCTTTTTAATAGATGATTTGAATATTGTGACTAAATTATTTGGCAGGTCTAATGTTCTCAAAGGCAGGTTATATTATCATAAATTATTCAAATAAATAAGCATAAATGATTCAGGGCAGGTTTCTACAGTTAAATTTACAGAGTTAAAGGTCTGTAGCCGGTAGAAACCACAGTGTGCAGGTGCTTTCCGCAGGGTCACGGTTCTCTGGCCAGTGATCTAGAGCGCCGTGGTTGCTATAACGTGGAGATAATGATGCCAAAGCAACTCTGATGCGCTTACTTAAATCCGAGAGAGTTATTGAGTGTCTCACTCAGTTCCAAGGCACAATAGAAGCAGGTTCACAGAAGTATAACCTTGTGGTGGCTTATTTTTATGTTTGGAGGTGTTATATTACATTGCTCATAATTGTCTTATTGTTGGTTTTTGTTGTTTGTTTTTTGAGACAGGGTAACTTTGATCTCATGAAACTGTTTACTCAATCACTTGAGTCCAGGAATTGTAAGAGTATCCCAGAATGCCATTCTATTTTCATATGAATCAAATCTACCAAATTTCATACTGTCAATGTCATTTTTATTATGATAAGTATGACCCATCAATGTTTACTACTCTATGAGGAAGCACTAGGCTAGACACTATATATGAAGATAGTTTATGGCTTTATGGAGGGAGGAAGTGGGAAGGGGGACAACATTTGAAATGTAAATACATAATTAATAAAAGAAGAAAGAAAGATTAGCTTTGTAATCACTAAAAGCAATGGGGTACAAGAGTATACAGGAGAAACCATGCCTCAAGTTGTTAATTTCAGGCTTTCCTGGATCTAAAAGTACATACCAGATCTTTTCCTGGGATGGTGAACAGAGGCAAGCAACCACAGTCCTGAGACTTTAGGGTCTGTTGCATGGTCTCAGCGACATTCTACACTGTGCCCTGTTGCTAAATTGGGATGCTATGGAGGTTAGTCGCATTTCACATAGTTTTGAGTTTTTACTTCTTCAGCTCCTATTAGGATATCACAGCAATGTAAGTCTATGCACAATGTAAAGTTTTGTTCAGGGAATACGAGTTCTGTAAAACAGGAAAGATGACATGCATTAGGTGAGCTTTTAGCCTTCTATTTTTGAATATGGAAGGACCGAGACTATGTTGCTATGTTTGTGCTGATTATAATCTTGTTCTGTCTAGAAATAGAACAGGAAGAGATAATTCCATCTTATCTGAACTGCCTCCGTGAAATATGGGATTTAAGTGTATTTGTGAAAAGCTGGCGGGAGACCATTCCATTCACTCAGTGAAGTTTGGAAACCTCCTAGTGATGTACTCTCAAGTCCAGTTCTGCAAATAGCCATGAATGACGTCATCTCTATGTGTAATAAGCAGCCCATGTCTTTAACTTCGGTACTGAGAAGACAGAAGACAGACATGGGAAGATAGTCCCTTGAAGACCTGACTGAACAAACTACCTAGAAAACACTTGTCAAAACAAAGATTCATTTTTTCCCCAAATCCCCACAAAGCTGCTGTAAGATTAACATGCAGTGTGGAAGGCACTATAGCTGCTTAGGGTTTCTTTCTCATGTGGCTTGGCTCACTGCATTCCTCTGGCTTTAACTAGGGGATCAAGTGCTGGAAAAAACATTTTCCTGATTGCACTTTTTTTAGAGGAAAAAAACTCAAAATGTTTTATAACAATTAATCCCAGATGATTTTGTAAGTTGAACATCTCTCCTTAAAACAAGGAGTTTTTACTAAGTTCTCCACTCTGTGGCTATCTTCCTATCTAAAGGTTTTGGTGCTCTTCGTCTTGAAACTGTATCTGCAACGCATTCCAAATTCTTTTTTTTACTGTTAAAATGTTTCAAACAGTCCAGTAAAGTTCATCTGAAGAAGCAAACCACTGGAACCCAGTAGTGATACAATCAAGGGCTGATTGGGAAAGTAGAGATCTTCTATGAGGACACATTTTCTCCATGAGCCAAATAGGCCAATGTCAGTCTGTTGGCATGGGACCATGCAATTCAGAAAATCTACCAAAGGTCCTTAATTTAAAATGGAGAGATGTCCTGATAAACCCATGGAAATCTGGGAACATAGAAAGTCAAGAATGCATTTAATATACCTAGCTTTCTGACAATCATAGTTCAAATGACTCCATCTATAACAATATAACAAACATATATATATGTGTGTATATATATATATATATATATACACATATATATATGCATATGCATGCCTACAGTCTGTCAAAACCAACTAACTGGAAGCCCATTTTCATTAAAGTATTTAATATTCCATGCAGTTTATGAATATTAAAGATTGCCAGCACTGTACCCCCTCTAGAATATAACCCTGTAGTCACTTGGTGACTGGGCACCGTCATGTGCAGGGGCTAGCCAGCAATGTACAGGGCATGCAGGTGGAAAAGATAAAATAAAAATTCAAAATGTTTTCTACAGATGTTTCTGTCGTTTTTCAAGTCAAATCATCATAAACTGGTGATGCCTGCATCTCTTTGTTAACAAGGTATAGTCTGTGTTAACAGTTTTTAGTGATGAAAATATCAAACTATTAAGAAATATACAAAGTTCCTGATTCTCCCAGCACTGAGGTTGAGGTGAGGGTCACTGGATCCCAGGAATGTCAGAGCAGCCTGTGTGACAGGGCTGCTAAATAGCGTCAAAAGAAATCGGAAAGTCCCTTACTCGGCATAGCATGGAACATAAATACAACTTCAACCATGTAGCACACCATGCGCGGTGACTTATGGGTATATGTTAATCTATTATAAATAAACCCTTCACATGTAAAGACAAAAATGGGATCATTCTTTTTTTTTTTTTTTTTTGGTTTATCGAGACAGGGTTTCTCTGTGTAGTCCTGGCTGTCCTGGAACTCACTTTGTAGACCAGGCTGGCCTCGAACTCAGAAATCCGCCTGCCTCTGCCTCCCAAGTGCTGGGATTACAGGCGTGCGCCACCACGCCCGACCGGGATCATTCTTTTAATAGATTTTATCACTGTAGATGCACCATAGCTAACATCTGTGCCACTGAGAATTTAGCTGTGTTGAGCTTAGGTATATTGCTTTTCATCATAAGCAAATGTAGCAAATATTTCTATATTTATTTAAATTTTTACCTGGCATAAATTCTTTTTATATTTAATTTTTAATGTGCATAAGATCTGTAGCTTCTGTAATTTTTTCTTTTCTTTTGAGATTATGATTATATTATTCCCCCAATCACTTTCCTCTCTCTAAATGCTCCCTGTTAACCTGCCTACTCACTTTCAAATTCATGGCCTCTTTTTTTTTCAATTGTTGTTACATGCATATGTATACACACATTTATTCATAAACAGAATCAGCTCAGTATGTATAATGTTACTCACATTCATGTTTGGGGATTGACAATCTAGCATTGGGTAATAATCAGTTGGTATGACCTTCTGTGGGCAAGACTGTTTCTCCTACTTAGTTTCCTTGATTTCTTGCAGTTTATTGGGTAGGACAGAAGTCTCATGGGCTTTTTCCCCATCTGTCTGGGATAAATTCTTAAAAACAGAATTCCTAGGCCCAAAGGAGGATGTGTCCATGCATATGTTGGTCCTACTTCTGCAGCTGAGTAGGAATCTGAAATTAATGAAGCTGTGTTCTCCCAGAGAGTACATGATGGTTTTACTAAGTTAAATGTTTTAAAGTACAGGTAATACGACAGGTGAAAACTTGAATCATTATTGCTATAGGATTTTTGCCATAACTTGAAGAGACTTACAAAGTATTGGTGTCTCATTTGAAGCATTTATTACTACCTAAACCCAATAAAAAGGAAATCACTTGGAAAGTGACTGAGTGTAGTGAACAGGAGCTCACGGGGGCATAGTTCTTAGAAATGGTTTAATAGTGTTGTAGTGAAAATTGCCATGGGTATTTTCCTTAGTTATCTCTACCATATACCAATGTTCCTCTAGGAATCCACCCTCATCCTCACCCTCACCCTCACCCATGACTACTACCATTTTGTTATAGCCATGGAAATACTTTGATTTCTAAAAAGGGACTCCAGATGACAAATAACTACATCTGTGATGGCCTTAAACTAAAAAGATACCGGGGAGTCCCACATACCTTTTCTGTCTACAACTACATTTATGTACCTCTTAAAGGCATGATCCTAAAAGTTAAACATACACAGTATGTTCATAGATAATCATACTGTTAACTCTTATGTACTCTAGAGCTTGGGAATTGTACCCTTACCTAATTATGTCAACATTGTTTTCATGGAGTTTAAAACACTCATCCTAAAATAACAGTCACGTGTGAGTGTTTTCTTATTTCTTAACAATCCTTTACATATTTACAATGTTTTGCTGCTAGATGCATAGCATTAATCAACATTCACTCAATGTCTGATGGGTTTCTGACATCACTGTACACTCAAGGCAGAGTCCTAGAAGGTGGAAGAGAAATGGCAGGCACTTCCTTCAGGATCCTCTGATCACTGTCTCCTCTACATTCCCTTCAAGATATTCATGTTCCTCTCTTCTCTAAGAGTTGCCTTGGTCGTGGTGTCTGTTTACAGCAAGAAAACCCAAACTAAGACATGAGCCTTCCCTGAAGCTTTGAAGCAAACCTGGTCCTAGGTCCTAAGGTGAACCTGATTTGGGAAGGTTATACTACCTCTGTTTGTTCCTCTTCCTGAAACTTTCATTGGTGCTGCTGGAACATAAGGACACACATAAAGATGCAAATAAGAATAAGAATAGCAAAACGAGGAGGAGAAAGAAAGGAATGGAAGACAGGAAGACAAAATGGAGCAGGATGAGGAGTTCACATATGTGACCAACTCTCTGGTTCACAGCTCATGTCACATTCCTCCACTGTCCTCTCCTGTGGATCAGCGTGTTTGCTATACTGCAGGTGAGCATGTGTGCCTCAGATCAAGTGTGGAATCTCGCAGCTAGTTTGCTGTAGAATGCCAAACAAATCACTTACAGAAGATCTGAAGCCCTGTGTTCCCTCCACAAAGCCCAACCCTTGCTCTGGAAGAAGGATCTCTCTATTTCTACCCATCTTGAGTAGGTCATGGTTGTCACAGAACCCAACAGCCTGCTAATGCTTCATTTTTAAAAGGACAAGCAGTACCAACACCTGTTGGTTTTCTTCTAAGGAGCTCAATGCAAATGAATGTGGTCCCCTAGAGTTCAAAAGAGCCCAGAGAGTATGGCTGGATTTACATTCTCCTTCAACATCCATCTCCCTCACCTGGAGTCCAGATACAGAGACAGAGCTAAGACAGAAGAGTTTCCCAGAGGTGAAAAAAAATTTAAATTGTATGCAAAGGCTACAAAATGGGAACAGATTGAAGAAACAGATTGGCTCTCAAGGACAAAGCTTGCATTTATGTGTCCATCCTGAATCATTGGACCATGGTTTTATAAAACTAAGCAAACCAAATCTTGACTTTCTGCACCTGCCTTTTTATTTTTCCATCCAGCATACACACACACACACACACACACACACACAAATGTATATGTATATGGTGTCTATGTATTCAGAGGGGACAGTATACAACTTAGCCCTTTGGTCACAAGCACGCCATAATAAATAGCACAGATACGCGAATTCATAATGCACGGACCTTCTCTAAGGAGTTACACGTCTGCACACCTAATCCAAGAGGCCGGTAAGAGGGAAAGACAAAGGAGGAAGAAAGGCAGGGCTGAAGTTTGGTAAACTACCTCGCCTTGTAAGTAATTTGAAAGCTTTTTTTTCCTCCCCAATACTGTCTTTGAAAAAGAATTTTTAACTCAGTGCTTTTAAAAATGGTTAATTTGATAATTCCCTTAAAGATTTTATTTAGAAATGCAAAGTATGTATAATACATCCAAAAGGTAAAATAATACTGATAATTTATTAATAATTATACATTATTTAAATAAATTGATTTCAATTAATTCTAAATTATTGTTTAATTAAATGGATTATTATTATTATTATTATTATTATTATTATTATTTACTTTCATGTTTTTTAAATGCACAAGTAATGCCATGCTGACTATAGGGGCAACAGAGTCCTTTCTAAAATATGTAACATACAATTAGTGTTTCTGCACTGACCCTAGCTATACTCTGGTTTATTCAGCATTAGTCTACAACACTGTGCAAAGGTAAAATGTTCTAATTGACCAGCTGCGACCCCAATGCCATTCGCAAGGAACAAGGCCATCATTTGGCACATGAAAGCTTCCTAGCCATTAAAAGATAACTAATTAATAGATTAGATGAAGATGAGCCAATTTACACACTCAAGATCAACCTTTTAGATGAAATCAAGCCTCATGACATTAACACACCACTCTCAGATTTAACTGTAGATTTTAAAACAACAACAACAACAACAAAACACCCGACTTTAAAAGCTTTTTTTAGTGCATCATCTCACCCTCCCTCACAACCTAATCTAGGTGATTTGTTAGCATGCTCATAGATTTTTAAGGTAGGTTTCACATCCTTCCCCCCTTCCCGCCCCCGCCCCGTCCTGTGCATAATATCCTTGATACAGAATTTTCACAACCATGGTTGTAAAACATGTTTAACCGTAGACCATTTTTGTATGCTTGTAACTGGGATCCATCACTCACTGGCACTCCACCGAGAGGCTGTATTTAAACCTTTACACCACCTTTCCTTATCAAAGGAGCAGTTTGGCATTTGGTATTTGGAGACAGCTATAAAGTAGCACCATCTGGACCACTCTGTTTCAAGAGGGACATCAATTTTTATCCTTGCTGGATCCTGCAGGAATACTCTGCCCAAACTCAGCAAAAGCATGAGCCTGCTATAATTCAGTCATCCCGCTGTGGCCCAGCGTATTTGTGGCAGAAGGAAGGAAGCACTTGAGTTCATATATTTGGGTAAAAAAGAAAACTATTGTCAGATATTCAACCTCAGAAGCTTGAGCCTCTCATCTTACCTTGTCTGATAAAATACCCAGCATCGGTGGTTTCTTAAGTTCTGTACAGAATATTTACATTTAAAGACTTATCCAGAAACTCAGTTCAGTCAGACACTAAAAGCATCCTTGCTCACCAATAGTTTATATCAGGGGATAGAATATAGTTACCAAACCTGACACATGTTCCCTATGTAGAAACTAGAAGCATTTCAAAAATGTAAATTACATGTTGGCTGCTTTTTCTTTTTAAAAAAGTATTTACTAAAATCTAATCATCTGGCAGTCCAGAACATCGGATAATGGCGAGGAGAGAAAAATGGCACATTTCAGCAAAGGCAACAGACAATTCAACAGGGGAAGGGAACACACAATTGAAAATAATGCTACAGAGCGTGGTAGCAGTGGGTCCTTATCTCCTTCAAATGAGGAAACTGGGGAAAGGGGGTCAAGTGCAGAGGAAAGGAGACCCCGCGTTGATGGCACAGTCCTCTGTACCCTGGGGAGTTGCTAACCATCGGAGTCACCACACAAGCATCATTAAAAGTAAAGAAAAAAAAAACAAAAACAAATGGACATGTAATTTCTTTCAATTTGTTAGGATTTCCTCCAGGAATCTAAATGGAGGCTTATTCATCCTAGGATTCCGCAGACCTTCCAACAGACACGGTCACACCTGGAATTAGTAACTAAAGGACCCACAGGGAGGACGGTGGAGCCCATGGGAAAAAAATTGACATAGGTAAACCACTGACCCCATTCAACACATTCCCACAGCTGTGCAAACAGTGTCTGTGTCCCTCGCCGTCGCCGAAAGCCACTGTGTTAGATGAACAGACTCAATAACTACCGGTGTGGTTACCTGAATCCGGAGTTCAGTGTCTCCTCCAAAGTATTTGAATATTATGGGTGGCATATAAAGTCATATAAATGTTATACTTTTAAAAGCAGGTCATTTCAACCCAAATTTAAGTAACTCTCTGCTCTGAGAAAAATCACTACATTCGGGAGAGGTATTTTTACACCAGTAGTCAAATGTTCTAGCATAGACACAAAAGATATGATATTCTGGCCCTTATACATCCTAGATTAAAACTTTCATACTGTTGAAGGTTATTTATTGGAAGCATGGTACTACACATGCTTGTTCAGTATGGATTTCAATACAGAGTGGGAAAAGGAAAAAGACTAGCTAGGTTTAAGTCCAAATTCACCTAGAAATGGGCAGAAATGATGCAAGGTCCATCTGTCCTAAAGCTGCATATGAGAGGAAGGGAAGGAAGTTGGCCACTCAACTCACGATTTTTACCCCCCAGTGGAGAGAAATGAAACTCCCTCAGGAGTGTGAATGAGAATTGGGATCACTAGAAACCTAATCTGCATGCTGAATTTGGTCACAGGTTCCTGCCCTGACCTGTGAGTTCATCGCAGTATGTTGTTTCAGGAGCACATGGCAGCAGAGGTAGAGTTGGTGTAATGGAATGAGAAGGGAGATGAGTTTGACACAGACAGTTGTTGAATGGGCTCATTGTTGCGTGGCACGCCTCAGCATGCCGATATAAAAGGGAGCAACTTAAACTAGGGGATCCCAACTCGGTGACTGAGTTCCAGGCTAGCTATGAGTACTTGGTGTGTTTGAAATTAGCCTGGGCTACATATCTGTAGCCTGCCCCCAAAGTCACAAACAAACATGAAAAATCATTAACAAAGAGTCACCCCTGACAAACATAAATAAATTAATCAAGACATGAAAATACAATCGAATATTTTTATAACATTGTTAAGTTATACAAGCAGGAATACCTAACAAAACCTAGTTTGTATCTTGCCAACTAGTTGTGTGAAACTGTCAACTCCAATTTCAAGTGACAGATCTATTACATTTTCTAGGGTATTTTTTTCTTTACTGAAACTAGATTTTTTTCCTGGTGGTTGTGGTGGTTACCTTGTTTTCTCTCCATTAAGAAGAAATTTATCATTAAGACAACATATTTCTGCTGCTGCTGCTGCTGCTGTTGCTGTACAAAGACATCTCCTGGGAGCATTTAGGAATCCCCAGGAGCAGAACCCATGCTGTAGGGTTCTGGCTTGATTGGCTTAGAGTGGTGTGTAGCCATATACCAGGGTTTCTTAATGGTTCCCCAGGTGCAGGTAATCTTGAGAACCATTGATTTCCTCCTTGATTTGCAGTTTATGAAAAAGTTTGTGCCAGGGCAGAGCAAGGAAGTCACCCAGAGTGGGCGGAGTAGCTGGATCTCTCCTCATCCTCAGATGTACTGCCTCTCTGTGTGGGTACCTTTTTGGGGGAGAGGGTATCTGAGGTTGCAGAGGTCATCTTTTAAAAGCCTGAATCAAGATCTGAGAGGCTGACATGGCGCTCTCTAGTGATTGCACCTGCCAATATAGTTATCCACATATCTGAGGCAGGATGTCCACAACATGAGGAAACCAAGTTTGCAGCAAGTTAGAGCGGTGATATTTTAGTCGCTGGCTGCAGCTGCCTTCTAAGCTGGCCCGCACCATTGACTTTTCTAATGCTCAGCTTTCCTAGAGATATATGTGGTTCCTTACATTTCTTCAAATCTGTTTTCCACTAGAGAGGAAATAAAGGGGAAAATGGTCTACAAAGAAAAATGGTCAGAAGATGCCAGCCATGTCTACCTAAAATAACTAGATAAAAAGGAAAGGAATATGTCAACCCTACATTTTATGCAGATTTGATAAAACAAGTCAAAAATCTATTTTCTTCATTTAAACAATTATTGTCTGAATATATACTAAGATGATATATAAAAATTGTGTTTACTTTTCACTATGAAAGCAATGTTGGGTAGACTTTCTTGCATTTCCACATGTATATTTACATACAGAAAACAAACAAGAGTCTTGAATTTGTGGAAATTTTGGGTTTGAATTTAAGTCTATTTTATGAGTGTACACATTTCAAGGAAGTCATAAAGCAAGAACATATGCCAACCTACAACCAGTGCAGACAGCACATCATTAGAATACACAGAAGGTCTTCACAAACTGGGTTGCAAAGGGAATGAGTGATTTATGAACAGAATGTGACCACAAAGGTGTGCTTATACACCTCTTCTACAATTCAGCACTGAAGATACTGAAGATGCTTCCTGTCTCCAAGTAATGTCTGAGTTGACTAAATGTATAGAAGAAAAGTAAGTACCAAAAATTGTGTCTTTGATGACATTTGATGATGTAGTCAGTAGTGCTTAATGGACTTAGATCCACAACTTCTGCTTCCAAATACTAAGGGTAGGCTTTTTTCTATGTATGTGGAGGCTTTTCATATGAACCATAACAATACCAGTATAGCATGAGTATTCTAAACATGTCTTAGTGATAAGCAAAAGCTCTCTAATTGGACGTAAGACCCGCACAAGAGGAAAATCATGCCTGGTACTTAAAAGCTAACCAATTGCAAAGGGTGACTGAAATTGTGTGTCTTGGGGAGAAGCTATAACTGCCATTTTACTAAACAGCATTATCCCTAACTACATTCTCAATATTTGTACTTAGACCAAAAGTTAAACATAGTCTCTCACCCGTCATCAAGGGAATGCCTCTTTATAGAAGACAGTAACCATTACAGATCAAAACCACAACAGATCCAAGTTCAGAGATGTAGCAACTAACCTATGGATACCTCTGTAACAGGACTACTGCACCTATGGTTCAGGTATCCTTGAAGAGGACAGGCTAGAAAGAGTGTAAGGTTGAGAGCATCATGGAAGATTGTATGTCCTGGAAATATTTGAACTTATGCACATGAAGTCTCACTAACATGGATGAAGGAGCATGAGCTGAACAAGGAGCACACCAATACACACACTGATAACTTACTGAAAAGGACTATACATAGACATTGTTTCATAGAACTCTCTTTGAATTAAAGACATACTGAAAATATTATATTTTGGAGGTGGAAAGATGCCTCAGTGTTTAGGAGCCTGTATTGCTTTTCCAGATGAGAAATTGACTTCGGGCACTGTGTCAATGAATCGTTAAGTACCTGTTAACTCAAGCCCTAGGGCATCTGACACCCTTTCTAGCATCTGCAGGAGTCCACACTCAAGTGCGCATACCCACGGAGAGACACACACAAAAACTTAATTAAAAATAAATTGTTTGTATATGCTGCATTTTAACCACGGGACAGGGATTGTTTTTCTTTTCCTCCCATTAATGATGGAACTTTAGTCTATATAAACACAGCTATCCAGATGTTCTTACAGCAGTGATAGCTGCATATGCACACATGTGGAGCTTCCTCCACATGTGTGCATATGTGGAGTCCTCAAGAAAGAAATCCAAGAAAAGAAAATTTTCAAGGCTTAAAGGAAGCTAAATTTATGCAAAAATCTGAATATTGTCATAAACAGTGGGGAATGTGAGTCTGGCACTCTTCAGGGGACCTTCCATTCCTCTGAAAGGCAATCTGCAGCTCAGGAATACCTAGCCAAATGAAAGTACACATCAAGTTGTGTTTCACTTAGCGATGGTTTCACAAAACGATCTGCAGTGCCTTTAAATAGCAGTTCTCTCTCTCTCTCTTTTTAAAGGTGAGGGAAATGGCAGGGAAAAATAATGTGTAAAAGCTATTCTATTGAACTCTGTGAAGGTGCTGATTTGAAACATGAAACAGTTTCATGTAGTTCAAAATGATATTAATCAGTTTTGTGGAAAGATTTCTAAAATCCATCTGTCATTTGTTGACACTGTTATGTACTATGAGAAGAATCTCTAGAAAATTAAAACAAAAATATGATATGCCAATTACAAAATCACTTATAGAATTCATTGTTCCCTGAACAATAGAAAAGAAACTTGGGAAGACCCTGGAGGACATGGGCACAGGGGGAAAGTTCCTGAACAGAACACCAATAGCTTATGCTCTAAGATCAAGAATTGACAAATGGCACCTCATAAAATTACAAAGTTTCTGTAAGGCAAAGGACACTGTCAGAAGGACAAAACAGCAACCAACAAATTGGGAAAAGATCTTCACCAACCCCACATCCGACAGAGGGCTAATATCCAATATATACAAAGAACTCAAGAAGTTAGACCCCCAAAGAACCAAATAACCCTATTAAAAATGGGGTACAGAGCTAAACAAAGAATTGTCACCAGAAGAAATTCGGATCGCTGAAAAACACCTTAAGAGATGTTCAACATCATTAGTCATCAGGGAAATGCAAATCAAAACAACCCTGAGATTCCACCTCACACCAGTCAGAATGGCTAAGATTAAAAATTCAGGAGACAACAGGTGCTGGGGAGGATGTGGAGAAAGAGGAACACTCCTCCACTGTTGGTTGGATTACAAGATGATACAACTGCTCTGGAAATCAGTGTGGCGGTTCCTCAGAAAATTGGGCATGACACTTCCAGAGGACCCTGTCATACCACTCCTGGGCATATACCCAGAGGATTCCCCTGCATACAATAAATACACATGCTCCACTATGTTCATAGCAGCCTTGTTTATAATAGCCAGAAGTTGGAAGGAGCCCAGATATCCCTCAAAGAAGGAATGGATACAGAAAATGTGGTATATATATATATATATATATATATACACACACACACATATATATGTATATACATACATATATATATGAATACTACTCAGCAATTAAAAATAATGAATCCATGCAATTTGTAGGCAAATGGTTAGATCTGGACAATATCATCCTAAGCAAATTAACCCAATCACAAAAGAATACACATGAAATGCAATCACTGATAAGTGGATATTAATGAGCCCAAAAACCGTAAATACTCAAGGCACAATTAGCAAGTCAAATGATTCCCAAAAAGAAGAAAGGAGAGGACCCTGGGCCTGCAAAATTGGATCCAGTTTTGTAGGAGAGTACCAGAACAGAGAAATGGTGGAAGGGGAGGGGGATTGGGGAATAGTTGGGGGGGGAGAGGACTTATGGGACATATGGTGGGGGGGGACTGGGAAAGGGGAACACCTTTGGAATGTAAACAAAGAATATAGAATAAAAAATTTTTAAAAAATTAAAGTGTACTTCTGAACAATAAATTTGTTTAGGACTTTCAATAGACCTCGGGATACAAACAAAAAGTTTCAGTGAGTGACATCAGGCTAACTACAGGAACCCAGCCTCCAAAACTAGGATTCTGTAATTTTTGAAGGTATAATCACTATTTATTCAAGAATAGCTCAGGATATCCTATAGTATATTTATTTAATGAACACTGAGTCATGTATCAGACAAAAATAACATGTAGTGCTTAGACATGGTACTCCGTGGGAAGATGTTAATGCACAGATCTTATTTTCCAAATCATCAGTGCTTTCATCGGTCTGTGCCACACTGCCTCTGTAGCTACTAAGTATCACATCCAACCATCAACCACAGGGTCATTCAGTATTTGTGACTCAGGGCAAAAATAATAAATCAGTATCTGAATGAGGTCAAAGATGATCACCAGTCATTTCCTCTCTAGGAAAAAATTGTTAAAATAATGAGCTCAGTAAAGAAAAGCATTCTCTATTTTGTATGTGAACATATATAATAACGACCTCACTTTTTTATTTTAGCACTAGCAACTTTAACACTCACAAAACTCGATTCTCTTTTCTCTTTTGGTAATTTTCTTTCAACAAAGTATATGAGGAGCCTCATTTCTCTATTATGTAAGACTTCAATGTGTTCTCTATGTCCTCCCTAGGCTGACAGGGTCATCGATCTTTTTAAAATATAATGCTCAGTTTATTTCATTTTTGTCTCTTGCATCTCCTTGAAAATTCAACACAAGAACAGAATCCAGCTCTCAGAGGTTCTGAGTAGTCTAGCAATGGACCCAAGACAATGAGATTGGGCTTGAAAATCAGTGAAACCCTGATCATTTCTACAGAAGTAAAAGAGGTAAGCAAAAATACAAGATTATGTCTCAACTGGAGAGGTGCCACCATGCCTGAAGCACTGGTGGGAAGTATACCTGATCATGACCTCATTTTTGGTACAATGGCTTTTGATCCCTTGCTAAAAGAGATGGCATGGGGGAGGGGAATCTAATCCAAAGGCACTAGGGAGTGGGGTGTTCATGGAGAGGGGGACAAGATTCATCTTGCTATGGTTTTGGGGGAGTTTGTTATAGCCAGGCTATTGATTCTGGGTGCAGAAACCAGTGTAAGAAAGATCATGCAAAGCAGTCAGTGATCTGGAACAGTGAATAAGCCAAGGTTATAGACAGCAAAACCTGATGATCGGAGGAAGTCAATTTAAGACACACAGAGGAATCACAGAAGGAAGGAATTTCAGTTACCAAGATATGAAAACACATAAGTTCTCAGACTTCAGACCACAAGGAAACAGTCCATATCAGCAAGTATTCAGTCTATCCTTGACTTCCTATATTCCTGAACAACAATCTACATAAATCTCTTTTCCTTCCCTGAACTCCTGATGTCCCTCCTTTAATAGATCAAAAAATTCACCTCTTTTTCTCATATACCACAGACATTTCCCCATATGTCTTATACTGCCTACAAACAGTAATTTAAGATCTGTGGCTAGACTATTCATGGTAAATAGTTTAATTAATATTTATGTGCTTGTACACATACATATATGTGTCATAAATATGAAAGAAACAACCATATTCTAAACATTATTCTTGCAACAACATAAGAGCTTTTTAACCTTGAAATGCACTCAGGACTCAGAAGACACAAATTTTTTATATGTGTAGACACTTAATTAACCCAGTTTCTAGCTCCCATACATGATATTTAGTTTAGCCTATTAACTTTAAATAGATAGTTAAAAAATTCAAAGGCTGTATCTTGATAATCCCATTAATGTCACAGAGAATCTACGAGTCCATGGGTCTCCAGGGCAATTGAATGCTTTTTAATGGGAATGTCACATGCACTTTTGTTGACAAGGCACTAGCAACAACCCTGTGCTTTGTTTATCATAAATTTCATCCCAATGTCAAGGCGACTCCTACTGCAATTTTCAGTAACAGTTTTCATTGTTGGTTTTTCTTTTTTCATGAGAAATAATAAGGAACCCAAAGTTCTGATTATATTCCTACATGTAACCAGCATCTCAGTATAGAAAAAGGCTGCGGTATAGGTTGTGCTTGGATCAGAAATTAGGCTACACAGTCATCACAGCGCTGTGAATGCATTAGTAAATCAGGTAGTCAATAAAATAGTAGCATTATTTTACTCTGGGGGAAGGGAGTCAACTCAAAGATTCCCTGATTAAAGTAAGGGTTTTGTTTTGAAAATTTAATCAGCAAAATTTCAGAGAGACATATGGTCAATAGAGCATGTTATAATCAGTTTTTATGCAAACTTCTTTTAGAAAGATATTTCACATTTATTTAGTGTGTACTTGTGTGTGCATGTATGTCTTTGTGCATCTATTTGTATGTCTGTGTAAGTCCCTGTCCTGTATATGTGTCTATGCGCATGTGTCTGTGTGTGCATCTGTACCTGTGTGTGTGTGTGTGTGTGTGTGTGTGTGTGTGTGTGTGTGTGTATCTGTGTGTATGGAAGGTATAGTACCCATGTGGAGGTCAGAGGAAAGCTTGCAATTATCAGCCACCTATAATCAAGGCTCTGGGCATCCAACCCAGATTCAAGCCCCTGAGCCATATGTTGGCTCTCTTTTGACTTCATATTTTTCTTAGATTTTTCTTATGTGAGGTTAAGGCATCACTGTGGAAGGGATTTCTGGAGATAGATATCATTATAAACAAAATTGCCAAGATAAACTAGTTTAAAATACCTCTTTGGCTGATTTACAAACAATTCATATCTATCTATCTATCTATCTATCTATCTATCTATCTATCTATCTATCTATTGTTTTTAATGTGCAAAACATTTCTTTACAAAGGATAAACTCTGAATATAGTTTCAGGCTACTGTTCGAACAGTAAAGCCAAGCAAGTGAATTCAGGTTAATACACAATGGGATTAATTATCTTTAAGAATGAACAAGCAATTTGAAATGCCTCCCAACAATCACTTTATTTGCTAATAAATTTGCAGACGCTCTTAAAACAGACACCAGAAGGTCCCTAACTCTAATTTTCCTTAGATGCTTAACCTCCTTCCTTGCCAGGATTCTGTATCAGGGAATGGTGGAAGGATCAGAACAGTGCGGGGTAAATTTTTTCCTTCAAATAAATGACCAGGATGTGTGTACATCAGTGTGAGGTCAAAGACCTGTCTTGAATGGAATCTTTAGGTGCCATCTTGACCAGCACTAGTTTGAAATAAAACATAGCATTATTTACTTCCACTGCATGAAGTGCAAATCCAGAGGTCCTCTGAAGGAAGAAGTAACTGATGCCTTCTATGCTGTAAACAGATGCCTCTGAATGGCCTGGCTATCTTCCTCAGACAGTGAAGATGGTTTGCAGTGAAATGCCAGGCATTCAAAAGCTAAGCAGAGCAGAAGGGGTTAAATCACATGCACAAGGAAACATTCCTGCTTCAACAGGCTCTGCACAGGCAACAGTAACTAAGGAATGATCAGAGTTCAGGGTCCTAAAATAGTCGCCGACGTTGTCTCCCCCGCTGAAAGAATGAGTCTTCTCCATGCAGGGTAGATGGCTCTTTTAGCTGCAAGCCATTCTGTGCTTAGCCAACTATGTAACCTTTATTCCAGAATCCACCTACAGCACTCCCAATAAAAGTCTTAAAAACTACTTTTTATGCTTCTGTGTCTATTTAAAAGATTAAACCCATCACCCAAAACAGAGCCCAAGAAACAGGAGATTCTCAGAATACTTCGGTCCTAAGGGATCAGCAAGGAAGGGCTAGAAGAACAGCAGCAGCATTCCATGGAGAGTCTTCCCTGGGCGTGCCCACAGGACAGACTCCGGAGCTCACCAACACCCACACTCCTCAAAAGGAGGCTCCGTGTCTCCAGCTTTCCTCTGAACTTTGTGATTCTGGTCCTTCGGCCACTCCTGCTATGACCCCTGTCTGGCAGCCATTGTTTTTCTGTCTTGCTTTGAACTCTTCTCCAGCCAAGTCTCTGGGATTCTGAAAGAATTTCCACTGGGTGTTTAACCAGAAGGGTCAGTGAATGTGGCTGCATTCCCTAAGTTTCACCAAACTCATTAATTTGGGAAGAATAAAGCAGGAACAAAATGTCATGTTTGAGGCTACCAATTACTTACTGACTTACTCCCAATCACAACAGTAATCCCCATAGACAATTGGGAGGAGAGACCTAAGCCCCACTGGTCTCATCTTACTGACTGATCCAAGCTGTTGTTTTTTTCATGTTACATTCCATTTCATTTCTCTGTTTTCAAAGAGAGACTTAGAAATTATCCTGTAATTCACCTGCTTACATAACTAAATCGGCTTATTTATTGACAGAAATTGCAGCAAAATATTTTCCTATTCCATTAACCTTACTCAAGGCATAAATTGCTCTTTTTGCATTATGACTTTTATGTAATATTAGATACAAGTTATTTAAGCAGAATCCATGTTGGGTATTTTAGATCCTTCTTATGATGCTGTCCCACAAATATCCCTTTTTGATTACTTCTTTCAGTGTAAAGAAGGGCCTTCAGTGACAATTATACATTAAAATATAAACGACAGAAGATCCCATCATTGCAAATATTGAGATGACCTTACTCAGTATTTAAAAATATATCTAGAAGAAGTATACTCTCCAACAGCACAGATGGTATAAACTTCCATTGGTAATGAAATAAGTAAGCTTTAAGAATGTGCAGTGCAGAATAATTTTAGCAGAGAGATTAAAAAGAGGGAGGCAGGCTTCAATGGGAAATGAGTTGGACAATGTACTTAGAGCAAAATGACACACTCAGTATGTACAGGCTGATGGGATTACAGAGCATAAAGTGATCTCTGGACAGTACAAGGATATCCCGATCATTAATGACTGTTTTTCGAAGTAAGAAGCCAACGTGACATTGGGTCTGGGCAAGACAGGCTGATGCACTGAGTTGTATTCAATGATAAGCCCGAATGTTTCCGTGTGCAGTGGAGCTTTGAAGTGAAGAAGCTGGCTGTGGAGATTTGAGTCTGGACAGGAAGAGAACATACCATTTTGGTTAAGAGGGTGATTTGAGTTAATCCTCCTTGGGAAGGAGTAATGGATAACTGTGTACCAGGAAACAGACATGTTTATTACCAGAGACATAAGAGATCTCTCACCTGACAAAGGCCTCTTTCCGTACCAGAACAGAGAAAATGGTATTGTTTACATTGAACAAAAATTCAAATGAGAAACACCACCCTAGGTTTCGCCGATGCTACTCTTGGTCATCTGATTCTATAATCCTCTCTGTTTGCCAACTCTGTTGTCTTCCCCTTACATTCAGCTCTTCAACATAGATGTAGAAATCTGTGTACTGTTTTCAAGTTAATCACCAGTTTTCAATTAAATTTTTGTTCATCTGGAACCCATCAGAAAGTTAAGGGGTAACTTTTCCCTATGCAACTGCCACTCCCAATGGCACAGAGGCAATATTTAAAGCTTGGAGATGAGACAGATTTGGCTACAGGATTGCTAATGGTTCTCTTTACTTCTATACCAAGTGTGGACTGGAAGCCTCACTCATTCATGGATGAATATTAAATTCAAGAAAAGCATGCTACATGACTTTATATAGGCCAAAAAAGACACCCATCGCTAAAACACAAATACAAGATTCATTCATGTTTTCATGATTTAAATAGTTCTTATTGATTTACCTTCTAGATTCATTCTCTGACATTTTCCAGAGTTGGGATGAAAGCTCATTTTCTTTGAATGGGGTTTGAAGATCAAGTGAAAACAGGTGTTGAGCCTCTTCTATAGGGCAAGTAAATAGCTTCCCTAGAACTGTGTCATGGTTGGAGCCTTCCTCACCGTACAAAGAACCCAGGGCCTGTGATAAAGTACTTAAACCATGGCACAAGGCTACCACCAGACTGCCCTAGCAAAGGATGCCCTTCATTGGATTTTGTTTCCTTCCTTGTTCCAGCTTAAATTGCACAGTTGCAAATTGTCAGCAACCATAAGAAGGATTGACCTATAATCACACCACTTCAGTCTTAGCCCACATGCATACACAAGTGCTTAGATGGTGGCTCAGTGTAACACTGTAGGTATGTGAGCCAGACACCCTGATTTGGGAACTAGAGAAAACATATAAAAATGCAGACATTAACTGTGTAAGTATGTCTAATCCTAATTTACCTAAAAAAAAAAAAGGCAGGAGCATTACACCTAGCCCACAGGTCAGCTAGCCTGAACTATGCATTAGGAAACCACAAGAGATCAACAAGAGAAAAACAGTGAAAGAGAAAGACTGATACCTGAAGTTGTCCTATGCACTCACACACACACACACACACACACACACACACACACACACATCTTGAAAAACAAGTTTACTGGAATATCAAGCCAGGCATATTTCCTGTCATCGGTATTAAATCATTCATGTGAATATATATTACACAGGGTTTCTCTGTGTAGTCTTGGCTGTCCTGGAACTCACTCTGTAGACCAGGCTGGCCTCAAACTCAGAAATCCTCCTGCCTCTGTCTCCCAAGTGCTGGGATTAAAGGCATGTGTCACTACCACCCAGCAATATATATTATTATATTTGTAAAATAAAATATACCTTTATAAAGTTTGTGTCACTTGTTTACTAAATATCACAATGTATTACTCAAGTTCTTTAGGATCCGAATAGTGCTATCTCTTATCAAATTAAGAAAAAAATTGCTAACCCATTGAAGGGAAAGGAGGGGCTTCCACGTTTCCCTACGAGTTGTCACTCATCTGGCAAGAGCTAATTATTCACAAATAGAATAATTTGATTTTAGTTAAAAAACCTACTTGATGTGTTGAAGGGTCTGACCCAGGACAGGAAGACAGAAACAGCAGATTTACATTTAATATTTGGTCTGGTATTCAGTTTTCTAAAAATAACTCATGTGTAGTAAAAATTATTACTTATGTTTATTTCACAGAAAATTAAGAAAAAGGCATTTCTGCAAGAGGATGTTGTTCAAAATTGCTCAGGAAGCATCCACAAACATTTGACTATAAATCAAACCAAGGCTAGCTTAATGAGGTGTCCTCAGTTGGTACTTTGATAATCTAATACACATGGACTATTAATCAGTGGGTGACCTAATCCCATCATTGCTCTGTTCATATTCCCAAAGATTAGGAGGCCGCCTGTTTGATGAAAAATATGCCAGTAAGCAAGTATGTGGAGATGAGGACTCAAGTTGTGTGGAAAGAGATAATAATCCTTGGAGAAAGGGTATCTTATCTGGGCATGGAGCAGACGTCAATGGGAGAATGCATGTTTAGACTTGGTAAGGTTGTAGGTTCAATCGCTAGGCTTATTACCGATATAGCTTTGTTATCAAGGTAGCTTGCTATTTGTATTATTGTGTAGAATGTGTTGGTCATACTCATGGTCATACTCATAGATCCTCACTGTTCTTTCTGATTGTTCTGCTCTGATTTTGTAGCACTGGGGACTGAAACCAGGGGGTAGTGCATGTCAGACAAGTACTCTATCACTAAGCCATTTCTGCAGCCCTGCTTTGTGTTAGCCTGGGAACAGTCCAAATACTTTAGAAGACCTGATTGTAAGACCTCAGGAAAAGAAGTAAGAGTCACTGCTAAGAGGTGGTGGGGAGGACACATGCTTGCCTCGTGGGTTAGGTTTCCTTTGTTGGTTTGTTCTATCTGCTTCGATTTTCTCCTCGTGGGTTAGGTTTCCTTTGTTGGTTTGTTCTATCTGCTTCGATTTTCTCCTCCTCCTCCACCACTTCTTGGTGACAAGTATCTATGTGCTGGTCTGTGTGCCATATCAAGCCTTTTGTGGCGAGGTGCAATGCATTTTGTGGTTAAGAGGTACAGTTAGGAAGCTTGTTTGAATTTGACTCTCTATTAGAAGACATGTGACTTTGGGAAGTTACTTATTTGATCTAAGCATCATTGTCCTTTGACAAAAGGTAGGGGAAACCCATGCCTTGCATGTTTGCTATGTAAGATAATGTGGATGATGACTTACCACAGAGTAGGCACACAACAGACTCCACCTACTTTACAGTCCATGTCATCTTCGAGAGGGCCCATTGGTATTTCCAGGGGTAGACACCTTCAGTGTGTGAAGCTTCAATGTTTTTGGTATCATGGACTCTTTTTGAATTTCCCTATAACCTGTAAATGCCTTCTTTAGCCTAATGTCTAAAAGTGCCTAAAATAAAACACATAAAATTTCAAAGACATCAATTATGTTGGATTGAATTTATGAAGGTGTGTCATTGTGTTAGATAAGCTTTATAAATGCATTAAATAATAAGGCCTGGCAATAGGCCTAATTGCCATCATTATTAGGAATTAGCCATGAATGTAAATGGCACTTTGAGATATCCATGCCTTTGTACTATGATATGCGTACATATATAAATTAAGTTGGAAAGAATGCTGGGAATATAATTATAGGTGACGATAAGTGTCTGAATGTGAGGATAAAATTATGGCTACTCAGACTGCAGAATATGTGAGTTCTGCTTGCAATTCCCATGGGATTAAGACGCCCCCATCTATATGAGATTTCCTTTCAAACGATTATTTATTCGTGTTTGCTGTCCACAAAATATGCAGGAGTTTATATCAACATAAAGTCCATTCCTTTGCTTTTCTCACACTGGCAAATCAAACTTCCAGACAATAGGTCCCTCCCATTTTGTCTACATACAAACTCCAACCATTTTGAGCCCTATGCTGGCCCAAGCTGCCACCTTCTCCCATTGCAGACTATTTTAGCAGTCTCCTGACTGTCTTAAGACTGTTCCGTTTCAGCTGACCTCTGAGACCATAATCGAGGGGGATCCGATAACAACGTATGGTTTGTTGAAAGCTCAACTGTAATATTCCATCTCACATACAGAAGCATCTCAGAACATCATTTATATGTGAGTCTCTATTTGACCTTCCCATGGCCCATAAGGGTTTACTTTCCTTCCCTCCCTTAATCCTGCTCCACCCCATCCACAGCTGTTCTGAAAATTCTGGAAACATGTCAGCCACGCCCCTGCTGTGCACGGCTGCCTTCACCCTTCTATCTGTCTGGGCACTGTGTGCAATATCTCCTCCAAAGTGGTCTTCCCTGGACACCTGTTGTAAAATGCTACCAGCGCCTAGTTTCACTCTATATACCTATCTTTGATTTCATTATCTCATGCTTGTATTATGTTAAAACCTTTTATTTCTTTACTGTTTATATTTTCCAAACAGAATGCAGTCCCATGATGGCAGATTGTTTTGACTGTGTTTTCTTTCTCTGTGCACTGTTTCCCATGATAGAATTGTTTTCATTTGAGATTTAGCTCCATAAGGAAACAACATAAACATGGTTTAAGTGAAGGGATACTCTAGTACAAACACAGATATTATTTTGCCATCATGCAAGTACATTGGAGATAAGTAATGTTCATCTTAGTAAAATGAAATTTACATCATTACTAACCAACAATTGTAACACACTGTAATAAATATAAATGAACTTTGCACACCTCTCCCGTGGTTGCTCATTAAATAGGCAGCTCTAAAAGTACAACCTGCTTCTATTGGCTTCTGTATATGGTTATAATATTGTTGTCAGCTTTAATCAGCTTCGACTGTAACTTTCACTCATTCCCCCCTCCCAATGATAAAGACTGAGATGCTTGGAAAGATGAGGCACTCTGAACTAAGGTGGTAGAGCTTTTAACAGACAAAGGTAAGTAAGCCTTGGGAAGACATGCAGGTGCTAGGGAGGGAGAAGGATTAATGGTTGATCAATGTCAGCTGATGCTGCTTGCTTTCTGAAGAATGAAATCCAGACATTTGGAATGCATTTTCAAAATAGGGAAAGAACAAACTCAATAAAGACAGAGCTTTTTATCTCATAATAGCCACAACTGAAACAATGATTTTTGTCAAAAGGTGTTTAATACACATATACGAACCTAAGAATCTAACCTATTTGTTATGACTGAACACTTTAATTAATTAACCTACCCTGAACTGCTGTACATGTTTGAAAGCTTAGAAAAGAGTTACATCAAGAGTCACATATCACCAAGTGTCATGTATCTAAATGATATGCACATTTTGTTCTTCTACTTGACAACTTCAGTGCAGTTTAACAGCACAGTGATAAGAACATAAAAATCAAGCTCAGAGGCACTGTCACCATAGACTAAAATGTGTCATCGTATTTCTACAGTGTGCATAAAGGTTACATGTTGACTTTAGTACTGACTTTCCTTCTTGAAATATTCAGCAAATTCTGGACTTGGAAGGCTCTGGTTGGCTAAAGCCGACTACCTGCCTAGCATAGACAAGGCAAATGACTTAAGCAGGTTGGGCCCCTTTGGAACGTCCCACTTGTAGTTTCACGTATGACAGCCACACACGGAGGTCACGGTGTCTGCGTATTATTTCAAGAGAATGTTCTTCCCGAGCCATCTGCTCATTCTCCCTGCGCATTCAGGTTTGGATTGGCATTCTCAGATGCCATAATGGGTTGCCTTTTAGCAGTCGTCAGTACAAAGCCGTGTGCGAGGATTCATTCATAACCAGACTTTCTGTGAGGACTTCCTTAATTGTGGCCACAAAAGATGTCAATACCCAACCATTTTTCGAAGAAACAAACCTTCTACAGACCTCGATCCAGGGTTTCTGCAGGTAGTCACAGTATTTGAAAACAGAAATACATGTTACATGATACCTGAGATGATAAAACCTCTTTCAACCAAGTACAAAGGGCAAGAATGAGGGAGACGCCATCGCCTATTACACAGTTTATGTGACTCGAGCTGGCCAAGCATCCTGGCAAGAGACTACTAGTTACCCAACTCTGACTCACTAGTCTGTCTCTGACAGTCAGGAAATACTTTCATGAGATGTCAAGGAATGGGTGGGGCTGAAAGAGTATGCCACTGAGCCAAAGAAACTGTAAAATATGCCACCTATAGTAAGATTCAAATCTATAATGTACTAGCACACCACAGATGCAGATACAGCATGCATACAACCAATGGAGAGATACTCACCCTGCCTGAAATTGCGAAGGGTTAGTAGAAAAGAGAAATCTTTGCATTAGAGGACACTGGTACGGTTTTCTTGACCACTGACATTTCCTTCTTTCCTGCCTCCTTCCAATCTAACTAAAAAAGCAAATTTGACTTCAAGAACATTCATGGATGATCAGGGAAAGGCTCCCCAATTTATCCTCTTTCATCTTCTTGAAGTTGAATCTAAAATGCTTCTGTTTGCATCCTGCAGTGCTGGGACAAAGAGGTAAGGTTGTGACGAAAACACATTAGAGAACAGACATACGGACATGACATGATAAAAACGCAATCTTACTTTTTTTTGTAGAAATGTACTTATATTTTTTTGTTTTCACGGTATGTATTGTTATATATTGTGTTCATGAATATTTGATCACTTAAATATTAAGAAACAATGTATTGCTGGCTGAAACAAAACTCTTCCTATGACACTTGGTGATCAGATAGCTTCAATTATTACGTATGCATACATGGTATATATGCAGTTTTAATGCTTTCATCAGTGCAATCTTACTGATAAACATTTTCAAGGAGTCTGCCATTATTGGTTTTTGAAAATAAAATATGATTACATCATCTTCTCCTTTTTCTTACTTCTTTACAGGTTTCCTATGTATCCTATGCCTTGTTCTTTCTCAAATTCAAATTCTTGTCCTTTATTTCTTTACTTGTTGGTGTGTGTGTGTGTGTGTGTGTGTGTGTGTGTGTATGTGTGTGTGTGTGTGTGTGTATGTGTGTGTGTGTGTGTGTGTGTGTGTGTGTGTGTGTGTGTGTTCCTAAATAAAAAAAAATACAACCTCGCAGTCTATATAATGTCAGTTGTATGTATAGTCTCACAGGTCATCACGTGATATTCAGTTACAATGTTGGGAATATTTGGGAAAGACTATGTACCCTCTTTCACCATTCCGTAGTTTCCTATAGGAATTTTTGTTGTTATTTTTGTTTTGATTTGTTTTGTTTTGTCTTTGATTGAGCTCCAGAAGATATTCCTTTTCCATATCAGCATGTGAATTAGTGTTATGCTTGTTCAAATTTTGTTAAGCACAGTTCTCACCCTTAGTCAGAGAAACATTGCACCAAAATGGAGATTCTTATAGAAAACAACTAATCAAAACAAAAAAACCAAAATGAAACAAAACAAAACAAAACAAAACAAAACAAAACAAAACAAGCAGGCAAGAAAACCAGATAGCATCACATAATGCCAACTCTAATACCTCTAGGACACATTCCAATAGTAAAGGCTCAGGGATCGGTCATTGTGAGAGAGGTGGCAGAAAACCATTAGAGCTAGAGGAACAGGAATTTTGTTGTGAGACTCTACCTCCAAGAAAACCTGGGAATTTATGCCCATGAAGTCGTGAATAAATGTCACTCCTGTGGTTATTCCAACCAGGCTGCTATGAGCTCACGGTTTTGGTTCTGTTCCATTCTCTTCTACTCCTGGGGCCTGGTGTGTTTTACGAATGGCATGCTATTCCTCAGAAAAGAGAACAATGTAGAGAAAATGGAACCATTCAATGAGGGAGCTGGTTCTGTTCTGGTTTTCTTGATTTCCTTTGCCAAAGCAAGACCAATGTCCACAAGGCTGAGGGGATAGGTACACACTCTTCACAAAAATAGTGCCCTCCTGGGAGGATTACTCTGGGTTATGTGATAATACGTTCTACTATGCTATTCTCGCCTGCAAATAACTCTATCACTATAAATACAGGCATTATGAAAAATTCTGTAAATACCTCAATCTTATTTGCAAAACAGAACAAAACAACAATGAAAACACATCAGGATTTCAATGAAAGATCTCCAGGATTGTATTTTCCAATTTTTAAATGCTTACTTCACCCTGACCATTAATAGAAAAAGTGTCCCTGGCCCTCAATACTCAGTTGTATTGGATATGTAACATTTATTATTTTAATATGAGCCTTAGATTGTTTTCGTAACTTAAAAACATTCTGTAGCCCTCTGAAATTGAAATAACCTTGAAGCACTACTGTTGCGACTGCATTGACCCTCCTCATAGGCCAGCTTCCCCAAAGACATAGCATCCATTTTTTACCCTGAGAGTGTCAGTATGCATGTTTATTCTTTCTTTCTATATGCTGTCAGAATTATGGAATGTGGAGCCAATGCTTTGGTCTGTTTGTTGAAGAAGTCCTTGAATTCACTAACTGGTGGGTTAGTCACTGTGGAAGAATAGAGTCATGAGACCCTGCAGAAAGAGCAAGTGGCTCCTTTCTGTGCATGGAGGGAATACAAAATCCAGACTCTCTGTGTCCTGCAACTGATCCATAGGAGAGAGGTAACATGTGTCAGGTGCAGGGTGCAGGACATAACAATGGAAAGACGTGTTTTCTTCTTTCTGTGTCTGTGATATTGTCCCTGAAGTAACATGCTCACAGCAGTTCTCACTGGATATGCCAGGAAGTACCCACTGGGCAAATCTCACTGTGGGATGTCTTTTATGTGATACAGATCACCAGAGTCCCCCCTTGTCTCTCTGAGCATGGTTATAGTGAACAAAGTGTACATGTCTGAACAGCCACTCGCACAAGGAGCCAAAAACAGTCATGTATTTTTCTGGGCAAGGATCTGAGACAATGTTTGAAATAATAACAAGTATCCTAACATCTAGCTTTGAAAAATGCGTACTCCAAGTTGTTGAAAATATGTAATTGATTTTTAAATGTTCTTTGTCACTGGGGAGATTCACTGCTATCCTACTGCTGCTGGGCCACTCCACGTTTGGAGTGTATTTCATTTTCAGATTCTTCCTACAGCTCAGACTCTGGGTAGCTGTATGCATGCAGTTTAACACATCTTTTCCCTTCCTTTAGTATGGAAAGAGAACATTCTCATGTTTTTGTGTCACATGACTACACAAAACTGTATCGTACTGTCTGAGTATAAAAAACAAACTTTATTGGGAAAATGAGGAAATGATTGGATTTCTTTATGCAGTTGCACCTTTGGCTTTTTTTCCTTCTTCCTCTGTTTTCTGTCTCCTTTAGCACTGAGCTTTAATGTGATGGGAGACAATCCTACTACCATACTACATCCATGCATTAAACCCTCCTAACCCCAATTTGCTTAGAAACTATAATTAAGCTCAGTGAATCACACACAGAAGGATGACTTGGAAGCATGAAGAAGTGGTTGGGTGGCCAAACCTGAAGACTAGAGTTCAGTCTCAGAGAGCTACATGGCGAGAGGAGAGAACCAACCCCAACAAACTAGCCTCTGGCCTCCAGGGGCCAAGCACCTTTCCCTGGTGCACACAGATTCCAAAAATGGCTGAAGGCTTAATGATGTGTGTGTGTGTGTGTGTGTGTGTGTGTGTGTGAGAGAGAGAGAGAGAGAGAGAGAGAGAGAGAGAGAGAGAGAGAGAGAGAGAGAGAGAGAAATAAAATGTGAGCTCCTGCCTGGCAGTGGTGGTACACGCCTTTAATCTCAGCATTTGGGAGGCAGAGGCAGGCAGATTTCTGAGTTCAAGGCCAACCTGGTCTACAGAGTGAGTTCCAGGACAGCCAAGACTACACAGAGAAACCCTGTCTTGAAAAACCAAATAATTTAAAAATAAAATAAAATGTGAGCTCCTTCTTGTCACTAGTCACTAAATTTTAGTGTCATTTTGTGTTGTGTTTCACATGTGAACACAATCTTCTGTTCTTTAGAGTTCTAGTCAACTAAGCCTAGGATGGTGAATGTTTAGCATTTCCCATTAACCAGCCTGGTTTTTCATGGATCAGGGACAGGCCATGATCAACCTGAGTATCTTCTCAAACAGAGATAATGCAGCAATGCAGGAATTGGTAAACCTCAATTTAGCTACCAACATATAAAGATTTTCACACACACACACACACACACACACACACACACACGTCTCTCAAAATCTGAAAACAGAGCCCAGTGAAAGACAATGAATTCAATTTGAAAGACCAAGGCAGTCTGGGGAAAGGTAGGGTCAATTATGCAGTTCCTGGACTGTGATTATAAACTCCTGCCATATTGTATGTGAAAGTTATCAGGAAAGAACGGCAACTTTCCCCATCATTTAGAAACCCTCGTTGTGTTTCTAGAGGAAGAAGAGAGAAAACATGTGCTTAGGAATGTGAAATTATGGGTTCTTTCAACTCTTCATTCCCAAGTCCTGATTAAAGACTTCCTGAAATGCAATTCTGCTCTAATAGTAAAGAAATTAGCAACGGAGTCAACTGAAAAATTTTAAAACATGAATTTAAATCCTCAAAGGACTGAAAATCAGAACCTGTTTTTTCCCCCTTCATTCATTTCTGTCTTTGCTCTTTCATTCCCCCCCTCTCTTTCTCTGTCTCTTCTTCCCTCCTTTCCCCTTCTCTCCTCATCTTATTCAGTTATGTTGCAAAATGTTTAGTTAAATCTGGAAACTGTCTCCCTCAGTGGTAAAAGAGCCTTCTGGGAAAGTCTCAAAGGCAAAGACAAAAGCAACATTCATAATTGCCCCACCACCACTATGATACTGGCCCTAGACAGGATGACTTTTTTTTTTTATCTAAAATGTCAATTACCCTGAAGCAGCATTCTTATTTATTTTGTCATACAAATGTACTGAGCAATCAGTTCTCACATACTATATGCGTATTTCAGTCAATGTTGAGCAAAAGTCACGTGTCAATTATAATTTTAGAACAACTTGACAGGTTATAGATTCGTCCCCCAAATCTGGCCAAAGAAATTCTAGCCAATAAAATGAATATCTCCATTTGATAACACCTAAGGATTACGCTGTTTGTTTGTTTGCTTTTTTGACTTATGTAAACTCCTAATAAATGTCTTCAATCTTGAAACTTGGCTTTTACAGGGAACCCTGTGTTATTTGACTGCTCAACAGCATGAATGATTCTTCACTTATGTGAACCTAATGTGTTCAGGATAAGGATGCTCACCACAAAGGCTGTAAAGTGGGAGTGGCCACGGGTAAAGGTCAAGGTTTGATCCCATGAACATCACTGTGACCTTACTCACGCCACCACCCTTTAATACCACTTTAATTTAATACACCCTTTAATTGCCACTTCATAACTAATTTTGCTACTATTATGATTTTGTCATGTAAATATTTGATATGGAGGGCATCTGATATGTGACCCCTTTGAAAGAGTCCTTCAGTCCCTAAAGAAATCACATCCCACAGGTTGAGAACCACTGCTGTCCATAACTAATTGACAGAGAAACACATTCAGGCCTATGAAAGGTCTGACTATTTGGAAGGCCCTTTTTATTTTTAATACTCAAAAATTCTGCAATTTTCATATTTCTTGTATCGTGACTAATACTATCCGATGAACAAATGTAAAACTTATGATAGACAGATTTCAAAAGCATACTAGACACTTCCAGATCACAGTCCATTCATTAGTGGGGCAAGTCAGGGCAGGATCTAAAGCTGAAGCTGTTGAGGAACATGGCTTTCTGTCTCATACGCAACCGGCTTTCTTGTATAGTCCAGCCCCATCTGCCTTGGGATGCTGTTTCCCACAGGGAGGATGAGCCCTCCCAAATCAATAAGCCATCAAGACAATCTCTTACAGTCGAGGCCACGGGATATCAATCTAGGCAATTCCTCAACTGACGTTCTTTCTTCTCAGTGACTCTAGGCTTTGTCAGGCTAACAACAAAACTTTCCTAACAGAGATACAAAAGTGAATTTTATCTAACTATATATTATTATTTTAAAGCAATTAAATATTTATCAACCACCTATAGATACAAAAGTGAATTTTATCTAACTATATATTATTATTTTAAAGCAATTAAATATTTATCAGCCACCTATTATGTTCTGTCTTTGAATATGAGAACACATACATGAACAGACATTCAGATATAGAATGATATATCCTAGAGATTAGGGATCAGTTTGAACAGACAAAATTCATTACCTAAAACACAAGGCAGCTCTAGGGCTCTGTCAATCCAGGGTTTTCGGTAAGAGCTTTGTAGAAAACACTGAAATATTCACTTGGAATTAATGTTGGGTCCACTCCAATAGACTGATTTTAACTCGATTGTGTGTTTAAATATACTATTTCTAAATATGTCCTCAATCTGAAATACTAAAGACATTAACATTTGAATTTCTGGTAAAGGCAATTAAAGTAGTCTCTGATTAGAAAAATAATACTGATTACTAGGAACAAAGCATATTTTAGAGACCAAACTAAAACTCATGAATTTTGACTATAGAATAAAGGGATTTTGGTTTTTAAATAAACAAATATTGTCACAGGAAAGAAATCACACATATTCTCTTGTAGGGAAGAGAATTTAGTTTATGACGGGAAAGGTCTTCAGTGATTGAGGCATTTCACAAATATTTCTTGAACATTTATGTATGTTCAGTGATATCCTCCTTCACACACATTAAAAGGGTGAAAAATGTGATCTTTGGCTTATTATACCAATTGGGGGACTGTGTCAGACACTGGGACAAAGCTAGAAACAGCAAGCGGATTTCTAGCCAGCTCACCGCAGGTTTTAACCTGTTGATCTACAGACATGGTCTGGATGTAAAGATAACTTGACAATGCTGAATGAGGGACACCTGTCATGTGATTCTACTGACAAGCTGTCATTGTCCCCCATGGAAATTAATGAGGGAAACAGCCAATACCATCATCAAAGAGTCCAGTTAATCGTAGACATAAAAGGAGGATGACGATAACTAAATTTTATATCTCTGCTGCCAGTGGCCACCTAGAATGCTGAGTGCTTCCTACGTACCCACTGATTTATTTACCTCATTATCGAGCGGGTTGGATACTGCAGTGTCAATGAACAAAGACCCTCCGGCCTGTAGGAAGCAGGGTTCTCCGACTATGTGAACACGTCTCAGAGATTTATACAGTGGTGAAATTGGTACCCAGTGGTGGTTAACTCAGCTAAAAGTGAATCTTTTCTGAGGAATGTTAAAAGAAAATTCAAGGAGGCGAAAGACACCCAAAAGTAAAGTAGTATGCATTGACGGTTCAGGTTTCCTACTGCTAATCGTTATGGGAAGAGGATACAGATGAGATAAAGTTATAATCACTTGTCTTTTCTGTCCAGAAATGAAAAGAAAATCGGGAGAAGTGCCCAGGACTCTGCAGTCGCTTTTTCTCTTTCCATGCAAACATTAAGGCCACAGATACTTATGAGTACATTACCAGCACTACAATCTTTTATATGTATATGGTGAACCTGTATGGAGTAATTACCCACTGGGATTTTCAGAATTATTGTAAAATATGTCTTATTTTATCTTGACCTAGTGTCAGGACAATCTGTTCCAAGTTTGACAAAATATCTAATATTTCAATCTAATTGAATCTTTTGACCTAACTCTGAAGTATAAAGATGTAGGAAAAGACATAGTATCTATTTCTACATGTTAGATTACTTTAGTGGCCAGTTTAAGCATAGACTTTGTATTTTCAGAATGAAGTGCAGTACTTTATTGTTATCTCTTATTTTCAAGTATAAGTATGCTCATGCAAAAATGCCTGCATACCTATTTTCCTAAGAGACACAGCAGGATACAAAATAAGAAAGAGAGTTTCCAGATGGTTTAAGAGATCCCAGAATGTCGGAATATAGCATCACACAGTGCTGTGCCAGTTTTCAATATATTTATTAGACTCACTATCTACATAAACAGAAAGTGTGTCTAACCTTTTCCTGAAAGCTTTAAACTGCTAAGTAGGGCTCAAAGACCATCCAACTGGACGTGGAAAGGAATCATTTGAAGTAAATGGATTCTTGCTGATAAATAATGGCTTTCAAACGTCAGCTTCTATTTTTCTGGCAAGAATAACAATTTTACATCTCATTTTAAGTCACTGATTTTTTTCTCCATTGGGGAAAAACTGCAAAATGTAACTGAATTTTCTTGGTCCTTCTGCCTATAATTATTTCTGTAATTGCTCCAAGAGTCCCTTCTGAAGTTCTATTCCTATTCTTGTTATGTTTTCGGCTGATCATATTTCATGCTTTTTGACAAAAAGCCTTTAAAAAAAGAAGTTTTAAATAGCTTTCCATTGAAAGCCATTTCACAAAATTGACAAGGACAGACGAAACATTTTTCTAAAAGTATGAGCCCCATCTAAGTGATATTTTAAATATACACATATATTTAAAATATATTGATATCTTCATGAAAATATCTTCTTCCCAAATCTAACCCATCTACGTGTCATGATGGGAAAGAAAGGAGACAAAAATTCAACAGTGCTCCAAACTGGAGGGCCAGCTTAACAGATCTTTACACTCAGCCATTTATATAAACCAAGGAAGTAAGTATAGATACAAATAATGAACTGCACTTTTAGCCCAGTTAACCGTGACTGGGTACCAATTTCATCACTGTATAAATGGCTAAGCCTACTCCCATACGTGCCTTGGAGAAGCTTGCTGCCTACTGCCTGAGTTCACTGGCACTGCCAAAGAGTAAGTACTTGTTCTTATTCTTCATGAAAGATCTGCAAATGTTTGCCATAGAGGACAGATGAGAAGGCATGTTTGTCTTCTGAAAACTTGAGCCAGAAGTGTCCTCCTGTCCCTTAGAGGTGGAATTGAAGCAGGACTAGGTCCACAACATAGGATAGAAAGGTATCCCAGCTACCTGTACACTAGGCTCCGAGGAAGGGAGACAGGGCAGAGAAACAGGAGAGGAAGGGAGAACATGGACTGTGTCAAGAGGAAGCCAGCACGCCCCAGTCAGCTCTAGCTGCAGCTCATCTTAGTGGCGAAGCAAGAACGCCTGGGGCTCGGGGTGCTGGGTGAGACCAAGTGTTCTGAGTCCTGTAAAAGGACATCTTTCAGCTATTTACATATTCACTAGGACCAGCTGCTTTCTTGATTTAACATCTTTGCATATTCTGTTCCTTGCTTCTGAAATGGTATTCTCTCATATCTCCACATCTCTATTCCACATTTCTTCCACACCATTAACCATGTTAGGCTTTTCGCATGATGTCCTGTGTAAAGGTCTTAGGTGGTGTTGCAGTTCATTGACTCATTTTATTATTATTTTGTCTATTTCCTGAACCGTATCTTGAGATTCCTGGGTTCAATTAGCTTTATGAATTTCATCCGTAGCTTCCTTTTCATTTCCTAAAACATGGGAAGGATTCTCTAAATCTATTTCTTAAAATAAGGGATAAGTGAAATGAAATGATAAAATATCATAGACTGGGAGTAGCCATTTATCATCAGGGGACTGAGAGAATAAGAACAAGTTTCTACAGACATATTTTGTTCTGTGAGCAAGTGGGTGCATGTGTCTAGAGCCAAAGTCAAGCTTGTCTGCAGACTCCATGCTCTACCATTTTGAGATTCAGTGGCTTTTGTATCAGGATCTTCACATTTCTGTGCATCACTAAGTCCCACAAACTAAGTTTTGACTTGTTCATAAACATCCAAGTAGGCTGAATGTTTTTATAAATTTTAATTTGTTTATTTATTCATTCATTTACATGCCAAATGCTGCCCTCCCCTGCCTGCTGGCCCTTCTACACAGAGTCCCACCCCACACTTCTCCTCTGAGAGTGTGGTGCCTCACCAGGGTGTCCCCCTACCCTGGGGCATCAAGTCTCTGCCAGGTGAGGTGCATCCTCTCCAACTGAGACCAGACAAGGCAGCTTGATTGGGGACTGATACTACAGTCGGTCTACAGCTTTAGGGAGAGCCTCTGGCTCCGGTTGTTGTGGGACCCACATGAAGACTGAAAAGCACGTTTGCTACATATGTGCTGAGCTTGGGCCTCTTTCCAACCTATGTTCTTTGGTTGGTAGCCCAGTCTCTGAGAGCTCCGAGGAGTTCAGGCTGATTGACTCTGCTGATCTTCCTGTAAGGTTCCTATCTCCTTCAGGATTAAAGCTGGACTTCAACAACAACAGAAAGAAGCAGAAAGCCCTCATAGTCCTAGAAACTGAAGAACTCTCTGTTCAAGGATCACTTGGTCAGGCTAGAAATAAAGAAAAAAAATAAAGACTTTGGATACAATGAAAGCAGTGCTAAGAGGAAAGTTCACGGTACTAAGTGCCTCCATCAAGAAATTGGAGAGATTGAGTACCAGCAACCTAACAGCACACCTGAAAGCTCTAGAGCAAAAAGAAGGAGGTTGAATTCTTAAATCTGCCCTAACATCACCATTCTGATACTCTCAAGAGTTTATACTGAGTGTATTCCATGTTCTTAATGATCCTGCTTTGTATCCCCAAAACAAGTTTAGCAAGGAAGGCCTAGTACTTAAGCTATAGCACTAACTTGAGATACTTAAATTCTGGAAAACTTAATTTACAGTGTATGGAAGGAGTACACAGCTTCCAGCATGAAAGCACTAGATTCCAATAAAAAAGAGATTCCTCAAGTGGAGAAAGTGGAGGTAGATTAACTCCAAAGGTCACCACCTTTCAGGACCCTAGTGTACTCTAGGAGGAGTGCAATCTAGCTAAGAAAGGAGAGAACTGTTGGCCATCTGGCTGCTCTGAGGATACCGTCCTTTACATCCCTTCACAGAATGGAGCCCAACGCTGATGGAAAAGAATGGCAATTGGGGATCATTTATGTTTCTAGCCAGATTGCTACACTGTGATATACACTGAGCGCACTGTGACAGTCTCCCTCAGGGAAGGCTGTCTAGATCCCAGGCCCGAGTGTGCGGTCACTCTGGGTGGAAGCCCAGATGAGTATGATGGGGTAAACAGGGACCCACAGGAACCACTGAGAAAGGTCTTGCTGAAGGCCAGGAATGCCAAGAGAGCACTGGCTTCATTCAGTCGTTATCTCCTAGGAAACAGAAAGCACGCTCAATCAGATGCATCCTGATTGGGCCAGTTGGACTGGCCAGTTTCCCTTCCTTCCTCTGCCTCACCCTCATTTCTGTCCTAACTCTTTTAGCAAGTTCCCACACAAGCAGTGTAATGGTACCTCAATCCTAGGTACACACTCTGGCCATACAGACACACTGCCGGCGATCTGTCCACTACCCACAGCCCCAGGCCCCGGCTCTTAAGATCTCACATAAGAATCTACGGAAATCTATAAACCTCATCCTCTGTGGCCCATGGACTTCACTCGTGAGCTTTGCACGAAAAGAATCCAGAGACCATGGGATGTTTGTATGTCTGTCAGCATCTAATATAATAGTCTCTGAATTTAAGGTCCCATAAGTCAAAGCAAGGGTTCCTGTCAAATACAAAGGAACCACACATTCCATTTACCAAATGGATTCAAGGGAAATCTTCCAAAAAGAAAAAGAAGACTTCTACTAAGCAATGAGGTGGCAGTTCGAGAACTAGAAATTCAGCTGGGGGAATTCTCCCAATTCTTTGATTCCATTAAAAGTTTCTTACCCCAACAGAGATATATAGGCATACAATCTTGTTTTCCATTGAAGATGGCCCAGTTATAGAAATTGTCCAGTTACATTTTCTTTATAATATTGGACTAATGTACCACATAACCCACCCTGTTTTGAAATCCCTTTATTAAGAGGAGGGTATAAAGTGAGGTGTGGTAGATGTATTCTGACAGTCTTAGCTGTAGAAGGCATAGCACAGTTTTGCTTGTTTGACTGCTTTTACTAAATCCACTCAGATATATTTTCAGTGTAATAGTACTATTATTAGTTTATAATAGTATTATTATTGATAGTATTAATACATAATGTACTACACCGTCATATAATAGCATGTTTTATTTTTCTCGTCATTTTGAGATTTCTGCCCTTTCATTCATTTTGTTTATTACTTTTACAAAATAGGAGGAATTCTGAACACAGGAAATTTAAGTATTTAACTATAAACCACAAGAGTGAAATAATGTTATGAAAAACAGCCCTCCAAACTCCCTTTCCTGGAATGTGTGTCTTGCTGCCATATTCCACTTCCATATTTATATTCTAACCATCCATCCCTTAATCTCAGCCACAGGATTAAAATTTCACTCTTGAAAGCCCTGGCATTTAGTTACTCCTTATGAAAAGGTTTATCTCCCCATATAGGCAATCAGCTTTCAGCCTTAGGTTTGTATAAATCTCACTATTGTGTGATGTTAAGGGGGTGGGATGTGTTGATTTACATGCTTTGTTAAGGCTTTTATAGTGGGCTGGCCTGGTTTTCTACACATCTGGTTATCAGGTGCTATTAACAGGCTCATTACCATAATTTATTATTTACCTGACTGTGACTTTACCCATCTGGCATTTCATTAAGTGCCACACACCTGGTACTCTGCGTTATTTTGTAAAAAGAGATTACTTTTGTACTTTTCGGAGAAAAATCAGGAGGACTCTGGTTTTCATCCTCTTTTCTTAATCTTGTGTCTCCTTTCACAATGAAATAGCTCTTAGACCTTTTAGTGCAAAACCAAGTTTAAGATAACACAAAGTGAAATTCAGACACACAAAGCCCAGCTTTTGATATGAAAATGTTCTTTCAATAACACCACAGCCTCCTCAAACCCACAGTGTTCCAAATGTACTTTACAATGAGGCAATCCGTTTCTTCCCGGGAGATGTATTATTTTAAGAGGGCTTCTCGTATTTGCTGTGTTGCAAGTTATCGGGTCTTCCGTTAGCTCAGCACTGCTAGCTCTCAGATCATACAAGGACAGTGGGAGGAAATTCACTGTACTGACATTTTCTGTATTTGTGCTCAGAGGAACAATACCCTTTCTAGAAGACAGTGAAGAGAAAAAGGAAAAATGAAAATGTATGATATTCAGTTACTACTGGTGAAGTAGTAAATGTCAGAATCAATTTCCTTAACTACAATGATTTAAGAGTTCAGTAATTTGGGGCCCCAGGGATACAGGTCATTAAGAATTATGCATACAGTAAACTGTTCTTTGATTTCTGAAAAGTCTAAGTTGTGTCTATGTGTGTGTGCATGTGTCTGTTGTATGAATATATGTGTGCTTGTGTGCTTGTTTCTGTGTATATATTTATGTGTGTCTGTGTCTATGTATGTTTGTGTGTATGTGTCTCTGTGTATCTGTCTGTGCCTGTGTGTATATATGGATATAAATATTTATTTTCTATCTATGTACATATGTATGTTTGTGTCCTTGTAAGTGTGTCCCTGTGTCCCTGAATGTATGTATGTGTATACATGTGTGTTTATGTGTCTATGTATAAACCTATATTTGTGTGTCTGTGTCTCTCTCTGTGTGCATTTATATGTGTGTATATGTCTCTGTGTCTATGTGTATTTGTGTATGTATGTCTCTCTGTGTGTGTGTCAGTGTATTTATGTCTATGTAAATGTTTGTGTGTCTGTGTCTGGGACATCTATGTGTATTTATGTGTGTGTGTCTGTGTCTATGTGCACATATATGTGTTCACATATTTGTCTCTGTGTATCTATGTGTATGCATTTGTGTATGTATGTCTCTCTGTGTGGCTTATGTGTATGTGTGTCTGTGTTTATAAGTGTGTGTATATTTACAAGGAGGTCCACAGAGAAAGCTGGTCTAGTATATCTAGACACAAACACACCATGTATTGCTTTGTTCCTAAGGATGAGTTACCAGTTGAAGTAGCACACCATATACTGGAGCATTTGATAGCATGGTTCTCAAGAGATTAAACTGAGTGAGGTGCCTTTCACACCCTGGACTCAATCTTTGCATTTAGCATAAGCAAGGAATACATCCTTGATGCATTTAACACCAATATCCCAGTAAAAGAATTCTCTGTTCATCAATATGCCCTGAAATAAAGAGGTGGAGCACTGTGAAGCCAGTGAACCAAATCATACAGGCCACTGAGGAGAATAAGCATGAAGGCGGGCAGCGTCCAGGCAGGCAGGAGGAGTGCTAGTGTTGGCAGTGGAAAGGAAGCTCTGGGAAGGCGGAGAGGGTGGGACTGGAGATAGGGGTTAACTGCAGAGAACCAGCTACGAGCTGACTCACTGTGCTGCTCAGACGAAACCTGTATCATCAAAGAGATTTCTGCTTTGAGCAATCAATAGATGTTTTGGAAACCCACAATAAAATGAAGCCTACAACAGATTTCCAGGGCTCTGGTGGGTGTCTGGAGCCCAGAGAACCGCCTTAGGTATTTAAACTCTAACATTCAACTAAAGATGATCTTAATGGTGATTGAAAACATCTTTTCAATAAATAAAAACACATTTTGCACACTTTCTTTAAAAGGGTTGTTCATGATTTGGACAAACCCAGATGTAGTCTGGAACGATTCTAGGACTAAAGAAATAAAAGTTGATGGGAAAGGAAAACCACCAAAGAGGAAATGAACTGATATGATTTAATGTACGTTATTATTACCACCGTAAATTATGTTGGTCAATGCTGTCTCAAGTAGAACTTAACTTGATTTAAAGCCAAAAAAGACCACTGAATTATTTTCAGTTAATTATGATCAAGCCATGTGTTGCAAGGAGAACAATGTGTTAATCAGTCAACACTACCTCAGTGGTAACAAAACGGTGTGTTTCCCATCTGCTGGAAAAAGGATGTCTCGCCAACAGAAGAAGACAAATGATTATAGAAATCATGATTTTTTGGGTACAGAAAAATCTAACAGATTTTTGAAATATCAAGTGATGTTAAGATTGTATTTATGACATAATCTCACATAATTCCTTTATCCTTAAATATTTTTATGTGTTTAGTGTGTGTGTGTGTGTGTGTGTGTGTGTGTGTGTGTGTGTGTGTAGACTAGAACACACCTTGTATGAAAGGGATCTCCCCTTCTACCACATAGTCCCTTTTGCTGTACAAACACGTCAGCCCCAAATGTGTATTTTAAGAGAGATAAAGAGCTTCTGTGTAGTGCGTTGAGACGGAAGTTTAGGAGACCTGAGAGCATGGAGCTCAGAACTTATGAAGTCAGTTTATCATCTGAGCTGCGAGAGGAACAGATTGAAGATATTCAGTAGTCATTGAATAAGTTACAAACACCACAGAGTATGATGCCGTATGCCTGAGCCTTGTGCTAAAGGAGAAATATACTATAATATATGATGAAATACAAGGTCCAAAACCAATTTCCTTAAAGGATCCACCTATCCCCCAAATGTGTTTTATATTTATAACTAAAAAGCACAGCGATGGCCAATTGTAACATACTTTTATGGTGGTACTTTAAAAGCAGATCTTCCCTAGTTCCAAAGACATCCACTGTGAACATTCAGTTCTAGAGTTGTGAAACAGACATTGGCTTTGCTTTGAAAAGAATTTACGTCATCATTGTCTGAAGCCAGAGAGGCTCCAGAAGGAGCACGGGCTGGCTTATTGTGCAGTTGACATATTTAAGCGAGAAACTTAAATGATAGTATTAACTCAGCTCGTGTACACACACACACACACACACACACACACACACAAACACACATCAATATATAAAAGCCAGTGTTATAGGCTTAATGAAACAATAACAAACGATAACTTTCAAAGTAAATCCTTTAAAATGGGTGGCAGCTGATCAGAGGTTGGCTAGATTGTTAAATGAAATAAAGGTAAGATTAACTCTTGTGCGCGTGTGCGATGTGTTTGTGCGTTTGATGTGCTTGTATGTGTGTGTGTGTCTGTGATGTGTGTGTCCATGTATTTTTAGATGAATTTTCATATCAGAAACTAGATTCACATTGATATATTTATATAAAGTAAAATATTCTTAATGATAAATGAGTAGTAAACTATTTTCTATGTTTGCTATAGTGTTCATTTTTTATGAGTACATAATAGTATCCCTGATTTTTTGGAATATATATATTGGGTGTATTCATCATTCAAATATGTGTTATAGCCACTTGGATTTAGAGTCAGTGTGTTAAAGGGCATTTTCTTTTATGATTTGGCATCCCGGAATGGTTTCTTTAAAAGAAAAATGGCCCATAAAATTACCACAGAATGTTCTTTCCAACTCCCATTAAAATATATGGGAAAGGAAGAGGGAAAGGAAGAGGGAAGGGAAAAAGGGAGGGTGAAGATATAGGGAAGGACACACACACACACACACACACACACACACACACACAGAGAGAGAGAGAGAGAGAGAGAGAGAGAGAGAGAGAGAGAGAGAGAGAGAACCGAGAGAATGAGAGAATGAGACCGGCCTCCACAGAATCCACAGAAACAGAAGATCCATTTTATTAAGCATAATTAAAGAATTATATGGAATAATTTTCCTGTTCTACCCTGAGAACTGAGCGCTCCACACATCTGTTTCTGAGAAGTCTGCTGAACACTCTATAGGCTCCATAAGCTATTCACCTGCAATGTATTTTTTAAAAAACTTGATTTTAAAGCTACATCTTCTCTTTCATTATTTGGCACACAAGTTTATTTTGGAGACACTGCATCAAACAGCATCATGGCTTCTTATACGCCACAGATAAAAGGACAGCTGAGGAAACCTAGGGAACCCTTGATTACAGCTTACAGAGCTCACCCTTAACAACTTTACAAGGATACATCAAGGAAATGGGAAGTTGAAGCCTCTTTGTCTAATCTTTCCTACAATGATAACGTTGCTTCAAAGGAAAATGTATATCAATTGTTAAAAAGTAACAGTCAGGCTGTGCCATCAGTCTCTGTAAAGAAGGTTTCTTCTAGTGTGGCCCTGACCATAGTACACTCCCTTAACCACTTCCCTGCCCCAGTGTGGGATACAGATGGCTGTAATTTCAACTTGGCTTTCACACAGCCCCTACTTTAAATCTCAGTAGTCTGGGTTATTTAAAAATTGTGTAGTTTAAAGGAGGGTAAAATATGCAATCCATCTTGGGGAGGCAAGGGCTGTAAGCCCCACAATGATGTGGTACTTCCTTCTGGTTATGTGGTCATACGCTAGGGAATAACCATAGGTATTTTAGAAAGTTAATAATTACCCACGGTTCAAGAAGGAACGCCGGGGAGGAGAGGTTGATGGTGTTGAAAGGTCTCGACTGGACCTATATCCTCATAAACACTTTCCGATTGATTGTGGGAACTGTGGTTTTTGTCTCTTAATCTCTGTGTATTCATAAAACAGCATTTTAAAGAAACACTTCTTATTTCCAGAAATAACTGATATATAGTTCTTGCCTGAGTATTTTGATTATACTGGAAATGTCTAGCAGAGTGTGTTATTATCAGAAAGAGCCAGTACCTCTGTGCGACCTGTTTCTTTGACTCTTCGAAGCCAAGGAAGTAGTTAGTTATCTAGTCAGAACCTGAACCACTGAAGGTAAGTTGGGTTTGAACCACCTGTCCTTCCTCCCAAGTGTCCCTACTGGCAGTTCTGTTTTTTTGTGTTTTTTTCTTTTTGGTTTTTTGTTTGTTTGTTTTTTTGTTTGTTTTTTGCTATTTTTTCTATGTAAAATACAGACTGCTACAAATGATTTAATCATCTGTACCTAAACATCTTAACAACTTCCCTTTGGAAGATGACAATGGTTCATTCCTAATTCGGCATCCCTCCCCAAAATTTGAAGCATTTAATGCACTGTCTTCCCACAAAAAGTGTTCACAGTTTTCTTGCTAAGAATTTATATTATAAGCTATAACATATCGTCACAGGCCTGTAAGACGAACAGCATTCCAGCACAAGAGACATCAAGGTTTGAGGGTTCAAGGCTAGCCTGGAACACATGCCAGACACTGACTCAAGATGAGTGAATGAATGAATGAATGAATGAACGAACTACTGAATAGAAATGTGAAAAACAAAGAGAATTTGTATTATAAATTGTATCAAGTAAAATAATACTGTCATTATTTGTTTTTAGACTAGACCAATTTACCCTGTTCAGGCCCTGCCAGAGCCTGACAAATACAGAGGGGGATGTTCTCATCCAACCATTGAACTGAGCACAGTGTCCCCAATGGAGGAGTTAAAGAAAGGACCCCAGAAGCTGAAGGGGTTTGCAGCCCCATAGGAGGAACAACAATATGAACCAACCAGTACCCCCAGAGCTCCCAGGGACTTTTTTTTATTAGATAGCTTCTTAATTTACATTTTAATTGTTGTTGTATATTGACCAGAAAGACAAAAGTTTGTTTTCTAATAACCTTTGGTTGGCTTTCTCTACTTTTATCTTCTATCTCTACCTGAGTATTTTCCTTAATTGAAATTTTAAATTCCCCCCTTAAGGTCTGTGTCCACACTTCATACCTCTCCTTTTGTCCCTTTTCCTGTTTCTTGAGTTCCTGTATGTTCTGTTCAAGGTTCTGCCTCCACACTTTGATCATTTCTTTATATTGCAGTTCTGATAGTTTACTGTCCATTTTATTTTGATTGATTAATCTTAAAAGGTTATTCTCCAAGTCTAGCTTCCAATCCTCATTATTTTCTCTCTGCTGCTCAGTCTGATCTATAAGCTGCGGCATCCTTTGTTTTAGCCTCTTTTCTAAGTCTCCCACCTTCATTCTGCTCCTTCTGTCTCTTAATCGGCTCTACAATTTCCTGGGTCTTCAATTCTAGTGTTTCCTCTAGGCCACATCGCCAAGTCCTAAATTTCTCTTTCTGTTGTTAATGCTGTTCTATAATTTCCTGTATCTTCTGTTCTAAGCCCTCTTCCATAATCTTAGCTTCTCTTTATGTTGTAATTCTAATATTGCAGCGTCTGCCTTATTTTGACCTATGAAATCATGAACCTTTAGGTCTAGTGTTACTTGTAATCTCTTTTCTAAGGCAAGGAATTTTTTGTCTAGGGCCCTGTCTTTGGAGATGACATAGTAAACCAAGGGAATAAATATTGCAATACCAATGACTTTTTCCTCTAAATCCATTCTTGTCAAACCATTCAAAGTATCATCACATAAAGCCAACAAGACATTGTTTTTCCCATCTTTAAGTATCAAGATGCTATCTCTCTTATATCAATAAATTACCTGGTCCGGAACCCTTTGCACCTTTGTCCCCTCATTTATTCACAGGGAGGAGCCTCTCAGACCTAGTCAGCTTCCAGTCACACTGCTGCAGCATATATCTCTGCCCAAGCCATATTCAGCACTTAGGGGGCAGTGAACTTTTTATCTCAGGTTAGGTTCTAAATAATACCTTGATCACCATTTTGTTGCTACTTCGTTTCTATCCCAATTAGCCATTAAAAGAAATCTCAACTCAATCAGTAACAATACCAGCTATAAGCTTAGATTGGGCAGATCTCCCACTACACTACTCTAGTCCCATCTATATTTTCCCATATAACTTTCAGTTTCTCCAGGCCACAAGCTTCTCCCTCTCTCTTCAGCTTCTCCATAATCCCCAGTAGCTCCTCCCCTCCTGCTCCACCCTCCCAGTCATCCCTTTCTTCTCCCCAAACTCTCAGTTCCTCCCCCTTCCTCCTGCCCAATCATTGCCTCAAACCTTTATTTGAAAAGTTAAGGTGGGGAGAAGGTTCACAAGGCAACTCCTCATCTGCATTCCCTCTGAGTGAAATTAGCATCAAAATACAAGCCCAGGACTATCCACAACAAAATGTTAACCCCTTTCCTGGTTTCCCCTCTAAAAAACACCCTGGAGCTTAAACACCAACTAAAGAGTACACATGAGGTTGGGCAGTGGTGGTGCACCCCTGTAATCCCAGCACTTGGGAGGCAGAGGCAGAAGGTTTCTGAGTTCCAGGCCAGCCTGGTCTACAGAGTGAGTTCCAGGACAGCCAGGGCTACATAGAGAAACTCTGTCTCAAAAAAACGAAAAAAAAAAAAAAGAGTACACATGGGGGACCCATGGCTCCAGCCCCATGTGTAGCAGAGGATGGTCTTGTTGGACTTCTATGAGAGGAGAGGCCTTTGGACTCTTGAAGGCTAATTGTCCCAGGGTAGGGGAATGCCAGGAGAGGAAAGCTGGAGTTGGTGGATTATTGAGCAGGGGGAGGGGGAATGCAATAGGGTTTTCAGAGGGGAAACAAGGAAAGGGGATAACATTTGAACTGTAAATAAAGAAAATACTTAATTAAAAAAATAATAAAAATACAAATGAGCATGCAAAGACAGCAAGTTTCATACAGATTCTTGGGTATTCTGTAAAACAGGGAAAATCCAAAATAAAGAATGATGAAACGATCTGTGCTTAGGAAGACAAAATGAAAAAATGTAGTTTTAAAACTATGTGCGCGGATTTATATTAAAATTTAATTTCAAACACGTAGGCCACACCCCTGTAGGCATGAGGATATTCAATTTGGAGACTCCACTGTAGTTGAGCTGTAGTTATCTAAGGAGAGCCTAACCCCTTCCAGGCACCTCGGGCCACCTGCATTAGCACAGCTCCTGACACCATGTTACCCATGGTAGGGATTTTAACATGTAAAAAATGCTACATAGCATGACCAGAAACTATATTTACATAAAATATCCCATAATATTTACATGCATCATCACACACCGTCTGGGGGCGTGGATAAAGTCCCTGTATAAACACAACTGTTGCAGGCATCTCTTTTTCCTAAGTAAGCTCTGTGCAGCTTGGGAGGGAACAGAGAGGAAAAGAAGGACAGTGAGCAGGGGGAAAACATGAACAGGCAGCAATGGGGCATCGCTCCTTACTGAGTATCTACAGAAAATGTTAGAGAACTCACAGTCCCAATGACCTTAACTATAGTTATCAAATATTGATCAATAGTGAAATTCAGTTGTTCCTTAACGGTGTGCATAACTGCCTAGCAGAAGGGACACTATCATTGGATACTATAGTGTTACGTTCATTGGAAGGTTATTCATTACTTCCTGTGATTTGTATTGATAAATAAAATTCTTGGTAGCCTGGGGAGAAAACCTGGTGTTCGCAAAATCTAGAGAGCAGGCACAGCAGATAGCATCCTAGGGAGCTTACTGATTCCTTAGGAGAGGGAATTTTAAAAGCAAATTCCAGTGAATGAAACTATGATATTATTGAATATTCCTTCTTTTGTTGCATCTAGTTCATAAAGGTGGGGCTCCCCAAAGGATTCAGTGAACTCACATGTCTAACACATCCTGGTATCCAAAAGCAGCATTAACCTGTAAAGGTTTAAACATTTGAATACAAAAAAACATCACCAAGGTGAGAAGATGAAAAGAACAAGAATAATATGTAAAGGTTTTTTTTTTTTTAAATTAACAACACTCATAACAAAATGAGGAACCTTCAGAAAAAATGTTTTCTTTTTTCATTTTAAATTAATTTAATTCCATAAACAACACTTTGGTATGGGAGACTATCCCTTGGATTGAAGCTAGTTCTCTTCCATATGTTAAGCCAGTATGCTAATGCTGGTGTTCAGCTACACTTTCAACCCTTTTAAAAAAATTAACACCCATCCTGGCCCTGAGGTTAATCTCTAGCCAAGGTCACTACCAAGCTTGCAATCTTCCTGCCTCAGACTATTTAATTACATGGTCTTTTAGATCTCCATCTTTCCGCGTGCCTCAGAATACATAGGCACTACCTTTAGTTGTAAATATTTACTGATCAGTATTCTATAGAAATCTTGTCTTAAGGCTGAGACGATAAAGCACAATCAGGGTCTTGAAGACTGCGGTGTGTGTTGACTGTCCTTCAGATGAGAACATACCACAGCTTCAAAACGCTGACAATGACCTCAACTCACAAATACAGTGATTTCTTTGTAGCAACCATTATTCTTCCCAACATTCAATGTGAGCTCCCTGTGAATAGTTAGTAATTGCTGTTATACTGAATTTTCAGATTGTAAAATAGACATACAGAAGCCAAACAACATCCTCAAGGCCAAGGATAGATACGTCTATTCCTAGATGTCTATACATTCATTTTTTAAACAATATTTTTTTAAAAAGGCTTCTGTGGTTCCACGTAGAACAATTTGGACAGACATAATGGAGTGTTCTTTGATGCAAAAATACTATTTCCTGGGCTACTAATTTATAGTTCAACTTTTAAATATTATAAGAAATAGTAATCATGATTCATCACATCTAGAAAAATAACATTTATGTTAACTTAGTGATAGAGAATATTGAAGTTCTGATGTAGTTTCCTCATAATTTGCTGGATAATCAAAAAATATTGGAAGGGGGAATAACACCTATTAACCCTTGGACATCAATGCACAGAGAGACTGACAGCTTTATGGTATTCTGGGTTTTGGGCCTCAATAACTGTCAAAGCAGATTGATGGGTGATCTAGTCCATTGACCGCCAATTGTTCCAAACTGACTGGAATTCAGGCAATTTCTACATTTTATAGGCACGATGAAAAGCAGCATTTCTGCATCCTACTGTAGAGAAAGAAGAAATGCCCATATTTAGGGAGAGACTACCTTTTGCAAAGGGGGTTCTAGTGGTGTGACAACCCATCCCCAGGGCCAGGAATGAGCCATAGAGGTGCTCTGTGGTACCCACCCCTCCCTCAGCTGTCTTCTGTCAGCACAGGCTCTGATGGATGGCTTCAGACAAAGACCAAGGAATGAGCTCGTACAATGATCTTATTGAACTGTTAAGGACAAAACCAAGCAGTCAACAAAAAAGACTGGCTATTCTAGGGAACATTCTGAGCATTTGAAAAAACAAAGCAACATCAGTGGAGGGAAATACCTTCTCACTCTGTGTGCCTTTGTGTGTCTCCTGATCTATCCCTGAAAAAAAACACCAAGAGAGAAGAAATGGTTGATGGTGAGGAGCCAGTCTAAAGAATTGTAAAACGAAATGTGCCTACAGTAGAAGAGGATTGAAGACTACCTTTCCAACTCTCTAAAGCTGTTGAATATACTATGCACATTCCTCCCCACGTTTACACCAACAGCACACAGAGATCACCTGCCCCACATCAGGTATATCCTAAGAACTCAGAGGATGTGGGGATTCCTGTTGCTTTCTGACTCCATCCTTAGTCAGGGATGGCTTTCCTTACATTCTTCAGACTTAGCCCAGGTGAAGCTGACTGTCAGACTAAATCATGAACTTGGGCTACTGTCAGGGTACACCTGTTTGCTCACCTACTGTATGTCTTTGGCAGCTGTTTGAAGATACACATAGCACACAGGTACCAAACGCAAGGGACAGTTAAAGGGGACAGAGCCCCAGCCTCGCAGGTCACAAGTGACAGGCATTTGAAAGGAATGACATTTGGAGCAAATTCTAGCCACTTTTGGGGTAGTTTTGCCTAATACCTTGTCTTCAGGACTCCAAATATCACCACAACCCACTTGAATGCACCCACACCTCTGCACACGGCCATTCTCTCTATGTATGTAAGAGGAAGAATAATACAAATTATACTTCATCTTCCAATGATCTCCTAGAAAATGAACGTATTTTCCATTATAAATCAGCCTTTCCTGCCTGTCATTTTCAGTCCCATCTTTAAGCAAGTTCACTTCACAGCAAACAAACCTGTCCAGTTACATTTAGGAATTAGTCAAATGTTACTATAATTTTTAACTTAAAGAAGAGAGCCGGAGTCTGAGCTTGTGAAATGGTTTTCTACACAGTCCTACAAAGATCAAGAAAAAGTGCATCATAATGCATTTTATGCTTTAAAATATCCTAAATTGGTTTTTTTTTGGGGGGGGGGAGAATGAATTATCACAGATTTTAGAACTAAACAAAAGAGGCATTGTTGATTATAAAATAACAAAGTCAGTCATCCTTTGAATCCTTACAGGGAAGCTTTGAAATTTTGTGACCGTTTTAATACTTTCAGTGTTCATCATCATTATTATGGTTTCACAGTGCAAAGATCAAGTCCAGCCCTTTGTATACTGCTGGCAAGCACAGCACAGCGGGGTGCACACAGCCCTCTCACTTTCTGTTGTGGAGAGCAGAGTTTATAGTTACTTTGGCAATTATGTGTCACCTTAAAAGATGACAACTGCAAATTTTAATTTCATTAATGATCTGGTTTATCAATAATTAATTCTGCACTACATAACCCCAGAAAGCATAGATCTAAATAGTCAAGCCAAAAATTAATCTGCTCATACAGTTAGCCTTCCTTAATTATTTTATTATTATAATTAAGTACATCCTGTAAAAAGTAGGATGATTTCTTTATTACGCTTATGGCCAACATGAAGGCAATACTATCTAATACCTGCAAATTTCCACTAAGTGAGCTAAACAACAACAACAACAACAACAACAACAACAAAATAACCCAAGTTCAAACCAGAAACCTAACTTTGCTCTTCTTAACTGAAGATCCTCATTCGACTGTCATTTTTACTTAAATATTCAAATCAAAAGTCTTCACTATGTTAAACATGGTTAGAACTGGAGTACCATTAGTGATCCATAGTTTTCCAATATTTACCTTGAATGCTAATAGTTTGTGACCATGTGTTTGAACATAAAATATATCTATACCTTTTCAATGGAAACCAGATTTACCATAGAAACTTTGAGAAAAATATATTTGTTTCCTTTTTCATCTGCAGGTGATGTCAACTCATTAAAGTGCTTCATTACAGGCTATGTAAGTAGCAGACAAAGGAACAAGATTTTACCCAACTTCCACAGAGATAAACATCTAATTACCACAGTCATAACAACATTCCTTGCCACAGTCTTAACATAGAAGGCTCTGTCAGAATGTCAGGCAGGGCAAATGGTACAGGGACACAGCACTTGCCTAGCCTGCCTGAGGCCTTAGGTTCAACAACTATCAATCAAAATAAAAAAATGATTTTCAATGACTAAATTTTATAACAAAGAAAGAGATCATCAAATTGAGTGGAATTGGGTATCATGGGAAGGTTTGGAGGGAGGAGCATGTTAGCGATGGAGAGGAGGAAAGGAAGAGAGAAGTGATGTAACTATATTTCAAATAAATATATTAGAAACATAAAAATAAACACTAGAAGAGATCAACCGACATATGATAATTTGATCTCAGGGAACTGGAGGCTCAACTAGAAAGTGCTCACTATGTAAACGCCTCACTCTGCTCACCTTTCTTCATTCAGTAGTCACCTGATAAGAAAATGGCTGAGAGACAGGATTCAGGGGAGCAGGGGATATGAACAAAGCAGGGGTACTGGTCGACCCCAACAGCATGAAGGAAATCCAGACTTCCGGGGCGGTTCTGTTCATGATAACCTTAGTGGAGAGTATGGTTAGGTACAAGGCTGATGGGGAGAGCCAATTTGAGATTTCCTGGAGGCAGCAGCCGGGAAGATTTTAGGAAGAGGGGAGTAGAAGGTGAAGTGAGAAGACTCAAAGACTCCATTATGTGATTCAAGTGGAGGAATGAGAAGTCTATAGCATTCCTGGAGGGCTAGGAAGCTGCTAGGATTCACGCCCATCAGCATCACAATCTGGGCTTTCCTGAGAGTTAGGAAATCAGCTTAAGCAAGGGCACAGCTAGATAATGGCCGAAGGAATCCAGGTTAGAGGAGATTGCAGAATAAAGGGGAAATGGGGTCAGCATAAAGTGACGTTAGTCAGACTGAGGCTGGAGAAGTGCCTACGTACCTGGGATTTAACTGGATGGAAGAAAGGTTAAAAATGAAACCCGGGACCAACGCAGGTTGAGCGATTTATGTTTCTTTATCCATTGTTTGCATTTTCAGGTGCTGGGAAAGAATCCACATCATGGTATGTACAAAGGAGCTACTACTGCCAAGCCGAATGAAAGCCTTCTCTCCTACGATAGCTTCAGAGCATGGGAGAGTAAATGGCTAGACGAAACAGTTCAGCGGGCGGCATCTTCCTCTCAGTACATCCTCCTACTGAGCCTTGAGTTGTGCACACTTGGTTAAGGCTGGGTTCACCTCTGCCAACACAGAAGTGACGCATCTTAAAGATGCCCATTGCCTAGATATCCGGGGCTCTGCAGAAATAACTTCAATGGCTCCACAATCCTTTCTCTTTCTTTATGGCCAGGAGTTACAGAGCACGAATCCCTCTCTTCATTGAAAAAAAAAAAAAGACTCTGCACTAGGGCCTGTCTTCCTCTCTAGTGTTAACTGCGTGAAAAGTACCAGTTCTGTACTTCAGCTGAGAGGGGTAGGTGTATATAAACTACTGGGCATAACCCAAAATTCTGCTTTGAAAGATTTTACAAGGTGCACCTCACATATTTTGTGTCAACATAGCATTAAAAAGTGGAAAGTAAATCTAATTTTGGCAACCCTCTTTAAAAAATGGAACACAACAACTGTGCTGTTTATAAACACGTTCAACCACAGTTGTAAATACAGAAGGAAAGAAAAGAAAAGAATAAACAATGAATCCAGTTAACTTGTTTAATTAGCCCTTTCCTTTGAACTTTGTAGTAAATACCGGATACTTTATAACTTTCTTTGGAATAAGAAACAATCAATGTGAAAATATGGGGGGGGGGAGAAGGCACATAAAAGAAAAACAGCGTATCAGTCATTGAATAGAAGATGGGACACGTTCCATAAAAATTGATTCAGAAGATGCATTCTTTCCACTCAGAAAATCATCTCCTGAAGGCCTAGTGCTTTTAAGGCAATATGCTAGACTTTTCAATGATCATAATAAAAGAAACCTTGGCAAGGCACTCTCAGCTAATGGCCTTGTATGTGGAATTAGTTGAGACCACAGACAATCAAAATATGCAGCGCTATGACTGGGGCCAGGATAAATGCTCCACCTGCTGCAGAAGGGCTTTGAAAACTTTAAAAAATATGAAAAAAGAAAAAGAAAAGAAAGGAAAGAAGAAAAAAAGGAAGGAAGAAAGAGAAAGAAAGACCAGCATGAAGAAACAAGGTTCCTTAAGGAGGAGAGGATTCTAATTGCACTTGGTAAAAATGACATGGCAGTGTATATTTATAGGAGGAAAGATCAGGTTTAATTAGGAATTTGGGTCTGATCGCAGTTCTAGCTTATTGGGTCTGACAAAGTTCAGTAAATATAACGTGGTTTTCCCCATGAATGTTAGAAAATGAAAAGGAAGTAGAAATAGTCAATTACCCACTTCAAAAAAATTTCTGCTAACATTTCAGAGATGTGAAAAGTATAAATACTGTATAATGCTGTAAATATTTCTAGTATTTTCAGGTCATGTCTAGCATTGATCGATGTACAAAATGGATCATTTAAAGGATTAACGCTGGCCTTCAGTAGCATGTAAGTACATAGGTAATTTTCTTTTAAATAGGAACATAGCAAACAGTCCAGAAACAAGAACTTGGAGCACCTATAATAAACAAGAAGTAGATCTAGTGTATGTTCCTATGTTGTGAGAAGGCCCTTGCTCTGTACCTGACTGAGGGTTCTCCGCCGTAACTACATACCTTTTCTTATTGCACACCACACTCCAGGACCGACAGCCCAGATAAGTTATGAACATTTGCTCTACGCATAGCTGAAATTCTCATTTTCTGCGCTGCATTATGTTTAGCTCACCTGTGGGCTAATCATATAAGTCCTTGTCCAAACAGGAATCCCTTTGTAATTTGCCTTCCTGATAATTACACAGATAAAGCTATGACTGTGCAGCCGGCCTTGAACACATGTTTATCATCCACGGACATAACACCTTGAGTGTCAAGCATTTACTTTCTTCAGGCATCCACACGACTGACCACACACTGGAAATCATAGTCTCTAATGAGCCTTATTGCTCTCAGTCAGCTGAGAGTTCTTCCTAATAGCCTACATCCTATACATGCCATGGAGTCTGTAGACTAAGACTTTACAATCCACTTCATTATGCATTCCCTATATAAGTGGAATCACTTATAATCTAATGATAATAGTAATACATTGCTATTTATTGTGTACTTAATGTGTGTCAGAACTGGATTAAGTTCTCTTTCTGCTGCTGTGTGTCTCTCTGTCTCTCTGTCTCTTTCCCTCCCTTTCTCATATATTCCATTTAAACCTCATAGCTCATTTCTTTTATAGATAGGAAAAGTTAAATAATTTGTTCAAAGTCTTGAGGGAACATCTCCGCACTGTTCTCTGTGGCTGCCATGCTTTAACACAGAAGAGTTGGAAGATAACACATACTGGAATTTTATCCAGGACATAAAGGTCTGATTCACTGAAGGTGAGACTGAAAATATGTTTTCATCCCTGGCCTGTAATTGTATCAGTGCTTTCCTTTTTAAACACAGGGCAGGCTGGTGGGACCTCACAGGGACTCATGTATGTGGATTCATCTGGGGAAAGGGGTGGGGACATGAATGTGCAACTTGTTAGAATCCTAAGTGGCATCTGGAAAAGAGCATTGTAAAGATGGCTTGGAAATGGTCTCCAGGTGATTTTGTAGACGTCCTGGATCTATTAGCCCGAGGTCTGTCAAATTTCTGTCAGCTCAGCATGTTGTGATTTATATTTGGTGACTCATCTCTCCTTTGGAAGTTTTAAATAATGCATTTGGGTTTCTTGCGACTAAAGTTGCCTGTCTACACTTTTCAGAGTGTATGCCTCACCAACGAAATACATACTAAAATATAAAGGCTGCTATGTTTCTCTTGGCCTTCCTCCAATTCCTGATTTTTGGCAAAGGTTATGAGTAATGGCTTTATAACCACATTGACTTGAGAAATTCTAGGAATTTATTAAAATTCAAAACTATAGACAAAGGCATTATAAAACTCCAATTCTCTTTCCGTTTTATCTACAATTAAAACATAGTCACTTAAAAATAGTGTCTCTGTTTCTAAAATTAAAACAAATTAATTACTACCCCCAACCATGGATCCATCCCATATAGAGTTACAAACACCAGACACTATTATCGATGCCCACAAGTGCTTGCTGACTGGAGTTGTATATAGCCATCACCTGGGAGGCTCTGCTAGTGCATAAGAAATACAGAGGGGGACACTCTCAGCCAGCCACTGAACTGAACACAGGGTCCCCAATGGAGGAGCTAGAGAAAGGACCCAAGGAACTGAAGGGGTTTGCAGCGCTACAGGAGGAACAACAATATGAGTCACCCAGTACTCCCAAAGCTCCCAGGGACAAATTCATCAACCAAAGGATACACATGGAGTTACACATGGCTCCAGACACATTGGAAGCAGAGGATAGCCTTGTTAGACACCTAAGGGAGGAGAAGCCCTTGGTCCTGGAAAGACTTGATGCTGTAGTGTAGAGGAATATCAGGACAGGGAAGCAGGGGATGGTTGGTTGGGGAAGAGAAGATGGCTTATGGGATTTTCATGGGAGGGGGGAAGCAGGAAAGGGGATAACATTCAAAATATAATTAAAGAAAATATCTTAAAAAACCAAATTAATTAAATGACAGAATCTCACCATGCAACCCAATCTGGCCTCACCTTTTTGATTCTTCTGCCCCAGTCTAGAATTATTGGAATCACAACACCATGCCTGTTGGACTTATCATTACCAGGTAACTTAATAATTGTCTTACTCAAAAGAGTTCCTTCATTTTGTTAGAATTGTAGCATTTGACTTCATATTTGGTCATGTCTGGTATCAGGAAACCAGAATACATACTATATACTCCATGGAGATCTTCAGAAAGCTAATGCAATGTCACCTGAAAAGCACATGCTCACTGACTGACTGATTTACTACGTACATATGTGTACTGTCTCCGAGGGGTGCCAGCTCTTGCCTCTACAGAAACACACAAACACACTCAAATGAGCCTGCTTTTGACAGTCGTGACAAACCTCCAACAAGTATGATCTGCACAACAGAAGAACATGTCCTCTGCAAATGCGCTGGAGCAGAAACTGTAAATTAAACGTGCAGACCCGCGGCTCTCCTCATGTCCACTAGTAAGCAAAGTTTCACTCCTTTAATTCCGTTTCCAGTGTTCAGAAAGCACAAGACGTAGCAAGGGTGCTCAAGGACTGTGTGTCGAATAGACGAATATCTGCTCGTACCGAACACATCTGGAAATCAGCCCTTGTGAAAGGAGCCTCTGTTAGCTAAGTGTCCTGCTACTTCATTAGTTTAACAGATAATGAAATCTTCATACTCACCTTGGCTGAGCCATAAGATCACACGAGTCACTACAACATGAGTTGTACTGAGAACAGTGACTGGCATGTAGTAATCACCAAATATTTAAAGGAAAGTCATGGAAATACTAAGATATGCACAAACAGGTTGGTACCAGTTTGCACAGATGTGCACAGATGTAATCTGTTTCTGAAAAATAATCGACCAAGGCTAGAATAACATCAGTGGGAAGAGATTGTCCACAGAGAACTACAGGCCCATAGGGAGTTCATTATTATTAAGTATTTTTCAAGTTCAGGGACAATCTTCTAGAAACTGACCCTGCAGGTTTTCTTACACCCTTGATGCTTAGCATGTCCTCACAGCTATTTTTTGCCTTTCCTTTTAGTCAATATTTAAATAGTCATTAAAAATAAAACCATAACGTAGTCTTGTGTATGTGTATTGGGACCTGCCTATATTTGATATCTCACATTGTCAATTTATGTAGAATAAGTATACATTTTAAAAATGCTGATGTGCCATACTTTGTAACATCTCATATATCCAGAAGATTGTGTATGCATGTGTGTAGTGCTTGATATTTGTGTGCTACGCGTATGCACAAATGCACAGGGAGCCGTGACACTGAAATGAGATGTCCCTGCACTGTGTGCATTGAGGCAGACTCTCTCACTTAACTAGAAACTCACAGTTGCAGTTAGCCTAGCTGGCCTTCTTCCTCCAAGGGCTGCCTATCACTACCTCCTGAGCTGAGTTTCCAGGCAGTTCTAGATTACAAGCATGCTTCCATGGCAACCTGGCCTCTGCGTGGGTTCTAGGATGTAAAAGTACAGCAAGTACTATACCCAGCAAACCAATGACCACACTCGGGATTATTAACATAGGTTATCATTCACGTTTTCCAATTTCCTTTATATAGCACATCAGAAAGTAACTGTAGAAGATTATTCTGGAAAATAATAGCATTTCCAGGAACTGGACTTCCTGGGGGCGTTTCACACTCAAGGATAGTGCCAGGCTAGTTCTCCCTGTTCCAAACGGCAGTGAAGGTGAATCAACCGGGCTTCAGACAGGCACCTTTCAACAGCTGAGGGAAGTTTGGAAAGTCATCTCTCAAAACAATGTTTTCTGAATTTTTATCACAAGTAATGTATGCATTGGTTGACAAAAATACAAAACTATTCTCCAGAGTCATGGTGGAGATTTTCTTGAAATAAAAATCTAGTTTTGCCTGAGAACTCAAAGTCATTAGAATATTTTATCCTTTTCAAACAGATATATGTGATATCAATTGATTTCTATGGACAAGCTAGAGCTGACAATGTACTTTATCCATTCCAATACTATGTTCAAAAAAAAAAAAAAAACCAAGGGTGCATTTTACTTCATAGATTGTCCAGTATGTGTGGATCACAGAGGATTACTACTCCAAACCTTATAACCTTAAGATTTATAGACAGACCAAGGATCCTGATGAATGATATCTACAAGTATGTATTAGGCAAATAGGATTTTAGGCAGTGCAGGACCCAGAAAATCACAGAGAGCTGAAATCTGTATCTACCTGTCAAAATTCAGTTCTCATCAGTGCTTTTAACAATACCTACGATTTTAATATCTTTTCTCCCATATGGAAGAAGACACAATAAATCTCTCTCTCTCTCTCTCTCTCTCTCTCTCTCTCTCTCTCTCTGTGTGTGTGTGTGTGTTTGTGTGTGTGTGTGCATTCACACATGTATGAGCACATGTGTATAGAAAGAAAATAAGATTGTTTTATATAATATTTTACAGAGCTTTAGTGGATCAAGAAGAGATGGGACCGGGCAAGGAGTCCTGCTATAAGGTCTGCAGACAACACTTTATATTCTGGTAGATCAGTGTTCCTCTAAACCAGGTACGAAAGCTGTTTGCACGGGCACCTCATACGCAAATTAAGGGTCTGCTTTTGCCTGGTTTTCTACTCAGTGAAGATTCTATGGGGATGGTCCTATGCTTTTCAGACATGTGTTTTCACACATGTGGATGCAGAAACACGTGTGTGTTTTCAGACATGTGGATGCAGAAAAAAAAAGATATTTTAATGGAGAGTCAATTTTAAAAAGTAGAGTTGAATAAATGTGCCTAATGACATCTGTTACCAACTCCCAACTTTTGTTTCCAGATGGGGGCTGTGTTAGACACGTGTGACTTCTTTCTGGGGTCTTAAAAACAAACAAGCAGCCCCCTTACACCACTGAGCATAGAGTCCTGCACGAAGACATGACTCTTCACAGGATGTAAGTAGATAGACAGCCAAGACAATCCCCAGCTCTCTCCACAAACACTTCTCCAAACGCTTTGACCTGTGGCGAATATGCTTTTCCCTGAAACCTCAGCTGTAATCACATTAACAAGATGCCACTTAGCATTAATTGCATAGCATTTTGTAAAGCATTTCGCTGCTGGAGGGGGCCAAGAGCTTCAAGGATTATTCTGTTTCTAACTGGATTTTATTTCTCCTTTCTTCTTCCAAGGGGCAAGATAAGCAAACATATTCATTCACTTCAACATTTGTTTCTTTGTTCTAAGATATACATATAGGCCAGAGTTGGTTGTTCCTGGCTCTTAACAGTAGTAATACAGAGTGACTCCCAGAACTCAGGAGAGGGACGAAGGTGGAGCATTGCAAGTTCAAGACAAGTCTGCTGTATAGAGTGAGTTTCAAGACAGCCAGAGATTCATAGAGAAACTCTGTCTTGAAAAACTCAACAGTGGAAAGGAAGAAAGAAAAGAGAGAGAGAGAGAGAGAGAGAGAGAGAGAGAGGAAGGAAAAAAGGGAGAGAGGAAGTGATTAGGAATTCAGAAGGAGGCTCATGAGGACTTTAACATAGGAGTTCAAATTAATATTTTTTTTTCTGAAATATCCTCTTGTGTATATGTGTGTGTGTGTGTGTGTGTGTGTGTGTGTGTGTGTGTGAGAGAGAGAGAGAGAGAGAGAGAGAGAGAGAGAGAGAGAGAGAGGAAGGAAAAAAGGGAGAGAAGAAGTGATTAGGAATTCAGAAGGAGGCTCATGAGGACTTTAACATAGGAGTTCAAATTAATAGTTTTTTTCTGAAATATCCTCTTGTGTATGTGTGTGTGTGTGTGTGTGTGTGTGTGTGTGTGTGTGTGTGTGAGAGAGAGAGAGAGAGAGAGAGAGAGAGAGAGAGAAGTAGAGAGAGAGACAGGAAGGAAAAAAGGGAGAGAGGAAGTGATTAGGAATTCAGAAGGAGGCTCATGAGGACTTTAACATAGGAGTTCAAATTAATAGTTTTTTTCTGAAATATCCTCTTGTGTATGTGTGTGTGTGTGTGTGTGTGTGTGTGTGTGTGTGAGAGAGAGAGAGAGAGAGAGAGAGAGAGAGAGAGAGAGAGAGAGAGAGAGAGACAGAGAGAGAGAGAGGAGGGATTTCAAGGGGGAGGAGAGATTTACTAAACACGTTCTGTCTTGAATGAATCCTTTTACTCCTGCCACACATCTCAGCTCTATAAGTCATATTATGCTGATTCTCCTTAAAATAGACTGAAGTTATTTTTAAAAGGGATTGGGGGTGAATATGCTGGTTTGTAAAGCTATTTTCACTTTGCTCGTTGCAGTGTGAAAGCGATCAACAGTAAGATGCATGTGATGTGGCCATTCTGTGTGTGGGCGCTTGAGGCTGCCTCTGCATATGGGCACGCGAGGCTGAGCTTTCTTCTTCTCTCCCTCCCACCTCAGCCATCAAGGCTGACCCTACAAGCTGCCGTGAGAACCTTCAGAGAACTCAGGTAGGACCAACTGCAGTTGCTGCTTCTGGGACTCCCTCTTTGGCCTCATTTTTCAGATGAATCACACAAGCAGGATCATCAAGAAAGAGCAGAGTGTGGTGACTTCAATTCCAACAGGCCATCCAAATGCTCTCAATTTCATGCTTCTCTGACCAGCTCTATTTATAGGAAAATAGATCTCTATGAACAAACACTTGGATTTGATCAGTCAAACATATATATATATATATATAAACACAGTGAAATATTATTTTTATTTTTGAGCTCTTTGCAAGAATTTTGATGTCTCTATTTTTAGTGGAATTTGAGAGAAATCTAAGTTGTTCATATCAAAATGAACAATCAATAAAATATTCATTTCTGTAAATAATAGGGTTCATTTTTCTAACATGTATACTTAAGCAACAAAGATTACTTGAAGGTAGGACAGAAGCTCTAACATAATTTGAAGTTAATAATTGCAAGTTTAATGCATGGAAATCAGTCACTCCCTTCTCTATCCTCATGACCGTTCTTTGTGCTCAAAGATATCTCTACGTTCTTGTTTAAATTTGATACACAAAAGAGTTAAATGTAGCATCATTTTAATTCAAAGATCACTGCCATATAGGTGATTATAAACTATGTTACTCTCAGCATTTGTCAGAATAAAAATTCAAAATTATGCTAGAGCAAAATAACAGATAACTACTCATTACATTATTTTTAACACTTTTTTATGGAATGACTTATTTTATATATTTGAATACACTGTAGCTGTCTTCTGACACAGGAAAAGAGGGCACCAGATCCCATTACAGATGGTTTTACGCCGCCATGTGGTTGCTGGGAATTGAACTCAGGATGTCTGGAAGAGCAGTCAGTGCTCTTAACTGCTGAGTCATCTCTCCAGGCCCAGATAGCTACATTATTTAAATGTATAATTATATTTTAATTTCAAAGAAGATACCTACAATTTTTAGTCATTGAAGTTCCAAATTACATGTATCCTATATGAAGTAGTATTCATGTTAGGACATAAAGAACTTTCTGGCTCTCAGTGGATGGTGACCTGTGGGAGTGTCATGGAATCTGTATTCATAAGACAGCTTCCTACTTCTGTGTGCTCTACTATCCTTACATAATGAATGGCATTCTCTCTTTTCTATGTCTAAACTGCATAGGGATGAGGAAATGGTGCAGCTTGTTATGTAATCATGGGGGCCCCAGATGGGATGAACAGCACCAGAGTAAAAGCAGGGTAGGCATGAAACCTTCCCATCAATCTCAGTTTAGGGTGAGTGGAAGCAAGGATTCCAATCTGTAGCAAGACGGAAGGCTAACAAGCCAACTGGAACTGTCTTGATTCAACTGAGAGAACCTGCCGTAATATACATGTTGAAGAACGATTGAAGGAGACACTGGCTAGCAACCTTAATTTCCACATGCATGCACATATGTGTGCACCTACAACCCTAGACACATACTCACACACAAACATATATAAACATGCATGTCCATGATATATACATACAAAACCGAGGGAGCAAATACACAGTGTAGAAATCACATCCATTGGGAACAAGGTAGGAGGACAAACTTGGAGTTACGGCTACACTTACTCACTTGAGGTAAGCCATAGTTTGTCTGTGAGGAAGTAAGAAGAGTGTCCAAGAAAGGATCTCTCTCTTCACTCCTCTCTCTCTCTCTCTGTCTCTCTCTCTCTCTCTCAAAAAATGGTTTGAAGACTAAATTTGACATGAGTTTTCACAACATATATGTTACATACACATTTGAAACAGACAAATGTGCATCTTTCATTAAACTCTCACCAACCCATTTACTACCTACTTATTCAATATATCTTTTTTCCCCTAAGGGCACACACATTCACCTCCAAGCCCTTAATTCTTGCCTTTCCTGGTGCTCTTCTGCATCTAACACATTCACACACTCCACATATATATTGACCATATAAACCTCAAGACTTTTTATCTCACACCCAAGTTTTGTCTGCTCAGAGGTTTCAAAGAAGACTTGGATGATCATTAGCCCCTTAATAGAAAGTTAAACTATAATGAAATAGATTCATCATTTAAGTCTTTTTCATTGTCTCAGTACTTATGTTATTCTGTTACCAAGATTATACTATAGACTCAGGGTGTGTATGACTGCATACACTAAAGTAATTTCATATATATATATATATATATATATATTATTGTTAAAGTAGAATACTATTGCTGTTCAGTGAAACATTTGTTAGAGAAGATTAATGCACATTGATGTACAGTAGCTTTTGATAGGCAACATACCACTTCTATACTTTAAGATTATTAGATACTGGGTCAGCAAAATGATAAATACATAGGTTGTTGTAGGTACAAGTTTACAAAGAAAAACTAGTTTCATGTACTGTGTTTGTGTTTGGATGTACAAACATAACAGCATTATATTTTATGGGATGAGATACAGAAGATAGCTCTACATTCTTTTGTGCACTAAAAGATAAAATAGTTCATGAGAGCCTTAGAAGCATTTATATGATAAAAGTCTTTCTCTAATCTATCTTTCTTTGAGTTCACCAAAGAAGATAGTCTATTAAAGAAGAGCCTGGTTCTATTACAGTGTTGTGCAGATTACCTTCGAGTGGCCATTTGTTTTTAAAAAAGAAATTACACATCTATATTTACAGCCATTATTCTCAAATACTTCCGAAACTGCAGAACAAGGCCTCAAAAGGAAATAGAATTCATGTCTTTCATCATTCAGTTTGCTGTGCCTTATGAGCGTGGCATTCTAAATTCTTGATGTTCAAAGTGTATCAATACTTCATAAGAAACTTAAATTAAAATTTTATTTTCAAGACAGACAGATATAAATGGTTTATGTTAGCTATCTTGATTAAAAGATAAGAGAAATTGTAGATACTTTGAGAAATAGTCACGGTTCATATAAAATATACATGAGGAGTTGTGTTTCATTTACAGAGACACTTTTTTCATTTTTTTGTTATTTTAAAAATATATTTTTCTATTTTTCTTTTCCTTTTTTATTGGTTATTTTATTTATTTACACTTCAAGTTTTACCCTCCTTTCAGGTCTCCCTCACCCAATTCCTTCATTCCACAGCCCCTCCCTTTGCCTCTGTGAGGGTACTCCTCTGCCCGCTCACCCATAATCCTCCTATACTGGGGATATTAAGCCTCCACAGAAACAGGGGCCTCCCCTCCAAATGATGCCAGATAAGGGACAGAGACACTCTGGACTGTAGTACCTAACGTAATACTATCATCTAGTACAGGCCTAATGTAATGCCTCAAGGAATTAACTCACATTCTAATCAAGCATGGGCCTTAGTGTCCTAAGCACTTGCTCCACATGTCTCACAGCACTGTGCACACAAGTATTTAAAAAGTATTTGTTGTCATTCATGTAATGTCTTAATGTTCTCATCCTTTCTCAATGAAATCCTTTAATTCTAATGCATAGAAAAATAAACTCAATTATCAATTGTAATAAATATCATAACATTTTAGCAAAATTTCGTGATTTCTATCCTACATAGATTCTAGAGCTAAGTAGGTGCCTAATGATGTTTTTGTTTGTTTTTGTTGTTCTTGTTATTGCTGCTATCTGAATGTTAGTGCTCCCATAAAATCAATATGCCAAAATATAATGACTTAATGTAGTATTCGAAGGCTAGGGCATTTAAGAGGTGATTAGAGTGTGAGTGTGGAGCCTTCAAAGAGTGAAGATTAGTACCACTGCACCCACAGAATAGCGTTTCCCTGTCTAGTGCACGACTGAATATGATAAAACCATCTGGAGAGAGGGCCCAGTATGAGGCTTGAACTTTTTACAGAGGACTGGGGTTCAGTTTCCAGCACCCACATCACTTATCTCACAAGTGTTTGTCACTCGAGATCCCGGGGACCCTGTGTTCTCTTCTGGTCTACACAGGCACCCCACAGACATCAACATGCAAAGACACACATTCCTATATTTAAGTGAAAAAAAAATTTTTTTAAAGTAAGTAGATCTTTACATACCAACCTTGCTGGTGTTTTTATGTTTTACTTGACAGCATCCATTACTGGGGGACAGATATCTACTGCACAGAAACCACACACTATGGCTCAGTGCTATGGCATCCTAAATAAACCAAGAAGTTCATTATTTCCCCTCTTTGGCTCGGTAGACTTGGCCTGCCTACCTTCAGTCTTGTATCTCTTGCTAGTTTGGAGATACATGGAAATTAGGCTCCAGATGATTTACATCTGGAATTAGTGAATGCGAAAATCTAGTCACAACGTACTTTTAAAATATTAATCATAAAATAAGTGCTGCAGCCATGTGGTAAACATTAAAAAATTAAAACGGTTTATAACCAGCTGTATCCCTTCTAATGTTTACGACTATGTGAAAGTCGTGTTCTCTTCCCAATGGGTAGGCTTTTCTTTTGTGTAACATCAAATGCAGCCTTCACACAAATTCACATAAACACAGAGATGACTCTGCCTTCCCTCCTCATACAAATCAGTGCATAACACATATCTGTCCAGCACCTATCATTTCTTTGTTTAACATTTCTGCCAGAGACAGTCTCATATGTGCTTTAGAGCTTACAATATGTAAAAGTAACATATTTTATATGAAAATCCACAAAAGGCAGTAGTCACAGTTAATTTAGATACTTTGGTACCACCAATAAAGCCACAACATGTGACCCTCTTGTGCATGTAGCCATATGGCAAGTTTCAAGAAAGAGAATTTAAATATTAGTGGGTATTTGAATCACCAATACCATATACACACCAAATAATCTGTATTCTATTTGGCAATTAGTATTACCATGTTGCTAGCCTTATGTATTTTCATACATCTTTTCCCGAGTGGCCAATGAGGACAACAATCTATTAAAGTAGAGGTAGCTTTTATTAGAAAGTTGATAAGGGTATTTCTTTCTTTTTTTTATTGAATATTGTCTTTATTTACATTGCCAATGGTAAAACCTTTCCAGATTTTCCCAAAGACCCCAACCCCTCCTCCCTCCCCCTGCCTCCACGTATATGCCCCTCCAACAGCTCACTATCACCTCCCCGCCCTCGGTTTCCCTTTGTTGGGGCCTCTGTTGAGCCTTTACCTGACCAAGGACCATTCTTCCCACTGATGCCCAACAAGACCTTCCTCTGCCATATTTTTTGGATGGAACCATGTGTGTCCCTTGGTTGATGGTTCAGTCCCTGGGAGTCTTGGGGCGTCTGGGTGGCCGAAATCATTGTTCTTTCCCTGGGACTGTAAACCCCTTCAGCTCCTCTGGACCACCCTCCAGCTCCTCTATTGGGGACCCGAGGCCCAGTCCAATAGTTGGTTGCTAGCATCTGCCTCTTTATTTGTATAGGTATTTCAGTATAGACTTTTCTATCCACTGCAGGACAAAGCCAAAAACAACACACACACACACACACACACACACACACACACACACAGCCTTGCATCAGGTAATGATAAAAATAAATACATCTGACATTTCAACTGGACTCCAAGAGACTCACGGAGAACAGACATTTGGACTCCTCCTCTCTTAGGGTCCCGTCTTCCTTTTTATGAGCAAGGGTAAGATGGCGAAACTGATCGGACTGAAACAATTGCCTTTATACAAGTTATCGTTAAGGTTAACACTTTAGAAGCTTAAATTTAAGTATTTAAGCTTTAACTGTACTTCAAAAGACCCCACCTATGATTATTCTTAAACACTTGTTTTATCACAATAACTGAGACAAATTTAATTTACTGTAATATAAAAATTTGTTATTTTTTTCTCTATGAGTGACCCATATAAGATTTCTAGTCACTAAGCTAGAAAATGGCTATAGTATTTTCTCAGGAATCTTCACTATGAGGAAGTAAATGAAACCATTATAAATAATGGTTTCATTTACTATTCTAATGTTTTCTGAGTCAAGATCAACTAAAATTTACCCAAAATATTAAAAAACGTTCTAGATATTTTGAGTGTAATTAAAATCTATAAAAGATTTTTAAAAGCCCTAATGAAAAGACAAGTTTTATATGACCTATGAATTATGTTTATTTTCAGCGCTATTGAGACTACTTCATATTGCATTAAAAATATTAAAAAGCTTAACTTTTTTCACATTTACCTCATAGATAGAAGAATATAATTCTAAATTAAGAAGTGTTTGAAGAAGCATCATAAATACAAAATTAATTGAGGAATAGTCTGTTTTACTGTAAATTTTAATCCTTTATCTTTAATTCTAACATTGTAAAACTGAAAACGTCACTTCTGCCTATGCAAAACTAGTTAGGATACCCAACTTCCAAACTGAAAGGTGGATACGTGACTAGTTTCACAGTTTTAGTTACACTGTATTTACATATACATACATACATATATTTTAGTATATATACACACATATGGACAGAGAGAGAGAGAGAGAGAGAGAGAGAGAGAGAGAGAGAGAGAGAGAGGATAAATGGGAGAACTCCAGACGTAAACACATTAAAATCCTCCTTCATTAAGGCAACTGTGGGCTGAGCATTTAGCTAATATCTTTTCATTAACAGCTTTGGTTATAAGAGATTCACATAACTGTCAATGGAAACTCATAGTTCTACCCTTCCAATTTAGCAAACTTTTATCTCTTTACTATAAATTACACAGGCTGGTATAATAATGAATAAAAATAAATACCCCGGCAATTATAGACTACCGTCACAAATCTAAAAAGCTACAATACAACGTACTTTCTGCAGGAAAATTAATTATTCTGATTCTAGGCAGCTCGATAGTCAGGATTCAGCCACCAGCTGGCTCGCATGTACAGTCTGAGCATTTACCAGCAGGCTTCGGCATTAGTAACAGCAAGCGTCCATTCCACAGAAGAAGACGGAAAAGGCTGTGTATAAACGGTTCACCCTGGGAGAGTCCTTGAGGCATGAGTGTTTTATCCCCTGAAATACTGAGGCTGACTCGCCCCGCGTGATGTCGTCAGGAGTAATTCTGCGGAGAGCAAACACAAGGCAGAGGCCAGTTCTCTGCAGAGCACCCAGAAACGGGAATCTTGGAGTTGAGAAATTCGGTATCTTAGAGGCCCATACGCCCACAAAAATGACTGATCAGAGGGACAGATGGCCTCATTGCATATCTTCAAGAATGAAGGTTTTCAAAGGTTGGTCATGATTTCCCCAGACATAAGTACCACAAAGAAGCAGGCCCTAAAATATCACTTAGCACCCTCAGTCCTGCCTCCATTGACAAGAAAGGGCACAGTGACTACTACCTGGATAATGACTCTTTCCTACGAATTGACCCAGACAGACCACAGTTTCCTTGAGTAGATGAATGTAAGCAGAAACTCACATCCCTCCCTGAATGAATTTCAGATTATGACATCAATCTGCTGCTTGAACATCAGTGGGGAGAATGGGGAAACTGGGGGGATACATGGGCCGATACTGGACTTGCAATGAAACCCAAAGAAGACTGTGGTGGATAATAAGGGTGGTGGTCACAATATGAAAACTCGTTCCCACTTTTTGTTTGTTTGGAATTTTATTTGATAGGCTGTGAGGGAAAACTCCATTGCCAGAAAGTTCAAAGTTCTGCTTTGCTATACAGCAATCTCAAGGCAAACCTGAGCTACTTAAGATCCTGTCTCAAAACACAGATATGGGGTGAGGGGAAGTAGGTAAAGGTACTTGATTTACAAGCAGGAAGGTCTTCTAGCACTACTAACTCCCTAGACGTCCAGCATGGAGGTGACTCTCTGGACGCACACCAATGAGGGGCAAGGGACTGTCAGGACCCAGGGACTTGCTGACCAACCCAAATCAGCAGACTCCACGTGTGGGTGGAGCTGTTTCAAAAAGTAAGTCAGAGAAAGACAGAGGATGTCAATTGATCCAACTTCCTAACCATCACATACACAGACATTGGCACACCTACTCCTCAAATATGTGCACTCCTGCACACACGAGTAAAAAGGCCCAAAGGTATGATTTATAGGGTTAGATATACAGCTCTTAATATTTAGAATTATACTATGGGTTAATCAGGTGCATTCCCAGTACAATGTCTAAAAATATATTTGTACACATACATATACGGTCGTGCATTAGCCCTAGAAAATCCTGTTGCATAGTCCTGAAAGAATAAGAGCACACACACACACACACACACACACACACACACAACCCAATAGTATCTTAAAATTATATAACGCCAGGTGTAATGTTACTTCTATATATACATTTGTTAGATTTGAGATTATAATTTCAGTTTATAATTTAATTATGTCTCTCCTTCCCCTTACCTCTCTCGGATACCTCTCATCCACTCCTCCACTCTCATCCACATTCATGGCCTCTTCGGTCTCTAGGTCCCTTAAAGGCACCTAGAAAGTTCTTCTTTTTTTTTTTTTTAAACACAAAAACACTTTTAAACAATTTTAAATAAATCATTAAAATGGAATCTGTGAGTTATTCTGCAAAGGAAAGACTTCCAATCCAGTGTATATGCCTCTATTCTATCTTCGAGGCTGTTGTTAAGTTTCAGAATCCGGTAGGAACTGGCAATGACAGGGAGGAGGAAGGTGGGAGCCGCGACTGATCCTCTCGTGTTCACTTTCTTTTTTTTTTTTGTTATTTTTGTCGTTTATTTATTTATGTATTTATTTTTTACACTCCAGATTTTAACCCTCCCCGGTCCACACTCTGACTATTCCACATCACATACCTTCTCCCCATCCCCCTTTCTCTATGAGGATGTCCCCACCACCCACCCAACCATACTGCTAAACTCCCTGGGGCCTCCACAATCTTGAGGGTTAGGTGCATCTTCTCTGAATAAACACAGGCCTCACAGTCCTCTGCTATATATGTGTTGGCAGCCTCCTATCAGCTGGCATATGCTCCCTGTTTGGTGGTCCAGTGTTTGAAAGACATCCGGGATCCAGGTTAGTTGCTACTGCTCGTCCTTCCTCAGGGTCAGCATCCTCTTCAGCTTCTTCCAGCCTTTCTCTAAGTAAACCACAGAGAACACCATCTTCTGTCCATTGCCTGGGTGCAAACATTTGCATCTCACTCTATCAGCTGTTTGCTGGGCCTTTCTGAGGGCAATCAAGATAAGTCCCTTTTGTGAGCACTCCACAGCCTCAGTTATAGTGTCGGGCCTTGGAGCCTCCCCAAGAGCTGGACCCCACTTTGGACCTGTCACTGGACCTTCTCTAACTCAGGATCCTCTCAATTTTCATCCCTGCAGTTCTTTCAGACAGCAGCAATTATGAGTCAGATTTTTGACTGTGGGACGGCAACCCCCTCACTCAATTGCTGCTGCAGAAGGGCAGTATAAGCTCCCTCTCCCTGATGTAAGGCATTTAGTCTAAGGACCTGAGAGTCTCTTACCTCCCAGGTATCTGGTACATTATTTGGGGTCCCCCACGCTTCTACTTCCCTGAAGTTGCCTGTTTCCATTCTTTCTCTTAGGGCTTCAGTCCTTTTCCCTCACCCAATACCAGTCAGTTTACACTCTCCCTACAACACCTGTCCACTTTTCCTCCAAAGTCCCACTCTTCCCAATTATGATTGCTTTCTTCTCCCTCCCAAGTGGGACTGAAATATCCTTACTTGTGGCTTTCAGCTTGTTGACCATTTTTAGTTCTGTGGATTGTATCTTGGGACATACCATGAATGTCCTTTGGGGCTGAGTTACCACAACAGGGTGATATTTTGTACATCCAACATTTGCCTGCAAAACTCAGAATGTCCTCATTCTTGTTTTTTGAAAGTCCAGTTTCATTTTTTTTAACAGTTTTAGATTTTTTTTGGATAATTTTTTTCCTCTACAAACATGTGCTTCAACTTTCCCTAATTGCACCATCTCTTGACAGATGGGTGTGGCCGTGTGACTGAGTTCTGGAGAGCTAGAAGCAGAAAGTACAAGCATGGCACCTTCAATGTCCACAAACTCTGCGAGAGTCTCCTGCTGTCCTCTCCCTTCCCCAGCCCAGCAAGCATAACTCGGGTGCACACCCCAGCATTAAAAAGTTAGGGCCACACCACCTTTTGTGCAAGCTTTACTCCTAGTTGCTCAGTGGAAAAGTTTCACAGCTTCTAATTTTTAAGCTTATGTAGAATAACATCATATAGTCATTTCAAATTACTAGAGTGGCTATAGTATTAAAAACAGAGACTTCTCAGACAAATCAACTTAGAGTATATAACACATTTACTTGGTGGCTGTCCAGGAAGAATTGGCAATGAGCTGATCAGTCAGGCCCAGCCGTGTGCTGCACAAGCAGTTAATACTTGTATTTCAAGACTCAGTGAGTTCAGGCAGCAGAGCTTCGGTCTGAATACAGAAGTGCTTCCCTGTTCAGTAGGATCCTCCTAATCTGTTCCCTGACACTTAACCTCACTCAGGGGTAAGGTTGTCTACGACGATATCAAGTTTCACAAATGTGCAGATGTAGAAGCAGTATACAACCTCGACCTTGGTTTGCAAATACCGTGGAACTTCATGCGGTACAGAATCTGAACAAATGCAAAGCCACTTTCCACTGGAAGAAGCTTGCCCCTTCTCTGAGTTGATTCCTTAAGACTCTCTTAAGAAAGCACTTAGCACTTAGCACAATCATTTATTCCACCATCTGCACATTTGACTGACCATGCTAATGAACACAGACAGATGACCATATGCGAAGGGTAACCTGGGCTAGCCAATGTCAAGGGGAGGGACTGTGAGTTACAAACCTTATTGTTGAACATGCCAACCATTGTGGCCAGGTCCTTGGGAGACACACATATAAATGCAACAGAGTAAAGGGTGCCCTAGCAAGGCTTAGGAAAGTCAGTTTAGTTGTCTGTCCAGTTAGTCATATCTTTTCTGCGAAGTTGAGTTGATGGTCCAAGTTGTAGTATTTTCTAATAATGTATAATTGTTATAAGAAACTTTAATAAATTAGGCAAGCTCATGTGAGCTCCCAGATTTCTATATTGGGGTTTTTGTTTTGCTTTTAAGTCTGGAAAATTTAGATACACTGTTAGAGAGCCACATCATTCCTCAATTTCTGCTTCAAACTTTGAATCTACACCAGATAATGTTTGTGCTATATTATAACTTCAGTTTAGAATTATAAAGTCCTGGACCAGTGAGATGGTTTTGCCCTCAAGAGCGTAGGCTTCTCATCCAGAGCACAGAGGGGAGGATCCCAGCACACACAGAGAGGCTCCCGATCATTTGTAGACCAAGTTCCAGGGTGCCTAATGCTCTTTTCTGGACTCCTTGGTCACTACAAGCATATTATACAAATATATATGCAGATGAAACATTTACTCATATGAAATAAAAATAAACAAATCTTTAAAACATAGTTGTGATCACATAGGACACTAAGTGAATGATGATAACATCTGCATTGTGCTCTTAATTGTGCTAAATTCTCACATTCTGGATGTGCTTCTAGAACCCTCAAACACTGAAAGTCCTGCAAAAAGGTGTTGCCAGCGAGGGCCTGGAGATTGACAGATGATTAGAGAATCACTCCAATGTACAAACATATCATTGACTTCCAGAGGAAAGTCTTCCAACTCAGCCCAGAGCGAAGCCCTTGACAGTTGCTGGAGTTATGGAGAGCCATCAGTGGGTTGGTTGTGGTAAACACTTCTCAGTTTTTTCATGACAATCTCTTTCAAAGGTAATCCTCTCTTCATGAAGTGATATGCCCATGTTCTTCAATAGACAAAAGGAAAAAATTCCAGTGAAACAACTTATCTGTTTTTCTTTTTCTATGGAGCAAAGGAAAATGTGAGGTGTATAATTACACGACCTCCTTGACAGGCATTTAATGTAATTATTTTGTATTTTGATTCCTTATCATTTTCTTCTCTATTACATATTAAATTGGGCTTGCACATAAAGTTAGACAAGCAGAAAATTCTTATCCAACGTATACAGAAACTAGTCTCAATGTTCTTGTCTGTCGGAAGGTGTCAAGACAGGAACCCGAGGACAGAGGGCAGCTGGCCCACAGGTTAAGGCACTGTATGGACCAGTAGAGATTTTCTGAATGATCACTGAAGGCTGTTTTTAAAAAAGCACAGCATTAATGTATACATCAGGGAATGAGTCTTGTCCCTGCCCTGAGCAACTGGAACATCTAGAAAATATTGTTTAGGGATGAAAACTTTATTCAGGAATGATTGTGTATGGAGAGCAGGGGTAGAAGTATCTACGAGTTCAAGGTTAATGTGGCCCAGAACTAAATAGGTGCTCTCCCTCCCTGCTCCCTGCTCCCTCTCCCTCCTCCCTTTCATACATACATACATACATACATACATACATAACAATTCTAATAGCCAAAATTGCTTATATTCTTCTCCAGACTAAACACTTTTATGATTAATAATACAAAACCTTACCTACTCAGACACACACACACACACACCCACACACACACACACACACACACAGAGTTCATGCTATGCTCTAGATGCTAGCAGGATCTAGCTGTGTTTACATGCAGAGTGTTGTGAGTAGAAGCCTCTGACTTGGTCATATGATGAAACAAAGATATGAGTTTTACTTAATAATAAATGAAAAATTCCTTAAAATGATAAAACATGGTTTCATCTCTGATGAATATAGGCTACGAAAGAGGAAAGTGATAGTGTTCTGTTTCTGATAGGAAATATACTACAATGTAAATACCCAAAATTCAGTTTCTATGTGTTTATTGATGGATGTATTAACAGTTTAAGGCACATAATAGACATTCAATAAATAATATATGAATGGAATGAGGAAAGAGCTAAAACAGCACAGTGACTCCTGGTCCATGTATACTACTGCGTTCAGATTGGTCAATTCCAGAAGCCTGAGAGAGAGAGAGAGAGAGAGAGAGAGAGAGAGAGAGAGAGAGAGACTGTGTAGCCGTAGCCATCCTGGAACTCACTCTCCAAACCATGGTGTGGTTTAACTCCGAGATCTGTCTGCCTCTCCTCCCAAGTGCTAGGATTAAAGGTATGCACCACCACCACCTGGCATGAGTTTTTTCTTTTTAATTTTTTATTAGATACATTCTGTATTTACATTTCAAATGTCCCCTTTCCTAGTTCCCCTCCCCCCCAAAACCCACCAACCTATCCGGCTTCCCCTTGCTCACCAATCCACCCACTCCCACTTCCCTGTCCTGGCCTTCCGCTATACTGGGGCATCAAGCCTTCTCTGGACCAAGGGCTTCACCTCCTTTGATGTCCAACAAGGCCATCCTCTGCTACATATGCAGTTGGAGCCATGAGTCTCTCCATGTGTACTCTTTGGTTACTCTGGGAGCTCTGGGAGTACTGGGTGGTTCAAATTGTTGTTCCTCCTATGGTGCTGCAAACCCCTTCAGCTCCTTGGTCCTTTTCTCTAGCTCCTCCATTGAGGCTGGCATGAGTTTCTTAATTTAAAAAGGTATATATCATGTGATATATGGGGTCAGCTAAACAAATATCTTCTCAGGCTCATTTGTTGAATGTCTAATCCCCTGACATTACATTTTTACCAAATATGGCATTGAAGGGGTAATGGGGCCACAAGGATGGAGCCTAGAAAACTCCAATTAGTGCCTTGATTTGTACCAATCAGCTGTTTCCTCACTCTTAGACCGCAGGGAGGAAGGGAGAACACAGTCTGCGAATGAGAAGGCAGTGTCTAGCTGCACAGTGATCTTGCTGTCAACTGATCTTGGCCTTTCCAGCCTTCAGACCTTGGAGAAAACCATTTCTGTGTATTGATAACCTAAGCACTGGTACTGTGTCCAGTGAACTGATCGGACAGGAAAATAGAACAGGAGCAGGGGTCATGCTGCCTTTTGATGTCCTACAATACTTCAACAGTGTAACATGGGGTTTCTAAACGTGTGCTTGTGAGCAATGTGCTTTTCATGGCTTAGAGATATTAAAAGCTGGACACCAAAGCAAGCCTGTGAAAGATAATCAGATGGCTCCAGGATTCCCGTCCAATTTATTAGCGAGGAGCATGAGAATTTATCTCAGAGACAACCATTTTCATCTTACACGTCTCTGATTAGAAGCCTTCCAGAAGTTCAAATTGCACCTCAGAATCACAGGAAATTGAGAAGTAGATTTCCTGGGTCTGACTCTACCCTTCTCTCTCAACTCCCAATCATACTAAAGGGAATGCAGCTGTAAAGCACCGCCCCGAGGGTCTGCATCACTATAATTTAGCTCTAGTCCGGTCAACATCATAAACGAAACAATTCGTCTCCCTTTCAAACCAAATTCACAGTTTCTCAACCACGAGGAAAAAAAAAAAAAAAAAACAAACCTTTCCCGATCCTTCTTCCTCATGACATTTCTCGGCTCTTTCTCAGTAACCTGGCAGAGCCGCAGTCTCCCGAGCGGCCGACGCACCTCGCTGGCCATGTGGAAGACCGGCTAACACCGGTTCATGGAACTGTGCATTTGTCATATTCCCCAAGGTGAGAGAGTTTACCTGCACTTAGACAATAATGCTTCCTTTTCTTCTCCAGCCTCCCCTGAACCACACTTTCCAGGGTTGGGATCTTAAAGGCCCCCTACTACAGAAGAAGGCAAGGAAGAGAGAGAGAATGGGGAATCGTCATTTTGCTTCCGTGACATATGCTTCCGTCTCCCACGCCCCTCCAAACGTGTCATGGCTACAAGAGTGCAAGTGGCATCCCAGGTGCACACTGCACCTCAGACTCATGGTGTGGAGGATGCCGGAGAGGAGACCACTCTATCACAAATGACAAGAAACAACAGTAAAGGAAGTCCGGGTGTGCATGAAGGGCAAAGGGGAGGTGCTGGCGAGCAGCAGTCCCAGAATTCCATGTGGATCACAATGTCGTGGTGAATAACAAACGCATAACCATTTTTTCCTTACCCAGAGGTGACTAAATGAAATCAAACTGATCAGATTTTCTTTTTTCCAAATCTAACTTTATACTAGTGCTCTTGTATGTGTGATTGTTGAGGTCAAGTTTCATGTTTTAATGATAGTCCATAACAGAATTAAGTCTTAGCATCATATTTTTTTTAACATAATGCTTTAAGGCTGAAATAACCTCTTTGGAACTTCCACTAATAAAACACAATCTTCTACACTTGTTGGTGTGTGTCACTTTGATTTTGTTTGATTTGGTATTATTTCTCTATTCATGATAAATATATGTTTGACATGAAATTCTGCAGCCTACATCACATAACCTTTCGGCATTTTCTAATTAAAATGTGTTGTCTGTTTTCCCTCTGATTATACAAATTTCATAAAATTTATATCTTTGCTGCCCCTGTAAAACTGCCCTGTTGAGATCATTGTCTTTAAGTGTTTTCTCTCTGGCAAAATGTCTACATGGAATCCACTGCACATTTCACAGCGTGCAACATGAGATTCAAACTCTCCCTTCACTCAGAGCAGAGACAATCAGGATGCCAGCTGTCCTCAGTCCCTTCCACAGTTTTAGATTTCATGGGCAGAAGGTGCTTCATGGAGAAACTTTTCAGATGACTTACTTTATTTCATTGCAGCACTGGGAATAGAACTCTGACCCTTGTGCATACGAGGCAAGGGCTCTGCCACTAAGCTACACCTCCAGCCCCATGGGAACGATTCACACCTGGGCCTTTGTGTTACCCCCATCAACCCCTGTCTTCTTTGTCTTAAAATAGGTGGGGGAGATGGCTCTTCCTTCACAGAGCGGCCTGTACTCTAAGATCTCCTTGTAGGTGGTATTGAAGCCTGGACAACTATCACCCATGCCTTCTGCGGACTAGTGCAGCTGCTGAGAGCAACTGGTTTACAGGATAAAATTTAAAAGTGCACTCAGTCAGCATCAGCTCGGAACCAGAGTGCATGTGAGGTCATGGCCTCTTGCCTCTTTTGAAGAAAATCCCATCTGCGAGGAACTGTAGAGACTAGAAATTGTTGCCTCTCCGTTTGGTTTTTCTTTGAACGAGCGGAGTACTGAGATGCTACAATCTGCAAAGGATGTTCCCAGTGGTCACTGAATCCGGAACCGATTGTCTTGCATCCTCCCCCCTTTGCCTATGGCTTCTTCAGATTCCAGCTCAGGCAGCTGGACTACAAAGCCCTAGGTGTGACAGCCAATCAAATGACAGCTGACCGCTATTATCCCCATAGACCTTCAGTCTGAGCAGTGACAATTAGAATGAAGGATGTCATCTACAACAATGTCGACGGCTTACATCCGAATAGACCTTCAGCTGATTCTGACACAGGCCAGTATGATCGTCACTAAATGAGAAGTCATGGGATAACATGTCAATATATACATATCAACTGAGTTGAGGAGCCAGGATAACTGACAGCTGCTTGTTCCAAAGGCGTAATATTATATACAGATTATTCTAGACAAAAGTGAACTTGTCCTCACAAAATGAAAGCAGAGCGTGGATGAAGCCCACAAAATTAGTATCAGTTAAAATAGATAAAAATCACAATAATAGACTTTGATGCCATTTATACAAAATAGAGAAGGCAAGTGGAGGCAGATCCCGGATGAGCAGTTCTGAGGGACAGGTGTGATGTAAGGGAAATGCCTACATATAAGCTAAGGGTCTTCTGGGTGTCGTGGAATGTTTTATCCCTACACTGTGGCAATAGTTGCATAATTCTATAAATTCTGAAACCCACTGCATTGTCTGCTTAGAACTGTTCACTCACATAGTATGGGGGTTAGTTCTGTATGGGTAAAGAAACACAAACATGGTTTAAAGTAAGTTTAGAGTCTTCGAGTTCTTAATGTGCAGAGCATATTATCAAAGTGTTACTGCACCATAAATCTATGGAAATGTGTATGGACTTATCATTCTTACCTATTCTTGTCTTGGGGGTGATTGCAGCAACTCTGAATAATCCCAGGCAAATAGACATGATCCCCTAAATCTCCAACTTTATCAACCCGGCAGATCATCTTTTCTATTTCTTTTCCATTGGCACCAATCAGAGTGAGTTAAGAGCCAATCTTATTTCAGGGTTATCTCATCTTGACAAATTATATCTGCCACAGCGTCATTGAATTAAAGGGCACATGTTTGGATATCAAGGATATATATATATACACACACACACATACATATATTATATATTATGTGTATGGAACACAATAATAATCGCACTTATAATAACTATGTGGATTATTTGCTCATTGTGTTGTTAAATTAATGACAAAAATCTCCATAGAAATTTAACTGTGATGCTTTACAAAACATACTCTTAAAAGTAGTTCCTATAACGTGTAGTATTGACAACTGATGTGATACTACACACTAGTTTAAAAAAAAGACTCATGTCCATCAACTCAGGATGGGCAAATAGAACTTCCTAAATAAAATAAAATGGGTTATAGATGGGTCAAGTCTAACTGAACTGACAGAAATGGACACTCAAGGACTGCAGAACAGAGACTGGAGTGCACTTTTACCCTCACAAATGTCATCGGGGTATGAGGATGTGTCTGAGGATGGGTGCCAGTTTGAACACATCTGACAGTGTCTCAGCTTGCAGTCACGTGAAGAAGAGGCACCTATCTCTACAATGTACTAGTGGAGCTGGTGGAATATGGGCAGCAGCTCACTCTGACCCAGCGGTGCCCCGTATGGGTATGGGTGGCCATACCCATATCTGAGCACCCTGTCCGCCCCTCATCTCCAGTTATGTACTCACAAGCTTTCCTCATGTGTGAGCTGACTTTTGGCTAAATCTTGGTTAATTTTGGAAATGTTTTTCACTGCACCTGCCTTATTTCCATTAAATAACAATCTGTGGTTGGGGCGTCATGGCATTTCCCCTTTCATGTTAGAATGTCTTTTCAGGTGTGTGTGTGTGTGTGTGTGTGTGTGTGTGTGTGTGTTTGATTAAATGTGGCATTTTAACCAGTAATTGGGAGTCCTGGTGCGTGAAAAAAAATCCCATGTACTCTACAAATGCATTCATAGGCAAAAATTGAAATTTGTTTTATCAAAAGGAAATTTCATTCCATATGAATTACTTACTTATCCACAATATTAGCTACATTCTTTAAAATACCCACCATAACTTTCAATTTCTGACATGGGTATCATCTACTTGACTCTAATGCTTACTGTGTAAAATATAAACTATCAGTATTGGTATCATTACCTACTTTCATCTCATTGAAAAAAAATAACTCAAGTGAATAAGAAATAGCATAGTCTATGACCTCAGTAGATATCCACTGGCTTTACTGAATGTTTTCACTCTTATGATATGAAAAACAGAAGCCATGTCAGTCACCTTCTCTACTACCGCAGGTCATGTCTGACTCTAACCCAATGGGTTCATGACAATTTTCTCATAACTGACTTGCTATCTTTCCAATGTAGTCTGCTTTCTTTGATGCAATCTCATCCACAATAAGATGTTTCTTCTATAGGCATGAGATATAAGGAACTTAACAGGAAACAGAGAACCAAAACATTTTGGAGGTCTTAGAGTTCAGCACAGGAAAGAAAACTCTTCAGAAAATGAAAAGCTCTGCTTAACAAAGCATTTTATATTGAGATCTAAAATTTTCTTCTGGAAGAGAAAATACAAAAGGCTATTCAACTTATCTTGACAGGCCAATAACACTGTCTCTTAGAATTTATAGACTTGCACTATTCCACTATTCTATGAAATGATGGTGCATGTCCAAAAACACTTGGCCTCTAAGAACATATAGTAAACTGATAAAATTGGCTTGTTGGCACAGAGGCTTCTTCGGTGGCTTTCAGAGTATCCCATTGAGCAGCCTCGGATGTGGTCTAAGATTGGTGTTTCCGCCTAATTGTATGTGGTGCTGATGTTGCTGGAGGATCCTTTGAGGATGAACATTTACAAGATATCATTTATTTCCTCTCACAGCAGACACATTGATAACCTTTGTACATGAAAGACAAAAGGCAGGGTTTTTATGAATCATGAGTTATGCAAATTTCCCATGTTGAGTGTTTCTTTTTTTTCCCTTCACTTTTTTCTCTTTCTCCCTCGCTCCCTTCCTTCTTTTTGATAATATGTCAGAAATTTGCCAAACTCTCATTAGATGACACCCTATGCAGGAGAACCACAAGTTTCCAACTGAAATCACTGAAGGGTGCACACGAAGAAGGACCCTCCAGGGTGCTCGCTAAAGCATTCAGACAGCTCTTCAGCCTCCTTTCATGGAATCTGAAGCAAATGTTTAATGAAAACAGACTATAACAGCCTAGGGTACTGCCACATATGTAAACTGGGTGTCTTGCTTCTGCTATATTATTCAGACTCCAAAATGACAACAAAAGACACAATGTTTAGTTTAATAATTAAGAATTTTAAAAAAATGAGTCTTATTCTTTATATTTGATGAGTCAATCAACCCCTTTTCAACTTTACTTCACAGATGTAAACTCTGGCTAGCAAATCCACTACACATTCTGAAGCAGTCATTTGAAAGTACATGGATTTCTGGAAGTTATAAATTTATAAAAGGCATAAACTATACAAAAGCAATTCTTACTATTGATTTTCTGGTGTATTAAAGCCCTAAGTGAACCAATTTCATCTCAGATAATGAAAACAAGATCTCGCTACATGCACATTTATCACAAACCAAAACATGCTAAATTTAATTCTCATGTATATGGGTAGCTAATCAGCAGAATTAGAGCTTTTGAACCAGAGTAGTAATTGGTTGTGTGTGTGTGTGTGTGTGTGTGTGTGTGTGTGTGTGTGGTGTGTGTGTGAACTATGTTCATGCTGAGAACTGAGCCAGGAAGGATAAAGCAGGAGGCAGTAGGTTCTTAGCGATGAGATTGGCTCCAGCTCTCTTCTTGTTGACTCTACTACTGAATTAGGGCAGGGCTTTCTCTACAGCGCTGCAGCCCAACCCAGACCCCACAGTTTCACAAATGAAACAAACATACAAATCTATTTTAATGTATTTTTCTAAAAAGGGACAGTAAAACATATACAGGGTAAAAAAATCACAGACTTCAACATGTTGGAGGAGAATACAAAGACTGGCATCAGCCAGTCAAATTACAAATAAGGGAGTATATTTGATAATATATTAATAACATTGATAATATATAATAATATATAAATAACATTGAAAAAGGAAAAGGCATGGAAACCTAGGTAGCGCCTCCTAGCTCAGGGTGACTGACTATTGTTTGTTATATAAGGACAAAGCCTTCATTTGTTACAAGCCAGTATAAGCAGTGTTGAAGATGAAAGTGCAGCATTAAACTCCACATGCAGCATCCTGCATATGTGCCTTATCAATATAGAAACTCCCAGCTCCTTTAAGTTGTGGTGATTTCTGGCCCTATGTCAACTCTCCCACAGAACTGCCTTCATCCTGGTCAGAGCCAGTCTTCAGCTTCTGAATATGTCTACTGTGCTCATTGGTTTCTCTTGGATGTTCCTCTCTCCACTGAATATTTTGTTACAATACCTCCAGTTTTCATATCTTGAATTATTTGTAGAGAATATAGTCTTGTCAAGGATCCTATTTCCACCAATCCTTCATACACTGTTTGCAAATGAATAACTTTGAGATTGGTCAATAATTGAAAACAATCACTATCAAATGTAAATGCTTTGTTCCAATAATTTTATTTCCAAATGCTATACTTTTAAAAAAGTGAACATGCACATCAGTTAATATGTGTAAGGATGTACTGTAAATAGATGTTTGGTAATGATGATATTCAGTATTCACCTGGTAGTAAGCAAAAGACGCAATGAGTACTGCCAAATTCTCAATGCCAGCTGTAGAAGCTACTACATAGTAGAACAAATCACTATTACATGCTTAGGAGAACTCTGAGTCACTTGGAAATTCAGAAGATACATTCTCTAACACTCATTCGTCTACCTTTTCACCTAAGTCCATTTGCTATTGTAGCTTCTAATGTGAAGAATGCCCACAAACCAGAAATAGTACTACTAAGAAACTCGTACTATTTACTTCAATATATCCTTTTAGAATATCAGTTATTCCAAATTCATTACAGTAATACTAGTAAGTCAAGCATGGTACTTGGTGGTCTTGTATTGTTTCCCAAAGAGGATCAAATAAAACAATAAGCTACAACCTACCCAGTAAGATGAGTCATCCATTTCTATAGAACTTTTCCCCTACGAAGCCAAATTTGCATGATTCTAACATAGAACAAAAATTTGTCATAGAAACTTGGATGCATCATTTCGTAAAGCATTTTCACAGTTGGATATGTAATACATGGTTTGAAAGTACCAAATAGAGATTACATTGTAATCACCAAACACCCTGGTCTTCCCTCAATGTAATTATCTGCAGAGGATAACATGTCCTTTTACAAGTTACCAGTATAAGGACCAGTGATACAACACACGACACGATCACAGATGATCCCAGGGATATTGACACCTGGAAAAGTGACTATATATATATATATGTGTGTGTGTATGTGTGTGTGTGTGTGTGTGTGTATACATACATATGTTCTATATATGTATGTGTGTATATGTGTGTTTGTATATACATAAATATATATGTTCCAATATTTGCCATTTTTATTTATCATAACAGTTATATGATTTGTTTTAAATGTCAGAAAAGTCATAGCAATCAGATTCATAAAAGTTATGAAAAAAGTACCCTTTATCTATATCAATTAACTTTTTTAAATAAATTCTTATTTCTGTGTTTAACTTCAACAGAACCCTTAATTTCTGATAAGCATCCACTGATTAACTGAAACTAGTAGACACTCTGTACTATGGCCAGAGCTCTGTCTGCACAACACACAGCAAATTGTCACATTGGTATTTATCAAGGTCTTTTGTATTGTAGCAATAATTTTGTAAACTTCAATATTAAACATTCAACTTTAATTGGAAAGAAGCATATCAATAAATGGGTAGAACCAATGAATGTTACATGCAATAATGCACCAATTGGGAACTATCAAGTTTCTTTTTATATGTTTATATGTTACCATACATTGGTATGTTATTGTACAGGTGAATGTGTAAATGAAAGTTTAAGTAAAAGGCTTATCAACAATGTACAACATATTTAGTAAGCATAATTTGGGGACTTTGATAGAACAATATCTTTCAAAATTTCTTACATAGACTACTGTAAAATATTCATGTGGCAATTGGTTTGTACCTATCAGTATTTTCAAACAAGATTATTACCAGAAAATAATATATATTTTATAGCACAGAAAAGCCTCTCCAATGTCTTAGTTCCATGCACCAATGTACTCCGGTATACTTAGTGCTATTTAAGTTGCATCTCATCCGAGGTCAGCCAGAAGTCCACCTACCATCAACAGGCAAATCACACTCATTCCTTTCCCCTTCTCTCCTAATGAAAGTGAAGAGATTGCACTGATCATAATGATCTTTAACAAGTCTATTTTGTCAGGGTCACAGATAAAAAGAAACATCAGTATACCTTTTTCCAAAACCTAGTCAAGCAGTGATGTCTTTATGAATCAAGAAAACAGCATGCTCCTAATGAACATGAAATTGAGAGCCTTCCAATTATGGGGGAACACGAGGAGATGAAGCTCATGTTTGGTAGTTCAAGAGATGTACAATCTTTTATCCCAGAGGAAGCTTCCTTTAAAACCCAGACACGTAGGCAATGGAAGAGATCCCATTAAAATTCTTTTTAGAGCTTTGCCTACATACATTTCATTTCCAAAATTGCAGAGGGGCCAACACCTGCCAGAGAGGAGCAGGTATATAATTGAAGTCTGAAATTGCAGAATGTTACTCAGAGTGGAGATCCTCCCCACTGACAACAAGAATGAGACAGGAGGAACACAGACTCAGAGGCAAAGATCAAGGGAAGATAAAGGCAGAGTTCAAACACGTGCTAGATGAGCTAGGCTGCATCTTCAAGGGGATAAAAGCTGTGGAAAAGCAGAGACGTGCAGGCAAAGGACAGGAGAGCATCTTAACTATGGAAAAGGGACACACACAGCAAATGCTGTGATATGACAGAAAACCAGTTCTCTTGAATCTCTTAAATTTCAGTTTGGGAATGAAAGATATGAGTTTGAAGAAGTATAATAAATATCTGACCATGAAACAACAGCATTAGAAATAGAGTCAGGGAATTATCAAGAGTTGCTCAATTTCAAAAGCTAGCTCCATGGTAATACTTTATTCACAATATTTAATCTTTAAACACTGCATTGCCATTTTCTTAGAAGTAATTCATGTGACAAAATGTTATTTGAAAAAAAATGCAATATCCAAATGTCAGAGCCATTCACTTCTGAAAAGGTAGAAAGTGTTCTTCAGAAGAGAAGGGAATGTACTCTGCTGAAATTAGAAATGTTTTATCATTGATCTTGACATGTATGTGGTCACTTCGAAATGGAGAGTGAGGGTCATAAAAACAACAAGACTTTAAAAACCTGTCCCCCGCATAAAGCACTGGACTAAAGCATCAATGACTTTCTTTACTACAGTTACAAGTATTCTAGAATCGTATTAATAGAAAACTCTTATACGTAAAGAAATATGTAAAACCTACAAGATAATATATATAATAACTTTTCTTTTGTCCTCATACAAAATATTTCATTCTCAAGTTAAATACATCATCACCAGGTACCTGAATGTTATAGCTAAGTATACCTCATAAATACACACTTCTATGTAAATACAAATGTATGCATACATGCGTGTATATATAAATATTCACATAAGCACTATCTCCACACTTAAAACAAAACTGGAATCCATATAAAAGTTATCATTGTTTAATGAATAAGAATCATCAACTATTTATGTCATGCAATCAAATATAAACATGTCAAAGCCACAATTTTGATATTTTTATTATTTCATAATGATAGCAAGTCCTGTCTTTGCAATTGGCAGGAACTTACAGTTAATTGAAAAATTCCAATGTTCATGTTAGGCATGATACTATCTACCATCAGACTATCATCCTGCAGAGGTCATTTTGGTTTGTAGAAATAAAGAATCAGATTTTATTCTGAGGTCCCATACTTGCTGATCTGTTTGTAGGAACCTGGTATATCAATCTTGTTTCTGAGACCCTTGAATTAAGCCTGAAGCTTTCACTTTGACTTCTGACCTATCCTTAAAATGGGTCCCTTCCTCAGTATACAAGGCTGTGGTCTCTCAAAGTCCAATAGTCTCTGTGTAGACTTATTACCATTTTTTTTCTTCCAGTGCTGGAACTCTAGCTATCTGTAGATGTACTAGCTAATTTCGAATCGATTACAGACTGCTGGGATGGACTACTTCTGGTGATTTGAATTGCCAGATAGTTGCTGCCCACCAACTTTCATGTTATACTTGTGGCACTCATACCTATGTGCTTTTTGGTGTGGAAAGGTCAAGTGTAACCTACCACCCTTCCTACAGTTAAATACATCACATATGATCTTGTCCAATTGAGAATAAGAGAACATAGACTTATCAACAATGATAACTAAAACTGAGAATCTAGTTACAAAATTGCTAGTCCAGGAATCTGGGGGGAAAGGGGCATGGGAAACATGGGGTGATTATAGGAACCCGAACTCCTCAATACAATAGAAAAAGAGCTGAAATACTTCATCTAAAGGCACTATGTCTTGTCCTCCTTTTTTGGAGAATCAGAGTGGTAGAGTCTGGGCCAAATTAATTCCCCTTATTGACTACTTCCATTTACAGGATCTCATTTACATTATTGATGGTTCATTTCTTTTAAATCTATTTTTATTAATTCTTTGAGAATTAATGAGTTCATACAATGTATGTTGGTTATGTTCACTCTCAATGCTGCTAACTCATCCTAGTTCCACTGCTACCTTACTACACACCCACTATCACCTTAGTATGGTTTTTAAATACTCCACTAGCCCAATCTATACACATGCTCCTGGGTGTAAGTTCATCTATGTCCTAGAGCAATACTAGGATTTTTTTCTCCCAAAATTATTGGGAAAAAGCCAGTTCTCTCTAATGTAAGGGAATAAATATGGAAATAAAAATAACTTATCTATCAGAAAAGTATAAAATAATATCACAGGTTTGGCAAATAGATTAAAATCTGGCATTATGCCAAAGGTTATAGGTCATGCTCTCTTGCAACTCTCAAAGGCCCTCTCGAAGTAAAATTTACTACAGCACATGGACCTGTGACCATCCAAACCCAGCTAAGTCATTAGACAGCACACCACATGCCTGCCCTGTAGCCATTACATTCTTAGCCTTTTGGACCTCTACGGCACCAATTTAATACTTCCTTCACTAGAGGCTCCATCAAAAAACCATAGCTGAGGCAGGAAAATAAACTTGGATTCAGCAAATTAACTTTCAGCATAGCTTTCAGTGACTAGAGTCTCAGGCTATTAAATTTTGAATTTCGGAAAGACACTCTGGCAAAGCACAACAGCTGCTACTGAATCCCAATCCACAAAGCAACAGCCGCCACAGCATCTGGACCAACAGCTACCGATGATACATCAGTAAATAAGGTGAAAGTCCACGTGCAATTTCACCCTTCAGAATCTGTTCCCAAGGCCTGCTCTGGGCGCCTCAAAGGTATCTGTATGGTGAAGGGAAGGGCATATTTTTTAACCATCTGTTCAAAAAGGAGTCAGTGACCTTTGCTCTCTATTGGTAAAAGGTTTGCTTACTTTGCCAGCTGGATGTAAATGGAGGTTTTAATTGAAAACCATGCAACTATCTCCAATGAGGGGATGGGAAAAGCAAACTCCAGGGTCTTTATAAGTTGTATCTAATGAACACCCTGCATGGCTTAGCACTCTACACATGATCCTCCATTAGACTGCTTATGTTTTGAAAACACTCAGAAAGAAAACCATTCAACTCTTGCGTATTCAACTCTGCTTTCCATGATCAGCTGTATCAGCCTATGAGAAACACAAAGTGTATTGAAGACCATGTTTATTTTTATTTCCCAAGGGAAAAGATAAAAAAAAAACTCACTAGAATGAGAATTGCATGTTTATTTGCAAAAATAAATAGTGGTTTATTCTACATGAAATGCTAAAAAGCCAATTATGTAAATGGTTATCAATGTCTTTGAAATTGTTTTTAAGAGAAAGACATTCCTCTTTTTTCTTATAAGGTATGCTATTTTTGCAAACCTTATTATTCCAGTGGAAGAATGTAATTATAATATTTAAATTGAATGTCTTATCACCTAGTGTAAGGGGAAAGTCAGCATCTTGGTTTAGTGTAGAACTTTGACTCTCTAGCAAGAAGGTTTACTTCATGTGCAGATGCTTGTTTAAATGGCAAGGAAGTGTTTGTGAAGTAAAAAAAAGAGGCCGTTAGTCATCACTGCTCAAGCTATTTAGCCTTTTAAAGGTTACTGGAGATTTCTCTATTCCATTATATAACCTAAAAAGAAAACACTGCCTGTAAGGTTGACATATATGACAGTGATGGTATGTTTCTCTGTTGCTTCTGAAATACATGAAGAACAAGTTTTGAAATGAAACCAGTGGGCAAAGGGGACTGAGAAAAAAGTCACACTTGAGTTTTTACATTGGGGGGAGGACCAACAGGTGACCTTTCCACTCAATTCACAAAGTGCTTTCTGCTAGGATCACAGAAAATTATTGTGTTACCCTGAATATTGTTCATCATTTTCCTTTCCAGGGAAAGGAAAGATATTGCTGTTGTTTCTAAGACTTTAAAGCAAATACAACTTTGCAGAAGAGAACAATCCCTTCAAAGTGTCTTACTGATGTGACAAAAGGAAAGGAGCATATATATACAGGGTCACCCCACCAATGGGGGAAAGCATACAGGGTCATCCCACCACATAGCTGGGTGGCTGGGGGCTGGGGGCTGGGGGGAATGACCACAGGTAGTTCTGCTTTTATCCCTGCAGACCATGAAACGAAGAAATACATAAGTCACTAGCAAGAAAACCATTCACATGTGCAGGAGTCATTGCATGATACTTGTAAAGAATATTAATATCTTAGATTATTAAAACATGGCATAAATAAGCTCAGTTCAAAGTTAGCTCAGTGAGTGAGTCTTAGAATAAATGATATTCAGAGACGCATCGCTCATTCAACTGTGGCAGCGTGCCAAGACTATATCATGTCATTAAGTATTCCTCCATTCATAATACCTAAAGAATAAACAAAAGGAGCCTTTAAGAAACGGGCATTTTGAATACAAATTTAAAGTCATTTTAAATGCAATTATGGAAAATTGATAAGTATTTAGTAAACACTACAAATGTGTAGTCATTGAATATTCATATTCCTCTAGTATGAATTGAGATTTAATATGATCTGCAAACTTAAGTGCATGAAATTGTTTATATTCATCCATCCCCAGTGATCTATACATTAAGTCAGTTGTGTAGTAAATTTGCTTACTGAGAAACTTGAAATAATTGCACATATTGAACAATTATCATCAGCTATGTCTCCACCAGAGCTTTTGTGGGAGTATTTATACTATTATGCTTTGTCCTATAAATTTGCATATAATGTCATTGAGGGAAAGTATATGCAAAATTTTTAAAATGAATTTATAATGTTTTACAAAATAAAATATAGGAAATATGATTCCAACATGTACTTGCTTGTGAATTGAAATGTAATACTATCATGAGAAGAATTTTAGCTTGGCAAATAATTTTACAGTATGAGAGGCATTACATATGTAAAACAGCCTATAAAAGACAGCAACTCAAGATACATTTTGTCAATCAGATGTCAAACTAATTTTTGAAATTACATCTATAATATTAGTGGTATGAACTGGAAACTAGACTACCAAAGGTAAAAAAGAAAAGGCACATTTGCAAGCAGAACACTTTCTACACATTGCTTAGGAAGTTGGGTACACATGATCTTAAGTGTTAGAAGTTCATCCAAAAATTTCTGTACATGGACAATAGGAAATGCAAAAGAGGATAGACAGGCAGAAGTTTCCTCATTCTTTAAAAGTACTGTTAAACTGGCACACAGTACACAGGAAACAGAAAGTTATTAGGAATGTATCTCTCTGTCTTTCAAGCCAGCTCTAGCCACCAGTTACACAAAGGGAACACTAACATGTACCATTTCCTAGCTGGTATTTGCCAAGGATTGTACGTTTTCTGTATAACTTGATCTCAACAATGAGCTCAATTATTTAAATGAAAATAAATAGGAATGCTATTTTGCTTAAGAGAAAACCCGAAATCTCCAACATTACAAATAACCCATATCTGGGAAATTAAGTACCCATTTGCACTTATTTGAGTATTTCTTATTCTATACCACTTGAAGGAACATCAGAATCTCCCTAACTCCAAATGTCCCTTTTGCCATTGTATTTCCATGCCTCTAAATCCTAACTTCCAGGATAATGTTTATCTTGTCTTTTAACAAAGACATTTGTGGTCTTCTTACCATACAAGGCTCCCACTCTCTTTTAATAACACCTACATTTTAAAGTGTGGCAGGCATCACCATTAGCATTATTTACATCACTGAGACCTGTAGGGCTGCCCGCTGAAGCATGGAGACCCAGGAGTAGCCAAGCAGAGGAGACCCACCCTACAGTAAAGGCACACACTTTGACGGACTCTTGCCAGAATCCTGGAGTACAGCATGTTTTCAAAACAAGCATTCTCATGTTCACTTTGCAAACAAGATGTATTATGGCTAGAGATGAAGAGGTGTCTAAGGTCATTTTGTCCATCACACCCATCTCCAGTATTTGAACCTAAGTTTCCCAAATGCAGCCCATGGTGTTTGCTGGGCTGACTGTATAATGGAACTTGACACAATATCCTAAACAAAGTATTGCATCCCACCGCAGTTATCTTTAAAGAATGAATGAGGAAGGGGCTCTCCAGCATATTTTAGTCACCTTGAATCGTTATGGAAAAAAATTTTACTGAATCTGAATTGGCAAGTGGGAAAAAATCTCAATGATTGGAATACACACCCACATTTATTATTGTTTTTCCTGACAAGATTAGTCATACTCACTAAAATTTTAATTTTTATAAACATAATAGTACAAAAGACAACCTAAATGTATTTCATACATCTTTTACTTAGGTTTCAGTATGTGTTTTAGAGTTTTAGGCATTAAATATTATGCTAAATCCTGAATGTGGCAAGAGGTTTCTCCTGATTTAGGACCTCACTTTGTGCAGGATTTGTAATCCTCCTGGAAATTACGAGAAGCCACATGTTTTCCTTGAGAAAATGCTTACGGAGTTCTGGGGAGAATGAGAACAAACATGGATGGCCAAATCCTTGAGTGGCAAGGTTAGGCCACTTCGGGTTCCGTCAAGGAAATAAAGTGTTCTCAAACCCTATGTTTTTATTTTACTAATATTTCCACTTTCTGTACATTAGCACATCATGGAATGATTTATCTGAGTTCCTTCATTGAGGCATTCTTTAATATAAGACATGTTGCATTATTAGGCATTACAATTTCCCCTAAGCTTGTTGTGCTATCTATATTCTGAGGAGAAGCTGGTAATGGTGAAAGTGTGTACAGTCAAATAAATGTTATAAAGTGTGGGGAGAATGATATGTTACCTCTGCAAAAGGAGAAACGTTCTTCCATATTCTGGTACTGGAATCCACTTTTTGTTTTATCGTTATATTAAACATAGGAGCCGCCATTTTTAAATGACAAGTCTCAGCATATAAACTAATGGAAGATTGCTTGGCTATTATGTGTGAGTCTCTGGCAACAGTTCTCACCATTGTCAACTGGCCTTCTGTGAATTCTGCAGTTGTTTGAATACTTAGAGATAAACAATATATTAAATTTTTTGAATTTTATCATTTTTCAAGTATTAGGAGGCTGTTGATATTTTTCACCAAGTACGTGTAAACTTTTACAAATTTTAACACACTGAGTTATAAAACTTTCTATAATTAGCAAAGTACATCAGGTCAGGAAGTAATGTGAAAAGGAAAATTGCTTGACCTCTGAAACATTGTTTCAGAAAAAAAACAGCAAGTTATAGATTGTGGGGAAAAAAAGCAATTTACAGATCGTGAAAATTAAAAATCTACCAGAACATATGAACTAGAATGTAAGAGAAAAAACACTGAAATAAAACATAAGGTGTAGCTTCACTAAAAATCAAGTGAGGTGTTATTCTTGGGTATAACTCACTATCACATGCCGGAAAACCCATTATTCTCTTAGTCCTTACGCAACGATGGTCTGTGCCCGCTTGCCCTCATGGAGATCTAGGTTTAGGAAGTTCTAACGCTCAGCCCTGCATTGTGAGATGAGCCCTACACATGCCGAGGGAAGACTTACTTCATAGTTGGAAACTTCTGCAAAAGGAAGATGTCTGTGTTCCACAGCGGTCAGACTATCATAATCTCCATCAATGCGTTTCTGTAAATGAATATCCAAGGGAAAAGTGTGCTTTGGGAACCTTCCTGTGCATGTGTGTTTGTAAATGGTTATTTGTATGACTGTATGTGCCTGCGAGTATGTGTGTGCATGTTTGTGTGCATGTATGTATGTATGTATGTATGTATATATATATATGTATATATGTGTGTGCATATGTGAGTGAGTGTGTGTGTTATTATTCATGTACATGAGTATGCAAGGAGGTGTATTGAAAGGTTAGCATCACTTATTCCTCAGAGAATGTCCACTTTGAGCTAGGGTAGAGTCCATCTCTGGCCTGCTGCTCATAAACAAGTTTAGCCTCACCAGTCAGTGAGCCCTAGGCCTCTGCCTGCCTCTGTCTCCCCACCACGGAGGTTCCAGGAACACACCATACCTGTCTTTTACACGTATACTTTCATGATTTCATTCTTTTTAAGGAAAGAGCTTCTACTAACTTTACCCCAGGTGAAGACTACTTTTATTTTGGGAATTCGAAATTAGCTCCATTAAATTATCTCGAACAAGTGTCACTGAGTTCCAGGTTTATGGATGCTAAGAGTTAATAGATAACTAGAATCCAAGGCTCCCTTTTTTCTTTTGTCATATTTATTATAGGACTTTAAGCAATTCATCCAGCCTGTGTGTGCCCTTGGGTCTACACAGGTGAGTGCCACAGGGAGACAGCACTACAGCACTATTAATTATGCCCTACATTAAGTCAAGTATGGGAAGATAAAATAAAATAGGCAAACAGAATTCATATACTCAATGAGATTAGGCTTAAGTGGAATATTCAACAGATTATATTTTTAATAAGAATAGTAAATAAAAGAAAAATTATAAGGAATCACATAACTAAATACCATGGAGGAGAGTCTGACAGAGCAGATTTCCATAATCACCGTATCATAATTCTTTTTAGAGAGACAATAGATGATGGTAGATGAAAGATAGACGATACATAGGTAGATAGATGGCAGTTAAAAAGATGATTTATTAATTTATAGATGATAGATAAACAGGCAGACAGATTGACATATAGATAGATGATAGATGACTATTTCTTCAAAGTTATATGGCCCCTGTTTTCTTCCTTAACATTAACGTTTCCTTATTTTCAAATTGTTATCCAATTAAACCATTAAGTAGGGATTAAATGACATGAAAGTTATGCATGGACATTCTCAAGAGTCCCAAGATTAGTATTTGTCTATTCAACAAATATTTTAAAAAATTGAAAATGAGACATTCTTAAAGAGGAAATGGATGTTTCTGAAATCTGAGGTGATGATTCTGAGTTGGTAACGGTGCTTCCTCAACATTTGGTTCACGAACACTTTCCTGTGAACCAGAACTTTAGAATCATGGGAAATGCAGTATTTGCACACGCATTTTCTTTCTATGAACTGCTGAAATGCCCAACAAAATTTTTCATTGCTATTGTTAATCAATCAACAGAAATTTGTCAATAAATGATAGAGAAGTCTGATTTGTAAAGAAAATGATAGCGAGATGTTACTGGAAATTTATTTTATGAAATATTATATTGGTTTCAGAATCTTGAAGTTTATTTTTAACGTAGTATTAATTAGATTCCCATCATGGTAACAAAAGACTGGAGATATTCAACGTCAACAAACAAAGACATATATTGCTTCAGTGTTGGAGGTTCTACTTCACAATCTCTTGGCCTGCTGTCTCGGTTCTGAGGCAAGGCAGCACACTACGTTTGGGACCTTAAGGAAATCAACACCATCCATTCACCTCATGCAAAGAAATCATAATGAAGAGCTAAGCAGAGACGGGAAGCCCACATTTCATTCTAAAAACACATATTCAATGATCTGAACACCCCCCAATAGCCGGAACCTCTTATTGGTTCCAGTGTGACATCTTTCATCTGACTGATCAAGCTTTTATCTCATGGTACACGGTGGAAGAAGCTGTTCTATATCCAAGCTATAAAAAAAAATACTTCCCTTATTTATACGTACTGTCTATACAAAATACTAGCACCTTGAATAGAAGCTAGTAAACCTCAGGAGGAGATGTTGCTTTGGCAGACCCTGATTTACATTGACCATCACAGGCACTATTTGAAGGAAAACAATCCTGGATGCTTAAACAGAATCAGGTCACTGGCGCTAAGTTCCATGTGCCTTCCTGAATGAAAACCAGTTTGCTTTGTGTAATTGGCAATGGTTATAAAAAACAATACAACAACAACAAATGAGAGCAGCATTGCCAGAAGCAAATTCTAATTCTCAGATTCTCTAACTGCTAACTCTTCTCCTGCATGCTTTATAGAAACATGGACCAATAATTTTTATGGGACCAGGGATGTGGCCCTGAGTTGGAGAACTTGCCTAGCATGTGTGAAGCCTGGGCTCAAATCCCAGCACACACACGAATATCTGCATGGCTTCAGATTATGTTCACAAAATTCTACCCACCACCTTCTATGAGTCACATTCCTTTCCTATCTGTGGACCATCACTAGGAGCCTTACAATGAGTTTGTAGTTGTTGTTGTTTTTTTGTTGTTTGCTTGTTTTAAATATTCAACTGAAGATTTTCTTTTGAATCTCAAGTTGTTTTTCTCCATTACTTTGTTCATTAATTCACTTTACAGCCTGACCACAGCCCCCTAGCTCTATACCTAGCCTTACACCCCTGGTCCGCATTCCTCCCTTCCCTTCTCCTTAGAAAAGGGGTGGCAACACCTGAGTACACACCCAGCCAGGTACAGCAAGCCACAGTACGACCAAGAGCATCCTCTCCCACAAAGGCCGGACAAAGATGCCCAGGGCTGGGAAAAAGATCCAAAGGCCTATGACAGACTCAGAGCCACTCCCCAAATTTTTTAAAAAACAAGGCTTGATTCGGGGGGGGATTTATGACTTTGAAATTTGATTTATTTGGAAATAGACAACCTTATGTTGTCCAAGCACAGTAATGAAACGTAGTTGCTGTCCCCACTTCTCATCTCTGAGAAACATGAAGTGACAGTTCATACCAAATGCTACCTGGACAGCCAGTACTTTCTGCTCCATGACCAGCTGTACAGCTTACCTCACTGAAGCATATGCAAACAGCACACACGGTGCTGTCAGGCTGATCTATACAGAGCTACTATGTCCTCAGACCAAAGGCAAAGGCATCTCAGGCAAGTTCTGCTTTATACTCTCATTAAGCATTTGTCTTGACTTTTCATTAAAATAAAAAAATAGTTTTACTCCATTCAGTGGCAGATCAATTTAACTTAAACAAAATTTCTCCTGTAATATACCCATATCTACCCAAAGTATTAGTGAGCCACTGTCAGCAAGTAGATCCTTATCTTCTTATTAACATTCATGACCAGAAACCCTTCTGGTAGGGCTGCTTTCAGTGTCTGATAAAGAAATACTTAGAGGAAACTGACTTGTCTAGAAAATGGTTCCTCAACTATGCCACTGTTCAGGGTATTGGCGATAATCAGAAGAAAATTTTTCAACTACACGTGGAGAAGAATGCATTGCAAGTTACCATGAGGCTTTGGGTAAGAGGGTCTAAGAACTAGAAAAGGATCGCTAGTTCCTCACACAGTCTATGTAGCATTTGATTTACATTCTGCATCTTTGTGATTAAAAGATCTGTCAAGATCTAAACAAGGAAGGGACTCGAAGAAAAGGGTGGGGGGTGGAATGAATGAGAGAAAAGTTGCAGAGGAAGGGAAAAAGGAAGACCAATTCCATTTGTCAACATCCGCCCTTGGGAAAAGTTACCAGATTACTTTCTAAATGATGTCGAGAACATTGCTATGATTTTTAAACTCCAACAAACACATTCTGACCTCAGGAATACTATGCTGCAGCTGGAGCACACGCCACTGTGGTGATGTCCTACCAAATGTAAAGGACCTGGAAAGGGTCAATGCAGCAGTATAGGGGAATACCAGGACAGGGAACCAGGAATGGGTTGATTGGGGAATGGGGAGAAGGGAGAGGGTTTATGGGACTTTCAGGGAGGAGCGAATCCAGGAAAGGGGAGATCATATGAAATATAAATAAAGAATATACCTAATAAAAATGTAAAGGAGGTATCCTGCTAATTGCTTTCTATGATGGTGGGGAGTATAAACCCCATGAACACAATAGATGACACAAGGGAAATGAATTATAAATATAGAATATATCCAATAAAAAAAGAGAGAGAGAAAAAATGAGTAAGTAGTACAAGAAGTTGAGCCATTAAACCTCTCTCTTGCAGCAATGTTGGAAAAGGGGACAGTGTGTGAATTTACATGATGTTATACAGGTATTCCTCATTGTGCCTTGGTATACAATGGAAGGTAGTCCTATAAAGGGGTAAAATATGGTTTGGAGTTAGTGATAGTAACCATTCGAGAGTGACAGTAGAGAGGGCGTGCAATCGATCTCTGGCCCCATTGCTCATGGCAATGATCAAGCCTGCAAGGTTCAGGTTACCCTTCCCAACCAGAGCCAAAGTGTATTGGTTTCACTTAAACCTTCAACGGATACCTCGCCTCAACTTTTTGTCTGTCTCCAAGCTTCACCAGGAAACAAACAGGCTCAAACTAGAGTGCTGGTCCCCAAATACTATCAAGTATATAAAATGGAGTCAATCATTAAAGAGAATTAGGCACTTCTTGCCTATTCCCTAAAATTATATGGTTGTTGCAAAACACTAGAAGGCCAACACAAACAATAAGACATCGACTTAAGTCAGGATACCAATCTACAAAACAGATAGAGGGTAGATACTCATAAAGCAATGCTAGCTGGAGAGAAAGCAGTAGCAACTAGGATATCAAAATGGGTGTGGACTTGCCCATAAGTTCTCTGGAGCTCTGTGCTCTCTGCCATTCCTTTATTACAATCTTAACCCATCATTTAAGGAAATTGACAGTCAGCTCCTTTAAGAAGTCTGTTGTGCTACTTCTGAGAGCTTAGTACTTTCTCCTTATTGCAAAGTAATCTATTCTAAGATTCAGGTCATGTCTGGGTTTTCATTTTTGTTATGTTTTGAGACAAGGTCTTATGTAGTTGGGGCTGTCCTTGAATTCCTGATCTTCGTGCCTCTATCCCCCCACTATTGTGTGACAAATGTGCACAATCATAACCAGGTAAACCTACCTTTAATTTTACCTTGATATTTCCATCTTTTTCAAGATGACCTGCTGCAGAGATGAACATATTTTAGTCATCACTAGTCATCTTTCCATACAAGTCATACTTGCCTATGAGTTGTCCCTCTGTGCAGAAAGCTTTTCAAATTGAAATTATACATTTCTGCTCTCTCAGAAACATCCATTATGACCCATATGATGGAAAATATGCAAGAGTCTATCACCATATGGGCTCTCTCTTTTTTCTCATTCATGTAGGTGCTTTTGCTGAGAAAATTAGACTATATTTTAAGGAAGTTATTACATTATTGTCATCTATGTGGTATATAGATGAGAAACGATATTTTAAAAGAAAGTATGAGCAGGCTTGCACTGTGATAACACTGCACCTCAGCACATAAATAACTTCTGCTTTCAGTGAAATGGGTATTCTAAGGGCGTTAACACAGAATACGTTCTGCATAAGAATGGAAATTAGTGTTCTTTTGTTTTTGGTTTGCTTTTTAAAAATGTGCTTGCTGCCACAGTTCTATACAAATGTATACCATTAAAAGACATAAATAAAAATCAGGAAACAAAGTCCAATAATAAGATCAAAAAGAAAACACTAACCAACAATAATAAAAAAAACCTTCATAGAAAGTTCAAATTGTAGGCAAATTTCACATTGAATAAATATAAAGGAAAAACCACATTCATTCAAACAAAGTAATAATCTGTGTTCTCCAAGCAGTCTAGGGAAAGGGGTCAACTGCCTACCGGATGATATTACCTAGCTGGTTACTTAAGCTAAGGAGGATATGCAAATAGCCTCCAATTCATCGGGAGAGTTGTTTTAGTCTTTTAAACTTTGGAACAACTGTCAACTGCATCTTGTGGCTACCTTTTCCATGAGGCTAGATGCTTAGTGTGCAATTATTGCAATGGCTTTTGTTAAAGGAACATCAAGAAAGGTTTGCCAGTGAATCCTTAAAACAAATAAACTAACTATTGATTGCTGACACCACGGCTATTTTTAAGCCCTATGCGGGCATCGGGCTACCATCCTCATTTCCTGCTCCTTGGTGGAAACTTGGCAAGGCCCCTCCCCTCCGCAGGCTCCAGATCCTCAGGGAGTTGAACTATTTTTAGGTGAGTAATTTTCTTTCTTTTTTTATTTTTAGGATTAAAAATACCTCTAAGTTCTTCTCTACCTTCAACCATTTCTATTTTCTCCTGCTTATAATCAGGACAGGAGAGGCAAGGAGACAGAAGCATAGCTATTTGTATGACCATGATATGTCAACTCATATGGAGACTACAGGACAGTACAGGACAGGACAGAGGACAGTAAAAAGGAGGGCATGCTCAGCTTAGAACAGAATAATGACTCAGCTGCTTAATGGACATGTGGTTTCACTTTGCAACTTAACCCTGATAAATGGGGTAAGCGTCTTATAGTGTGAAGGATGAAGCCCGGTCTTCCTTATGTTTAGCTTTCTACCCTCAGAAGACTCCCTAAAGGGCTCCTAAAACACAAGCCATTTAGAAGCATAAAACCAGCAAAGACTTAGACAAAGATGCAAATTTGACAGGGCCAATGGTCAATGAACACAGCATTCTACCGACATGAGTGAGTGCACAGGGCAAATCTCTCATCCTTTACACATTTACAGAACTGTGTGGCTTGATTCTGAACGTCCGAGGTGGGCATCAGACAGTGGTCAGAAGCAAGGGGACAAAGTTGCGAATGCCCCTGGCTGGTTCCTCTGCACAACTTCTCCTTAGGGAGAGCAACAAGAAAGCTAGTCCGACAATGCCGGCTGAGAACAGCTCTACCTACTTCCAAGGAGCTTTGAGATGATTTTCATTCCTAAAGAAAACTATCTTTCCAGATAATTCTCTGCTAAAGCACACAATTTCTATACATTGTAACATACATCTTCTCAATTTCTGTCTCTCAAGTATTAGGCTATTGGGGGGGGGAGCAAAACTTGATTGTTTGGAAAGTTGTGGAGGAATTCAAATGTATTCATATATTCCCATTATGTAATCACTATTTAGGATTTTACACAATAGATCGTCTAAGCATTATTCAGAATATTAATTGAAAACTGAGAAAAATATACATAAATCCAAAATAAAAAGAGAAGCCTAATTCTAATAAATAAGAGTCTAATAAACACATTGATTAATGTTGGCCTTTATATTCACTAAGCACTGGATCATGCATACCACAGGCACCTGAACTTGTTGCTATCCTTAAAAAGCATAGGAATCAGTGTTCTCAGATTTAAATTAATTGTTTGTTTCTTTCATATTAAGGAGTGTAGCTAGCAAATATATTTATGCTATAAATGTGAAAGTGGTCAAAAATGTCAACGGGATGTTTGGATCTCAGAGTTCAGTAATAATACAAAGGCCTCACCAACGTGGAAGTCTCTAAAACTAAACTCTAAGGCGTTCATAACAATGTTGATTCTTATGCAAGAAACTAAAACCCATGAGGTTACATTCCACAGTTGATTCTAGCAAGATAGTTCTTCTGTGGTCAAAGGCACTTAGAGGCACCAGGAAATGCCTCAAGGGAATGACTTTAAAAAAAAAAAGAGGGAAAGGAGAGAGGGAGGGAAGTAGCAGGGAAGGAGAATGGAGGGGAGAGGGAAAGAGACAGGGAGTGGGGCAAAGGCCTGGGTTACGGCTCAGCGGTACAGACACTTGTCCAGCTTACACTATGCCCAAAGGTTCCCTAATGTCCCATCATTTGTGAAGGTTTACCAGCAGGATCACCTTTCATATAACAGAATGATAGTGAAGGAAAGGTAGAAATATTACTGTAATATATAAATATATTATATAATATATATTATATAACATATATAATATGTTATATATAACATATTATACAATATAATATATAATATATGAGCTATTTTCAAGACTAAACTCTGGAAGAAGACATCTATAAGAAGATCATATTATATTCTGTTTAAAAGTCTCATGAAATTGACACATTGCCATAAAAACATCTTAGCTTCTCTCTTAGGGCAGTCTCATAGAATTGCAGCAGAGGAGGGCGCATTGCTAAAGAATTCATCATCAACTATGCCAGATATACTCCAGTCAACAATCCATTCCCTTGTCTAATGGGTTGACAACAGATTCCCCATGTACAGTTACTCATTTCAAACTCCCTTTTCTTTTTAAAGAGGGAGGGAGATTTGTTAGTTAAGACCAATGAGATATAAGGTTAACGGATATAATACCAGAAGCGCCTGACTTGGTCTGGCTGAATAACTTTCCTTCTCTGTGTAAAGAAAGACCAAACCTTTCGTGAGGCTAGTTGCCATCTACTACTTTTCATTTGAGAACTAAACATTCTGGCCTCTGAATTCTAGAATGAGCAGCAACCTTATGGGAAACAGCTTTGAAAATGCATCGAATTAATTTCCAAATACAAAATTTAAGCAGCAGCAGCAGCAGCAGCAGTAGATCTCACTTAGCTGCTCTCTGCAATAAAGGACAAGATGTCTCAACGTGTAATGATAAATCGTGAATGCCACTGGTCCTGCAATCTGTCAATCAAGGGCAAGTACTCCCCTGTTGGATTCAAGTGAAAACATTCACAGCGCCACACTTAAATAAGGAGTTGCTTTCACATCTATGACAGATGATGTTATAGATAAGGCCAGGCGGGTGCTGGGACACTCTGGCAGAGAAGCAGCACCGCCCACATAGAAATAGTGACGCCATCATGAGTGCTTCCATGTACCCAGTGATTTATAACGCGGAGAAGTGATTTGAAAAACAACCGTGTTACAATAATAGTGTAAAGCAGCCATAAAATAAACTGACTTACCTATTACAGAGAAACACTATTTCCTAACTGGATCTGGGGCGCTCTGACTGGAGAGAGTGAGGGAATGACCTGTTGATCTTGAGCGAGTGAATGTGAGCATTCGGGAGTGAGGAAGCCTGGTACAAGGTGCACGACTGGCTCACAGGGACTTAAAGCATAATGCACACATCCCCTTACCACTCCATCCCTGATCGCACCCTTCAGTTATTGACGGTTTTGTTAAAATTAAGACGGTATGAGAATATTTTTTGAGTTCCTGATTAGAAATTCAAGCGGAAATTAATCCCATATTTGTCCTTACTCTTTGTGTTTTTAACCCCAAAATACTTCTTCAAATATAAAAACAAAACTGCTTACTGACTCTCTGGAAATGAAAGGAAGATTGAAAGCCATTATGAAGTGCACCACACGGCCTGCCGTACCGAGCATACAGAGAGCGCCACACTTCTGCACGGGACACACTCACATAAAGAGACCCTGGCGCTGCCTTTCCTAAGAGTCTGCCCTCTCAGAAAGGATTCGGCAGTGCAAATACGTGCAAGTGACAAGACATCTCCAATGAACCTTCCCACTTGAAAAAGTGAAGATAAGTTAAAGCAAAAGAGAACTTAAACCAGGATCACCCAAAGAATGAAATAGTGACCTTCATTTTCCTGAGCAATCTCACAGGCAAGAGACAAACCCGAAACAGCTGCGTTCACTCGGATTGTCATTATATGACATCATTATAAAATACTATATTTTCTAGAACATTCATGCCTTTCCTAGACACAGACAATATGGTACTTGTTTGAGAAGGAATAGAAACCTCTCTCTTAAAAACGCTTTTCCCAGGAGAGCAAAACATCGCTTAAAAACATGACAGCGAAGAGGACTCGGCTTGGCCTACCATCAAATTTCTTGTGTCTTGACACAAACGTGGTGCGCACAAAATGGCTTGTCTCTTCTACAAGGTTTTCAAACTCCAGTTTACTCTGCTGGCTTAACTTGTCTTCCATTTCCGTGGTGCAGCACGTGTATTCCTGAGGGCAGATGCGTAAGTGCTCCCCTGCAACGAAAACAAAGCAGACATCACTACAAAATGTCAAGGACTTTGGGTAGATTTGGGAGATTCGATTCAAATCCTGGGGGCACCTGTCCCCTTCCCCCCCCCAGCCATCTGCCTGGACACAATCTAGAAGTCAGCATCGGTGTGTTTACCAACCCCGAGGCCCCTGAGACGTGAGTTAAATCTAATATTTGCTCTGACCTCACCACGTAACTAAGGGCAGGTGTGTGGAAGCTCTCAAAACACCTGTTTGTTTTTTTGTTTTTTCTTTTTTTTCCTTCCTGCATTTATTCAAAATGTACCACATGACACCAGGTGACAAGAGTTATCAGAGAGTCTTAAGTGTGCTTGTCTTTGGAAATGTTAAGGGGGTAGATGACGCTGAGCCCCATCACCACAATCTGTTAGGCAGCAGGGGCAAGAGACGGTGGTGTAGACACTTGTGTGTGGTTGCCTGGCTGGCTGTGGGAATACAGAAGTGAGCAAGTGAGTGGGAGAATGCTTTTAATGGGGGTCTCCTGTGTCACACACTCTTCAGTTGGCATTTTTGTCAGATAGAATCTGTCCCGGAAGGGAAAAGACACTGATGGGTGTAACTGATTCTTGTATTATGTTGAAACCTACAATTAAAGGGGGAGAGACCTTAGCTTAATGTGACAGTTCGATGCTGGGCCACTTCTTTGACTTTGGCATTGCTTTGACATTAATGCTCTGTGGCTTATCAGAAATGGATTTATCACGAAGTCTAGATGAGAGAAGGAAAACGAATTCAACACATCCTGCTGTAAAACCAAAGTTCACACCCAGATGTGAAAGTCAGACTAAGCCACTGAAAGCAAATCTAGTACTTAATGAATCTAGTACTTAATGTTATGATGATTAAATTTACATGTGATGATAACAGGATAAATAAAAGTTTCTTGCAGCCCAGTGTGAAATGTGGAGTATCTCACACCCCCACAAGCCTTTTGATAATTATGAAATAGGACTGGGGTGGCATGTTTTCTCAAGGTTACATATTTTAAATGTCTAATTATTTATTTACTTCCTCTCCTCCCACTTCTACCCTTACAACCCTTTCCTCTCATTGCCTCCTCTCTTTCCCCACAGAGAAGAGGAAAACCCCTAGTCTGGGACATTGAGTCACAATTGGACAAAGAAAGAGATTTTCAGACCAAGTTAACATATAAAAGGTAGAATTTATGTGATTTCCAAGATGGTGTGAGACCATTGAAACCACACATAATTTTATAACCAAAGGGGGGGGGGACAGGAGGCGCAGGGAACCTATAACTCTTGAGAGTAAAAAACATCCATTTCAGGTTCATAGCTCCCTAGAAGGAGCGAGAATTTGTTACAGATACATTAGTTCACCTCACTGTTACATTTTCTGTATGTTTTAAATATTTCCTAATACACTATTGAAGTTGTTCCTGAAGAAGTAGCAGTTCTGGGATGGGCTGGAGGGAGAGGCTGGGTTGGGTCATAAGGAAAAGGAGCCTCCGGTGATCTTCAGAAGTCATTCTGGTGCTGCAGCTCTCCCGTTGCCCCGATGCTACCTACCTCACAGAACTCCAGTCTCCGACAAGATTGCTCAAGACCAGTACAAAATACGCCAGGCCATGCCACTCCAGTTACCTCATCTAAGCTTAGACAACAAGGTCACTGAGCTATCAGGAAAGGCCTGTCACGCCCCTATTTGTTCTCCTGGAGCAACATATTGTCTCCTTATCCTTGTCAGTCACTGCTTTTATGGGTTTTCCTACCAAGGAACCAATCTAACAGACATGAGCAGACCTTTGAGACATCCCCCTGTCCCAATGAACCATCTAATTCTTCAATGGAGAAGCAAGGAAGGCTCTTACATGCAGGGAGCTACAGGTCTAAGCCCACGAGTGCAGATGTGCATGGGAGCATGCACGTTCACACGCATGCAAACACAGAAAAACGTGAGGAGCTCATGAAAACGGGCTTTGCTCTGAGATCATGTTTGGGTATGGGTACGTGAGTGCTCTCCTTTCCTGGCCTCCATGCTAAACCAATTCCAACCTCTGCTTCTGTAGATCTGGTGAGCACAGCTGGGAAAATATCAAAGAACAATATTGTGTGTTATAATGAAGCCTTATGAAATTCAAATTCAAGTGTCAGTCGATTAAATGCCAACCACACACCACACTCGATGGTAATCTTTGCATCGCTTTATTGACTTTATCAACATTAGGATGCTCCTGAATGTAGTTAAGATAAAGACTGCACAGGATGGAATAACAGAATTATTCACATCCCTCTGATCACACTCACAGCTAGTTCAGCATATGCGGAAACTAGATCTAACCCACGCTCTGGAAACTTTTCTCTGCTGGGGTAATTTGAGCACTAAGGAGTATTTCATATAATAGGGGTAATTTCAAAGTTACAAGAGATAAAGAAAGAGAACAAATGGTCTTTAAGGATTCTCAATCATTTCTTTTTTTTTATCAAATTGCCTTAGATTCTTTATAACATATCTGATATATAATTAGAAATATAATTTATCTAAATCAGAGAGTAGACACATAAGGGTGTTTGCTGGATAACAAAAATGAGCCTAACAGGCCACAGATAAAGAAAATACAAAGCTGAAACTTTATACTTAAGCATATAAATCCCTCACTGACAAGCTGTATATGAAAATGACTACGTAGGTTCATGCTGCAAGATGTAACCCAACACAGACAGCAGGGATGGCAGAAGCTGACCCATCTTAGGGGAGTTAACGCCATGAAATTCAGGAAATTCTGATTTTTTTCTTGGTCCTTGAATTTCTCTTAAGTAAATAAGATAATATTTAGATTCAGAAGAAGGAATGTCCAGCAAAAAAACCCTGCAAGATGAACTCAAGGACATGCAGTTACATCTTAAATTGCCCTTAGAAGATCAGGCTGTTCCTCCTATGAGTGTCCCCTTCAATTATGTCAATTTTTTACAATATCTCTTCCCCAAAGCCAGCCCAGATGCTCATTTCCACGCCAAGATGCTGTGGTGACAGCAGAAATTTGATCCTGGCAAATCCCACAGCCTCCAACCACAGCCCTGGGTCTGAAAACTGCCAAAATTAGACTTGGTGACTGGCAGGGTGGTTAAGGGCAGCAGACAGCAGGGCCTCATTAGTCAAGTGAGCTAGCCCCTGCAGGTCTGCCACCACAGACTCACTGAACTCACAGGTGACAGTCAGGGGACCTCAGCGTGTGAGTCCCTAACAAGCAGCCCAGGTGATATGCCAGGAAGGACTGATGTCTCGGGCTCCGGGCCACCACATGTTCAGACTTCCCAGACACCGAGAGCCCTGAGAAAGATCACTATCCACGTTCTCTCTAGGTAGCAGGCGAGAGATCAGAAGGTAAATTATTTAAAGATGATGAGATGTTACCAAGTGCTGTGATTCCTACACCTCCACGTGAGGTAAGACAGAAGGTAGTATTTGCTTCGGATTTGGCCATGTTTAGACTCTGTCATCTAAGGAAAAAGATGAAGAGATGCAAGATATTCCAGACAAGGTTAAGGCTTAGCTACAGTTTCTCCTATGGGGGATAGCTGGCTTTGGAGTTCACATCCCGGGGCTGATAATAGTGTTCTAAAATGATATATACAACAACCAGATCTGCTCAAGCAAAAGGAGTTGGCATTTTTTTTAAAATGATGGGTTCTACTTTGCTTCCATAAATTTAAATCTGCCAAACATTCACATGAGTACATTCTAAAATTTTTTCTACTATAAATGTTCCTTCCATACATTTAAGGTCATCAATTGTTTAAGAACACTAATCAACATAATAACAAATATTCAAACTAGTTTGAGAAAACCAAACACATTTTCTGCTTTTGAGGGACTTATTTACATCACTTCTACGGCTGTCATCCTTTGGTGTCCGACTCCTGGGAAGGGCTTTAAATGCTGATTAATGTGTTTCTGACACTTTCAGAAGACATTTTCAAAAAATACCCTTCTTAAACTGGGATCAAGAAGTTAGTTGTTTAATTTGATCCACAAATTACGTAGTGAGAATTTCCAACATACTACCCTGGGCAATACAGACAAAATGCTATACACCCATTGCCTCCTTGGTACGCTGATTTTCCTGAGGCAGACTCTTAGGGTATCATGCCAACAATGACGAAAGAAGAAATTCTGCTCAGAGTGGACAAAAAAAAAAAAAAGACATGGAATGAGCAATAATTAGAGTCAGCAGGAGAGAGGACAGACAGCCTTCCTGCTAAGACATCTTCTATAGCCTCTATGGAATTTTTACACTGCTAGTAAACTGGCCAATGCAGCCTCCACACCCACACCCACTCTGTTGCACCATGGTAAAATGACAATTTAAATTTAAAAGGGGACATTGATGTCTGTAGGAAAGAGAGAAAGAGCACTTAGGGAGGCAGATTGCATTTTCAGATTCAAATATATTACATCCTTTCAATGGCTTTAAATCCTTGCACACCAGTGTTTCCCTCACAATTTAGTTCAGGAACAGCAAGAGGAAATTATAACAGAGCAGGAATGAGCACAGAGGTCTTCAGTTTCATCCTAGACTCCGAAGCTTCCCTGTTCACATGTTTCACTGCTAACTAACAACAATTAATAATTAAATAAAAATATTTCACAATGTACTGTGACTTTCCTGGCTGCTATGCTCACTGAAGTGGTCACACTGTACTTGTACTGGAAAATAAATAAATAAGATGTTTCATGTTTCTCTGACCTAGGATGGCATGGACAGATTATTGACATACTGGAAGAGGTATGTATGTCTCTGTCCTGGGTTATGGCACTTGGGAATTCAAATGAGGAGCTAGGAGGTGACATAGAGGCATTTTGAGGATACAATTAACATCTTTAAACAAATGGTTTTAAGAAGAGCATTATGATTAATAATTAATAAAGAGTCTTAGCTAATCCTGAGAACTGAGGCGTCATTGAAAAAAAAAATTTCTCCAAATTACAGCCTCAGCTCTTGCCCCAGTCTTCAGGATGCTGTCCTACAGATTGTGAAACTGTCAACTTGGGTCATATTTCAGACACTTCAGTCCCTCAACGTAACCCCCAATGCAAGCATAAGCATATGTGTTGACATGTGTGAAGTGTTTTCATACATATGAAGAGGATTCTCTAACTAGGAGCATTAGGAATCTTGGCATAATGCACACCATCTCTCAGCTTCTACAGAGATGCTCACCCCAATGGCCTAGAATTACTAAAATTTAACCCACAACCCACAAAAAAAACCCCACAAAAAAAGTTCTATTTTGTTCTTTCAGTGTCTGTCGAGAGTGATAACTGAGGGGCTGAAAGTAAAGTCAGCATCGTGCCACCAAATATTCCCCGTTAGCTCTACAGGACTGTATTGTGTTGGGTCTGATTTAAAAGCAAGACGATATACTCCAGTGTAATTTGAAATTACACAAATTCCCATAGTATAAATATTCCCAACGTGGCAGATTTCTAGCACCCTAAATGGCGTTCCCAGATGTCACCACGGGAGGGATGTTCAGTCGCAGCCATGATAGGACACACCGTCACTTGGATCCACACTGGGGAGTGTGACTGGCAGTAGGACAGGCAGGAAGGAAAAAGAGTTGGTGCCGCCTTGCTTCCATTTCAGTGCAATCCGCTCAACTGTCAATGCATACGGTACAGCCATTTTTGTTACGACTATGTTTATTTTGCATATTTTAAGCGGGTTTTACTCAATGGTACAGAATGGCAGCGCAGGCCAGTATGCAAGCTCTCATTATCCCGACTCTGCTTCCTTCTTGGAGTTTTAGTAATCCCTGTGCTTAGCGATTGATGCTCCAAATAACTGCCGGGCCCGAGCATCCCTTCTTAAAAGCCTGGCTATACCATTACTAGCAGAGCAACAAGAGGAGCTAAAATCTGTGGCCTCGTGCTTGGATCTGTCTCTCAGTTAGGCCGTGCATCCAATAGGGAATCCCTTAGACGACAAGAATCTGAACTTTTGCAATCTACCGGAAGACATATCACTGAAATGCCCATTTGGAGCAACGGAAAGTTGGCTTCTCACCACTGTCAACTGTCAGACATAGTAAAATTGTTCTGGACAGAAGAGGGTGGACTTGTTTTTAGCTGCTTACAGAATGGCAGGCAACGGAAGCTCAGCTCCCTGTACTGCGATAGTCACCAGGAGTCAGAGTAGAACGCTTATTGTATAAAAGGACCCTCGGTGACAAAAGTGATTTCTGGAGTAGCTGGTGTCCCAGGACAGAAAGCATAGTTGTAAAACTTTTCTTGACATGAAAGGAACAAACAACCTAAAATGTATTATATCAGAGACTGCTGTTTCTCCTCACTGCTATCATACCTTCTTACTCCTTCTTATCAATCACCGCTTTGGTACAGATTTTGTCAGAATCTACATAAGAAAAATAAGCTGGGATGTAGCTTCGTTGCAGCGTGCCTACCTGGCTCACATCAAGCCTATGTCTAGTCAGTACTACACAAGGACAAAACCTCACACCCGCATGAAACAACAAAATGCTGATTAGAGTGCACGGGATTTTCCTTCCATTTGCTCGTCAGTCACATGGCACACCATACAGGAATGAACTGATAAGTATGATGTTTAACGTTAAGAGATACAAAGAGATGTGATCCTGAAGTATTCCAGTATAATGCACACAACCACACCCAAGACTTCGGTCTTCCTGTAGCATAAATACAAGGTATATGAGAGTACATATCCAGACACTCTCTCATCTCTCAGACTTTGATGCACTTAAAAAAAAAACCTACATGATTTGCATGATGATTTTTTTTCTTCTTACTTGATCTCTACTTAGGAGCAACCTTATTGCCGATGTGTGCCTAAGCTGCATTTGCAGTAGGAATAGCTAAGAAGACATTGCACCTGTCCGTCCTCTTTGCCCTGACTAATGGCTTTTAAAAGGCAGGAAGTGAAATATTTTAGCAGGGAGCCAGCAGCAACTGAGTTCATTATTCAGATAAGCACGCTTCTTAGAATGGTTTGCTACAGCCACATTACATGTTGTGTGTATCAGGTTGCATTATACAACATATTTCTTATGGTAATTTGGGGTAAAACATCTGAAAGTTTTACATTAAAGGCGGGGGTTATATGCAGACAGAGACAAAAAGGAAGAGAGGAAAGGGCACCCTGAACAGTGAGTGCATGCTCAGGAGCCATCAATTGCCAGTGCTTACTCAGATGGGTTTAATGGACTTCATCTATGCCTGTGTGTGTGTGTGTGTGTGTGTGTGTGTGTGTGTGTGTGTGTGTGTGTGTGGAATTAGGCTAAGACATTTTTCTGCCTCCTAAAAAGAATTTATACAAGTTACTTTTTTCACATGTCCTTCAAAAAAATGAATACTCTCAGTTGTCTAAAGAGGGGGCAGTCATGAACCTCAAACAGAAAATTTAAGTAGCATTCATTAGTAAATGTAGACTTCCTCAGACACCTGGCACCCTTACCTTAAAGATTTCCCAGATCTTTATATGCTAATGTTCAAAGGTGGCATCAAGTTCCTTTTCCTGAATGGCATCTTCTCTGAACTTGAGCCTCTTCCCAGGTTTCATCTTTATGGACCGACCAGGCAAGCTCTAGTTAAGCCCTTCCAGCACCGCTTGCCAGACACGGGCGGAGCATAGCTCAGCAGCTCCCAACGCCATCTGCAGCTCCACTGACCAGCACGCTGACTTATTTCTTTTGCTTTCTGTGACCCATATTGCATCCATCAAACCAACTGCCTCCTTCAAATTTACCCAGAGATGAGGATCAATCTCAAGTTTATTGCTGCGGTAGTCCAGCTCTTTCCTTGCTTACTCAAAGTTAGCCATTTCTACAGTTGAATTTGGGGATCCCGCGGCGACAGACAATAAACCAATTTGCAAAGTGCTTGTTTTTGACCTTGATAACAGCAGATCAGCATTCCTACTAAATTATATGACAGCTCACTTGAAAACTTAGGATTTACTGTTCAAGGCTCAATAGCCGTAAACTAGTTCACAGACTGATTCAGTACAGGGGCCAAGTCTAGGTGAGAGTGATTAAGGACCTAATCAAACTGAACTGCATGTAAGCTTCTATGAAAAATCATTCCCCCCTCTGTAAAATACTGCAGTTTCAGTGGGCATCTGTAAAACCGCGACTGCTCCACTGATGGTATCATACAGGGGTAAGCAATAAAAGGCAGAGTTGGCTGGAAATGTCACAAGATCTATAGTGCACTCCACAAGTGTATATTTCACTAATTGTCTACCTCTGTGACAATGAAACTCCGTAATATCCAACCTTTTACAACTCATGGAGTCATTAATTTATAATAATTGCTTTAATTCCCACTATTCATTGAAGATGGATGCCCACAGGAAAACAGCATCAGTCTCTATTTCAGAGGTGAGTGATGGGAGAGACCATAAAGCAGACAGCCCTCATCCCTGGGCGCTTCTCTGGCGATTAATAAAGGGCAAGAGGTGGCGTTCGGAAACTTGTGTACTGGGACCTTGATCTTTAAAATGGCACCGCTTCAAATGCTGTAATAAATTCACACGTCTTTTTCAACCAAGGGCTTTAAAATGTCCCCAATCAGGAGGCAGCATTAGTACCAAGCTTGTCACTAATACACTTATGTGATTAAAACTTGGCTATAGGTTTTTAAACAGAGAAGAATAAAGACACCCAGGAAAGACAAGACAACCAGCCTCTTGAAACTGACACATGCATTCCACACAGCTGAAGGGAAATGAATGTCTCATCTAGAGGACATGCTAAAGGAAAGGATATAAATATAAATAGGAATGCTCAAGAATCGCAAATAATCTCAATAGAACTACATTGGTAACAAAACTCTTGGCTTTTATTTCTGACTGTTTTTCTTTGAGCAGTTTTTGTTGTTGATCTGGGGTTGCTTGTTTGTTTGTTTGTTTGTTTGTTGTTTTTACACTGCCTCTCCATAACGGAGAATTGACAGCTATATTGATTGTATAACACTGCTGAAAACCGTATGAAGCCCTGCAGGGACCTACCCTTTAACCCAAATAGACTGAATGAGTAAATATGATTTACATTACAAGAACTCTTAATTCATCTGATTGGTTCTTTCAAAGTTAGACATTATTGTAAAAGGTCGTGGGCCATGGTCTTGTTTTAATATAATGGATAAAGTGCAATGACATTATATTTTGGGGGGGGGTAGAATCCTGTTTCAGGAAAGTTAATTTTAGTTGGTCAAGGTCAACCCGTTCCTCATGGTCATGGCAAGGTTTACTGTCTATGGTTAAAATTCCTGTATCATATTCTGACTCAAGAGATGAGAAAATATACGAGAATACATTAGAACACGCCATATGCAAAGAATAATTTAATGGAAAAATTAAATTCAAGTTAAATTTCCTGTAAAACTTTTTTTATATCGCCATATTTTGTTTTCTTTTTCTTTTTTTAAAAGATTTATTTATTATATATAAGTACACTGTAGCTGTGTTCAGACTCCAGAAGAGGGAATCAGATCTCATTAGGAATGGTTGTAAGCCACCATGTGGTTGCTGGGAATTGAACTCAGGATCTTCAGAGGAACACGCAGTGCTCTTAACCACTGAGCCATCTCTCCAGTCCCATCTTGTAGAACTTCTTTGATCTGGGTGTCTGCATTTACACCTCCAGGATTCCTGTGTGTTTTCCAGGGTATAAGTATTTATCAAATTTACCCTAATTCCTTGAGACATCCTCTAAGTATAAATAACTGTTTCTAAAAAATAGCCAAACAAAATGAAAACTTATACTGCTTGCTTCTCTGATGATTAAGATATGTCCACATCATATCCAAACTCATTATTCTGTAAATTTACTATACTATACACTTACACATTTACAACATATCCAAATCCATCAGCCTTCAAACTTACTATACTATTCACTTTAATGTAGTATCTTTCAACGTCACCTGTGGGAACACCTCTGTATCCATTCATCTCTTATCTCTGTCCTTCAGTTTTCTGCCAGACAGAACACTGACAACCCAAGAATGTTATGCTTAGTCTTATCTTAGAGATTTCTGAGAGAAAGTATTCTACCTGGTAAGAAAGCACAAGCCTCCCTTTTGTATCTTCTTTCTATTGCATCTCTTTAACTCTCACTTAAACATCACATTAAGATTTTCCCTGATCGTTCAGGATCTAACATCTAGATCCCAAAGCTACTGGACCATGATAACTGCATCTGGTCCTCCATACACAGGGATACTCTCAATGCATCCATGCTTCTAGAAGAAACGGAATCTTCTGGAGAACTGAATATCTACTTAGTTCCTCAACTAGGCTCCTAATCCCTAGCTCAGTACCCAGGCCACAATGACTTTTTATATATTTTGGGTCAACAAATAAAAGAAATATAATGAATCAATACAGTAATGTAAGTAATGGACATATATTATGTAAATTCAATTAAAATATTAGGCTCACTTTGAAACAGGTAAAAATACTTTTGTTAAACCATAGCATAGCCAGGGGAAGGCAGTAAAACTAATGCAGACTTCGGGAATTCTGTTCTACAGAACTCAGTCTGTATGGTGATTTTTAAACATGCTGCCACTCAATTTACCTTTTATGAAAAATGTATTTGAGCTCTCCATTTACATTCTTTATAAAATACCCATTGCTAATGCTACTACCCATATACATAATTATTAAATGAATGTAATGCCACAGGGGAATTTTGAATGTAAAAATGTAAGAGTATGCCATTAAAATAATATCCATGTTAATAGATAGATATCTGCACCATGAATAAAAGTGAGATGACGGGAAGAGAAGTTAGATTTTAATTCTAATGTAAAGCTACCACAATGAAGAAAGAGCACAGCTGTAAGTACAAACTAAAAAAGGCATGCTGTAACAACACTTTAAGCATCACAAATTGTACAGAACTTATCTGAGAAAATTACCTCCAAAAAATTCAACATTGCTAAGAACAGGGTAAATTGTTGAGAATGCAAAAATATGACAAATATTTTTCGCTTAAATACTATTATAGTTGCATCCCTAGACAATTCAAAGTATATTATTATTTCGTAAGAATATTCTTTGTTGGTAGTCAAACAGGCATAGGTTCTGTGGTAGATAGGACATGAACAGAATTTTCCTGTTAGAATAAGAGCAAGGATGCTTAAACATTTTAAAGAGGTTGTGTTTTCATTTGTCTGGGAGGCTCCATTCGTGGCAGGGAGGCATATGAGGAACAGTAGCTACCTAATAATTACAAAGGATAGAAGGCTTTCTGAGCAATATCTGCCATGAAAGTGAATCAGATGAACTAAACAAAATCACAAGGCTGTGCAGTTGAGATATGAGTTCAAATCATTGGCTGTTGATTCACAATATATCTTCATCTACATTCTTCTTCTTCTTCTTCTTTTTTTTTTGGTTTTTTGAGACAGGGTTTCTTTGTGTAGCTCTGGCTGTCCTGGTAGTCACTCGGTAACAGGCATAGGTTCTGTGGCAGATAGGACATGAACAGAATTTTTCTGTTAGAATAAGAACAAGGATGCTTAAACATTTTAAAGAGACTTGTAATGTATACAATAATTCATTTGTCTGGGAGGCTCCATTCATGGCAGGGAAGCATATGAGTTTGAAATCCCAGTAAGCTAACATCTAACTAATTATTTCTCAAAGCTTCCTTCAGGATAGAAGGCTTTCTGAGGCAATATCTGCCATGAAAGTGAATCAGAATGAACTAAGGTCACATCCATTCCAAATCACTAGAAGTTGCTGTGCAGTTGTTGTCGGAAATGATGGTCTCCAAGAGTCAGAGGTGTGTGGAAGTCCTGAATGTGGTAGAAGAAGGTCCGCCATTTTTTTTTTAATTTTATTTTCTATATTCTATGTTTACATTCCAAAGGCTTTCCCCTTTCCCAGTTCCCACCCACCATAGTTCCCATAGTTCCTCTCCCCCCCATCTGTTCCCCAATAATTCCCCCTCCCCCCTCGGTTTCTTTACTAAACTGGATTAACGGCATGTGCCACCACCGCCCGGCCATCTACATTCTTCTTCTTGGGAATCATTTGACTTGCTATTTGTGTCTTGAGTATTTAGGGCTTCTGGGCTCATTAATATCCACTTATCAGTGATTGCATTTCAGGTGCATTCTTTTGTGATTGGGTTAATTCACTCAGGATGATATTTTCCAGGTCTAACCATTTACCTACAAATTGCATGAATTCATTATTTTTAATTGCTGTGTAGTATTCCATACCGCTCTGGAAATCAGTTTGGCGGTTCCTCAGAAAATTGGGCATGTTACTTCCAGAGGACCCTGGCATACCACTCCTGGGCATATACCCAGAGGATTCCCCTGCATGCAATAAGGACACATGCTCCACTATGTTTATAGCAGCCTTGTTTATAATAGCCAGAAATTGGAAGCAGCCCAAATATCCCTCAAAGGAGGAATGGATACAGAAAATGAGGTCCGCCATTTTTATAGATACACTTCTAGAACCTGCTCCAGCCACTGCACTCAGGATCAATCTCTCTTTTAAATATACAACTGGGTTTTGACAACACATTTTTTTTTGGGAAGAACCTTTTGGTAGCTCTTGCATGGGGAGTTGGGTATGTTTCAGACTCTTCTCTCAGGGCATTATAGAAGTGTGAAAGGCAAAGACTGGGTTCTTCACCTTGCACTGAAAATAGCTGAGATTCCCAAGTTTTGGTATATGTACCCTGTGGAAAATGAGAATATGTTCATGTTTCTTTTTATGCCTCCACATTAGTCTTGTTCCTCAGGGTCACCATGTCATAGGGGAAATCTTTGTGTTACAGGGAATAGTGGATTCTAGCCAGGTTTGCAGCTTCCACACAATTCAGTTCTAAACTAATTCTGCTAGGACACCTCACCCCACTTTGAGCCAACAGCCCAGTGTTATTTTACTACTATTGAAAGGGTCTAGGGCATTATTGGCAAATTAGATATGATCTGATGTATTATTCTATCCCTCCTCTCCTTTGCCTCTAGGAGGGTGCTCCTCGACCCACCCACCAACTCTCCTCTCACTGCTCTAGCATGCCCCTACACTGTGGCATCAAACCTCCACAAGACCAAGGATCTACCCTTCCATTGATGCTACATATGTAGAGGGGGTCATGGAACCATCTTTGGATTTTGGTTTAGTCCCTGGGCGAGCACTTGGGAATCAGTTGCCTGGCTCTACTCTGGCCACTGCTTAGGCCAACCATAACAGAACACTGGCTGCACTGTGGAACATGTTGACATCTCTGATGGGGCAGCACAGATTCCTCCCAGTGAAAAAGGTAAACATAACTGCGTACACCTTCCATACCACCTGTGACTTGGTCGCAGAAGGTTCCACACATTTAATGAAAGAGCTGACAAGTAGAAACGAGACATTCAGAACTGATAGGACCTCAGGCTGGATAACTCTGCTGTAAAGTAGATTTTCCACACTGACTTACCCATCAGTGGGCAGGATGGATTGACTGGTGGAGACTAAGTCTCCATCACTTAGACTGGGAGTCATCCCCACACCTACAGTGACTGATACAAAAGTCACTTGAGGGGTATAGAAACGCCATGGCATTCCAACTATTAAAAAAATACCCACGAAAGTAGCAATGGACTCTATTTCATATTATTTCTTGTTATTTTTACATTTCTTGTTATTTTACATTTATATTGTTTTTATGCTTTGGTACTAAATATATATATATACTGTTGTGGCTATCCTTTCTATGCAACCATACTACAATATTTTCACTGCTATTTATCACTCCAGTAAACTCATGTACATTTATTCTCATTCATAATTTACTCATTTTCTCCTTTATCCATTCTCTCATTTCACTGTTTAATTATTAATTCTTACAACTCTAAAAAGTATACAAACTGCACTTTCCCTAATCATTGACCTAGGGCCAGGTTCTCTGTACTCTGTTAAGGGTACAAATGAAGGAGATAGGTATCTTAAAAGCCAAGCTTGTTGCCAAACCAAATCTGTTGCTAAACCGAATCTGTTAATTTTACTTAGCTTAGCTGCTAATAAAAATAGAAATAAGCCAGGCAGTGGTGGCACACGCCTTTAAACCCAGCACTTGAGAGGAAGAAGCAGGTGGATTTCTGAGTTTGAGGCCAGCCTGGTCTACAGAGTGAGTTCTAGGACAGCCAGGACTACACAGAGAAATCTTGTCTTGAAAAAACCAAAACCAAAACCAAAATAAAACAAAACAAAAAAAAACAAAAAACAAAAAAAGGAATAAAACTCAAGTGAAGACAACTCAACAGGAAGATTTATATACAATGAACGGAATGGAGAATGTGGAAACACAAAATCTAGGGAACCCCTACATCCCAAAAGATATAAAAAATATCACAAAGAACCATTTATCAAGACAATGGATCAATTATAAATATTTGGGCACCAAACTTGGTGCTCCCAATGTCAAAAATGTACAGTAAGGGAATGCAGGCCAAATAAGTGCCACAAACACAAAACTGTAACCGTTAATATGCCATCTTAACCTTAAATAGACCTCCAAACCAGAATCAGTGAAGACACTTCAGGGCTAAAGCCTATAGAGTAATTAAATATAAAGAGGCCAGTAATACTTAGATATGCAGTTAATACATAGAACACATAGAAATGTGTACAATAAACATCAATTAATAAAATTACAATCAGAAGTTCAAATAGTCAATAAAATTTCATATTTTAAGTTGTTAAGCATCCTTACACTTATAAATTCAGTTTTCAGATTCCTTCTCACTCTAGTCAGAATGGCAAGACTTCTCAACTTCTGTAGTCACTAAGAAATCGTACAAAGAACATTTTAGTGAAAAAAAAAAAAACAAACGAATCACCATACGATCCAACCATTGATATCCTAGATATGTGTTCAAAGGACTGTCATGTACCACAAAGGTGTCTCGTCATCTATGTGTGCTGCCATATTATCCACAAGAGGTAAGGTGCAGAAACAGCAGTGGTTACCATGAAAAGATGAGTCTAGAGAAATGTCATTTTAGTCACTCTCAAAATCTTAGTGATAGAGGAATAAATTCCTCAGAGGTCATGATTGGATGGGTTGCCACATCAAATTAGAAAACTGAGGTCCTGTGCAGTTTCAACTGGAGATCGGCAAGCACTTTGGTTCCATACAAACTATTTACAACCAGACTTAAAATATACATGGAAAGTGAGATAAAACATAATAGAAAGTAGTAACAGATACTTATATTTGGAAGGTTTCAAAACAAGATCTAGTCTTTTGATGAGCATGTGCTGTGCTTGAACAAATGTGAATTTCAGAAAGCTATGCTAAAAGCTTGTCAGGCAATGAAATGCATTCCCATCTCAGGATTAGGGATAGGCCTGTTATTAACAGATGAATGCAAACATGTCTCCTGCATATTATTATTTTCAAACACATAGTTAGTCAAGGTACCCAGTACTATTGTGGAACCAGATAGGGTCATATGCTAAATACAGCCTTGCCACCAATGTCTCCACATAACTATGCTTGATGTATTATCTTAGTATTTGTCACAATCTGTTAACGTTTTCCAAGAATGATCACACAGTATTAAAAGCCAGGGAGACCCATGGGACTCCTTCTTTCAGAAGTAATGTGGGCATACTGTACAGTCCAAAGCAGATGTGACAACTGTAAAAGCAGTAGTTTGTCAGGCTCTGAGAGAGGCCAACAGTGTGCAGAAATGTTTGCCAACTACATAAAAGTAAACTGGGACGTGCCAAAGGGTCTAATACCAAAGTCCTGCTGGAGACCAATCCTCCTGCCTCCTTAAGACTGATGATTAATATATCCAGCAGGTTCACAAGGACAGTGTTCTCCCAGCACTGAGATCATTCCATTTAGGGTTTGTACCACTTCCTCTTTTGTAAAATTTACCCCCTGGGGTTAAATCTTAGTCTTTTTAAAATCTAATTACTATGAAAAAAAATAACTGCACTGTCATTCCCGGTTAAGACTCACAAAGTAGATCCTATTAGCAAATGCTTACAATCTGTTTAAGGAGATGCTTTATAGTAGATAGTAGATTTCAAAGAGCTGCATCTTTTGACAAACACTTCATTAAATTTCTTTAAGTTTCAAGTCTTGGCTTATCTAACCTATGTTTACATTCATTAGGTATGACAATCAAATTGTGAGAATTTTGATATTTTATATGGAAGACAATGTAGAGGTTGGCTCATGCGACCTCAAGGTCTACAGATGAAAGTACAAGGGACAACTCATTAGATTCTCAGACAGAAGTAGAGGGTGGCTTGGCATCCTTAAATACTGTCTTCTTTATGTATGTAGACTCATTACAGAGTTGTGAAAATCGACAATGAAAACTAAAAATTCAAAATATGGAAGAACAAGAAAATGAACAACCCAATTAAGAAAGGAACAGGTAGTGCACAAGCACTGAACTACAAATGATCAGTAAATAAACTACAAATGGTCAGTAGAAGAAATGCAAATCAAGTCATGGAGAATTGGCCTTTTCCCCTCAAAATGTCAGCCATTGAGAAATCAAACAACCACAAGTACTGGGACAGAAGAGTGCTGTTGGGAGTATGCAAACCTACCCACCTTCTATGGACACAGTCTGGAGCTTTGCTGAAAACCTAGAAACACATTTATTGTGTCGTCTCCTATACAAATCCTGGGTGTTAACCCAAAGTAGTCCAAGTCAGCACATCACAGAGACACTTGCACAGCAATGTTATTGTAGCATTATTCACAACACAAAAGTGAGTGAGCCAACCGGAATGTCCAACAACAGAGGGCCATATAAGGAGAGTATAGTATTTACACACGTTAGGAATTTTACCAACCATAAGATTAATGGAGTTGCAGTTTGTGAGAAAATGGATTTAATTAAAGTGCATTGAGTCGGTATTAGAAAAACTGTGAATATTGTTTTATTCACATCCGTGGGTCCTTGATTTCATAGTCTCAGAAAATCATGTATGTATGTACTAAATGAAAATAGGAGCAAATTTATCTAAACAAAGAAACAAAGAAAATAAAGATAAAAGGGATAAATTATGGATCATCAGACCACGGTAAGGATGGAGAGTAGGCAGGGCGGGCATGTTAAATATACAAACTTGTAATGATTAAAATAATAGTAAAAACAAGCCAAATGTATAAGTTTGTCTTATCATAAAATGCTACTTATTAGTTATAGTATACATGCCACCAAAAGAATTAAACACTCATAAGATTTATGTATGAATTAGTTTCTAAAGACATCTTAACCAAGTTTCTAAACTTCTTTTAATACCCTTAAGTATTTGAGAAAATAACTTGTGAAATGGTTACTAATTTCCATAAAGCATTTACTAAAATGTCATTTATTTGTAGCTTGTTGTCTGAATGAGAAACAAAAATGATTTTTTTTTTGGAGATAGAGACCTGTTAGCAGGCAAGTTTGTCACTCAGCAGAGATTCTATGGAATGTATTACTACTCACCTGCTAACGGTAAAAAGGAAAGGGGAAAAAAGGAGCCCACGACACCAAGAAAAATTTGTAGTCAGACAGTGCTCCTCAAATCACAGGAGATGGACCATCTGGTTCCTGGATTGGACAATGCTATAATTTTGCACAGTCACCAGTAATATATCAGCTGTACTCTACAAGATGGTAGGTTTCTGATAATATTTTAATTTTCTTCTAACAGCTGCAAATCAAAGCCTTTTACGGTTTTTGAAAATGAACACCAGGGCCGTCCCAGTTGGCCCGTGTGTGCTCGATCACTCATCCTAAGTTAACACACTGAAGTGCAAGAAGATCCATGATGAACCAAGGGCTGAGACTTCCCATGTCGGGATAGCCAAGAAAATTAAGGTGTCAAATATGTCTTGCAGAGGATGGTTCCACGGCATCATTACAAAATTCAATTTAATATAGTTCTTCAATGTTAGCTGAGAAGACATATTTCCATTCTTAAAAACACTGTGGAAGTATTCTTATAAAAAGTAGATTTTCAGGTTTTTTGCTTTTCTAAAAGAAAGCCATAGAACATAGACCCTAATATGCAATTTTCTCTTAATTCTAACATGAACCCCATATGAAGATCCTCAGACACACTCTTCAAAAAAAAAGAAGGAGTCCTGTTAAGACTGTTTGACCCCATGAAATAAAAACTAAACATGTACTATTATCATGCATGATAATGCATTTTTTATTTAAAATTTATAATGAAAATAGAAAACTAATTTAATAAGATGCAGTTAAGGTATTTCGTCCTGTTTCTCTATTTCTTCAACTAAGGCATTATTATGCAGAAAGTAACTGTGATATTAAACACTTAAGCCTTGATTATTATTGTTTTTTCTTTTTTTCACTAGGAAAATGTAGTCAAAGACACTTGGTTGATGTGCTTTGTCACAGTCTTGTGTGTAATGGCAGCTGACATGGGACTCACTAAGTAAATCAGGCTAGCCTCAAAGTCACAAAGATCCAATTACCTCTGTCTCTTGAAGGTTTGGGGAAAAGGGGCATATAGTACCACCTCCAACTTCAGCCTTTGTGGTTCTTTAAACATCATTAATATTAACTCTGCAATGCACCAATACTTTGAATACAAATAGGAACATTCATTTTTCCATTTGCCTGAATATGACTACAAAACAATAACATCCAGTGAAATGTAGTTGAAGTTAATTTTTCTCCAAGTGACCAAAATGAAACTTAAAGTAATGTTTACTTTATTTTGGTTCTCCCAATATGGCATATATTGAAAAATAGCCAACGCATTACCCTTTGTGTTAGAGTTATTCCCCCTTATAGTCGTGTGCAATGTGCAATACTCCTATGCTGATGAATGCAGCAAAATAACACGAGAACTCATTTTCTTTTTTCATTTAAGATGTACTATGATCTGCAAGCAACAGAGGGCCAAGTCTTCCACCATTTCTCTCTTAATAAAAGTCTCGACCCAACTGCCTATCCCTGGAAGCTCACAGTTTTAATGGAAACATTCCTCACCCCCCACAATGTTCAAGAGTTAGGGACTCAGCTGAGTCCACAGACAACTAATCTTCCAGTGACTACTAACCAACTAGTTAGAGAGAACAGGGATTTGAAAGAAAAAAAGGTTTTATTTTCTTCTGGTTTGTGTGCATGCCAGAAAAATACATCTCCTTACTTCTATAAATATTATTGATTCTATTGTTTTGCCACACAGGATCCTTCTGTCATCAGTGATAAACATTTTATTGATATTTATGACCTGTGACCACCCACTAGAGAATTTAAATATGATGTTTCCAATGATCAATGTTCATCCTTTGGCTAAAGATACCTGATAATCGTAATTAGGAGAGGCATATGAAATTGCTTGGTTATTCAACAATGTTTAAATCCAAGTTCTTGTTTGAAGAGCAGACTGGACTCAGTAGCTTAGTACTATGGACTCTGCTTTGGCATGCAACACTATGTATGAAACTGAAATTTGCTAATGAGACATGACAAACAGAAGATGATGTAGAAAATCCACACTTGTGAGAAGACTACCGGCATAAGGCCTGGGTGGACACTCCTTTGATGTGGAGCCTCTGGCTCCTCTGGCTATGTGCTCCTCTAAAGCACACACTGACTTCTAAAAGTTTAAATGTGTTCTGATGAATGTTTTACAGAGCAGACCTCTGTGCTGGCTCAGTTCTGGAGGGGGTTTTACCTTTCTCATGGCAAACCTGCTGGTTGATATTTGAATGGATTTTTACAGAAGAACGGTGTTGACAGGGCTGGGTGTTTCCTGAGAAATGACTTGTGTTGACCTCTGAGTTTTGCTAGGTACTGAGTCTCTTGTCTTGTTTCCTAAGGTGGCTGTGCTTTATGGTTTCCATGTAGATTTTATGAAGATGTGTCATTTTCTAAGATGATTGGCATATCTATTTTTCCCATGAAGCATCATCCTTTCCTTTGTGAGTATTTAATAGACGGATAAGAATGAATACATTGTGGTTGCTTACTTTTTGGGAGATTCTACTCGATGAATTACATATAATTAATCATTCTGTTCTCAAGTAAATACTCTTGAATAAGTAGTATTGTTTTCATTTGAACACAAAGAAAGTTAAGGTATGTAACTTTTTTTTTTGTTACTCACTTAATGGTATGAGGAACACACCTTCCAATATTTAAATGTCTTGTTTCCACTTCCTTCCATTTTACAGGCCTTGAGTACATGATACATGACTTTTATATTGATTTCCAACTTATATTTTTCTACATGTTTGTTGCATATGATCATCTGTTTGAAATAATTGTTCAATATGAAGTGCATCCCACATAATTCTAGAAATATAAATATTAAAATAATAATGTAAAAATTCAGATAAAAAAGAAATATTTTCTCCTTCTATAGCTAATACTTAATATAGTTTGGACCAAACCCTTAATATGTCTCCAAAAGTACTTGTTAAGTAAATATCAATTGATATTTGAAATTTGAAATATCAAAATTGATATTTCACAGGAAGCATGTGATACTTTAAAGAACTATACAACTGTTGAGATGAGCAGTTGGGAATAATTTCTGGAATAATATAAACATATACCTTAGATAGAGCAGTTTAAGCAGCAATAACAAAATTCCTCAAAGTCTTGAATATCAAGAAATACAAGAGATATCAGGGTTGTTTTGATTTGCATTTCCCCAATGACTAAGAATGTTGAACATTTCTTAAGGTGCTTCTCAGCAAACCGAAGTTCTTAAGTGAAAATTATTTCTTTAGCTCTGTACCCCATTTTTTGATAGGGTTATTTGGTTTTCTGGGCTCTAACTTCTTGAGTTCTTTGTATATATTGGATATTAGTCCTCTGTCAGATGTATGGTTGGTGAAGATCTTTTCCCAATTGGTTGGTTGCTGATTTGTCCTTTTGACAGTGTCTTTTGCCTTACAGAAAGTTTGTAATTTTATGAGATCTCATTTGTCAATTCTTGATCTTAGAGCAGAAGCTATTGGTGTTCTGTTCAGGAATTTTTACCTGTACCGATGTCCTCAAGGGTCTTCCCCAGTTTCTTTTTTATTACTTTCAGTGTGTCTGGCTTTAAGTGGAGAAGTTCTAATGACCTCTGCACACACCTGTGATGTGAAATTGTTAGATGGATGATATTCTTGAGTGGATAAATCCCTGGTTCAGTACTATACACCAAGTGATGGCTCACCTATTTAGTTAGGATTCTGTCTTAAGAGTTTTATAATCTGTATTTATTATTTATTCGTGTCCCATTGGAAGTCCTTCTTTTGGCAAAATTGGCTTTTAGACTGTAAACCTTTTTGCTTGTATTCTAGGCTTGCATTATATGGTATTCAGTGTGCTAAAGCTCCTCCAGAACAGCTATGGGCACTCACGGAGTTCACAGGGGCACTGAGTCAATAGTTTAACTTAAATAAGTCTAACTTGAAAGGCAAGCTTTATTCCTCTCAACAAAGGGTTCTGCCCCTGTTTTTCTTACACAACAGGATTTGACATTATAGAATGTGGGAAAAGCATCAATCAAATCAAATCTTTACCCTTATTTCCAAGGACTTTACCCAGGAATAAGAAAATGAGCTAAGATTTCCTGGACCCAGGATTAAACAGGACGTCTGACACTGGAGTTCTCATGCATGTGCACAGTTCCTGTGTTCACTGCTTCACTTCAGAGCCTAGTAAAGTGCAAGAGAAGTAACGCCTCAAACTGGGCTTCTATTTCAGAATGTTTCTGCCATTTTTAATAATTCAGAAAATCACAGCAGGTTAACAGTCACCTTGCAAATACCAGTATCGGTCACAAAAGTAGACTGATATCACCCTGATAAAATCCTCAAATCAAAATCAAAGATTATCAGAAAATAACTGGAAAACTGCCATAGATTTTCACAGCAAAGAACAACAACTTGATTGGAATAAATTTCTGTTGAATACCTACATTTTACAATCACATAAGTTTGTGGGTGGCGAGAAGGTAGAAGGTCAAAACTAATTACAGGTTAACAATTCCAGGGACATCTACAGGCTGAGGGGGTGGGTAGAAATAAATGGTCCACTGGTGAGATTAAAATATAGTCTAAAAAGATCAGTTGGATTATGAAGGATAGATCTGGGGTAGGAAGATGGTTCAGTGGCTGTAAGGGCATTCTGCTCTTCCAGACGACCTGAGTTCAGATCCCAGTGCTCACATAAGGCTGCTTATAACCACAAGCGATGCTGGACATACAAGAGACATAGCACTAACACACACACACACACACACACACACACACACACACAAATTCCTCTAAAAAGAGAAATGAGAGAGCTGTAGGAAAAGTTAATCAAAAACTTTTCATCTCAATAGAACTATGTTGAGAAGAAAAGAAATGAACAAAACTTATTAGGACCCTAGGAAATCAAGTTTTTAAAGTTTAATGTAGTTTACAACCTTATCTTAGATTTGGATATGATAATCGCTAAGTCAAGTCTGCTAGGCATCCAATATACATTAAGCATGAACATCTATAGTAGTTAGTTTACTCAAACTAAATAGCCACTTGGTACTGTAATGGATTTAAGAATCTGATTTTCATGTATGACTTAAAAAGGTAACTCAATGTCTTTTATTTCATGTCTGATGTTACAGATACCTCTTTTCTTACAGAAATATAGAAAATATTTCTATTATGCTATTGTTTGACATCTGGATAATGTCAATTTCCTTAAATGACCTACAATTTAGCCACAAATTTAATTTCCTTCTAAAATTGATCCACTTAAAATAACCACATAACCTCAAAAAATAGTTAGCATGTTCTTCCTTCTCCAAACCAAAATTATGTTAAAATAGTTTAAAACGGAAGAAAAAATAACTTCACAAGAACTGAAAAGAAATGCCATTCTAATGAATCCAGCATATTAACAAAAATATGCCTTAAAAGTGAAAATTACCGTCTCATGAATGAACTTCAATTCAATTCAACAGAAAAGTCTATGTGATGGATATCTGAGAAAGTACATCTGCACAGACTCCTCAGATGCAGAAACCAACTGGAGCTGACATAACTATTATGCAAAACAAAAATGAATAACAAAACAGGCAATTTCCTAAAGTAAATTAAAATGCAATTGCAGGCACTTCATGAATATTTGAGAGTCCTCTTTTTCTCAATGACAAGCACCTGCATGCCTTTCACTGTTTGTGAACAGAAAATGGCGCTAAACCTACATTGCAGAGGTATTTGTGAGCCCCTAAGAAGGAACTCTTGTTTACACCAAGTTGTTTTGGTAGATCTACTAGTATTCTGACTGGATCTATGAGGAAACAATCATCTTGGTGGATAAGCAATCTCTGTCCGGGATATGCAATTAATGGAAGGCACTGTTCTAGAGTTTCTTAAAGAGCTGGTTAGAGTAAATAAAAGTCTAGCCCATTCATTTTTTACTCAATGGAATTAGAATCTAACAAAATATTAAAGGGTAATGTGTTCCTTGGTGAGATGAAGTACTGCAATACCTTCAAAGGACTAACTCTTATATCCCTTTGGTCTGTCCAGGATTGACCAGAAATTGAGGAACATACTTCATTTTATAAGTATCTTTTGATGTGTCAAAATGATGTGCTCTCTGATAAACAGTTCACATTACTGTACTTCCACATTCATTACTGTACAATTACAGTGAACTGGGAAAACAGACAATGTCCTCTGACTCTGAAAGCATTCTTCAAAGGAATATATTAATCTTCCCTTCTCTGCCCAACTGAGCAGGACAAGGCACAGGGATGATAACTTTGTCTTCCTCCTTCACTAAGGTTGTGTCCTTGCTCTTTCTCTGTCTTTGTAATGGAATCATTTTTCCAAAGACCAGATAGCATCTCTAGTACAAGCCGTCTGATGCTCCAAAACACCGGAAGAACACTGGATTCTTTGCACTGACACTTCTATAGCCCCACACAGACCAATGCTAGTCCTCACACAGGAGGCTGCATCCCTGAGACGATACTGTAATCCCAGCCTTCCTTTCGACTAGAAATGCCCTATCCTTGTCCTCTCCTCAAATAAAATTAAATTTATTACATCCAAAGTACTGTTCTTCTAAAACAGTGCCACTATTTAGTTTCGTGAAGAATCTTTATGCCTTCCAAATGAGGTAGACACGTGGCACTCTGCAGTCTCTCTGCATCCCTATTCCATACACAGAACCCAAAACAAGTTCTCAGCATAAGAATCTGGGTAGTCCTTTGTTTCTCTGTGCCACACCAGTAACTTTATTGTCCAAACATGCAGACTTTCAGTTGGCCTCACGGACTTACTCTCCTGAGTACTGATCGCCTGATCGATCTCCAACACCTTCTATTGTAATTGGATGCACCTGTTGGCGCTACTCAGCTGCATTACGGAAATGCAGTTCTCTCTCCTTCCCCAGTCCTCTTCTCCTGAACTTGCTTATCTTTGAGGCTTGTACACATTATCACCTGCATTCATATTACTTACATGATTTTCATGCTAAACTAAAAGTTGGCAACACTCTTACCCTGCATATATTTCATCTGTATCCATGGTGAGCTGACTATTCTATAACTTTCTCAGTTGTTCATGTGATTTTTCTTCCACTAATGAAATGTAATTTTGTAGGACAAGAAGCTATACTCATAGCACGGAGAATAGTGCAGGGTGTACTGCTACCCACTCAATACATGGCTTTCAAGTAGGTGTTCAAGCAGATGTTATTAGAGTTCCCTTTTGTGACTAAATCTCATAGATGTTTAATTGACAGATTTTTTTTTTTGGAGTTTTGGGATTTTAAATATATTCAGTGAGAAATAGCACTTGGTAAAGAGAAATTATTTAACCTATGTGCTTACTAGGCATAAAAAATATATTTCACACCTTATTATCCACCACTTTTTTTATTATCCTTTCCCAAAGAAAAACGTAATAATTTTCCACATAATTAAAACAGATAAATGTTTATCTGTTTTGGATTTTTGCACTCAACTGTCTGTATGAGGTTATCAAATGAAAAAGTCAAACAATTCATGTAAACACACATTGTGTCACCTATTGCAGTCAGATATTTAATATTTACAACTATCCATATGATCTAAAAAATATAGTTATTTGATGTCTATATCGTTGACTCTACATACGGGAGGTTTAAGTCGCTTACGGGAACAAACATGGAAGCGAGAAGAGTGGTTATTTGCTTGGATTGGTCTCTTAATGGTGGCAAATGTTTCCATCACCTACTGCATTGGAGGTGAAGGCGTAGGGATTGAGTCTTCTTCCAATTAATGGTTTTGAGGATTTGGAAATATGCAATCTCTGATGTTAGGTAAGCGGAATGTTTTAAAAGTTCACAAACTACAGCGTGGAAAACGGAGAGAAAAGAGAAAGAAAAACTGTCTTATTCTCATCTAGTTTGGCCCAGGATCCCAGAGGATGATGGAAGAGTTCCTCCAGACTCTCACTACCCACTCAGTTCTCTTCTTCAACCTCCTCTGGATTCTCCAACAGAGGATGCAAAGAGATCAGGCCTCATCTGGGTTCTGAATAGTTTCCAAGTTTGAAAGGCGCATCCTATACTCTCATGAAGAGAGAAAATGGCATGGATACTTAAAAATAAACCACCGCACTTACACATGTTGGATCCATTAATTGTCTGTGTGCAGGCTCAATGATAAGACCCCAAGAGTACCATTCAAAATATTAGAGCTTTAAGAGACATGTTGTTAGCCCGTGTAATTATTTCAATCTCCAGACTTGCCGGACCTTTCTAGAAGGTAAGGCAGCCTTATGCTGAATAGTTACTCTTCATCCTTCCAATTTCTAGAAATGCAGATTTAAAGGCATTTTGAACAACCTTCTCTGACCTGTTGACCAGGAGTAATACAGCATTCCCCCAGACAGAGGAACTCTTAGGGATTAGTTCAAAGTATGAGATAATCTACGAATTGCAAAGACTCCAAATCTTGCAAATGCCCCCCTTTAAAGCTTACATCAAAAAAGCTTGTAGATGAGAGCTACTTACTTTATTCTCACCTCATTAATGATTCCCTGCAGCCTTAGAGTGAGAGATTTGAGCCATATAGAAACACAAATGTACAAAACTGCAGTCAACAATCAGGTTTCTCTCTTCAGGAGAGACCATCAACAAGAAAGACCTACGTGCCACAAGAAATGATGTAGACATCCATAAGAGCATGCAAAGACAGCATCAAGCAGAAAGTTGAGTAACTGCACACGGCACTACACTTATCATTACTAACTCAGAGTCTATTTTGCAACAAATATTAGGGCAGCTCATGATAATTGAAGATTCTGGTTTTGTGTTTGTTCACTCAGCAAAATGTTTCTAAATTGAAAATCCATGCCAAAAGCAGTTTCCAGCCATGCCAGGTATGCAAAGTTCAAGTCATCTGAGGACTGTGTTCCCAGCTAAGGGTAAGTTCCATGTTGTCTTATTTTGTCTCTCAGACTGCAAGCAAGTCTCCCTTTCCAGTGTAGTTTGTGCCACATTTCTGTGGTTTATGTTGGCAATTTTGCTGTCTAAAAGGGTTCTCAAGCGTAATGCTAAGGTGCTATCTAGTGTTCCTAAGAACACCACAGCAGACACATACTTTAGTAAGGGAAAGTGTTATGTAAGTGACATCCCGAGATGAGGTATAGTGTTATGGTGACTGCCACTGGCTGTAGATGAGATGCTAATGAACATCCCCTAGATGTATATTTAATATACATATATAGACGCACTTGTGAGCATATGCACAGACTGATATAGTTTCAAAGGAAGAGTCTTTAAATAAAACAATGTCGAATATGTATTAATTAATGAAGTGCAGTGGCCAAGAACCTAGCCCTGAATTTCTCCCCAGGAACAATAATTTGGTAAGCAGACAGAGTGTGTAGTTGTGGTACAGAAAATAACTACTTGTAGTCACTATTCCTGGTTGTCAACTTGACTATGTCTGGAATGAACTACAATCAAGAATTGGATGGCTCACCTATGATCCTAATCTGGAGGCTGAGAGATACAAGTTTCTGACATGGATCTTGGCATGGAGATCTTGAAGTATAGTGGCTATGAATTCCAGAAGATTGAGACAAGGAGATCTCCGAGTTCAAGGTTATCTGGAATTAAAGGTGCAATGGCACATGCCTTGAATCTGGGCCACACCCTCTGTTGGAGACCTACAGCCTTTAATATGGGTTACACCCTCTGCTGGAGACATAGAGCCTTTAATATGGGCCACACCCACTGCTGGAGTCATATATAAGGACATTGGAAGAAGGAAGACTCCCTCACTCTTCCTTGCCTGCTTGCCTCGTGGGACTGAGCAACTGCTAAATCCTTGGACTTATATCCACAGCTGCTGCTGACCATTGTTGGGGAGTTGGACTACAGGCTGTAAGTCATCAACAGATTCCCTAACTATATAGAGACTACCCATACATTCTATGACTCTAAAGAGCCTGGACTAATACACTACTTCAGGGCAAGAGAGATGACTCAGGGATTAAGAGCACTGACTACAATTCCAAAGGGCCTGAGTTCAAATCCCAGCAATCACATGGTGGCTCACAACCATCCGTAATGAGATCTGATGACCTCTTCTGGAGTGTCTGAAGACAACTACAGTGTACTCACATATAATAAATAAATCTTTAAAAATAAAGAAAAAGAAAATAGCTACTGCATAGAAGAGGATTGACCTAAGGCCAACAACATCTCAGGCCACAGTTTGTATGAAACAGCAGTCAATTTGAAGTCATATTAGCTAAATCCATGTAAATTGTCTACATCAGTATGTTGTTTCAGTATGTTGTTTGTAAGTACTCTGAACTCCAGACACAACCTTGCATTGCTTTCTTGTGAGTGTATATCAAATGTGTAATGAAGTTAGAAAGAAATTTTGGAGTAAACAATGGAGATAAATCACATTTCATCAATGTATTCTTTGTTAAACTGACAGACTGATTGGTGCTACATTTGAAAGGAGGCAGATATGAAGTTTAAAAAGATGTTCACCATGTCTGCTCATGCACTTGTGGCAAGACACTGAGGAAATAACTCCACCAGTGTGCACAGAAGCTCCGAGGCCTAAGTCAGGTTCAGTACAATAGAGCGCTGTGCTGAGTTACAGGCGCTCAGTGCTGCCTCTGGGGTTGTTGCTGTTTCTGCCAGTCATGCTCGTCAACACTAACTGCCTATTACTCCTGTTTCCATCCTTTCTAGCTTTTGAGCCAGTCACACATGCATCAGTTTGTCTAACAATAATGGTGTGCCCATTCAATGATAGGATATAAACTCATTATCCAAGAAACAAGTTAAGAGGCAACCAAGTTTCACCCCATAGAATATTACAATACAGTCTTAAAAACATGAATAAAAAGTATCTTTCAAGTAATTAAGTGTGATAGATAGTTTTATGGCACAATGCTATTAATTATACAGAATTGGGGAAGAGTTAGGGAAAGGAGGCTAAGAAAAAACAAATCTACCAAACTAATATTTAATAGGTCAATGTATGAATTGAAAATGGCTAAACCAAGACCAATGAAGCTTATATATCAAGACAGCAGCATGTGCGGAAAATAGGAGCCAGACAGGCAGTGTGCCTAGAGTTTCAGAAGAGGTTTGCTGTGCCTGCAGCACAAGAAGATGAGGAAATCTAAAATATTCATGGAGCCAGGATTTTCTGTAGTAGTCTGACACTTCACAGCAATGAAAGGAAGCATTAAGTCCAAAGTAGTTATGAGGCGTCACAAGGGCGCAAGAGACTCCATCCATATATTCTACTGAGTTTGATGAAATGAGCAATGCATATTCAAGCTAAGGGCGAAGCAATGCCAGCAGGACCCAGCACATTTAATGAAATGAGGTCTTTCTTGGGAAGGGAAGAGTACCACAGGGCTGGCCTCTTGGGGAAGGTATCCTCAAATATGTTGGTCTCAAAGTGAAGCTGTTCATCTCAGAAATAATCTTGCCCTGGCCTTGGATTCATCTAACAATTTCTTAATTCTGACTTAAATTTCGGACATGAATCAAAGGCATGTTTTTCTCCGCTGCAGTATTGATCATAGAAACACAGTTTGGGAAAGCAAGCAAACAAACACAAAAACAACTGGCATTTTAAGTACTCCATATGAAATACAGTTGATGGATATTTTCATCCTTTGGTGATACTCAGATTTATGACATGTACACACCATGTACAACTGATTGAGCAAGAACTGAATAAAGAAGGCCACTCGGACAAACTAGCCATCTCAGAAAGCAAGAACACTAAGGGACTGGTAGGGTTCTACACTAACCATGAGGATGGAACTTAGTCCTTAAAAATTAGTAGGTTTTATGTCTGGTGTCTTCAAGGCTAGCAAATAAAATCCCATTCAGTTAAATTTTGTCTAAGACCTTTCCGGATCATTTGGATCATTTTGAGAATATCAACAATAAATATCATATTTGCTATCAACTCAACCACATTGTTATGTGAAAGCTTAGGGGATATGGGAGCCTCTCGAAATTACTTATTGTTCCCCAATTAGAAAGACAGAGGGGAAAATCAGAGAGATGAGTTATGCACTGAGTCCACGCTGAGAGGAGACATAAACAAGGCACTCTGGAATTCCATGTTCGTGTTCAGGATGCTGAGTGGAGTTACTTTTCAGCAGAGAATAAGGGATATTCATAATTGATTGATCTTTCTCAAGGTATGGCCTGCCTATCACCATCTCACATCTGGCCTGGACTGAAAAGTGATCATATAGATTGTTTATCTATTAGTCACAGAAGGTACAAACTTTTCCTCATGGAAAACCGTCCCCATTTGGTACAGCTTTTCTTTCTTCCTGGAAATAAGATGGCCGAAGAGGAAGTGTAGTAGATGTATAGCTTCAGCTAATGAACAGCCTCAAGAGAGGAGAGACGCCCTACTTCCACTGTATGTCAGTTACCCTGTGTGCTCAAGTGACTCAGTGCTCTTAAGCAAAAGAAAAATCTAAGAATCTACTTCACCATGTCTTACTGAATAAATAACGGAATAAATTAACAAGAAGCAACAGTGGCCTCAGAAACAAAATTCAGGGTGTGAGGAGAATGCTTAGCAGATTCACACTTAGCCATGTCCAAATGTTGCATATTACAGAAGTTACTCACATTCTGGAGGAGTAAGGAAACTTTAACCCACAGGCCTGCTTTTTCTAAGTACTAATTAGAGTATAAGAAAAGTGATATCAAAAGCAGCATGATCCTATATGTATGTGTAAATATGCATGTGTTTTTCATGAATCAAGTGTATGTTGTTCACTGAAAAACTCTACATTGGCACCTAGTTTTGAAATAACGAAGGAAGATTTCACACCAACTCAACATGTTGATGAATGCAAAAAAAAATATTGAGACAGTCATCTTCCTTGAATAATCACTTATTTTATTTTTGTTTTGAAGTGTTGGAGATAGAAGTCAGGGCCCTGCTCGTGGTGGCCTGGTGACCTATGCCAATATAGCTATTATTAACCTTGTGACTTCAACACTGACCATTTAATCATGTTCATGAAGGCATAAGGACAATTTCAGGGTGTATAGGGCCCTCTTACTTGGTAGAGTGATAATCAATTACCACCAGATCTTCTCCAAGAAATTTTTAGTATTTTCAAGATTTCTGGTGTTCATACTTTATACAAGGTTACAATTGCACTGGCTGGCAATGCAGGTCTTACCTTGTGCTAAGTGTTGAGCAAAGGCATATGCACAGGGCTAGCTGAGCAGAAGAAATGGTACTAACAGACTCTGTGAAGTTGGAAATGTTTTGCCATGAAAAAGGTGTGAGCTAAATGAACGCATTTTTAATATACAATCTACAATCGATAGTTGAATAGACTGTGTTTTCAGTTATTGTGCTGATAACAAAGACTAACACCGGGTGATTCAAGACCTTAACTTGTTTACTATTAGAGTACATTTTGTTTAGATTTTGTTTAAATTGTAAGTGGGTGATGGAAATGAGTGGTTTAGCTAATTTCTGTGAGCTGAGGCAAGGGATAATTGAGTTTAGTGGTAGGCACAGTTTACATGAGCCTACTGATAAGAATTGGACAAGTTCAATGTGGATCTCAGTGTGGAGATGGCTACTATTTGCCTTCGAGACCGATTTTACTACACAGTGCACAGCCTCTGACCACCGAGCCATTCCACTCTTAGCCATATAGAAAGAAATCATACATGTCCTACACAACAAACCCAGGAGTGAATGATATCAAGAGCCATCACAATCACAGTCAGGAATCGGGGTTTTGATCTTGTTATCTGGTAGATTTCTGAGGGGAAGAACAAAATTGTATGACACATCAGCAGGGAAGGAAGGAAGGAAGGAAAAATAGACCGCTGATTCGAAAGGAACTGATCATGTTTTACCATCTTATAATGTTACCTCGTGATTTAAAATACTCTGGCCTTATTTACCAAGTCATTGGTTTAGTCTCTATCTAAAGCATTATTTCTCCCATTGTTATATATAGTCTGGGGGTGCAGCTAGAACAGGACATGACTCTTCAGCAACCCAAAGAGGAGAGCAGACCTCCCTGAGAAAAGGAAATCAGAAAATGTTGAAGTTTTACCCACAGAAGAACCATAGAAGAGGCAGGGGCAGAGGCTGGGCTCAGGCTTGGGATACAATGTCTTCTGAAATTTCTTCCACAGGTTTTAATTTGTGGGAAATAGTATGCAAACCCCAGGCTCTGCCTTTATGCACAGAAGGATTATATGCAGCATACCTCAAATGAGGAACTGAGCCTTGAGTATTCCTTGGTATGTGTATGAATTGCAGTTTTATTATTATCAGTTGCCAAGACCTTAGACAACAGAAGACAACAGCACTATTTTACTGGATTTTGGAGGAAGTGTGATAATTGAATTGATAATTACACTAAGTATATAATGCTGAGTCTGGAAAGCAGCATGAATTCTAGACTGGAATGTGTATTGTTCAGGGGTAGGCAGACCAGCTAACCAAGGAAAATGCACATTGCTCCTTTAGTTGATCTTACGTTGATCAGTATCGATTAGTCCACCCAACAGATTGGCTTACCTTCACTCTCTATAGATATTCTCTTGTAAAATGTGGTCACCTGCTAAAGTATTTGTAACCTCAAAGCAATATGAGTGAGACCTTTGCAGTCACTGTGGGGAATGTGTAGTGGTTGCCTTGATAAGCTCTTTGACTAGGTGGCTTAAATAGGATTCAGAGATCAAAGGAGGTGATGGCCAGCCTGGTGCTGTGCTCCATACTACCCATAGAGTCTCAAATCAGCTCTCCCATGTGCACAGATTCTACATTGCTGTATATTTCTCTGCTCATTTCACTGTTTAAATTTGAATATCTAATTTATTAAAAATGAATCCCTTATTATGTATGATGGAACTCAACTTCAACATCCTCTCTGTATATTTACCTTCCAATGCAAGCAATTTACTATGGAGAAAACAATTCCCCAAGAGCACAGGAAGCTAAGGACAGCTCTTGTTTTCATCATTTCCTGTTTCTCATGTTTAATATATTAGTAAATTAGAGTCTATTTTCTGCTGGTGTGTTAACCTCTTTCTTCTTTCCTCTTAGGAATCATTTAGTGTTCCTTCAATCCTTAATTTAGTCTTTATTCATTTATTCATTCATTCATTTAGTTAGTTATTTGCTCAGAGACTAACATATAAGTAAAAAGCATATTATTTTATTTGTTATATTTGGGCTTGCTTGGACAAGTCTAACATCTTAGGCCATGCTGGCCTGAAACTCATTCTGAAGCCAAGACTTTCTCAAGCTCTTGGCAACACTTTTGACCAAAGTTCTGGGTGTGGGTTTGGGCTTGAGTCCCCACCACTCTTGGTGAGGTGCACAACATGTGTAAGTTTGTAGTTTTTAAGCATTCAAAGGAGAGCAGGGATGAGGTAGCTAGGAGAGCATCAGTCGTCTGTCCTTGAATAACACTGTATCAGACAGAAGGGAGCTAAATAGAAAAATGGTATCTCTCCAAATATTAAGAGATTATATCCCGTATTTATTGTTCTAATGTGCAAATGTCACCACTATCTGCCAAACATGACAAAATCTCTAACAAGCTTTATTCTAGAACACAATGCATATCATATAGTTAGTGAGTTTCTTAGCAATCAATTGGTGATTTTCATTAAACTGAGAGAGCTTGCATTATTTATACTTATAATTCTTCCTGGGTCTTCTCAGCTAAAGTAGCCCCCACTCCCCGACTCAACACATACCATGCTGTCACTAAGACAGACTAGAATCAGGGCATGGCATATGCATCAAGAAACATCTCCAGGAGGTATTCACACCTACCCCTGGTACCACTGGGTCCTACTTCCTAACAGATGGGAAAATCCAAACAGGAGAGAGAAACCAGTCTAGCAGTTTAGGGAGAAAACTTGGAAAGCAACCTGTTCATGTGGAAAAATCTAGAAATTTTCTGGGTTTTGTCCTGGCTGGTGGCCAGCAATGCCAGAGTGCTTGAGGGCTTTATTTTTTTTTTGTCTGGTTTCTCACTGCCTTTCTTTTTACTTTACACAGGTGCTTGGAAAGCTAAGTGTGAGGGTGTGACCAAAACTCTAGGCTACCCACTCATCCCGTTCAGTGAACAGCTCATAGACCCGAAACCTCAGAAGAGGAAACGTCACAACTTCCCTTCGTTTCATTTTTAAATGTATGAGAAGGAAAAGATGATATTTTCAAGAGGCCTGGTAAGGAAAACCAACTTCCTCTTGGTCAAAACTGTAGAATCTGAGTTCTACCACTGGCCAACCGACGTGACACTGGAGCACTGCGTGAGAGTCGATGTAGCTGGACCTGTCAATCACTGCCTCTGAAGACCAACCCTTACAAAAGCTGATTCACCTGCAGACACGCTAAGCAACGAGAGGAATCATTAACCTAACATCAAAATGCACAAAATGCATTCACAGTTCCCAGAAGCCCCCTAATGAAGTTTTTTTTTTTTTTTTTTTTTTTTTTTTTTTTAATAGTGCTGCTGGCATATGCACTAGGAAGCATGCCAGCATCTCTGAGCTTCTAACTAAAGACTGTATCATCCCATTCTCTTCTTTCCATCACTCCCTTGAATACAGGCCAAAAGCCTAAGAATGCTTTGCCTGACACTCTGGGTTTCCTCACTTATGATGTCAGCCCTTCTGCAACAAGGCTGTTTGCTGATGTCTACTGCCAAATTACCACCATCTTCAAACCTCAATGCAGCTAGCTCCTTGCCTCTTACAAAGGAGACATTACCATATTGAGATGGATCAGTGGTTCACTGAGTAGGAGGAGACAAAGCCTAAAGACCTACAGTCAACCCTCAGGAGTCCATATGACTTAGTGCTCCTGCTGTGGCGCCCACATGGGCATACATTCATACAACAACAACAACAACAAAATAAACAAGTTGAAATTAAAATTAAAAAAAAATCAGTCATGAGATTGCAGTGGCCTAGAACTCCAAGCTAATCCAGACCTGAAACAGTGTTTCTTAAAGCGGGGATCAGTAACTGAGACCCAGTGACAAAATCTCTGCTTAGCAGAGCATAAGGGGTAAAATATGATTATCTACATTTTAAATGTGTGAAATAAAAATCTTATGTCTTCAATATGGACAGGATGCTTCAATATGGCTCATAATACTTAAAATAGCTACAATCTGGGCATTTGCTCATTCCTGCATTAATGACCCTCCCACACCCACACATACATGTTTACATGAAATGGACCCTGAAAAGCAACAGGATAGCACTATGTCCTGCCCTTCTTGCAGACATGGACTCCAGTGCTGTATTCAGTTACCATCGCAGGAATTACATTAAACAAGCGTGGGCTAAATGGGAGAGTACATAAATCCATACCTCCTTATGATAGACTGCCACGATGACTTAGGAAGACTAAGAAATGGCGACGTTAAAGGGAAGCAAATCAATAGATTGATTAGAAAAGTGTCTTTGGAGCTGAGGGTGGAGCTCGGCGGCTTAGTGCCAACATCACTGAAAGCAAGTTGCTCTCTGCTTCACAACTCTGCTGAAGAGCAACCTTTTGTGCATCAATTGGTCAGCACATGAATGACTTCTCTTATTTCTTGCGTTTCCTAATGAATCTGCAGCATCTTTGGGAGGCACTATATCAATTTTTATTGCCCAACACTCACTTTTCCACATGGATAGATGGTAAAATTTAAACAAAAACAAAAAGAAAAAACAAAAACTGTTCATGTTGACAGTTTGAAAATTCATTAGACACTTCATGTGAAAATTCAGCCAAGTAATTACTGTTTCCGTGAATCAGGTTCTCCAACCCTTATGCTTTTACATAAGAGCTGCTCCCATCCTTCTGATTCCCTGACACTCATGGTTTGTATATGCTCAGCCCAGGGAGTAGTACTATTGGAATGTATAGCCCTGTTTGAGAAGGCGTGGCCTTGTTGAAGTGGGTGTGTCACTGTGCATGGGCTTTAATACCTCCTCCTGGCTGCCTGGAAGCCATTTTTCTAACAGACTTCAAATGAAGATGTAGAACTCTTAGCCCCTCCTGTACCATGTCTCTCTGGATGCTTCCAGCTTCCACCTTGATAATGTACTAAAGCTGTAAGACAGCCCCAATTAAATGTTGTCCTTATAAGAGTTGCCTTGGTCATGGTGTCTTTTCACAGCAGTAACACCCTAACTAAGACACTGACTTTTAAGTAAAGAGGCTTTTTATTGGGTATAACTCACAGAGCTGACTGTTCTTCATCGTGCCATTTCTCTGCTAACAAATCTGATCAAATTGCTGACTATAACTTTGGGATTTAAGTGCGTTAGAAATATCCTCCATGGTGTTGAAACTCACCATCCTCTAATTAAACAACACACTGGCCTTCATCTTTTTGCCTCTGATTTCTGGGGTACATGTGCAATATGTAGAAGTGCATACAACTAAGTCCTGACTGATTCCAGGACACTAACGCCACTTACAACACACAGGAACTACGACTAAAGTTACAGAAGGCTCTTGGTACCTAGAGGAGTTTCCCAGATTCAGAGTGAAGTCTTTGTCATATTCAGGTGTCATTTCTCACACATGCATGTGGCTTAGTCACCTAAATGTGACACTTTTAGGAGGTTTCTAGGAGAGATTGGAGAATCAGATTAGAAATGCCATTGCAAATTCATTGTCCTTAGCATTTGTTGCCTATTTTTAAACAGAACACATTCTGTGTTCTTTTTTTTTTTTTTTTTTAGTTATTTTTATTTTCTATATTCTATGTTTACATTTCAAAGGCTTTCCCCTTTCCCAGTTCCCACCCACCATAGTTCCCATAGTTCTTCTCCCCCCCCCAACTATTCCCCAATCATTCCCCCTCCCCCCTCGGTTTCTTTACTAAACTGGATGCAATCTTTACATGCCCAGGGTCCTCTCCTTTCTTCTTCTTGGGAATCATTTGACTTGCTATTTGTGTCTTGAGTATTTAGGGCTTCTGGGCTCATTAATATCCACTTATCAGTGATTGCATTTCATGTGCATTCTTTTGTGATTGGGTTAGCTCACTCAGGATGATATTTTCCAGGTCTAACCATTTACCTACAAATTGCATGAATTCATTATTTTTAATTGCTGAGTAGTATTCCATTGTATAAATATACCACATTTTCTGTATCCATTCCTCCTTTGAGGGATATTTGGGCTCCTTCCAATTTCTGGCTATTATAAACAAGGCTGCTATAAACATAGTGGAGCATGTGTCTTTATTGCATGTAGGGGAATCCTCTGGGTATATGCCCAGGAGTGGTATGGCAGGGTCCTCTGGAAGTGACATGCCCAATTTTCTGAGGAACCGCCAAACTGATTTCCAGAGTGGTTTTACCATTTTGCAATCCCACCAACAGTGGAGGAGTGTTCCTCTTTCTCCACATCCTCGCCAGCACTTGTTGTCTCTTGAGTTTTTAATCTTAGCCATTCTGACTGGTGTGAGGTGGAATCTCAGGGTTGTTTTGATTTGCATTTCCCTGATGACTAATGATGTTGAACATCTCTTAAGGTGTTTCTCAGCCATCCGAATTTCTTCTGGTGAAAATTCTTTGTTTAGCTCTGTGCCCCATTTTTTGATAGGGTTATTTGGTTCTTTGGAGTCTAACTTCTTGAGTTCTTTGTATATATTGGATATTAGCCCTCTGTCGGATGTGGGGTTGGTAAAGATCTTTTCCCACTTTGTTGGTTGCCATTTTGTCCTTCGGACAGTGTCCTTTGCTTTGCAGAAACTTTGTAATTTTATGAGGTCCCATTTGTCGATTCTTGATCTTAGTGCGTACGCTATTGGTGTTCTGTTCAGGAACTTTTCCCCTGTGCCCAAGTCCTCCAGGGTCTTCCCAAGTTTCTTTTCTAATAGTTTCAGTGTGTCTGGTTTTATGTGGAGGTCCTTGATCCACTTGGAGTTGATCTTAGAGCAAAGAGATAAGAATTCGCATTCTTCTGCATGTTGACCTCCAGTTGAACCAGCACCATTTGTTGAAAAGGCTATCTTTATTCCATCGGATGGTTGTGGCTCCTTTATCAAAGATCAAGTGACCATAAGTCTGTGGGTTAATTTCAGGGTCTTCAATCCTGTTCCATTGATCTGTTTGCCTGTTGCTATACCAATACCATGCAGTTTTTAACACAATTGCTCTGTAGTACTGCTTGAAGTCAGGGATATTGATTCCCCCAGAAGTCCTTTTATTGTTGAGAATAGTTTTAGCTATCCTGGGTTTTTTGTTGCTCCAGATGAATTTGAGAATTGCTCTTTCTAGATCTATGAAGAATTGAGTTGGGATTTTGATGGGGATTGCATTGAATCTGTATATTGCTTTTGGCAAGATGGCCATTTTTACTATATTGATCCTGCCAATCCAGGAGCAAGAAATATTTTTCCATCTTCTGAGGTCTTCTTCGATTTCTTTCTTCAGGGACTTGAAGTTCCTGTTGTACAGATCTTTCGCTTGTTTGGTTAGAGTTACGCCAAGATACTTTATGTTGTTTGTGGCTATTGTGAAGGGTGTTATTTCCCTAATTTCTTTCTCAGCCTGCTTGTCCTTTGAGTACAAGAAGGCCACTGACTTGCTTGAGTTAATTTTATAACCTGCCACTTTGCTGAAGTTGTTTATCAGCTGTAGAAGTTCTCTGGTGGAGTTTTTTGGGTCGCTTAGGTAAACTATCATATCGTCTGCAAATAATGATAGTTTCACTTCTTCCTTTCCAATTTGTATCCCTTTGACTTCCTTATGTTGTCTAATTGCTCTTGCTAGAACTTCAAGTACTATATTGAAAAGATATGGAGAGAGAGGGCAGCCTTGTCTAGTCCCTGATTTTAGTGGGAATGCTTCAAGTTTCTCTCCATTTATTTTGATGTTGGCTACTGGTTTGCTGTAGATTGCTTTTACTATGTTTAGGTATGGGCCTTGAATTCCTGCTCTTTCCAATACTTTTAGCATGAAAGGATGCTGAATTTTGTCGAATGCTTTTTCAGCATCTAATGAGATGACCATGTGGTTTTTTTCTTTCAGTTTGTTTATGTAGTGGATTACATTGATGGATTTCCGTATATTGAACCATCCCTGCATCCCTGGGATGAAGCCTACTTGATCATGGTGGATGATCGTTTTGATGTGCTCTTGGATTCGGTTAGCAAGAATTTTATTTAGTATTTTTGCATCTATATTCATCAGAGAAATTGGCCTGAAGTTCTCTTTCTTTGTTGGATCTTTTTGTGGTTTAGGTATTAGCGTAATTGTGGCTTCGAAGAATGAGTTGGGCAGTGTCCCTTCTGTCTCTATTTTGTGGAATAGTTTGGAGAGTATTGGTGTTAAGTCTTCTTTGAAGGTCTGGTAGAATTCTGCACTAAAACCATCTGGTCCCGTACTTTTTTTGGTTGGGAGGCTTTCTATAACCCCTTCTATTTCTTTAGGGGTTATGGGACTATTTAGCTGGTCTACTTGATGCTGATTTAATTTTGGTATTTGATATCTGTCTAGGAAATCGTCCATTTCCTCCAGATTTTCCAGTTGTTTTGAGTATAGACCTTTGTAGTAGGATCTGATGATCTTTTGAATTTCCTCAGTTTCTGTTGTTATGTCTCCCTTTTCATTTCTAATTTTGTTAATTTGTATACTGTCTCTGTGTCCTTTGGTTAGTCTGGCTAAGGGTTTATCTATCTTGTTGATTTTCTCAAAGAACCAGCTCCTGGTCTTGTTGATTCTTTGTATGGTTCTCTTTGTTTCTATTTGATTGATTTCAGCCCTGAGTTTGATGATTTCTTGTCTTCTACTCCTCCTGGGTGAATTAACTTGTTTTTCTTCCAGGGCTTTAAGGTGTGCCATTAAGCTGCTAGTGTATGCTCTCTCCAGTTTCTTTTTGGATGCACTTAGAGCTATGAGTTTTCCTCTTAGCACTGCTTTCATTGTGTCCCATAGATTTGGGTAGGTTGTACCTTCATTTTCATTGAATTCTAAAAAGTCTTTGATTTCTTTTTTTATTTCTTCCTTGACCAAGGTGTCATTGAGTAGAGTATTGTTCAGTTTCCATGTGTATGTGGGCTTTCTGTTGTTTTTGTTGCTATTGAAGACCACTCTTACTCCATGGTGATCTGATAAGAGGCATGGGATTAGCTCGATCTTCTTGTATTTGTTGACATCTGTCTTGTGACCGATTATATGGTCTATTTTGGAGAAGGTACCATGCGGTGCTGAGAAAAAGGTATATTCTTTAGCTTTAGGATGAAATGTTCTATATATATCTGTTAAATCCAATTGGTCCAGAGTTTCGATTAGTTTCACTGTGTCCCTCTTTAGTTTCTGCTTTCCTGATCGGTCCATTGAGGAGAGTGGGGTGTTGAAGTCACCCACAATTATTGTGTTAGGTGTAATGTGTGCTTTAAGCTTTAGTAAGGTTTCTTTTACGAAGGAGGGTGCCCTTGCATTTGGAGCATAGATGTTCAGTATTGAGAGCTCTTCCTGGTGGATTTTCCCTTTGGCCAGCAAGAAGTGACCTTCTGAGTCTCTTTGGATGATTTTAGGTTGAAAGTCAATTTTATCTGATATTAGAATGGCTACTCCAGCTTGTTTCCTGAGACCATTTGCTTGTAAAATTGTCCTCCAGCCTTTTACTCTAAGGTAGTGTTTGTCTTTAACACTGAGATGTGTTTCCTGTATGCAGCAAAATGTAGGGTCCTGTTTCCGTATCCAGTCTGTTAATCTATGTCTTTTTATTGAGGAATTGAGTCCATTGACGTTAAGAGATATTAAGGAATAGTAATTATTACCTCCAGACATTTTTGAAATTATATTTATTTATCTTATTTATTTTTTATATTCGAGAGGTTATCTTCTTTTGGGTTTGATGAGAGGTTTCTATCTTGCTTCTTCCCGGGTGTAGTTTCCGTCCTTGTCTTGGTGTTTTCCCCCTATTATCCTTTGTAGGGCTGGATTTGTGGAGAGATATCTTGCAAATTTGGTTTTGTCATGGAATACCTTGATGTCTCCATCAATGGCAATTGAGAGTTTTGCTGGGTAAAGTAGTTTTGGCTGAAGTTTGTGTTCTCTTAGAGTTTGCATGATATCTGCCCAGGATCTTCTAGCTTTCATGGTCTCAGGTGAGAAGTCTGGTGTTATTCTGATAGGTCTTCCTTTATATGTTACTTGGCCTTTTTCTCTTGCTGCCTTTAGTATTCTTTCTTTGTTTATTACATTTGGAGTTTTGATTATTATGTGACGGGATGTATTTCTGTTCTGGTCCAGTCTGTTTGGGGTTCTATAGGCTTCTTGTATATTCATGGGCATCTCTCTCCTTAGGTTGGGGAAGTTTTCTTCCATAATTTTATAGAAGATATTAGCTGGCCCTTTAACTTGTAAATCTTCACTCTCGTCTATACCTATAATCCTTAGGTTTGGTCTTCTCATAGTGTCTTGGATTTCCTGGATGTTTTGGGTTACCACCTTTTTGCATTTAGTATTTTCTTTGACTGTTGAATCAATGGTTCCTATGTTATCTTCGGCTTCTGAGATTCTGTCTTCTATCTCTTGTATTCTATTGTTGATACTTGCGTCTATGGCCCCTGATTTCTTCCCCAGGTTTTCTATCTCCAATGTTGTCTCCCTCTGTGATTTCTTAGTTGTTTCTACTTCTGTTTTTAGTATCTGGATGGATGTGCTCAGATCTTTCGCTTGCTTGATTGTGTTTTCATGTATTTCTTTAATAGATTTTTGTGCTTCCTCTTTCATAGCTTCTACTTGTTGGCCCACGTTCTTCTGTAGTTCTTTAAGTGACTTTTGTCTTTCTTCCTTATTGTCTTCTTCTCTTTGATCCATCTTCTCCTGCATTTCTTGAAGTGATTTTTGTATTTGCCTCGTAAAGGCTTCTAACTTTTGATCCATTTTCTCCTCTATTTCTTTACGAGATTTTTCTATGTGTTCAGCTACCAGCATCCTGACCAGTGATTTTATATCCAAGTCTTGTTTTTCTGGTGTTTTAGGGTATCCAGGGATTCCTGTTGTTGGAGAACTGGGTTCAGATGCTGTCATGTTGCCTTGATTTTTGTTAGTAACGTTCCTTCGTTTTCCTTTTGCCATCTGGTTATTTCTGGTTTTAGTTGGCCTTGTTGTCAGTGGCTGGTGTTTGAATCTCCTGTGAGGCTGGGCTCACCTGTTGTTTCTCTATTGGTGAATATGTGTGACTGCTGCTTTAAGGGATCATAAGCTGGCTGCCACCCATGCGATTGTAGCCCCTGTTGGAGTCTGTCTACCTGGGCTTCTCCAGCTGTGTCCTGGTTGCAAGGAACTCCGAGAGCCTAGCAGATCCCCCGTGAGGGTAGCCCTGGAAGGGGTGTTTACCTGGGCCTTTCCAGCTGTGTCCTGGTTGCAATATGGAGGCCCGCCGCTACACCGCTGGTCTAGGGGCCGGCGAGCTGGTTGCAGAACGCAGCTTAGTTGCTCACCCGAGGGCGGGGATGTCCCACAGAGCCTGGGCCTTTCCAGCTGTGTCCTGGTTGTGATATGGAGGCCCGCCGCTACACCGCTGGTCTAGGGGCTGGCGAGCTGGTTGCAGAATGCAGCCTCTGTGCTCACCCGAGGGCGGGGATGTCCCACAGAGCCTGTGCCTTTCCAGCTGTGTCCTGGTTGCAATATGGAGGCCCGCCGCTACACCACTGGTCCAGGGGCCGGCGAGCTGGTTGCAGAAGCAGCCTTGGTGCTCACCAGAGGGCTCGGGGATGTCCCACAGAGCCTAGGCGGGACTCTGCCTGCTTGGCTCCGAGACCCTAGCAGATACCCCCGTGAGTGTAGCCCTGGAAGGGGTGTTTACCTGGGCCTTTCCAGCTGTGTCCTGGTTGCAATATGGAGGCCCGCCGCTACACCGCTGGTCTAGGGGCCGGCGAGCTGGTTGCAGAACGCAGCTTAGGTGCTCACCAGAGGGCGGGGATGTCCCACAGAGCCTGTGCCTTTCCAGCTGTGTCCTGGTTGCGATATGGAGGCCCGCCGCTACACCGCTGGTCTAGGGGCCCGGCTACACCGCTGGTCTAGGGGCCGGCGAGCTGGTTGCAGAACGCAGCTTAGGTGCTCACCAGAGGGCGGGGATGTCCCACAGAGCCTGTGCCTTTCCAGCTGTGTCCTGGTTGCGATATGGAGGCCCGCCGCTACACCGCTGGTCTAGGGGCCCGGCTACACCGCTGGTCTAGGGGCCGGCGAGCTGGTTGCAGAACGCAGCTTAGGTGCTCACCCGAGGGCGGGGATGTCCCACAGAGCCTGTGCCTTTCCAGCTGTGTCCTGGTTGCAATATGGAGGCCCGCCACTACACCGCTGGTCCAGGGGCTGGCGAGCTGGTTGCAGAAGCAGCCTTGGTGCTCACCAGAGGGCTCGGGGATGTCCCACAGAGCCTAGGCGGGACTCTGCCTGCTTGGCTCCGAGACCCTAGCCACATTCTGTGTTCTTTAAAAGGTGATTATATGGGATCCATATACCCATGAGAATAAGATTTTCATTACAGAAAAAAATGTTTAAATAGTTATTAAAAAATACCTTTAAAACATATTCCTAGCCTGTGCTGACTAATCCACATTTAATTCCAAATAAGCACAAGTGAACAATGAAGAAGCTTTTCCAGGCTGTAGACAAGATACAAGGTGCGGGAATGTCAGATGATATGCAAATTTCCCTTTATGGTTCATAAGCGTTCATATAAAATGAATTTTCTCACTACCCTATAGAAGCACTCCTCATTGCTGGCCCGGCCTCCCTTCCTGCCCTGTTGATCAATGACTGGAGGCCCAGAGGGTAAACTCATAGCTCAACCCTACAACATCCAAATCTCTACTAACTCTGTGAAACTTATGCTTCTGTTCTTCACGGAGTTCTTCCCAGGCCCAGCCGCAGAACCCAGTAAGTCACTTCTGTCTCCCATTGCTGTTCAGCCAGCACCCTGGGTGCCTTGATTTGCACCCTTCTTCCCATCACCTTTCACTGATCACCAGTGTGCCGGTGACAACTCATATGGGGATCCATCGTCATGCACTCCTGGTGGGGGCAGTAGTACACTGGATTCCAAGAAGAAGCCCATGCAGCAAAGACCTGAGGGCAACGGGCGCAAAGCAGGTTTGCAGGAAGGGTGGATGCATCCACCGAGGGAGCTGCACAGAGGAGAAAGGCGTTCCCAGCCTCACCGGATGACCTACCTCTACACATCCTGATATCTAGCATCCCACTGACACTGCCAGACCTCACCAGGAACAGGGTCCAGAAGAGTGGGAAGCTTTTCAGGTCAAGGTGATGTTAAGATGATAACAGTCAAGGCACATGGAAGTACCCGTGCTTGTGTGTGCCTTGAAAGGTAAATGGCATGGCATTTCACCACACAGGGTGCTCGGTGAGGACATAGTAGCTGCTTAAGTAAAGAAAGACAATTAGTGCTCATGCTACTTAAGCATGAGCAAAGCCAGAAAGAAACATGAACAATAAATAGCATGTGCATGTCTTTTACAGGAATTTGTAAAAGCTAAATCTGAATGCTATCTTGCAACAGTTCAATATCAGAAATTCCCATGAATCTATTATGTTTCCCAAGAAGAGCTTAGAGTATCATTTGTCTGTACATTCCTTGTTCTTGCCTAAGCAGACAAAGATATTTCACACCCCATGAGAAGTCCTATCACTATACACCAGGATACACATCATAACACTGCTACTGACATTCCTGTCTTGAGGTCATGGACAATCAGTGTCCTAGTAACTGAAAGCCTGTGTTAGAACTTCCTTTCCCTTTTCTTGTAAATTTGAGTCTCAAATTAATCAAGTCTATTAATAATGTTTATCTTAAAACCAAGAGCTAAGGTGGATATGGTCTTAAATGTCAAACAAAGATGTTGCCCTAGGTAAGAAAGAACAGAGTATACACCCAATGTAGCTTCTGACCACTCTGCACCAGTGCACGGAAGGTTCTAACAATATTTTCTAGAGTCCTCAAGATCAGCAAGAAGGAACCAGTAGCTAGAAAACTCACATGAAGGCTAGAGCTGGACAGTCTGGAATCTTTCCTGAGTAGGTTTTACAGTGAGCTTCCTAGGCACAATGACACAGAAAGAAATGACATCCTTCATCGAATGGAGTTACATCAGAAGTGATGTCCTTGCAGAATCAAAGGGATGCCATTCATTTGTCTTTTATGTCTAAAGAGATTTTATTGGATAAAAGAAAGAAAAGCTAAGCCTGGTTGTGGTTTTGTTTGGTTGTTTGAGATGAGCTTTCTTTGTGAATCACAGTCTGTCCTTGGAACACCCAGTGTAGACCAGCTACCTTCTGATTTAGAGATCTGCCTGCCTACTCTTCCTGAGCGTTGGGACTCAAGGCATGCACCACCACCATGCAGCGAGAGGTAACCATTTTTAAGAATTTTTATGCAGCTATGAGTGCCCCAAGTTGATCTCCAAAAATGTTGCTGTAATTTTCCCAAAGCTTGAAACTCTGTGCAAAAAAAGCACACTTCTGAGAACAGGTTTAACTGCCTCTCCCCCTTGACTTGCTTCTTTTTCATGGGCACCCAGGGAATGAAGAGATGGTTCAGCGCTCTACAGTGCCAGATCCATATCCAAAAGCCTAGAGTTCCATACACAGACCCTAAGTAAGGCAGATCACAATTATCTGTAACTTGGGGAGATCTAATTCCTTCTTCGTGCCTCCGAGGACAACTGCACACATGCACAGCACATAAATAAACATAAATAAAAATGAATCTTGATGGACAGCTGAAATTTCCTGAAACCAAGGCCAGTCCAGACTCTTTGCAATGTTATGATCAAGTTGCTAGTGACCTCTGGATTCACCCTTTGTCAAAGGCATCATTACTGTAGCTTGGGCTCAGACAATTGAGAGAGTGTATTAATTGCACATGGGATGTCATCTGTGCTGAAAGATGTCCGCTTTGCTTCTCCATCAATGTTAGCAGGAATTATTATGTAAGGACCTGATATTGTATCAATTGCCCTCCAGCTCCAAACTGTATCAACATTGTATTCTTTAACATAAAAGTTTATTTTTAGCCCTTTATCTTCAGTGTAAAATGGCCATATATCCCTGTTAGCTGACCAGGATTACCCAGCATATGGGGTGCCAGACTTTATCTCTTTGAAATACAATTTCCTTTTGGCTTCTTGCCCAAACACAGTTAAGCAGTATTAGCTCCCCAGGCAGACCTCATCGTCTCTGAGTTAAATACAGTGAGAAGTGCTGATGCTTCTGTTTCACTAATATCTTTGCTTTATAATCCTTTATTTTATGATCTGCCCCTGGCTGCTCCCTGAGCTATGAATGTGCTGTTCATAAAGAGGGGTGACAACTTTCATCACATAATGATAAAGAGAATGGCAGGACTTCAGCGTTCTCATGAGCAGTCAGAACACAATATAAATGTCCAGGCTGCAGGCTACTATCCCATCCAATATGAGGAGTGAAACATTACACTGCCATCCCATCTGAGAAACAGAGGTTTGGGTTGTTGTAATATTTTACTCATAAAAGAGAGAGACAGAGCCAACCACAGGGACTCATGTTGGGGCAGCAACCTGACATCATTTCATAATACCCTGCTGCTTTCTCTGGATCACCAGAACAGACACAAAAGGAAGAGATCCCCAGCTGAGATGGGTGGTAAGAATCCTGGATTTCATCCCAGGGCTCAGAGCAGGACCTAAAGCTGACAAATTCAAAGTTTCCTACTCAAGAGTCACACCACCTTTTAATTATATCTAACAAATACAATCCATAGAATAAGGCACATTTAAGAGCAGCGTAAGTTTTAAATTAATAAATCATCATAATGACAATATAAAATAGTATTCGTATCACCACAAGGTTTTATAGACAAAGATGTCAAAGCACAGAGAAGTTAAGTAAGTTGTCCAAGATCACAGAACTTATAATTGGTATGGCCAGACAAGCTGGCTCCAGTATCTCTCGATTCACAACTCTAAAGGGTTGTCTGTGTTCACAAAGCAGCATCCAATACAAAGGCCAGCATTTAAAGGCTAGGAAGAGTCTAGTGAAGTTTTGTTAAGAAAGGACAGTAGTGTTCAAAACATGGATAAAGAAAAACACCATGTACTATTTGCATTAATGTATATACATAATGCATAATGTATACATATAATATATGTATTTATGTATATACATATATATGTAAGTATGTGTGTGTGTATATATGTATATATACATATACATATATATATATGTGTGTGTGTGTATATATATATATACACATATGCTTTGTGGTTTGGGTAAAATAAAGACAGATGATATAACTCACTCTCTACTAATTTCCGAACAAAGACCCAGTTATATGCATAATAATATTTGCCTTTAAAATCCTCAATATATTACTTTCAAATTTCAAATTTAAATTTTGTTTTGATAAGGTATATGAATGATTATCACTGTGTCTTCCAGGACATATGGATTCTATCTATTAGCATAGTTTTCTACAAAGTAAGGGGCACAAGTAGGCCTTCCTTACTTGTGTTGTAATAACAGGATTGTGATGATACAAAGTGCTGTCTTTCCAAGAAAGGCACCAAAGGGCTTTGCGGAGGGAAGACCGAAATCAGGATCAACTTCGCATGGTTATAACTCTCCATCTCCATGTTGAGTGGCCTGTAGGGCTGCCACCTGGCCATTTTAAAACATCAAGGACAGGCCACATTGGCTTTGGGTACCTCTCCCGTCATTGCTGTCTTTCTCCTTTTACTGAGGGTGACTTCTTTTATATCTTCTCTCAGACAATGACACAGATAATTCAGCAAATTAATAACAAAATATTAGCCAATACTCAAAGCCTTGGGGCGAACTTCTTTGGATTGTCACAGGACAGGATCCAATGAGGCAGGCAGGCAGGCAAGAACCAATCCTGATGGCCAAGGGACAAAAGTAACCTTAGAGGCTGAGAGTATTCAAAGTCTTACAGGTAAACCTTTCAGTAAATATTTATATCATTTCCATTCAGAGGTGAAATCATTCAGCACTGTACAAGTCAGGCATTGTAAAGCTAGTTATCACAAACCTCCCAGATTACATGAGGCTGTGCTTGACTGTAGGGGACTGCCTTCTGCTATGAGGATACTAGATCTTTAAAGAGAGCAGTCAAGCAGCCCATGGAAGAAACAACATGCATCGTGCTTACTGTAAAGGATAGAACCAATACATACAGAAGGACTAATACTCAAAGGCCTTCGATTTATTAGGTGTGAATTTTCATCTAGACATCATTGGTTGTAGGTTATGTATAATCTGTTACAGTATTCCAAAAATCGCAGTTGGAAATTATGAATCATATAAACACCGAGACTTCTTAAAAATAGCATCAATTTCAGGTATTAGGCTTGGTGCCAAGCCCTTCTCCCTGCTAAGCAATGTTGCTGAGCCAGTCCACACTCACTCTCCGGGGCTTTACAAAGCTTCTCCTGCTCAGCCCACTCATTACCTGCACACAGGCTGAGGACCCCTACCTGCGTCACCACATCGGCCCACTGCCTTCCCCTTACCTTCTAACACTAACCTGACCTTAATTTTAAGTGTCACTTTCTCACAATTAGTCACATATGCTGGACAAGAGCAAGCCATTTATCACAAGCCTTTCCATGTGTTTACATGTGTTCACTTTGTGAGGAAGAGCACAACATTCATTGGATCTTTGAGCATAATCCATAGTGCAAGTGTGCTAAACACTGACATCTGCTTAAATATTTGTCTCATTGTAATGATTATCACCAACACAGACTTGGAGGTATCAAGGAATTCTAAGTTATATGGCAATTACCTGCCACACAAATAAATATATGTAAATTACTTATAGCTAAATTTCATTAAAGATATAACAAGAGATTAAGCACAATTAATTCAGGTTGTATATTATTTTTAAGACAAATTATTCTAGTGTCATTTTAGTATATGTTCTGCTGAAGTGATCATCTAGTGTCATTTTATAAATAAAATAACTGCCAAAAGGCTGCTAGCTTACAAAGGAGGGATATTCTCAGTGATACTTGGGGACATATTGAATATTCTAAGCAAAAATCTGCATTTGTCCAAAGGAAAGTGAGATTACTGTATATATAATTTTTGTTATTATTAACTAGCCCCTAGCATAACATTTCTTTACCTGCAATTGTGGAAAACTAGGTGCATTCCACCTAAGACTTCTCTGCTTTAACAGCAGATGCACAGGTTGCACCCAGTTCAGCATCAGAGTGATGAGAACTGTTAGAAAAACTTCTATTCCCAAAAGATTTCTGAGAATATAAAGATGACAGTCTTGTAGAGAAAGTGCTCAATGCATGAATGAACACAATGCATGATCTGCATGAGATGGGTCATGCAGAATGCACTGGCCCTCTGAAAATGAAGACTGAGCTTGTTCCCCAGATCATGCACACATTAAAAAAAAAATCCTCACATGCAATGTCATACTTGTTATGACAGCAGTGATAGGTAGGGACAAGTGTCCCCAGGGTTTAAGGGTCAGATAACTCTCCCCACTGAATGAGCCCCAGGACAGGGAGAAAACTCATCTTTAAAAAAAACAATATACATAGAGGCCTGACCAATGCCCAACGTCATCTCTTAGCTCTTTCACATACAATCACACACACACACACACACACACACACACACACACACACACTCACACATGTGCAGACATATGCATACTCATTCACACAAACATGATACCATATACACACATATGCATTTACACATGCAGTCAATATATACCCGACACTGAAGAAATTGCTAAATCCCCAATGCAACATCACGTCACTATCTGATACTTGAAACTGTTTGTTTTAATACCAAAATGTCCATCTGAATTGAGGATTGGGATAAGACTTATCACCTTTGTGAACCTTGGCTAGAAAAATTTCTATGGGATAAACCAATTGTAAAACTTATATCTTGTAGAGCAATTTTTCTTTTTCTACACAGGCAAGCCTCGTGGTAGTCATGTGCAGGCTATGCAATGGAACCTGTATAACTGGGAATTTTTGACTTCAGTTATGGAAGTCAAACTGAAAGAGACATGTTTGATTTTGATTGTAGTTACCATGGTGATGAAAACAATCCTCTAGGGCTGGAAGCACAGTGTAGGTATCACTGAGAAACGAGGTGTCCCTCCCAGCTACATTATTACTCTTCAATAGTAATTAAAACAAAACCAAACAAGACCAGACTTTATTTCAGTGCCATTATTGATTGCTCAATTGATTCAAATCTTTACAATCAAAACAATGAATAAGTTTAATTTCAAACTATAAGCACAATTTCAACGCACAGCATAAAACATGCTTAGAAATTAGGATTACATTGATAAAAGTCTCGTAAATAATACTGGAAAGATGGAAAGATTGTGGATGGATAGACGGATGGATAGGTGGATGGGTGGGTGAATGGAAATTCTCAGATTTGAATTAAAGTTATATGTTTTATTCATTTGTTTCATTGTTTGTTTTTCATTGGTTGTGTTTTGTGGCTATTTAAGATGGAATCTCAGTCTATAACCGAGTCTGGCTATGGGTTCAAGAATTTCACTCCTTCAGCCTCCCAAGTGATCGGCCAGATCCAGTGAGCATGAGGATTTCTATATATTTTCCTATGAGTAACTTCTTTCCACAACATATCAATCTAACAAGGCAGTCTTTTTTCTAGTCTAAGACACCTCTAATTTAGTGATATTGACCAGTGAACATCACAGCAGAGATGACATTTTACATCTCAAATTGGGCAGAGTCAATGCAATAATGCAGGGAGACTCCAAAATTTGATAATGACAAATAAAACTAAATAACTGTCTTAACTTCTCTGATGATGTAAGAATGAACGTTACAATTGATAGAATATTTAGTATCCTCATTATCTGTACCAGAGTATACAAACAACCTGTGCTGGTAAATAAAGTGTCAAGTCTGAAAATACAAGTGCTGGTTTAAATGAATGCCTCTGCCTCCTCCAGTTGCGGAGTCTCATCTATGGGCTTATTTTAAAAGGAAAACTTATTGTATATAATTGAGGATCATGTCATAATTTGTGCATATAATAAAATGGCTAGAGTAAAAGCATTGACACACCTTCAGTATCAACAGTTCTTCTATTTCCCCAGTAAGGATGGATGGACTCTGATAAGCTGATTCCCCAACACAATGTGGTTATTGATTACAGTGCTCATGGTACACATTAGGCCCATAGCCATGTGCAACTTAAATATTTGCAACTACTGACCTTCTCACCTATGTCTGCTCAATCCCTCTGACCAGTCCTTACCTTAGTAAGTACTGTTTGGGCACCTATTCACATGTTCTTAAACGTCCTTAACCTATTCCCGTATACTTAACCTATCAAACAGAATCCCATGTTTTCTTTGTGTCTTGAGATTATTTGACTTCTATAATATTTCCATTACATTAATGTTGTGACAGTCCACACTCTCTGACCTCCTCAAGGCTGAGTATACAGTCATGAGCACTGTGGAGTCAAGCTTGAGCTGTTGGTTGTATCTGAGTTCTAAGAAATTTCTACTCTCAACTCCTAAACTTTCAAATCCAAGAGATACTTAAACACCAAAACCACAAAATGTTAAAAAAAAAAAAAAGAACAATTGAATGAGTATATTTTCGATTTGTAAAAGCTCTTTTTCTGACATGGCATAAATAAGAATTATTGTTGTTGAATAATTAGCAACAACCATAACAGCAATCAGTGCTCTATGCCTTATTCTTTTGGGTATTTTCTTCTAACAAATGCATTCTTAAAGTTTGATTAATACTGGTGAAGTTCATTTGAATACATACTCATGCAAAAAGCCATACAATAAATATTTCATGTCACCTGTGGTTGTTGTTTCTGTTTATTCTTGCAGGTTTGTTTTATATTTCTAGGCAAGTGCTTTGCTAGCCATTTATTTAGCCTGTATACCAAGAAGAGAAGTTTCCTCTTATTCGTCATTTTAGTTTTGTGGCATTAGTTATCTGTGGGGAACTACATGACCCATGACTTAGTAATCAGCATTGGGAAGGTCAGAGAGCTTGATGTTTGTTATGACATACTTGGAAAAATATTCTATATAAACTAAGCCACACAGAGACACACATGGACACACATATACACACACACACACACACACACACACACTCTGGGAATAGGTGATTAAACATAAAATTTATATAGAAATTCTAGAAATAAATAATTTGTTCATGTGAAAGGATTCATTGTTCTATGTAGTGTGATGAACATGTGTTGAGCAATCTTAAAACAATCAGCCAGCACATTAGTCATGAGTTCAATACTGTCTCCAAAGGTTATATACTAGCTCACATTCACCACCAGCACCTTAGTAACTGCTTTTTTCTGTTATCTGACTGACTGTCATAATCTAGGAGTCCAATCATTTTTCAACATTCATAAACGTCTAGGTTCAGATGTCTACATCTGAAGTGGACAACCATACACAGTCACAAATACTTCCAAACTTCGCCTTCTGAAGAGAAACTTCAACTTTCATCTAATAAATTTCACTGTTTTATTTTAGAATTTACTTTGAACAAAGCTTAAAACTAACTTCAGAAGAATACAACCAATTACTCTCCCTCCTACCACAGGTGATTTAATCCTTGTAAAATATCACACTATCACAAGAGCAATTAAGCAAGGAAAGGAAATAAAAGGTGCCCAAATTGGAATGAAGATATCTCTATGATAAGACATACAATCTTGTGGATAGAGAAAAACTAGGGGAACCATTAGAACCAGAACTAATAAGGGAATCCAGCAAAGTTGCAGATGATAAAAACATCACATGAAAAGAATTTTATTTCTGTACAGTGAGAGGGAGTGTGTAGAAATGCAATTAGGAGTGAAATGCTTAGGAATAAATATAATGAGAGGTACAAGACTTACACACTCCAAACTGCAAAGCACGACTGCAAGAAATGACATCCTCAATAAGTGATGTCATGAACGAAAAGGACCGTGTTAATGCTCCACATTGGCCCAAGACCAAGAGCAATTCCTTACATACTGAGAACTGGAATCTAAAATCCACACTGCACGCAGGGCATCCGGACAGCCTATGGTTACTTCAGGCGAAGACTCAGGTGCCAATTCAAGGATTGATATGAAACCACAGGAGCCAAGACAATTAAGAGGAAAAAAGCTTCTGACACGAAGACAGACAACGACAATAATGGAAGAAAATTGAAAGTCTAGAAATGAAATAATCCTTACCTTTTCAGCTGTCTGTGCCAAACACAGTTTTCGAGAAGTGAGGCTACAGTGCATGCTTTATCTACAGATAGGAGGAAGGAGCATGAGACCGGATCATCAGAAACACCAATTTGACCTCAACTGAAGCAAATGTGAAGAGTAAAGTAAGAAAATCCTTCGAAAAAAAGAAGCAAGACTGAACCATTCATTGTTCTGAATTCAGGAAGTTGTACAGCTAAAATATTAGAAGTGTATATGAGAAAAAGAAAAAAATGAAAATCGCATCAAAAATCACTAAAAGTACAAAAAAGAAATCAGAAGAAACTATCTAGAGAGTGCACAGAGAGTGGGCAAGATAGAGGACTATTTGCAGACGAATTTCCTAACGGTAACATGGGAAGGGCCTCGGTGTGCACTTTTCTGAAGAAGCTGCACAAGTGACCACCAAGCCCTTCGGAAGACATCTGGCATCCTTGGCTATCAGGGAATTGAAAGTCAGAGCCATTGACTGCAGGGCATCATAACCCGTGGGTAGATAAAATCAAAGGCGCAAACGTGAACAACTATTGCTGTGGTCGAGAGCTGGGAGCGTCCCACGCACTAGTAGCCCACTAATGGGCAAGGCTGCCTGAAAGTGTCCAGCAGCTTCGCCCAGCACACGTTCAACACAGACTCACCAGTGGATCCAGCAGTTCTACTCCACGGTATATACTCAAGGGAGCTAAAAATATAGATTCAAAAGTGGAATTGGCGACACGTGTTCCAAAAACATTATTTGTAATAAACAAAACAAACAAACAAACAAACAAAAATGTAGAACAAACTGAAATGCCTGCTAATGACTAGATAGGCGGAAAACTACACTGAGTGGAATATTATTAGATCACAAAATGGATGGGCTTCTGCTGGTGTCATGGAATGAAGTGAAGGAAAAGTGCCTTTTACGTGAATTCAGTAGACAAATTCACAGATGTAGAAAACCGAGTAGAGCCAACTGGGGTCTAGAAAAGAGGGTATGAGGTTTCAATGTGTGTGCTGAAATATGACATATATTTTAATAGATAAATTATATATTCTGTAAATTATATCTTGACAAAACTGCTGCTTCAAAAAAAAAAAAAAACAAGTCCCTGTTTGTGTTCGCATGGCTACTTTCTAAAGGAGTAATTAATATGCAAAATCCAGTTTATAGTATCTAGCTTAAATTGCACCAGCTTCATTTACTAGAAAATAGAAAATGTAACCAAGATAATAAGGAGCACTAAATTTAATTAAGCATCGCAGAGGCCTTCCCTTTAAAGAAGCAAAGAAATCAGCAGGATGTGTTTTTATGTGTCAGAGAAAGCAATGTTAAGGAAACATACCCCCTAAATCAATGTGTATATTTTACACTTTAAAATGTTAATTAGTTTTCATTTGAGCATTAGCGTCCCTTGGAGACACAGTGACAAAAGCCACAGGTGGAAATGAAAGGAACAGTGCTTATCAGAAACAAGAAGTTATATCTTCGTTGCCAAAGTAACCAAATTGTCTCATAAGAAATGTATGATTTGACATTCACTTATCAATGTTTCCAAAATGCAGCTTTTATCTTGCCTCAGCTGGAAATTTCATTTTTCAGTAATGACTTCACAGATTCCTTCCTCTATGCATGTCTTATTTCTTTCTGTTTCCAAAATAAATTAATCCAGAGGAACTTGGCCCCTGGTGTAACTCACCGTGGGAAAGAAATTATCACTTTGCTCCCAGAGACCATGCTGTCTGCGTCTCAGCCAATGAGAATCATCCACAGCAACCTGGAGTCTCCATCCTATTTAACTCCTCTACTCAGCGCAGAGAAACGAAAGCCATCCTTGGCCATGCTAGTGTTTTCCATGCCCGACTACAACCCTGACTTTATGTATTTCCTAGGAAGACTTTGGAATACCTCTTCCCTGAATTGCGCAACTGGCCTAGATCTGTACATTTGTCTGCCAGCTAAGATCTTTATTCTGGTACCTTTGTGTAAGTGAGCTCTTCGGGTTTAAAATACAGATGCTGAAACCTCAGATTCTAAACCTCTTTTGAAGACTCTCCTTGGACCTCAGAAGGTAATAGAAAGAAATATAGATGCTAGGTCTAGAGTGATGTAGGCATTCATGTTGATAGAGATGTATACATATGCAAAGAAAACATGTCACGGTTCCCGGCATGTAACACTCTTTGACTACCCTTCCCGAGCCGGCACACTCTTTTTAAAGCACGATGCAGCCTCATTCTAGTCCCATGGTCTATCTTGCAAAGTCTAGGTGGCATTTGGTTCAGCTAGCCTCCAAGCAAACAATTCTTTGTGGTTTGTTCACTCAATAGCTTAAGCTGTAGCACTGTGAGGAAAATTCCCCCTTTCTCATTGCCTCTGTACAGTCAGTGATAGGATGTTTTTGTATGTCTCTCTCCCTGAAAAAGTCCAGCATAGCAGGGATCTGAGAGCCTTTAGAGGGATTTCAAAGATGACTTCAAAAGTGTTATCTATCTCTGAGGTACTAAGAGGGTAAGTTGGAGTATTGTTAGATGCCGGAATGTTATCTCCACTACTGGTTCACCTTGTGGAGGGCTACAGTGCACCTGGTTGCCATTTCATACTAAGACAATGTGATCACAGGTCAGTTTCTCCTCAACAGCAGCAATTGAATGCCAGGGTTTATCCCAGGTGGTGTCACTGGAAGTCACCTTCTCTACACTGTGCCTGCAGGAGCTCCAGAGAGCATTCTGGGTAAGGATGACTACGTTCAGTATCTGTGCTTGCCTCCAGCAACCATCAGCATAGGAAAACTTGTTTGTAAACTATAGGGATGTTGGCGCAACACTAACAATTATTCTACTGTTGCTCAAAATGATTTGTAGATGAAGGTTTCACGCTGCACTTCATTGGCTGCCTTCATTCAGGCAGGTTTCCATGGCTGTCTCATTACCTGGCTGCCAGAGAACTAAACAAATCAAGTAGAGCCCAAACCAGGTCTGACTAACATCGCTACTGAGACTAGAAAGCTTCCAGAATTGAAACTTGAACATCAAGTGATTTCCAGGGTGAGCAATCTATAGGGTGAAATTACTTCCTCAACAGGTTTAATCATTCTCAATCGCCAGTTCACAATAAATATCTCTAAAACATTCAGCAGCAATGGCTCAGCTATCTTAATAACCTCCACATTGAAAGATGAAATAAGAAAAAATCAGCTGCAGTTTAGAAAACACTAATCGAAATACCACTGAATATCCTACATCATAATTTTAAATAAGTGGTTCTCATATACAGCAGTATATTAAGATTAAAGAGTTTCATACATTTTTTCTTTTATTAAAAAGAACACCTGCTGTTAAAATTGTACTTATTTGGTGTCTAAGAAACAAATAGTTAAGAAAAAAGTAATTAAAGGAGCTCTCAATACCAGCTTACTTTCAGAAAATAATTTCCTCCAGAAAAGAGCCAGATTCAATTTCTGTTTCTGTTCCAGATGAATGCATGAGAATTATCATTGAAAATGATCCTAACCCAGAGCCGCAGAACATGTAAGCCTGTTTCCAAATGTCCTGCTGCTCACTGGTCTCTGTTTATTCAAAGGAATATCATGCATTGTTTGTTTATGATAATTAACTAGATTTTGACATTTCTCCAGTGTGTACTGGGAACTTACTGACTTGGTCATTGTCTTGGGTTTTCTTTGGAAGCATGAAAACTTGTTTCAACATCATAAAAATATGTCATTATCAGCCAAAACCAGGAGACAGTTGGAAATTATAAATAACCTAAAAACTCTTAGTGGTTAATTGCAACTCCACTGTCCTTGAAGCAATCAGACAGTTTCTTTATACTATTAATGGGAAAATGACTTATAATGATTTCACAAGGCAACAGATACATATTTTTAAATTAATCAGAAATACTTTTATGTCTTAACTATATGAGAACTTCCAGGTATTCTTTAAAGAAAACTAAATACTTAAAATCTACATTAGCCTAAAATAACATCAATGAATTTTTTTATTAAAAAGAAATATTTTTGAATGTTAAATATGAAGCTTGTGATGGTTTGAATATGATTGGCCCAGGAAGTGAACCTATTAGGAGGTGTGGCCTTGTTGGAGTAGGTGTGTCACTATGGGTGTGGGCTTAAGACCCTCCCCCTGGCTGCCTGGAAGTCAGTCTTCCACTAGCAGCCTTCAGATGAAGAGAGAGAACTCTCAGCTCCTCCTGCACCATACCTGCCTGGATGCTGCCATGTTTCTGCCTTGATGACAATGGACTGAACCTCTGAGCCTGTAAGCCAACCCCAATTAAATGTTGTCTTTTATAAAACTTGCATTGGTCATGGTGTCTGTTCACAGCAGTAAAACCCTAACTAAGACAAAGCTATTGGCAATAAATTATACCTTCATCAAGAATATTAATAACCCATCATATTAATCACAGAGGCTTTATGACGATTACCTAGGTCTATCCCTTATTCCTTCTATATAATAATAAATATTGCTTTCAGCTAAAATAGAAACTTAAGTGTAATATTTAGGAATATTAGCTGGAATTGGATTCAATGATTGTTACTATATTAATGGAATACACCTCACAAAACAGCCTGTTCATAGTAGTTATTATTTTGTTTTTATTTGTGTGTATGTATTGAATCAATACATGTGTACAGTGTCCACAGAGATGAGAGAGGCACTCTGAACTCCGTGCAGCTGGCATTATGTTCATTTGAGTACCTATAATGTGGGTGACGGGAATCAAATCCAAATCCTTACAAGGGGGAGTTCTTGACCACTAACCCTCTTTCCTGTGTGCTTATACTTATTTTGAAGTACTGACTGTCCTGTTTTCAGTGTGGCCATTTCCAGGCATTTGAGTTGCCCAAGTGAGAACACAAAAGAATATGCACTATCTCTTATAATAAAGACGTCATTTCATGTTGGATGTCTAACTTGAAAAGCACGAGAGGATGAAGGAAGGCAAGCCAACCAACGTTCCTGAGAAAGCTATTTTTCTCTCAGACATGACAGCAGTGTAGAGGTCGACATGTTGAGGACTTCGGAGAAGACTGTAATCAATGACTGTGTGTGAGGGACGTTATCCATCAAGGACATTCATATGTAATATGGCAAAATTTATCAGTGTCTCACAATGAGTTGTGTATCTGAACTATTTCAGCAAACAAAGGCCCGCAATTACAATGTTATTTTACAGAAGTGGGGCATGTGCATATAGCTTGTTCATACTATAAAGAGCTATTGCTAATGATAGCAGATATTTAAGTAGGAGGGCAGATAGCTTTCCAAATAAACCTACCTCAAAAACACTGAATAGTATCTCTATGTAATACATATCTCTATGCACTATAATAGTATCTAATATGGGAGAGTTTGGTAGAAGGAAATGAAAGAGAGAAATGATATAATTATACTGTAATCTCTAAAAATAAAAAATTGAAATGAATAATAATAATAATAAGGGCTGGGGAGAGAGTTCAGTGGCTATGAACACTTGGTCATGCAAAGAAGCGTGGTTCATTTCCCAGACCCCACGGGATGGCTCACAACCAGGCAAAACTCTATTTTTAGGGAGCTCCATAGCCTCAATGCCTGGAGTACACATATGTGCATGCAAAACATTCATTCACATAATATAAATCACTCCTTAAAAATAAGGGAATGTAGTAGATGCTGTGACATTTTTAGAAGACAGCAGCATATAGCAGACTCCCTGTACCACTGGTACACACAGCCTGGATCTGGTTCCTCTTCACCTGAGCCCTAAGGCAGGAGGAGGGTTGTAGATGTATCATTTGTAACTGAGCTCCACAACTCTGCACATTGGTCTACTGTGGTTTTGTGTAATGATCTCTATCTTATGTAAAATGAAGTTTCCTTAGTGAGGCCGAGAATGACTTTATTTGTGCATAAAAGGACAATTATTTAAAATGTCCTTAGGGAATATCCTAGTTTTGTAACAAAGTGGTGGTAGTTTCTCCACTAAGACTTATTACTTCACTATATTGAGGAAAATCACACATGGTTTTTCATCTTAGTAAGAAAGCCTAAACCTTCCTAACGTGGTGGTGAATATTTTTAATCCCAGAATTTGGGAGGCAGAGGCAGAGGCAGAGGCAGAGGCAGAGGCAGAGGCAGAGGCAGAGGCAGAGGCAGAGGCAGAGGCAGAGGCAGAGGCAGAGGCAGAGGTAGGTGATCTGTGTGAGTTTAAAGCCAACCTGACTTACAGAGTGAGTTCCAGGTCAGCCAGGGCTCTACAAAGAGAAACACTGCAGAAAAAGTAAATGGAGGAGGAGGAGGCCTTAACCTCGCAGACATGAAGAATCTGAAAAAGAACAACATCCAGGGTATGAGCGTGGAAGAGAAAGCCTTACAAGTTTTCAATCCTAGACGAAGAACTACGGATGGCTAAGGAATGTCAAGAGTAGAAAAATAGCTTCCCTAGGGAAAATGACAACAGTCGATTATCCAATAGCAGGTGATGCAAATACAAATAACATTATGCATATGAACAAGGAATTAGAAGGACAACAAAGGAGGTGATATATGGGGTGCGTGGAGGGAGGAAATGGAAGGAGAAATGATGTTGTAATATCAAAATAATTCAGATATTGGGTGGGGGAAAACAGGACTGAGGGTCAGTGGAAAGAATGGAAATAGGCAACCTCTAGAGATAGAAGTGGGGAACCCTCTAGAACATACCAGAGTCCTGGGAGTTGAGAGACCCTAGATGAAATGCCCTACAGTGGGGAGAAGGAACATGCAGAGTCCATCCCCAGTAGAAAGACAGGGTAACAAGTGGAGGGATGGGGTGGCCAGCCCACAGTGCAAACCTCTGACCCAGTATTGTTCCTGTCTGAAAGAACTGCAGGAAGAAAAACAGAAAGGAGCGTGAGGTAAAGGAAGACCAGAGACAGGCCTAAAGTGTGATCCAGCACAGGGGAAAGTCCCAAGGCCTGAGACTATTACTGATGCTGTGGTGTGCTTAGATGGGGCACATGTTTCAGCCCTCCAAAAGAGCCAACAAGCAGCTGAAAGTGTCAGATGCAGAGATTTGCACCCAACCAATGAACAGAAGCTGCTGACCCCTGTGATTGAGTTAGGAAAAAGCTGGAAGAAGCTGAGGAGGAAGGCAACCCTACAGGAAGACCAGCAGTCTCAACTAACCTGGACCCCTGGGATCTCTCAGACACTGAGCCACCAACCAGGCAGCTACACGAGCTGGTCTGAGGCCCCCAACACATATGCAGAGGACTGCCAGGTCTGTACTTAGTCAGAGAAGATGCACCTAACCCTTGAGAGACTTGGTGCCCCAGGGAGGGGTGTGGTGTGGTAGAGGGGACATCCTCTTGGAGGTAGGGCTCCTGTGTGTTTGGGGAATGTGGAACAGTCAAGGTGGATTGGGAGGGGGGATAAAGTCTGTACTGTAAAATAAAGATTAAAGAATAAATTACATAAAAGAAAATATTACATTACTAAAAAGTGAATGCATATGGGAACTCATATCTGTGGCTCATGAAACCAGAGTATAAGCAAACAGATATGTCTTCCAATCCTTACTTGTTACTCTAATGCATTTCAACAAATGATAGGTATAAGCCCAAGGCAGCAAAGTTTATCTTAAGGTCACTGTTGGTGGACTTCCAATGAAATATATAAAAAAGAGTACAGCAATGATAAATTACCATGTGACCACCTCATGTAAGTTAACAGTACCACATACATTAAGAGGACACGAACCAGAAATACTCACTCATTAAAAAAAGAAGAAACAAGTGATTCTCAAAAGCATGACAAATAATTCTCCTAAACTATGTTATTAGCAATACCATGAATTATACAACAGGAATGCTTGTTCAAACTATTTTTTTCTGATAAGAAACACTGCATTTTAAAGAGCAACCTCTATTTTAATATTTAATACCTCAGCATATCTAGATCTCTAAAAGTAGCATGCTATTTAGGAAAGAAGTGCACTTCTCGTGATGTTAAAAGCATTTCTGGCATTTTATATTACCTGCTTTTTAATGACTGTATTTTCCTAGCATTAAAAATGAATTAATCTCGTTCTCCCTAAGTACTCTGTTGAACATAGTAAAAGAAACAGTTCAACAGGGTACTCTCCCTTGCAAAAGCCATATAGATTATTGTTTCTCTCTGCATTTTTGGTTTAATAGCTAGATATCTACATTGGCATCCAAGTCTAAGCTCATTGCACTTAAAGGTTTCACAGACACAGGGTTTATTATTTACCAGGGAATGATATTGACAAGAGTATCAAGTGCTGAAGTGCAAATGAAATACAATTAAGACACTGTCTATACAGTTTCATTCAAGAGAAAAAATTTACTCAGTAGTTTAAAAGTAAAAATGTGCTAAATAACTGATGTTAGCACTTTGGAATGGTCTATAAAACTAAAACAACTGCCTTCCAGCAATGCTTCGGGGCCCTTACAAGAAATTTTCACATTCTGATACCTATCAATTATCACAGCACTTACTACACATTAATCAAAATCATATGGATGGAACACCATAACAAGGGAAATCCCCAAAAAGGAAGGAAAGATGTTTTACAGTTCTAGGTAAGATGGAATTACCTACAAGGAGAATTTCAATAAATAAAGTAATACAATCTGCATAATAGGGAAGCAGGACACATGATGGATTGTGAAGAAGGAGGGCTATCTAGAGGAGAGGAGAGGAACATTAGAATTTGAAACACTGAACTGAGTACTGTGGTGCACACATGCAATCCCAGCACTTAAGGTGCATAGGCAAGAAGCTCCAGATCCCAAGGCTTCTATTGGCTACCTAGGGAGCAAGAAGATAGCCTGGTCCCTGGGCTAGATGGGATCCTGTTAGTGAATAAAGAAATAGGGGGGGGGGAAACGCATAAACTCAAATTCAGGAGTACGTTTAGCATTTCCCTGTGTTGTCGTTTGGAAAGAACTGAACACTAGGGTTCCATGAAGGTGGCACTGAGCTGTGTCCATCGGACACTCTTCATGAGCTGCCACGGTTGTACGGGTAAAAGGAGATGAATGAATCTCTAGTACTCTGGCTAGAAAGACGGAAAGACACAACAAACTGGACTTTTCTGCAGAAAGGGTGTTGAGAGTAGTAGGTAAAGTAATCCTTAAGGTTAGTATCCAAGATTCCATGTCACTGCACAAATGATACCACTTGATAAAATAAAGGAAGACCACTTCGAAGATACAAGTCCATGGAGTGGACATGTGACGCATCCAATTAGTTACAATGCGAACACTAACACAGAACTGACGTTTCACCCAATAAGGAAAGGTTGAAACTTACTCAAAGTCTAAATATTACCAACTTCGCAGGGCTCCCAAATAGGAATATAAACAGCTTCCACAGAATTTAAACAAAGCACAGAAATTCATGTAATGTTCACTGTTATAAGGAAAATAAAGAACATTTTTCAGCAGATAAAGAATAGGAGGAAAGTCAATTATACAGAAAAAGATATTATTATAGGGGTGTCAGCAGAAGAGGGAAAATGGTCAGGACCTGAAGAAGTTTTGTGCACATATATTACAGAAAAAAAGGTCAATCCCTATGCACCCCAAAATGAGTTATGAACAGAAAATCAAAACCAGCTGTACGCAAAGGAGAAGAAGGGAAATCTACAGAAACTAAAGACTTCAATATTTGCCTTTGTGTGATAGTAGGACAAAGGTAAAAATTCAGTAAGGATAGAGGAGAGCTGAAAATTCTTACTTACCAAGAGGAGCTAATCAACATTTATAGGCTTCCCAACCCAACAGCAGCTGAGGATGCGCTCTAATCACACAACTGAACGTTTGCCAGGACAGACCACATCCTGGGTCATAAAAGCAACAACAACAAACTGTAAGTCCTGAGCCTCAGACAAGCATGTCCTCAGACAGGAACTAAATTAAGCCAGAAATCATTACCAGACACATACCATAAAATCCCAGTCAGACAAGATCAAACATGTCTGATTGATCTGTGGATGAAAAAAAAAAAGAAATAAACTCAGAGGAAATTAGAAATTATTTTTAAACAATTAAAATACCAATTTAACATGATAGAATTTGTGAAACACAGTTAAATATAAGGGAAATCTAAAGCAAATATTCCTTACATCACAAAAATGTCTCAGAGTTTCTATATTAACTGAGAAGATGAACAACAAATCACATATTAAACAAACAGTAAGAATGATATTAATTAAACTCTGGAGAGGTTAAAAATAGATAAAAGTTAACCAAACCAAAAGAAACATCATTTAAGTAATGTGTTTGAAAAACACCATATTGTAAGCATTTGAAAACACGTAAGTAAGAATGTATACATCACCAGCATAAGGAATGAAGGAGAATACTGTTTTAGCATCTTGATGAGCATTTAAAAGATATTTTAAGCTAATAAATATTTGCAGATGAATTAATAATTTGAGTAAAAATGTCAACCTCCCCAAAATCTACCAAAGAATGCTTGAAGCTGAAATAGATAGGAATTATGATACAATATTCTTTTAAAAATAGATTTTGCGCCGGGCGTGGTGGCGCACGCCTTTAATCCCAGCACTTGGGAGGCAGAGGCAGGTGGATTTCTGAGTTCGAGGCCAGCCTGGTCTACAGAGTAAGTTCCAGGACAGCCCAGACTACACAGAGAAACCCTGTCTCGAAAAACCGGAAAAAAATAGATTTTGCAATTAATAAAAATAAATCTTTGGCAAAGACATTTTAAGTTCTAGATAACTTCATTAAGAAATAGAATAAATATTTTAAAAGAATAAGCTCAATTACGAGGAAAAAATAGATGATAGATTATATAGACATGTCAAAAACTAAAACAATAATAATAGAAGAAGAAGAAGAAGAAGAAGAAGAAGAAGGAGAAGGAGAAGGAGAAGGAGAAGGAGAAGGAGAAGGAGAAGGAGAAGGAGAAGGAGAAGGAGAAGGAGAAGGAGAAGGAGAAGGAGAAGGAGAAGGAGAAGGAGAAGGAGAAGGAGAAGGAGAAGAAGAAGAAGAAGAAGAAGAAGAAGAAGAAGAAGAAGAAGAAGAAGAAGAAGAAGAAAGTAGAGAGAGAAGGGAATCCTTTCTTGAGGCCATTGTTATTCTGACATGTATAATGTTATGTTTCTGAGAAAGAAGGAATCACAAATTGAAAAGGAACATGAATGGGCAGAAGAGCAGGCTGAGAGCTGTCCCTTCATCTGTGCTTCCATAGTTCATGAGCAGAGGCGGAGCCATGTGGGAGGAGTTTCAGGTGCTCCTGAGTCTTGTATCATCAATGAAATCAAACAAGCAGCAACCAGAAAAAAAGTGTGTGAGGGTAGGAATTACAACCCTGATCAAAGCAGGAGCACAAGTTCTCAACAGCAGCGTTTGAAACCTTATGTAAAAGATTGACAAACCCCCAAACAAAAGGATGTTACCTTAGTAATGCTAGAGCAGGCTGGTACTTCAAAATTCATCTTTAGAGTCGCTCACAATCTCTCTTGAGGAGGAAAAATTTTAAGACAATATGAACTACCTTAGAATACACATCTGACAAGCCATGAGAGGAAATAACGAGGAAATTAAACTCTATCAAGAAAATAAAGGAGATCTTCTTTAACCTAAAACAAAGGATCCTTTAAATAACTAGTCTGCTTTCTTAAAGGAGATACACTGCAGTCTGTGCAACCCGTGCCACTGCAATAAGTGAAGAAAAACTAGGAAAACTTGCTATTCTATCAGTACTATGTATGTAGACATAAAAAAAGAACTAGAATTACAAAAAAAATGTGGTTTTGTAGGACAAAAATAGAGGGGTAGGAAGAAGAAATGGAGGAGTAGGAAGAAGAGAGGAGAAGAAAGAGAGGGAGGAGGGGGAAGAGATGGAGAAGGAGGAAGAAGAGAGGAAGTAGGAAAAAGAGAAAGAGGAAGAACAGTGAAGAGAAGAAGAAAGAGGAGGGAGGAAGAAGATGAAAATGAGGAAAAATATGATTACTAACACTTATTGCTTCAAGTCTTCAGAACCATTAAGGAGATGTGTAAGCTAATAAAATGAAACAACTGCAGTTAATGCAGCAATAAACCCATTCCAGCACGACCATTGGGCTTGTAACAAAAAGAGACAGAATAATATCTTTGGTGGGTTATTTTGAACAATAGTTCTCTCTCTCTCTCTCTCTCTCTCTCTCTCTCTCTCCCCTCTCCCTCTCCCTCTTCCCCCCACACGCTTACAAGCACATATACACACACCTCAAACAAAAAGAACTCTGTAGATTCCAAACAACATGCAGTCACTACTTAAATCTTTAGCAAAAATGTAAAATGTACATTCAAAACTGTCACAGGCATACATAGAATAAAATCTATGATCTGGTGTGAAGAAAAGATAAAACATTTAAATGTGAATCTCAAGGAATAGTTATATATTGGGCTTCAAATAATTGAAAACACAGTCTGCTGTGAGATTCACTTAAGTATCAAAAGGTGTGTGTTGGAAGATGTGCAAATGACCCACGTCTCCAGCAAAGCCTTTCATGCTTACATCTTGAGTACAGTACTTATGTCACTCATGTATGCAAGTATTATAATTCATATGACCATTTTAAACAAAAAAAACCTCCTTAGGTACATGTCAATTTTAAAATAATTGCAACAATCTGGAAGATGTATGACAATAATATAATTATTTATTTCTAAAATTTTAAAAACTATTTTGTATTTCTGCTAAGGTTGGCAGTCCAATTGCATGTGTAAAATCTAGCTATACTAAAATATGTTGAAATAAGACTTGTGTCATTTGTGTTCCTCAGCAACACTTGGGGTGGGGGCTGCACTAAATTGGAGGAAAAAAATAAAAGTTGGGTAGATCAGGAAGGACAGAAAGACTGAAAGTGGGACACGGGAGTGAGGAGAGAGGTGCTTAAAGTGATCAATATTACAGAATTTAAGAGAGTTAGCAAAAGCAATATTTTGTGCTGTTTTGTGAAAAAAATGGAAACTACACTTTAGTTTTTTATTTTAAATTTCGTTTGTAAACTAAAGTTTTTAAGTGGTCGTCAATGAATGCAGCTTTTCGCCATGTGCTGAGAATGCGCACACTGTAGACACAGGCACTAGAGCACATCATGTTGACCGTTCCCTCTATTGTCTCTTTCTTGGCATCGGAATAACAACTGCTGGGATCTTTGTGAAAACTACTTTGAAAGTGGGTTGATAAGGTTTTCCTGGAAATGGTTTCCCTTTTGCCTTACATATTTTCAACTTGTATTATTAGGTATAAAATACTTCGATTATCATGTTCCTTATTACTGTAGACTGTTGTCAACATCTAGCTTTGGATTTCAGTAATGCCCCGTCTTATAAGGCTACATTTTATAAATTAAAAAGCACATGAAAAAATATCTAACTTATTTTTTTGGTTAAAGTGTAATCAGATACCATTTATTTTTATTAGTTATATACTTTGTAACAAGTCTTTAAAAAGAGTGTGACAAAAAAGTTAACATGAAACAGGTCTCAAAAAACTATGACCTTAGAACATATTATTTGCCCTCATAATAGTAATGAGGAGGAAAGCGATTAAAGTAAATTAATAAATAGGGGTAATTAGTGTTATTTGAAATGGATTATTGAGAGTTGTTTTAATAACTTGAATTTATACGTTTTTAGAACAAACAGTATTTCCTTTTATCTAATGCAGTGTCCTATTTGTGCACAGTGCAATTGGGTTCATCAGAAATTGTACCAGACGAAGCCCTCTAGGTGTTAGTACTACTGATTGTTATCTTGTCATTTAGATGACCTGCATTGACTGCCCTGTCTTCTTTCCTGCTATTCTTGTTATGATCACCATATTTCTGGATGCTTCTGCTTATATTCTGCTATGAATATAAACAACAGACTACATCAAAATAAAAAAAAACAGAAAAATACACATTATTATAGTAAACTATAAAACTTATGAAAAATAAAGTGTTTATTTAAAATCCTCAGTTCCCAACCAAGAATTATAATGTGATTCTTTATTACAATAAGTTCCAAGAGCCAATGAAATCTTTAGGAACTCTGAGAATATCTAACTAAAATGTATTTAGCACAATGTTTCATAAAAACACACATGCTCAGTAGTCTCATAGGAGGTACAGAAATAGAGAGATGAAATGTGTTATTTTAGAATTCCATTTCTTGCATTTACAAATTCAAATGACTATTTTCTTCAATTATGAGCGAAGCCAAATGATTTCAATACAGGCCAATATTAGTGATTATAACCAAGAGTATACACCAAGTATACTTCATGTACATAAAAACACACGGGTGGTGTCATTCACATGGTTCTAGGACAGGAATTAGAGCTTACAGCGGAATATCAGACACTCCTTCATATTCCGTTCCATATTCCAAGCCAAAGTTATACAGTTGCAGAGACAGGAATTAAGAGAATCATCTGGTTGCAAACTTTATACCCCCGAGAGAGGCCACATCACCATGGCAAGCCTGCAGATAGTTTTCAGGCCCTTGGGGATCAGGTAAAATCTGGTAAGGTACCATTGTGATAGGCCCACCAAGTCCTAAAATCCTTCCCGTGCACTTTACCAATTCCCTCAGTAATCTCTACCATCAAAAAGAAGTTTCAAGAATAAGTAAAAACTCTAACAGTATTGTGATACTTTGACTAAAAGCCAAAAGGAAGTAGCCTATAGAGAATAGCATCATTTTCTAAAAGGACTCTCAGTCAGGGATAACACAAAATAGCCTAGACTATTCTTAAATAACCTTACATTATTATTATTATTATTATTATTATTATTATTATTATTTACAAAATATGTTATATAATATGTTTACTATATTAATTATACTATATTATATTAAATAACTATCAATAAGTTCTAAGAGTAAATATTGGAAGAAAATAGGTCAAAGCAAGACTGCCGTGATTGAAAGAGTAAAATTTGTAAGTCTGAGGATAGATAGAAGCCAGTCTTTGGATGATGGCTCTCTTTTATTAATGAAAGAGAAGAAAACAGAGGGCAGGTTCCTTTCAAGGCGGCACCATTCCTAAAGGCCGACTAGCTTGCGGTTCTGCTTAATTAGAGGAGTTGTCACTCACATCTGAACATGGCCTCTCTCTCATTGGACAAAGTTCAAGGTCGATACAGAGGAGCAAGCCAAAAATGACTAATGAGATGTCGACCACGGGCTCCGGTAAAGGTCTACTGTCAAAAACAAATCACAGCTCTAAAACTTTCAGCATCCCGAGCTGACAAAAATCCTTTACCTGCTCACACATTTAGTAATTGGACCACACTGAGTTCAACGCCTATATACAGCTTGAATCCAAGTGAGTTAGCATGGTCTCCCTCCGTGAAGACGGAGCAGAATCCCTGTCTACCGTAGGATGGTCTCGCCCATTTCCGTCAGACTTCTCCCACATACAGCATCTTAGCCTTCGCTTTCTCTCCTTCTCCCCTTCAAATTATCCTCAGTGTAAAAGGGCCCAATACTGGGGCTACAGAGTTAAAAAATAAATAAATAAATAAAATAAAATAAAAAAAATCTCCAACTAGGAAGTAATTAGACAACTTTCTAAAATAACTGTAGGTTATACACATAATACAGTTTCATTTCTGTTGTGGAAATTATCCAGAACGTAATGGCTAGAAATACTTGTGCAGCCATGAAGATTGAAGTGCAACATATTTTTTTTCATAAGCACCTAAAATTGGAACACAATTTCGACTATTCCAAACCAAAAGGAGTGTCCTGATTCCTAAATAAAATGATTCAGACACAGGCTATTATGCATCTAGAAGGCTTTAGAAAGATGTTGAGCCATAGTTTGAAACCTGAGGAGGCAAATCACGAAGGGCAGCAGAAATGGAGCACAGGGCGGGGAGAAGAAAGAGGAAGGACACAGGTAAAACTGATAGTCTGCCAGCACCAGTAGCCTTGCTTTGTGGGGTTTGATTCTCTCCCTTTTCATGGGCACAGTGGGCTCGCTCATTTCTAGGTCACTCTGGGAGAGTTTATTAAGTCAGGTACGCTCTTTATGGTAATGTTTGTCTCATGTGGTTCTGCCCTTTCATTATGCGCTCACTACCCACCTTCATTTCTTAGTTTCCTCAGATTTAGAAAACATAAGTGGTTTTATCTTTTTTTCTTGCAACTGTCAAACCAGGCATGAACCACTAGCAAACTCGATCTTCTAAGTCTTTCATCTTATAGACAATATTCCTAAAAGGAGAGTGGGGGTCATGCCAAATGGGAAGAGGAAAGTCCACACACAGTCACCGAACGCAGACACGTTGTGGATGCCAATAAGTGCATGCTGACAGGAGCCTGACATAGCTGTCTCCTGAGAGGCTCTGCTCGAGCCTGACATATACAGGGGCGCTCACGACCAGCGACTGAAGGAGCAGAAGGGATTTGCAACCTCCTAGGAAGAACAATATTAACCAACCAGAGCTCCCAAGATCTAAACCATCAACCAAGGAGTACACATGGAGGGACCCATGGCTCCAGTGGTTTAAGTAGCAGATGATGACCTTGTTGGGCAGTGATTGGACAATAGGTCTTCGGTTCTGGGAAGTCTGGATGTCCCAGTATAGGGGAATGCAAGGGCAGGGAGACAGGAGTGGGTAGGTGGGTGGGCGTACACCTTCAGAAAAGCAGGAGGAAGGGTGTGGGATACGGGGTTCTGGGGGGAAATCAGGAAAGGGGATAACATTTGAAATGTAAATAAATAAAATATCCAATAAAAATGACTAAGCAAACAAAAAAGGAAAGAAGAAGAATTTTTTTTAAAAAAGTGTGGTATTCGTAGAAAATTTCTATTTCATCTCTAATTTTCTTTAATAACTTGGCAATCCTGATTAGGGTGTGTCGTTTTCAGGTTTATGAAGCCATGACTCTGTCCACATTCTATATGCACTGTGCATCCTGAAGGATCTTTCCAAGGATGATGACAGATGAAATTTTTTCTTAGAGTATCTTTTGAATCTTATCCAATAAAGAAGACATAGTAAATCTCCTAGTCATTTCTAACCATATGTCACAACTCTCAAAACCAAATGAAGGCTTTCATGCATCTAAGCGACTATAATACATTGACAGCTATCGAGGCATTTATCCTGATTTTTCTTTTCTCTTCCATCAAAAGTATCTAGAGGAGGTGGAACGCTTGTGAGTTAGATAATATGCAATGTGTTTGATGATCTTTCACATTTCTCCATTTCAGATCAACCACAGATATTGGCAAGAACATTATTTGAAGCCATTAGAAATACTCAGATGAGATAATCAAAAGCAGGAATGGTTTTAAAGCATGGCATAAAGTTGAAGACACATAAAAATAATCTCTGTGCATACACGGTGCAGGTGTGTCTCTACATTGGCATGCAGATGCTTGGACGCCTGAGCACTGGGGCTGTGGTCACAAGGGAATACAATCAATCTTTTTCTACAAACTTCCTCAGAATTGGGGTGTCTCACTGAATCTGGAGCTCACTGTTTTTCAGTTCCTCCAGGAGAAAGCAAGCCCTGAAAGTGTCCTGCTTCTGAGGACTGAGTGCAAGCTACAAGAAACTCAGTTCCTTAGCTTAACGGGACGCATGTTCACAGACTAAACTATGTGTTCATCTTTCAATATTATACCAGCGTTGTTACATCAGAAGAATGGAACTTAATTGGACGATTGAGCTGGTGATAGGAATGTCTGAGTTTTAATTACTTTCATGGACTCAGGACCTTCCACTGTGGAACATATATCTTTCACTAACCAAACTTGTGCCCAAATTCTATTATTTTAATATAACGTTGAGTGAGTATTTGGTATCAAAGCTAGGTCATAGAATGATAGGTAGGTTCTTTGAAGAAATCTTAGCATATCCAGTACTGGCAAAAGCATGAATATTGATGGGGCTGAGGAGATGGTTCAGAGGACAAGAGCATTCACTGAGTCGGGGCTTACAACCATCCTTAACTCCAGCTATAGGGGTCCTGATGGTCTATTCTGGCTTCTGTCACTACTGACATCATGTGGATATATATATATATATATATATATATATATATATACACACATACACGTATATATATATATGTATATGTATATGTATATGCATACGTGTATATATATATACATGCCAGTAGAATAATCATATACAGTAAACAAAAATTAATTTAAATAATTTAAGCTTAAATGTTTTAATTTCCAGAATCTGTATATCACTGTTGTATGTGATTTCAGGGCCACTCACACTCAACTACTTACAAAAGCTAAAATCCACATACTGTCTTGTCCTGGTGCTAATACTGCCTCTATCCTTAACTCTTAGTCATTGCTTTACTGGGGAGAACTCACTATCTCGAGAAAGTTCTCTCACTGCCCTAGTGTACGCGTAAATATCCATTTTGTCTGTGTGGTTTTTTTTTAAATCATCATTTATCCCTAATGCTGATTCATCAGGGGCTTTCTGCGTGGCTTATCACTTCTAGTAAAGAAAACTCATGTTCTGTTACACAAATGAGGGTCAAGCAGTCAGAGTATAAAATATACGCAATATAAAAAGCATCACATAGAATTGGAAGGGAAGATTACAAAGTTATAGAGAACCTTGCATTCCTACCTCTTTGTCATCCAGATTACAAGCTCCACTGGCAAATAATATTAAAAGAGGATTTGAGGGGTTTTCGTGAAAGCAAATGATCAAATAAAAAACTGTTATCCTTCCTTTCAGCTCTAAAAATTAATAGATTGTATAGTTTATTAAGTTGTAACTTAACAGTGATAAAGCAGAAATTATTCTAAAAATGTACTAATTTTTAGATCAAGGGTTCAATTTAGCAAATTTAAAATAAGGGCTGTATGGAGAGCTTAGTGAGTTAAAGCGCTTCCCACTCCAGTCTGAAGACCTAACTTCAACCCTAGAGCCCATGGTCAAAAGGGAGAACAAAGGACTGAAAGTTGTTTCCTAATCTCCTCACACATATCACAGAAGGGGCCAGAGAATGAGAATGAGTCAGAAGATTAGAACAGATTGAGACAGTAGGAGTTCAAGTAGAACACTTCAGGAGAGGTTGAGAGAGAGAGAGAGAGAGAGAGAGAGAGAGAGAGAGAGAGAGAAGAGAAGAGAAGAGAAGAGAAGAGAAGAGAAGAGAAGAGAAGAGAAGAGAAGAGAAGAGAGAGGGAGAGGGAGAGAGAGAGAGAGAGAGAGAGAGAGAGAGAGAGAGAGAGAGAGAGAGGCAGAAATACAGAAACAGTAAAAGAAGCCAGATTGAATCAGTCAGCTTGGAGAGGAGTTTGAGCCAGAACAGCTGAATTGAATTATCCAGTCAAAGAACAAAAGAAACTAGGAAGGGGTAAGTTAGTACAGCAGTAGGTCTCAGAGGCTGAAAACATTCTAGGCCTAGATAAGATTGTACTTAGGCTTGAAGGTTCCAGGAATAGGCCTAGGTGAGAAGATAAAGTAAGCCTCCATCTGACAATTACTTCAGGAGAATAAAAGTTACATTTACACCAACTAGTGTTACATAATGAAACCCTGACTCAAAAAGAAATAAGCAACAAAACAAAAAAACAAAAACAAAAACAAAACAATAATAACCAGAAAATAATTTAAGTATTAAATTTTCCCATTAACATTTTGCAGGTATTTTTAAAGGATTTAAATCATCTCACTACATTATCACTCAAGATTATAGAAAGCTTGAACACATTACAGAAAAAAATAGAATTATTCTGATTGTTTAATCAACATGATTCATATAACTTTTCCTCAAAGTACATGTTGATCTTCCACAGGAATATTGGTACAGCTCACTTTCACTCCTAGATAATTCTTAACTTTCATACTATTTTCCTTATATATTAAGAGATATATTTTTCATTGAAAACAAAGCAATAAGCATTCAACTCTACCTGTGCAGATTAAGTCCACTCTATGCCATTTGGTCATAGAAAATATGGCATGTAATTATCACTATTCAATGTTAAGAGCACTAATTTGAGTGAATGTGAAATGTTTTCAGGAATTATTAATCTAATTTTATATACACAATTAACTGGAAAAGTTTACATATTTAAGTCTTTCACTGAAAATACTACATCATAACGCTCCCGGGTTTCACACTGTCAATGTAAAAGCTGATAGCATTGCCAAATGCTCCCCAAGGCTGGAGAGCCCGCAGTAATTAAAGACCATTTACCCAGTCAAGACACAGACACAGCAAAAGCATCGTGACACCAGTGTGCCTGCCAAAACCTCTCAAGGTCAGAAAATCCATCACAGTGACAGCAGTTCATAGCTAGAAATGGGGCAGAGCGACGTTATGAGTAAGAAGCAGAGGCAGCATTGTGTACAGAAGCCAGCTAGGCATGCACTGCAGAGAATCTGTCTCACAAGATGCTCTGAAGTCATCGCCGGTTTGTCTGGAGACGGACAAGAATAAAGCAGAAAACAATGACCAAACAGTTCTGCCAAGAACAACTCGGAGTATTAACAGACCTCATTGACTCAGGAGACCTACTCGTTTCTTTTCCTATGCCCTGGATCACTTGGGTCACTTACATGGAATACAGCGTGAAGATGTTCTGCTAGAGAAGCTAATAGTCCTAAGCAGGAGGCACAAAGAGCATAACTGAGTCAGAGCATCATAAGCTCATGACTAGGCAAGGAGTGAGCTTCTAATGGCAGGTTGGCACGCAGCCTTGCTGTCAAAGAGCCTGTCAGAATTCTCTGCTCCATGGTAAGGGATCAAACAAATGTTGATAAGTACACCCTGGGTTCAGTGGCGTTTCTGAACTCAGGATATAAGCAGAGGAAAGGTGCCTAGAGATCCTCAAATGGCATGCAAGCTCGCGCTAATTTTACCGTCATCTGCTTCCATTCCACAGGCAGTAAATCCTTCTACAGTGTTATTAATGTTCACTATCAGCGAAGAAAGTGAGCCAGAGATTTCGTCTGTATTATTTAGACACAAAATAATAATAAACATTTTAAAGAGTATTCATTTTAAAACATATGCTTTTTCTATTTAAAAACTATCAGTAGCAAAGTAGAAACAACTCAGCTGAGAAAGAAATCACTGCCTTCAATAGGTCTTGCCCAGTCTCATGTTCTTCAAATTACCCTACAAACACAGCAAGAAAATATTCTCAATCCGAGACCTTGTAAAGATACTGCTGTGAAGCGATGGTGTATATTAACAAAGTATATTTTTAAAAATAGGATAAATGAATATAGATGGTTAATAAATAGTACATTGTCACAGGAAGTTTCAAGATGAATGTCCATCCTATAAAATCTAGGAAGGAGATACATTGTTTCAGCTGCAACTGTAACTCCTTTCTTATGATACAAAGGAAATAAGTTTCTCTAGTATTTGACTTTAAGCCATTTTAGCCAATAATATTTGAGAAGAAACCATGGCTCACACCCTTGTAGTAGATTTTGCCCTTTGCAGAGTCTCTATGACTCTATTTCCTCTCTAGGATCACAGAAGACTCGGAAGCTTGGGTGGTCAGCACTGAGCTCACAGGCAGGCAACAGCTGGCACTCAGGTGAACTCAGGAGAAAGAGAAACTTCTGCTATTTAAGCCTTGCTCGAAAGGAAAGAACAGGATGTTGTCTGTGGTACATGCAGAATTCACATTAGAGCCCCAACTCAAGGAGCTCAGGACCTAACTTCTTTGTATTTCTGTGGAGCAGTGAAGTCCATTCGGTGGGTAGTGCTGAGGTGAGAGAGTGCTTTGGGCAGGCCTCTAGGTTGAGGTGTCTAGTGCTCTTAAGGTAAAACTAGACCCTTAGGGGAAATGTCATGAAAAAAGTAAGATAAAGATCAAAGTGGTGCAGCAGACACTAAGGAACACCAAAAGCTGTAGGCAAACTTCAAAAACTAGGAGCGAAGCCTGGAGCTGCCTGTCAGGCTGGGGCTCCCAACAGTTTTAAACCTACTAACAGTGTAACTTCCCAAAACGTGACACAAAAGATTTCAACAGTCCCTGGTTTTGTGGTTCACTTTACTTTTTAAGAATTGGATATTTGCAATCATTATTCACCCAGAACATTATAGTAGCTCCAAAGAGTAAATAGAGTAATCTGATGAAGCTACAGAGTCTTCCAGAAAGTAATATACACCCGAAGAATACTGGCAAGAACACCGCAAAGTGGCAACATTATTTATATCATTGTAATTTTTCTCCATTTTTAAGATGAAGAAAAAGAAAAAAAACGCATCAAATTAACATTCAAACTTAATTCTTATCACAGAAACGTTGGTCATATTTACCTTGATCGGCTCTGATCAAAAAGTATATTGACATGCAAACTTCATGCAATGTAATGAAAAGAGGGAAATATTTTTTGAGGGAAGCCATTTCCATATATACAAGGACCTGTTCTGTTGTCTCTTAATTATGAATGCTGAAGCTTTTAGCTTCAGAGGATCTGATATGTTTGTGATAAATGATTAAGGGCTCATAAAGTTTTTACTACCACATGAATCTTTGGGTGCAGAAAGTCAAGACACTTGTTAAAATTCTCAAGCTCTTTCATAAGGTCGCCTCAGGAAACATGGTAAACTTCATACAGTGCTGGCTCCCCAGTCGCACCTAAGACAAGTCAACTTCAAAGAAAGGCTTTGGAGGAGAAAAAGAGCAAAACCACGCTGCTTTCAGCTGGTTGGCACCGTGCAGAAAGGAGACTTTATTTACAAGTCTTTGTTTTGGAGATGAAATGCTCTATAGACAGCACGTTCGTGACACAGAATGTAGAAATGTGGGAGATGCTTGATGTTGGAGATTGTTGTGTGCTGAGTTCTCTGGAAAAGACACCTGACTCCACAGAGAAAATGCATGCAGACTAAGTCAAGAAAGGAAACACAATAAACTGCTCCTGTTAGGCAAAAGCAATCCATCCACACGCATCTGTCCACAGAAGTCAGACAACCTGATCATTTTTATCCTCAAAATTTTTTGATGTGGCTTCTACAAAAGACATATATAGCCTACATTTGTTGTTGTTGTTGTTGTTGTTGTTGTTGTTATTGTTATTATTATTATTATTAATTATTACCATCATTATTTGCTATATTATGCTTCTTTCTTGGTTGTCAGTTGATTGTATTATCTCGCTTCTGATTTTTGAATGTATTTGTCAGACAGAGATTTCACCAAAGCTTTCTCTTTGCTGTCTAACTCTCCCTTTATTTTTCTCTCTTGTGCTGTGGCAAGCATGTGGCTTACAAATCCAATGTCTTGAAAGCTAGATAAAATCTATGTTGAAGTTTAAGTGCCTGACTAACGCGTTTGGAAAGCAGGCATGTTTGTCTTGATTTTCTGTATCTTCATTTGGACGTGATTATAATTTTCCTCATAACTTAGTTGTGAGGTTTATACAAGCTTTAAATGGTAAATTTATGGGAAGTGGTTGGTCATAGAAGAAACTCCACAAGAGGAAGTTCTTGATCCTTATAGAGTGGGTCCAGTTTCAGGCATGCATGATACCATACACTTGGAAAGGCTATTCGAAATAAAGTCGTGGATAGAAATCAATGATCAAAGACAGGACATTTTATGCAGAAGTTAAGGAAGGAGAGTTATGTAGATTATAGACCTACAAAACACATTGTTGAATGGCATGTGACCACCAACAGAACTTGATAATAACTCACACTCAAGTCATATCAGAGTCTAGACTTTGTAAAAATGATCCTTCAATATTATCGTGCATACTGTACATAGGGCTCTGAATTCATGAGCCCCAAGAAAATGGATTTCTCTATGTAGGAGCCACTGAAATTCAAATGTACATGCAATAGACATGAAATAAACCCACAAACCCAAATCTCACGCAGAAAATGGTTCATTCTGGAGATGGTTGGTAAAATCTAGGGATGTGGAGAAGGCAGAAGTAACATACAATGGCTTAGGATTTCAGAATAGGAAACTATTATTATAATTAGCTCCTGAATAGAAGGAAATATCCAAATCCACTTTAATCATTGTTCTTATATATCAGTGGAATTATTTATTTAGTTGCCAGGATAAGTTGAATAGTAAAACTAACAGAATCAAAGCACTAGACCAACTGATCTCCCTTTAAATTATTAGTAGAAATGGAAACAATTCTTAAGTGCTGAGAGTCTTCCTTAAAAACTTCTTAATTCAATATCAAAGTGTCTCCAAATACACTGTAGAACTCTATCACTAATGCAAATATTACAACCATGACTCCTAAAGATACCCTGAAATTAGAGTAGCATATCTGTAGTTAATACGAGTTGATTCAAGAGCATCCAAGTCAAATGATAATGCATATCTGACACCTGACATGTCTCTGTTAATGAGCAGGGGAAAGGCAATGAGATGAATCAATACCTGGCATCATTTCTAATATCCTACGACACTAAAGCAAATAGAAAGAGTGTATGTCTGCAAGTGTCGTGCTTTGTAATCATTAAAAAATAAAGTAAAACAGCCTCGCAGGAGCAAGATTTGGTTAATCCTGAAAATGGTAGGTGATGCTACTTGAAAAAAAGTTATTACTATGGTCTGTTGGCTGAAGTTATTTTTTTTCTAAAAGCGAACAGGTTGAAGCATGACTAAAGCTGATTTCAACTGCAAAAGCTACTATGTAGCACACAGTATCACCTCTGTACCTAACACATTCTAATAAAGTTACTATGTCATGATATATGGCTGCATCATTAATAAATGCAACTTGACAGTGCCTAGAGAAAGCACTTGCTATTCTTTCTTAACATCGGTGTAAAGATTACCCCAGCAGCCCTGCCTTTCCTATTTTATCTTATACCTGGATTAATGATACCTTCTCTAATATATGCTTCTATGCTTCTCTGGAAACATAAATATCAGAAAATGTCAATACTAATTAAATGCATTAATAAGTTTTACATCATAGCATCTGGTGGCTGGCATAGATCATAAATCTGAAAACCAAACCCAAAGTATACGATCTCTACACTAGACTGTTGTATAAATACGCTTTCTAAAAATAAAGACTCTTAGATTAGAGAGTGCAACAATCGTTGAGCACAGGGCTCGACAAACATTTCTGTTAAGAGCTGGGTAATAAAAGTTCTATAGATTTGCGAGCGATAAAGGCCTCTGTTCCGATGACTCAACTCCGCAGTTGCAACACAAAAGCAGCCATGTGTGGTATGCAAATGCGTGGGAATAGCAGTGTTCCAGGACAATTTTATGTATGGTAACAAATTTACATTTTATGTAATTACCACCTGTCGGACTCTAATCTTCATTAAAATAAAAAAAAAACCTGAAAAATGGTGAAACTGTTACTAACGTGTGACCATACAGTAGCAGGTTCCTTATAGCGGTGTGTGTGTGTGTGTGTGTGTGTGTGTGTGTGTGTGTGTTTAGGTCTGGGCAATTGTAACTGGCTAATCAGCAAAAGGACTCCTCCTTAACTGATTCATCTTCTCTCTTTACTCAGTTGTCTGTATCTCTTACTTAGAACTAGGGCCTTATGATTATTCCTTCCCAATGATTTGCAGGTCAACAGTGCTGGTTTTAACATTATCTAACTGCATGAGGAGGAAAAGATACAGATTCACTTGTGACAGCAACTTTTTATTTTCTCATAACTATTCACCATGCAGTCATCTTTAGACAGAATCAAAACATTAACCTAAATATTAATTATAGTTACAAGAAAAATATTTAAAAAATAATTAGCCATACTGCTCAGGATAGCTATGTTATGGAAGCGAACAAGGTGGCTTACATCAGAAGAGAACAAAGAAACTGTGCTTTATACAACAGTGCAATTATTCTCCACCATATAGAAAAACAAAGTTAGGGTTTTTGTGGGAAATGGATACAACTTCAGATAATGAAATTATGCCAGTGTCTTACATTGAACATACAGTTACAGTCATAACTGTAAACTATATTGTGAATTACAATGTACTGCATACTAATATAGGCTACTGTTCTTCCATTCAAGTTTATTTTTGAAGCAATATCTTTGTTAATTCTTTAATTTTATTTATTTCCGCAAACTCCTTCCCTTCATTGCTGGCCCACTTCCCTAAACCCACAACGTTGGTCCTCTTGATGAAAATTAAGTAATCTGTAGACCAGAGTTTGTACTAGTCCTTTACTTCTGGGTGAGGAACCATGCACAGAGTATAGTTGAACTGCCAGGAACCTTAAATAAAGCAAAATTTCACTTTTCTGGAAGCTTCCAACTGTCCAGAACCCCTAAGCAGTAGGGACTCATGAGCCTCTCCCTACCTCATGAGAGAATGTGGAGTGCCTTTCTCTCAGGAGGACTTAGGCTGCTGTGCATTCATGAGTTTTGCTATCTTGTTTCAACCGTAGGATGGTGTGCTGGCTGCTGTGTCTTCCCTGGCCTCTAGCTTACAGTCCTCTGTCCCCTATGCTGTAAGTCTGTGAGCCTTGGGGTCAGGGGAAGGGGGCTTCTGCAGCTCAGTACTCCACAACCACTTGTCCCCTGCATGGGACCAGTGTGTTCCTACACTAACGCCAACCTAATGCAGTGCACAGAGGTTCTTCTCCTACGAAGTCTGACTGCTTCAGAAATCAACATGTAGAGAGATACACATTTAGACTATTTTAACAATGTTTTCACAGAAGACCTGTTCGTTTATACATTTCTCCTGTGCAGCTGGAGCTTTTGTCTTTCATTACCACATATTGAACCATTTTAACACTTCTATCCATTCTGGGCTCTTTCTACGAATTCGTACTGGCCTGAGAATGAAGGACAAAGTCCTTATCATGGTTTACAAGTTCCTTCATAAATAAACTTTTGACTACAATTCCATTTACACTAGGACCTCTGCCTAGTGACACAGGGACACACAGAATGAGACTTCAGACCTTCTCCAGCTGCCTATAGTTTCCCATGCTGATAATGAAGATGCTCCACCAAGAGGAAAGATAGATAGGGAACAATCACTATTGTAGTGACACAAAAATCATAAAATAATAATAATTAATAATGATGAAGATGGTGGTGGTGGTGGTAGTGATGGTGGTGGTGGTGGTGGTGGTGGTGGTGGTGGTGGTGGTGGTGGTGGTGGTAATGGTGGTAGTGGTAGTGCATTTATCAGCCCTCTACTGTCTTAAAGAAAAGAGGCTTGTGTGTAAATGGTGGTTCTGGAAGGAGAGCATTTTAGTGTGGGGATTTCTTACCATGGTGTTAGTGAGAAGAAAATAGGATCAAACACAGAATTGGTATTTCATTGTTCTCTCTGGAATTGTTAACTTTTTATGCGATTTTCTCACTCTTCCACGATGGTAAATATTTGGCTCTTCTGCTAAAAATGAACAAGCATTAAGTCTAAGAGGCTACTCATGGTAAGTGAGAAAAACCGTAAGTGATAGATAAAATAAATCACGGATATGCTAAAGTCACTGCGGAGAGGACAGCATAATTAAGTGGACAGAGCTGAACTTCACTCAAGGGCTGGGTTCCTCTCACTGCAACTAGTCTGGGCTGTTTTAATACTTAATCATCTTCCCTTGCTTAAAGCAGCGGATGCTAGATTGCCTCCATCAAGGCATATAGAGGAAGAAATTTCTCCTTCAGAGACTCAGTCAGCCAGCAAGTACCACTTGGATTATATGGGTACAAAACCCAATATATGACCATAAGAATCTGCATTATGGCCCATCTTCCACTCTGTAAGCCTAGCTAGTCTCCATTTGGTCCACAGTCATCCAGAATCGCTACAGACTGTGATTTTTCAAGTCTCCCTCCTGTGGGATTCACCGTCTTCACTTCCTTGCTTTTCTTTGTGTTTCATCTCAAGTCTATATTGGAGGAAGGAACCGACACCATCCAAGTATACAAGGACACATTTCACACTGTACCTGACTCATTCACTCCACAAATAGTTAAGTTCCTACTCTGCGGCTGTTGGCATGCTAGCTTAAGGCCACTGGTATTCCAAAAGAGAATTTCATATCTTTATGGTTCCAGGCAGTGGTGTGCTTTCGTGGTGCTAAGAACTCTGCGTTGTACATTATCGTCCTTTTCTGTCCTAGACGGCATCAATGGTCACTTCGACATTGTAAATAAAGAAGCAATTAATAAGAGATAAAGACACAATTCTTGCTTTGATCATTTATTTGGTGTCATTATAAGTACTGGGGAACATAAAAGTAGAAGAAACATTCTTCTGGAAAAAGATTTCCTCCCTACATCTCATACAAGTCATTTGTTGCTGGGTGGAATGGAATAACCAACCTTAATGTAAAAATGCCAAGCTTCCTATATACAGTAAAGTATTTCCTCTCAGAGGAGACAACACAAGCAAGTCCTAATGAAAGTTTACAGATTGTATTATACCGATTGAATTACTTCTTCAAGGTTCTGGACAGTATGGATATTTTATATTTATGATTTTGAGTACTATTTTGTAGAATTTCAAATGTTTGTATATGTATAATATTAGATAATAGATAATGGGTAGATAGTTAGATAGTTGGTACTTAGAAAAACCAACATATACCTGAGAAATCTATTTGGGAAACTTATGAGCCCTGCTTACAGGTAAATTCATACAGTATATTTAAAAGTATTTTTGCTCCTCAGTCAAAAATTTGTGTACAAATGAATCACATTTGACTTTGAGTTGTCACATAAGGCTGGGTATAGAATTTTTACTTCTGATCTGAAGTCCTCAAAAGTTTCGGATTTCTGGAACATGCTGTGTATCACATTATGGACCAGTCTTGCTCAGCCTATGTACTTTGCCCTTGCATTACAGTGAATACTTACAGGGGGCAGACTTCCTATTGAAATTCTTCTTTAGGATTCCTGTAGTGCCCTTGGAAATATTTCATATTTCATATGCAAAAGTTTAGCATCTTTTAGGAAGAACAAAATCCCCCCACCTTCTCTCTCATGCAATTCCCTCCCTCCATCCACCCTTGAGGCCTATTTTATCTCCTCTTCTCAGTGAGATTAAAGCATCCTCCCTTGGGCCTTCCTTGTTAAGTAGCTTCTCCGGGTTTGTGGATTGTAGCATGGTTATCCTACACTTATAGCCAACATCAACTTATAACTGAGTACATACCATGCTTGTCCTTCTGGGTTGGGGTGACCTCACTCATGATGATGTTTTTGAGTTCCACCATTTGCCTGCAAATTTTTATGAGGTCATTGTTTTTAATAGCTGAGTAATATTCCACTGTGTACCTACCACTATTTTTTGATCCATTCTTCAGTTGAGGAATATATAGATTGTTTGTAGTTTCTGGATATTAAGAAGAAAGCTGCTATGAACATAGATGAGCAAGTGTCCTTTTGGTCAGTTAGACCATGTTTTTGGTATATGCCCGAGTGGTACAGCTGTGTCTTGGTGTACAATAATTCCCAATATTCTTAGAAACCGTCAAAGGGATTTCCAAAGTGGTGTAACAGGTTTGCATGCTCTCCCACCATCAACTAAGAATGTTTCACATCCTTGCCAGATTGTGCTATCCCTTGAGCTTTTTATCTTAAGCACTTTTGATGGGTATAAGATGGAATGCCAGAGCTGTTTTGATTTGCATTTCAGTGATGACTAAAGATGCTGAACATGCTTCCCAGACATTTTACAGTCTTCTGTCAATAACACTCTGTTTAGCTTTGTCTCATTTTTAATTGGGTAATTTGGGTTATTAGGCTTGTTGATGAGTGATTACTTAAGGTTGTTTATAAGTGTATGGAGGACTGTATAAATCTACCTGGTACTGGGCTAACAAACACACAAAAAAACAAAAGGATGGGAGATAAAGATATTGTTATCTCTGTATCATGAGGAGAATCATACTACATCACAGGAGATACTTGAATTATATTTCAATTCAGGCAAGAGCTTACAGTCTACATGAGCAGAAGCTTGTACAAGTCTACTAGATCTAAGTTGTGATAAGGTGATTAATACTGAGGCTAACAGACTTAACTCTAATCATCTCTAGTATGATGGTTAGTGTAGCAAAGGGTGTCAGAGCAATATGGGAAAACCGCAAGTTAGAATTTAATTCTCTCAAAATATTCTGAGTAAAACAGTATGGAGAAGTCCTATACAATGATCTGGTTCTCAACCCACCTTCTGTAATAATTTAACAAGTACTGCCTGTTCTATTTACAAAAGAATAAGTACCACGTATTTCTCAAACCGAACATGTCAAGTTTGCATCATAATATTATGTTTTCCTCCACATATCTGATAAACGTATAGAGCAGTGCACTCTCCAAAACATCTTAGGAAAAGGCTTGTTACTGTAAGAAGAAATGCAACTCTTTCTTAGAATTAAAAGAATTAAGATTGGATTCATCCTTCATGACACAAATATAGAATATCTTCCATATTTGTGGTTAATTTGATCTTCTATTTAAATATCAAAACTATAAATGCCACAGCTAAAAAGAGTGAAATAATTTCATAAACTTATGAACCCCTACATACATCTTCTAGTTGTTTTGCCCCTCAAAAAAGAACTTGTAAATGTCAGGCATCAGCTAATGGTAACTGGAATCAAGTGCCTGAGACCCCTCTCACTTCTGATTCCTATATAAGCATCTTACAGCTAATGTGTCTTTTGCTGGGATGAATCAATTCTAGTTTTAGGTGGTTGTAGAGCTGATTACTTGGCCTCTCAAAGTCTAATTTTCTTTTGTGAAAAATGATAATAATGATAGTGTCCAGGTTTTTTTAAGGTCTGAGATCTCCTAATCAAACTTCTCACCAAAGACTTAGGCAATGCTAACCACCTGCCAAGTTTCAGTACAATGTTTCCCATTTCTTCTGAGTTCAAATATTCCTTTAAAAATGCGTTCTTCACTTTCATGAGCCCAAACTTATGAAATAAAACAGGAAAATGTGAGATGGACCCTCAAGTCCAGTACTTAGGAGGCTCGGGCTGGCAGATCTCTGAGGTCAGCCTGGTCTACATAGTGTGTTCTCTAACAGCCAGGGCTATATGGAGAGGCTTTGTCCAGAAAAAAGAAAAATAATGGTGATTATCAAAATTGATTCCTAGCTGGGAGGTGGTGGGTGAAACCTTCAAGCTCAGCTTTTGAGAAGAAGGAGTAGCTGTGTCTCTGTGAGTACAAGGCTAGCCTGGTCTAAAGAGGAAGTTCTAGGATAGCCAAGACTACAGAGGGAAACATTGTCTTGAAAACCGAACCAAAACAAAGCAAAAGAAAATTGATTATCAATAGACTAAAAAGTGAATCTTGGGCAAGGTAAACATCTGAACAAACACTCATTAGGGCCAGGTGTTTTAAGAGAAGACGAACATTTACATAATGACAAGAGGAAATATCATATATTTTAAATTCTACTTCAGCTTGAAAATATGCATTCTTTGTTAGATCAAAAATAAATGTGTGGAGTTAGAAAAACTGGATTGTAGTCATCCTGTTATATCTAATTACTTCCATGAAGAGGCATTTCTGCAACTTCTTCATGTGTACAAAATGTGGTTTTTAATGGGTCGTAAAAGTCCTGCTTGGCTGCAGAAGCCTATTCTAGTTTAATTGATGATTCTAGAAGCTACTGATGACCTCTTAGAACCCAGAGTCAGTGTAACATAATTTGTGATGGTGGTATTTCTGAACGAATCCCCAAGCAGTTAAACAAAGAAGAGCTCACACATGAAGTAACCCAAGTACCAGGAAGACTTTTCATGCCCTGGGAGTAGACAAAGGGAATGTGGGCTGGAGGCACAGAATGCGCAGTGTGATAATAACACAGTGAGCATTACTGACTGAGAGGAGCCGTGAGGAGATCAGAACAATGCATTCCAAACTCGCCGCAGGTCCAGATACCTCAACCTTCACCACAGCAAGGTGATATTACGCTATTAATTTTAGGAAGTTGGATATAATTTGTGTAACTAAATTTAAAAAAAAACAAATAAGTAGTCACCTGCAGAAGTCACAAGTAAGGAAGTAAGGAAGGAAGTTGGAAAAAGTAAGAAATTTGAACAAAAGACACACTCCCTTAGGTTGATGAACAACTGGGTCTTATTTGATTCTTTTTCCCTGCAATCCTGGTAATGAAAGAAAAGTTCCGGTTCTATATACATTGAAGTAAAGAATAGCATAAGCTTCTTGGATGATTGCCTGTTTAACCATTCAGACTTATTTTAAATCACAGTTCAGAAGAATCGTCAAAATCTGCTTACTTGGAGGATCTCTTTGCCATATTCATTCATCCAACAAGCTTGCTTTCAATACTAATCATATCTTCTATAATATGAGAAATATTAGATGCAGAGTAATTTAAGAATCATGAATGAAATATAGAAACTTATTGCAAGGCAGAATGACTAATGTTTCAGTAGGAACGTACACAAGAAAACCAACTGGTTCTGTAGAAGGCAGAAAGACTCACGTCACAGATATAGATGAGCTGCGATGATCTACTTCCCGTGAGGAAGAGGAGCAGGATGGAGCATCTCGAACAGAGTTTGAGTTACTGCACTTTTGAAACCATCAGAGCTTATTTAAACGCATCTAATAGTACTCTTTATCCCCAAACCACAACTTAGGTTCAATATGTATGTCACATACAGAAGTTACAGCATTGAGCTTTGAGTTAGACAGCAGGACAGGTGAGAGATTCTTTTTATTAGTAACTTCCCTTTGCAGGAACTGAGGGAAAGGTACATGTATCCAAGAAAGCCTTCCATAATGATAATGATGGTGTTGTATTCACTATTATCTAAAAGGCTGTGCAAAGAAGAAAAATCAAACAAGAATTTTTGCAAAATAGTTGCAGTAGAAAGTTCCAGGTGTACTGTAGGTAGGAGTAGCTCAACTTGGTGATGGGGGGGGCATTGATTTTCATAGGTTATATGCTTTATTTAAGCAAAATGAACTTCATAAGCTAAATAGCAGATTAGCTCACTTACCTTCTTTCCCACTTAACACTAAATCATAAAATAATGAGCTATCGAACTCTTAGTTATAACTACAGTATTTGCTGTGGATAATTTCACACCATCTATTGAAAATGATTTTATCAATGAATACATATAATCAATAAACAAGATCATACCAATTTGTAGAGCTGACAGAAATAACTTTCAGAATGTAAGGTATAGTAGAGTGAACTAAAAGAACAACTCATACATGGATGTGGAGAGAGAGAATTTGGTATAACAAATGATGTCAGCAAATCATGTACAACTGTTACTTTGCTATAAATAATTGGATAAGCTAATGCTTTACAAGTAAGAACATGATAATGCAGCATTTATTCACCAAATGTTACTGATTTTCCACTAATTTCTTCAGAATCAACTTTAACTTTCTCCCATCACTTTGAGAACATTCAAATTTCATCTAATTCACAGAACAACGTTCTAGCTATTGTTTCCCACCCCAACAGTTACAAAATGTCCTAGAGACATCATTACTTGCCTCCGTTGGTCTCCTGTTTGCTCTTATACTTCTATTCTGCCTCTAGGCTTTTTACTAAACACTGCATTCTTCATCCAGTGTGGGTGAGTATTTTCTTTAATTTTAGAGAAGGTCTCAAGTGATTCAAGTTGGCTTGGGCCTGCTATGTAATCAGATAAATTTAAATATCTGGTCTTCCCTCCTCTGCTCAAGGTCTGAGATTATACACGAAAGTTGCCACCATACCTAGTTAGGGACAAGCACTCTGAGATCTGACCTATGTTCCAGCTATGGGTGATTTGTTTTGACACAGTAAATAATACCTAGTAAATGCCTGGGAACCAGATAAGATCTACTGAGGAATAAATAGTTTTTATTCGAACACATTTCACTGCAAACACATAAACAAGTAATTGAGAGTTGGTTCTATACAAAGTATGATTCTAAGATCATCTGTAATATCAGTGCATGGATGAACAACAGTAATACATGATGGTATTCCTATGATATTACAGGTTGTGAAACAAATGTAGAAAAGTACCCATGACGAGAAAATGCTTCATAGGTTCAAGCTATTAAAACCTGCAAGGTCTCTTTACAGAAATATTTCTCTTCCTAGGTGTTAGATCAGAATTCTTAGTACAAATTCTCCCTATTACGAATTCACTAATGCATGATCTTTTGGAACAAGACTGTGCAGTGAAGTGTATTACCAAACTGTTAGCACAACTCATCATTCTTAATACGAAAGCAACTATCTTTGAATGCTAGAGTATCCTTCAAAGGCTATGGAATACTCAAAACATGAGATGCAGGGAAAGCACCCTCTAAATATGCATTCCCTGAAAAACGTATGCTTCCGTGTTTTTCAGTGTAGAGAACTACCGCCATTGATATTTGGTTTCTCTGTTTATGCAGGAGATCTTTATAAATGACATCTCCCGTTCTGGTCAATCTCACATTGCTGTCAGCATTTGCAACCTGGCAGTGTGTTCCAAATAAAATGGTTAACCACCTCTTGGGAAAATTAGATACATATCAGCTTGCATTTGAATTTTCTTATCATCTGGTGTCGGGATGGTGCACAATGTACTCATTGTGGTCAGGGAAAGGAATTACAACACACAGGAAAATGCCTGATTTATTGCCCACATAGCTATAAATACACCCCAAAGACAATTGATGTACAGATGGCTTCAGTGCCCTATTTAGAGTAGGGTGCTTCTCTTTCTCCGTTTTCTATGTTGTTTTGTTTTTCAAGTTACTTTCCATAATGGTTGGCATTCAGAACCCCAATTCTATCCTTTATGTAATGTTGAAACATTCAGCTGCTCAACTAACTGAGTGGTAGATGCATAGAAATCTATTAGCTTACTGTTGCTCATGGAGATTGACTCAAACAAAACAGAGTATGCTGGGGCACAATGTATTATTTAGGGTCTTTTGGGAGAGTAACTAAGAGATGGATTTTCTTTTCTGGCCCCATAGGCAAAGCAAGAAGACCTAGGGCAGGTGTTACTAGTGGGCAAACAAAGCTACAACTTGGAGACATCCTGCATCTCATGTTGAGTTCACCTGTCTACAAGCTTGGGTTATCTGCTCATCTAACAATTAATGCTGTTGAATATTTTTCATGTGATCTTCATGTACATCTTGCCCCCATCATTTTGCTTCTTGGTGATGTTCCTAAGCATATCCCATTCATTTTTGTGCTCCTGAAGTTCAGAAATTAAAAGGAGTATGACAGACTGAGGAGCTCTCTGATTTTATTGACAATCTTTTGCTACCAAGGAGCTCATACAGCTACGCTCCAGATGCCCCAAGGGAGAAATTTCCCTTCTCTTATTGATGGTTTTCTACTACACTAAAATGAAATTTCTCTGCAATTTGAGGCAACAGTAAGAATTCCCTTTCCAGTGATCTGATTTACCAAGTTTGTGAAAGGTGTAAAACAAAGTAAACACACCAAAGAACAAAAAATATCTTTGGTCAGAACCATTGAAATGACATATGAAATATAATGTGGAAGAAATTGGCCTGTGTTTTACCAAATAAAACTCACACCTTATATATAGTATTGACTTGTAACAACCATTTCACTTCAATAAATCCCTGTGGATAAAACTGATATTGGCCATTAAGTTGTCAAAAATATGCCAGATCCTGGATCTTCTGTGTTTCCCTAGGAAGATGTTCTCCTGGGAAGTTCAGATGCAATTCATCCAACATTTGATGTTGCACACTGAAATTGGACAGAAATGACAGCAGATTTGAAATATCTTTGATTTGTGTAGTTGTTTGTGGCCTTAACTCTAGGGAAACAGACACATGGGTGGAAGAAAAGCCAGCTGTGATGTTACATTCCAATACCAACATGAGAGCCAAGGCAGATTACAGCCAATGATGTCAAACAGAGGTCAAGAGTATCTACGTGGATTTTCTCTCATTTAATCTGTAACTTCATAGATTGCACACTACTCTGCTTTGCAGGCAGGACAACTGGGGTATAGTAGCACAGGGTCTCACAGGTCTCTCATCTCCTACATCTAAACCCACAGTCCCCTCACCCAGTCAACCTGAATCCACTGAAGTGAGGAATTTTGTCTTAGAATCTGTTGTGGATGGCCCTGCTACTGCCAGCATTTTGAGGTTAATGCTCCTTTCCCAGCAGGGATAGTTTGGAAGGAGGAATGAGTCATGCAGTCAGGTGACTTCTTGTGAGCCTTCCCCTGAAAGAATAAAGGGACCAATCACTGGGTGAGTAGGCGGGACTTCCAGGTTGAAGTGAGGAAGAGAGGAAGCAGGAAGGTGGGGGAGGGTGGCACTTTTTGACAGGGATAGCTAAAGGACAAGGTGTAGGAGACTAGTGTCTCCCTGTTTCAGTAGCAGCTCTACCAGGATTCACCACCAGAGGAGTTAGATTTATGGTTTACAAGATTAGGATTCTAGTTGTTGCACCCAGAAATTGAGCTACCATTGTTTCTGAACTAAGTTTGTGTGGCATTTTCCATCACAGGGCGGTTCATCTGGGTTCCAGAGAGAAAGGTATGGCAGCAGAGCATGGGTTGATGTGCACCACAAAGGCCGTGTGTGTGTGTGTGTGTGTGTGTGTGTGTGTGTGTGTGTGTCGGGGGGGGGGTTGGAGCATGGGGCTGGGCTGGTAGCAAACAGCAAGTGGGAATTTAGCAAACTGGGAGGAGAGATTTTGGAGCTCTGAGTCAGAGAGTCCACAAGATAAGAACTGGCCGGTGAGACCACTGGGGCTGAGAATAGCTGGGTGTAGCATGGAAACTTGCCATTCTTTTATAATTTTTCCCTACAAGAATCTAGCTGTTAAATTCTCAAGATTTATCTCCCATTGACATATGGAATAAGTAAAGACTCTGTTACAGGTATGTTCTTCCCCTGGTCTGCAGGAAGATCCGCCACAGCCCAGCAGTCCCCATAATATCTCTCCTGTCTCAGTTTCTCTGTGAATGCCTCTTTCCAATACTATTTCTTTTACAGTATCCTCATTTTTATATCTTAACTACAGCTAAATAAAATTTCCATTACATCTGTATTCCCACACTCCAATCTTAGGCACAGTGTGATGTTTCTAAAGATGCTCCAATAAGAAACCTAGTGGGTTTTTATGGAACACACAATCTAAGAGAGGTCGGGAAATATGTTATAGAAGTTGGATGGACCTGATATTGCTCACAGCCAAACGAGCCTAAAACAATGTTCGCGGTGATGTCATCTTTGAACATGTTCCTCTCTGGTGGACGTGTTTCTCATTTGTGGACATCAGCTGCTTCATCTGATCCACCAGAAACAGCAGGCACCAGTGACATAACTCCTGAAAATATTTTATTTTCCCACATATGTGATAGTGTGTGGCATATGAATGCATGCAGACATGTGCGTGCATGTGTGTCTATACGCGCACACACACAAACGCGCGCGCGCACACACACACACACACACACACACACACACACGAGAACATCAGGCATCCATCTGGATGATTGAGATTGTTCTTCACTTCATTCCCTTAAGCCAGGGTCTCCCATGTAACCTGAACTTACCAGAGACCAGCAAGCCCCCGCGATGCCCTTGACTGACTCTGCTCCCCAAGGCACTGGGCTAGCAGGCTTACACTCATTGTGCCCAGCTTTTTACATGAGATCTGGAGGGGTTAAATTGGGGTTCTTCTGTTTGTGTAGCTAGAACTCTTACCAGCTAAGCCATTTTAGAGTAAGAACTTTTAGAGTCACCCAACAGCAAAAGCACTTTGCCAAACATCTGCCCTGGATTTGTCCCTCCTCCAACCGAGAAGTGAATATATATAGCATTGTATATATTTAACGTAAATAAAATAGCATTAGACATTCACTGTGATTTCCGTCAGCCAGATTTCACAGGAAGGTTCCGCAGCACAGTTCCATTTTTCATGATCCATCGTGGTTCCAAATATATTCAATATTCCTCAAAAAGGACTCAAAATTTAGTTGCATGTTGATAGTTTACTTAGATTTATTTAAATACACAGATATTTCTCATACTTTACAAAAGCAGTTTTTTTTTTTTTTAAACAAAAAGTGAAAAACTAACTGCCCAGCATGAACCTGAGTGACCTCGCCCTGGTGCTTTTTTTGGTGCTTTTTTTTTTCTTGCTATTTTATTTATTTATTTTCTTTACATTCATTTCCCTGTGCCCCTCCTTGTGGTTCCCCCTCACCCTGCTCCTCCTCTGTCCCCACCTCCTCTGTTCCTCTGAGAGGGTGGAGCTTCTTGCAGGTATGTGCTCCCCCCCCCACTCCACCTCCCTCCCACATACTGGGCATGTCAAGCCACTGCAGGGGGCCTAGGTACATTCTGACGGTTTTTTTAATATGCAAATATTTACCAAAGCTCTTTGTCTGTGTTGTCTTTAATCTAAAACCTTTTACAAAGCTGTGACACTCTATTTAGGCTGCAGATTAGTGAACAAGAAATGTAAAGGGAAAACAGTGAAGATGAATATCATTAATTATCGATCTCGTTTTATCTTTGCAGAATATAGGAGCTGTGCCTTGTCTTTACTTAAGGCTTCTTCCTGCTGGGAAACACTTGAATCCTTCTCTCAGCAGGCTGCTCTCAGGAGCATTGCCATAGCTATCATAGTTTAAGATACACATTCATAGAGCGCCATCCTCCTAAGTCACAGGAGGACTCAGAAAGGCGCATGACACAAAACAGTGAATAGCACACACAGTATTTCCTGGTCTTCAACTCAATCATTCTTTCTTTACTGTCTTCTTCTCTCAGCTCAAATGTCACCACCCTCCACAGCCCATGCCTCTTATTCCTTCTCCTCTGCTGCCAATCCATTTCACACACACCTCTGTGTACCTTTCTCATCAAAGGTTTGGCTGAGGGTGTGGCTGAGCGTGGATCTGTCAATAATTCTCATATCTTACCACACACTTCCGAGATCTGTTCCAAGGATTTGAGACTCTAATAAAGTTGGTGCATAGAACACTACATGCCGTGTATCTCAATCAGAACTTACCTAGGCATTTCAATAATTATTACCCAAGTTGAATATAAAAAACCATGCTGTTTCTCTCTGTAATCAACTCAGATTTATAAAACCCATTAGAATTCTCTATTTGCAAGGAGTACCCAATGACACATATATGAGAATACACATGGATATGCACATTAGCACACATAAATGTACAAACGCACAGACAGCATTGATAATGACATAGTTCAGGGATCTGGAAACATAAATCAGCAGGTAAGAACACTGGTTGCTCTTCCTGAGAACCGAACATAAATTCCCAACACCTTCGGGGTAGCTTACACCATTTGTAATTCCAGTTCCAAGGGACTCAACATTGTTTTCTGACCTTTAAAGGTATAAAACGTACACATGGTACATAGACATACATGGAGGCAAAATACCATACCAAAAACTGCATTAGCAAAAAAGTCAGTATAACTAAAGAAGATTTAAAGATACATTATCAAATGAGAGAATCCTCAACAGTGGACTCTAACACCCCTTAAATAATTATGAAAACAATCATTTGACTCTTCTCAGGCTGCTTTTATCAACAGCATTCCAATAGCAGTGTGCACTCAAAAATGTTGAATGTCATAGCCTATGAAGAAATTCATGTCAATACGTTTTTATGACCTGCTCTTCAATGGGCATTGAAATAGTTTGATATATTTAATCACAAGATTCCCAAGGCCAACTCCAGCCATCATTTCCTTCATGACAAAGATTGTATTTCATTCTTCATTTTAAATCCTTAACTCCATGGATCATAACATGTGTGCATGCTTCTCAGATAATTCCAGAGGTGAGATTCATAAAGTGCATGAAGCTCTATAAGAGGTTATGGTTGTCTTTTGGAAATAATAAAAGAAAATGGAACTGAGTTTCTTGAGTTAAGCTAGAAATTAGGTACATTAGGTTGTCTTTCCTTTGCCACATGACCTGAGATATTGGGTGAAGTCCTATGTGTTAAATCTTAAAGAATCACTTGTTTTAACCATGTATTTCTTTTTACATATACCTTGTTATTTTAGTTTCATATTGGATGAGGATTTTATGGATAACATTCAAAGCCAAACCTCACAATTCCCCTGCATTTTGTGGGAAAATATGTCTTATATTATGACTCTCCTCTCCCTGTATGACTTAAAACAAATATGAATTCCTAAAGGCTATAAATCATGAACCACATGCAACTTGATTTTGTGAGAAATGCAAATAACTAGAAATACTAGGATAGAAAGGAACTTTTAAATGCATATTGCAAAACATATGAAAATGTTAATTCTAGAGCAGGAAGATGGCAACGTGGGTAGGAGTGTTTGCTGCACAAACATGAATACATGGGACTGATCCTGGGCCACAGAAACAGTCTGGCAAAATTGTTCACACACCTGTAACCCCAGCACAGGGACAGGTGAATCCCAGTGCGTGCTGGCCAGTCTGTCTCTAAAATATGGTGAGTTCTGGGTTCAGAACTTTGGGGGAATAAAGTGTAGAGTAACAGTCGCACTCTGAAAAACATCCTCTGTTCTCCACATGCACTTACAACTACATTCACACATGTTCATATACACCCCATACATACAGCAGAGTCCTACATATGCACCCCATACACACAGCAGAGTTCTACATATGCACCCCATACATACATCAAAGTCCTACATATATGCACCCCCAAACAGCAGAATCCTAAATAAACATCCCATGCATACACTGCAGAGTATAACATATACACTCTGTACACACACAGTAGATTGTGAGAAATACAGGCCATGCACCCACACCAAGAAATAAGGCCATGCACAATTAGCAAGTCAAATGATTCCCAAGAAGAAAGGAGAGGACCCTGGGCCTGGAAAGATTGGATCCAGTTTTGTAGAGAAACTGTGGGGGGAGGGGGAGTGATTGGGGAATAGTTGGGGGGGAGAGGAACTATGGGACATAGGGAGGGGGGGAACTGGGAAAGGGGAAAGCCTTTGGAATGTAAACATAGAATATAGAAAAAAAAAAGAAATACAGGCCATGCACACACACTGGAATCCTACATATATACCTTGTACACACACAACAGAATGATATAAACACACCCTATATACACACAGCAAAACCTACATACACATCCCATATACACACAGTGGAATCCTACCTATACACCCTACACAAACACAGAAACACACACACACACACACACACACACACACACACACACACATACATACACGCACGTGCGTGCACACACACACTAAAATCCTATAGACAAATAATGCTTGGTATTCTCTGTCTGCTGTGATGGAAATAGCATCTTCACACATCCCTGGCTCCATTGTTCTTCCTTAACATAAACTCTCATCCAATAGAATCATAGCAGAAAGTGTGAAATCTCTGAAGACTTGAGCTAAAATAAATTATCCCACCCATTGTGTTCTTTTCATAAAAAACAAAAAGTCAATATGCAAAATTGTCTTCATAGAAGCAAAGATATTGCTCTGATTTTAACTAGATGATAGGTAGAACTTTGGAACTCTTAGGCAGAATAAAGCAGGAGAAGTTGGGAGAGATGTGCTCCAGATTCTTTGGTATGTTTTAATTAGAGATTAATTATCCATTCTACCGTGAATAGAGAATTAAAAACTGGTAATGGAAATGCAGAAATTAAGGCCTAGGTTCATGATTTTCTGGGGACGGGGGAACATATTATCAAATGAGCAACAAGTCTTTCAAGCTTGATTTTAGCAAAGAGTTCCTCTACATTTTGCCAGTATATCGAAACTTTGCATGTTTAAGGCAATATACTAGTTACTTTAGAAAAGAAACCAGCTATGGTGTTCTCCTCATAGCCAGTCTAGAACTTCATGCTTTCAGCCATCTAGTAAGAATACAGAGTAAGTCTGACAAAAGGAGGACACAGGAGAGTGTCCTTGTCCATACTTTTCCAAGTCCAGACCTTGAGGTTGTTAAAGGTTTGTGTGCCATTAAAGAAAAATAAAGAGTTTGTGTCAATACAATATAAAAATTGTGTTAAAATGATCTATGGAATTTATCATAATGCAGCTATCCAAGTCTCTAGGACATAAAATTCTAAGTTCACTCAAAAGTGGTTCCGCCGAAAACAGGGAGCCCAAGGAGCACTTTGCTCCCATGTGTGGGAGCACTTTGCTCACGAGTGTGGGGCAAGTCAGCGAGATTATGACGTGTGGCCACAGAAATCCATGAGCGGTCACACCCTCGGGCATGCTCACTACCCCCTGGGAACCTCAGCATGTGGTGTTTCCAAGTACAGACTCAGTGTTGCTTTCCTACAACCTTACTTTTTTATTCACCTGATTTCCCTCTGAGAACAGGGTGTAAACTTTGTACCATTGTATATTGGAATTATGTGACTCCCAACACTCAGGGTACTCAGAAAAAAAAGTTTGCCTGGAGTCCCAAAAGACACTTTAAGTTTGACTTTCTCAACAAAGTTGGAAATGTTAAAAATGTTGAAGACTCTAGAAGATGTACTCAATCCATCTTCCATTATGAGATGACTATGAGACAATGAGGGCCATGGGTACAATTTATGGTTTGAAAGTCTCTCACAGGCTAAAGATTAGGCCAGTGGTCCATATCAGATGCTTTTGGGGCAGGTTCTGCAAACATTAAAGATGGAGCTGGAGGCAAAAATCCATCCCTGGGAGATGAGAAGGCAGATCAAGTATAGAGATTGCATCCCTGGCATGCTTCTCTAGCCTTTTCTTGGATCCTAATGCATTATTATGTATATAGTTTCTGCCACAGAGTTCTGCCATTAGGATGCTCTGTTTCAAAACAATACAGCTAGTCCTCATGGGGTGAAATGTTTGAAAACTGAGGGGGAAATGATTGCAGATGAAAGGGTGAAGGGAAAGGAAAGAGAGACAAAGGAAATAAATTTCTTAACATTATTCAAAATGTTAGGGTAGACCATTTTGGGACCTGAAACCTCAAAGAACATTCAGGTCTAATCTCTCTATCAGCTTTGTAATATCTACATCCATTATAACCAGTCAGAGTGTTTTCAGCTTAATTCCGAAAATTTGTTGTACAGTGAGAAATTGCTTTCTGTCAATACCTTTTTATGAAGGGGTAAACTACTTTCTTTGTAGTTTCTAAAGCAGAAGGCCCTGGTGGTTCTACAGCATTTCCAAATGAACATAAAATTGCATAAGTACCTCATTCTATCAAGGGGCACTTTGCAGGATATTTTTTGAGGCACAAAGAAGAGCTTTTACGGAGGCAAAGTGATGGCTGGTGTTATTATCAGCACACACTGTCAAGAACAGTCTGTAGTTCGCCTGTTGGTGTCTGCTCCTATTTGCACCAAATCCCCAGAGTCAAGTCTGTCTGGTCTGTTCAATAAGCTTCTCAGAGTGTCTCCTTGCGTTCCATCTTGCCATACCCTTGTTATCTCTGGCCACCTGCTTCTGTATCTTCTTTTGTATTAACTCTTTTAGAATATCATACCACGTATTTTGACCATACACACACCACACTCGACTCCCTGCCTCCTCCTGGATATATTCCTACTCCTTACTAGCCCCCAACTCCATGTCCTCTTCATCTTTTTAATGACTCAAGGTCTGATCAGTGTGACTCATCTGCTCCAAGGTCTGGGGTCCTTCCCTGACTGGACTGACACACCAATGGCCACATGCTTTAAGACAACTCACTGTTCTCCCAAAAGGCCTCGACTACTCATGACTTCTGAATTATGAGAAAAAACTCATGTACTCCTTTGCACTCAAAGCAAGACATTTACTGGCTTGATAAGATGGAGTTGTTGTGCAGGCAGCCACTATGTGATTTAATGTGTGAAGTAGGCTGGTCTTGTTAGAAGACACTGTCTTCCCCCATCCTAACCCGGGCTCTCTCTTGCAATCTTCCTTCAACCTTTCTGTGATGTTCTCTGAGGCTTAATTAAGAAGGTGTGATGTGGAGACTCCAATTGTGGCTGAACAGTCTACAGAAACTTACTCTCTGGAACTTTGGTCACTTGTGACCCTTGGCATCAATCACTGTTCTCTGTATAATAGAGCAAATGCACAAAACTGCTGACGAGCTCTAACAGGGTGCACTAAGTGCAGAGATAAAAATGTAGAGTACTGTTTGGTACTGTGTTCACTTATCAGAACTATAGTAGTATGTCCAAGCTTGGGGTTCCTCAAGCTTCTTGGGAATATTTGCAGCACTAAGCATGTGTTTTGAATTATGGAATAAGACTTATGTCCAATCAGAAAGAACTTGGCTACTTCTATAACAGTCATGCCACGGTTGCACCCATAGGCATCTCTTGGCAATTCCTTCTCTATTGCATTTCTCAGGGATTACTGCCCACTTAGACTGTTCATCATCTTTATTCCCTTGCAGCTCACATAGCTTCCAAAACTATTAAAACTAACAGCAAAGTTACAAGTTTACTGGGTGATATCAACTCAACGTTCCCATGTCCCGTGACCAATATGTATGGTGCTTTTGCAGTAAAGTTTTATTAGCTAATCAGGTAGGCAAGCAAGAGCAGTGGCAATCGATCCCAATGTTGTTGATCTCTGACCAACAACATTACATTTGGAATTGGACTTCTTACTTGGCAAGCTATAGGAGGCTCAAATTCCAAAATTCCCAGTGTGGGGTAATTCCAGTTAAACTCTTAGTCTCTAGTCTCTCTCTCTCTCTCTCTCTCTCTCTCTCTCTCTCTCTCTCTCTCTCTCTCTGTGTGTGTGTGTGTGTGTGTATGTGTGTGTGTGTGTGTGTGTGTGTGTGTGTGTGTGTGTGTGTGTCGGGGGCAGGGGGTTTCCATATGACTTTCTCTGCCTGCTCCTCTGCCTTACCCTCCCATTCTAATAAAGCTTCCCAAACCATTTTCTCTCTCCAGGTATAATCCATATAGTTGATTCTCCAAATCTCTAATAATATTTTATATCCAGTAACTAGTTTCTTAAAAATTTTTGTTTCAATTTTTACTTTCAAAAGAAGTTTCATTGTAACACTATAAAGGAGAGTATTATACAATATAAAAGTAAAATCTACTCCAAATAGATTTTACCACATATATATATGTATATATATATATACACATGCATATATAGACAAATATATGTATATGTATGTATATATATGTATGTATATATATATAGATGTATATATGTACATATATATAAATCTGTGCTAACAGAATACATCCTCTCTTTTTATTAGCACTGTTATTTGTGTGTAATATGACTAAGAAATTTAGTAAGCATTGTTTCCATCACCTTAGACTACCTTCATTCCTTCATTTTTGAGTTTGGGTTTGGTTTTCTCCAGAAAATATTTTCCATTCCCCCAAAGAATTTCTGATGCTACAATTTAGTTCTACAGTGAAACTGTCACAGCACTCTTGACTATAGTCTTTGCCCAAGGCACACTGAAGTTTAGAATTTTTATTAGCGAGCTAGAAATTCAGTAGTGTTGGAAAGAAAAGTTACCCCGGAGTTTTCATATATTGATCAATCCCTAAGCCTGAGGACAAACTGTACCATCTGGTAATTCTTTCCTCGGGTAGCCTGAAATTCCTGAGGCCACACACTCCCCAGCCTAGGTATAGCTGTCGTTTCCTTTGCATGTGTCTGGGCACCTGGAAGATGGATAGCTTTGCCCGTCAGTCCAAAGGCCGTGCCACACCTTCCCTACCAAACCCTTTCTGCAATGATGACCAGACAGAAAATGTCCCGAGAATGCAGTGGCATGGCTATTGCTTGTCCCTTGGCTGAAATCAGTTTCCAGTGTAGAGCATGAGACCCTCATTTCACACTGCCTCCGGGCAAGCAGAGTAATGCCTTGTGGGGCAACAAACAATGTTTTTAATCAGCAGCTACATGAACTGACAGGAAGTCTAGAGATGAGGAGAAGAGGAAAGGATGGACGTAATTATCAGGCAATGGTAAAACATCAGAAGCTGAAACGTTTGCCACTGAGTCTGGAGTATGAGTTAATGGGCCTCCCGGACATCACTTCTGTCCCTCACATCGGGATCCACCACTAATCCAGGCACCAGGGCCAAGCTTCAGTTTATTCTCAGAACAAATGATCCTCCACCTTCAAGGTGTATACAAAGTGGTAATATAGACAAGCACGCATCTCATTAAGAAAGCTCCAAGACAGAGAGATCAAGCCTTCCATGGAAGTATGCCTGTATTCTGTGGTTTCTCAAAAACCCAAAGTTGTACAATAAAATTATTGTGGAAAAGTGTTGAATCTGTAAATAGGCAGAATAAAATAATGACAAAAATATAGTTTCCATTTTTTATCTCCACCCTAGAATTGTATGAGATTCCCATTTACCCAGTGTTTAATTAAGAAGTGTAAGCCGGGCGGTGGTGGCGCATGCCTTTAATCCCAGCACTTGGGAGGCAGAGGCAGGCAGATTTCTGAGTTCGAGGCCAGCCTGGTCTACAGAGTGAGTTCCAGGACAGCCAGGGCTACACAGAGAAACTCTGTCTCCAAAACAAACAAAAACCCAAAAAACAACAACAACAACAACAACAACAACAAAGAAGTGTAACATTTTCAACAGGTGATATTCGAACAAAGAAAATATAGATTTGCATCCCTGAAAAATGGAAAGCAAAGTCAGAGACGAGCTTGTTGGATAAGTTGCAGCAGTAAGGTGGATGGCTATTTGCTTGGATCCTTCAAGCAGGAAGCAATTTCCTTTTTCTTACAGAGAGATGTTAATTCATTTTTCTATGGAATAAGCAAGCCTAATTGTTTTCTATAGTATTACCATAGCTTATTGATTCTGAATGCATGATCGATATATTATTATATTATATATAAATCCCTGGTAACATTCACTTGTACTGCTTCACTGAATCCGTCAATTTTTAACCACTGATTCAAAAAAAAGAAAAGAAATACATTTTGACATACAAAACATATATATGAGAGATTAGCCAAGGATGCAGCTCCGTCAGCCCTCTTCCTACAGTACAATTACCAGGACCTAAGCTCTCATGTCTAGGATCCATATCAAAGCCAAGATCTGAACTACATATATAACCAGTGCTGTGAGTACAAGTACAGGTGTACCCTTTCACCAATACAGGTGCACCCCTACACCAATACAGGTGCACCCCTACACCAATACAGGTGCACCCCTACACCAATACAGGTTCACATAACACCAATGTAGGCGCACCACTACACCAACACAGGTGCACCACCACACCAACACAGGTTCACCCCTACACCAATACAGGTGCACCACTACACCAATACAGGTGCACCACTACACCTTGACAGGCAACTGAACTGGTAAATCCCAGTTTCATGCAGAGAACATATCTCAGAAAAAGAAAGTAGAGAGAGAGTAACTGAGGAAGACATTCATTGCTGACTTCTGCCTACTTGTGTGCAAGCAAATACAAACACATGTACATCACAGCACATGACCACACACATACAAACATACAACAAATATATTAGGACTACAACTAAATGAAGTTGGCAGAGTTTGTATAGGATTTATACCTAAAAAATGGGTATTATACTATTCTATGCTTGAATTTTCCAAATGACTCTAAAATACTACCAATGTTGTCCAAGGTACAAATAATTATATAGAAAAATAAACTAATTTGTTCATAACGGTTTATTCATAAATGAATGAAGATAGTATGAGGTAATATATCATGGGTGTGATTATGCAATTATAGAGGATTTATTGAGATCTAGTGAAATATCCGATCTAGTTCTTTCTCTGTGGCCTAGTCTATAGATGCCATAAAAATGTAATGTAAGTGGCATTTACCAGTATTAACAATATTGATAAATAGTAACTACAGTTGAAGTCTGTTAGGTAGTAGACATGCCAACATATCACAGCTCCGAGTGAGGAGTAAATTATTTTCCCTTGAGTCCAACCTGAGAAACTTGCTTTTAACACTGATTGTCAACTTGATGAGAAGTAAATTCACCATGGGCACAACTCTGCCAATGGCTCTGAGGGATTCTATACACAAGTTGAGACGAGAAAGCACACACTTCAGTGTAAGCAGTCCTGTTCGAGGGGGTGGGGGAGTACGAGTACAAACACTCATATTCTCTCTTCTTGGCTGCAAAGGTGGTAAGACCCAGCTGCCTGACATCCATGCATCCATGCCTCCTCTAACATGATTAACTATGTCCTCTTCACCTTTGTGCCTAGACAAAACCTTCCTCCCAGGGTGGCTTTTCACAGGTCTTCACAATAACAAGAAAAGTAACCGATAGCCCCAAGATGGATCAGTTATATTGCAGACAGGATGAAGGCCGATTTGGTCTAAGCCACAAACACACATATCTGTATCTGATGCAAATCATAGAGATCCTGCTTCCCATGCTGTTTCTCTTTGGGCCTACTAAGGCACAGTTAGTGAACTCTTAGATTCTTTGCCCGTCTGTTGGTGTCGGGGTTCTAGGCTGTTGATTCTTACTGGGGCCATATTTGTCTAAAAGGGCTGACTTTAATCCTAGTCCTACTCTAAGTAAGCCCTAACCCCAGTTATAACCATAACTCAAATCTTAACTCTAGTCTTAGCTAGGGTTGAGGCTTACTGTGAATTTCAAAAGCAATGGTCAACTGGAAAAAAATAACTCAATAAAAATATCTGAACGATACTAAAATCCCTATCCAAATGCATCTGTATTACTATTGAAGGCAAAGAAGTGTAGCCTCAACATTGTGTGTGTTTGCACACTTCATAACAATATTAATGTTTTTTTAATCATGTTTGCTACTGAGCTCAGAATTTTAAGACTTTGAGAGCTTTTTAAATCTGAAGCCAACTCCTTGAGTTAACATTGCCGTAGGTGTGCTGGGTCATGGAGATCTACTGTTGGGAAGAGCATAGGAGAGTTGATCTTGCCGCCTTGGCTACTGGCTGCTAATCAGCCAATCAAGACAGATTCTCTCCCAGAGCTGACCATATCTAAATGCCCTTTTACAAATGTGACTTGTGTGCATCTTGCCTAGTGTCTGATCCTGCTTGCAGTGTGACTGAGGAAGGTGTCAGTCTTAAGATATCCTCCACACACACAAGTATCCATTCTCAGCACTTGAGATCCTCCAGGGAGGGGTGGGGAGACAGTGGGGGAGGGGGCGGGGCTCAGTACCAAGCATCTGCTGTCATTCTGTCTCCAGGGTCATTGTGGCTGTGGGTCATCCATCGCTTTAATACAGTAAGATGCTCTGCTTGTCAGCTACATAAACTGTCCCACGTTTGCCATTAGCTGCCTCTATTAATGAGATATTATTCACTGAAGCACTTTCTATTGATTTAAGTGAAAGGGCGCTCCAGCGGCTCTCATTATCTTATAAGGTCAAAAGAGAAAATGATCACAGCTCCATCAGTCAAGGAGCTATCTCAAGGCAGGCAGCGGCAGTGCGGGCGGCGGATGGCCAGGGAGAACACGGCCAGAGAAGGGGCTGTTTCTGGGGTCTCTGAAGGTTTGAATGCAGAAACTTCACAGCCACTGGCTAAAGAAATACGTTGTAACGCAGCTGAAAGCAGAAAACCGCTAGACACTTTCATTAATCCCGAAGAAATACCAACGCAGTTGCTCTTGCAATTTCTAGGGTAAACACAAGAAAAAATTAAAGAAAAAAAAAAAGTAGACTGTCACTGGGGAAAGGCAAGAACAGTTATCATTTCCTTTCCTAAACATGGGAACCTGAAATATTTTAGGAAATTTCCAAATTTCTGCCCTATTTAGATAGTGTCCTTTAATTTATTTGCAAATGTGTTTAAATACACCTGACCTGACTGGGAGAGATTCCCCACCATATGATGGCTTCTTTCCATGCCCTAGAAAACTGCAAGGCATACATAATGTTCTTGTACCCTGAAGAGGACAGTCCACAACAGATCGAGTGAATGACTGCTTTACAGATGAAAACAGATCCTTAGAGACTCAGTACACAAAGTGGCTAACGGGTGAAGAGGTTGGTCCGTGAGACCAACCTGTTGGTTTCCACTGCCCAATGGTGAGAGAAAATGAACCCTGAGAAGCTAACAGTACCTTTTAACCACAAATTTACATGGAAAACAGTCTGTGATTAAATCGTCACCCCATGCTTTTTAAGGCCTACACTTAATTTGTATGTGCACATTCTCTCCCTGTCTATCTGGTTACTAACTAGAACCTTCCAGTTCAGGGCAGACAACTTTTTAATGTGACTATTCCTGAGAATGCTTTTTAAAAGTTTGTCTATGTTTTTGGACAGCTATATTAGTGCTAGCATGTTTTTACAGGTAAAAGCAATGTCTTAAATGTAAATTATCACAATACATGTGATTATTGGCAAGCTAAATGTGCTTGTCTGCTCTGTGCAAATGTTGATGAATTTTTCTTCGTATTCAATGTTTCTTTTCACTTGTGAACACAGCAGGCTACTATGACCATTTTCATAGATAATAAATAAATAAATAAATAAATAAATAAATAAGTAAATAAGCAAGCAAGCAAGCTTAGGTTGGTTTAATTTATAGCTGATGCTATACTTCGGAGCTATTACTTAGAATATTAGAGTTGTAAGATAAGAAAGTCTTGGCCTTCTTTAAGGGAGAATGATTTTGGATATAGAGTCTCTATCTAAGGGGTACCCGCTGCTGACTGTTAGGCCAAATATGGACAAGAGCTGGGTGCCCAACACTAAAGAGTGATAAAGGAGATATTTCATCAGAGTTTGATTTCTGATTATATCTATTAATAACAAAGACTAAAAATCCTATTACTATATAAAGGTAAAATTTGCAACTGTAACATAATTATACAAAGGATAGTGAAAAGATATTCCATGAGATAAGCTAAGGAAATGGTCAGTCATGTCCTGTGCACATGAAACAGGAGGCACACACCCTATTTAACACTCACTTTAATACCATCTCTGGAATGGCTTCAAGCTAATGCAAACCAGCCTTCCTTTCCAGTGACTCTAACTTTCTGGTCAGACTCGTTGCATGCTCAAGCAATAACCTCAATGACCATGTTAATCAGTCTTCTTTCAAACTTTCCACCTGCTCCCATTAAAAACATATTAGCTGGGACCAATTAGATACAGGAGTGATTTCAAAGGCATCTGCACATTAGGCACTTATAAAGTGTTCAATAAAAACTTTATTATACACTATTTAAAGTAATTCAGGTTTAAGTCATTGAGAAAAATATTTCCATCCCATAGGATATAGTCTTACTCTTAAATTCATAGCTTAATAAAATGGCCTATTAGAAATCAAATTCTGATAGTTGTCTTATGTGGCTTTTTTTTTTAAATAAAACCAATGATACTTGCTAGAACCATGGTTTTAATAATCTAATAAAAATACAGTAAGAATAGGCTGATGGATTTATGGAGTTATACAATGAATGGTAGAATAGGAGTGATCTAGGCTCAGCCAGGTTAGACCAGCACCATGACCTCCCCCAAGTCTTCATTTCACTCTTTGCTCAAGTCACACATGCTACACATTCTCACAGGAAGTAACTCCTACACAGTGAGATCAGAGGTGACTTCAATCAGGACAGTGAGACTCTTTCTGTCAGTGTTTTAAGCCTCAATGTTTTTCTTTGATGTTAAGCCTGCTCCAGCTTAAGGCTCTTTGCACTCGGTTTCCTTGAAGGCTTATAGGGTCTTGCTGCTTTTGGAGACATTCAGACTTTCATTTTGCAGACACTTGGTACAAGAAGACACATAATTCTCTTCTAGTAGCTTGTAGTATTGACTTCCTGGGGCTCAAGGCTATCTGACCTGCTCTCTACGGTCAAGGCCTGGGAAGTATGGTCCACTCCTCTCTAATATCCTTAGTATCATCTGGATCTAGAATAGTTCCCTGAAATGTGGTAACAATGCTGTAGATTTGGGTGAAAGGAGGAATAAATAAGTAATAAAACATCCTTTGTGCAAATTCTTGCTTGTTTTACTTCACGTTTCATTCTCCACAGGTTTAACAGACAGGATTCAATGAGGGGGGGTATAAGGATAAGGTGGGACAGGAGAGATTGGGAGGTATAGCAAACACTAAAGACTATTTAACATGTCCTGTAGAAACCTATGACTTATGTGAGAGGACGTGAAAAACTAAAGCGGAGGCTGACTTGACACCTCTGAACTCCCCATGCTCCTTACAAGATGCCTTACAGCCATCAACATGAAGGCAGGCCGAAATGGAGTAAGTGGGTTTCAAGAGAGACAGGAGAGGGGCATAAAATAGGAGGATAATGTATCGCGGGGGAGGGGGAGGGGGAATAAAGCACTTATAAAGTGTGGGGGAATAAAGGAGAAATTGAAGGAGAGAAAATTGGGACAGATTAATAAAGCATGCTTGTTATAGGAATGGATAAAACTTTTAAAAAAATAAATAAAATTGATATAAAATACCACTTCCTATTCCATAATATTCTACAACTCATTCCTATAATTACATCGCTAACCTTTTATGTATGTTCTTTGAATTTCAACAATCTGCATCCTTGTCGCACTGCCATCATCTTGCTTCCTTCCCCCTTGTGACTACCTCAGTCACTCTTGGACTGGACTTCTCCTGTGAAAGCCAGCACTGCCATCTGTCTCTCCACCTCATGGTGGCCTCATGAAGGCAGTTCCAATAGAACTTCTCCAAATGATCATACTATCACAACTCAGCTGTCATCAGTTGGGGAACAAGGACTATGGATGATATTTAATGAAATATATAAAGAGACAGACAGTTGAGAACACCTTCTACCAATGCAGTAAGATCAAAATGTCAACTCAACATTGACAGAATTGTTGGGAGATCTGCAAATATATTAATCTTTATTAAATGTTTATTTCAGTAATCATAAATATTTGTATAGTAATACTTTGGGGGATGATTAAACATCTTCCATTATTTGTCTGTGAGAATATTCTTAGACATTATTTATGAAACTTCAGTTAAAATTATTCTGTTATTTCCTTCCATTTATACAATAAGACTATTCATGTTTTAATTTAAAATTTTTATTTCTATTGTAAAGTGTAGGGATCTGTGCACATAATGGCATATATCCACAGAAGTTAGGGATTGAAGATTCCTCGGAGCTAAAGTTGCATGTAGCTGTGGTAGTTGCAAGAGGGTGCTGGAAACTAAACTCAGGTCTCTTAAGAGAGCAGTTTGGGCTCCTACATGATTAGCCATCCCTCCTGCCTCTGGCATTTCTTTTCAACCTCTTTTTCCATTTCAATGGAATCTTCCAAGAAGGACATCACGTGGGATTTATTTATGTTTAATTTGGCCTTAATTTCAATTATTAACATCAATTTCAAACCATGAATGTATCTTAAGAAGTAAACCTATAATAAAATAATAATGACAGTCCAACTCCGACAGGATGGCTAGCAGGGGGAAGCCGTTCCCCATAAGAAGGTACATTGGCCATTATAGAAGAGCCCCAGGAGTATGCAGGTAGTAGAATGGGTCACTGTGTTAAGGTTGTACCCAAATCCTCTTGAAGAAAATTCCATGTTAAGCTTCAGTTGAAAGGCAAATAGAGAAACATATATTCCCTCAAGGATTCATTAAATTTCATAAAAACTCTTGTTTTGGTAGATCTTCTGAGCTTTGAGCTGCATAATAGCAGAGTGGACTGGCATATAGATTTCAAAATTATGTCCCAAATCCACAGGTGTGGAGGCAAGTAATCTTTCCATGTCATTCTGATATAAGCACAGAATCAACTCTTTTACCTGCTGTACTTTTCACATAGCATCCAAATGGTTTTCAAACTCCTTTCTCCATGAAAAGGATCACAAACAGCTCAAGTATTGCAGACACATTTAGAAAAGAACAGACTCTTTCCTTCGAGTGTGGCACAGTGACTCCTAAATCACCATGCAGAAAGCAGAAATTCCTGTTCTTATATTTTTACACCAGAGCATTAATGTAGGCACAATGAGAAAAAAAAATTTTTTTTCATAGACCTTACAACATAATTCTATGGTCAGATCTGCTAAAATATACACAGATTTTCATCTTTTAATATAGAAAAAAGGCTTGCTCTGCTGCACTAGTAATAAAGATAGAACTGTTTCAGAAGATAATTGGACAGGAGTTTGAATGGGCTTTACTTCTAAGTGCAATTGATAAATGTTAAATCCTATCCGGCAAGTAAATTATCCAACCTCATGATATTGGAGGCATGGTCGAGACCCAGTGAGAGTCAATATCTGAAACGCAAACGAGTGGTTCCAGAGGAGGTCATCTCTTCCAAGATCTTCCCAAAAGTAAGCTTATGATCCAAAAGGGAACATATGATCAGAGCAGAGAGAATAGAACTACATATATATAGATCTTTAATTTAAATCCACCTCACTTCCAATCTGTTCTTAACATTGTTTCTTCACTGATAATAGATGCAACAGCCTTGCCCACGTATGACCAAAATGAAAACGTAAGTTCAAAATGACCACACACGGCTCAGCCCTGCCTCCTGCCTCTTATTTTGAATTACCAGTCATTCTTCAAAAATGTTGAAGGAATTCTTAGACATTTGGCTCAATCCTGCTCCCACTCACAAGAGACAGCATCAACACAGTAGGACACGGGTTGGAACTGTAACTCCCTGGGAAAATATATTCTATTGCAGAAGCATTGATCCCCTGCATGGTGGCTTATGGGTACGGGAGCTAGGAAGGGATGGAAGCTGGTAATGGAAAGCTGACACGGTATCATATTGTGCTCTGGAGACCAGCAATAGAATTTAGTGAGTGAAAGAAAGGAGCCAGAACCAAATGAGAAGGAGAGTAACTTCCATGGGTATTCATTAAAATACCTTCTTTATGAGTAACTTGACATTACCCCAAGGCTATTTCCCTAAAAAAAAAATAATAAAAATAAAAATAAAAACTCTGAATTGCAATTCAAGAGAGTCCTTGTGGCAAGAGTACATATTAAGTAAAATAAACATTTCCCACATCATTGTTTATCACTTTCCATTATAAAATTAAATCTGGCATTTACACAGCACATTCTAAAGCATACATCTCTAAAATAAGACAGACAGAACGAGACAGCGGAGGTGGGGCTGGGAGCTCTGCTGGGTTGCTTCGCAGCCTGCTGGCCTTCCAGGGGCTTTATTTTTTCAACAAAGGTAAAAACACACATTTCCAGGTCAAGTAATTCAGTGATCTACAAACAGAGGGGGGAAAGGTGAGATTCAAAGACTTGGGTTCTAGGCCAGTTCATTAGCTGTCTGGCCTTTGGACATCACTCAACGTCTCCTAATCTCGTGTTGTTGTCTATGACAGGAAGCCTCTATGTATCTCTCCCACTTTCTTTTCAGGGTCAAATGAAATGTTGTATTCAAAATCCAGTAAATGTTTAAACAGTAGGCAACACAGGTGAACACGTGAAAACTTTACGATCTCCATTGATTATGGCACAGTGCATTGTAAAATCATTGGAGAAGGCTGACCATTCATCTAGAGATATATTACATTTTTACTGAATCTTTCATCCACAGCTACTGGAAGACGAAGTACTTAGCTTTTGAAGTACTTGGCTCAATAATATAGAATTTTTAAAACTAATGGTTGGAAACTCTATTAGAGATGCATAAACCTCATAACAAAGCCAAATTACAAGTTAGAAAATGCACTGAATTCCCCAACAATGTCCCACAGCATTACATCACTAGGGGGCAGCTCACATAAAGCACAATTCCTGTTGATAAACAGAATATGGAAAATACTCAGTGCAGTCACTTTGGACTCTTTGAAGTTCCTCACCTTTCCAGATTGGTCCACCCACAGTATCCTACCCTGTCTTCTTAGTAACAGAAACTATCACTTCTCTGCCTTTTGGCTAAGGTCAAGTGTCGTAACAGAACATAAAAGGCAGGTATAATAGATAAGTTAGGAAGCACATTGGTGCCGACAAACACTTGAGGGCAATGATAGAAAAGGCATCCTGGACTACATAATAGAACCCTTGAGCTAAAACACAACAGTTTACAAACCAAAATAGAATGCACTTGGGACTAGGAGGTGGCAAGTTGGAAGAGGGGAAATTAAAAATAAAATTACAAAAACTTGGGAAGGCATATGGATAAGCACATAATTCATAGAATATCAAACATTGAAGCTCCAAAATGATGTGAAAGATAATCATCTCCCTTAATACTCCAAACCCAAAACTTTCTTATTACCTATTACTTTGCCCATATACAGAACAAAGATAGCCATAGAACTCTCTGTTCAGTAGAATGGTTTTCTAGATGATACTGGTATATACCTTAAGGATTTCATAAATACTCATAATATTTGACCAACTGATATTTCCTGGAAATTAATGTCATAAAAACGTCTTACAGACTTATACATGAGCTTAACTACCCAATGATATGTTATTGTAGCTTTATAGCAAAAAGAATCTAATTTTAAATAAATAATATAGTTTTATTTATTAAAAACCTGCACACTTATTTATTTATTTATAAAAATAGTAAATGTTACTACTAAGGAGCTTCACAAGCAAGACTCATATGCAGCCATTTTAAAAGAGGCTGCTAAGGCTCAAGAGATGGCTCCGTAACTGCTCATGCAGAGGATTAGGTTCCTCTACCTAGAATTCATACGGCATTCCACAGCCATCTGTAATTCTCGTTCCAGGGAATCCAATGTCTTCTTCGGGCATTTATACATGCTAGCCATGCATGTGACATACAGATATACATTCAGCAAGAATGGCCATACACATAAAATTTAAAAATAACAAAAAATGTGCCTGAAGCTGGCCCGGTGGTGGTGCACGCTTTTAATCCCGGCACTTGGAAGGCAGAGGTAGGTGGATTTCTGAGTTCGAGGCCAGCCTGGTCTACAGAGTGGGTTCCAGGACACCCAGGGCTACACAGAGAAATAAAAAAAAATGTGCCTGAGGTAGAACCAGGAAGGTCCACATCCACGGCATAAAGAAGGAGTGCATTTTAGTTGTGAGATGCTGTAAGTTCCTATGTTGGTTGTATATGTGAAGAATTTGTATAGTGCTGGCCCATGTCTTAGTAGCTGGGCTTAGTACCTTCCTTCATCAGTTTATTTTATCCTCATTACAGTCTCGTGGTATAAGGATAATTATTATGATCTCTGTGTATATAAGACTACATGGTATATATTCCCAAATATCACAAATCAGAGAGCAACACCCATGTTTCGATGCTCACTGTTTAGGAAACAAAGCCTCAAAGACTGAAAACATGACTTCAGTAGTATTAGGGGTTCACACACTGGTAGGTGTCATATTTCCTTTTGAAACATACATATTGTCTACTTCAATGTTTTGTGTCTCTGTCTTGTTACCATTGCAAGTAAATAAGTAGGTTGACACTGCCCAGCAATAGAATGATGTTTAGGGCTTCCCATCACATCAATGTGTTGGGGGCTTGGGGTACAAAACAACTGTGAGATAATTCTTTGTCCAACATGTCTGTGTCTTCCCTCTCCCTCTGTGCCACCATCGCCACTCTGGTTCACCCTTCTGTATCTCTGGTAGTTAATGTCTACTGGGTTAGTCATCCAAACTGTCTTATTTCATCTAGCCATTTACTCTGTGTTCCTACCAAGAGGCTCTTCCCAGGATACATTTGGTACTTCAGGTTACTCACTATTCAATCCTTGGTGAAACATTTCCTGAACACCCACAGCGTACCAAGTACTCCTTTAAGGGCCAGATATATAAAGATGAGGAATAGTTCCTGTCCACAGAGTTCCCAGAATCAGAGCTTGTATTGTTAAAAGTATACACTTAGGCACTCTTGGAGAACCAGAGCAAAGGAGACATTTGCAATAAAAATGACCACAGACACACAGAGGCTGGAGGGATCAGGAGAGGGCAAGGGTGAGTTACAAAAACTCTCTAATAGGCTCAATAGCAGAGATGGTGACTGGTGCAGCCAAGCAACAATCGTTATCCAAGGAGTAAGTTTAACATCTGCTGGGATCACCTTAATTATAGAGAAAAACATGGTTTTTTTTTTTCTCTTAACACTCTGAAAACAAATCCAATATTTTCCCGTGGAAATAATCTGTTTCCCAAATAAATTAAGATCAACAGAAAACAGATTGATTTTATAGTCAATAATCATATTTTCTATCTTAATAAACAACACCAATCCCCACAGAAGTAAATTCCATACTTGTATGAAGAAACCTCTAAATCTCTGTGTGTTACACAAAGAAACTAAGCTGAGTTTCAGCCATAGCCTATGAAAAAAAGACTGTTCCCTTGTTTTCTAATCTTCCCGATTTGCCTGGATCTGTTGATCAATGGAAGGGATACAAAGCCAGAATAGGATTCACATACTGTGTAATCAATCACATGACCTGGTTTGTGTTGCCTTTCCAGTAGCTAGCCTCTCTTGCTTAATTTTATTTGCAAACAGTGTTTCATTTTGTCGGGGAAAATATCATTTCTTTTTGGAGGGTAAACATTTTCCTACCTTTTGAACCAGAAACACATCATTTAAAGACCTGGTGTTCTGAAATGAAAGACTTCTTAAGTGGTTCCTCCGGTCACCGTGAGCAAAATTGGGAGCTGTGATTGTTTTGACAAGATGGCACTCACACTGCTTTCCGCTGGGCACAGATGAAATGTGATTGGCAGAGGGAAATCAAACATCATATGTCCAGTGAAGCTGGCAGCCGTCAAGTCTCTCTTTGAGAAGTGGACACACACAGCCCTTGATTCCTTCTCTCTCAACTCTCTATGAAAAGAGCGATGGATGTCACTATATTAAATCGGCATTATTGTGGGCTTCTTTCTCAGATCATGTTGAAAAAGTGGAGTACAAAGCAAGCCCTTCATAGTAAAGTCCTGGATAGAAGCTTTGTGGGTGTGTTCTATGTGGAGGGAAGACAGTGTGTGTGTGTGTGTGTGTGTGTGTGTGTGTGTGTGTGTGTGTTATATTTTGTTTCTTGTTTGTTTTTCATTCTGTGCAATTACTAACAAGTGGAGATGGATACGGGAGTGCCCGAAGACTGACACATATCAGAGGACAGAGCTGGGACATGCTATTGCCCACAGTGCTCTGCTTCGTCCAGCTAGGAGCGCCTTATCTGCCTCTTTCTGTCTGGCTGCACTAACAGGTTCTTTTTCAATCGCCATTTGAAAAAAAACTCACTCTTTGCTCCACGTCTCCAGCCAGTAAGGTAATCAGACTGACAGGCAGTGTGTCTGAGGAGTTTGCCTTGGTGGCGGGGAATGAATGGAACAGGACAGACACTGTCGCAGTGATCCACGTGCCTGCCCTCCATGGGACATTGGCTTGACAGTGTGAACGATCCTAAGGCAAGCAGGCCATGCACAGAGGCAGAGCAGCCTGTGTCCCCAGCAGGAATCAAATCTTTTCATGAAGATATGAACAGAGAAAAGACCAGGGAGATGTTGGATTCATCTCCCAACCACTGCTCAGTTGGCAGCTGTGGAAGCTGGCTTTGGACTTTCCCAACATTCTGGGAGCAACTTTACTACAATAGCTCTTTGTTTGGTGTCAGAGGCCATGGGCTAGAAGGTGGCAGAACTGACTTAGGATAGATAGAGGTTTCTCTGACATGAGAAATATTAGGAGGGAAGTCTCAACGACACAGGATATCATTGACAAGCTTGATGCAACTGTGGCAATCTGGGATGAATAAAACTTCCGTAGCTTAATTTCTCCGGGAGCTATTTTGGACGAGGCTGAGTACGCCTTCACCAGAGAAACCATACAGTGACGGTTACAACAAGGGGATTTGTCACTGGAAGAAGCTGAAAATGAAGGTTATAATTGCTTTCCAGAACTTACATTAGGAGCCAGAAATTCAAAGACTGTTCTGGAATTGTACAGTGTCGCTTCACAAGGATTTTTTTCTTGATTCATGTAAAAAATAAAATCTATGGAATCAATATACTCTGGGAGTCTTTGATTTGGAGGGCTAGAAACTAAAAGGGAAGCTGACTTTGCAGAACATGTATCCCAAGTGCTAGAATTCACTAACTATTGCTTTCATATAACCCTTGTCAAGAATTAGTGGAATAAACAGTGCACGATTTATTTAAATAGTTAGTTTCCACTACACCCCAGCAGGCACGGTTTTTACCATAATCAGATGCTCTCCTGAATACATAATCATACCATTAGTATGTTCCTGACATGTGCATCTACTTGACCCAACCTAGAGTCACCTAAAAAGAGAGAGCCTCAGCTGAGAACGTGGCTGCACTAGATGGGTCTGTGGGCAAGCCTGTGGGGGTAATTTCTTCTTTAATGACAGATGTGGGAAAGCCCAGGTCACCAGGGTCAGCACCACTAGAAGGAAGATGGTCCTGGGCATCAGAGGAAAGCAAGCTGAATGAGCGCTGTAAACAAGCCAGTAAGCAGTGTTCCTCCAAGAGCCTCTGCTGTCGCTCTTGCATCAAGTTCCCGCCTTGTGTTCCTGCCTGACCATCTTTATGGTGGGCTGGAAGCTGTAAAATTAAATCAACCCTTTTCTTTCCTAGTAGCTTTTGGTCATGGTGTTGATCTCAGAAATAGGAACCAAGGTAATCTAAGCATGTTAGCTTTAATTTTTTTCCACCGGAAGTCATACCAGTGTACTCACAGGCCGAGGAAGCAGGAGAAAGAATTTCAATCTTATTGTTTGGAATGTGGAAGTGAGAACTAATGAAAATGCTCACCATATTTTTTTTTTTTTTTGGTTAGCATTAGAAAGAAGTATAGAGCAGTTTTACCATTTTGCAATCCCACCAACAGTGGAGGAGTGTTTCTCTTTCTCCACATCCTCGCCAGCACTTGTTGTCTCTTGAGTTTTTAATCTTAGCCATTCTGACTGGTGTGAGGTGGAATCTCAGGGTTGTTTTGATTTGCATTTCCCTGATGACTAATGATGTTGAACATCTCTTAAGGTGTTTCTCGGCCATCTGAATTTCTTCTGGTGAAAATTCTTTGTTTAGCTCTGTACCCCATTTTTTGATAGGGTTATTTGGTTCTTTGGGGTCTAACTTCTTGAGTTTTTTGTATATATTGGATATTAGCCCTCTGTCGGATGTGGGGTTGGTGAAGATCTTTTCCCAGGATTGCAAAATGGTAAAACCTCTCTGGAAATCAGTGTGGCGGTTCCTCAGAAAATTGGGCATGTCCCTTCCAGACGACCCTGGCATACCACTCCTGGGCATATACCCAGAGGATTCCCCTGCATACAATAAAGACACATGCTCCACTATGTTTATAGCAGCCTTGTTTATAATAGCCAGAAATTGGAAGGAGCCCAAATATCCCTCAAAGGAGGAATGGATACAGAAAATGTGCTATATTTATACAATGGAATACTACTCAGCAATTAAAAATAATGAATTCATGGAATTTGTAGGTAAATGGTTAGACCTGGAAAATATCCTGAGTGAGTTAACCTAATCACAAAAGAATACACATGAAATGCAATCACTGATAAGTGGATATTAATGAGCCCAGAAGCCCTAAATACTCAAGGCACAATTAGCAAGTCAAATGATTCCCAAGAAGAAAGGAGAGGACCCTGGGCATGTAAAGATTGGATCCAGTTTTGTAGAGAAACCGTGGGAGGAGGGGGAATGATTGGGGAATAGTTGGGGGCGAGAGGAACTATGGGACATAGGGAGGGGGAACTGGGAAAGGGGAAAGCCTTTGGAATGTAAACATAGAATATAGAAAATAAAAATTAAAAAAAAAAGAAAGAAAGAAGTATAGTCTCTAGCACACGGTATTGAATTGGAAAGGTAATCTATGAATCATCAAATTGAGCCACTCTGGTAGGAATTGAGATTTTCCAGTCTAGAGAGCCAAGCAAACAAATCTAGAATAAAACTATGCTTTCTCAAAAAAAAAAAAAAAAAGAGCTGTAGTTCCTTAAATTATGAAACACATTTGCAGTCAAAATCTGATGGTCTCATGGACTCCTAAGCATCCATACTTGTGAAGGACAGAGAATCGACACCAGCCTTACCTAAGGCATGCAGAGCACCTGTTCTGCCTAGATCAACTCTTCTATTTCCACTCTTACTTTCAGAATAAAACAAAGATTATTGAAAAAATTAATGTGTCACTACACACACACACACACACACACACACACACACACACAATTTCTTTCAGTATTCTAACTTGAGCATCAATTTTCTATCTTCTTTTGGATGAAGTGTAAACACTCCCAAAATAGACACAGAGGCAGCAACACAACCTGCAGTCCCCAGCTTGGTGATTTTCCAGTGTTCCCAGACGATCTGCTTAGGTAGGGAATTCTTACAGAGCCATAGGAATTAATCCAGAGGTGACTTCACCATTTTATAAGGGAAAAAGTTCTGCACAAGGCCCCGTGATTAACTCTGAGGCATCCACTGAATCCGAGTGGACTGTGATGGAGCCCTTGGCAACGAGGCTCTCGGACATAATGTGAGATGCTGCAAACCGTGATGGCCACGTGGCAGACAGGCCCCCCTCTTCACCTTCTAGGATGACACATTACACTTTGGACTTGGTCAACATTTCACCAAATTGGCACATTCAAACAAGCGCCTGTGCTTGTAGTTCCTCCCCTACTGTAAGTAATTCTGTAAGGAAGACAGAGAACTTTTTAAGAAATGCATATTGCAATTGAATTCCGCGGAATTTAATCAGAAGCCTGACATTGGGCCCTTTATCATAAAAGCTCAAAGTCAAGCATCCGCCACAAAACAGAATGAGTTGGTGACTTTTCCTACTAACTTTGTAATACGAAACTTTTTAATCTTCAGACATTGGAGGAGTGCAAGAAGTGTATAGGCTTGTTGCCTGTGTTGGAATCTGTTTTCCCATTTGCCACTCCGTTCTCCTTTACATAAAACGATGTACACATGAATCCGCATAGTGACTCACAGATATCTGGATTCTTCCTTGCACATAAATTATGATATTTCTCTCAGGAATAACAGAGAGAATAATAATAATCTGGGTAAAATAATTCAATCACAGACAACATATATACCATTAACAAAGAAAAATACTACATATTATGTAGTCTCCAATTTTTGTAGTAAGATCCTTAATAGCCTTCATAAGAAAAGCAAAGGAGAATCATGAATTACATTCTGCTAACATCACCCTAGTTTTACTCTCATCAAGAACACATTTTAGCATCGTGGAAAATGGAGGGAGAGTTCTTTCGTGAGAGGGAGCTTCAGAGGATTGTAAGAAGCGCTTCTGTGAGATAACCTATGTTCTATGTGTGCCTGACTTTTCTTCTTAATGACTGTCAAGTGTCTATATGGGCAACACATTGTGACTTTCTCACTGAATGGTATTTAAGGACACATAATGTCCCACTGACACCTTATTAAAGCAAATGTGACTTTGATTAATTCATGTATTGTCATTAAATAAAGAGGTATCCTATTGGATAACGTTTAACCCAATGGTTTGTGTCAAAGTTTAATTAGGAAATGTACACCTCACTATTCTATTCAAAGCCTCCATGGTACCTGTTTTTAGAAATTTTAGTTCTGGTGGTAAATGTCTTTCCTGATAAAACCTAGGGGTTGTTCATGTGCAGAAGGCAAGCGAGGAGACACCAGAATAAGAGGTAGAAATTCGTTTTCCACCCAGACTCTGTGTCACTGGCTGCGGATCACAGAGGCAGATACTTCTCTCTTCTCGGGGCAGCTCTTGCTGGTTGGTGGGAACAGCCTGGAGCATCATGTTAAAATGAGTCTAATGATATACAACTCCTTAGCCAGAAAATGGTGTCAACTGATCCTGTGTCGTGAGTGCCAGAAAAAACTGACCCATTATGTGCAGTAGATGGGGCGTGGTCACGTTTGCCTCTTTAGAGAAGGCATCTATTTTTCAGCCCTTGTATGACCAGACTTTGACTTCTTCCAAAAAACAGAACCTAGAGGATTCAACAGCATCCAAAAATCCAAACCTCACATCCATGACGCGCTGTTGCTGTTTCTGCTTCTATGTTGAAACTGCAGGTAAGAAATCATTCAGAACGACGGCACAATGACTGCCACATGGGAATAACCCCTTCACTTAATCTGAGCAGGGAAGGCCAACTGCAGTACTGTAAGAAGCTCACAGGGCGCCTGGTCTTCTTGGGCGTTGTTCAAATGCAGCTCCATGGGGAATGCTAAGACCTACCATATCTGACCGACCAGCAGCTGTGCTGAGGGTAACAAATAACGAATTTGTAAACCACATCCAGTTTTTTGTTTGTTTGTTTTTTGAATTTTTTGTGGGTTTTTTTTGTGTGTGTGTGTGTGTGTTTTTTTTCACCCTAGCCAAGAACTTTCTTAACTTTTACAAACTAGCTTATTTGCCAAGGAGATGAAAGGTTTTTTATTAAGATGAAGGCAGAGATTCCAGGGCTGAACTAAATCAGCACTTCTGTTCCATCCATGCCACACCTATCTCAGTGTGCTTGAACGAACTGGTAACAAAGAAGTCCTGAGTAAAAACCGAGAGAGTTGTGCTCCGAAGAGGAACTTGCCCAGGACTGGCACAAGCATTTCATTAGGAAGGTAAGTGACGTCCCCTATGAAGATATTGTGTCTCATGCGCTAAAGAATCTAGTGCAAAATCCTGACTTGACTACCTTTTCAGAACACAGGGACGCCTCAGCCCTTAGCACCAACTTCCTAGATACTCTTGTGCCTTGAGCAGGAAAATGGCGGGAGAAGCCAAGGAGCAGGCTGAAGCCCAAGGGAAGGAAGGTGAGGCGGAGCTCCCAGTAAATGCTCTTTCACAGGTAGGGAACCTGAAAGAGTAGAACTAAGGGATACTGGGGAGTGGGATGCTGGTGTTGGTGGGCTGCGTGCTGTTGAGAGTCAGTCTCAGTGGGTCTGGACCTTCACCTGCTCATCACTGGGACCACCTCCGAGAGACTGCCTAACAACAAAACAGCCTCCCTGTCCCTCTGCCCTGGACATGTAGCATTCTAGAGTAGCTGCTCTCTCAGTTGTGGCCAAGTGTAACTCATATACAATAAATCCTCATTCTGGATATTGCAACAAAACCAACAATAGCCAAAGACCTGGCTGAACATAGCAAGCTGGTTCTGGTCCATTTGGAACCTTTCAGTCTAGCATTCATTCCAATGACACCACACACACAACAATCACAATCAAGCAGTGCCCAGGGACAGATACACTGAGTTTAACCCAAAGGAGAACGTGTGGGCAAAGTCCAGGATGAGAAGCAGTCTGGGGGGGGGGGGTAGAGGGGTGGGGGGAGTGGGGGGGCGGGGAACACGTGGGTTGTTCTGCCCAAGGCGGGGTAGGAATGATGGTTTCTGGCTACCACCTCTTCATTGGGTACTTACTGACCTCACTACAAAACAGATGTTATGGGAAGAATTTTAGTCTTCAATAAAGATAAATCCTAATGGTTGCATCAACCAATCAAACAACCAATACCATGCAAAATTAAAAGACTTGGTTTCTTTCAATATTCTTTAATACTCAGACTTCATTAAAGAACTAACTATGCTTAGTCTTACTATTCTTTTCCTTAGGTATTTGATTAAAGAGGTGATTAACCAAAATGGGCTTCATATATTCTATGCGATAGTATTTTTTTTTTTAGAATCTCAAACTGTCAGAAATGTTAATGCTCTTAATAAAATTAATTAATTATCTCACTTACAGAATTGTATGAATCTACTACATTTTGGTCCCAGGTTTTTTTGGCCCCAATTCTCTCATCTTATGGAAAAATTTTACATGTGAAAGAAACTTCACTAACCTTTGCCAGAAAAGAATTCTGACAAAAGATTTTAGTGAATCCCCATTTCTTCTGAGACAAAGTCGTCATTGTGGTGGTCAGAGAGATGCCCTTCCAGGACGGAGGCCGAGTCTAGAAGCATACGGAATGAAGCAAACCCTGAGACCATGAGGCACAAACTTGCCTTCCTGCTGAGAAGGTAGTAAGCTACCTGCATCTATTTTAAAGAAATCACTCCTAATGTTATTGAATTACAAGATTAATTGGAGTAATGTTCCTTATGACAATATGAGGAAGTAGAAAGATATGAAAATATAAACTGTGATGGTGACCACCATCCCAGATAAAGGCCTACGTTCAGAGTGGGCCAGAGTTGGCCTCACCCTGTGATGTCTTTCTTAATTATTGGATTTTCTTGACAGCCGGAGATTTGTTTGTCTTTTTGTATTCCCTCAGACATTTAACATTGTTCACAATGTATCAAGTCCTAGAGCTCTGGTCTTATAAACCTGTGTGTGTGTGTGTGTGTGTGTGTGTGTGTGTGTGTGTGTGTGTGTGCATGTTTCTGTATATATCTCTGTGTGCATCTGTGTCTGTGTATATGTTTGTGTGTCAGTGTCTGTGCGTTTGGTGTGTGTGTATGTGTCTGTGTGTGTGTGAGCTGTTGAAAAGGGTCTAAGCACTTAACTGGAGATATCTGACACCGAGAAGCTCCCTCAAATGGGGTAACGGAAAATGTTCAGTCTTAGCTCTCAAGAGAATTTGAGTGAGCTTTCTTCCAGGGAGATGTAAATCCTGATTTGCTGCAGAAAACAGCCTGACTTCCTAAACCCAAGAGTGTTCACAAACATAACAAATGGCTTTCCAAAAGGCAATACTTTTAACAAGTAAGCTATGTTAAGCAAACATGCCTTTCCTTAGTTAAAGGGTATTTAATTATTTAACATATGTATATTACTGCAGGGAGAAGGGGTATTGTACCATGGCATGTGTGTAAAAGTCAATGGGCAACTTAGGGGATTCAGTTATTTCTTTCAACTATGTTGGTTCCTGGTATTAAATTCAGGACAGCAGACAAGAGATTAAGCAAGCACCTTTGCCAGCAAACAATATTGGTAGCCCCCCCAAAAAAAACGCACTAAAAATAGGCATTTGTTTTGAGGCACAAAGCTCGTGATGTTGAGGTAACTAAGAATTCAGGCACAGGATATCAGATTTTGCAGATAGAGAAGGAACAATTAGCTAGATTAAGTTGACAAAGAACCCAACTGCCTTGGAAACCATTCTCTTGAAGTAACAGCTTTGCTTTTTCAACCTATGTGTATTCTCGAGTCATAACTTCCAGGTCCCGCTCCCACACTAAAAGCCTCCAGCTCTCGGCTCACACCATTCTAGGGCAGCGGAATAAGAGCCTGACAAACACGCTTAGGTTTCCTTCTCTCATGATCTGTTTTATGTGAACCACTGACCCAGAAAATGATCCAATGGAGCAAACAAAGGGAGAGATCTCCTGTCTATTTTGAGGCTGAGAGCAGAATCTAACAGACAAGGAGAGTTTTCTGCGGTGAGATGGCAGCATATACTGCTCCTGTCGCTACAGCAGCCTGCTGAAGAGAAGAGACTCAAGTGAAGGCAGGCCTGGTCATCACAGGTTCCATCCCTTAGCTCTACCATGTAGTTCACTTTACATCTCGTTGAATACTGGGGAGAAAAGGGACCACAGGGAGCTTCTTATGCACAGACCTCCTTTTGCAGATTAGAAAATCATTCACTGAGAATAAAAGGGTGAAAGTTCACATGGTCCACCTGGGACAGGAGGGCTGAACACACTGAGTTCTGTGTGAGTCATCCCGCCCCGACATCACCTCAGCTCTCAGGAAGTTGGCTCTCCTCTTGGAGAATTAATTAAAGCAGTTGCTGGTAGTGGAAAGGGGAGGAATGGCTAGGACAGAGAAGAGCTAGTCTCCACACATCCCGCAGTCTTCATTAGCCCTTCTGTTTCAGCAGGGGTTCACACAGCCCTTACAAAGATGGAAGGCACAATGGCAAAATTCCTGAACTTCAAAGTTTTGCAACATGTGGATGTGCAGACTTTTCTCTTAACGTGTCCTTTGTGGGGAATATGTAAAAGCAACATGTGAGATAGTAAATACTTGATACTCGGTTTCCGTCCCTCAACTTTATTATTAATTTATTTGTGTGCATAATATAAAGCTCTACTTTATCTGACTGCCGATATGTGCTCATGAATATTAACCCATAGCCAAGCAAGTAGATGCGAATGCAGCATCCCGTGAGGCACGTGCCCATGATAGAGCAGACACTCCAATTCAAAGGCTTGTAATAGGACACCTCCCATCTACACGAAAGCCCATTCATTGATGAAGAGTCAAAATATTAATACAAATTTAATAGTACTGCAGCACATTTCCCTGCATGAGTAGAGAGGAAGTCATGGGAAAATATTTGACCCTTCACAGTCTGTTTATAATTATTCTATGATAGCAAATCCACAACTGGTGTTGTATTTAAAATGCTAGCACTTTCTTTTTAATGAATATTATACTGCTGTATAGAAAATATATTTTGATAATTGTATTTTAACAATAGAAAATGTGTGAACTGCCCTAGGTCTGGTCTAATGTGATGGTTTTTGGCGAACTTTTGGAAAAATCTAAATTCAGAACATGGCCTGGAGTAGAACCAATGGCTTGAGTCTTCCCTCCTTGAGCTCACATGGCTCTGCCAGGACTGGCTCACAGACGCATCTTCGATAGCACAGAAATTACTGTAAAATACAGGACTGATATATGCAGTTTCTATTTCTATTACATTACATACCAAATAGTTCTAGAAAAAAGGGAAGCTCATTCTCTCTCTCTTTCTCTCTCTCTCTCTCTCTCTCTCTCTCTCTCTCTCTCTCTCTCTGTGTGTGTGTGTGTGTGTGTGTGTGTGTGTGTGTGTGTGTTGAGTCATGCTGGGAATGAGATGTGGTCATTTAATTTCCACCATGAACCAACTTCTTCCTGGAGCAAACGTCTGTAGTTATACAGTTCCCTCAGGCTCTTAATTCTCACCCAGTCAAGTGACATTGTCTTTTATTTGTACCATTGACTCCTCAAAGTCATTGTTATATTTGACAGTCAGTTCTTTAATTCTTGCCATGTCCGGCAAGGGTAGGGGTGTGCAGGGAAGCTCATGAGAAGAGGGAGGCACATACTGTTCCCAGACATGCTCACACACCCAGAATGCAAGTAAAATACCTTGTGACCAAGTGGTGTGCATGTAACTGCAGTCTCAGCAGATACAGAGTGAGGCTCACCAAGGAAAGCCTAGTGAGAGTGTGCGCAGGGGCATGCTCAGGTTTGATGGACCATCACAGTGAATGAGGGGCAAAAGACCCGGGGTGAAGCAGAGCATCAATGTTGGGCACTGTCCTGTGCACAGGGGCCAGTGCCCCCTCGTGTGCACATCAACACACACACACACACACACACACACACACACACACGGAAAAAGACAACAGAATATCTCAAGTGGAAACTGGAGACAGAGTCAAGGCAGAAGTCAGCTTGCAAACAGGCTCACTAAAAGACTGCAGAGTTTATGTCCAGACCTCACCAAACAGCTAGTTACATCTCCCCCTACCTCTGATAGGGGCTTTCTGCTGGACAGTTCAACTAGCCAGGTTTGAAACATTAAATAGAAGACTCATCAGTTTCATTTAATTTTCTATACATAAAACTTTGGATGTGCCTTTTATATATGTTTGGGATCATATTCCTCAGAACTCCGTGGATTCTAGCTGGATACAGATCTCCTCCTGAGCCAAACGGATGGTATAGAATACATACATTCCTCTCCGGAGAGAGAGGCCAATTCACCTTTAGGTGAATACACTGAGCCCTTATGGGGAAATCTAGGTAGTTATCATAGTCCTAGATGGAAAGAGCTGTCTAGGGAACAAAAGCCACTGGACACTAACTAGTGGCAGTGCTTGCAGCTGGAGGAAAGGCCAAGTCCTTGTTCCTCTCGGCTCACTCATAACCAGAACTTTTTTTTTATCTCTTTTTTTTTCTATATTCTATATTTACATTCCAAAGGCTTTCCCCTTTCCCAGTTCCCACCCACCATAGTTCCCATAGTTCCTCTCCCCCCCAACTATTCCCCAATCATTCCCTCTCCCCCCTCGGTTTCTTTACTAAACTGGATGCAATCTTTACAGAAAATGTGGTATATTTATACAATGGAATACTACTCAGCAATTAAAAATAATGAATTCATGCAATTTGTAGGTAAATGGTTAGACCTGGAAAATATCATCCTGAGTGAATTAACCCAATCACAAAAGAATGCACATGAAATGCAATCACTGATAAGTGGATATTAATGAGTCCAGAAGCCCTAAATACTCAGAACTTTTAAGTTTACTTTAGCAAGAAGTTAATGAAAAAGAAAGGTCTGGCTCATTCACTGATTGATGCCTTTTACTCTGAGCACTTGCGAAGCACTTGCCATGGGCTTAGATACTGTGTCAGATGGAGACGGGTCACCTGTTAGATACTGTGTGTGCAGTGAGGAAGCCAGTCAGGATCTGTGTACTCAGGCAGTGTGCAAAATCAGAGAAAGGTGTGAACAAAGAAAGTAAAGCAAAGATGGTCTCAGGCTGTAACAAGATGAGACTTTCCAGCACTTTGCATGGCTCCTGTACTGCTTGGGTCTCTCCAGCTTTTCCATTCAGAACATGCACGGGACATCTGTCTGCTACAACATGTAAAAGCACATATATCAGATAAAAAGGGAAAACATTGGTTGAAGGCAGACACAGGGGAAGTTCTTCTGGGCTTGCCACAAGCAGAAGGAGGAATTTTGATTGTACTCCCCACGATTTGTAGAGTAAAATAAAAATCCAGTATCCATCATGTCTCTATGATGAATATTCATTTTGATTCAATTCTATAAAGTTTTCTTTAATTTCCTTTTTGTTTCTTCAGTGAGCCATTTATCATCCAATGCTGTGTTGCTCGATCTCTAAGATTCTACAGACTTTCTGCAGACTCTACAGCTGATTGAAATCTAGTGCTGTCCCACCGTGGCAAGATTAAGACAAAAACAGCCATTTCGCTTTTTCTGTATTTATTGGGAAGTGTTTTGTGCCCCAATAGGTGGTCTATTTGAGCAAAAGTTGCAAGGGACAAGACCTACACATGATGAAACCACTCAGAACCCAAGGATGATTCACGGAGAGGACTGAAAACACACCTCCTGGGCTCTTGACAATTGATGACTCCTCAAGGAGGGAGAATGGGTTTTCTTCAGGGATTCCTTCCCAGAGAGACTGCCCATGCTTGTGCAGATGGTCCCGCAGTCAGGCATGAACTGAAAGCACCGTGGGGACTTAGTGTTCTTAGAAGAGAATGCATGTATCGTGTATCGGGATGAAAGGGAAAGCTATGGAAAGAGTTGGAAGGGAAGAACTCTGGGCAGACGTAATCAAAGCATGGTGCATGCATTAGGAAATTGAGGGAAAAAATAGAATATAAATAAGCAAAATTTGAGCAACAAGCATGACTATTAGAGACCGATGGAGCTGAATAGACAAAACTGCCATCAGTTGTAACAACTTTTTCATATGTAGCTAATAATTTTTTACCCAAGAATAGGTTCATATAGGAATCCCAGCCTTACTACATATGGATATGTGCTCTTAGATAACACCAGGCATTTGTAAATGGTTCCTTTTCTTTAGGATGCAGACAAGAACGGTCTGCCTCTTGATGTTAATAGGAGAACTAAATGGGATAATTCATTTTGAGTGTTCCACACACTGTCTGATTAAAATGACACGCTAAATGCTCTGTGACAGAAAGATACAGAGATGTGTCCCAGGGAGGGCAACAGCCGTGCTAATGGCTACTCCACACACCTGCCACTTGATCTCATGTCCTGATAGAGAACATGCCCCAAACTCACCTCTAGCTTCAGGTATGGAGTGCTTGAGTACAGGCTGAATCCAGCTAAAGCTTTAGAAAATTCAGCTTCTGTTCCTGTTCACACAGGCTCTCTGGTGCCACAGCTAGATGACCATTGTACTGGCTGGTTTTGTGTGTCAGCTTGACACAGGCTGGAGTTATTACAGAGAAAGGAGCTTCAGTTGGGGAAATGTCTCCATGAGATTCAGCTGTGGGGCATTTTCTCAATTAGTGATGAAGGGTAGGAGGGCTCCTTGTAATGGTACCACCTCTGGACTGGTATTCTTGGTTTCTATAAGAGAACAGGCTGAGCAAGCCAGGGGAAGCAAGCCAGTAAGAAACATCCCTCCATGGCCTCTGCATCAGCTCCTTCTTCCTGACCTGCTTGAGTTCCAGTCCTGACTTCCTTTGGTGATAAACAGCAATGTGGAAGTGTAAGCTGAATAAACCCTTCCCTCCCTAACTTGCTCCTTTGTCATAATGTTTGTGCAGGAATAGAAACTCTGACTAGAACGACCATTGTGAAAAAGAGAAATTGCCCTCCAATGGGTTTCTGACAAGCTATGTGGAATATGTGCAGACTGCTAGGCAAAGCTCAGTACCTCTAGAAACAGGATTGCTCATTCTGAACACAGCTGACTCCCTAGGGTCTGAGGCAGCCTGGCACAGGCTCAGATGTGACTCCTTACCTGAGAACACTGCAGAGGACATATAATAGAGGATGCACGTTGCTTTTGCTTCAGTGACTGGTGCTTTCCCATGGCTGGGTCTATTACTATGCTGCCTTTCCCTCTGGTTATGTTATTTCTAGAGTTCTCTATGCACTTGTGTATTCCAAGAATGGTGAGGTGTATTGCAAGGCCATTTGGATCAATGTAGTTTTAAGAGATTTTGAGTGGCAAATCAGGATCGTAGGTAGATATGGAGTATGGTGTAATATTTTGATGCATGTATGTAGTCTATAATGATCAAGTGGGGGGGATTAGCACATTTAACACACACAAATATTTTCTTCATAGTGGAAACAACTAAAGTTTCAATTTTTTTCATACATACACTAAACTTTTATTTAATTATAAACATACCACTGTAGGAAAATTTGGCTTACCCTCTGAAGGCACTAAAATAGTGGCTGTCACAGAAAGATAATCAAATTTTTTAAATGAATCAACACTGGTTTCATAGCACTCATTCCAGACACCTGTGCATCATCTTAGGACACTAACTACAAAGTCCACAGCTGGGTGTGGCAGAACACTCAGTTCATCCCCGCCTTTGCAAGACAGAGACGGGAGGATCACTGGGACTTCAAGGCTACTCTGATCTAACCCGGGAGGGAGTTAGTGACTAGACAGAGCTACATAGTGAAATCCTACGAAGAAGGAGGGGGGGAGGAAGACAAGGAATAGGGGGAGGGGGGGAGAAGGAGGGGAGAGGAGGGAGGTGGGGAAAGGATTGCTCACTTGTATTAAGAATGTATACCTCACATTCTGTAGGATCACAGGATACCATGTGAAAGTTGTCAAAACATACTCTTCCAAGTCAAAGATGACTGATAAGATTTTTTAAAAAGTGACGGCAAATATAAAATCTAAGGAGAGTTACATGAAAGTTCCATGGTTTAAACACATGATGACAAATTGAAAAAATATTTTCTTAAACTGTTGCATAGATGGAATTATTTGATTACACATGTATGAATGTTTTTCCTGCTTGTATGCATATGCAGCCCTGGTAAGAGAGATGGGATCAGATCCCCTGGAACTAAAATTATGGGTGGTCAAGAACCACCATGTAGTTTCTGGACCCTGAGCCCAGGTTCTCTGTGAGAGCATGTGCTCTAAACCACATCTCTCTAGTGCAAGAAAAAGGTTTTTTGTTTTTTTTTTTAATGTCAGTTCCATGAAATGAGGACAGAGAGCAGAATAAAAAAAAATGGAGGCAACCAAGTTTTACATATGGACAAAGGACTTCAGTATATCCTGGGGAAGTACAGATGACATTCAAATTGTGAACAGTCATATAGCCTGGGCCCACCAGCAAACACAGTTTACACTTACAACACGACTCTATTTCCACAAAAAAGAGAAAATATTGGGAAAGGCATGTTTTGTTAAAGGTGCGGAAAATTTAGAGCTTTGTACACTGGTCCTGTGATGTAAACTAAGGCCATGGATTATGCACATAAGAGTGTTTATGATACCCTGCTCTGGCCACCATGGGCTCCTTCATAGGGGTTCTGCACATAACTTCATGCAGGGTATCACCCATACACATAAATAAAAATATTTCTTTAAAAACTATTAACTGTGAAACATGTAATTTATGCTTTTAAAAGCCTATTTAAAAAGATGGGAAAAATCAGTAAAAAATATATATACTTGGATCCAATAATTGTTCCAGGGATTTTCCACCCATAAGTTATGCAAAGATATGAAAATACAATTATTCACTTAAGTACAGTTTACTATTTTAAAAGACTGAAAACAAATTAATAGGAATTTGTTAGACTAATTATAATGGGAACACAAATAGTGTTATTAATAGTGTAAATGGTATAATTACATTCATATTTTAAGAAAGTATTAACATATGAAACAAAAGCCATAGTTTACTGTTAAGGGTAGGCTCTGAGTATTTTTTTAAATAATTTTCAAAAAATAAAAAGAAGAGCATTAAAAGCACAGTAGTAGCTACATTAAAGGACTGTACATTAGGTGGCCAGTCACTAGACTAAATGCTTTCTCCTTAAATTTACATAAGTACCACAAGAACTTTATTATGAGACAATCCAGCTAGCCCCAGCTTATACAAGAGTAAAACTGAGCCCCAGAAAGATGAGAAACAGAACCTGGATTCAGATCCAGGCAGATTGGATCCAGTATGTAAATATTTAAAAGAACAATCAGTCTTCAATCGATAAATAGATAATGATAAAAAATGTTTTACTTTGGTTTGTTTTTTAGTTTTTTGTTTGTTTAGTTGGTTGGTTCATTTTTTCCTAAGTTTTTACATTTCCCATTATTTTTGCAAAGCACATATTTATCAGTAAAACCAAATGAGCTATGACACCTTCAGATGAGCTTTACAACTGTATTTTTATTTGTAGAAAAGAGTTTATTTAGACATTAATGGTCAAGTTATACATAGTTCAAATTCCATCAATGAAAAGTGGGTTAAAGGCTAAGCTCCTATCTCATGGAGGAGAAATCTCTTTAAGTATTTTGTTTTGGGGGATATCATATTATATAATGCTTTTCTTTCCAATGGAGAAAATAGTAACAGAGCTTATACCTTTTGAAAACAGCATTTGAAATATGTTGATGTCTCCTGAGAAATGTTACCAGTCACCACAATCTATAAAAGAAAAGGCTGAACAGCTTGCCAGTGATTTGAATGGAAGAAGTTTGTGTTCGAGCTTGTGACCTATGATCTTGCTCTGAATCATCTGAGCCTTTGTCTTATATCTGTACATTGGAGGGACTATTCTAGCCAAGTCAATCCCTCCAATTTGGAAAAAAAAAAGTATGTTGAATATTGAAAGAACTATATAAAGCATGAACATTCCATTAACTTTTAAACTTTCATTTTATTTAAGTAGATACAAGGTGTTCAGAAGTACCAGAGAGAGACTAGCAAGGGCCAATGAAGAATTCGATATAGTAACCAAATTGATGTTTGGAACATTGTTTTATGAATGTGACAATAAAGCAAGCAGTCGAGCAATTGTGACTGTCAGCCCAATCTCTTCAATACACATTTCTGAATGTAACAGATAGTATATAAGTCAAGCTAAAAATGTCTCAGTGTTTCCTTGATAAACAATGTAAGGTCATAGTGTCCTTTCCCAGGATGACTGAATGGCTGGCCATATTTAAAAGTGAAAAGGTCAAAATGCAAAGGGTCTGGGATCAAGTTACACAAAACTCTTTCTCTGTGGCAGCTCAGTGTCTACACTGGAAGATAAAAATGTAAATGTATGCAGACAATAATTTTCAGGAGCTCTAAGACAGCTCCCCTCAGAAGCCACTGTTGGAAGTAAAACTCAGCATTCTTTTCTGGTGACTTCAAATCAGAGGGAGGTAAAAGTAAAATTTCATAGCACATGACAAAGGATTCTCACAGAAACTGTTTCAAACCTTTACCTGAGTTCAAAAACTTGGGCTGGAGAAACAGTTCAATGGGTAGAATTGATTGCCATACAAGAAAAAGGAACAAAGTTTGAGTCCCCAGTGCACCCCTCCCCCCCACACACACACATGCACACACTCACTTGGGCATGTGTACCACACATCCACATCCATGGCCAAAGGCAATCAAGAAGAGCTGCCTTTGAAAATAGCATGAGCAGAAAGCATCCTGGGGTTACATCGTGTAAACATTCAGCTTGGTTGCTTTGGACACAAAGAGAAGAAAGATGCTTGCACTGGTAGCACTGAATCATGAGATCTGGCAAATCACTCCCTGGAGACAATGGAGGTATTTCAGGCCATAATGCCAGAAAATATATGATGAAGTTATTTAAAGACCTAGGAAACCTGCAGATAAACAAACAAGAGGTGGGGGGTGGAACTCAGGACCAACCTGTGCATGACAATGTTAATATTGCGTGAGTTTTCAAATGTTAGAATTAATCCTGAGAAACACATCCATCTCAGAATGTGTGGACAAAACTTTCTTCTGTAGGCGACAAGGCTTAATAAAGTGCAGATTAGCAGGAAATAACATGGCAGCATGTTGTACAGTTGTTGATGTACAAGCAAGACCCCAGGAGCCCTCCCTGTTGGAAGTGTAGGCAAAGACAGACTTTATTTTGACATTGAAACAATTTTTAGTTCAAACATATAGACTTTGACTTTCATCCCTAGAAGAGCATAACCAATAACCCCCAGCTATGTCTCCCCAATAGATTGATGTGAACTTGACGTTAGAAATGCTGTTTTAGGTGCATGGGTTTAAAGTAGCTGCCACAATACTTATGTAGCAAAATTGACGTACAATGGTTGAAAAGGTCTCAATTCACATCAAATGCAAAAGACCTTCTTTGGAGCAGGCAAACCTTACACCAAACATCAGCACATGTTACATAGCTACCATACCGTTTTACAATCCTTAGCCTTCCGGGTGTGCCAACTCCGGCAGGTAATGTGACCCAGGCCATCAGCAGGTGCAGAAGCAGCCCCTCCTTAGGGACCTCATGCGCTAATCTTCTAATTGGTAAAACCTTGCATTGGGTATTGCTTCAAATGGGGAGATCTATTAACTAGACAGGAATGTCGATCGGAAGGGGACTCCTCAAGGCAGCGCTGATGAGTTTATAGAAGAAGCAGCAACTGCACTGGGTGGGAATGTCTTCTAAGGAAAGGAAGGATGCAGTTTCATTATTTCTGAATAAGCTCAATAAAGCAAAAAACAATTAGAGGGACCAAAAATCATTGGTAACGATTGGCTGCAGTTGCCAGGCTAATGGTGCAATTGGAGCTGAACCTTTCAGTCTAGTCCCTGGGCAGGCAGCACAATGAAAATTGCTAAGAATGTGCCCTTCAGTTATTGAATAGCACTGTAGATGTTTTGTTATCAGCTTAATTGAATAGAAAACAGTGAAGACAGAGAGAAAAGAGGGCTATTTGAAACTCTGAGGCTTTCAGAGAAACTGAAATCTTCCATATCTAAGTGTTATTCTATTTTACTATAAATCCTGATTTAAGAAAACTAAGAAGTTGTTTCCTGCGGAGCACCATCTGGCAACAGAACACCTTCTGTACGAGAGGAGGGTAATTTTGCTGATATATGGCTCAAAAAATACAGCTGAGCACTGAGAAACTGGGAGCTCAATAACCCCCCATCCCTCCAACTGTCAAAACACTCTAAGAGTCCACTATAGGAAAAAAGAAAAATATATATATTAGAGAATCTGCCATAACTCATCGGCCTCAGTGAATGTGGCCAATGAAACATACTAGCTGAGCAGAGAAAGTGCCTTTTAGTATAAGCCATTAAGCCTTAAAAAACCAAGGCAACGAACCCATGGAATAAAAACTCACTCTGTGGGACTGCAGAATCTCCAGAAAAGTTCAAACGTAGAGTCACTGTGAAAGGTGCAAATTAGATTATGTTGCGATGTTTTCTCTTCAATTAAAATGAAGGCTATCAGAGGCACATGTATTCTAAGACGAAAATAAGCCTGGATTGTACAAAAAGAATGCTTCCCTGGAAAGGCTTTTCATAAGCACAGAGTTCAGAAAGGGATTTGCTGTATGGAGAGCTCTTGTGGACTTGCTGATTGTTGGTGTTTGCCAGTGACCAAAGCCCATTGGCATTTGTCATTAAAAGTCCAATCATTCTGATCCAGGTAGATACTAGGTATGTGGAAAGGAGTTGACTGTAACTATATCATTTAAAATCTTCCTATTGTAGTCTCAAAAGGGGACAAGTTAAGTGTGTACTAAAGTAATGGAGTAAGGGATAGCTATTATAGTCGTCAGAAAGATGGTCTCTGTCTGAATAACAGTCCGTATTCCTTATGGTTCTACAGTATGCTCTATTTACTGAGCTGGTTCTATCAAGCATAGTTGTTTGCTTCTGATATATTACCACTGCTGTAGGAGCAGCCTCTGCATATATTAATATTAAAAGAGTTGCAACGCAATTACATAACAAGGTTGGGAATACATATGACTTCATCGACTGTCAACCACACTACTGATAAAAAGTAGACTCCGCCTCCTAAAGAAAGGAAAATATAGCTTTTATACAATGAATCATACAGCACACCCCCCCCCAAGGGAACATCGAAACATAGATACACCTTGGGGTTTTCTGGCATTTACATGAACATGCTAGTGACCTGAAAGACTGGACATACATAGTCTGATAAAACACCAGGGATACCATGGCATTTACAAGATCATAATAACCAAGAAAAGGGCAAAACAAAGGAAAAACATTCATGGAAGCTGACCAATCTTTGTTTCTCACTGTCTCATCTACTTATTCACTCTCTCCCTCATTTATGAATTGACTTGTTCATTATCCATTCCATTCCTGACTCACTCACTCACCCTTACTTCCACTGCTCTACACATCAACTGCTGACCTGTCCACTCCCCACCCATAGTTCTTATCATTAGTCCTGCTAGTGTGTATTCATTTCCTTCCCATCCTGCCTTGCCACTTGAATCTTTTACTCCTCTACCAGCAAGATCTATGGAAAGGTTTGTCAGAAAATCTCAGATAAGTTGAGAGGGAGTCATTCATTAGCCTCAGGTTCATTCACTAATTCATTCATTCATTCATTTGCTCAACCATGAGTAAACGCAGTCACACCCTAATTTCTTAATTTATTTTATCCACCTATTCTTTTTAATTAGACATTTTTATTTACATTTCAAATGTTATCCCTTTTCTACATTTCCCCTCCAAAACCACCCTATCCCATGCCCCCTCCCCCTGATCACTAACCCACCCGCTCCTGCTTACTGACCTGGTATTCCCTAATCCTCTCAATGCCAACACTCAGTCTCTCATACAGTCGCCCATACTCATTCACTCACATACATTCAATCGTCCAAATACTCTCACATTCATTCATTCACTTATTCATGGACTATTGCTACACTCTCAGTGACTCCCTCACATCTTATCTGAGATTTTCTAACAAACCTTTCCATAGATCTTGCTGGTAGAGGAGTAAAAGATTCAAGTGGCAAGGCAGGATGGAAAGGAATGAATAAACACAAACTTCACAGGACTAATGATAAGAGTCACCTCAGAAAATGGCGCTAATCAGCAGACACAAAGAGAAAGGATGGTGGGAAACTAAGGTTCACCACAGTAGATAAGAGGGATTATAGGAGTATCACTCCTATTGCCCACGGGTTACTGAGATGCTGTCTACAATGCCTCACTGGAAATCTAAGTCCATATTTAAAACCTCACAGCTTTGAGAATGAAAACTTAGATAAAAACTCCTCCCCAAACAAATAATCCCTCTCCGTGAGCGCAACATCTCTTGCTTCCATGAAGACCCAGTCAGATTCTCCAGATCTCAGAACACAGCTTTGAGGCAGCATTTCAATAGTACAGCATCACATAGAGATAGACTACTACTTTCAGGGTAGCCTTAAACAGAATCACTGAGTAGTGGTCATGAGAACACCAGGTCAAGCAGAGCCTCTCAGATATGAACATAAATAAGAGTTCTTTTGCAGAACCTGCATGTTCTTTTGCAAGGCATTAGCCCTTAGTTCATTGTCTGTATGGCTAGGCCATCCATGCCTACTTCAAAGGGCTTGTAAGACACAAGATTGTACCACATCTTGGTTGGGAATCTGGCAGTGTTTGGTGATGTGACAGGAAATGATAGAAGAGAAATCTATTTAAATACATTAAACACTCTTCCCTAAATAAGAAACTAATTCCACACCCAAGAGCCAGTACCCTGGAGCCTGGTTAAATGAGAAAACCATAAATGCACTCCATCTGCAGGCACGACTTCCTTTCATTCTCAGTTTATAGAGTTTGGTTGAGCAGAATTTATAATAGTATTTTGCAATTTGGTGAACTCCTTTCTTATTGAGTTTCTGTCCCTTACTAAACATATTTGAAGAGTTCAAGTAATTCGATATTCTAACATTACTATGACTCAATTGTCTTCACATCATTTATTCTTAGAGGAATAGTATAAAGAACACACAACGTGCCAGTTGGTTTTGGCACATGCATTTAATCCCAGAACTCTGGAGGAAGAGGCAGGTGTATCTCTGTGAGTTTTAGGCCAGCTTGGTACAAATAGAGTTCAAGGAGAGCCAGAGCAACACAAAGAAACTTGTATTGAAAATAGAAGAAGAAGAAGAAGAAGAAGAAGAAGAAGAAGAAGAAGAAGAAGAAGAAGAAGAAGAAGAAGAAGAAGAAGAAGGAGAAGAAGAAGAAGAAGAAGAAGAAGAAGAAGAAGAAGAAGAAGAAGAAGAAGAAGAAGAAGAAGAAGAAGAAGAAGAAGAAGAAACCTATCAATTTGATAAAATTGGGATTAGGAGGGATCTACCTTACTTTGTTGGTGTGACAGATAATCTTGCTAGGCAACTGACAGGATTCAGTATCACCTAGAATACATGCTTTGGTGCATATCTATGTGTATGTTACCACAGTAGTATAACTTAGGTTAAAAATCCTACTTTGAAAGAGAGTGGAAGCATTCCCTGGGCTGAGTTCCAGGAATGAATAAAAAAATGTTTAAAAGGGAAAGCACCATGATTGATTCCTCTCTACCATGTGAGTCGCAGTGCCATGTGACTGCCTCTGCTGACCTCATACTTCTATTGCCATGACTACAGACTAGATCCTAAGCTATAAGCCAATAAACAAACCTGTCCAAGTCACTCAGAAAGGTATGCTGTCACAGCAAACAGGGAGGAACTATGACTGTTTCAATTGCATTTCTACAGTGGGCCAAGTAATGTCCCGCTCTCCTCCTAGTTGCAACCCCTGGATATAAAGATATATTTTGGATATAAAGTCTTCACTTATATAAAGGACCCAGTTGGTATCCTTCTTGATTAGGGTAGTACCTGTAGTTAGCAGAATGTCCTTCTGAGATAGCCTACAGGGTGCACAGACACAAAGGAAAGGATGAACACAGGGCAGAAGCTGGAGGTAAGGACCTCCCGGCAGCTCTACAGACTCAGAGAGACACCAAGGATGAGTGTCATCTCTGACAGACCCTAGGACATATGCACCTTCATGCCTCCTCTGTGATGCTGGACAAGAACAATTTCTGATCTTTAAGGGACTGTGTGTTGAGCTTGTAGTGGGTAAACATAATAACACTGTGGTTCATAACAACTTCTGAAAAGACGACTTTATTCTCGTAGGTTCAAAATCAGAGTAAGAGAAGCGGATATCAGAGGTACTTACTTTCCTGGTCTTGAAAAACCTGGGAGGATTTCAGCATGGTTTCTGGAAGCTTTACTGACCCAAGATCTGCACTATTAGTGTAGACACTAACAGAAAACAAGATTGCTAGCCTTGGGCCATGATTCTATCATTGCCGTAGCCAGTAGTCTAGGCAGATATTGTAGGAAACAATAAGCATCATTTAAGAACAGCTCAAAGAGGAGAATTATCTATGTAGAGCCCGAGCTACTTCTGCAGGGCTGTTTCTCTGTTCCACTTAAAGACAGATAAATTTTCCCTGACAGCTCTTAATGGGAACCACACTTATCCACTGAACTTGCCCTCAAAATTACAGGGTAGTGAAAGGGAACTAGCATTTGACTGAATGCAGAGGAAAGGTGGACTTTTCAATAAAGAGGCCATTTTGTTTTCTTCCAAGTCCTAGATTGCCTGGTCACTAGGTTGCCTGTTTCTAGGGACCAAGGGATAGTGCATGTGTCATTACTGAGATGCCATTCAAACCCTTCATTTATTTATCTATAGCAAGGACCACTGTTTTTTTTTTTCTCGCTATTAAACATACGTGCATTACCTAGCGTTTAAAGACGAAGATTAAGACTCCAGGTTTCTGAGGTTGGATCACAGGAATGAGCTGATACTCAGTCATGATCAAAAATGGCAACAGCAGACATCACAATCTGATGTGCAGTCTACCTTTTCATTCTGTGGAAAATGTACTTATCATAGGTCACTGCTTTTAGATATAAAACCAGGTCCAGACAAATGGTACAAAAAACATTCCCTGAAAACACACCTCCAAGTGTCAGCTGTTAGAGAGAGCAAGGAAGCAAAATAGTGGATATAAACAGAGACGTGTCACCTTAAACCGGCCAGATCACTTACATTAAAATGACGAATCTTTAAGCATCTCAGTTTGTCTGAGTCCCCTGACCTAGAAGCAGCCACCTGACAGTTCCTGCACTCTCTCTGTGGGCAGCTTCTTTCTCAGTCCTCTGGAAGGAACATGACAAAGCCAAGATCAGGTGGGTCAAGTCTCTCCCTGATTAAATGTTACCAGAAGATTCTCATTTCCTTGTACAGACATCTGCATCTTCACGGTAACACAAGAAGTGTTGTGTGGCACAGACACTGCCAACCTAACCTACTCTCTTTCCTTCGCTTTCCGTCATCCTTGGTGCCTCTCACCCCGCATCATAGTCTTCCTAGCCATTCTAGATTCTGAGAGAGCTGGGGCTGCCCTTAGTGCTACAGACAAGCGCTGCATGCCTGGCTCTCGATTTCCACATTCTCCTTTCACCATTTCTACATCCACTCTCATTTGACATTTTTACTTTTGTTTTGAACAAAAGAATCCATTGATATTTTCTCAATTTGTTTATCTACCCATGTATAAGTCATGACCATTTTCCAAAGTCTCTTTAGTAGACAGAATTTCCATAGGCACAGTTACCATGTATGTTTCTCAAAACATAGTATACCTAAGATCCAATGCATTGTCTGATGAGGGATCAGCACAAGGAATGAATGAATGAATTAACCAATGAATGAAATTTAAGAAAATAGACAATGGATATTTTTTTCTGCTCCACAGAAGAATATCTAAGCCTAGTAACAATACCTGCAACTTGTTAAGTCTCCAGTGGTATAAGAAGGGCTCACAGGGTGATAGATTCAATTCTCTTCCTTTTCTTTAATTCGGGCTTCAACTCTTTGCAGAAGTCGTAACTAACAGCCTTCTAGGCATACCACGTGCACAGTCACCTAACCAGTTGACTCTCTTACAATCATCATTTTGTCACTCTACCTTGTGTTATCTCACACTCCCAATCTGGTGTAGGCAGAGGAAACTGACAGAGCTGACCCCATGATCTTCCACTAAAGTGCTAATTTCCTTATGCAGTGTTTACAATTACCCTCACATTCATCTGCAACTATTTTATAACTGACCTGATTATCAATTAACTTGGTTTGTAACAATCAAACTGAAAAGAAACCTGGGTAGATAGTTGAATGGGTAGTTATTGCTGTATGCTATAGGAACCTGAGTTAAGGTGCATAGCAGTCACATAAAATCTGATACAGTGGTGCATGTCAGGAACCCCAGCTCTGGGGAAAGGAGCAAAAGCTACTGAGCCTGAGCCATTTCAGAGGAAAAAGAGAATTTATCTGTCACTAAAATAAGATGAAGAATATCGAGGGAGACACTCGAGATATTGACCATTGAGCTCCATGCATGTCCAGTTTGCGAATACATACACATACCCATCACCCAAAGACACACAAATACACACATAGATCAACTATTTTATTTTAAAGAGGATAGAAAGAAAAAGGTGAAACTCATCACTGGAAAACTCCTAACATAGAATGTCCACCCAAATCTCTCACGACAGACACAAAAAGAAAGCAAGCAGTCCCTCTCCTCACACAGGTGACCCTCCTCCGGCCTCAGGTGTCTTGGTTCTCTAACACATATGTAGTCACAATCTACATTCTAATAGCTTTTTAAATAACTATTATTTATAAACACCTTAGATGCATCAGTAAACCAAGACAATATGTGCTATAGTTTTAAAATGTTTATGGTAACAATTTTATTGTCCAGACTATCTTTGCGTGTCTCAATTTATTATTAAAACTGCATCATAAAATTACTTACTTTAACACCACTGTCTCGGGTTCTTGAAACAAGAGGAAACATAGAACCCAAATATTCCTAGTCAGCTATTAAAACTTAATATAAATGTTGTTTAAGTTCAACAGTAATCTAGGCCAAATGGAAAAAAAATGGGATTTGTAGAGTGCAAAAGTAATGATGCAATATGAATAAGAAAATTTCCACAGAAAGCACTCTACCTAATGAGGACAAATACTGCTTAATCCAGTTGAGCTCAAACTCTATTTTTAAAATTACATATATGACACACACACACACACACACACACACACACACACTCCTTTGCATGACAGCTTTGAAAAATTCAGAATTAAAAATTAGGTTTAACTCTCAGTAGCATTTCCTGGGAAACATAATATCCTGGGACTTACCAAAAGTAAGTTTAAGACACCAATAATGTAGTCACTCTTAAGATAGATAGAATTAATAACTCAGAGAACAATAAGAAGCTGACCTGACCACCAATCTTTCTTGGTACATTAATAGGGATTTCATTTTTCAGTTAGTTGTCAAAGTATTGAATAGACACCAAACACCCCAGAGAATTACTTTCAGAAGGAGCCTGATAATTCTACCATTCCCAATTCTCCATTCCAAGCTGATATCACCATTTGTTCCTGACACTGTATTTCATTATTTGAACAGCAGACTTAAAATCTTTCTTAATGCAGAATACTAGACCACAATTATGGATTGATCTGAACCACTAGAAATATAAGTATTAGCCTGATGTCACATGGAGTAAATGCAGAGATAAAGCAAGTCCTATATTCAAAACAGAGGGGACCATATCTGAAGGGTAGAAAAGAAATGGGTAGGTTAAGCTCTAGTTATAATTTTTATCAGAAAGAATGTGTAAATGATTACCCCATGAATGTAATCACATGGCACCATCATCTTAAAGATGTACATAAACAAACTGCATTTCATTTATTCATATGATTCAGTAGAACCAATAACTCTAAGTATTGATAGTTTGAAAACTTGAATATGTCCTTTTCCTAAGGAGACTGTTACATAAAATTTGACAACATAGTTACCAATGAACTTCTCATAGACTCATAGCTTGAATAATAATACAGATAATGAACTATTCTGTAGTCGTAGATTCATTAATAACAATGTAGAAGACCTCAAAACTAAAGATTAGAAATAATTACGTTGAATAAATTGGAAAAATAGCTAAAGTCAACTTCTAGTTGAATGGGATACAATCCTACTTTGAATCGTTCATTTCTACTGAATAATTGATCGCAACAAAGAGGAGCGAAATGAAATGGCTCAGTGCATCCTTTCAGCAAACAGAGTAATTAGAAAGCAACGTTCAACTTGAGTGTTCATCACAGTCCACAGAACGTCTATGCACACTGATATCTTAGATTACAAAACAGGTCACCATCAGCCATAGAAAATGTTAGTGGAACTATTTCGTGGAAGATTTCCTGATGTCTTCCCCAAAATTTGGAACAGTGGGAAATGTTTCAATCTATTAAAATTCTCTAGATAACATTATGGATCATATCTGCTTCTATTCCAAAGCTCTGCAAATCTGTGTTGTCAAACCGAAGCATCGAGAATTCATTCTCTAGACCTAAGAGTGCAACACTTTCCACGAGACTCCTCAAACTCTTGCTTCACTTAGTGCAAATACTAAGCACTAAAATGTCCACATAAATGGGTTGAAGAGACTGATGGATAGTGAGGGGTGTGGCAAGAGCTGGGAGTGAGGATGCCTGCATCCTGGTGGCTCTAGAGTCCACCCCGTGGGAGAGCGTGGGGACATTGGTGAGGTCGCCCTCCCCAGGCAGCTTCAGTGTAGACACACAGAGCTGAGGAGGGTGAGGGCATGTGCGCCTCCATCACTCCACAGCACCTTTCTGCATACAAGCAAGTTCCCTCTTAGGAATGTCAAAGGCAGAACAACACTCACAAAATCCAACACCTTAGGCTATGAAAACGGAGTCAGGTATGTATGACCTGAGGTCATTGAATAGAGAAACAGCAGTATAAAAATAACATAAATGTAAACAGCAAAGGAGACTAAGACAAATACCAAAATGCTAGGATGTACACAAAAATCATAGAAATGCAAAATCCAATGAAATGGAGGGATTACTAGATACACTCTAGAGAAACTGGACTTTTAAAGGCCAGCCATTGCGGAGGCGTGGGAGGGGCTGGAAATGTAGGTCAGCAGCTGAGTGCATATTGTACATCCAATGCTCACCCCTGTTGTCATTCCCAGGCAACATAAACAAAAACACAAAAAGAAAGGCTAGTAAAACAATGTGTAATTCCAGGGTCTGGAATTTTATTTCACACTCTAAAGTGTCATGCTTATCTAGAGGCAAAGATTAAGTCATCAAACAGGATAAATTCTTTTGTCATTTCTGATTTCGAAAGTGTACAGTTACACTCAGTCCTCTGCCTGGAGAAGTAATTAGTAAATGCTTGGTATTTGTATTTTTCTCACCACAGTATTTCAGAGGTTGAGCAAGGATACCGCCATCTTTTAAAATACCTCAGAATGTTTGAAGAAGATGGTGAATTTTGAACAAAAACAGCAAGTAAGTTATAAAAAAAATATTGAATTTAATTCTGCATTCGAAGATGTCACTATGAAATGTTATTCTCCATGAAAACACAGCCAGGTTATTTGAATTAAAGTGATATTTGATTAACTTTTCAATTCTATCTCATTTATTCCTTTACCAAAAAGAACTTCTTTTACAAAATAGAACTCTGTCAGGAGTTTCCTGAGGAAATTGTCTACTAACAGCTGTGATTGATATTGTGGCAATATCAAGCCTGATATTTAGGAAGGACAAGGAGGAAGAATACCCCACCAAAAACGTTTTAAATCCATTTCACCCGAAAATCTACTGAACAATTCCTTTGCAGCGTGCTGAAGTGAGACTGAGAAAACTCCAGGGTCCAGAGTCTCTTCTATGCTTAGAGGAATCCATGCCACAGATGCTACTAATGCTTGGCTGTAAACATGGCCATAAACTCCGTTTTGTTTGTTTTATATATTTCTTCTTAAAATAAATCAACATGCCCTTTGCCCTGTACAACTGCTAAGCCTGCCACCAACTGACTCTCCCACAGTGTTCACGAGCCCAAGACGCAAAGTCCAAAAGTTGTGTGGACTAGAAGCAGCTTCACGTCTGTGCTCCTCTCCTGGCACCAAGCTCTCTAGGAAGCTCCTGACTCACTTCTTTCCCAGATACATAGCTCTGCACAGTTCTCCCGTGTGTCTCTCATGTTTCTCCTCTTGCTTTCTTGCACTGTCACATCAAGAAGTCTTAAACATCACAAGCAGTCCACTCGATTACCAATACCGCACCGTCGGCTCAATCCCCAAAACCAAATAAAATTAGTAAGATTCCTTCTCCAGTATGAAAGGAAGGATGCCTGCATTTATCAGCTCTGTTTTCCTTTTGCCTTAGGGACCTGATAAGTAGACAAGAGGCGTTTCTGTCCTCTTTCCCATTTTATACAACTTCTGAAGTGAATTCGGAGGAGGTTTTAAAGTCAACTGGACTGGAACAGGAAGCTGTCGTGAAACAGGGCAGTATAAGTGAGCAGAACTGCCATTTCCGTGTTGGACAGGCTGTACAAGAATGGCCTTTGGGCATAAGGCCTTTTAATCTGTTGCGTAGGGGGGTGGGGAGGGAGGGAGGATAAGACCAGGCATTCTGCACTCTAGTTGTAAAACATGGCAGGAAGACAGGGAGATTTACAGTGCGTCCCCATTCCCACAGTGTGTGTGCTGTGGGTGGTATGGGGAAAGGTCAAAAGATTACAACTGACTCAGAGATCCACATCCTGATATCTGACCATGTCCCATCACTTGATGTTTAAAGACAACCAGAGAAAAAGGCACTTCTCTCTCTGGGCATGTCAGCAAACAACAGCTTTTTAACTAGCGCTCCATGCTGTTGGTATCCTATGCCTGTTTCTTCTAGCTGCGAGAGTCACACTACTACAGACAAAGGCAACTTCCAGTTCACCTGGATTAAAGCCATCTTTTTGTTTGCTCTTATGAGTTCCAAAAATAGTTTAGACTTTTAATGTCATTTACATCCGAGTTAGAAAAATAATCAGGAAAATAATAATTCATGAATAATTAAGTAGCTCTGAAGCCATATCAGAGAGGAGTTATCTTTAATTTACGAAGCATGAGTTAATGTGGATTTCAAAGAATGTAGGAAGGGGGCAGGTAGCTATTAAAGGGGCAGCCTGATAGAAGAATTGATTGCTTATCAATGACTGAATCATAACTGATTGAGATACACTTTACTCCTCAAACATAAGAGGGATTGGAGCGAAAGAGAGAAAGAGAGAAAGAGAGAAAGAAAGAAAGAAAGAGAGAGAGAGAGAGAGGGAGGGAGGGAGGGAGGGAGGGAGGGAGGGAGGGAGAAAGGGAGGAAGAAAGCCAGATGCATCATGACGTAGTTCTTGTTTGTGAGCACAGGCTCATTTTAAATAAAAAAATCATTTTTCTGCAAAGAAAGACTCAAATGAGGGTTCATGGTTTACTAAATATAATAACAGTGAAACAGAAAGGGTGACCACAAGGATTATATTTAACTTAGAAAGAAGATAGGTTTGAAAATTACAATATTTATTTAATATTTTCATGTCACTGCTTACCCACATGGATACAACCTAATATTCAAATCAAAAGGAGATGGAAGGAACTTGTATTCTTGAGTGGCTATGACACCGCACTTCCAAATGTCAACATAGCCCCATTGGTCCTTGAGTCAAGATCCCTCTGGCCTGTCTTCATCTTCTTTCCATGCACCCATTCTGCGGGGAGGTATGGACTGCCATTCCAAACATGAACATGGGGAATTGGCCCAGCCATAGAAAATGATTTCAGATAAACACCTTAAGTAGCCGTCTCATAAATGGATGGGTCCTCATTATCTCTTCTCATTGCACAACTCTAAGATTAATTAAACACAGAAAATGTTCTTGGCCAGGCTCCATAAGGCCAGTTTTCTTCTGACATCTACCCTGGAATCACAAAATTTCCAGAAAAAAAAATTCTTTGGGATAATCAGATGCCCTGTGGAAATCTCCTAGCTCACCTCCCATGTTCCAAATGCCTGAGCTTTTACTGAAACCAGCACAGAGATCTTTAAGGGCGTTGATTCCTGAGTTCTGTTAGACTGTCCTGAGGGGTTCTGGTAGCAACCTCAATTCCACCCACTTCATTAGGTCACCAGACTAAAAACTTCCTGTGGGTGGCAATTGTACCTTAGGCATCCTGAAGTCACAGGACACAGCTCGGACTCTGAGACAATCACTCAATTGCTGCTAACTTCTGTTCTACAAAATGTGAATAATTATGAGTTGCCCTTGGGTTATATATTTTTTTAAAGTAGATAGTAAAGACAAAAAGCTTATTTGCTCAATGCCATGTAATCATGTAATTAAAAAACACAGGAAACTGACCACAGACTTAACTATGCAATTATAATTGTTCCTGCAGCCTACTTTTTCATTTGAGACTGTAATTACATCATTTGCCCATCCCCCACTTTGACTGTAATTACATCATTTGCCCATCCCCCACTTTGACTGTAATTACACCATTTGCCCATCCCCCACTTTGACTGTAATTACACCATTTGCCCATCCCCCACTTCGACTGTAATTACACCATTTGCCCTTCCCCCACTTTGTCCTCTCCAGGCCCTCCCACATAACCTTCCCTGCTCTCCTTCATTCATATCCTCGGTTTCTCATTAATTATTGTTACATAACTATTCATAAGGAAGAAGAGACTTTAGGAAGCCTCAACACCCCCAGCAAAGAACTATAGGCTAGTAAGGAATCCTGACAGTGGGAGAAACACTCTCCTCTGGGGATGAGTATACTAGTAGGTTCTCCTACACCAGCCCTGACCACATGCACAACAGTCCACAGGTGGAGTAACTCACTTCTTGATCACACATTCTCTATCATTCTGAGTGCATTTTTACTCCTGAGTATTATCAAAAATAATCTACCAATCTGAGAAAAATAGATGGTGAGAGGTTTAACATATCCTCATAACATTTCACAGGGCTTCCTGTGCTCTTTTTTTGAGGGGGGTGGGGGGGATTGATGGTGGTGATGGTGATGGTAGTGATGGTGGTGGTGGTGGTGATGGTGGTGGTGGTGGTGGTGGTGGTGGTGATGGTGTAGTGGTGGTAGTGATGGTGGTGGGGGGGGCGGTGCGGGTGTGTGTGTGTGTATGTGTGTGTGTGTAAATTATCACTCATTATCTTTCTTAGTTTGTTTATATTCCAGTTACCAGAAGAAGAACATGCCAAAATAAAGGCTAATGTAAACTAGCCTCTGAATAATTCCATGTTGAGAGTTTAACAGTGATGTCAAGAACTTCCCACTAAGGCTATTAATTCTGCAAGCAGAGGCTCAGAGTGAGAAGAGGCTGTGTTTTGGTGTGTTTATTTCAGTAAAATCTGGAATGTATTCCTTTGCATTTAAATGGACAGAAAGGGACTGAAACATTAACTTGGGGTTCATTAAAAGTAAGCAGAATTCTGTCCATTCATTATATTAACCCTCCTAAAGTCTCCTCTGGTGAAAAACAGAATCACCAGTAGGAACAGCTGGGTCCGTGTGGTTCCATGCTGTCGGAACACCATTGTCTGGTAGGTTTAATGTCACTTCTGTACTGTTATACACCACAGAGGGAGATGCCGGGATGCATAGAGCAGGGCGGCTGGCTCACACTCTGTAGCTAATTACACAGAACTCCATGGCAATGCTGAAGGAAGGACAACTCTGCACATGTCTCAGGAGGAATAGAAAGATATTTTGTTTATAGCCACCCATCTGTCTGGTTTAACAAAGCTATAGAGAAATGGAAGGGAACGTTTAGTGTGTCCTTCAAAAAATGATTTTCTCATTATCTACTTTCTATTGGTCTCCTCTCAGCAACAGGCTAATAGACTGTTTCCATCTTACCAACGATATCATTCCTTCTGCAGTAAGAATACCAAGCCCCTCTAATAGATGCCACCACTACACAGATTACTGACCTGTATAATAGAGGCTAATGCATATTTTTTTCGAAATGCATGATAGGAAGGCTTTAAAATGTCTCTTCAGTAAAACCTATGTGTGCTTACCAAGGTTCTGCAACACAAAAGATAGAATGTGACTTTACATTGGAAAACACCAAAATGAATACCTAGGCCTAATATTTGCTTTGTCTTTAAGTGAGATGCAGAGTCACTCACTGGCGTGCCTGAAGTCCCAACAGTGATTGCAAGCGTTGCCCCTCCCCTCCATGTCAGACTGCACTGTTTCCATCAGCTTCTGCCCATTGCCACCCCAGCCTTCTAAATAATGAAACATTAACAGGGACTTGAGGTCTGCAGAGATTGCCATGAGTGTGAAGCTGAGAAGTCCCACCGTAAACTGCTGCTGTCTCTTCCACGGGAACATAATTCCTACCTCCCTTAAGGCAGCTGAAACTTGCTGCTGCCTGATTATTAGAGATATCTGGGTATTCATATTCAGTACCTTACTGCAAGTAAGATATCTACAATGAAACCTGCTATAAAGCCTGGTGTGTATAACACACACAGAGATAGATAGATAGATAGATAGATAGATAGATAGATAGATAGATAGAAAGACAGAAAAAGAGAGTCTATGAATGAAGAAATGAAATGATAAAAATCAAAGCCCATCTAAATCTAATTCTAACAAAAATCCCTATGTCCATCAAGTCAGGAATAAGTCATTAAATAAGTAAATAGAAAGAATGTTTGACCAAATGAGCCTGCTGTGGTTGAGACAGCAGCCTGCAATTGAGGGAGATGACTGGACAACATGATAAAGAAGACTAGGACCAGATACTTTGGGCTCTGCTATCCCTGAAGAAAGGACACCTCCAGTTCCCTAGGTCGGCCACAGGTATTTCCGTGAGTCTCATTTGCCCACATGCAGCTCCACGAGCTTGAGGCTTTCATAGTGGCTTTGTTTTGTGTGACATAGAACAACAGTTTTCCCATTCTGCCCACTGTAGTGTTCAACTTTCCTTAACAGTTCTTTTGATCACTGATACTAAATTATTTCTGTGTATTTATTCATTTGTTGTTTCTTCCCCTTTTAGAACATTAAGCACAAAACTGCCTTGTGAACTTTGTCTATTTAGTTTGGAGTAACTTATATGAGTGTTAAATGGAAAGAAGTCAAAGAGGAATGGTCCATTGCTATCCCAAATTATATAAAAAAAATTTAAAAACTTGCAAGAAAATGTGATTCTTCTAGGAAGGATTTACTATGCTTTGTCATTGTGGGTTAATAGGCTTCTTTATCATCCAAATCACATCATTAGATAATGAAAGCCAGGATTATCTCAAATTATTGTTTTGATAGTTTATTCAACACCTGAAATAGATAAACTTGGCTGGTGAAATCCATTTAGTGTACTCCTTTCTAATGTGCTTGCCTGCTGGATGTGGTTCTAGGACGTCCACTCTAAGGCTGGTCCATTCCCAATCATCTCCATCAATCAAAATACATCAAAAATCATTACTCATTTTAGCCATGACTCGGGGCTATGGAAACACATAATGCAGATGGCAAGAACTAAATTGAATTGCCATCGAGATTTGAAATTCAGAGTAAAATGTTTCCCATGGTGATCTATATGAGTGTAGACTGGTTTGTCAACATCACTGAAGCAAGCCCTCCCCATCCATCAGCGTCCTCCTACTGACTTGTTTCCACAAACCCACTCCTTTGGCTTATCAAACATACATATCGCAATACGGTAGAGATAAATGCCACTGCTTTGTTTATGTGAACCCTGAAGTGTAAGCACTGAGCCATTCTCAATTCCCTGTAAAGAGAGGAGTTATAACCTAATGATAACTGCATATAAAATGTTTGCTAAACAATGACCAAAATTATTCTTCACTTTTACAGTAGAAGTTGAGCCACAGTCTAAACTAACACATTTATGAGGCTGCTGAAAGATTTGCTCATATGTGGAAGACTATGAGATGCTCACATAATATTTTCTGGTAGACAAAAGACCCATATATATAACACTAGGCTTCTTGAGGAAGTAGTAGAAGAAGCCTTTGTAATAACTGACCCAGATCTTGTCTCTATCTGGGTTTCCTATTACTTAACAGTCTCTATGACACTCCGGTTTTAAATTGAAACAACAACAACAAAAAAAAACCAAAACAAAACGTAACATTGTTCATTTCTTTGCTAAAATAGATGAATATGTGAATAAAAATATAGAAGGATTACCATTTTTGTAAATCTATTCCATAAAAAGTAATCAGAGGACATGGTTGTTGGGAGTATGTGTTCTTTGCTTTTTATGTAAAGAATAAGTAGGGGTAGCTCACAATCGATTTCTTTCCAGGAAGACACTCTGATCATAAAAATTTTTTTTGTTTTTTTTTTTTTGTTTGTTTTTCAAGACAGGGTTTCTCTGTGTAGCCCTGGCTGTCCTGGAACTCACTCTGTAGACCAGGCTGGCCTAGAACTCAGAAATCCGCCTGCCTCTGCCTCCCAAGTGCTGGGATTAAAGGCGTGCGCCACCATGCCCGGCCGTAAAAAATTTTTTAATGTCTCTATATAGTCCAAAATGTTTCTATTATGTAAGAACACAAAGAACATGGTGATTCTGGGATTTTAGTAAAATTTTGAAGAGAAGTTTTTACTTCAGTATGATGTCAACCTTCTCGAATAATGAATGCAACATTGTATTCTGTCTCCTCCACATTTGAAAAGCCTCTGCCCATGAAGCAGTGGGAAGGGCTGAGAGGCTGCTAGGGATATATGGAGGACTGTCAACCATTCGGGCAAATGTGAAAGATTGTTCCTGCTACTTCGGGATGATATGTCTATATTGGGATTTTACAAAATAGGGTGGGCATTACTGAGGATGAAAATCAAGCCACAAAAATGGCGAAACAACTGGAAATGTGTGCATACTAAGCAAACAGAGCTTCAAACAATATCTGAAATGAAAGCAGAAAATGGGGGAGAAATCAGGCAATGATTATGGAGAAATATTTTAGCAATGCTCTGTCATTAATTCATAGAGCAAATAACTAGTAAATTAGCAAGGATGAGTCAAACTCACCAGAATTATCAACAAAAGGAACATAGTATGTGACTTTCATTTCTAAAGATACACAAAACAGCAAATTTTCTGTCCAAATACATGCAGAATGTATATTGAAATAGACCATATCCCAGATCACAATACTTCAGCATGTTTATTTAAAAAGTAGAAACATACAAGGTATGTTTCCTAACCATGATAACATCAAACTAGAACTCAACAACAGAAATGAAATGGAGAAATAGTATGCAAAACTTGAAAACTGAGCGAATTTCCCATAGTGCATAATCTTCAGTTCATTCACGTTGCAAAACAAGGAAAATAACATCGTGAGTCTGGTCAAAATATAGGATGGCATGCCAAGGAAGTATTCAAAAGAAACATTGTATCTATAAAAGCATTTATTAGTTTAAAAAAATTGCCTCAAATTATAAACTACCACCTAGCCCCCCAAAAAACATAATTAATTCAGGGCAAGAAGACAAGTCAAAATAATAAAGGAAAGATATGGACATGAAGACATAACTAAGTAAAGAAGAAAGTAGCAACCAACAGAGAAGCAAATTTCTGAAAAGAATGATGACAGAGAGAGGAGTGGGGGCTACAGAGGCCCATGAGGAAACAGTTTCCCTTGCTATTTTTTGTTTGTTTTTGATTTTCTATATTCTTTGCTTACATTCCAAATGCTTTCCCCTTACCTACTTCCCCCTCACCATATGTCCTCTTCCCCCCCCCCCGCCCATTCCCCAATCCCCCCTACCATTTCTCTGTTCTGGTACTCTCCTACAAACCTGGATCCAGTCTTTTCAGGACCAGGGTCCTCTCCTTCCTTATTCTTGGGAATCTTTTGATTTGCTAATTGTGCCTTGAGTATTCAGAGCTTCTGGGCTCATTAATATCCACTTATCAGAGATTGCAATTCATGTGTATTCTTTTGTGATTGGGTTAACTCACATAGGATGATATTTTCCAGATCCAACCATTTGCCTACAAATTGCATGAATTCATTATTTTTAATTGCTGAGTAGTATTCCATTGTATAAATATACCACATTTTCTGTATCCATTCCTCCTTTGAGGGACATCTGGGCTCCTTCCAACTTCTGGCTATTATAAATATGGCTGCTATGAATATAGTGGAGCATGTGTCTTTATTGCATGAAGGAGAATCCTCTGGGTTTATACCCAGGAGTGGTATGACAGGGTCCTCTGGTAGTGTCATGCCGAATTTTCTGAGGAACCGCCAGACTGATTTCCAGAGCGGTTGTACCATTTTGCAATCCCACCAACAGTGGAGGAGTGTTCCTCTTTCTTCACATCCTTGCCAGCACCTGTTGTCTCTTGAGTTTTTAATCTTAGCCATTCTAACTGGTGTGAGGTGGAATCTCAGAGTTGTTTTGATTTGTACTTCCCTGATGACTAATGATGTTGAACATCTCTTAAGGTGCTTCTTAGCCATCTGAATTTCTTCAGGTGAAAATTCTTTGCTTAGCTCCGTACCCCATTTTTTGATAGGGTTATTTGGTTCTTTGGGGTCTAACTTCTTGAGTTTTTTGTATATATTGGATATTAGCCCTCTGTCGGATGTGGGGTTGGTGAAGATCTTTTCCCAATTTGTTGGTTGCGGTTTTGTCCTTCTGATGGTGTCCTTTGCCTTACAGAAACTTTGTAATTTTATGAGGTCCCATTTGTCAATTCTTGATCTTAGAGCATAAGCTATTGGTGTTCTGTTCAGGAACTTTCCCCCTGTGCCCATGTCAAAATTCAGCACCAATTCATGCTAAAAGTCTTGCAAAGAACAGGAATTCAAGGCCCATACCTAAACATAGTAAAAGCAATATACAGCAAACCAGTAGCCAACATCAAAATGAATGGAGAGAAACTTGAAGCAATCCTACTAAAATCAGGGACTAGACAAGGCTGCCCTTTCTCTCCATATCTTTTCAATATAGTACTTGAAGTTCTAGCGAGAGCAATTAGACAACATAAGGAAGTCAAAGGGATACAAATTGGAAAGGAATAAGTCAAACTATCATTATTTGCAGATGATATGATAGTATACTTAAGCGACCCAAAAAACTCCACCAGAGAACTCCTACACCTGATAAACAACTTCAGCAAAGTGGCTGGTTATAAAATTAACTAAAGCAAATTGATAGCCTTGCTGTACTCAAAGGATAAGCAGGCTGAGAAAGAAGTTAGGGAAATAACACCCTTCATAAAAGCCACAAACAGTATAAAGTATTTTGACGTGACTCTAACCAAACAAGTGAAAGATCTATATGACAGGAACTTCAAGTCCTTGAAGAAAGAAATTGAAGGAGACCTCGGAAGATGGAAAAACATTTCATGCTCTTGAATTGGCAGGATCAATATAGTAAAAATGGCCTTCTTGCCAAAAGCAATGTACAGATTCAATGCAATCCCCATCAAAATCACAAATCAATCTTCATAGATCTAGAAAGAGCAATTCTCAAATTCATCTGGAGTAACAAAAAAACCCAGGATAGCTAAAACTATTTTCAACAATAAAAGGACTTCTGGGGGAATCAATATCCCTGACCTCAAGCAGTACTACAGAGCAATTGTGTTAAAAACTGCATGGTATTTGTACAGCAACAGGCAAGTAGATCAATGGAATAGAATTGAAGACCCAGAAATGAACCCACAGACTTATGTTCACTTGATCTTTGATAAAGGAGCTATAACCATCCAGTGGAAAAAAGATAGCCTTTTCAACAAATGGTGCTGGTTCAACTGGAGGTCAACATGCAGAAAAATGCGAATTGACCCACTCTTATCTCCTTGTACTAAGATCAACTCCAAGTGGATCAAGGACCTCCACATAAAACCTTGCTATTTTTAGTGATTTTTTTATCCTCTACCATCATGATACCTATAAACAGAATAACCACTGTTACTCAAGAAAGCCAATTTATTTGTTAGTATTTTTAAAGTTAAAAGATGAAGGGTCCCAAATGTTCTGTGCATTTGCATCCATTCCCAGGGCTGCACCATTAACAAAGCAACACAGTGTTTCCTGTGATGGTGAAACTTTTCATTTTGAAAGTTTAGATAATAAAAAGCACTTCCAAGTGTTGGGATGTTGTCTCTTTTGCAATCAGCAGTACATTGCCAGCATCAGGAACAGTGACCACTGCATTTCAGAGACAGTCAAAATTTGTAGAATGAGTAACTAATGAATTTATACTTGGAAGGAGTGAAAACATTGTAAGTTAGAATACAGCCTGGGATTTGGAAAGTGGGTTTGTATGGCTTACTTGATTTGTTAAAAAGGAGCAGATAAAGGAGAGGAAACATCGTGAGAGTGATAGACAAATAGCATGGCCACTTGATTGTGTATAGATACATACACAAATTATTGCTCCTTGTATTTTCAGAAGAAAATAATAGTAGTAATCATAAAACTAGCTAGAACTAAACTAACCTTTGAGAAAAGTAGATAGGAATACAGAGTGAGTATAATTAGAGAAGTTTGGTTGGCTTATTTTAGAAAGTCAAGTGATTTAATGCAGTGATAATTTTCCAGAAAGGAAATTGGGCTCCACTGAAGCATGCATGTCCTCTCTACATTATCCGCAACAGTGCATGTAATTTGCACACATTTAATTAACTAATAAAACCCCTATCAGTAGGATCGGGTTTGGAGATGTCATTGTGATGACATGCTGCTCCATCATGATTTGGTTAATTGTGTTTTGTTTTGTTAGCACAAAAGTCCATGTCTATGAGTAGAAGTACTGCCAAGAACATCTACTTGCTTTCAATGAATTCCTACAATTTGTATATTACGTTGCTGGGATGTTTACACACAGGAGGTAAATCATGAATTTGAGAAATGCATTGTGTGAGTATACCATACTTCAGAGCAAGACCAGGGTGCATCAAGGAAGCATCACTTCAGAGAAACTCACTGGACAGAAAATGGTGGTATGCTGCACAGTAACTATGCAGGCAACAATGAGAGTTCCAGGGATCATCTTCTTCCACTGCTTGGGTTACTCTCCTATGATCTATGACACAGAATTGTAGTAAATGTATACGATGCTTCCATGAAGTTCAAATCATGAGAACAGACAACAGTCTGAACAGTATTGTCTCTCTTATGCTTTTTATTATATAATGGAGCTTAGTTTTGCCTGGAGCTGAGAGTATTGTCAAAAAACAAATAAACAAAACCATCTTTCCCTATATTGCCACATGAGTCCAGTACAAGTTTTAAAAAGAGGAAAGAAAAAAATCAAGAAAAATAGTATAAACTTGATTGTTAAAAACAAGGACAGGAATAACTGACCGCTTACCTGATCATCAGTAGATACAACACTGCTGGGGCCAAATCAGAAACATAATTGCTCTGTTATGATACATTTTCTTCTAAAAGTACAATTTCACATTTTATCAAAATACATAGTCATATTCAGCAACTCTTTGAATGAGAGACACCCCTGGACCATGTTATAATTAAGCGTCTTTTCTGAAAACTCTTTGATTGATCTACAAACTATAATATTTTGAACAGATAAGCAAAATTAAATTATGTTATTAAAAGCCATGGACCCAGGACTGTGATTGGTGCTATTATTAGATCATCTCTGTTTAAAAGCAAGATACATTGAAATAGTAAGAATCTGGATTGGAAGTGATGGGCTGAGGATTATACAGGGAGCATAGAGCCAGTTCAATGGAACTTGACACCGCAGTACTAAAGTGTTGAAGAGAAAGAGGTACAAGGTCATTTGTGCCCCTGAGACTGGACAATGTCAATGACTCCTGTCAGAAAAGACAGTGAGGGACTATAAGGGAGAAGAAAGGAACACTTGAGAGGTCCTCTTGGATGGAGTTGCACTTTGTCGTGTAGGTCCCATTGAAGACTTGACTAAGACAATCAAACACCCTGTACCATGACTTGGGACATCAAAGGCTACAACTGGGAATAGGAGTGCTTAGTGCTGGATAGCAGTTAAATATGGATGGAGAAGATCTAGAAATCAAAAACCATGCAAGTAAGGCAATGTAATTAGAAAGGAGAGGACCCTGGGCCTGAAAAGATTGGATCCAGTTTTGTAGACCCAGAACAGAGAAATTGTGGGGGGGGGATGGGGAATAGTTGGGGGGGGAGAGGAATTATGGGACGTATGGTGGGGGGAACTGGGAAAGGGGAAAGCCTTTGGAATGTAAACATAGAATATAGAAAATAAAAATTTAAATAAAAAAAGAAAGCAATGATAACGAGAGGAAAGGAAACACGGCATGGATATGGTGGAACACCAAAGAACAGGTGCAAAGTGACTATGTGCATGTGCTGAAGGCAACAGTGCAAGGGCTCCCCGGAAGTCCAGGAACCCGCACCACACTGTACAGCAGACAACTAGCCATGGACAATTAGCCAGATATAGAAACATGTACATTTTGCCAAAACTACAGGTGTATGAGTGACTGTTAATATGTGCATATGTGTGTATGCATGAGTGTAAATATGTGTATATGTGTGTATGTATGAACGTCTGTCTCATCAGAAATAAAATAAATGACCTTTTTCTTTCTATTTTAAGGGTAGTGTGTTTCCATGTTTTGCTGAATTCATATTTGTTATTCTCTCATTGTAGGAAAATGAATATAGAGTACAAGAACACATGCAAAACTGGAAAATTATTATTATGGTAGGCAAAACAAGGAGTAAGAACCACACACTCAGAATCCAGCCTGGGTAGGAGTGAATAGGGAAGTGCAGTAAGCAGATTCAAACAGAACAGGGTATACTCTCTGTGACCAGGAAACACCAGGATGAACCCCAATACACTGTAAGCTAATTTAAACAATTAATGAAATGAATGAATATTGTAATAAAGGGATATTATTAATCTCCTGTATTTGCATATCTGATAATGGCCATTCATATTTTCTGTGAATGTTGTTGGTAACATCAGCGGCTTGATGCCATATGCCAGTGTATGCCTTACTTCTCTCTGAGAGTTTTCATAGCACAGGGTGAGATTCACATGGCAGAGAGGCACTTTGTACTTCCTTTTGGTTCTGGAGTGAGCAAGAAGGAATTAGGGACAAAGGCAGGGTTCAAGTGCGTCCTAATAAGGCTTTCCAACTTCCACCAACATTTGGGAAGTATGGGAGAAAGAGAGAGAAGACATAAGTTCTGAGCATTTCTTCTCAAACCCTGAAGGGAAACTGGCTCCTCTAGCTTCTGCATAGCTGGAGGGTTTTGGAGTGCCAGGCTTGAACAAAGAAGACATGGTATCTGGGTTCTGGGAGGAGCGAGGGTATTCATTGCAGACTTGGGCTAAAGGAGGGTGCACCTGAGCAGAAGCTCACCTTTAAGCAATCACACTATTTCAGACAGGATTTGGTAGCACCAAACGTGAACTTGAGCTTTCTGACAGAACCAGCCCTGCACTCACTCTGCAGACTGATTGACTGGGAGAACTTCCATGATTGGAGGGTGTTGGAATATAGCAGTTCTAGAGTCAATTCTACCTTAGGCTATCAGTCACTTTGATTGGCATTTCTCATCCACCCCTGTATCTGCCTAACATCATTTTACTATAATGCTATAGACTTAGCAGACTACAAGCACTCATCCATATCAATTCCGCAGGTAAAGATATTATCAGATAGAATCCAAACCCTACATCGGAGCCCTCTCTGATTGGATAGACCCATCTATCAGATTTGTCCCCAGAAGCGTATTTATTAAATGCCTTGATTTAAGGCCCTCTCTTCTTCTGAGAATATTAAAAGCTCACATAACCTCTTGCTTGTAGGATGTGTTTGTTATTCAAAGCAACCTGAGTCCATATCCCAGGGCCATGCCATTCATGTGGTTGAGAATAAATACTCCTTTACTCCTATTAAAACAAAAGCTGTGTTTTTAATTTTCACAAGAAAGGGGTGTTTGTTCAGAGAAAGTTCTTTTTTTTTTAATTTTAAAAGAAAACACTGTAAGATTTCAGATCAAACATTTCAGCATCAATCCAGATGCCCATAGCCCAGAATAGAGAACAGATTAGACAGTGCATTCACCAATGAAGCCTCTCCACATTCTCAGGGTTCCTGCCATATGGATCTTGAGGACAAATGAGGGAGATTAGAGATAGGGACATTTTGGTTAGAGCTGAACTCTGCATATATTGTGTGTGTGTGTGTGTGTGTGTGTGTGTGTGTGTGTATACACACACATGTATATACATATGTGTATATATACATATAACAACATATATATCTGAATATATAATGTATATACATATAGGTCTAAGTATATATGTATATAAACACACATATATATGTATGTGTGTATCTACACACACACACACACGTTTATATATATATATATATATATATATATATATATATATGAAACTGAATCACACAGGCAAGATGGCTCAGCAGTTAAAGATGCCCGCAACAAAGGCCTAGGACATAAGTTAAACTCTGGACCAATAGAAGGAGGGACTCAACTCCACACAGATGTTTTTTGATCTCCATATGCACACACCTTGGCACACACATGCACTCACACACACACAAGCATACACACACAAGCACACACACACAAGCACACACACACACACACACATGCAAACACACACATAAAATGTTCACATATAGTTTGTTTTTATTTATAAATAAACAGTGCTAGAGAGTAGAGCTGGTTCAGTCATGAAGACTGTACACTCTTTCAGAGGACCTTAGCTGCAGTTCCCGGTACCCATACCATGCAACATACAACTGCCTTTAACTCAGCTCAGTGTTTTGCGAGACTCTGTTACAAAGCGTGTGAAGATGAAAACTGACTGGAGGAAGAATAATGTACTACTAAATATAAGTTACATCACACTCATGTCACCTGTCTCAATCTGGCAGAGAGCCAACCAAAAGAAATCACTATCAACTTATAGAAAAGGCTGTAGCTTTCTATTTTACTGCACTTCTGATCTGTAGGTGTTGGATTCTTTATCACTCACAGTGTGCAACAGCCATAGCGTATTTTCTAAGTCTACACGCTGTTTTCTGACCCTCACATTTCTAGGCTGCACCAATTTGGAGCTATTGTATAGTGACCTCTTGTTCCCTGTTGCTCTTTTCTGTCTGACTTTCTGTGCTCTGCCTCTCTTGCCTACCCATGACACCACTCTGGACCTCTTGATGCTTCTCCAGAGGGCAAGTACCTCTAAGGCTACCTTTGACTCCTTCCTCTCCCTTGCCAGCACTCCAAATGCACTGACTCATAGTCCAACATGTGTCTGATTTCTAAATCCCTGTGCTTGACTCTTCTGTTTCTCTATGCAGATTTGAGGATTTAAAGGACTGTTGCTCTCAACATTCTGCTAGGTAGGAGACAATCTACTCTGCTCTGATGTTACTGAATTAGAGACAAAACTTCTGGAATGATAATATACCTTCCAGGTTCTCTCTGAGAGAAAGAGATGTTCTTTACTGCTGTGTTCCTAAGTATCTCTTTTGGGAGAAGAAAAATTGTCCTGCTTCCATTAACTTGGGTTCAGTCATGAAAAATCTTATATGTATATAGAAGTAAGGGTGATAAAATAGTTTGCTTTATACTGATTTGTCTTCCAGCATGTATATAGTTTTAAGTAGATTTTCTTTCCCACTTACTTGCCATTTATCAAAGAAGGGAAAGCAAAGAAATGAGAAGAGCCAATGGTCAAATATTTTGCATGTTTCCTCCATTGAGCAGGAAGTCATTCTATAGAAAGTCTTCCATGTTGAAGTAGACTTGCCTACCCAGAACTCAGAGGTAGGATACCATACCTACCCACAACCTAATGAAGGATGCTATACCTACCTCCAGCCAAACAAAGGATGCTATGGCTACCCACAACCAAATGAAGGATGCTATTCCTATCCACAGCCTAATGAAGGATGTCACTGTAACCTCTGCTTCATACATTACACATGGACTTGAATGTCTATGCTCACTCATAACTACCTACTGAGTTGATGTCTCCAGCCTCAGACTGTTTCCATGTTTCCAAAGCATACCCACAGATCACAATCTACCTATGGTTCTACTCCTGTGTTCAGGATTTAACATACCTGTATTGTTATAAAACATGATCACACATATATAATTTATAATAGAAGTGGCAACTACTTCAAAGCTTCTAACCAGAGGGAAAGGGAGAAGTGGCCAGCGCATATATCCTACACTGGAGATGAGTAAGCTGGGTAACAGAGACTGCCCCAGGCTTGAGTATCAGAGCTAAGAGAACAAAGCTGACACAGTATGATGACCAGTGCAAAATTGGTTCAACGTCTTCATTTAAAAATCTGCAGTGAGGGAGAATGAAACTTTTCCACATGTGTTCTAGGTAAACACTCTACTACTGAGACACACTTACCTAATGCACTGACATGTTTTAAGATTTGGTTCTATTGTTTTTTAAATACATGTATTGTGTGGCTGTGCATGAGGACAGGTGCTAATGGAACACAGAAGAGGATGTCAGACCTCCTGGCACTGAAAGTTCAGGAGGCTTTGATCCATTTGTAATGGCTTTGGTACCCAAACTCAGGTCCTCTAGAAGAGTGGTTAGTACTCATAATCATGTGCCCCAAGTCAATTGTCATACACTAGCATTATATTTGGTGTTTATCCATGTATCTGAGGGTGACTAACATGAAACCTGCATTGTTTGGGGTTAAAGTCCTCAGTTAGAATCTATTACATGGTCGCAAGCTGATGCTATTCTGTCATGTATATAGATAGCCCTGGCAGGCAAAGTCCCAGACCTAAGGCCTTCATCCGTGAGCTGGGACATCAATAGAACCTTAAATATGCATTCCTAAAATACATGACAAGAAACATTGGAAGACACTGGCCCCTTCACATTTTCTTTCTAGTTGAAAAAAGTCACTGGTGGTTGACTCTTCAAGAAATCTGAATTTGGCAAGGTTATAGTTCTGAATGATAATTGCCACGTGAATTGACATCGTAAGTGATAGCTTACAGGTAGCTTATTCAGTACTTGATTTAGAGTCAGGACTCTAAACTTACAGAGCACTCACCAATTAAAGCTGTGGTATTATCCACTGCTACCGAGTCTTTTTCTACCTCTCTTTCCCCAGCATGGGGTCACAATGATAACTGTGCCCACAACTGAGTGTTTTAAGAAGTAAATAAGAGAACGCAAAGAAGCATTTACAAAAATCTTAGCAGTTCAATATTGTAAATATTCAATGTTCATATTGTCATCAAGACTGTAATTCTATATTTCTCCCTGAGAAGGCTCAGGTGTCACATTTATGTCAGTTTACGTATAACCTGTCACTTGCTAGTCAAAACCACAAGAGTCCAAGGTTTCAGAAAGCTCTAACATGTAAGAACAGATTATATTGCACCTTATAGAAAGAAGGGAGTCACTGTTACAGTCCTCCCTTTTATTATAAAATAAATTTGATCTGGAGAATACTTTGAAAAATGTCATCTGTCTCTGGAGGTGGAGTTAAGTATTAACTAAAGTAGTGCTGTAGGGATCCTGTTTTTCTTCCCTCTTTTATTTTTACAATGAGAAACAAATTTCATCAAGATTCTAAACAAATGTACAAAGAGGAAAAGTCAAGCCAGCGCACACCCGAGCTCTTGTAAAGCACAGTTTGCACGAACTACTATTGTTCTCTGGGGATCTTCCTTGTACATTAGGTAAGCAGCGCAACCTGTGGCATATTAAAATCTACCTTAAAGCTTAAAACTCAACTCATGAAAATTAGCATAAAACCACAGGTGCCGCACCTGCAGAGGTCCAGCCTATAGTGAAGGCGATTCACTCTGAGGGAAATGGAACAACCTGTTGTTTTTATAGCCAGGAAGGTATGTTCTGCACTGCAAATTCAAATAGCACAGGGCAATTGACTTTCCTATTTCTGTCTCCCAAAAGCTCCAGATGTGGCGTTGCCACTCCAAAATGTGCTCAGCACATTCATCATGGTCTCGTAATGCTGCTTCCTGGCATAGGCTGGTGACCCAGGATCTCATGCAGAAACTCACTTCTATATAATAATCAGATACACAGTTCATCCCTACACCTATCTCCATCTCCCAACAAGTCAATTCCGTGTACTGGTCTCAACACGATTACATTATTGACATTTCTCAGCTGAAAGGCTCCTGCAAATATCATCCAATTTTCCAGCTCTTTCTGAAAAGATCAAAAGATACACCTTGCATAGGAGACAAGAATTTACACTGATGGCTGTCTTTTGTCTTGAATACCAATGCTGTTGGCAGGGTTTGCCTGGAGCTAACAGGTAAGTCTCTATGATAACAAACAATGTTCAGTCAACTAGAGTGACTTGTGCTGGACGGGAAGCGTGTTTGTGCTTATGAATGCTCTTGCAGCTTGAACAACCTTGAGGCAATGATCTCTGGAGCTTCCTAATTGGGAAAGCTGGCAGTCAAATAGGAAGCCTTGACCTTGGAAATCAAGCACATGTCACGCCTGAAAGGGAAATGCCGCCCGCCCTCCTCGCCGCCTCCTGACTCACATTCATGAGAGCCTTTGCTATTAGAGGCACAAAAATCAATGTTTGCACAGAACCTACGCTATAGACCTTGTTCAAGGAAGTTATCATGAACTCTGGTCTCCAGGAGACAAAGGAAGTGTGCTGTGCTGTGCTGTGTTCCACTGCCTATTACTGACGGTCAGAGGCTTCGTTCAACCATTTAGGACATTAATTATCTGAATTCATCTGAAAGGACAATGCGCATTCCACATAACTTCATTTATTGCTTTAAGAAACCGTGAATCATTTTGTGTCCAGCCACTTTGCTGAAGGTCTTTCTCAATGATAGGAGTTCCCTGGTAGGATATTTGGGGTCATGTATGCATACTATAATATCCACCTGTGAATAGCAATACTTTGAATTCTTCCTTCCCAATTTGTATCCCCTTGATCTAGTTTAGCTCTTACTGCTCTAGCTAAAACTATAAAACCTAAAACTATAATAGACTGCCAAGAGTGGGCAGCCCTGACTAATTTTAGTGCAATTGCTGCAAGTTTCTCTCTGTTCAATTTAATGTTGGTTATGAGTTTTGTGTATATTGCCTTTATTGTGTTTAGTTAGGTATATGCCACATCTTCATGATCTCATGATTCTCATGAAGGGGGTAGGATCTTGTCAAAGGCTTTTTCTAATGATGCTGATATGATGATCATGAAGTTTTTCTTTTCTTCCAGTTTGTTTATATGGATTTTCGTAGGTTGAACCAACCTGACTCTCTGATCATAGATGTCTCCCATCCAAAGAATGGATAAAGAAGACAGGGCTCAAAATGGAGTATTACTCCACCATTAAAAACAGTGACAACATGGAATTTGCAGGCAAATAGATAAAACTAGAAAAGATCATCATGAGTGAGGTAACCAGATCTAGAAAGACAAACATTGAATATAATCTCTTAGAAGTAGATATTAGTCATAAAATGCTACAAACCACACACCAAAGAAGATAAGTAACAAGGAGGGCCCAAGGAGGGACAATTGAATCTTATTGAGAAAGGGAAATAGATTAGGCATCACAGTGGGGGTGGATAGAAGGAGGTGACTGGGCTGGGGAGAAGGGAGGTTTAAGAACACGAGGGGTGAGGTAGGAAGAGGATGCAAGAGAGTACCAGGAGACACAACTGGAACCAGGCAGGGGCACATCTGGGATGAGCTAGAAACCTAGGACAATGGAACTGACTGGGAGTCTAGGAGGCTGACCCCAGCTAGGACTCCTAGCAAGGGAGGATATGAAGGTTGAAGCAGTCATCTTCTGTAAACAGGCAAGATTTCCAACAGCGGGATGGGGACACCAACTCAGCCACAAAAACTTAGACCCACAATTTGTCCTGCCTATGTGATGTGCAGGAGTTAAAGATTGAGCAGAATGAAGGAATGGCCAACCAATGACTGGCAGAGCTTAAGATCCATACTCTGAGAGGAAGCTCACTCCCCCCACGCTATTAATAATCAGCTGTATGCGTGCAGATGGCAGTTTACCAAAACTGTGATCTGAGAGGCTTCATTCAGTTACTGATGGAAACGGATGCACAGACCCATAGCCAAACATCATCTGGATCTTGGGAAATCCTCTGGAAGAGGGTGAAGGAAGGACTGACAGAGCCAGAGGGGTCAAAGACACCACAAGAAAACCTACAAAATCAACAAACCTGGACCCATAGGGGCTCGTGGAGACTGAACTGACAGTAAGCCTACATGGGTATAACCCAGGCCCTCTATATAAATGTTATAGTCCTGCAGCTTTGCTTCATAATGCTGGGACATAAGGGAATTCCTGCCAGAATTCAGCTGTGTGAAAAAGTCTGGTACCTCGTGTGAGGTAAAATCGAAACGCTGTTCTAAATAATCTCTTCTGTTTATTCCTTGTAGCCAAAGATCCGTTCTGTAGATAGGTATATCCACCTCTTTCCTAGATGCCAAAAGTACTTTCTAACCAAATTTTGGTTTTCCAACCTATCTATAAAAATCCTCCGCTTTTCATTTTTTTGAAATAAAAAGCACTCCATTTATCAGCCCCAATCCGCTTACTTACAAACAATACATTAGCAAACCATCATACAAAATGTAGCCAGGATCTGGAACCCCATCATTTATTTATGCCTTTGCCTCAGTGTCCTTAGCTCCAGGTGTTTTCAAATTTCAGGAGTGATGCTTCTAAAACCTCAGTTTGGAAGTAGTATCTCTAGGTAGTTCCAGATAATGTTCAGTCACCACACCTTTAGCAACAAGGATCTAATGATGACTCGGGAAGCCGTGTCTGCCTAACTCCTGACAGCCACTCAATCACAACCTTCTTAGAATTGTATTGCAATGCCTCTGGTTAACACCTTTCCCTGCTGGAACGCTCCAGAGACAGTCTATCTCATTTACAATGATAACACATGACGCCCTCGGTCTCTTTTCTACCTGTTGCACTGCACAAATGTGCACACTCGTTGACATAAACGCATATGCTACTGGCGTAATAGGTCCCACATATGAGAAGCTAAGGAAGACTAGAATGCAGGTAATGAACACGAGTCGTGAAGAGAATGCAGAGCGGATTGTTTTTCTAGTCCTATCTCTTTCATGCATTTTTCATTTTAGTAGTGGATAAGGGCATACAAATACATCTGATAGAGAAGTACATAGTTTAATGTGAATCTCCACTCTTCCACTATAAATGGTTATTCTTAAAGGTATAGCAATCTGTTGTGTTGTACTGCCTTTGGCTCTGGTTATTTTTTTCTTTATTTTCAATGGATTTTTTATGGTGACACTTAAAATAAAAAATTTAAAGATTTTCCGAGAACTTCAGGAATATTCTTACAAATTGATCCCCTTCTGCTCTTGCATTACAATCCAGGTGCTTTTAAAAAGATCTCTCTACACATGCTATCTAATACCTATAGTGTTTGCCCCAGATATCTGCATGGAGCGCTCCACAATCTTTTGATCATGGCCACTCTTCTGCACACATATGCACAAACACAAATGCTCTCTAGAAATTCCTTGCTATAGCCCTCTAACGCCCACGTGCTAATGTGCCGTTAAATATCTATTTGTTTATTTTCTGTCTACCGGTAATTATGGACTCTTGTAAAAGCAGCAGCTTTATGTTTTTTCCCCATATAAGTACCCAGACATGTTTATAACCTCTAGCATGCAGTGAGCTTAATAATGTGAAGACTGAGGCTCGAAGATAATGACAGAGAAATGCTACTGTCGACACCTGTGTCAAGCTGTCATGCCCGTTTATGGTCTTAATTACACAATGGGTCTCCACCATTCAAACTGGGATGCTGAAAGCTTCCAGAAAATCATGGCACTGTGAGACAGACAGCCGCGGAACAGCAAAGCCACCATTGCCAACTCAACAAGTATACGGTATTTCTGCATATTGCTCTGTTTGGTGCTTACTTGGTAATTGTGACTTCATGAGTCTTCCCATCGCTACCTGAGGAGTCAGGAATGGTATGAACAGGAAACCCCAAAGCATTAAGTGATTAATCGCCTTTATCCGCCCCACTGTCAGTCATGTTTTTGTCTCTGTGGATGTACTTATTTGGTACATTCCGTGTAAACTGGGTAATATAGTATGGAATATTTTGATATTATTTACCTTACCCTTATGAAGATATCCTCAAAGCTCAGACACGTTGTATATCATATAACCTTTTCATTTGTTTTGCTTGCTCATTAATATTGCACAATAAGATCACAAATTGTTGTTCATTTATATACCAATGGATACTTGGGGAGTTTTCACCTTTCCGTTGCTATAAGACATATGCTAGAAATATGCATGTATGTAACACTGTTTGAGTATATTCTGTGCATACATCAAGAAGGGATGACACATGCATGGATGTTATATGAATTAATTTTAAAGAAAATTTCCAGTAATGAATTTTTCAGATGCAGTACATTTTTTTCAGATGCAAATATGTACCTATAAATATCAATCAAAATTATCTAGCACAGATTTGATTCTTAACATCATAAAATTGGGTTGGGAAGAAGGCACAGTCTGTAAAGTGTTTGTCATACAAGCATGCAGATCTGAGATAGAGCCGCACTATCTGTATAAAAAAGACAGGCTCAGGAACACATCCTTATAATTCCAGCCCTGGGGAGGCAGAAATGAGCCTCCCTGGGCTTTGTTGGCCAGCAAGCTTAGCCCTGTTGGCAAGTAACAAAAGATAAAATGGGTTCCTGAACAGCAATACCTTTGGTTCTCTCTCTCTCTCTCTCTCTCTCTCTCTCTCTCTCTCTCTCTCTCACGCACACACACACACACACACACACACACACACACACACACGCACGCACGCACACACTTAAAAATATAAGAAAATGTAAAATTTATAAAGTAAATTTTATATGGTACTGAAAAAAAGCAATGGCAAATCTGTCTAGTTTTATCCTCTTTGCAAGGAGACACACTAAATAAATTTTACTAAAAATGATCTTCAAAAGCTTAAATCTGGTGTGGGTGTGTGAAAAAGAGAGAGACAGACAGAGACTGAAAGACAGAGAGAGACATAAGAGAGAGAGATGAGACAAAGGCAGAGACGGATGCATACAGAGACAGTCTGTAATTATACTCAGTTTAGATGAGTTTCTTTCTAGTCCATTGTGCGACCTGTAGGTCACAGACTCTTTGGGGTTCACATACCAGATATCCTAGATATCAAATATCTAAATTTATAATTCATCACAGTAGCGAAATTTTAGTTATGAAGTAGCAGTGAAATAATTTTATGGTTGGGAGTCTCCACAATATGAGGGACTATGTTAAAGGGCCACAGAATGACAAAGGTTGAGTACCTTTTCAAGACAAATGGTTTGAGGTGTAAAATGACTGTCATCTAGCTAGGCAGACATGTCCTGTGTGAAAATGGATGAACGCCAACAGGATGGCGATGTTGCAGCTAATAAAGTACATCAGAGTGGGCCTCTTTATCCCTGCAACTTTACACAGCTGCAAAAGAGTTCCCAAATACTGACCTTCTAATGGCATTAATTGAATTATTCAGTGCATCATGCTTAATCTTACATCTTACCTTATAGAAAATATCAGCAGTATTAATCACTGAGAACAGGATAATGTTAGTTCATTTTGTTCAACTTGCAATAAATTACTACTCTGAATGGGGACAATTAATATCTGCCTCCTAGGAATTGCAGTGGCTGCCTATCAAACTAGTTCATTAGAGTGGCATTTGGATATCTTTTAAGCAAAATTATAATGCTTTATTGTAGAAAAAATGTCTTACTTTCTGCATCTAATTATGCTCTTCTCAAATGTCCCATTAGGGTATTTTTATTGGTGATTAATAGTATAACAAAGAGGCTCTCAACTGAAACCCCCAGGCTGCATACACTCCTTCTCAATTCTATACATTTGTGATTCTGAGTCTGTGTCTATAAATGTGTGTAGCTTCTAACTTTGTGACTTCCTTTAGAAATGAAATCAATAGAATTCATTAAATGTGATTCATAAATAAAAGAGTTATCTTTAATATAATGGGTTGCTCAAAGTCAGCTTGATAGGAAAGGAAAAAGTGAATTATTATATTCTTAATATAACATAAACCTTTTCCCCTAAGGGAAACAGTCTAAAAAATAGTGCAAATTCTGGGGATATTTTTGTTTTTATTTATTTTAGGGTGTTAGCTCTATCTGTGTGTGTGTGTGTGTGTGTGTGTGTGTGTGTGTAGTGTATCTCTGTGTGTGTGTGTATGTGTGTGTGTGTGTATGCGCAGTGTATCTGTATGAGTGTGTGTGTGTTAGTATGTGGTGTATCTCTGTCTCTCTGTGTGTATATGCACAATGTCTCTCTCTCTCTCTCTCTCTCTCTCTCTCTCTCTCTCTGTGTGTGTGTGTGTGTGTGTTTGTGTGTGTGTGTGTGTGTGTGTGTGTGTGTGTGTGAGTGAACCATGGCATTCTCATGAGAGATCTCTTTGCAGATATGGGAATCTTTTGTCTTGGGGATCATTTTGATTTTGCTTCCACTCTTGTTTTGAGTCGAGGCCTCTCATTATTTTTGTTGCTTCACTGTGTACTCTGGCCAATTGTGTCAAGAATTTCTTGGACATGCCCTGTCTCAACTTCCCACTTTGCTCTAAGAAGGCTGAGGGAACAGACACCTGCCACCACACACGGCCTTTCACATGGACTCCAGGGACTGAATCAGGCTGTCATCTCCTTGACACACACCCTCGGGCTTTATTACAATCTATTCTAGTTAGAGTGAGAAAATGAATGTTAAAATCCCTAATATCATTAAATGAGTTAAATAAGTCATTGATTTGGAATGATTTATCCAAGCAAACCACTATGTGCTCTTAATAATGTAGTTCAGAATTTTAACCAAAATATTTGAATTGTTACTAAATTAGTTGAAGGTGTATTTTTTTAAGATCCAACAATTAACTGATGATATTGTATACTAATGTTCCTTATTTCCAGACTCAGCCTATTTCAAAAATAAAATAGAAAAAGCAGCTCCCAAGGATTTTGAGAAAACCAAAGGAAAAGTAAAAATTCATAGAGAACAAAAAATTTTACCAAAGAATTAGTTAATATGTTTATTCAGTAACACTACGCCCAATACTAGACAAATGTCTTTGCTTACATAATAACCATTGAGCATGACTCACTAATTGAATTTTATGTTAAACTAGCTTCGAATTAAATCACCTTTAGATTTTGGCAGGATATAGTTGCAATATGCCTTAGGGTGTTACTGCTGTGAACAGGCACCATGACAGTGGCGACTCTTATAAGGACAACATTTAATTGGGGCTGGCTTGTAGGTTCAGTCCATGGTAGTCAAGGCAAGTGCCTGGCAGCCTCCAGGGAGGTATGGAGCAGGGGGACTTGAGAGTGCTGTGCCTTCATCTGAAGGCTGCTGGTGGAAGATTGGCTTCCAGGCAGCTAGGATGAGGGACTTAAAGCCCACACCCACAGTGACACACCTACTCCAGCAAGGCCACACCTTCTAAAAGTTCCATTTTCTGGGCCAAGCATATACAAACCACCACACAATATTTGGGATTTGCAAAATGTTGGAAATTATAAGGAAGGGAAAAGTAAACATCTCTTATAAGGAATATGAATATGATAAAAAGTAATTAATGAGCATTTTTTCTGATTAATAATTTTCTTTTGAAACTAAGGTAAACATCCTTTTAAAATTCTGATATACATGGGTAGAGAGATGGTTCAACAGTAAAGAGGACTGACTGCTCTTCCAGAGGTCCCGAGTTTGATTCCCAGCAACCACATGGTGGCTCACAACCATCTGTAATGGGATCCAAGGCCCTCTTCTGGAGTGTCTGAAGACAGTGACAGTGTTCTTACATATATAAAATAAATAAATAAGTAAATCTTTTCTTTTTTAAAAAAAAATCTGATATACAACAAGGTATTTCACTGAAATTCTACAAGTCTTTCCTTAAGAGTTAACTTCAGTCATTTCTTCAGATTTCATGTATCGGCATAACGGTTGGTCTGGCAAATTAATCACACACAGAATTTCCATTGGAATCGTCATCAGGTGCATTTTCTAGGGCATCTCATACTCAGCATTCAGAATAGCCCGCAGAGAAAAAAAGGCTGCCTAATGAACGAGGCTCATTAGAATCTGTATACAAAGCAAGATCATTTTTTTCTGAAACTAATTAATATTTGAATAAGAGTCTTGAAATGTCCCCTCATAGCATTCTTATCAATGGTATAATTCAACAACTTCTACAAGAAAAAAAAAACAAAACAAAAAACCAGCATGGTCTGGGAGAGCCCAAAAATCAACACTTTCCCTCACTTCTGATTGACACATTTGCAAATAAACACTTCTTTTCAAGTGCCTATCAAAGAAAGTTAAAAAAAAAAAGTCTATGCCTCTTGTGAACTAGTAAAGACACAAATTAGATTGTTAGTAAGCGTCTAATATATGGAGCAGAGGTAGCGAAACACCACAGTACATCACTCCGCTGAGGATTCACTTGACAAAACTGGATCCTGTGTTTTAACAGTGACCGAGCAGAGGTAAATACAAGCAGAATGTTACTTCACACACAGCGGCGGCGACACTGGCGACCTATATATTCTCCACAGAATGAAAAGCAATCCCCCATGCTTGCGACTGCTCATTTGCTCTAAGCCTACAGGAGAGAATAATGGGCCAAAACAGGAACAAATGTGATTCCAGCCTCTATTCATTAAATTTGTATGGGTTTTCCTCGCCGCTAGTGGGCAAAATAGTTAGTGTGACAGAATTTTTTTTTTTTTTCCCAACTGAGATCTGGTTAACTTTATACATCTGTAGTCTCTCACAAACATCACCATAATATAAAAATCTTTCTTGTAGTGCTTGGATCAGAAGTGCAAAGAATAGCCCAGTTCTTTGTTTCCAATTGTTTCTGTTTCTTCTTGCAACTGAGTAAATATATCAAGTCACATGAATGCCAGAAAGATAGAGTGCTTGATAATTTAACCAAAAGGAGGGTTATCCGTCATCCCCTTCACCTGTGAACCTTTGCATAAAAGTAAATAAGGTGAGGAGGAGGAAGAGGAGGAGGAGGAGGAGGAGGAGGAGGAGGAGGAGGAGGAGGAGGAGGAGGAACAGGAGGAGGAGGGAGTAACACCACAGGCCTGAAAGTTGAAAGCTGAAGATTAAATATTGATCATCTAAATATAAAAGATGTTTGTTCCCTAAACACCTAGCTGGGGTTGGAGGGAAGTTACCACTGGGTTTCCAATTCTGGCTTCTCCTGGCATGAGTGGACGGGTCACTGAAAACAATTTCAGCTCAAATTCTACTCAGAATGTCTCTTCACTGAACCTAGGAAGACTCTTACTTAAGTCAGAAAGTTTAGGCTCTGTGTCTTCGAGATGTAAAATTTTCTATTCTGCTTCTATAGAGTCCTCTCTTTGGAAGTACAGCTTTTTTCTTCTTCTTAAATTTGAAGTCCACTTAATGTTATTTTTAAAACCTATTTAATAATCTAATGTAAAAACTGAATAATGATAGGTGTAAATAAAAGTTACGATTTCTATGGGTGAACCTCTCCTGCATGTGTTGTTTACATGTAACTGATTTTTTTTATTGTTTACTAATATTGGGCTGGTTTTGCAATGAGGAAGTACTCATGTATATTAAAGCTGTTCAATTAGTGCATAGTGCAACTGCAGTTTGATGACATCGGCTCTGACTTGATAGGCCACACAGGCTAGGCTACCTTTGTTCACCACTCCCAACAGGCTAGTTGAAAAAACAAGCAGGACAAGAAAACGCGTGTTTAATTAGCTAAGAACTGTGTTACGTACTGGTAATCCCCACACAAAGGAGACAGAGGCAGAAGGATCACAGGTTCACTGGCCTGGGGCTTACAGCAGGATCTCTCTAGACAGCGCATGCTTGCCAATCAGTACATAGAAGATGTGGGATATAACACAGAGACCTTTGGTTTACGTTCACAAGCTCATGATGCAAACTGGTTTTCAATATAGTTCAAGTTACTGTAAATCCGTAAGTTAGGAGTGTGAGAGGGCATGACCTGAGAGAAGAAAACAACAACAGTCCATGCTTAAAAGGCCATGCAAGCTCTGAAATGCCTAGTCCTGTGTTCTACACCTGTAGAATTTCTGAACCTGAAGGTTTTCTCGCCCTGGTTAAAGCATGGCTCCTGGTTCTTGCATGGAGAATCTTGTGAAGGTTCTGATTCCAATAAAAAAGAAAAACAAACAACCTAGGGTCTGCTCTCCCGTCCTCCCTAGGCAGTTATTGGGAGGCCTCGCTCGCTCAGAATCCCCCTCACCTGGGTGAGCTTTCAGAGCATGGGGGTCTTAAAGTAGGACATCAAAAGTGAAACTCGAAGATGAAAGGATCCCGGCTGCAGGATTGCATGAGATAGCACTCTACAATGGAAGCGTATTTGCTCTGAAGAACAAAGGGCTGTCTAGATTGCTTACACTGTGACGGGTAGTAGGTGCGGGCAGCATCTTATTCTGCTTGTACACCACCAGTATTCGATAAGCAGAGTTTCTCTCCGAGACCCAAGTAACAATAGAAAGAACATTTGCTCCTTGGCTTGAACTGAAGTCAATGCCATCTCTAATATTTTAAAAGTTCAGAGAAGAAAGTTTTGGTAATCCACAGCAGTATCTTGACTCATCAGGAAGCCACTCAGGTTAAAAATAATGTCAACACAAAAACTTGAGGATGGTCAGGGACCACGTATTCCTGCTGACCCAGCTGTGTCAGCATTTATAGTAAGCTCAGGCTTAGGTCAGTCACTTCATCTAATGCAATATAAGGCCATCTCCAAAATTAGTTTGCTGCCCAAGGATTTATTTTGCTCACACATACTTCCAGAAAAACTTGATGAAGTCTTTTATTTTGTTAAAGTACCATAGACCCTCTTTACCTGTACCCAAAGACATCATCAGATGAGTGTCACCAGCACACAATTCTGTCCCATTTTTGACTACCGTGTTTTTTACCAATAGAAATTTTAATGTAATATATTAATTTTAACTTGTCACTGATCCATAATTCAACCCAATGAATAGAATAAAAAAACGTATTACTAAAGGAGTTGGGGAAGTGGCCCAGGATGTTAAGATCCCATTGTATGAACTGGAAGGCCTGAGTTCAGTTCCCCGGCACACATCTAAAGGCCAGGAGCTGCTTCCAGAACTCTCCAGCATCTGTAACTCTAAGCTAAAGTGCTGAGCTCCAGGTGCAATTAAACAAAATGTGCCAAGGAAGGAAAGGAGATGACATAATGGAGCGTGACGGGGGCAGGCTCCAGGTGCCAACCTCCAGCCTCTGTATGTGAATGTACAGATGCGTATTTATGTTCAAATGTGTGTACCCACATCTTACACACACACATAATGAAGTACGCTCACAGTTGAGGTTACGCGACAAACTTACAGAAATGGCACTGTTTCCCGTATTTACTTAGGATTACATCACATAGTACGCGAACAGAACTTTTTTTTTTACATCATTCTGAAACAAATTCTGATCTTGAGATGCCCACATTTTCACAAATCCAGCCAACCTACACTGAGACCCATGCGGATGTCAAAGTGGATTCCATTTCTGTTTTGTGTGTTTTTACAATCCCTTATATATTTTTTCATTATCTCCCTAATCTGAAAAAGTGCATCTAAATGTACTCATTTGTTCCATCCAAATTTTTGCACACACTACTTTAGTCTGCTGGACAATGCCCAAGAGGATGCAAGTTTTACAATTCTACGGTGAAAAAAAAAAGTCAAAGTTTCAAATTTTGTAAACAAATGTAACCAAAATGTGCAGTTACACCCCCAAATCCACATGGTAGGCCAAGGTTCTATAGATACATCCTGCTGAGGGGAACTTTGAGAACAGAGACTTTAAAGGGGGGACTTTAGAGGGGGGCGCGGGGAGAGAGTGGTAGATGTGTGGCTTTAGTGTCTCAGAGGGCACTTGAACTTTTCCCCAAAGGCCTAAGGATGTCTTAATGGCTGGAAGGAACCCAGCAATTATAAACTAGGAAGTAGGTATTAATTGATCTGGCTTTGCTTGAGCCCGTTTCTGCTCCGCCTCACTCCTTCCCAGACGCTCACATCAGACGCTCAAAGAAGCACACGGACGCAAATGGGCATCATAGATGTCAAATTTGGTGTGTTTCATTCCTCAACCCTTCACCTTCTCTTTAAAACTTAATGAAAAAAAAAATTAACTGCAGCACTTTGACCACAGAGCACTTTGATCTATAGTGATTTACTTAGCAACAATTCGGCTTCATTTGTATGACACTAAAAGCAGCCATCCCATAAGGCTTCCTTAATCAACTAGCCCAGCAGCTTTCAATAAAGAGATTAACTAAGGAATTTTAAAAGGGCATGCTGGTCAGTCCATTCTTATAAATTCCACATGAACCAGTCTTGCAAAGTGGGGTGAACTTTTCTTTACCTCAGTAAAGAATTCTCTTACAAAGTCAGACCTCAGCAATTACAAGAGATAAATGCAAAGCAAGGTTTTGTCTTTATTTTCTAAGATCTCTTGTGCTGGGGAACCCCTTTAAAACCACAGAAGGTGAAACTGCATTTAATAAAGAGGTACACATATCATAAACATTTCTGAGAAAAAAATTTAATTTCTAAATTAAACAAAATTCACTTTTAATGGTCCTACTAATAGATTTTGGATTCATTCCGTACTGTGAGACTCCAGTGAAAATCTTCCTTTTAAGAGTTATGCTATAGATTACAAAACCCATTTGTGGACTTCATTATGAGGGGGTGTATAAGCACCATCTCAAGTTTAAGATGCTCAATCTCTTTCTTTGTTAGTGAAAATGGTGGCGCACAGTTTTACTTGGCAGATAGAACAGGTTCAGTCCCAGTGATAATCGTAAGCAAACCAAGGTATGAGGGAGTCAATATAAAGACAGTACAAGAGCAGCAATAATGACATCACCAGCAGGATCTCACCATGGAAACCAGTGCTGACTCCATGCTACAGAGTGCCAACTCCACAACACGTGTCTCTACACTGGACCCTCTATACCCGAAGACCCTGTCTTGTTTTGAATTAAAAGATAAGAATCATGAACCCCAGTGAGACTGAAGTGCTTGGCTGATGTGAGGCACTTTTCCCCAAAGGCTTTCTCGCCAAACATCGTACAGATAAAACCACACGATGCTAATGAATGAAGTTGTACAAATCATGCTGTTGCAACTGGTGTTGATACATCACCTATATTTCTAAATGCGCCAAACATTATGGCAAAGCTGCTTAATCAGCTGAATCAAGTAGATTTTCTCACATATGTACCTTCATTGAGGTGTACCTATTCCGTTGTGTAGAGGCCATCGTTTGTATATATATTTTAAGTTTTCATATCCTCTCTCAAATCTTTGAAATGGCTTGTTCTATCCTTAACATTTACAAGAGGAACTGTGACAAAATAATCGTTAGTGATCTTGATGGCCACGGGGGAGGTGAACACCAGAAGGCAGTGAGGTGAGAGAGCACAGAAAAGGCTCCGAGATGGCCTGGCTCTTCCAGACCCAGCCATTATTCAATCACATGGCCCCACTCAAGACTAGGAATAGGATGTGGAAAACTAGCCAAACGCGATGGGCCTGGCTGTATTAAAGAAAAAGCCACAATATGGATCAAGAGAGCAAGGTTATGGAAGAGGTAATGAAGCTCAAAAAGATGTAACCTACTTTATTGACGAAACCAGAGACCTGGAAAATAGGGGCTGTCGGGCTAATCTTAGATTAACTGGCAGTTCCCAGGGGAGATAAGGAAGAAAACACCTGACAGGTTTTGGATAATTCGAAAGGAAATATATATATAAGCTAAGAAAAACCCTGTCCTAGGGTGTCTCAAGTCTCCTGGAACATTTACCACTAAAGATGTCCTGGTTATCACAGGCCTTCCTCTCTTCAGACAACACCCTTTTTCCTCCTGACTTCTGTGCAGAAATCAAAGAGTCTGGACCATGGGAAGATGGAAGAGCAAAGACTGAAGTGTCAGTCTGGTGGTGGGATGTGGGAAGGAGAGGAACATCTGCCGGCTGGGGATTTCCACACCTTAACCCTGGAAGGGTTTATCTGTGCTACTAATGTTTATGCCGTAGTAAGATATCAAGAAGTTTAATGAAAGCCACCGAATCCTAATTGGCCACATGCTATGTGTAAGGCACACCACAGATGTCAGAAGGAAATTGAAGAGCTTACATAGGAGAAGCAATAAAATGCTTAAGATGGATAGCTAGGCCAGGAGGGAAGAAGTCACATATCAAAAGAGAGGAACAAAGTAAGTATGGGGGATCAAAGGATGAAACGCGAGGCAGCCATTTGGAAGGAGATTAATTTGTGACAGGTGGGGATTAATGGAGTTGAAAAGGCATTTCCAAACAGAAACAACCCAAAGAGTGAAGGTTTCCTACAGAAAGTAGAAGGCAGGGTTTGTTTTGGTTTTTTTGTTTGTTTGTTTTGTTTTTTGTTTTCAAAGAAAACTGGCATGGAGAAGACTTCTCAGTTTGTTCTACAGGTGACCCTGAGAAGGCATTGAAAATTAAAAAGTCTTCAGATGCTGAGCTAGCAAAGGCATCTTTGAGTAATACGAGCAGGCACATGGGAGAGGGGAGAGATGGCAAGCAAGTGTGTCCGCTTCTGGAATGAGCTGGGTCCACTCATGGTAGGCAGGTATCCTAGTTGTAGAATAATTGCCACATATATTGGTACTAATTAGCAATGTTACTGGTAAGTATCTTGGGTACCATAAACCAATTATGAATCACTGGGTGTCTGCAGTAAGAAATTGCATGCTCACAGGCTCAATGGTCTCTGGCCAAGAGATGAACAGATGGGACCCTCTGCAAGCGTAAGAAACACATGGGACTCAGCCAGTCTAAATGAATGTGTTAAACTTGATCCACACACGGTGCCTCCTTGAGTTTGCCAGCCAAATTATTCTGGGTTATGTAAATGAATTGCTTTATCTTTCTGAAGCCTTGCACTGTTTTGGAAAGCTAAGCAAAGTTCTAGATGTGTAGGTCAAATGCTAGCCAGCAAATAGAAGACTTGCCACTAGTTCACACGACCCATCAACAACTTATTATGAATATATGTACCTATATTTTATGTTAATATAAGGGAGACTTCTAAAAGAACAACCAAGATACAATGTGCATGATGGTTGGGTGAAATCTACGTCATTCCTTTACCCTACTAGAACTACAAAGAGTAGTTCAGAAATCAGAAAAATCAGAAAAATAATGAGACTTTTTGAGACTACCTGCATTCTTCCAAATTGCTTACATCCATAGGTTCAGAAAGTTGGAACTACCACACTATGAGTCCCAATGACTGTGTCAATGGCTCAATGGCATTGATATGCCAACAGGACCCAGTAAGATTTCTCATGGACATCTTAGCAGTCTACTCAATAATAAACCTTATTCATCTTTCCTTTTCCATGCCGAAGAAGTGTCACTGCAAGCTGAACTAGATATCTCAAACCCTCATACTTCCCTTCATGGCCATTGGCAGTGTACTAATCCACAGCATCACAGTGTCTTCTAGCCTTCTTCTAAGACTTCTTCTGGCTTCTCCAAATTCACCTTTGCTTCGCCAAGAACCGAATCTACTCCAACCAGAACTTTTTATGTTTCTTATTTTGAAATTTAACACATTTTTTCCAAGTAGAAGGAAGAGTTTTCAATATTACCAGAAGATTTAGATATGTAACACTAGGAAGATTGAGTTTGAACCACTGTGTGTCCCTTTGGGTAAATACTTTGAACACGTGGACACTTTAAACTACAAAGTAGTACAAGATTAGAACATGCTAGCTCCTGTGCCTGTTGCTGGCTCCCCTAATGGCAAGCTTGAAAAGCAATGAGACTTGCAGGAAGACAGAGGTGAAACATTCCAATAACTCATCTTACTTGTTTAAAATTTAAAGTGCTGTTAGCCAATCCCTAATGGAAAATGCATTAAATAATAGCATGCTTATAAAACTCAGAGAGAGATAATCATTCATGGACAGCTACTAAGGACAGTGATTAAGGAAAATGACTTTAGTTCAAATAAGCAAATGAATAAACTTGAGAATACAAAATGTTAAAGGGCCCTAATTAATAAAGCAGCAAGTTTTCCTTCGTAATCTGCTTTGCAGAACATAAATATGTGATTCATCCTCCAAGGATACAAATGAATGGCCTTCATGCCCTAAAATGTGGCTGGGGCAGAAATCACTGTCTGGAACACAGAAGCGGATTTCAAAGTGCCCTGGAAGCATGTCAGACATACAGGCAACAAGACTCAGTCTTATAGAGGGTGCTTGTCAGGAAATGAAGAAACTGTGGACTAGGGTAGAACAAACTCTGTATTCCCTGTTTTTGTAGCCTGGCTACCCATAATACACTTCAATTTCACACCTATTTTACAGATGAATGATTACAGCAGTAAGATAGCTTTAAAATTCCACATTTTTTACTCAGCCATGAGGGATTGGTGAATTATAATGCCCATATTCCACTCCTTGGAGTAATGTCCTTGCTTTGGAATGACTCCTTGTGTCATATGTTGTTTTGTATTTATAGGCAGGGAAAGGATATATGAATCCCAGATCTTGAAGTCAGTAGCTTCCTAATAGTATTATAAAATATTAAATTTTAATCTAGCAAAAATGAACAAACAAACCCACAAAAAGTGTTCTTGGTGAGTATATTCCATTGGGTACACTATAGTTACTAAGGGGAGAAACGGAAATTTGATTTTGTTTTGAATTTAGAACTGAGGTCACAGGCTACAGTAGTGCTTTGGGAGAAAAAAATATGAAAAAAAGAAAATATCTTTATTTTCTGTTTCAACTATTCTCCCATCATGACCTAAGGGATCATCTAACATCTATGAGCCTCTGAGATAACAATTACATCTGGTGAATAGAATATATTTTTACATGAATTGTTATGTAAATATGTTCATATTTAACACCTAAACATTTTGAAAAAATGAAAAATAAATAAATACAGTTGCTCTCCTTCCATCTTAACAGGCTCCTCATCCAGGATCCAATCTGCTACCAATCAAAACTAATCACTAACAAGGTGTATCTATACTGAATGCATATAAACTTTAATGTATTCCTGTGTTAGTACACATGTATACATGGTATCCACATAAGCAACACAGGGTCTAGGATCCCCTGAAGACAATTCCAGGAAGTTGGGAACTGCATGATATGGGTGCTGAGAACAAAATTCCAGTGTTCTGTAAGAGCAGCAAGGACTCTTAACCAATGAGCCCTGTTTATAGCTCCATGTATAACTTTTCTCAATAGGCAATAAATACAAATGTAGCAATCATTTGGTTCATAGGAGTTCTTGCCAGTAATCTAGAGTTCCATCTCTGGATTGATATGATGAAGATCTGTCAGAATGAATGCCCACAATACACTACACATTTCTGGAACTGGCAAGTAAGATACCATTTGAGGGGTGAAACCTCACAATCTCTGCTGAAAAGACCTGCCAATGGCGTTCTTCCCATCTCTGTTCAAAGAGGCCTTCACTTGCTGACAAACTATGCCATACTTATCTTAGACTTATGTCAACAACTCGCTGTATTAAATGTATAAATGTCATAATTATCATAGACTGTCAACCTGTCATAGCCCAAAGTCACTTAGGAAGAGGTAATCTCAGTTGAGGAATTGTCTAGATCAGAGAGGCTTGTGGGCTGTGTTTCCTTGTCTTAATTGATGCAGGAGAGCCCAGCATCCTGTGGGTGATGCTATCCCAGTATATATGAACTTGGGCTGTACTTAATGGTAACTGAGCAAGCCAGAGAGAACAACCCAGGAAGCCCATTACTCACTAGTCTTTACTTCTATTCCTACCTCCATGTTTCTGCCGTAAACTCATATCGTGGCTTCCCCGGATGATGGATTGTATGTGTAAGTTAAATAAACAGCATTCTATCCCCACACTGTCTTTGAGCCTGGAATTTAATGCAGTAACAGAGAAACCAAATAGGATAGAAATTGATGTAAAATAACAAGGTTGTGTATACATTATGTATTATGTGCTAACATTGGGTCCTTTTATGGGAGAACCTTACACAGCCATAAAATTGTATATTCAGTGTATCTTGGGAGATTTTTAACCATGAATAGGGACAAGTGTAGAGATAAAATATGCAGGATAGACACAATGCATGTGCTAATAGTACTATATATGAGAATCTCCTAAGAACAAAGTAATTATTATGCTTATGTGTGTGAAATAAATCCATATTCAATACAATATACTGGAGTTCAAACTACACAAACTTATAAGTTTCCTATCAGTTAAGCATGCTTAGTTTACTTTGAGGATAAATGGAGTTAAGAGTCAGCATGACTCTACAGCTTTTAATGGAAGATTTTTGCTCTTCGTGGTCATTGGAATGGGACACGGACTGTATTTTGTATCCAAGAGAATAACTCCAGAGACCACACTCTGTGTTGAACAATCAACAACTGATGTGTGTTTTGGCATCTTTAAAATAAAAGTTACCATGTTTAATACAGCAGAAAATCTTTGCATTGAGGGGGCCTTGACAACATGTGTCAGTTTGAACATCTTGTAGCACCAGCGCAGCTTGTTAGCAGGCAATGACAGACTGCTCTGTTAAGCCAAGGGTGGTGCCGATGTCCTTCTGCAGAGCCCATACACGTTTCCCCTACCACCAAGGGGGGATGTCCATCAAGAAAGGGCATCTGTGCAGGAGGTCTCTGCAACTCACAGGTATGGACTATAATGAGGAAGCCGTTTCATTGCCCCCTGGAGTTACAGCCTGCCTTATAACTATGCAGCTGCTTTGATTAATGCATCCACTTACTAGAAAAAGGACTTGTTCTTCAGTTTTACCTAACACAACTTCTTTTTCAAATCCCAGACAAAACAGAGCTTCCTCCAAACTGACAAAGGAGACTGGAATTCCACTGCCCAGAGTTCAAAAGGAAACTTGAGGAAGTGAAAGAAATTGAAAGCAGCCTACCACCTTACAGAGTTAAATACCACATCCTTTTCCCCAATTATTATCCCTCTTAGCTGAAGCACAATTAATTTCTGAAGTTCACCCAGATGCAGGAACAACTATTGTTCTGTTAAAGATTATGAAGGGACTCCCATGGGAAAGAAAAAAATATTGGTCATCAGACCAAGGCAGCAGTAAATATTATAAAACGATGTTTCAAACAGATTGTGTTAAGGACTTTTTAACATACCCCTTAGATGTACCTCTTTTATTCTATAATCCAGCCTTTCCCAGAAGTAACTTAATAAAAATCCATGGCGCTCAGTATAGAGCAAGTTATATTTTATAATCTGCTAATATTAAGACTATTGAATTTAGCCACTTTTCCTTAAAATGAAGTGAAGTGACTTCAACAAAATTAGATTTTAATAGTTAGCTACAAAACATATTAATGAGGGAAAATTTTCAATCTTTTTCATCATCAATTAACACAGAGTAAGAGTGCACTGAATAAAGACACTATGTTATGTCTTCCTGTGTCTTTTCTCTGGTGAATAATAATTTATCTCTCTTTTCATAATAGAATTAAAAAGCACTCTAGTGTTAAATAATCAGAACAAGCATAAAGTAGTCACAGGGAGCAGAAGAATATGTAATGACAAGAAAGAATGTCTGCTTTGTTCCAGGGCAGAGGAAAAAGGTTCAAAAGTCCATAGGGACCAGGAAAATAAACAGGGTGAATTGGGCTGGGTATAATACTGAGCAGATGCAGGAAGCCTCTAAAGAGCCTTCTACCTAAGGCTTCTCATAATCTGAGCAACAATTTGAACATCTGTCAAATGGCCTATATAGTTGACAGCATCAAATAGTTCATTCCTACCCCTGTTAGTTTAAAAAAGCCCACTTCTACTGAGTACAGGAAATATGAGATTGAAATTCCTACCACTGCACACCACTTAAATGAAACTTAAGGAATTACCAGTCTTTACACATCTTATCATTTTCTTCAAAATGAGGACATTCTCAAGTGCCTGCCTTGAAAATGTTAAGAGACTATCCAAACAGATCACCATGAATAAAAACAACAGACTGTATCGTGTGAGGATAGTGTTATAACAATAAGTCAGATAACTGTGTAGTGGTTAAGAATGAACACTATGTTAGATATTGGTTCTTTTATAATCAGTATTTGTGTGCATATGACACAAACAATAACTTCACAAGCTATTAAACAATTAAGTATAGTATTGACTTTTGAATATAAATGACAGTGAACTTCAAAATGAGTACAAAGTGTATCGATGGAAGAAATATTTACCTGACAGAAGGTGTGGAGAAATCTATAGCAAATTGTAAGTTTATACTGAGAACTATATTTTATTTTGGGGCTTTAACAGTTTTAAAGTCTGCAATATATCAAGGTGAGCATCTGAAAACATTAAGAAAAACATTAAAAAATTAAGAGCCATAATTTTTGTGCAAGGCATTTATAAGGGAATTCATAATGTTTTATTAAGAGATATTAAAGATAACTTGAATTGATGATAAGTCATACGTGCCATTATCTTAGAAGAGGCCCCATGAGACAGATGTCAGCTTTCACCCAGTTGATATACAGAGACATTGTGATTCCAACTCAAATGTCAGCAGAAATTTTTTTAGACTCCAATTGTTGATTCTATATGACATAGTAAAGGGCCATAAAAAAGAGGATATTCAAGAAGCAAAAGGTCTCCATAGAAACTATATTAGTTAAAATAATGCATGTTTGACTCACATTCAGACAATGGAGTAATATCACAGGACAGGCTCAGAAATCAGTATGTGTAAAACAGCATGGCAGAATAACATACAGACGAGAAGAAGACAGATAAACTGTTCAATGAGATTGACAGAAATTGGTTATCTGAATATAAATAACGAAAACTCCAAAGAGGTTCATAATAGAATATTTATGAAGATGTACGAGGGAAATTCTTAGTCACTATACAGAAATTCTTATAAAAGAAATAGGTTGGAAAACCAGAATCTGATAACATTTTCTGCCCTGTGTATTAAAAACACCACAACAGAGTAAGGAAAGACAAAAGCCACAGCTGGGAGAGTTGAAGAAAACAAATAAACAAAAAACTAAAGATTAACATCCAGAATACATAAATACCTGAAAAACAACATCTGACACAGATTAATTGAGGAGGAACATATTTAGAGGAAGGTTGACAGAAGCACACACACAATAACTCTTGAATACCCTAAACCCAAAGCACTGGTTAAAAATAAGACTATGGCATCCACCTATTGCTAGCTTGTTACAGTCATTCTGGATAATAGTCCAGTAATACTGTTAAATCCAAGCCCATGCAAATGCTATGATTCAGCAGTTATAATGTAACATACAATGCCTTAAAATAATTCTTGCATGAGTAATCTAATAGTTGTTGATGAGAGTAGTGTTAGGTCTTCATCACTATAATAAAATAGATCACATTGTTTACAGGTTTTTTAAGGTATACTAAGGCATACTCATAGGTGTCAATGTTCACAGATGCCAATAGAGATCACAAAAATGTGTTGGATCCCATAGATCTGAACCTATCAAAAGTTGTGAACTACCCAAAACAGGTGCTAGGAAGTCAACTGGGGTTCTGGAAGAGAGCAAGCATTCTTACTGCTCCATCTTTCCATCTCCATGATTGATTTTTATTTTAGGAAATTATCTTATTCAAACAGGTCTTCCAAGTATTAAATCCTTACATTAGATTTTAAAAAAAAAAATGCTTCAAAGGTGATAAAATCTACTGACATTTATCTTGGAAATTTTATTCTACAGAAAGCCTTTTTCAATTTCATGATGAATCATCTTTCATCAATCTTTTTAACAAAGAGAGTTAGAGGGCATAATTTAAGAAAAAGTAATAGGATAAAGGAATGTTCAATTTGAGTAATGCCACTGAGAATGGAGAATTTTCATTTATACAAAAGATAAGTAAAATTCCTCCTAATAGACAGGAATAATGGATATGCAATTAAATTTAGGCTCCTGGGGACTTGAACAACATGCAGTAATAAAGTACTTTAAGAAAATATGAAAACACAGAAGAGTGTTTCCAATGTACACTGCTTCCTAGGGACTGTACACAGCAACCTTGGAAACAAAATATTATTAAATCCACAACTCGGTGACCTTGAGGTCATCTCTAGCACCTAAAAATATAACTAGTGTTGAAGTCATAGTAGGTACTTGTCCAACATTTGCTTTCCTGTCAAAACATACAAAACTCTCAGTGGCTGCACCTCACAGAGGGGAAAGCCTGTAAGAAGAAACAGCGTTTACATGCAGGATTTTAACCATTCTGTTGTCATGTTTAGATCTGTGCATAATCTTTATGCTCCCTTTAGAAAATGAAATAAGACAGCCAGCAGAGAAAAACATGGATGATCAGAGTGAATCTCTGGCAGGTGGAAAGCTTTCCAGTGAGAACAGAGGGAGGGAAAAGTTGACAATCACACGTGGGTGGAAAGTAAAGCTAATTGCAAATATGGTGTGTAATAATCTAAGCAAGGTGAGCAAATCTCTGTGAGAAAGCAATGATTTCGGGTGGGTGAATTTTTAGTGCCCTTAGAACCTTCTAGAAATCTAGGAGAGTGTTATTGGTTACCAAGTTCTGTGAATGGGAAGGAGACACGATTATCCTGTAAAATGCAAAACATCCTCTCATAAGGAAGAGCTTCTCATGCAGACAACAAAGCCATTCCTGTGTAAACACCCCATGAGCCTGCCTTCTTTATGCCAGTGCTGACTCTGACCCTAATCATTCTGCAGTTATTCACATGCAGCTTCCAAGACTCATGACCCTCCCACCTGGGTAGGGAATGGCATCAATAGCATCGAAAACATGATCCAAGCCGTCCTGGGTTTCTTAAACAATAGAAGTAGTTATAATTTAAATCTCCAGAATTTAAAAGCTCCTTCACAGAGCCAGTGTTCACTGCTTGTAATTTTATTCCAAGGGCTTTATGCAACCAGAAAGAAAAAAATGAGGAGGAGGAGGAGGAGGAGGAGGAGGAGGAGGAGGAGGAGGAGGAGGAGGAGGAGAAGAAGGACAAGAAGAAGAAGAACTGGAATGCTGGGTGCTTGATGTACATGGCAGGGAATTTATTTCCACTGAAACTTCTGGTATCCAATATTCAGGAAGATTTTCTGGGAAATAGAGTGAGAACACTCTACACATCTCAACAAAATATCCTACCCCTGTATGCAGGGTAATGATAAAAAGCTTTCCATATTTTAACCTAGTTTTCCCCCCATTAAATCCCACAAATGGTTATTTGCTGATAAATTTCCTATTTCGACATTTAGAAGATAACGTAAATTCCTATTACTGATCAACCTGGATTCAAATACACAACATGATTTTTTTTTTGTATAGTAATTGCTCACAGAGCCAGAAAGATGAAGAAAGTTTATAGAGAAAAGACAACCTTGCTTTTAATAAATTTAATAGCAAATTAAACTGGATTAATTTACCTGAAATAAAGAAAAGCCTAAAGCGTTCTGTAACATAGTTATTACCATTTTAATCTAATAGTGACATAAATGTCTTGCCAACAATGGCCAGTTAGCTAGCTTTTACTTTATTATGCTAGTACCAAAAGGTTGTCTATATGCCATAAATTATCTTGCTTATAATTAGGATTAGAATCTGAAGGAAATGTAAGAAATTTTTTCCTATGGACAGTTAGGTGTACCACAAAACCTGGAGAATCTTGGTGCCTGAGTTTCCCTGGGACTCGAATATTAACTGGAGTAAACAATTCTTTTAGCTAAAAGGTCTCAAGGTCCAAATCTGAATTTAGGTCAACAAGAAAGAAAATGTTGAGGGACTTCTCATGCAAAGGTTTTTGAGAAACTCAGGATCACAAAGATGAACTGTCCCTTTGGTCATTGATCTATGTACAAGGTTACAGCCCTGAGTCCTAGCTGATATCTGGGACTCTTCTCATAGTCCTAGAATTTACAGTGTGTGCAAACACAAATTGTAAATGTGTGACTAAGTTGTCAGGAAATTCTCTACACAGTCAAATGATTATACAATAATAATTCTTCACTTAGTAAATACACAGTAACCAACATGTATCAGTTTTGAACAGTCTAAAAATTCTGACTCAGTCAATAGTCAGAATTTCAAAATTATATAAACCTCTCATCCTGAGCCATATTTGTATATTTCTTTAGCAAATAGAAATGAGTAGAATAATTATTGATGACTAATGCAAATTAGGTTGTTTTCAATATGAAATAATACACAAACATATTACAGAGAAATGTTATATAGCATTCTGTTGTATTATGTAATATAATAAGACATGTCACAGCTGAGCTGCTGTAAGTTTGTGCATTTATGTGTCTCTAGAAATCTGATTATGTCTTTATATATTTTGTGAAAATGTTAACATGAACCTAAACAAGAAATAAATATTTCTGCTATCACAGTAGTATGCTAAAGTAAATTTTACATTTAATTGTTCCAGAAAAAAAGAAAATGCCTAATAGTTTTGGAGGGTGGTAAATATTAATGTATAAATAAGACAGTATTTCAAAAATTATCATTTTTCTTTAAAAGAAAACTATTCAATTATGTATACAAGCATGCATAATTATGATATATATATATATATATTGCATGTATATATGTCCATGTATGTGTCAAGTTCTCATGGAGGCCAAAAGAAGTTTTGAGGTTCCTTAGACCTGAATTGTCAATTATAGATGGTTGTGAGCCACCATGTGAGTTCTGGGATCCAAAGCCTTATTCTCTGCAATGAACATGAACACATGCTCTCTCTCTCTCTCTCTCTCTCTCTCTCTCTCTCTCTCTCTCTCTCTCTTGTTTTTGTTTTTGTTTTTTTCTAAGAGAGGGTTTCTCTGTGTAGCCTTGGCTATCCTGGAACTCACTCTGTAGACCAGGCTGGCCTGGAACTCAGAAATCCACCTGCCTCTGCCTCCCAAGTGCTGGGATTAAAGGCGGCGAACACATGCTCCTAACCCTTGAGCCATCCCTCCTCCCCCAGGCCTCAAAGAGTCATTGTTTAAGAATTGTTCTGTGTTTTTCTATATTTTCCAAAGCTTGGTACTCTTCTGTATCCATACATCCCTATAGAATATATATTTCTTTTCTTTAGAATGTGGCAGAAATCATTGGACACTCATATCAAGTCTGAGCATTTATATATTTTAAAAGGAAGTCAATGTTTCTTAGTAATTTATGCCTAACAGGATGAGCTAAGCTGTTTAAGCATGTACCATTCATGGCATTATTTGCACATCTTAGGTCGGAGGTACTTCACGTGACTGGCTCTGTGCACGAGCATGCTTACTCCCCTGTGAACATGTCATGCCTCCAACCCATTCCCAGTGGAGGGCACAGAGGCCCTCAGACCATGACTAAGCTGGCCAGGAGCAGAGCCAAGATTTTAATCCAGGAATTCTGACATTAAGCACCTTTCTTTACATAATCGTTGTCTCTCTAATTAGGTTCTGGTCTATTAATGAGGCTGAAATGTCTCTATCTTCCTCTATGGAATTGATTTCTTTTTCTTGTTAAGTGACAGTAGCATCAATGAACAAGCGTGAGACCGTGTAAATGTACAAAGCTCCACACCCCCACCCTGTGAAGAAGAAAGCCTTCCTTTTTGAATATTCGCACTGTCACATGGAATACATTATGCTAGCCCTTCCAAGCAGTAGGAAGACATAGTATTACATTTAAAACCATTCCCAGGAAGGAAGCATTACTTGATCCAGTCCTATATAATCTGGATAATGGTGAAAACGAAGATGTGATACAATGGGATAACACGAAAGCATGGGATTCTAGACTAGCTTGAACAACAACAACCTTAACAAGAGAAAAAGAATTCTTTGGCCCAGTGGATAACAGTACCAGATGCCAAATCTGAGATCCTAGGTTCAATCTCTTGAGTCCCACATGACAGAGAAACACTTCTTGTAGGCTGTCATGTGACCTTCACATGTGCATTGTGGAAAACACACACACACACACACACACACACACACACACACACACGGGGTGGGGGGGAGAAAACATAAAGCAGAGATGAAGTAAGATATTACATTAATCAGATATGAAAGTTAGAAACCTTTTTGTGATCTGTGAATATATTTCCATTTTCCATCTTTTTTTTTTATTTTATGTGTATGGCTTTTGTTGTTCTTTTTGTCTGCATGCGTGTATATACACTGTGTACATGCAATAGTCATGGTGACCACAAGAAGGCCCTAGGACTGGAGGCGTAGGTGGCTGTGAGCTCCCATATGACTGCGGGGATCAAACCAGGGTCCTCATAAAAAAACAGACAGCACTCATAATGCTGAACCAACCCTTCAGCTCCTGGGATATTTATTTTTACTCATACTAATTGCACAAAGTACATGGAGTTTCCTGCATTATTCCATGTCTGCGTACACCTGAGTATCATGCTCATGCAGAAAAGAGAAAAAAACAAACTCTATTCAAAGGAGTCTCAACTGTTGTTCCACGACTTAGAAAATATCTTTTCTAGTCTCCTCTTTCTTTTTTTTTTTCCTTTTTCTTTTCATTCTTATCCAAGATGGTGAGAACTGCTTTCTGGAGTGTTTTGCCTAGTGAGACAACTGGTTGCAAAAGCTAACAGCAGCTTCTGCTTTTGCAGAGCAGCTTGAAATCTGACGCACAACTGTATTTATCTGTTCCACAAATGGCATGTGCTATCTCCTTCCCAGAGGCAACAGATACGACCAAGCGCTTCCATCTCAGAAGCCCGTTGCCCAGCACCATGTGGGGGTGCTCTGACAGTTCTGTTTCACTGCCTTTCAGACATTATGCCTTGGAGTGAAAAGTCGGTACTTGCAAATAACATATGGTTTGGAAATGGTTATCTGTAAATATGGGTTCATTATTCCCATTTGACAACTGTAAGAAAAATCAACAAAATATGCTTTGTCCATGGTGGACGGAATGAAATGCCTTCCAGATAACCTATACTGTGGAGGAACGGCCAAGTAGGAGGTAGAGACATGGAAACACCTTTCAGTGTGTAGAGAAAGGGAGGGCAGAGGAGCAGAGGGGAAGAAGAGGCGGGGAGAGGGAAGACCGGAATGAAGGGAGGGAAGAAAGGGGTAGAGGAGAGGAGGAAGGAAAGAGGGGAGGGGGGAATGAAGAAGGAAAGGAGGAAGGGGTGAGGGATGGACAGAGGGAGCAAGACAGGAGGGAGACATGAGAAAGACAGGGTAGGGATGGCACAGTGAGTCCTAACAGACACTCTCTACGCTCCCAAAAAATGTCACCTGTAAGCCTATACAGAGTGAAATAACTCGAGGTTCCCTGAGACGCTGTAGCAGATGTCCATAAGTGTCAAGACGCTGAGAGACCCGGGGCACGGAGAGGTATAGAAAGCATGAGAGGGGACTTCCCAACCTCACTCACACTCAAAGGTTCTCAGCTAAGAATGGAGTACCATCTGACACCTCTCCACCACACGCTCCCACCCCTGTCAACTACTATCATGGTGTCTTCCTCTGTCCACATCCCCTCTGGTACATGACACTGAGAACCCACTGCCATGTGGCCATGCCAGCAGAAACCTAGAGGCTGCCTGGGACTTCAGGCTCGACTCAAAAAGGCAAGAGCGATGTGTGGCTTTCTCCTAAATGTGGACACACGGTGACTGTTGTGGTTTTTTAAACAAAGAAAGAGCCAGTATAAGTTTGGTATGTAGAGGCACAGTATGGTGAGGTGGAAGGGGGTGCCTCTGAGGCAGCACTTCCCCCTGAGGTAGGATGGAGAGAGAGAGAGAGAGAGAGAGAAAGAGAGAGAGAGAGAGAGAGAGAGAGAGAGAGAAGAAGAAGAAGAAGAAGAAGAAGAAGAAGAAGAAGAAGAAGAAGAAGAAGAAGAAGAAGAAGAAAGAGGAGGAGGAGGAGGAGGAGGAGGAGGAGGAGGAGGAGGAGGAGGAAGAGGAGGAGGAGGAGGAGAGGCCGACAATGACCATGTAGAGGAGAGGGGGTGGTGGGGAGAGAAGGGACAGAGAGGAAGAGGAAGAGGAAGAGGAAGGGCAAGCAGTCCTTTTTATACTGTTAGGCATACCTAGCTGTTGTCAGTTAACTGTGGGCCATAGCCTACAAGGAATGCTAACAGTGACTGATAATAAGCAGCAGCCTCACACACAGTACACGGATGTCACTCTGCCTCTCCTTTTTCACTGAACTGAGAGAGACCATGAGGTCTTGCTTTATCTCCTCTCGGTATGTATCAGACCCTTCTCCACACTGGCTCTAGAACCCTGATCTATGACCTTCTCCCACCCACTAACCAGCACCTTGAGGATTCCTTTGGGCTTCAGAGCCAGAGGCTGGCAGCCATGGTCTACTTTGTAGGTACTGCTACTGACTCTGTCTCACTCTCTGCCCCATTCACAGTCCCTCTTGAGAGTGGATAAGCCAACTTAATGTTTAATGTCAGTATGAAATTCTTCACTTCAATGTGGCATGAAATAAATTTTAACTGCTTTAAGTAAAAGGTTAAAATACATCGAACAACATTTTATTCAAAGCAAAATCGGAACTTAAAACACTGAATCTAATCCTTAATTAATTATTGGCCATCATTAATTGCTATTGATAATTATTAGTTATTAATTATGGTTGTTGTACTGTCCAAATATATCAAAACAAACATTTCCACCTATATTCAAAGGAGAATTTGATATTACTACGAAGATATTTCTAAGTTTTACAAAATAAACTTATTAAAATGTGTGTGTTTGTATGTACAGCTTACAGGTGTTGTATATGTATGTGTATATTTGTGTGTATGTGTGTGTCTTATGTGTGTGTATGTATGTGTGTATGTAGCACATGTGCCTGTATGTACATGCAGAAGCCACAGGACGACTTCACATCACCCAGGTCTATCATTCCTCATATTATTCAGTAGAGACACAATCTCTCTTCTAACCTAGAGGGAGGCTGACAGAAACAATCCCCCCAAATTCCCCCGTGTCTACTCTCCACCACCCTGGGGCAGGGAGCAGGGACATGTGGGCAGGGTCAGTCTTGAATCCTTGATTCTGAAGATTTGAGGGAACAGTCAATCTTCCGATTGAGTCATCCCCTGAGACATTTTCACGGCCCATTACTGTGCATCAATGTGCTTAATAGATTTTTCTAGCTAATACTACAGAAAGGCTGTTGCTGATTCCAGCAGTGACTTAAAAATAAATGTCACTTTTGAGTCCTGGTGCAGGAATCCAAAAAACAGCATGAAATACAGACCAACTATTCAAGCTATACAAGTGGTGGGTGGCTACGTGTTTAGTTCTAAAACCCATATCTAAAATGTCTGCACTTTAATATCTTTTCTCATCTGCCCTACAGTACACTATTACACGGAATCTCCACATTCTCCGGCACCGAATCATCCCATTGCAGCTCCACTGTGGTTGGAAACACAAACTCTGAACCCACAACACTTCATAAATATTCAATAATAGTTACAGAGAACCATCCATTCACACATTTATCTACCAACAATCTCAAACATCGAGGGATCTCTGTTGTCTGTATATTTTCATCTCAGATACCTAAAGTGGAAAAGAAAATCCCTAGTCATTGAAAAGGGCTTCAGATGGAGCTTTGAGCTGTAGAACTGCTGAAGAAGCCTCATTAGGTGTGAGAACAGAAGCCTCTGGGATGTGAGATAAAGACCTTCCGGTCAGTGTCTGGACTGAAGAAGGGCCACCTGGACTTGTATGACAGTTATAGATATGCCACCGTGGCAAAGCTGTGAACTGGGACAGTCTCAGAAAGGAATGAGGGGTGAGAGTGGATGTCAGAGAAAAAAGGGAAGAAACAAAGGAAAATGGCGCCCAAAAGCCTTGCGAGTATCCTGGCCACGCTGAGGACACGAGCCTGTCTTCTTATCCAGTTAACACCGACATGCTCTACATGGGGATCTCTGCATGGTCAGCACAACAAACATGCTAACATGGGAACTCTCCCTGAGACATATGTCAAAGTAAGTGTGCTTTCTGCAGCCTGACATAATAGTCGAGTAAGGATGCAATGTATAAATCAACCGTTTGTCTTTGCTGGTAATTATTGTAAAGTATACACACTGTGAGTTAAAAGAGAGTGGAAATCTCATTTTCATTACTGCCCTCCACGTTGACTGGGGTTTGTGGTACAAACTGAGGAGCCCTTTCCTGATAGGAATTTAGTAAAGATAGAACAAGGATTCTTTTTCCATTTTTTTTTTTTGTGGCAAGTTCACATTTTCAATTCTATTCAATCTAATATTTAAAATCTAGAGCTTATGCTTTGTCTCCTATGTATACACGTGTGTCAGCTTTATGGCATGTTGTGAAAGAATCGAGTCACTCCAGGCTGGAAGGAAGAAGAGAACGGACATTGAGAAGAGGAAAGAGAAGCGGAGATGAGTCTGAGAAAAGTCATGCCACTCGATGTGTCTCTGCGTGGGGCCTGCTCGCCCAAGGAGCTGAACTGGGCTAAGAACATCCAGGGAAAGATCAGTGGGAGGTGGTGTTTGGTTGTGTGGCCTGCTCACAGGGAATCCCACCTGGGTGTGGCAAATGATTTTGTTCACAATTGTCTACAAAGACAATATTACTGAATATAGTGTATAGAAAGAAAACGCTAACTACTAAAGGACCATTTTGTGTCCCCAGTTCCTACTCTTTGATGCTGTGGTTCATTTACCAATAAAAATGGGCTGAACTACAGGACTTGTTCAAGTTTTGAAAGCAGTTTCTATAACTCTGGAATCAAGGATGTGTTCTCAACTATAATTACACTCAGCACTGTATACAGAACACTATGAGATCCGCACCTCTGAACCAATGAAAGAAGAAAGTAGACATTATCTGAGAAAAACAAACAGTTACCATAATGGTGGGAGAATATCGACTAGAAGGAAGGAAGCAAGCAAAGGAGAGTGGGAGGGAGGGAGGGAGGGAGGGAGGGGGAGGGGGAGGGGGAGGGAGGGAGGGAGGGGGGAGGGAAGGAGGGAGGAAGAGAGGGAGGGAGAGGGGGGAGGGGGAGGGGGAGGGGGGAGGGAGAAACCTGCACAATTTGTCTGACGAATGGATAGAATGAAAACTGCTTTTGATAGATTAGACTGTGGAAAGGTGAGAGTTTCATTTGAACCAAACCTAGTCACTGAAGATGGGAAATTAGCAAGCCCTAGCTTGGTGTGGTTGGGAGAACATGGGATGATGGGATACAGTACTTCAACTGCTTTAGATGGGTGACTTCATCACAGTTTAAATAGAATGTCCATTGTAAGCATAAATTATCACCCCATGAAACCTTAGCGGACTAGACGCTGACCTGGAAATTAACAATCAAGCATATTACAAACAAAAAAACTGTAAATGAACCTTTCGCTTATAACCAGCATGGTGCTGATTAGAGAAAAAGGCAAAAACCACTGAAATTTTTGAAATTGCTACTGTTAAAACAGGAATTAGCTGAGCTGGCAATAAGAAATGCACATTCCACCTGTCTTTAAAAAAAAACCACTTGTTTGCCTGATGTGAAGATTTGCTGATAAATAGCAATTCTTATCTGTAAAGCTGTATAAGAAATTAGGGGATTTGGTTTGGCAGTTTAATAAACAGATAGTCAGTGAATTGTTATAGATTATGGCAGCAGTTCTAAAATGACCCAAAATATGCCATCAAAAAATGTACCATTTTCAATATGGAAAAAAAAACTATTTTTTTTTCAGAAATATTTGTCCCCTAATAGGAAATACTGAGTTTGTTGGAAATAAATCATCCTATTTCTTAGCTTACTGGTCGTTTCATGCTGGGTACATTTTTGCCTATGAGCCAAGTTCTACATTGTGATACATCTGTTTTTATACAACCTTACGTTTTTCCTAAATTTGTATATTGCCTCCCTTTTCTGCATTGTTTAGACTTTCCTAAATTTCTCAAGCATTAAAAAAGCATCTTGTGTTCAAGTTTCATATAACAAAAATTTTCAAGTCATACATATTCCTTGAGCCCCTAATTCTTCTTCTTTATTTGAATGGCTGTTTCCTAGTCCTGTCAAATCGGGCTAGTGGTTATGTAAAATTTCTTTCTGGCTGTTAAGGCATCCTATGTCATTTGTATCCTTAATGTTTGCATACAGGACATTTATTATTCTCATTTAAAATATAAGGATATCATACTGACCCACAGGGCTTTGAAATTCCATGATAATTGTCTTCCTGTAATTGGTCTCTGTGTTGGACATCTGTATGATACTGTCCTGTGGTTGTGGTTCTTTGTTTTAATTATCTTGACAAGTTCTTTCATTCCATTTGTTCTTTACTAAGAGCACTATCAACTGGACCTTCTATAACCCACTTATATTTGATGAACCATTCTCTCCGTGTTCAAACTCTGGTGCAGCTTCCTTTCAATGTTCTAATTACTATAAGGTCTCTCTTCTTCTGTAACTGTTCTGGTATTAATACCATCACATTCTTTAAGAACACTTTCTTCTATTTCTATAAGTTAAATTTTTTTCTTGTTTCTTCAGATGTTTTCCTCTGTGCCATCTTTTCTTTTTAGACTTTGCAAACTCCTTTGGCTGACTGTTTTCCCTTGTCATTGTGGCCTGTTTATTTTCTTGCCAGTGCATTCTACAACCACTGCATATACTTAAGTGTGGGGAAATAAAAGAAGTCTGAGAACTCTGTAGGGATACAGCTTGTCAGCCAATGGTTTTGGCTACAGTGGTTTACACTACAAAGTAAGCAGGTCTTCAACAGAGATTTCAGCTACTCTGTTTGCAAAGAAAAGGAGCCACAGGTCTGTTGCTACAGTTGAAGAGAGCCCTTATTACAAGGACTTCACCTTAAGCTACTCATTGTATATCCATGTCTACTGTCTCTTTAGATCATTGTCTCCATAGGCCAAATCTTGTCTTAGGACAACGGAGCTCAGAAATAGTCAGATATGTCATTTCAGGGAGGGGAACCCCCAGAGGGAATGCACCCTATTTTAGATGCTCAACCAGATCCCTGGCTTTCCTCATGTTTCACTCTTAGCTTCTGCAATATATGATTCTGCCAATTCCTGTCCTTTGAATGGTTCAGAAGCACAAACCTACCTGCTTCCTGCTCATGGACATTTCCTTCTGAAATTATATTACAGATATAGTTCTCTGTTCTCCTTTCTCCTCCTACAATTTAGACTCCCCAGAAATCTGTGGCATTGTAACTCAATATTATATTCTCACCAAATATTTGTTTTTATCCTTCTCTATAATGAGCTGCTGACAAAAACATTTGCAATGTTGTTATTTTGAACTGGAGACTTTTATTCATTTTAATCTTTCTTGCTTGTCTTCAACTTATTACTGGATCATGTAGCAATGATCTCCCAAAGAATGCTACTTCCAGCGAAAATAACATTTAAATTTTATTAAAGAAAAGAATTGTGCTTCTTAGTCCCTTAATTTTAAATAAAGGTTTAATCTTTGGCATTATTTTTGACTATTGCTAATATTGATTTATCCATCATTATTATAAGAACAAAAGTCAAACAACAACCAGGAGCAGCAAAAGTACTTATCATGTAATATATTGGTGAACAATTCAGCAACCCAGGAAGATTCCCATGCTTCTCTTGGTTATATGGAGAATGAGATTATTTGAGAATGAGAGTCTCTACTGTGTCCACTTTATACAGTTTCCATCTAAGACTAAAGCCATCCATCAGTTACAAGTGCACACTCCCACTCCATCTAAAGTCATCCAAAAGAGATGTCCTTGATAATCTCCCCTTGCAAAGTGGCAACACCACCTAATGATAGCTCAACTTATTGAGGAAGAGGTATATTTGATGGAATAAGAGGCCATGACTATGATGAAAAGCACAAAGATCCCGTGGTTTTCCTAGTCTTATCATTCTTCCTGCATTCTCCACAGCTTCATTAAAACTCCCTTGCAGTGCACAGAGATCAAAGATGAGCTTAGCACAGCACAGCGTTAACCACAGGCATAGAATGAATGGGATGCATATAGAATGCGATGCACACAGAATGGGATGCAAAGCTTGTAACAAAGAGAAGCATTTCTCAAGGAATTCCATCAAGTCTGAGAGCACTCCCAGGAGTCTCACTCTTCACTGACAATCCTAATAAAATCAACTGAGAATTCACCACGATCAAGTCTGTTTTCTGTTGAAATCAATGAAAAAGTAAATGCCGGGGTCATGCTAGGTCAGCATTGCTTGTTTAGAGAGAAACATTCCTTCCTTAAGATTAAAAAGCTTCATAAACTCAACTCAGAAAAAGAGAGAAAGAACCAGAAAACAAAGTAAAAGAGAGAGAGCATCTCACAAAAACTTTGGGTTCTTGGGTAATGAAGGAAGTTAGGTTAGTGTTCATTGGCATGAAACATACTATGAGTATAACCTATAGACTGCTTATCTAAAAAGCTCTCAGAGCCTTAAGCAGTGTGCACAGAAGCAAGACACCCATAAAAGCATGGTTTTCCTAAATTGTCTGGCCATAGGAAGTCACTCCTTTCATGCTCACAGAAACATTCTGATGAACAATGAGTTGATCAAATATTGTCAATTACAATGGCCTTTCAGGTGTGGCTGCATGACCTGGTATTTGCACGTTCCAATTATAGTGCAAAAGAGCTAATAAGAATTCTTTGCATTATAATTTGATCTCCACAGGCTGAGCTACATACAAAAGACCCTTTGAATGTTTTGTAAGATACCCGTTTAGTAATGAAAAGAATGAGAGCAGGAAGCACCCCCTCATTACATTGCCAAACATTCCCTAGCATTTATAGCACAGGGCTATACTCCTGGAAGCACCTCCTCCATTATTGACTTGCTAATAAGAACGGCTCAAAGCATTAACATAGCTTGCCCCTCACACGCTGATCAAATAGTGACAACTTTCGGCACTAAGTGTATCCACTGTAGAAATGAAATGAAAACAAGGTATGACACCTTCGCCAAAAAGCAAAATACATAGAAGGAGATGCTGAGCAGTGAAATTCGAATGTGCGCCATTAGTTCCCTATGAGCACCCAAGGCTCCTATTTGTTAAAACAGAGGTGTCTTTGGCACTGTTATTTATCCAAGCAAAATATTATAATGCTAGGCTTTCAGGAATGCACGGCCAATATGTGTAATTGCCTAGCATGTCCTTGGTTCTAAGGAAATCCTTCATTCTCTTAGCTATTATTAAATTAGTACTGAAGTAAGAGTTCTGTTGGGAAGTTTCAGCTTTGGAAGGCAGATGATATTTCAATGGGTAGATGTGGCAACACTGAATCTTGTGTATTCCTTCTGTTCCCACCAGCATGTTCATGCATCATGCCTACCAACCCTGTCCCAAGTGAGTGCAGACTATGGACTTTTTTCATGGGTCTCTCTTCAACATCTGACAGTGAATTACTTGAAATCTAGGAAATATGAAATACGAGGCATCTTTTATGGCCCACACATCTGTCTCGGCCTATGAAACAAACACCCCAAATGGATACTGGCCAGTACACAGTTGTTAGGAAACCCAGAAACGAATACTGAGTTTTATTTCTACATCTGTATGATGGACTGTCCTGAACCTCTTGCCTTTAAAATAGAGCAGACAATGAAAATGAAATAGTTGTCACTCAAAGAATAACTGGACAGTACAGCCTAGAACACTTTGCTAAAGAGGCCTGTAATAAATTGATGACTTTATGTAGAATTCAGATGTGAGGCCCTGTGCATTCAGTTGTAGGTAAAACAAGTCAACGACAGCCTCAGCTGTCATCACTAAAGAAGATGCCCCGGTAGAAAACAACTGGAACTGACTACTTAAACAAAAAGTAGCACATGTACTAATAACATCCAAGCACTTCTTTCCTCTCTGTATATGAACACACACTAACTAGCTGGAGGACCAGGCAATCTGTTTTTGCCCAAATAGCACATGTACATAAGACATCACTAACATCTTTTAAAATATAATGATAAGCTGGGCGTGGTGGCACACGCCTGTAATCCCAGCATTTGGGAGGCAGAGGCAGGCGGATTTCTGAGTTCAAGGCCAGCCTGGTCTACAGAGTGAGTTCCAGGACAGCCAGGACCACACAGAGAAACCCTGCCTCGAAAAACCAAAAAAAAAAAAAAATGATAAGCAAAAGCAGAAGGGAAAGAACCCTTATTTTCTTCATTAATACTTGATCAAGTACATGGCAGTAATAAAAACAAAACAAAAAAACCCTTAATTTTCCAAATAATATTTAGTACTAACCTGATAATAGCTAAGAGAATAATGGTCATAAAATGATGTAAAAATATTAAGGATGTTAATTATTAATATATGATTTAAGACTCTAAAGATGCATGCTCAAAATTCCTATAAAATATAGTTTAACTAGCCATAAAATAATTGAATATAAAGTCTTGTCTATTACTTGATGTCTAAATATAAATTTAAATAGCCAGCAATTTACTAATTTTAAAGGCACAATACCTAAAGAATGCAATCATATAATATATATTATGTATATAATACTATATCATATAATTATATAATAATTATATATATATATAATATATATTAATTTGCCCCAAACTGAGGACCAATAATAGAATACTTTCTATGTTTACTTTATTTTCTCCCAAGAATGCATTGTTTCTGTAGAAAATAGGAGTTAGATTAAAATAACTGTCTACAATATAACAGGATCTATTCTTTACTACAGAAGAAAATAATGAGGTTTTATAAAATATCATAGCAGAAACAACATGTTTTAAAATATTAAAGTTAGAGCTTAATGGCATATAATGTTCTAATATTTGGGTCCTGTAACACCAAGTATTAGAGTTGGTATATTATAGACTTTATATTCAATTATTTTATATTCAATTATTTTATGGTTAGCTAAATTATATTTTAAAGGAACTTTTGACTACACGTCTTAAATCATAAAAAACTTAAATCAAGTTTTGGTTGTATTTTTAGGAAGTTTTAAAACGTAAGTTACAGAATGCAAAATAGAAAATGTAGAATAAATAAGCAGAGAACTCAAAGAAACCAAATGGGAATTGTGGCCAATTCCATCGCATTCCTTTCAGGGGGGCTGGTTAACATGTAGACCATTATGGTTGCTCCTGTGACAGGAGAATGAAGCATGAGTGTCTGTGTAAGACCTAAGCATGTTGGTTCCTTCACCAAGGGTCCACTTTTTTTACCTGTGAAGCTATGTTAGAACTTAGTAAGGTATACTGCAAGCTCTACATCAAGAAAACAATCATCCAAGAAAGAATAGCAAAATACTTAAAACCTCATCAAAGATGCCAAGGATAGCAGCACACACCTCTGATTCCAGCAGTCAGGAGGCAGAAGCAGGTTGATCTCTGTGAGTCTGAGGCCAGCCTGACCTACAAAGTGAATTCCTGGACATCCAAGGCCAGAGCTACACAGAGAAACCCTGTCTCTAAAACCAAAGAAAAAGAAAGAGAGAAAGAAAGAAAGAAAGAAAGAAAGAAAGAAAGGGGAAGGGAAAGGGGAAGGGGAAGGGGAAGGGGAAGGGGAAGGGGAAGGGGAAGGGGAAGGGGAAGGGAAGGGAAGGGAAGGGAAGGGAAGGGAAGGGAAGGGAAGGGAAGGGAAGGGAAGGAGGGAGGAAGGGAGGATGAAAGGGGCCTTATCAAAGTTATGAGGTCAGTTTACTGGGGGCCACAGAAAACTGTTAATGATAGATGTATATCACAAGTATCAGTATTATGCCAACAGCACCACAGATGCATGTGTGGGTCAAGCCATGGCTAATTGCCCACTTTAAAGTAGTTTCATTACACAATAATTGTTTTTGAGCTGCTAAGACCGGGTTGGGGGGGGAATGGGGAAACAGGGGGAGGGAAGAGGGCTTATGGGACTTTTGGGGAGCAGGGGGGCCAGGAAAGGGGAAATCATTTGAAATGTAAATAAAGAATATATGGAATAAAGAAAAAAGACAGGGCCCTGAATAGTATATACTTATTTGAAATAGATTTTTTTGGGTCTGGCCTACTCCTCCAAGATAACCGAAATAAGAAGCCACCTCTGAATGTGCAGCCTTCAATTTTGGGTACTAAGACTTTTAACATCTTCTTGCTCTATTTCATCTGCTATCATAAGAGTCAGGTTTCTTTCTCATCAGCCTCAGGGCTAAGCAAATGGAAAATCAATTTAGCCACATAATCCCTAGGCTTTGGATTCTACTTGCAGGTTAATCCTTCTTCTATGAGATAACTTACTGTCCATCGTGAGAGCCAGTCTCTTCATCTCTCAAGACAGAACCATGCACACCCTCCCTAATCTATCAAGTCAGGTTGAAGTGTCTTCCTGGATTCCACATTCCCCAACACCAGGCACAGTCAAGCCCATTCTCTTGCTCTTTCTGGTAGCTATGGTCTAAGAGAGTCTGTGTCTCCAGCATCCTACTCCAACACTTACCAACAACAAGATCTGTGGCTGAGATCCCATGCTGACACTTACTATGGAAGGGGCAGCAGTCATTAGAATAGAGAACAGACTATAAGGAACCAAATTTGCCTTCCCAGACTGATCAGTTTTTCTTAATCCTTAACTCCATCACATGTTGTCAATCCTACTCATGACCTGCTTAAAACCTGCACACTGTTTGAAGCACCTGTTGCTGTCCTTCTGTGCTGTGATCCCGTTTGCTCTGGATTGGTTTCCAGACAAGAATCAGATACCAGTCCAAAGCCTTAAAAGACATGTCACCTGCCTGAGAAATGTCATGGGTCATTTCTGAATACATCAGATCTTGCCAAATGACAACAGCAAAAATAGATGAAGAAAATCTGAAGAGTCTCCCCTTGCTTTCTCTACACTTATCAAGCTTATAAGTATAAACCAACCAAAACAACCATAAAGACAACTATGATGCTCATGCCAAAACCATAGTGATGAGCATTCTTTAGAAGAATGAAGTATGGATCTTATACAGAAAAGTTTCTACTGTATATTGCTGGCGAGAAAGCCAATTGGAGAAGAATACCAGCATCCTAATACCTTCTCGTATGATTTTTAGAGTACAGAATTAATTTTGTCCTGCGCTTATTTATATTGCATACAGTGCAATGAATGAGAAAGTAAACTTCCAGTTCCCATATTGAAACACGTGGGAACATATTACTTATTCAGTTAAAGCACTCTTTAGAGTCCAAGTACACCATGGGCTGGGGTGAGAAGGAGCATGTTCTAAGTTATTTCGTGGGCTTCAAACGATAGTCATACTCTAAAGCCATCTCAGGAATTCTACCAAAAGGTGGTGAAATTGGTGAAAACTAGCCACACCTCATCACAAAAAAATTTAATAAATACATAAGAATACAAATATTGCTATCTGTTTTCATTCAAATTATATGTGGCTTTGAATCTTCTGTGGAAAGGAAATGTGACTTCATTTCTACAGTTTAAACTACAAGCACTTGAGTGTTTATTAGCTTTGTTTTTGTGTTGTTTGGCTTAGAGTTGTTTTTAACTCTTGTGCTTTGCCAATCGAATGACCTGGGAGCTGTCACACCTGAAACACAACAGCAAAAACATGACAAATGAGCAAGTATATGAATATTTCAAATTATATCACTGAGACGCAAATATGAGTATTCCAAAGCACAGTTAACATGTGCTGACAAGAGTCTGCTGAAATGCTAACTTCATTACTTAAAAAGACATTGTTTCTGCATTAAATATGAAAACGGGGTGCCTCTAATATCTGCTTTTATTATCGCCTTATAATAGTATTACAGACTAGATTGCATTATTAACTATGTGGCAAAAATGACTTCAGTAGGGTTTACAGAGCCAAATAGGGTATCATTAAAGTCAAATTAAGCCATCCACTGCTAACATAAATCTACCCGTGCACAACAGGGTTTAAAGAGAGCAGAATCTCAAGCCAGCCCGGGAAGGAACTGACGAGATTCTGCTGTGTTCTGAATCAGCCAGGGTGCTCTGCAAAACCAATTATTCTTCATAAAATGGCTCTGCTATTTTCAATTGAAGCCTCTTCAATAAATAGCTCACCATAGTGTTGTTGACATGGGGACATGAAGCAGGTTATCAAATTAGAGAAGAAAAATATATTTAAGGATATAAGAACAGCACGGTCTTGACAATGTGATCATGAGCTGCCTGACATTATATGAAGTGCTAGCAAGAAGGGAAAAGAAGGAAGGATCCTAACTAAGCTACAGACTTGAGAGAGAGTAAGGAGGGAAGCTGAGAGATGTCTCAGCAGCTAAAGCTCTTGTTGCATCACCAGGAGATGCAAAGCTGGTTCTCATCAGCAATGGCAGGTAACCTCACAACCATGTGCATCTGTGGCTCCAGGCGATCCAACAGCTTCTGGCCTCTATGGATACTGTACTCAAATGGTACACAGTTATAGACATATAGACAAACACATAGACTTTTTAAAATAAAAAAAAATATAATAAAGGAATAGCAAGATAAAAGTAAATAAACCAGTTGAACCTAATGAGTTTCAATTTTTGTATAAATAATAAAATGTAAAGAAGGAAGCCTCTTAGCATAGAGAGCAACAGGGACAGACACACACACACACACACACACACACACACACACACACAAACACACACAGTGTGCAAAGAAAATGACTTAGAATAGGACCTTTGTCTTAACACCACATATGAGATATGTGTGTACCATATTCTCAGGATCTATTGACAGTTGGACAGAAATAAACAGTGAGAAAATCGGTTGGAGAATCAAAAGCACTAAAAAATCAATTTCAACAAAGGAAAATAATTCAAATTTACCAGAGAGAAAAATTACTACTTTGAAAAGACTGTGAGAGTCTGGCTAGGTAATACTTTCCAAAGCATGGCCAACTCTACCTGAGACACGTTTAGTCACTATGCACTTAGGTTGTCCACATTATTTCCCCCACAATGTAACTTTCACAATGAGTCATATTAATCATGCCCTATTAATACATATTCCACATAACTTTCCTTAGATCCTGGATTCTATTATTATACCCACATACGCGTTTGCTTGACTCTTTCTTTTTAACTACAGATCAGTAGCTACAATTACTACTGCTTAACTTCCTTTAAAGACTCTTCCAACTGAGGAAGTGTGAAGTATTCACGGGTCATCCAAGCAAGAGGTTCACAAGGCTAATTCATGGGCTACTCTTGACACATTTGCTATCACTGGATCTAAAGGCCCTAACACCTGTCAGTACCCCCGTCCACAGCACAGAAATCCAGAAGACAGGCAGCTCTGCCTCCCACAGCGCCCCCTGCTGCTTGTTCCTCTTCACAAAGGGATTAAGCCTCTAGGTGTCTGTCAATTTCAAGAATTGCAAAATAACCCCAGGGCATTTGAAGAAAGTAAAGTTTAACTACTGTGATTGCAATAGACTTTGGAGGGGGCTTGGCTGATTTACGAAGACTTCCTACATGGCTGGTAGAGCTAAATACAGAAGAGTGTTGCAGTGTGCTATAATAATCATGGGGGATATATAACAGCCTGTGTTTGGAGGGGGAAGTACCTCATGCCATGACTGAAGAGAAGTCAAAACCTAAACACATTCACTGGAGAACAGGATTACCAAATATGTCAGGATAACCATAAGAAAATACTGGTTTCTTTAGTGAAAGCTGATGAAGAGCCTTACACAAGTAAGCATATCTTAGTACATGAAAAGAGTTAATCTACCTGAAACTCAAAGCTCTCCAGAAGGAAAACCAGTGAGGCTGTCCTCCTTAAACCGAAGGAAGTTAGCGGCCAGGTCTCCATTATTCCTATCTTGAAGGAGACTTCAGAGCCATGCAGACCCTTCTGTCTTGATTCTTCAGGCAGGAAGGGTGTGGCCACAGTTAACCAATTGAAACCCACTCCTGGTGCTGTGCCACAAACGATATTATTAGGTAATATATCCTACCTACTTGCAGATCTTAAGGGTACAATACATTAACTACAAAACACACTTTAAACTCATTTCACATTTATAAAAATTGTTCAAGAAATTAACAGCATTTTAGTAAATTAATACATGGGCCGAGAACACAACTCAAAGCCAGACAGCTGCAAGAGCAGATGGAAGCGAAGTGTCCTATTAGTTATTTAAACAACAGAAGCCCAAGTAGGTCATCAGTCTCATGGCGGCTGCAGTAGTAAACAATACCTGCTAAACTATAACAACAGCGTAGTGTGTTTTAGCAATGTAGGATTTTCTTTTCCAATTTTTCCAGCAGGTACATTTCTGAAAACTTTACTATATAATAAAAAGCATGGGGCAAAGTTTGGTTTTTCTAACACAATAGTTTGTAAACTCAGAAAAGCATGTACAGGGTTTTCATCTGTGACATGCTTTAAAGGACCTGCAAACACCTTAAAGCAAAGAGGGCGATGACATGGTGAAGAACGTCTAGTGGTAGGTCTGGCAAAAATGCAACTGAAGAGGACACAGCCCCGAAATGTCGGTTCTATGGATCTGTAGAAAATGGTCACTCACCATGGCACGTGACCAAGACAGGCTTCTTAGAAGCCTAAGAGCTCTTATCAGTATTAGCAAAATAATCACCTACAAATATCCATTGTCACACTGTGCTATAAGTCGTGATCTCATGTGTCACTGTTCAAAGAGTTAGGTGCTTCTTGTCAATAACATATCCTAATCAATATAGGCTGGGTGTGGCTGCCAAAAGCAAGGCTGGATGCATCAGTGATGGGATTTACATGATAGTATTATATACCACCACTATATACCACCACTATATACCACCACTATATATCACCACTATATTCCACCACTATATAACACCACTATATAACACCACTAAATGCATACTATCTCCAAATAGGGGCTCATCTATTTCAGGCTTTTTGCTTCTATATTTATTTTTTAAAGTTGTACCACCATAAAGATAATTATAGCTTGGTGTGGTTTCAATGTATGTTCCCAAGTAATATATTTCCGGCATGACTACTTTATACTAAAGCATATAAACTTTAAATTCTATACCAATTACGGTTAATAATATGTTATGTTATTAAATTAAAGGTATCATTAAGCTAGGAATGCCTATGTAAATATAACACATTTTTATTTTAATGTCTTATGCTAACAACTTGTTCTCAAGGCGACTTGACAGACACAGTCCTATCAGAATCAATCACCACAGTGAGAAAAAGTGAATGGATGTGTTCAGACCCACAGCAGAAGGGCCTCTGGTGCCTACACAGGTTCATGGTTCTAATCTAATGGTAAAGTAGCTGCTATTGAAGTCATTCCTAGATCCACGTATGAAAATGTTCACTCTACCTTAGTATGTCACAATAGCCATCATCTTTAAATTCTTCCTTGGAAGAAGACCATTGCCTATGCTGTGACTAAGAACATTTATGTAACTTGGTAGGAAGTTTTACATTTTTCTCAAAAAAGATGAAGAGCCCTCAAAATGAGGAGCATAATCAGGTCCATTGATACCTTCCAGTTCACTCTTTTAGTTTATGTGGTGCTCACAACTGTGCCCATCCATTACCTGATCAATAAATTACCTGAATCAATAAACCATCAGAACCTCACAAGAAAGCGCTTACAGGATGCCACAGCCTGTGAATGGACCACCTGTCTAGCATGGTCAGGGGCCTAACCAAGAAAAATTAAAGATTTTTGTCATCAAGCATGTTATAATGATGTATGTACATATATGTTACAATATTTCTGGATTTGCTATGCTCACTCATATTTCTTATTTCTTGTATTTTTGAAATTTCTTTTGAATTTCCTTACTTTTGGATGCTCCTATAAACTCCTCTTTGTGCTTCATTAGTTATTATAATATAAATATATGTATATATACATATTTCTAAAAATATGAATAACAGTATTTCTAACGGAAAAAATCAAATACATGTAAAATATAGTATTACATTACCCTCCTGCCATTTCTTTAGTCAAATACTATTAAAGAAAATTATTTGTGGTGTCTTAAGGCTTATTCATAAAAACATATTAGAAATTAAGTTGTACGTGGGTAGGGATTCAATCATAAAAATTTGGTTGAGGAATTTTACCAAGTGTCAGAGGACTCAACTGTGAACAACTTAGATAGGATACACAGTCCTTTTAAGTTAAACCCATAAACCAGCATCCTATTTTTCTTCCCATTGTCTTCTTTGGTTTGTTTGTTTGTTTTTCATTTTACAACACAGGTCTTGCTATGTAGCTCGGGACTGTCCTGGAAGTCACTGTGTAGACCAGGGTGCTGTGATTTTGCCTTCCTCTTGCTAAGTGTTCGCACTAAGGCTTCACCACAGCCAGTGCCATTATCAATTCTCTAATGATCTTGTTCTTTGTTCTTTAACTAGGTAAATACATACGTATGTTTTATGTACAGTGTGCTGTTTTAACGAACATATTAAATATATCTGTATATATTTACATATGCAAATATATGTGAATATATTTACATGCAATATGCTTGCATGTATTTAATATGCTACATATGTAGGATATATATGTACATAGAGACAGGGAGAGAGGGAGAAGACAGGGAAATGGAGGAACAATTTATTTTATTTTATTTTATTTTATTTTATTTTTTGGGTTTTTTCGAGACAGGGTTTCTCTGTGTAGCTCTGGCTGTCCTTGAACTCACTTTGTAGACCAGGCTAGCCTTGAACTCAGAAATCCACCTGCCTCTTCCTCCCAAGTGCTGGGATTAAAGGTGTGTGCCATCACCACCCGGCAGGGAGAAACAATTTAATACATGCCTTACCTCACATAGTTGTTTGGCCATGCGTAGACTTCACACCCACTCCTAATATTTTTCTAAATCACAGTGTGTTATCGGCTCTAGTCACTATCCTGTTCACTGGATCTCAACTGTCAACGATGCTATAAAATTCTATAATGTCCATCACTCATTGCATTCTATAGTTTATAATATTTATGCATGTGAGCTTAGAAAATATCTTTAAAGGGTATATCTCATACTGAGTTAGTATGATGGTGTTCAATATTGAGCACACTTTAACTTCATCTGTGTTTGCTTCTGCATAGCTTCTGAAGACTTTTACTTAGTATAATTTGTTACACTGACTTTAAGATCTTCACACATATCTAATCTTTACTAATTGCACACCTAAATATGATAGAACTCTGTAAAAGGTAAAAATTGCAAAGCAAGGATATATTTAATCCTGTATGCTATGCTTCTTTTTAATATATTAATTATTTAGGCAAATACTCCATTAATGTACAGTTGTAGAATTACAGTAAGAGTACATATTCCATTTTTAGCATCCAGAATTTGGGATGACAAGTCACATGTAAGACTGTGACACAGCCATAATCTGAATTATATTTCTGCTACACAAAGAAGTGTGCAATATTTTGTTTAAAATATGTTATCTATTATGTCTTTTTTCCAATTCAAAATATTTTGTTTAAGTATGAGCAAATATATATTCCTATAACTAGCTACTAAAGGAATCTACGATACTTCTATCACTTGTGAGATTTTAAGGCAGAGGAAAAACACTAAATCAAACTTCAAATTTCAGCAGGCATTTACAGTGCATATTATAACCCCAGTGATCCTCTTGTCTCTTGTGAGTGCCACAAGCTCAAAGAGAGAGAGAAGACATGGACGGTATATCACTGCCATGGGGGTTAGGCACTGCATAAACCTATCTAATGAGGAAAAAAAACACTATGGGAAAATACACCAAAAGAACGTACGCTCTAAGAGATGAGGTACCTGTCGGTGTGAGATTCCCGATAATACTATAGCAGCAAACATTTACTTTACCTTTAATACTGAATGAATTAGATTATTTTTGTAACATAATTTTGTTTGACTAAGGAAAGGAACTTATCTGAGGTGAAATTTTAGAGCAGTTATTTAGTGAAATATTTGCCAATTTCTTACAACAGTGAAGCAATAAATCTACTTATTTTTCTTCTATATAATTATCTATCATAATTGGTTTTCCTCTGTAAATTAATGTCTAGAAAAACAGGTTATCCGATATGTGGAAACAGGTGAACGCATGTTCTTTCTGAGTGGGTTCAAGGTCTAACTTAATAGTGAGCAAAGAAAACTGGCTTTGATTTAATTCTTGCTCCTGGCCAGCCACTCAGTGACATCGCCTGTAATCCGAACGTTTGCCTTCATTTCCTATTTCTTCACTCCTGAACTCAGCACCGTTAGTTTTCACATTTCCAATCGTTCACCATGAAATCACATTCTGTTTGGTATTCTGTTTGCACTTTGCACTCTGACCAAGAGTCTTTCAATAAAAGTTATTGGAGTGCGATTGTTCAGGCCCCTGTGCATGATCAGCATACACAGAACGTGATGAAGCCTAAGCATTCATATTCTTTATCATGGTTTGCGCTGAATATACTAACCCTATATTCATTTCCATGGGAAATAAGCACATTTTACAACCACTCTTGTTTTTTTTTTTTTTTTATAATCTCTACTTTCTGGTCTTTGCTTTTAATATTTTATTTTCTAATATGGTTCAGTGCATATGGAATGCAGAAAGTTGATTGCTTGATAAGCACATTTAGAAAATATGACAAAAAATAAAAACAAATCTGGAAAGTAGATTGCTTGATAAAGTCATTTAGGAAATATGAGAAAACTGAAATCAAATCCGGAGTGCTGCTTTTCCATATGAAAGGCAATCTGAAAGGTTTGGAAGAATTAAGTTGTTAACTCATTCATAACACATCTGTGAATCCCTGAGAGAAGACAATGTATCGAGAAGAAGAGGGCGTGCAAAAGGAAAACATCATCTAGGGGAAGCTTCTCTCCTTGGAAGTAGCTCCTGGCTCTCAAGGACATGCACCGTTTGTGTATAGACACGAGAAAGACAAGGCTGTCTCTGCCCCTTCCCCACCTCTGTCACCTGACATTAGTGACCCAATTCTTCTAGGGAACACAGTGAATACTTCTGCCTCACAATAAACAGCATTTCTACTTTGGGTCATAACCACACATGGTCCTAGTACAATAGCCAACTGAGACCCACCAGTGGCAACCGATTGAGTGTGGGATTTCAGCAGGCTGCTCAACAAGATCACCAAAAGATCTGCAAAACATACAGTGCCTGGTTCTTTTCTGGACGTACAGGTTTGATTATTCTCACCTGAATCCAAGTGGAACATTTTGTTTAGTATGTTTGTTTATCTTAAACTCTCCTAACTTCAACATACCTCATTCGGATCCTGGCCTCCAGGACCTTCTCCAAACAACATGATTCCAATTAGGAATCCAGGAAGAAGTCTGTTGTGAAACTGGGGAGGGGGGAATGTCTAAACTGGGAAAGGAGCCTGACAGACAGGGTAAGGAGGTAGCATGGTATCCCAGCCAATACAAAATAGATGCTAGAGCATAGAAGGCTCTACTTTGTAATAACAAAGACTCATCCCTTGGCCAAACTAGTTAATCTCTTTCAAGCTCTCTTGTTAACTGGCCCTTGTATGTTGCCTGTTGAACGAAGTTCATCAAGAACCTGTACCTACCTTGTTTGATGTCTATTCAGCTTCTAAGTACTATGGACTGGCCCCGTCACTGTGCCTTTTAGCTGCGAATCCTCAACTGCTTTGCAGCACACAGATCTGAACACAGTCTTATCCTCTTCTCTCTGCTCTCACAGTTTGAATGAGATCTGTCTTGCTCTTCTAACACGATCCAGTTCCTCAATGATACTTCCTACGGTCTCCCAAACATGTTCCACATCTTGTAGAACTCAAATCCCGAAAAGACATCTACATATGGAGCAAGAAACTCTTCAAGTCAAAGAGAAACAGGAAGAGCACACCAGACCTGGGCAGATGTGGGCAATTCCAGAGTGATTCCCAAGAAATCTTCATAGGTCTCTGTGAACACCGGAAAAGGCATCTCAAAACAAGGCTGCCAACGGCTCTTTGCCAGTACAGATGCCTGCACTATTTCTCTAGATAATCTACTTCTAGCTGTACTGTCTAAGCCTCACATATGTACTATCCTTAGTCACAGAGAGCATACACTATGACAGGGTGCCCACAATGGCAGTGCTTACTATCTTTAGAATAAGATCATTTTCACTGTGAACTCTACAATTTCCTCCGATCGTATGAAAGAGTCTTCTCTGTGATTCTTGAAGCTTCTTTATATGCAAAATCCATCTATGCCTAACCCCTCACTGCCATCTATGTGAAATCCATCTATGCCAAAATCCACTAGACCTAAAGGACAAGCCTCGTGGTGGCTTCGCAACCATGCCTTCCTAGCACACTTGCACTCTGGCAACGAGACTGGAACCTGCACACTTACAATAGCAATATGTGTGTAAAGGACAGCATAAATTCTCCCCCTGTGGAAACTGCTCCTTCCTGTGGTACCCTCTCCTATCATCATAGGTCTGAGTCATTGATAATTTGATCTTTAGCTTTCTTTAACCCAAGTATACGCATCACCTGCTTTTCAGATTCACTCAGAAAGCTGTTGCTATGGCTGGACAATCATGTTTTGAAACTTTATTTCCATACATATTATCTCTAATAATAATGATAGTGTATAGGACTCTTACTAAGCCCACTACTATCTGAACCGTCATATACATGTTATGAAAGTTTCCCAACAGATGTATGAGATGCATGTTGTTAAAGAACTAAAGGGTAGGTACTCTACTGACTACTCAAAGAAAATGGAATAACAAGTGTTTGAAACTTTCCAAAGGTTAAAAAGCAGGTCAATAAAAAGTCTATTTAAGTAAACAGCAATGTATAACATCAGGTAGCTCCAAATGAAAGTAGAGTAGGAGCTCCTTGAAGGAAGAAGTATGAGAGACTGAGGGTAACAGATCAAATGAAAAGAAATTCAAATAAAATATCTTTTGTTGCTGCAGTTACACAGCAAACTATCCCATTGAAAAATCTACAGTTATATAATTATGTTTATAGGCTGGTTAATTGTTATTTTTAATCCTTCATTTATGCATGCATTTGTAAGAACATGCCACAGAAATAGTTTATCTCATGTTTTTTTCTGTTTTTTTTGTTGTTTTTTGTTTTTTGTTTTTGGTTGTTTTGTTTTGTTTTGTTGGTTTTTTCGAGACAGGGTTTCTCTGTGTAGCCCTGGCTGTCCTGGAACTCACTCTGTAGACCAGGCGGCCTCGAACTCAGAAATCCGCCTGCCTCTGCCTCCCAAGTACTGGGATTACAGGCGCCACCACCGCCCAGCTATCTCATGTTTTAAAACAAGTCATGCCGCATGTATGAGCGCTCACTGGCTCGGTGTAATGGAGGAGGTTTCACAGCATTGGAATCAGGAACTATGTGGTGTCAAATCTTAGGCTTTTCCTAACACAGCCTTGTGTCTTCCTCTCACCAAATTATCTATCTCGACCATGTTAAGATGAACCAGAGAAAAGCTAGCAGAAGTATGTACCCATCTTCACTTCCTGCCCCTTGTTCCAGCCACACCAAAAGCAGATTCTAGTGGCATACCTGTCAAACTGTTGAATTCCATTACGCATGCTGACTTCCTAGTTTGATCAAGAATTCTCTGGCCCTATAAAGAACACAATGACTGTTTTTGGACATTTGGCTTTCATAAAAACCAAGTCACTGTTCTGATAATATACAATATCCATAGATAACCCAATTCAGCGTTTCTCTGTGCTCCACTGACAAAATGATCATCTAAAAGAACATTCCAGAATAAGAGTGTGCTCCGACACTTACAAAAATTCACTGGACATGAGTAGGATGGAGTAAAGGGAAAACAGACGACCAGAAAAGCATTTCTGAAACAGAACAAGCATATGCTAGTTCCTCAGTCATCAGTACATGTTAAAGACTTCCAGCACTCAAACAACGGGACACAGGAGCTATCTCAGTCAGAAAACACAGGTGATCATGCCTTTTAAGATTAAATACTTAGGACAGGAACAGCCACTGGCCAGCAAAGAAAGTATTCCTGCAGCATTCCCAGTAACGAACGCGTCTTTTACTCGCAGAGGAACATACACAGTGACCCACTTTGGATTTCTTCAGAAGCTTGAATAAATTATATTTTGTGTTTATATAACTAAACCGAAGCCACAAGAGGAAGCTTTTGTAAGGGCATCAAAAGTGCTGGTGCGATCTTGTTTCTGCCACTAAAATGTCGTGCTCCTTTTGGCAAACGAGCAATCTCTCAAAGCTTTCATTGTGATCTTCCAAGAAAGTCGAACACTTACGGAGATCAAGGGAAGCCTGTTGGGGCTGGCAGAAAGAACCATGGCCGTTGGCCTAAGGGCTCTGCACTGGCCACAGCATACTCAATGAAGGCTCTCTCCCTAGGGCTTCATTGTTAATGACGAAGCAAGAACTGCTATCATGGGCACTTTTCCAGTCTTCTACCGGATGTAAGCAAGTCTTGGTCTCCTAGAGATAACAAGACTGAACTAAGTGTGAATGAACCACCATTCAGTATATGCCAGTGGTAAGTGGGTACCAGAAAGCCAAGGTGACAGCGGAGCAATGTCTCCCTTTGTCATTTCCCTTTGCTCCTCCTTATGAGTCACTCGGGCATAAATTAGCAAACATCCTCAAGTTTGCAAAGCCCAACTGAGCAAATATATCGGGAGAGTGACTCTAATTACTCTGAGGAATAATAGGGCAGTGTTCCCACTTTCTAAAATACTCTTTCTTCTCACCTCTGCTGTTCAAGCATATTTATCAGTTATCCCAAATTTTCCTATGTGGGAATTTCAATAGCTTTCTTCTGGAAGGACCAGTCGCACATTCATAAGCATCACCATTACCAGGCTGTGACTAATTGCTTGTGCAGAGGACAGTGTTTCAGACATGGAATCTGCCTTCTAAACTGGGGACTCTGAGTTTCGCAATCTCGCTGCCAAGTAAAATAATGGTTGTTATTTTAGAGTTGATACAATACTGATTCAGTAGACAGAGAGTGAATAGTGCTATCAAGCTGATACTAAGGTGATGTATGTCAATTGAAATGATTGAAGAGAGTACGAACAGTAAATTATGCAAGAAAGTATATCCATGAGTCTAGATAAAACTTTGGAGACAAAAATCGGTCATGATAAACATTGCAGTATTATTCACAGTCCTTAAGGCATATACAAACAAAACAAAACAAAACAAATGAACAAAACAAACAAACTTAACAATTAAATAAATGTGGATTAACATTTATTTTAGGCAAAAATATCACTAAACAGAGAATGGTAATGAAATGTTAGATCACAGACAACAAAAAAGCCATTAAAGATACCTCTAAGTGCCTATGCAATCCCTGTGGTTTTAAGGTGTGTGTCCCTTCTTTCTAGTGGCTTGCGTTTGTTGTCACTATGCATGTAAATGGTGACCTTGCTTTGTCTAGACATAGAATCCCTCTCCCTGTGGACTCACTACCTCATTTTCTTGGGATGGAAGGGTTCCCAGGTGCTGCTAGGTTGCTGCTTGCTGTAGCTGTAGCTGTTGTCGTTAATTAATTTATGCAAATCAGCTAGATACTATCCTTGATTAATGTCTTTGCTGCTTTATTAATCTTGAATACTTTAAGAGGCTCTCATACATGTATGACGCAACATCTACTTAGAGACTAAATACTCCTATGATTAATTCAGGCCTTGAAGAGCAGTACCTGATCTTGTCTCATTGATACTGCTAATTACATATAATTTATAACTTTTGGAAAAGTAATCGCACCAGAAAGAAAATTAAATTTTATAATTTTTCTACCAGTGACATTGGCATATAGTACCCTTAAAATAGCTGCATGCATTTTCAATTTAAAATTAATAGCAGAGAAAATGTAATGACTATCTATCTGTGCCAGGTTTTGTGCTAAGGGCTTTACATGTTTCCAGACTTTATTTATAATATCTGCTTCATTACGTAGTAAGTACTCATGCAGGCAGAAATATTACCTAATATTTTGCTGTGCTGCCCAAAAGCATTCAAAACAGAATCATGAATTGAAACCGATTCCTCTGGTTTAATTTTCTGGTTAAAATATTTTATGTCAATTTTGCAAAAGTCAAAATCATTCATTTCCTTTCCTGAGATATTTGTCTAAGTGACCAAGAACCACTTAATGCTATTCATGAAACAAATGAACTCACTGGGGGAGAATCTTGATTTGTCTGAAAAGAGTGAAAGGAAGGTACCAGAAGAAATACAAAACCCTACAATATCATGTCTAAGAAATACTTACTGAATTCAAGATATTATACTTTAACTCACTGCAAACAATAACCGGCACAAAGAGTACATAATCCATGACAAATAACTAAGTAGAGAAACAAATATTATGAGGTCATGAAACTTATTTTCTCTCAAAACAAAAAAACAATACAAGTATGGATGAATTATAGCAGGTGAGAGCAATGGTTGCACTTGCAGGCGTCAGGTCCAATTCCAATCTTGCGTTATTTCAACCTTAGGGTATCCAATGCCATCCTTGGCTTCCACAGACTGATCCACATGGTGAAAGACATACATGAAGTAAAACATCCAGAGCCAGGAGATTAAAAATTGAAAAAAGAAGCTCAAGTGCAGCTTTGGGGGAAAACATTGGGAAATAAGGAGTAAAACCCAGAGCTCTGTGAGGCCAAGGCCAAGCGCCCGCACTTCTCATGGTTTATATCTTATAAGTATTTGTGGTAAGTATGGTCATACATAAGGTATGGAGGCTTGGGAGGGGCTGTCACTGTGAATGTTTGTTTCTAAAAATTTCTTTTACTTGGAAATGATCTCATTCCAGATGTGGGCTAGTGAGTGCCGGTGTCAGCAAAATGGGAAGAAACTGCTTTTTTTTTTTCTTTCTTTCTTTTTTTTTTGGTTTGGCAATCTTGCTATCAAGATATATTTCCGAGAGAGAGAGAGAGAGAGAGAGAGAGAGAGAGAGAGAGAGAGAGAGAGACTATGTCTTTCTCTTTTCTGTCCTCCAAATACATAACTTTCTTAAGGGCTCATGCCAAACATTCCTGATGTTTAGTTCCCCATATTTGCTCATCTTGCTACAATGGCACTAATAGCATAAGAACATAGAGTTGGGTTTGAGAAACATCTTTCTAAAATTTCTGTTCATAAAAACTCTTCTTTCCTTAAAGTCTTGTCTCATGTCCTTAACACAAAATCATTTAGGAACAGAGCTCCAGTCAAACCACAGAGAACAGCATTAAAAAAAACCAAATTATAAACTACCGGATACTCAGGTAAGTGAGCCAAATCCACAGGCCCTCTACTCAGCCCTTGGATAGGATAATACTGCATGTCCACCCACAGTGACCGCTAGGTAGCTGGACATACGTGGAGAAAGAACTGACTGACGACCACTTGAGTCACAAATAAAGACAGAAACAGCGTCCATCGCTTCATGAGATGAAGCCTGTGGAGGACCATGAATGAAGACAAAGGTTGCTAAGACAGCAAGGGGGGGCGGGGGTGTATCTTTGCTATTTTCTTCACAATCCAGCATTGTAACTAGTGTGTAAAGACTCCAGTCAAGAATGGCTAAGATTAAAAACTCAAGAGACAACAAATGCTGGCGAGGATGTGGAGAAAGAGGAACACTCCTCCACTGTTGGTGGGATTGCAAAATGGTAAAAACCACTCTGGAAATCAGTGTGGCGGTTCCTCAGAAAATTGGGCATGTTCCTTCCAGAGGACCCTGGCATACCACTCCTGGGCATATACCCAGAGGATTCCCCTGCATACAATAAAGACAAATGCTCCACTATGTTTATAGCAGCCTTGTTTATAATAGCCAGAAATTGGAAGGAGCCCAAATATCCCTCAAAGGAGGAATGGATACAGAAAATGTGGTATATTTATACAATGGAATACTACTCAGCAATTAAAAATAATGAATTCATGCAATTTGTAGGTAAATGGTTAGACCTGGAAAATATCATCCTGAGTGAGCTAACCCAATCACAAAAGAATACACATGAAATGCAATCACTGATAAGTGGATATTAATGAGCCCAGAAGCCCTAAATACTCAAGGCACAATTAGCAAGTCAAATGATTCCCAAGAAGAAAGGAGAGGACCCTGGGCCTGGAAAGATTGGATCCAGTTTTGTAGAGAAACTGTGGGGGGAGGGGGAATGATTGTGTAATAGTTGGGGGGGGAGAGGAACTATGGGACATAGGGAGGGGGGAACTGGGAAAGGGGAAAGCCTTTGGAATGTAAACATAGAATATAGAAAATTAAAAAAAAAAAAGACTCCAGTCAAGATGAGGAGAGGTGATGTGTCTTCCTACTGTAGGTGTGAGTCAAATGTGTCCCCTGTGTTGCAAGTCCATGAATTGCCCTCCAAAGACACCAAGTCCACTACTCCCTGAGGGGGAGGAATTTTGGGGTTGCTTCATTCTGTTCAGTTTCTTGGATTCGGTAGGTGTGAGGGAAAGATTATTAGGGACTCTTTACTGATTCTAAACTAGTGACTGGATGGTAGTAACAGGTTCAGCATTTAAGAGTTGATCTTGCCAAAGAGATTGCTCCAAATGAATCAGATAATCAAAAACCAGCATGAGTCTAAGGGTAAACTGGGGGATTTTTTTGATTGTTTGTTTTGTTTTGTTTTTGTAATTGAAATGCTGGGTTAATGAAACTACTTAACAGAGAACATAATGTGTACATTTTAATTTGAACTATCTTCATCTTTGCAATATAAGGGAGTGTTGGATTAAAGGAAAATAATCCAAGGCTTTCATTCCAGGAATGGTCCATTTCTTGAGTCTCACTGAGATCCTCTCATAAGTAAGGAGAACGTATTTGAACATGAATGCAACAAACATTGTTCTAAATCACTCTTGGTTTGGTGTCAAAGCGGATGGCAAATGATACTGACATGGAATATAAATAAACTTAAGAACAGTTTGGGGGTCAATCGTGTCTGTGCAAAGGAGGGAAATGGAGCTGAAAGTCCCACTTTCTATCCTCATGAAGAAGCGCACTCCCAAATACTGTGTCTTGACAACACGGGTGGTTTATTATAAGAGACACACACAAAGAGGATAAAACAAACTCAAGGAGCGACCATGCGTCCAGTGTGCCTCATTCTGCTTACAAAGTCAGTGACAACCCTCTTCTTATAGAAGAGGCTCTGTGCAGGAGGCAAAGGCAGAGAGGGGAGGAGGCAGGAGGGAAAATGAAAAAAGATAAATACTAGGTAACGTCCACCACACAAGTAGTCATTGGTGACAAGTTCTGTTCAAACTCTGTTAGTAACTGTGAGTGCAGTGTTTTTGTTTGCTTTGTTTTGTTGTTGTTTGTTTGCTTGTTTTTCTGATACAAGGTTTCTCTGTGTAGCTCCGGTTGTCCTTGAACTCAGTCTATAAACTAGCCTGACCTTGAACTCAGAAATCCCCCTGCCTCTGGCTCCGGGTGGGATTAAAGATGTGTGCCACAACTGACCAGTGAGAGTGCAGCCTTAAAAAACATAAAAGCAACAAAACCAAAACAAAGAATGAGATATTAACCAAAATGTTAAATATATTTGAAGCACAACTTTTATGCAAGCCTTTTCCCAGTCTCTTTAAAGTATTTTATTAGCTAAAGTAAGGTGATTTTTTTTCCAAGCTAACAAAACTAAGAGCGCGTCCTGTGGAAGACAAAGTCATCGCACGGCCATTATGGGTTCCAGAAGTTTCATTCCCTTGTAAGGTTGGAACAAATGAGTACTCACCCGTGTGACCCTTGTTTTCACAGCAGCAGGCAGCATGTCTCCATGCATAGAAGAGCTGTGACAAATGCACTTAGTCAGACTGGACAACGATAATCTAACACTTAGCAAGAGGAGGAGGCCGCCAATTTACGTAGATTGGGAAACAGGAGATATATCGAAGACCATTATTTCTGTAAAATTTCCTAACTGTATCACTGAGGTGTCAATCAGATTGCTTCATCACCATAAAATGAAACAATCCATTAACTAACTTCATTTTTTCCCATTTTTTTCCAGTCCACATTAAAAAGATCATCACATATTCTATTTCACAATTGAGTTTCTGGAAGAAATGGTTCTTCACTTCTGTGCCCAGGAAACAATATCCTCTGCAACCATCCTCTTTGCTCATTTGTGTTATTTTTATCTGATTTCAACCCAGTAGATATCATCCGGCAATTTTCATTTTCATGATTTGACATAAACAGTGAGCTGTAAACATTAGGGATTGGGCAGGCATTTAGATGACTTGACAAATGTGCACCTGAACCCAAGCAAGCCAGTGATTGGCCCTGGAGGATTATTTAGAATCTCATTAAATTAATTTCCATGCTTTATTTACAGCCCAGACCCAACACTATGGGACAAAAAGGAGTAATCCCCCATATTAATGGAAGAAATTCTAGAACATTCTGTCGATCGCTAACTACAGGTTGAAATGATATAACAACAACAACAACAAGTCTCTCTTCTTTGAGTGTAATGTGTCTCACAAGATTACTTGCCAAAGCAGGGACTATTGTTTTGCTATGAAATATAAGCCTTGAATGGGGGAAAAAATTCCAGGATCAGAAAATGTAAAAGAAGCATCCACGTCTACAGTGTTTATTTGCACGCAGGCTTTGTCGCTCGCCTTTCGACCCTGAAAGCAGCGAGAGCTACACACATAAACAAAACCCTTGTGGAAAGATTATAATTCAGTCAAATATGAGACAGTTCTAAATCAAATAAAGTCTGCCCAGATGTGTTTTTAGCATTGTAAATTGAAAGGTTGTATTCTATGTATAACATGAAATATGTTTGCCCATACGTATTTTTTGTCTTTGTCTATAAGTAGGTGTGTGGGTATATTCCTATCTAGGAAGGATAAACATACATATACATATTCTTCTGCACTGCATTTTTTTCTTCTTTCGAAGAGCACACATTGCCTTTCGTAATAGTCCTTTGCTGCTATACTCCAATAAAAAGTTAGGAACCATTAAAGTGGTAGTTAATATAATTTTATGCAAATATCTATACATTCTTTTTAGTACTTTAAATTAATTTTCTTTTTTCATTTTATGATTGTGTTTTACAGTAATATATAATTAAAAAATAATGATATCCTTCTCATACTGTTACCACAGTAAACGAAATCTCATCTTCTAATTTTTTTTTTTTTTTTAATTCTGGCACAACTGTTAAAAATCTGTTTTGAACATTTGAGAACATTTTGGAGGGAATAAAGGTATTTGCTACATTTCATTCAATATGTATTTCAAAAACTAAATATATTTTGAGAACATTGAAATGGAGAGAGATTAAATAACTGGGTATAGACTAGGTCTTGTATCTTCTGACTCTGGCCTTCTGTCCCTTGTCTCCTAACATTCTATAGTATTTCCAGGGAGGAGTCATGGTAAGCTGATCACCACTGCTCACACTGGAACTCGCACTTGGTACTCACGGGGTCAGCCTATCATTAAGAACACTGCACATCTCCACCCTTGATCTTGGTCTCTGCTCCCCATTTTGGACCAAATCAAGAAATCTCAACATAGTCGCTAGCCAGATCTAGACTTCATTTTCCCAACTCTTCAGTTGACAACTTGACCAATGAAACTAATCTGTGGAGTATATAAGGGTTTATTCGATGATTCCTGGGTGTGTGTCCAGCGATTGATCACTTTGTAGAGAACACATGCAGCTCCAACAGTCACCTGAGTGTGCTCACTGTGCCGACTTCTGTGTCTGAAAACTTATTTTAAAATTGTCCGTCGGAACACTAGGGTTTTGTTGCCATCACTCATATATCCCATATTTTTCGAAACACATACTGAATGAAATGTAGCAAATATCTTTATTCCTCCAAAATAGCTGTGTGGCGGGATACCCAGACACTGCCATGAAGAAGGATTACCAATGATACTCCTTTTTAGGAGAAATAAAGGAAGGTTGCACATCATCCCCACACTATTCAAATGCCTTTAATAAAAATGTACCTTGAAAATACTTTTTCATCATCTTTGCAGAAACTACAGATAGTTCCTGATTAACAAAACAAAAAAGAAATTAAAAAAAAAACCTGGAGGAGCTGTTAATGTTAATTAAATCTCTTTTATCTGGATTGATTAGTGCAATTCATTACTCACTTCTCTTCTGGACAGATGTATTAAATTACAGCTGATACAGAGCACCAGAATGAGGCTGATAATTTATTTGATCACATCACTTCAGGCTTAAAAATATCCACACTTGAAATTAAGAGAGAGCATCCATACAGATTTTGAGTGTTCTCGCTGATCTACTTTTTTCTTTTATTTTGGTATGATCAAGCCCAAATGGTTTTGATTGTCTTATTGTGGACAGATTTCTGCTAATTATCTGTTTAAATTATTTTAATTGGAGAAGAATTACTTTGTTATGTTGCAGTTTCAAAAGACTGAAATATGAGAAGCTCTGGAACCCAGCTGCTCTTTATGCATGATCTATAGATACATTTTATTAAGAGGTACACTTCCAAGTTTCATTTAAAATCAAACCATTGAAACTTGAAAACAGCTTAACAAATTGCAATCGATCAAGAAATTCCTTTATTGGCAAAACTAAGCTGATGATATCATTTCCACTTATTAAGAGTAAGGAGTCTTTTCAGAGGGTATTTGAACAAAATTTAAGTTACAAGAAAACAAAACAAAGCAAACTAAAAACAACACCAAACATAACTTCCTCAGGGTGTATGGAAATGAAAAGGCACATTCTTGATGTCAGGTCCAAAGGAAGCTTCACTCAGAATTCTAGCACTGACTGCTTTCTCTCAACTCCAGGAGCCGTTCTCTCATCACTGTCAGAAGAGAAATAGCCAGCTGTGCTGGCTGTTACCAAAGCGGAACGCAGGCCTCGCTACCAGGCCCACTCAGGACCTGCGGCTCCTGTTGGCCCTCCTTACCCCACCGCCTACCCTAGGCCTCTCCAGCTCACACACAGGCTGCTTCCCTTCATGCCATCTTTCATTCCCATATAACCTGGCTGCTTAGGTAAGTCACTCTCAGGGTCTGGGAGGGGTGGTCTTCCTTTCCCAGAGAGGTGACTCTTGCTCTCTCTGTCTCTCCCTCTGCCCCTCCCTCTGCCCCTCCCTCTTCCCCCTCCCTCTCCCCCACACTCTCTTGACCAAGTCCACTCTACTGGCCCTGATCAATCTACTACATTCTCTGCTCTGGACTCTCACTGAGGTCTCTGGTTGCGCTCTTTCTCATATCTACAAGGAAAGCCTTCCCTCCAATCCTAGCTTGGGGTGGTCATGTCCTCAGTTTATACATCTGATACTAAAACCTTGCTTATACACTTGGTAGAAATATTGGTAATTATGTGGGGTAATATATTGCTTAATAAATTAGAGTTGGCCATTTTACCATGTAAAAGTTATATTAAAACATTCTTTTTTACTCAAAAAATTTACTTTTTCTGTCAATTAAAGGGGTTTTTTTTGACTAAAGAAATTATCTTTGAGATGAAACATTAAAATAGTTCATCTTTTAATGAACTGTGCAAGCAAATTAAACATATGGATACCATTTTCCCTGTAATACATATGGGTTTAAAAGTTAAAGGAGGTATCATTTGCAAAATGTGTAGCAGACTTGATTACACCTCCTAATATCTGATTGATGTTTCTCACAAGTGCAATGTGTGCTACATTCCTAGTTATTTCTCTACTCCACATCTTCTCCCTGACGTCTTCTGAATATGTCTGAGTGTTGATAATGTTCTTTGAGATGAAAAAGAAGGCATGAGTAGAAACACATGAGTTACCCAGCTTTTCTAAGAGAGAACAAAGTGTACTGAACGCTGCAAGCCCTGGGCCTAGACTCACCAGGTCACACTTGTCTTGGGACTAGTCTTCTCTGCTGAGATACCAACTCATTTCAGGGTCTGCTCATTTGGACCAAAATTCTTACCTGATTCTTTAGATTCCTCTTGTCATGTGACAATTTTGCACACATGACTCTTCAGCTATAGTTACTTTTCTGGCTAGGCTCTTTTCTATCACTAGACATGAGCATCGAGGAGGAAGGAGGGATGGAGTGAGAGGCAGAAGCTAAAAGGAAAACCGAAAGGGTGGAAGAAGGGAGAGAAAGTTGTAGAGGAAAGAGAGAGGAAGGGAGAAAGGGAGGTAGAGCAGAAGAAAGAAAGAAAGAAAGAAAGAAAGAAAGAAAGAAGAGAAAGGAAGAAAGAAGAGAAAGGAAGAAGGAAGGAAGAGAGAAAAGAGAAAAAACAGAAAGAGAACAAAGGAAAAAAGAGAGAAAGAAAAGAGAAAGAAAGATAGAAAGAGAAAAAAGAAAGAAAGAAAAGAGAGGAAGAAAGGGAAAGAAAGAGAAAGAAAGAAAGGAAGGAAGGAAGAGAAAGAAAGGAAGAAAGAAAGAGAGAAAGAAAGAAAGAAAGAGAGAAAGAAAGAGAGAGAGAGAAAGAAAGAAAAAGGATGGGAGGGAGGGAGAGAAGGGTAGGAGGGAGGGAAGGTAAACATGGCCACAGCTCACATTTCACCTCCACCTTCCTCCTCAGGCGGGGAAAAGACCACGCGTTAGGGCTGACCTCTCAGGACAAAAGCTTCCTGGTCTCGTTCCTCTCCCTTGCAGACAGACAACATCTAGCACACGCTGCGATAAGTTGCATAGAATGACAATCTTTCCCTTAAATGGAGCTTTAAAAGCACAAAGTTGAGAAGACCATTCAGTCCACAGATGGCCTTCTACAATGTGGGAGGATGATTCCTCATCCACTCAAGACGGCCTTGAGTCCACTGGCATCTGAAAAGCAGACTCCCAAACTGAGGGGCAGCCTGGGGCTATTCTGCCTGGAGACCTACCTTGCGCGCCCCTGCAGACCTGGTGGGTGAGCATGAGGCCTGACTATGACACTACGAAGCTCTGGGCACACACTCCCAATAGTCCTCCTCATTTGTTTGAACCTTACCATGTCAATTTCCCGTGTCTACAAATACACCTCCATCCAACATATTTCTTTCTTTTTTTTCCTGTATACTTTCTTTTTTTTTTATTCGATATATTCTTTATATCGAATTTTAAATGATTTCCCCTTTCCTGGCAACATATTTCAATGTATATTCCCTAACACTTTTGATTTTATCTAGAGTAATTGTCTATAGGCAACTGCTAAATAAGAAGAAATACATAAACTCTGATAATGATTTGAAGTATTCTCAAAATAGAAATGTTTGCCCCTGTTAATTTTTCCAGTCTGTCTTCAAAGACCACTCTAGTTTTGCTAATTTTAAGTCATTCTTTAGAAATTGACATTATTGCTACTGTTATCTGTCATGAAACAGAGAAGAGGGAGGAAGGAAGACAGAGAGAGACAGAGACAGAGACAGAGACAGAGACAGAGACAGAGACAGAGACAGAGCGAGGGAGGGAGGAAGGAAGAGGGAAAGGGAGAGAGATTTGATAAAAAAATACGTTCTCAGGCCGGGCAGTGGTGGCGCACGCCTTTAATCCCAGCACTTGGGAGGCAGAGACAGGCGGATTCCTGAGTTCGAGGCCAGCCTGGTCTACAGAGTGAGTTCCAGGACAGCCAAGGCTACACAGGGAAACCCTGTCTCAAAAAAAAAAATACGTTCTCATTTTGGAACTAGGAAAATATATGAATTGATTTTCTGCAGACTAGTGTGACTCACGATAAGCCAGCAGAACTATAACTGACAGTGTCAACAGAGCCACCATGTTCAGAAGTGACATCCTTTAGCTTACGAATTGTTTTCTATCCCAATATTACTAGCAGAGTGTGGTAGCGGGAGTACCTACTCCTTCACACAGTTTGAGAGTATCTGTTTGCCTCTTCCTGTTTATCCACACATAAATAAAAATGTCATAAGTTGTAAAATGTTAAAAGTAAAGGTGCTATAGGTAATCGGAGAATCCTTGGCATTTGTCTCTCTATAAGTATCTTTAGTCCTTGCAATTTCTGACATGTATTACTCTAGTGATAAGGGCACACATTTGGGGGAGGCCGCCTAAGCTGGTCATAAGCCCTTTCTCTGCTTTAATCTCTTCAGCTTCCATTAAAAGGCATTTACTCATTTCCTTAAAAGGCTTTTATTCCATTCTACCGAAGAACACCCCATGGCCCAATTCCATACGCTTACGGTGCCCCTCTTATCCCCGACTTGGCCCTTCAATTCATATTTGTCAAGAATGCCTCCGTCGTTTCTCAGCCGTACCGAAGTCTCTCCCTAGCCAAATCTCCCCGCCTTCTTCGCCGCACTCCGCTCTGACCCTGCTTCCTCTCCAGGCTCTGCCCTTCGCCATTCTCCTCATCTCAGCCCTTGGCACACAGAAGGCCCCCTCTCAGTATTTGTTCCATGAAAGAAATCACCTTTTCGTATTCAAAACTACTTGCACGGTTTATATGTTTAGTTTATGGCTCCGAGAAATGTGTCCAGGGCAAGAACTATGCTACACGAGGTTCTGTACCAGAGTATCTGACAGACCCAAAAAAAAGCAAAGTCTCAGATCCAAAGATCACCTCTGGGGATTGACGGGACCACAAGCAGACACAGGAAGGACTAAATGAGTACACTGTGCATCCTAGAGAATCTTGGAACACCCAAGACACAATCCACATGCCAAATGATGTCCGAGAAGAAGGAAGGAGTGGACCCTGGATCTGAAAAGGCCAATGCATCAGTGAAGGGGAATATCAGAACAGGGAAGTGGGAAGGGGAGGATGGGGTAACAGGGGGAGGGAAAGGGCATATGGGACCTTTGGGGGATGGAGAGCCAGGAAAAGGGAAATGAAATGTAAATAAAGAATATATCCAACAACAACAACAACAAAAAACATTGCTAACTGCAGTGCTGCTGTGCCCTGGGGGACTTTCCCCTGATTCTCCCACTCAGTCACACTGTTATTTGCTTCCACCGCATAGGCATAAACTTTGAAACATAAAATCAGACTCACCTTAAAAAGCACGGAAGTGTATGTGTTTTAGTATTCCATTTGCAATGCGATAAACTTGATTATTACGATTGTACAAAAAGAAAACCTATCTAAATCAGTAAACAACACTCAATATTTTTAAAAACATTTTTGTTTTCGGAAAATACATACCTTAATGTATACTGGCCATGTTGTTGGTGACTGTGTCTCAGATCAACTTTAAGTTGTCCAACAGGAATGCAAAATTGAGAATGGGGTTTTCTGCAATGTATCTGCTGAGTTGTGAACTTCCTTCAGTTTGTTTATGAGCTTTAAGGACACCAATTAAATAGTAACCAAATGAAAGCAAAAAAACAGGAAGAAAATAATGCAATAATAAAGTGCATATTTATCCAAATGCACAAAAATATGCATTGAACCCCACCTACCAAGTTAAATTTGTTTTTCAAGCCTTGCATTACCACTGAACTGACTTCTTATCTCTTAGCACATGGAACTGAACCAAGACTATGTGTAACTTCCCAGACACTAAACGATAGATACCCAGATTAGTGTTTTAGTGTTTTCTTTGTTCTTGCAAATTATGAAGATTAGAATCCCACTGTCCCACAAATATGCATGGCTGTTGTCTATCAGTTTAGACCAGTTAGCCATTCTCCATTGGGTTGGAGCAATGCTTTTATTTATTTATTTTAAAGAGAGGCTGATAGGCACCACACTAGAAAATTTATCACTTATTGAGATAAATAAAGCCATTCAGTAAGACCTTTATTCACTTAATAATTTGTTTCCTTTATTCTCAAAACCTCCCCTTTCTCTCTGTGTTATTAGCAGATACTGATTCCTAGCTTTGATACTACACGTAATACAGGAACAGAGAAGAGAGTTGGAAAGACTGGATGTTGAGTGACTATGAGTTATACCTCATTTCCTATCAGAGTTGCCTATGACCAGGCAGGAGCAACAGAATAAAATAAATGTGTCATGTAGAGACTTGGGTTTTATTACCAGGAGAATTTGAAGTGATTGACTCTCTTTGAGGGAGGAGGACTAGAAAAAAGGAATTGTCAGGGGACTTTTCTGGGGAAAGCATTTGAATTTTTTAATTGTTCAAATATAAATTTATATTTCTAACATTTCTCCTTTTAACAAAGTGATGCTCTTATTCTCACATTTAAGAAATGAGTCCAGAGAGAAGTTTGAACGGAGCCCCCTTGGTTTCTTTCACCTTAACTCGTTAGGTCAACTAAATTAGGAACCTAGAAAACCAGATCCAACCAGAGGAATTGTTCTTAGAATACTTTGCCACCCTCTTCCAAGACACTAGTATTCCTGGTGGTACCAGAGTCTAAGTAAACGATGCGAGTGATTAATTAGAACATTTCCCCTTGAAACAACTCTGTTTAATGTGGCCTACACTTGGGCCGTCCCACTGAGTCCTTGGCTCTGTCTCTTCAGTTTCAGGCAAACAGATGAACCTAGTGTCCGTTCTGTGCAGCCATGTTTGGTCATCTCACTTTTATCAACCTTGAGATTTTTATACTTCATGTTTTATCCTGTTCTTGCCAGTTCCCCAAGTCCTCCCAGACTCTCTGCTTATTCCTTTCTCACCCAGCTTCATAGCCTTTCTCTATCTTTACAAAGAAAGGGGAGAATAAAACACTAAAGTTCGAGGCCTCTGGCCCAGGCCCAAGGCCCTCCTGAGCCCAGGGCCACCCGTGGCTGACCAATTACGACTAGCTTGCTGGTGAGGAGAGGGCTTTGCATCCATCTTGTCTCCTGATTGTTTCACTTTGATTTTGAAAAAAAAAATCTAAATTATGGCTAACCTATGAAAAACAACATATAAATGCTCATTTATTTCATTAAACACTGTACCTTGAATTTTTGTGTTCACAGGCTATTTTAGAAAATGTTAGTTAAAAATCGAGCTTGTACCCATAAATATGATTGCTTATTAATTCTGTTCTATTGAGGTTAGCTAGATTCATATGAACAATATCTAAATACGAGGCTAAATAGGCCCCGTATGCTTCATCATTTTATATTTCCATTACTGTCAAGAAATAAACTCGGAGTAAATGTAATAAAATGTTCATCATTTTTGTCTATGTACTGAATATTAAACTTTTCCAATTGAGTGGATTCAAAATAGTTGCAGGCTGCAGCTTCATTCGTGCAAAGCTCTCGTGAGAGAGTAACCTCAGGAATTAATACATTGATATTCTTTTAACAGGGCACTATTATAGCTAGTGGTTTTAGTTTATTCTTTATCTACTTTAATGGATCCTTTTGATGGGAGCTGAGCATTTATTCTGCTCCCAAACTTCAATCTGTTCTCCAGATAAGCATCATTCTAGGCTTTGATATTCTGGCCTCCTTCAGCACAAAATGAAGTAATTGTAAGGTAGAAGATTTTTGAAAGGCAAGACCTCATTCGAAATCTGTTCTCACCACTTCCTAGTGGTATGACCCTGACCTTTCTGGATCACTTTATACTTTAAAAGGAAGGTAATGCCATCTCCCTTAAAGACTTTGCCTGGGTGTGGGTGGAAGGCAGGCTTTCTAGACTGTGCTTTCTCTAGCACACTTGGTTTTGCAGTACAGAACACTTCGGCAAACACTTGTTTTACACCTACACCTTTACAGATGTGGACCTTACGTGTACAAGTGAATCTTCATGAAGGGAAAAGTAGGGCAAGAGATGACCAGTGTGTAAGTCCTCAACATTCATTTTGCTCAGCTTCACTTGAACAAAAACCTGTAAAAATCTACAGAACGTTCTCTGCGTGCATACAATAATGATGTTTCTGAACTGGTATTTATTGAAGAAATTTAACGAAGCCGGAGTGTTTTTGGCACTGGGTGCAGACTCTCTTCACAGAACAAAGAAAGTTTGTTCTAATCCTTTTCCACTTGGCCCTGGGGGTTTCTAGAAGGATGGTGGCAGGGGCAGAATGCTATCACCACACACAGGGGTAAAAACCTGCCTTCGGAAAGCCTGGTGCAAGCTGGTGGGTTCTAGCACTGACCTGGTGCAGGCCACCTGTCATGTCACCTGTTCAATCTTGAATCTCTCATCAGCCAAGGTATTGTACCGCAGTATCCCTATCTTCAGCTAAAATGTGAGCATACATAGCTATGTACAGAGCCCTTATTCACACGTCCTGTATATTCCTGCCACTGTTTGGGACACAGCATGGTATTCTGCTGATTTTTAAAGACAAACAAGCAGTGGAGCAGAGGTACCTGGAGCTGTTGTCCATCAAGATACTCCCAACCCAGCTGCCCAGAGCCCTCCTCCATCATCAGGACACTCCCAACCTAGAGTTCCTGCTTTGACACTAGAATCCTGGTGTTTTCCTAAATTTTTTATTCTAAGAAATAATTTTCAAATATGATCAAAATGAGTATCCCTGAAAAAGTAATAGGTATTGGTTGAAAAGACAGTACTGTAATCAAGTAAATGAAGGAAATACTGGGAATTCTGGTAAAGAAGCAGTTTGGGGCAATATACGAATGGTTGAAACTGAAGCCCTGAAAGACGGTTCACAGCAGTGCATTCCTGGTTCCCACACCCTGACCAACTGTTTCTGTCTGCCTGCCATGTAGCATATCTCAGGAATGAGTTCCCAAACCTAATCGCTCTCCTGTGGTGTGATCCCGGGCTCTGGACTCCAGACTAGAGCTAGAAATGTGATTAAAACCTCCTGAATTAAGAATTCTGGAGGCATGATCTAACAGTTGCATCTAGAAATATCTAGATGACTCTAATGCACACTCAAGATGGAAAACACTGATCTTTGAGAAAAATCTCCCCTATAAGTGAAAACATGGGTTCTCTAACGTAGATGCTAGAATTTTCAAATTAAATGAAGTCTTTACTAACAGGAAGCTTTATATTGATATGTGTACATATAAAAATGTGTGTGTGTGTGTGTGTGTGTGTGTGTGTGTGTATATATATATATATATATATATATATATATGCATATGGTTTTTTCTTTACCTGAGTCTATTTTGATTTAGAAAATAGCTATCCATTTACAAATTAGATAAATTATATAAAATGCTTTTATTTACTTCTCATAATTTCACTGTATTTTCCTTGCTAAGCAAAGTTCATGATGCTAATTTAATATATATTACATTATATGTATATTATATGTATTTTATATATATATATATATATATATATATATATATACTCTAGGTGATAATATATCACCTAGAAATTAAATAATCCAAGTGTCTACTCTAACACTGATAGATGTAAGTAAAAAAAGAAATCTCAACTTACCAATATTTGGGGTTTATTTTGTTTGTTTCTTTGTTTTATTTTGTTTTGTTTTGTTTTTTTCTCAAAATATTCCTTTAGGAAGTACCCAAAAAAAGTCAAAGTCAGAGAGTCAAAACTGCATAAGGTGCCCACCAAGGGCAGGAGGATGCAGAATGGAGACTGCACAAAAGCAGAGACATTCAGGGGTTAGAGTTTCAGTTTTGCATAATAAAAATCTTCTAGAGATCTGTAGCACAGCCAGGAATGTCCTAACACTGCAAACTGTAGACTTATGGAAACTGCAATGCTCATCTCATTGACATTCTTAGTGATTCTAATGTCCTCGATTAAATAAATCAGAAATAGAAAATCCTTGTTCATCCTACCCATTGGAGAGTAAGCCCGGTGGGGTGCTGTCTGGTGGACATGAATGTGCTACGTGTCTCTCCTACACTATTCTAAAGCCATGCTCTGAAGCAAATGTTTCACTAAGTAAACTATAAAGTCAATGAGACAAACAGAAGGGTCACCAGAAAATTATTAGTGCTGAAAGCAAACATTATTACAATATCAATATGCTCTTCCCAAGATCCACAGTTCTACTATGAGAAAAGCTATTTAGTTCATGGAGACATGAGATGTACTTATTTCCAAACTAAGGAGTATGATTTGGAATGGGAGGGAAAGGGGTGGAGGTTACTATCCTAAGTTTAAGTCAGGAAAACTAACATGGGAACCCTTAGGTTGACTGACGGAAATTCCTCCTGTCATTCACTCTATAGGTTCGTATTAAATCTCTTGGCATTCAGCTAATCTGGGCTAACCATTGAAGACAGAAAGGCAAGATTTCAGTCTGTCCTGGTTCAGGTTTCTGTGGCTGTGCTCACACACTGAGGGAAAGCACCAGGAAGGAGGGCATATTTGAGAGCATACACTTCTGCATGCGGTCCAAGGGGACGTCATCAAGGTAGGAACACTTATATAGGAACTGAAGAAGGGGCTGTGCGCACTGGCCTGCTGGAGGCAGCCCAGGCCCGCCTGCCTAGGGTTGTTACCACCCAGAGTGGTGCAAGACATCGCTTCACAGACATGCTCCAAGGCCAATCCCACGGGGGCAGTTCCTCAGTCTAGGACTGCTTAATTGACAGCTGAAGCTGTGACAGAGCCCCAGGGGAAATACCAGTGCATCAAAAAGATATGTAAAGGTGAAAGTATACCCAACTGAAAACTGAGTCCTTTAAAACAAGGAGCTAGAAGACAGCCACCAAAGTGAGGGTTGGTCATTTGACTGCAATCTGTCATAGGATTCGACAGTGCAGCTAAGCATTTCGAAGGCACCAGACAAATCATAGCATTTCAGGTTCATGCTCAGATCAGGATTTGAGGAATTGGGTTCTAATAAAGACACCATGGTTTAGTCGGATCAGACAAGGTTTTGGAGTCGTGGAAGCATTTATTATAAGCCTTTAATGCCTCCAACATAATCTTGAGTTTCTCCGCCAGCATCCGTCATTGCTATTTGTACAGTGCCTGGCAGTTTATAAAGCGCCTTCTCTAACATGGTCTCACTTGATCCTTACTGCTCCTAATTAGGTTGGCAGATATTATCCCCACGCTTTTATCGATGAAATACTGGGATGGAGAGAGATTAAGTAACTGGGGAAGGGTCAGCGCTTATTACATGCGAAGCAAGCAGAGAAACCAGATTTTCTTTTCCTGGTGTTATTATTTGTGAATTACTTCAGCCACAGGAAAATTAAGAGGCAACCTTTGTAAAACACTATAATTAAACTAATAATTAACAGAAAATTACATACTTAGGACTTGGCTTAGGACTCCAACAAGTATAACAGGCAAAGAACACCGAAGAAGGTATCTTTTCTCTAGGATTTTCTTCTTCCCCCATCTCAGGTCTATGTAACTATTTCACTCATGTTTTAACATTTTTGGAAACATGAGCTTCAATCTTGAATGACTTAATGAATGTTGATTATACAATGCAAATAAGGTGATAGAAAATAATACCAAGTGCCCTAACAGGCTGGCAGGAGACCAAGTCAGCTGGCAAACAGCTATGCAAGACGTTCTAGGATAGACAGCCATCTGCACCTTCGTCTTATTGCCTCTTCCGAGAGAGGGGCATAGCTCCTAGACCTCCGTTCCCACACACCTCAGTTCTTACAACAGATAGGCTAAAAGCCAGCAGCAAGTCACCAATAGTGACTTCTCAGCCCATCTACTGCCCATGTGCATCCTGTGATCCCTCTTCATAAGAGAAACTGAGACATCCATGCGTGACTGAGGCGATTCTGTTCATTCAAGTTTTCCTCCCGTGATTCCCTCCCCGTCTACCTACAAAGTACCCCTCCCCCGAACACACACACACACACACACACACACACACACACACACATACCACCTAACTTGTCTCCAGACCTCAACATCCTAATGTAAGAAGCCCAAAGCTATTTCTATACTTGTATGCTTGGCTTTTTGTTTTCAAACTCAGGGTAAGATAGTCTCTTACAGAAATATTACAATAGATTCTAGTTGAGATATTTAATTTTTTGTTTCTAAAACCTCAAATGAGAAAATAAAGGCTCAGAACCCATGCTGGGCAGAAGAAGCCAGTAGGACATGCAAGCTTCCTCCTTGTCTCCAGTCAACTGTGGTTCCAGAGCCCAGCTCCGCTCAATGCTTCCTGCAGTCGATGATGTACATTTTTCCGCCTTGGGCATTAAAAAGAAACCAAAATAGAAGTGACATTTTTCTTCTATTATGGAATGGGTTACACCACCTCTCCTAGGTCTATGTGCAACCCTCAACCTTTTAGTTTTTTCTTTTAATTTTTTATTAGTTATTTTATTTATTTACATTTCATGTTAAATCCCCTTACCAGCTTCCCCAAAGGAACCTCCTTATCCCTTCCCCTGCCCCCACTTCTATGAGGGTGTTCCCCTACTCACCCACCCACTCACTCACTCACTCACCCATTCACTCACTCACTCACCCACCCACCCTCTCACTCACCCACTCACTCACCCACCCACCCACCCACCCACCCACTCACTCACTCACTCACTCATCCACCCACTCACTCACCCACCTCACTCACTCACTCACCCACCCACTCACCCACTCACCCACCCACTCAATCACCCACTCACTCACTCATCCACTTACCCTTGCCTCACTGCCCTGGCATTCCCCTATGCTGGGACATCAAGTCTTCACAGGACCAAGGGCCTCCCCTCCCAATCTGGAGCTCCCACTTTTAAGTGATCAGAATGAGAATTTATTTGAGAACAGAGGTGAAGTGAGGGAAGGCGCTTGGATTCTCACGCATGCTGCTCTACCCAGGAATCACGGGAGGCAAGCTAGATCCACAGAAGTGCGTAGCAGAGCACTCACAGGTTCGGTGAGCACACAGTGACTCGGATAATGCCTAACCAGCCTCCGCTGATCTCTAGACCCTTGCGTGTGGAAGCTCCTGTGACCTCCACCACCCATCCATTTTCCTCGGTCAAGGCAGCTGCAGCAGCCTAACACGCGGACCACATTCTAGGCTCGGGCTGACACCACGATCAAGTTCCACCGATCCAGTCAAATATACGTTTTAAAGAATCTAGACTTCTCATTTCCATGACTCATAAAACAAAAGGATCTCCACATGTGCATAGTCTAGAATTGATGACAGAAAAATAGTTTCATGTACCCAATTAAGGTCTTAAATGAACCATTTTTAGAAAAACAACCATTAAGAGCCTTCAAAGACTCTCCCCAATAAGATGAAAAGGACTCCGATGTCTTCAAGCATCTGCTTCCAACATGTCAGAGCTGGCAAACAGGAAGCTTCAAACTCGGAAGCACAGTGTGTAATATTCCCCAATCATTTTTTTTGACAAATGCTTAATATAAGGAGATTGAATAGCCAATCAAAACGTGTGAATGCTCAAGCTGGTGCTCAAATATCTCCAGTTTCGAACTCCAAATCCTTACTCTCTTTTTGGCTTTATTTCCTCCATCTCTTATTTTGTCTTAATCTTTCAAATAGTCCCAGGAGAAAGCTGAATTTTTTATTTGATATGGCTATGTAAAAGCATCTGGAAGTATAGGAAATCATATCAAAATTAGAATTAGTATAAAACCATAGGCCATTACCAAAAATGAAATTCCGCAATTAGCTAAACTATCTGAAATCAAGTTCTACATGCAACCGGTTTGCAAACAAATATAGCTTTGGAAGCTTTGTAATTTTTATTTTATTTATTCTGGGTCTTGCGTGTATGGGTGCATGTGCATGGCTTTGTTGTTTTTGTTTGTTTGGAGGCGGGAGAGCATTGCACAACTTGGAGTTCTCCGTGTAAACCAAGTTGACCTATGACCCCTGGAGCTCAGCCTGCCTCTGCCTCTCCCTCCTTCTCCTGAGTGCTGGGACTGAAGGTGCATCGGCAATTCCAGGCATGTTGGACAACTTGTAAATTTTTTTATTTGTCCTGATCAATAATGCCTGTACTTAGAAATGTTAGTACCTCTCTTGTGTAGAGGATTTATATATTTTATTAATACTGTAAACATTTTAGAATGAACATTTGTGTGGCAAAATCTCATATGTTCCCCTGAAATGAATTCGTTGTAGCATTGAATAGAAGATACTAATAATAAGGGCATAGCTTTGTATGTTTACTGCATGGACACTTGCCAGAGTCAAAACTCAGCTGAACCATTTACAAAATAGCTTTGCTATGCTCCATCATTCCATATCCCTCATTGCCTACGTGTGGTACTTACTATGGAGAATACATTGAGGATCTCATAAATATATTGCTATAAATATTGCTTGTATTGAGCAGGCAATTCCTGAATGAATGAATGAATATATGAGCACATGGTTTCATATCTTATACAGAAACTGTAAAAAGTTAATCTTTGATATAAAAGAAGATATTCACAGCCACCGAGTATACAAACTGCAGTGACAAACAGGAGAATGTGAAAAGCCAAATCGTTTTGGATTTTTAGGGTAACCAGTTCTATTAGCTTAGCAGCTAAGGCTTCTGTGAATATATTGCTATGTCAGGAACATTACTAATGGATTTTGTATTCAATTTTAAACAAATCTTCCCTACCATGTGGAACTCTATTTACATAGATATGACTTTGGCTATGTTTGGGAAAAGTGATTTTGAAAACGTATTCCTAGATTTCAGAGAGAATCTAAAGATTTTTCCTAGCCTTTCAGAAACACATGGTCTTTCCCCCACACATTTGATTCATTTGGCTTTACAAAATGTATTCTAGGTCCTACGTTTGTTGAGAAGTAGGTGGAGAAATTTTGCTTTTTGCCTTAAGCGCTACCTATCTTTCCTCTTGCCCTGGGTTTTTATGAGAATCTAGCCTGGCATCTTACAGATAATCAGATACAGCTTTTCCAAACTCCAATACAATGAAATATAATTTTGTCCACAAGCAGCGAGCATAAACACCCCTGAGCTGCTAGAGGCTAACGTGGAAAGGAAGTGGGAAAAGCGGAAGGTACAGGTGACCTGGTCAGAATCCTGTGGTCCCCTGCCTGTGCAGATTCTCAGCTGTCGTCTGTGATGGAACAGATGAATATTTACGACCTCATTTGCTGAACCACTCACCGATATTATATCCAAACAAGACTAGAACAAATTTTGGGAGCTTCACTCTGACACCTTACACGAATTATTTAAGACTCTTCCCAACCTAGATTGTTGCATTTCAACAATCTGTATTTTACAAAACTGATAAACGAAAGCTCTCCCTTCTAGTCAACCATTCAAACATGTCCTAAGGCATATATCCATAGACAATAAATTGCCCTATTCACCAATTTCCTCTAACTATTGTGCTGTTCAAAAATCACTCAATTTATTGTTCTATAAACTATTTCTCAAAAAAAAAAAAGAAAACCAAAAATTGTTGGGATTTTTTCTTTTGAAGCAGCATATTTGAAAGTAAAATAAGTTCCTACTAATGGCTAAAACTCTAGCTAGATTTAATTATGTTTATCTCATTTATTTGGCAAATGAATGAGGTTTTGGTAAAGGTACAGACAACTTGTTCAAATATAAAACGGGAAAATAACTACAAAACTGAAGTTATTATGCCATTCAAAACAGTCATTTCTGCTATTTAAAGTGAGATTCCTAGAGTAGCTTAGCTTATATGATGTGATTTATCCTATTATCATATGAGGATTTAATAATAATTATAACATAATAGATTCTCATGACTGTATTACCAGTAAACAGTCAACTGTATCTCCCTCTTCAGTAAGTGACTATTAATTCACAAGCATTGACAAACTGTACTTAATTTCAGAATTCATAAAGCTTAGGATGTATTCGCATACAGTTTATTACTGTGCTTGTAATTAAAGGAATTAAATTTGAATCTTAAGTGATGGTAATTCCTGAGTCTTGAGTCTGAAAAGAAATTATTAACTTTTAACAACGTTAAAGAAATTTAGCTTTTATTTAACAAGCAGGGTTTTTTTTTAAATTTTAAATTCCTGTTTTAAAAGACCATACCAAACATTCTAAATATTGAAAGACCTTACCAAATATTCCGAATTCTGAGGTATTCTATTGGTACTCTTCTAAGTGATAAGATCTGAAAAAATTAAGAGCGTGCTTTTTCTCAGGCTCAGGAAAAACACTGATGTATTGGATTCCACACTCGTCTTCCCCAAGAGCTGCAGCCCAGGCCACTGCAGTTACTCACACTGCTCTAGTTCCATCCTCAAGTGTTGCGTTTAGATCTGTGGGGACATGCAACTACACGCTAAAGCCGTGCTTGATAGATTGGTGTCCACTGCCGTGTCAAATGTCTAAAGAATTATCTGGACTGTAATTCTATTGGTATTGATAATTCATGTAATGCTACTGTTGGATTTTGAGACAAGTCCTTCCCAATCAGAGGTGGCTCCAAACTTGCCAGCATCCTGCCTCAGCTTCCCAGAATGAGGAAGCTACAGAATTACAATGAAAAAACAGAAGTTACATGATACCACTATGTTCAGTTTTATGTATACATTTATGTATATACCATCTATACATATATATGTATATATACATATATATAAAACATATACAATATGTATATACATACATACATATATACACAAACATATACACATATCTATATTTGTAATATCAGTACCCTTTTTCCTCATATCTTGCTTGTTTCTATGTTTTTCAGACAATGTCTTTACTGTCAGAAGCAGAGTGGATGGCACAAGCAGAAAATCAAAATATTTTGGTCCATAAATGAACTGAAACAGCTTTAGCTGAAAAACCAAGCACAGGGAGGGCAGAGACATCCTGTTGAGTAAGGACATGTGTCACTGATATTGAAGATAGTCTTGGATCCCAGGAACCTGGAAGGAGATATGGTAGTGAATTGTTCTCTGACCTCCACGTGAGCACCAAATGCACACACATGGCTGTACACACACACACACACACACACACACACACACACACACACTGCAAACATACCTTTTTTTAAGTTGAAGGAAACAAAGCAATGGAAGTTTCAAGGTCCAGAGTACACTAGAAATGGTCAACACAGCCGTACAGGCTCCTGCGAAAACACGCCTGAGGCTCATGTGCCCTCAGACACTCCTAACCAGTAAAGGATGAACTATTTTAACAAGGGACGAATGGGACAGGCAAGGTGGAGGACAGCCTTTCATCAGTACTGAGCCACAAAGGGAAGGGGATCAGGGGTTCAAAGCCAACCTGGTTACTTAGGAAGTTAGAGGCCAGCCAGCCTGAGACACATTAGACATTCTCCCAAAATTAAAAATGAAACAGGAAAGAGCAGTGAATGAAGCAGCCCAGCTCACTATGCATCTCTCCCTTCCCTCTGAATGAATTTTCTACTCATCTCTCTGCTATGAAAGGTAAGAGAGTCCACTGAGTGTCCACATGTACCATTAGCCACGAAGCCCAGTCTGCTGCTCAGACCTGGCCACACTCTATGTCAATCAAATCCACCTGAGGCTCCGTGTGCCGCTTTCCCTTCAGTCCTCTGTCTGGCTACACTGCTTCTTAGTGGCTGTCCAAGCACAGGAGCTAAGGAGAAAGATCCCCACAGCAGAACTGGGGGCATGGTTCTGCTTAAACAGCCTGCATACAAGCATGACAACCCAAGTTCAAATCCCAACACCCCAGCAGGTGATTATAGAAAGATCTAGTATTCTTGATGCCACTGATGGCATGAAAAAATGGAACTATATGCTAAGCTATCCTTTACCTGAGACAAAGAGGAACAGCAAGGGAAAGGAAGGGAAAGGAAGACTAAGGCTGTAGGATTTCTCACTTCAGAATATCACGTCGCGGGAGACCTGTGGGAGCTTTCATTTACTTCTCTGTCTAGAAATTAATCTCAGATTATAAAACTTCAGTGGGTCACATTGCAGCCATCAGTGTCCATTAAACTGATGAGCACAAAAGTAAAATACAATACCCAAAGTTTCAAATGGTGGAACTAAAGATAAATGTCATTAGAATGTTCACTGTAGGAAGTATGGGTCTCGGATACGGCTTAGTACCTCGGAGGTGAGTTTAGTCGTGTTGCTCTTACTAATGCACTGTTACACGAGATTACAAACCTCACATATGCTTCCCAATTACCCATCAAGTACACAACCACTCATAAACCAGTAATGCCGCAGGGCGGGTAAGATGGCTCAGTAAGTGAGGGCACTTATAGCACGGGCTTGCACATAGAAGTGGAGGAGAGGATCAATCAAATGTTAACCTCTGACCTCCCCGTGTTCACCATGCCACATGTGTGCTGTGCAACAGAACACATGAACTAACATCATACATGATATCATAACACAATAAGAGTAAATTTTAAAAATAGTATTCAAATAATAATACCACAAACATATTCTACCTACGAACTGCATACCGACTGCCCTGATGTAAGTATATTCAGCAATGTACAAATTTATTTTCCAAATAATTTTCTCATAATTCTTCTTCCCTGTAGAAATCAACACAAGCTACTTCAGAATATCATTTACATAGTGCTACAAAGGTAGAAATGTGCCTTGAGAAAACTATACAATTGTAGGTGTAGGTTTATTTTTAGCTTAAAATGAATATAATCTAAATTAAGAGCCTAGTTACTAGGGATACAAAGGACGAGTGGATACAGTGAAACTGTATTTAAGTCAGCACTGGTCAACAGCTACAAAAGCTTTCAACATGCTGTAACTACAGAAAAGATATACCGCATGTTCCACAAGAGCTACAAGTATGCTAATCTATATTCATATAGTATTTGTTTTGTTTCACTGATTAGAATAAAACTTGGTTGCTGAAAAATATAGAAGCTTTTTTTAACCAATAACCCAAGGTAAACTAAAAGAATAATCCAATAAACTGTTTATTTGGCTGGATCAAATTGTCAAATTTATCTTTAAAGAAGAAAACACTGGGCAATATTTAAATAATAGTAGCTTTCCTTTTCTTTTCTAAATTCTAGAGGTCATAGTAAATCCTTCAGATTTAGGATTGTAAAAGTGAGCACTGCCTGGGATATTTGCACTTGTCAAGCCTTTTATAATCCACACTGTCTCTTCAACTGTAGAACGTTATTCCGACATGAAATATCAACTCTAAGGGCTAAATTATTAGAGGGCTTTATTTTCTTTTTTTGTCCAGGGATCTGGAAGAAGGTGTATAATCTCATTTACAACTTCAAGTATACAAAGAGAATTTAAAATGAATAATCAGAGTAAAGTGAAGGAAAAAAATAGCAAGTAGTTATGAAGAATTCAAGTTCCTGGTGAGAAAACAAATCCCATTGAGACCTAGATGACCTAATCAAGAAATTAAGGGAGGAGCTTCTCTGTTATAAAGGGCGGGGCCTTCTTGGAAGAGGCACGCCTTCAATTTCCAGTTCAAAGAAAATGGCACCCCTAAGAAAACTTTAATTTTTTTAAATTAGAATAAAGTAGCTTATAATGAATATGAATCAATTGCCCCACCCTCAGTCTCCTGCATATTCCGAAGGATCAACATGTCAGCCTCATATCTTAAAACCGCACTATCCCTATTAAAAGAACCTGATACAGCTGGCTTTCATTACTACCGAACTATGTTACTTCAGCTTAATTTGAGGTTTGCCCGTTATTTTCTTTATAGATCGGTAAGTCATAAACTAAAATAGGTGTCACATCCTGTTTATAATCTCTTCACATCCTGAAAACATGAGTCCCTCTGTTCATTTTTATGCAGGAATTCTAAGTCATCATTTCATTGTGCCTCTTGAGTAATACATGACAGACTACAGAATAATAAATCACATTTTACTGCTTATAGAATGGCAGAAGCTGCAAGGCTATATATAATTCTCTATTACTTCTGCCTTCCATAAGTGATATTTACCAGCAGAGCCCTAGCTCTGACATCTTATCTCCTTAAATTCTAATCAACTTATTAACATCACTTACATTTCACTGCCTTTATTCTGACACTGAGAGAAAACTTAACAATACAACCTTTACAGGCTAGCCAACCTGCCTGCCCTAAACCCTGAAGTTTTTTAAGATTCAAAACATTTAACATACAGGCTATTGCAGATCAGGGCAGTTCAAATATTGGCTCATGAATATTCAAATTATTAGTTTCAGTACTTCTTTCTCATAAATGAGGCTTCTGGGCTAAACAACGTCTAATCGCTTCTCTGCCTTGATAATGTATGATTCTTGGTTTCCTAGACCATGATTCCTATAATCAAACATGTGATAATCTTTTCATTTCTTCAGCTCACAAACTTCTAATATGAATATTGGTCAACTATGCTGAGAGTATGTATATAACATATGAAGTGCAACATATTGTGTTGTCATAGCAATGTTCAAGCAACAGAAACTATATGCAAATAATCAGAACCCACTATGGTATATGTCAGTATTTATACGTATAGTAAGCAAAGTCTATCTATAGTAAAGTATCCATAAGTAAAGTATCCATAAGTAAACTATCCATAGGCCTTTACTGAGAAAATAAGACAAATCTACCTCCTACCTTTGCCGAAGTTGTTTTGTGTTGTGGAAATGAAAAAGCATAAAAAGCCAGGCTAGCTGTAACAGCTGTGATGGATTTCAAACCGCGGACTGGTTATGTTAAAATTTTACAGTGGTTCTTTCTAACAGTCAGGATTGTACTTTGCTTCACCTGACTTTGCCACCTCGTATATGTTATAATTGCTTCTGTCTGCTGTGTCTTATAGAGTTACATCAAGAGTTTGAACGGCACCAGCAGTTAGCGTATAATCAGTTGTGCCCAAATGTTACTATTAGAAACAAAACAGGACAGATCTTAGAACTAGAGTAACAGACTTCTGAAAAATGTCATTCTCTGATCTTCTCTCCACCCTTCCCGAAGCTGCTGTGAGTGTGTGCTGGAGTCGGGAGACCTGCTCACGTGGATGGAGAGTAGCAGAGATAAAGTACTCACTTTCTGCTCTCCATTGACCTCACGTATTTATTGAATCTTTTAATTTGTTTTTCAAGACCAGATCTCTTTTTACAGCCTTCATTGTTCTAGAATCTACTGTGTTGACCAACCTAGCCTTGTTCACATGGAGATTCACCTGCTTTTGTCTCCTGAGTACTGGGATTAGAGACGTGGCCCACCATTCCTGGTTTCAAGCCAATTTTATGACCATGACTTTCTGTGGCAATCGTGTATCCTCCCTAAAGAGAAAGGAACCCTAAAACTCAATCAGAATGGATACACCTGTCTAGAATCCAGACAGATTATGTCTGGAAATCCAGATCTTTGAGCAAAACTCAAAATATTCCAATAAAACACAAGATAAACGAGTTATCATCAAACAGGGTCAAGACATCATGTGACCAATGCCATCCAATCTTAGGTAAGATGGGGTGTTCTTCTGTTGCAGAAGTGAGAATAAATTGGCCCAAAAGAAATAGATAAATGGCAATATCTACCAAGGTTTCAAGCTCTGCGACTTTACTCCCAGTGAAATTCTTAGGAAGATAAATGCTCAGTATAGTAAAATTAGGAACCTGCAAGAACATTTACGATATTATCGTTTGCATTATAAAAAAAATGGAACAAACTAACAAGCAAAAAGAATTAACTGGGATACTCAAGTATATGCCTGTAGTTAAGTCACTAAGTATGGATATCAGTACGCTGAAATAAAAACAAATGTTCTTTGGAAAGAGAGTATAGGAGACCAGTCCTTAAGCACTGAATTGAAGTATATCCCAAAATGTATTATGTGAATGAAAAAATTTTTGAGTAACTTGTAGAGGCTGAGATGGTTTGGGTTACCTTATAAACACATCTGCGCATGCAGAAGCCATCAATGCCAGGGTCACCAGTACCTCGAGGATGAATGAAGAATGCCTGTGAAGAGGCCAGTCTTTTTGTACCATTTGAACAGTGTATTGCCAGTTTAAAAATACATTTCAAAAAGTAGAAACCTCTGGATGGCTTTGTCACAATGTGCCAAGTATTCAAGCCTTCAAGGAGCTTTTGACCCCCGTTGCAGTCCCATTTATGTATACAAGAAGATGAGAGTAGCGGTGGCATCAAAGGACCCCCATTCTCTCCACGTCTTACAATTGCTTTGCTCACCCACAATTCTCCCAGAAGCCGGTCACGTCTTCTCCGAGTGAATGCCTGAAAGTATTGTTCACATAGACACTGTCACTGCAGACCCTGAAGTCAGAATCTGGGGAAGGCAAGTATTATTTCTGCCTCAAGAAAAGTTCTGTATGCAAAAAGAAATTTAAAAAAAAAGTAGAGAGGGGAAGAATTTACCCTAAAATGTGAAAAGATGAGAAGTAAGAGTTGAGGGTATGGTTTCTATGGCAATGTGCCCCAGTCTTATGATCAAAAAAACATGTATCCTAGCTTCAACAACATCACTCTCATTAATGGTGTAATACTTAAGATAACTACAATCCACACAGTTTATGAACAAATAGAAAAGAAGAGAAAGGCTACATAGGAGAAGGTGTCAGGCAGATCAGCTATTTCCTCTTCATTAATCCGCTTTTCAAAGGAGCATGGGCTCTGCTCAAAGTTCTTCACTAAACCCTCTGTTAACATTGCAGAAGTGAAGAAAGTTGAATCCACCAGCGAAGAGCCTTGTCTGTGTGTTCAACCCTGGGCACAGTGCAAGTAAGACAGAGAAGCTGTGTGAGTCTGTCTGCCCTGGAGACTAACATCTCAAAGAGCAGCCCTGTCTCTCAAAGAACACTGCAGTGGTGGGTTTTGGGTAATCTCCCTAAGAGTTTGGAGGTTCCTGCTACTTCCATAGGAAGGAATTATAAAATTAGGTGTGAATAAGTTTCATCCATTTGAACGTCAAAAAGAAGTAATCATGGTGCATCTATACATTACTATTTCAAATAAATAATACAGGATCGAGTACCACTAAATGAAAAAAAGGGCAGACGAACTCATTATTAAACTGTAGTGGATGTCCCGACTCTCAGAAATACTCTGAAAAAGATGGGAAGCCTGGAGAAATCTAAGGTCTTTCTCAGAGTTAGGGAAAAGAGGATTGGCAGTCTCAGCCTTGGCTTGCAATCACTCTCTCTTCCAGCTTCCTGCTCCATAAGCTCCCTTCTTAACTTCCCACACCTGATGGCCTTGGCTTCAAGCATGTCCAATAATCAATAGAGCCATGGGAGGGAAACTAAGCCTGCTAATGTCTCTTGGTCTCTGGGTCTATAGGAACCAGAGCCTTTCTTTTAGATTTGGAAAGTTTATCTCTTACTGTAGGAGTTTGCTTTGCATTTCAAAGAGGCTTGGATAAGTGTCAGACTCTGTCTAAAACAGATAAAGCACACCCCTTCAAATCATGATTACAGGGAGCTTGAAACTCAACTAGTACTACATTAAAACAGCAAGGGAAATACAGTCAAATTATACTCTTTGTCACAATTACTACTGAGCTACTTGATTACTATTTTCTCAACTACATTTTTGTGGTGTCTTGAGGATCCCAGGTAACCTGGGCTGTTCCCATCCTTACTATGTAACCAAGGCTGACGTTGACTCCTGATCCTTCTTTCTTGACTTCCCAGGTGTGCATGTCACTAGTTTTTCCAAATACTTTTTTTTTGTCCCAGGGCCTTAAGTGCATTCCTTGTCTGCCTTGGTAACCCACCATGGGCTTTCTGTCTGCATCTCCCACTTCACCGTTTGAAACAACTATGTGTTGTGTCCTGCTCAAAAAGCCAAAGGAAGTTTAGGTCCCTATTAAGACAAGTCAAACAGTCTGTTTTGATTGTCCCTTCCTGGCCATGTATGCTGCTGTGTGACGTGACTATAACCATGCCCTAGCTGCTAACCAACTACATTGTTCATTTAGTGACCGCTCAGTCATCTATGGCTCAGTTTCAGTGATGAAAACAGCCTCCTAACAATTGGCATTAGCAAGTCCCAAGAGTGTCTACTAGCAAGACATGAGTCCCGACAGTCTTTTTATCCTTAAACTCCAACTCTATAAAGTCCGACATGGAGTTGCTTTCCAATGCCTTTAAGCTACCTATGGTAGTTTGAACTAGAATGTCCCCATTGTCCCCTGTATCTGAGCACTTGATTCCCAGGTAGTGGGACTGTTCAGGGCCATTATGGAACCTTGAGGGTGTTTAGCTTTGCAGGGGGAAATAGGCTTTTAGTGTTTATAGCCTATGTTTTGAGGAATGAGAAAGCAGACCGTTTTTAGTGCCGCTGGGCAATTAAGTAAAGCTAATCTCAAAAAGCCACCAAGAAGACACTGACATTGTATTAAAAAAATTCACAAAATGAGAAAGCAAGCGACTGTGTATTGTGTATTTCTTGTGTGTACCTTGGGTCCCTATGTGTTTGATGGTGAGCATCCTGGGTGCTAGGTAAGATGAGAGCTGAGGTGCAATAGCTGCCTCTTGCCTGATAGATAACTCTACTCCGTAGAGTAATAAACTAACCCCTGACAGAAATAAAAAGCCCAATGAAAACAAAAATGAGTCAAAAAAAAAGTGAATAACTTCCAGAAGAAGAGGGGAAAGCTGAAGCCCTTAAGAACTGGACTAATTAATCAAAAACATGGCCACACACAATAAAGCAGGTGAAAAGAATGTTTACCTTCCTTAAGGATTATATCGCAATACACTTATGATTTAATAAAACAAAAAAAAGGTTAATGCAGATTCCTAGAAGGAATCTAAAAATTTTAACTTTCATTATTCTTCCCTTTAATTTCCCATCTGTCTCCAAGGACCCAACCATATCTAGAACTCGCTTGAAAATCAACAATAGGGTTTGGAAACCAGGGTCAATGGGATGACTGTGGAAGAGAATTTCACAGGGCAGCAGATATGAGTCATCTCTTAGTTCCTGAATACAAATCAGAAAGACCGTGGTTGCGAAATCATGGTTGAATCAAGACCACAACCAACACTTCAGCCAAGACTACAGCCAACAGCACAGAAAATCAAAAGAAACTAGAGCCTGTTTGTCATACTGTGGGTCCCAAAGAGACTAGCACTTCTTCCCGCCTGCAGCAAGCAATCCCTTTCTTTTGTCCTCCTTTGGATTAGCCAGGCCATTGTTTTCCAGCAACCAGAATAGCCTTGGAGCTCAGTAAAAGATACTCCAAGGTTTGCTGCCTCACCCAAGCCCCCATGATCACCACCTTTGTAAGCTTACATCCACTGAACACAAGTTAATTATTGCTGGTTGTAAGTAAAAAAGGGTTTAGTGGCAGGTACCTGGAAGTGAAGAACTAGGGGTATAAGACCAACTGAAACAAGCAGGGCCATCACCCAGACTACAGCCAACAGCACAGCATGAGGTCATTCCTGGATTTGACTGTGTGGGCCAGTGAATGCTTGGAAGTACAAAGTCCTGGGCTGGAGAGATGGCTCAGTGGTTAAGAGTACCAGCTGCTCTTCCAGAGGTCCTAATTTCAATTCCCAGCAACCACATGGTGGCTCACAACCATCTGTAATGAGATCTGATGCCCTCTTCTGGTGTGTCTGAAGACAGCTTCAGTGTACTCATATACATAAAAATAAATAAATATATCTTTAAAAAAAAAAACAAGAAGTACAAAGTGCTACCTGAAGGACACATGGAGATGCTTGGAGATGCTACCAGAACTTTGCTGAGGCCACTTCCATCTCCTGAATGAATACATCACTGCCATTGCTTCTTGAGTATTTAGTGGCCAATGCAAAGACCATGATGGGTACATTTTAAATCATGGATCAATATCCTAGATGAAAAAGAGCAGGGAGCCCAGCACCTGCCAACTTCAGTTCCTGTAACTGTAGAGTATCTCCGCCTACCATCACTGTCAGAATGACTGGAACCAGCTACAGAGCAAGACTGACTCTGACAAAGAGGCTGGGGATTTCTCCCACCTAGAAATCGATCAGAATAATGACAAGGTATCAATGCATGCTTACATATGATAGCTCTAAAGCCTTTCTATTCATAAATTAGGTATTCTTTCTAGAAGACTGTGAAGATATCAAGTACTGAGATAATTTCTGTTATGTTCTTGCTTATTCTAATAACTGTGAGTTGGGTGGCCCTAAGAATGAATACAGAATGATAATGAGCTGTAGTTAGTCAAATTATTTAAGGAAATTGCCTCAAAAGTTAATTTTATACTTCCCGCCTCAGCTTTTAATTTATTAAATATGAATGATTTATATGCAGAATGAAATTATGTAAGGATTACATTAGATAGCATAAGAGTTCAAAACAAAATGTGGGTTCTAGAAAGAGCTCAATAAATGTTCTGATTTATATTCGGTTATGATATGAAGTTGATTTTTAACAACCTCACCATAATATCTAGGTTTAATCTCATTAAAAGACAACCTTCAGCTGTATCAAAAGGTCAATCATTTGATACTTTGTTATAGCAAGAGAAAAGAGAAGAGGGATACTATTTTATTATTTTCAAAAGATCTGTACAATAGATCATTCCATTTGGTGTAAATTTAAAGGCTTTATAACAATGGAGTCTTTGTAGAAGCAAAGTTAGAGGTAAAATACATAGATGAGTTCTCTAAAAATTAAGGTAAGAACAATAGTGCATATATAGTTTGCTTATCCTGTTTCAGCTTACTAGTATTAGTAAGAACAGTTTATCAGAACAACCTTTCTCTGAACACTCATGTTTACCATCAGTCCTGATTGGAAATTACACTTTGCATTACAACTTTCACTGAGAACTCTAAGACTGGGTGAGATCCTTGAGCGTCAGAAGCTTGCAGCAATCAAAAAATCTTCTATTACAATAAAAACTGATAATATTATGTTAGGCTGGAACCAACAGCATTCAGAATGCTTTCATAATCAATAATGCACACCAGTTAGCCAAAATCTACATGAAGATTGCTTTCTGGAGGCCAGTGGAAGTCTAGGTCATTGTGGCTATCTGTTACATTTATTACAGGTACATGGAACACTTCATCTGAGTAAAGCACTGAAGGCATTACAACGATAAATCAGTCACAGTCCTTGTAGTAGTTTATAGAATAAGAGATACGGATACTTATATTTTACATCATCACTGATTACATTGACGATGCAAGTTAGAAACAACCAGACCACATAAGCACACACATTTTCCATTCATGAAGCATGCTTTGTGTATGGGTGCCCAAGTAAGAGTTACGAAATTGGCCAACTACCCTGGATGTGGGCTCAGAAGAATGCATGGTCGATGGTTTCGGAAGAATGCAGTTTTGCACCCACAGATCAAACAGGCCACTTCTAAAACAAACAACACCCACGAACATCTATCAGCTAGGAAACATCAGCCACCCACGAACATCTACCAGCTAGGAAACATTAGCCACACTGCAAACAAACATCAAGGTGCATGCTGTTCACTCAGAATTCACATAGGGAACAGAGTCTCAAAGAACTGAACCCCTCAAACCCTTCTGTCAGGAGGAAATAACAATTTAAATCAAAGAAAGGAGAGAGAAAGAAAGAAAGAAAGAAAGGAAGGAAGGAAGGAAGGAAGGAAGGAAGGAAGGAAGGAAGAAGAAAGAAAGGAGGAGGGAGGGAGGGAAGAAAGAAGATGGATTATTATTCGCTCCTTGTACCAACTCTGGGGACATGCTGAGCCGGTCAGTGAGTGTGGGTGGCTCTGCTCATGAACTCAGTTGCTTGAGTGTACCTTCTCCCAGACAGCTCTGAGCAAGTAACAGCCCAGGCAGTGACTCCTGGACTGATTAGCAAGTGCCCTGGTTTGTCCTCCAACACCATGAATAAGGTTCTCTTGTGCCTTGTTTAAATATATTCATTATAAAATTAGATTTTGATCTTTTCATCCACAACAGCTAAATCTCTGTTGAGCTACCAAAACACATTTTACTGCTGAGATGGTGAGTGTGCTCTGGCTTCTTGGGGGGTTCTTGCAGCTGCTGCTTTTGAGAGAGTGTTTGCTCTCCACACAGGAAGGAAAGATTTCCCTGAATGGAGGAGATTTTCCTGTTTGTTGTTGACAGGGCGTCCTCATTTTTCTCTTATAATTCCAGAACTTGTTTCAAACATCTTCCCAGGCACACTGTGCCAGCACAAGCTTAAGCTCATAGCTTCAAATGGGATAGAAAACACAGAACTCACTGAAAAACACACCGAGGCAGAGCAACAGCCATACAAGAAAGCTGGCGAAAAGGATCACACCACCAAATTTTTTCCCCATTTGCTTTTGTAAATAATACAATAAAATATCAGCTGCATCAACATTAGCAAAATATTTGTCTTTTTAATGCAACACAAACAATTTAAGAAAGTAACTGGAGGTGGCGATTGAATTGTTCAAACTCAATCATTTACACACACACACACACACACACACACACACACACACACACACGGGATACCGCAATGCCTATGCGTTTTTAAATACACAGCATGCTGTTTTGGCAAAGGGATGTTTGCATATGAAGTAGAGCCAGCACCATTTAAAACCTCATCTTTAGTGAAGATGATCACCTGTAAGAAGGGTGGTTATTTCCCCCAACACTTCACTAGAAATTTTATTAAACATGAGTACAAAGATAACAAGGTTAATCATCTTCAATAACTTTATTGCAGCTTGCTGTGCTCAGATTCAAGCATGGTGACTGGAACCAAGATCATCTGCTCCAGTCTTGCAAAGTACCAGAGCTGTACATTGCTAACAAGTTCACAAAGCTGATTTATTTTAAAGAAGGACTTCATTTAACTTCCATGTTTACTAGATCCATTCTTCCACTTACATATAAGAGCATCAGGGCCAGGCATCGGGGTATGCCCCTTAATTCCTGCACTAGGCGGCAAAGGTGGGAGCCTGCTCTACACGGAAAGTTCTTGGCCTTGGTAGATAGTGCTACCCTGTCTAAAAAAAGGTGCGGGGCAGGGAGCTGGAGCGACGGAGAAGTGACTCGGCAGCTAGGAGTCGGGGCTGCTTCCTTAGAGGACCTGGGTCTAGTTTCCAGCACCTATAAAGCAGCTTACAACCATCTGTATCTCTAGTTCCAGGGTATCTGACGCCCTCTTCTGGTCTCTGCAGGCAATGCAGACACAGGCATACACCCCAGCAAAATAAAAATAAATAAACCTTGACATTTTTTTTAAGTTAAAAAAGCATTTAAAGATACATTTTAAATTGATTCATATGCAAAAGGGAAAAGGCCACTACAACAACTGAAAAGCTGACCAAAGCTCCCATGCCTCTCCTCTCTGAGGTGCTAATCTTACCCACCCAGGCCCTGCCTATCCGTGCCGCCATCACTCCGCTCCGAATTACACTGACACCCTCTGTATCTGTCCGCGCTGCTCTAGATGGACCTCAAGGGCAGGAACACTCCAAGTACCTCTCCTTTAAACTGGCAATTAAAAATAAATTTTTACTGACCTATACTGACATACGAATGAGGCCTTAAGTAGGCACAGGCCACAAATGGAATTCACAGGACTACAAGCGGTTCCTGCGTGCACGCCAGGAGCATAATTTATTACTCAAAGCCTCCACCATAAATAGATCACCCTAGAAGCTGGGTCATTTGATGGCTTCATGCCTAGGACCAGCCAACTCTGTCAAGAGATGTTCCTTCCTATCAACGTCTTCACCTTCAAGGCAATAATACTGTTGTCGTTTAAAATATTCTTTATGTTTAACTCTTCTAATCTTTTCCGATATTCTAAAACTATCGTCAAAGATGTGGAAAGTACACCACTCTCTCTTTAAAAGACTTTTTAATAGGCACATACCAATGTGTGGCAATGTTTTGATGGGAGGTAGGTTATTCTTCAATACCAAATGAAAGCAGAAAACTCCCTGTTCCACACAGTAAACTCCGCTGGTTTGTCCTTTCTCAAATTGATTTCCACTGCCTTGAGCTAACATAGCTTATGGGTACCAAGTTTTCAAAGGAAATAGGAGAGTGTCTTTATATTACACCACCTAGTTTTAGTGTTACTGAAATTGTCTAAGTCTTGCCCAGCAGGGAGAAAAGAGTACTTCTTAGAATTCCTATCAGGGAATGGTTAATTATTTATTGCATAGCATGGATGTTAAGGCATTGTGCTCTGGGAGAAGCAGAATTGCCTAAGAGTGTCCTCTGATACCTCAGGGGCAAGTTTGGAAAACAAAGAATAAATGTCTCATTTTTTAAAAGGGAAAAGAATTAGTAGAACACAGCTGGATTAATTAGTAAAATAAGAGACAAATGACTGAAGGTCAGCAAAGGCAGAAACAGGAAGGAAGTAGCCTTGGACAGAAGGATTTGATGAATCTGAGAGTAATTGGTGTGGGCAACTTAATGAGATTAAACTTGGCTTGGTAGAGGAGTACGGAGGACAAATCAGCTTTGTTAGGACTGTGAGCAAAGGGCAGACGCTCAGAGAGAAGTGACTTTGTTGAAAGAGCTTTTGCGAGATGGAAATTTCTAGAAGAGGCATGCCTGGCCATAAATTAGAAAGGCGGCTTGCTTTCTTGGCTGTTAAACCAAGAACGTCTGTATTTATTCTGAGGGCGATGAAGAACAGTTAACTGGAAAACCTAGGACTGAGAATTTCAGACAGTGGTTGCCTTAAGTGTGTCCCCACAGCAGGGACACCAGCATGCTCAGGGACAGGGACATCTTCAGACTGACCCGAGAGCCCCTTCCCCCAGTGGATGAATTGGAAACATCTAAATCAGAGCCAGGTATCCCATGTTTCAGCCAGCATTCTAAATAATTCTAACTTTCACTCAGGTTTGAAAGCTACTGATTAAACAAATCGAAGTTACCCAACAGGTCTATGGAAAACACAGGATACATGGAATCGTTAGGGTTACGCCAACCAAAACTATAGAAATAGTACCCAGTCGGAACAGCTGTGCTCAAAACAGCAGAAGTACTTGGTAGCCAGGGTGCAACAGAAAACACTACTCCAGATGACCCAGAAATTCTTATTATATATCCAAAGAAACAAAATCTGCTTATTGGAATATACCTACATTTCATGACTGTTACTGCATCATTCACAAAGACAAAATATATAATCAGTTGTGGTGCCTGCCAGTGCATATGTGGAAAAAGAAATTCTCATAGGTATATAAACTATGGGATATTGTTCAACCTTACAGCAAAACGAAAGGAACGGGGGGGGGGGCTTATGTGAAGAGAAATAAGAGGCACAAGAAGATCAATATCATATATTTTTCCATCAATCAAAGCTACAGAAAAATGTAAATGGTCTCAAAGTAGACCAACTGAATGAGATGCTGACCACCACCGCGAACTTGAAAGGGAGGGGAAGGGAGGGAAGGTTGGCAGTGGGCACCAAAACAGAGAGATGGGAAGAATCTATTCTAGTAGCCTGTATCACAGGAGAGTGAGTGTAGTTTAAACAGCCTGCTGCCTTCAGTTAGGAAGAACCAGGGGAGAGGTGCAAAGTCTCTCAATGCAGAGAAATAATAAACAAACGGGCAAGCAGATGGAAAGCCATTTGTCTCTGAGTTGATTAATTCACATTGTATATGTATCATGAACTGTCAAACTATGTCTATGAATGGGCACAATTACTGTGCCAATTGAAAATAAATAAATTCATAGATAATAAAGCGGAGCGAAGTATAAGATTTGTCTGCTTACGGTGAGCTGACACCCGTGTGGACAGCACAGCAGACAACATGGCTGGTCATGTCTAAGTTGCAGAGTAAATAGGAGAAGGAGCGCATTCATAGAAGTATTTTCCATTTGACATTTAGCAGCACTTCAAGACCACCTTTTAAAGTTTCTAGGCTGGAGACTTGACTTGGTGGTTTGCAGTGCATACTAATCTTGCAGAGAACCTGGGTTTCGTTCCCAACAACCACATAGAGCAGAACACAAGCGACACCAGCTCCAGCGCATCCAAAGCCCTCTGCCAGTTTCCAGTGGCATCTGCACTCATGTACACATAAGCACATGCATATACAAATAATTTGATGGGAATTTAAATTTTACATAATTTTTGAAAACATTTAAAATTCTTAAAAAATTGTTTTTCTCTTAGAGGCTGATCATTAGAGGAAATGTTTAAAATGACCACGCAAATTATAGCGAACTGGCCTTCCTGCTGTTCCCTTCCGGGTAAGATAGAGAGTCCTCATGACCATGCTCATAGCACAGGAATTGGGGAGAGAGAGAGAGCTGCTATTTCCTGAAGATGCCTCTGTTCATGGTGTTCCCATGAATCATGCTACTTAACTGTCACAGAAAACGGTCACAAGTCAGGCAATGTTATTTTCCCTTTTCTGTAGTTAAGGACAGTCAAGGAGGAAGAGTTCAGTGAAATAACTGCACTCTAAACATCAGGCCAGGACTAGGTCCCTGAGCTTCAGGTCCCAGGGCATGTGCCCTGGAGCTCACGAGACTGTGTTGTAAAGAAAGATTCATGCAGCCCCCAGCTTTCTGTTTCCGTGACTCATCAGATGCTGTCATGCTGTCTACACAGAGGGGACAATGTTTGGCGAATATGTAAGTGATTTCTTGTTGTTCATGCCTTAAGTCATCTTCTACTTAACTTCTACTTAAACATTAGGGGTGGGAGGATCTGTTACCTGACCTCAGGAGACAAGGACTCTAAATCCAGCAGGATGTTTTTAGTTCAGCCAAGAAGGGTGAAAATAGCAAGGCCATCACTGCCCTGAAGCGTCCCAACGGGACTGTATCCACTAACTTATCTCTGAGCTCTCTCCTTCATGGAGAGAAGCAGGATTTTGACTGGAATCCTTCCTAGAGCCCTGTGGAAGAACTGTGCCATGGACAAGCTAGAATAAAGTCTTAAGTTTCAGTTTTGAAGCACACAGGACTCAGCAGGAAAGCTATACATCACACCGCAGTGGAGAGGCCCAGCCCAGCTGCCCTTAGAACCTTCTCCAAAAAATAAAAATCTGAGCCGCTGAGCCTAGACCCAGAAAGCCTATTATGTAAGCCACCGCTGCAGGTGAGCAGGGCCACAGGCCAGGCAAGTGAAGAGAGCAATGCAGGGGCCTTCAGACCACAACAGACAATGAAAGGGTGAAAATTCCTGGAAATGGGTCATGACTCTCTCAAGTCCGGCAAAGCCAGTCAGGAAACACGCAAGCTGAAGTAACTGCAGAGCAGCCATTCCCTAGAGTAGGAAAGCCAGTCTCCTCCTCCCGTGGAGGATGAGCGCCCGAACAGTGACTATTGTTCCTGTTTGCACATGAGAAGAAGTGCAAACAGGTTCAGAAAAAGGTAAAGAATAAATGCAGGAGCTGGTCTCTGTGAAACCGCTTCACCTTCACAAGGACCCTTCCAACACACTGATATCCCAGAGGCTCACCGATCACACTCAAGCTTTAGCTATATTGTTAAAATTGGTTTCATTGTTGCTGTCTATACCCAACAAGTGAGTGATCCTGAGAAGCCAGATGGGCTGGTCACAGTACTGAAGAGGCAAGGGAGAAGAGGGAACCCCGCCCCTCTTCAATAGCGTTACACTACAGACATCTACACTCTCTGCGCACAAATATGGTGGTAGCTCACATGCTTAGTCTTCAACATTCCTAGGAGAAGGGCAGGTGGCAGGCGGCCTGTGCATGGAGAGAAGGGGATGGCTGGTCTGATGACTCATCTGTCCTTCCTCGTTCTGGTTACCATTACCAAGTCCGAGAACTCAATAGGCACACTATCACACTCGTTCTTAAAATGGAAAGGACTACAGTTTGACACCAGTTCCTCCATGTGACACCCTCACCCTCAAAGTCCACAAGACTCGCATTCCAAACTTCTACCATTTCCAGTTCCGCCTTGGTGTTCTCTGTACGGGGTACCCAACGACTCACTTGGGAAACACTTTCCACTTCTGAACAACAAAGGACAAATACACACACAGACCAGTACAAAGCAAACTCCACATGGGTGAGGGCTAACCCTGAGAGTTAAATGCTCCAGTTTTCAAAACAGTGTTGCATCTTTCAGTATTGAAATGAATTGACTTAAAGTACAAGGAATTTGAGAAGCTTCCTGGGGTTGACTTATTGATTTTTTTTCCCTGATGGGATATTACCCCACAGGGCCACCTTTAATAGCCAGCAATGTGACCTCAATTCCTATCTGGCAACGTGGGACAGACTAATCCCGTGACAGGTGACAGACAATACTTAATATCTATTTGAGATTTATTTCCATTTTTTAACTCTGAAGCAGTGCTGAACAGTTCCTAGAATGTGGTGCCTGTAAAAAAAAAAAAAAAAAAGATTCTTTAAGGGAGCCACGGGTTGGGGGTGTGCTCTCAGTGCTCAGGACGCTTACATCTGTGGCTCAGCTGGAAACACTGTTAAAAGGCCATTAGAACCTTAAGGTAACAGACCTTGAAAGCCAGGAAAGGCATGGAGCAATTTGCTGTTTGTGTTAGGAGTATCAGCCTCAGCCACTTCCTCCTCATGGGCTGAAAACAGCTCCTGTCATGAGCCGTGAAAATCAATTCCACAGCAACCAGGCTGGAGCGCAGTGGAAGACGGTCCACCTACAGGCAGGCACTGCACAGCAGAGCCTCCTTCTGGGCATCTGTGGCACCTTGCAGATGTCCCAGACTGCTCTTTAGCAGAGCTGGAAGCAATCAGCAGCTTGGAACTTTCAGGAACCTTTGGGCTTATCTTTTCGGGACCCTGGTTCTCTCTAATGCTTAATTAGCTTAACATCAGAATAGTCTGTCACTCTGAATGAGGATAGCTTTCGGACATGTCGGCCTGCACAAAGCCTCTTCTCGCCCATTTGTGTTCCATTTCCTGTTTCTGATTATAGTAATTGTGAAACACACTCATTCCTCCCTCCAAACAAAACAGCTTCGGGGACGTTTGTGCCATACAGAGCATTTTAAAATTTTGTTTCGAACATAAGGTCATGCTTCTGAAAATATATTTCAAGGGGTTATCAATGGTTTTGTCAAGGGTTGTGCTTTATAAGCTAGTGGTTAGACTGTTAGAATTCATTTTAAAACAGGTGTATAGCCTGTTCAGTGGTCGGAAATTGCCTTCCAGCTACAAAATGCAACCTTGGTTACCAAACATGATTTTAGATCATTCTAACCAAATAGTCAACCTTTTGTTCACTGAGAATCTTTTATATAACCTGTCCAGTTTCCAGGTAAAGAAGTACTTAGCACTGGAATCATAGTTGCTCATACATGCAACTTCCTGTATTATTTACACCAATAAACCAGGCTGAGAAACTGATTCAACCTCATGTGTTAATGTTTTGTTAAAAACAGAATGAAAATGCACATTATCAATATGTTGTCATAAATATCAGATTTATCTAGCATGTTTTTACCTTCAGTTTAAATGGATTTATATAGTACACATTTCAGGCAAAGCAGAAAAATGCATTTTGTATGCCTTCAAAGTACGTAATGAATATCTCTAAATGATTTGAAGGTAACACCAGAGTTTTGTTTGCTGACAGAGAAGAAGGCAGTAAGTATGAAGAGCTTCTACTTGCACATTGTCTGTGGGTGGGAGAGGTCTGCAGTTCTGAATGGCACTTCACATCCGGTTGACACTAGCCTTCACAGGAACTGCGTGGCAGTTTTATGGGAAATGAACATATTCTTCGGTGTACTCTTACAAAGGGATCAGCGCAAGCTGTTACCGTTCTACTTGACCTCTGGATACCTAACACCCCCAAGTTCAGAGTACGACGTGTCATGTAATCACGTGAGCGGTAAAAACACCACCCAACCATTTCATGGATTAGCATTTGATACTGTAAAAGTGAACAATTTCTCCCAAGTTCAGTGCAAACCAATATCTGGAGGAGTCCCCAGATGGCCATGCAAGAGTTCTACAGAGCTTTCACTTCCACAGAAGTGATGGTGGGTATTAGGAGTGGGTTCCGGCTCTTCCATTGGTACTCTAAAGGCTTTGAAACCCTCTATGAGGCAAATAGATATCAGAGATCACTGTCAGAATCTTAGTTTGTTTATAGGTGGTGTGTACTAAAGTTCTACCAGACCTTGGTCTTCTGAAATTAATTTCTTGGTGTGAATAAGTGTTTGGATCTGGAAGAGAAATGACTGGGAGACATAAGGATGGCTTGTTTCATAAGCTGGTTCCCACTACCTGTTCCTTTTGACAATGAATCACTACACCGCACGTTAAGAAGATAGAATGGTTAAGCCTTTGCGGGGGTGAAAAAGGAGAAGCAAGCAGATATGGGGCAATAATTTCTGTTGTCCCTTTTCCAGATAATGTTAAAGCTTCTCACTGGTACATATGTATGCTCCAAGCATGGTGACCTTTCTGAAGTTCACTTCACAAGTGCTATTGACTTGAAGCTATTCTGACCCATTAAGAAAATAAGTGAAAATTATTCATCCTCCCTTCAGAAGACGTCGAAAGGCTTTGTTTCTCTGCAAAGAAAATAGCTTCCTTATATTTACTCTGAATTTATAAGGCAATATTCCTAGTTCCCTGGGATCCCAAGAGGAACACTGGCTCCTCATCACAGCTGTCCTGGGGGCATAGCGGGATAAAGGGGAGTTCTTAAAGGGGGCTGTCCTGCCAGTAGTGAGGATAGGGAGCCCAAGTGGGCATGCTCGGAATGGAGCTGCTCATCTGTAATTAAATACATACGAAAATGAAAAGTGATCAGCTCTGCATATTGTCTTTTTACATACACATCCATTGGTCAGGAGAAAACGGCTAGTTCTGTTCCCAGAGGTCAGAGTGGGAATAACTCAAAGAGGAGGAAGGGGATAAAATTTCTCCAGACCAGAAAAACAATGCATACATGAAGACGTATTTGTCCAAAGGAATCATGCCAGTATAGCAAGGAAAAAAACAGGGACCTCACAGTGAAGGAAACTTCCATCCGGCTGCCCTTTTCTCCTTCTGAAGCTGTGCAGCGGAGTCCCTTTACTAATGAGGGCAGCTCATTGGCAGCAGGAAAAGTCCTTTGGGACAGTTCCAGACACAGGGAAGGGGGCTGTTTTCAACTTTCTCAAGTAACATGTATATGTATATATATATATATATATATATATATATATATACACACACACACATACGTGTATATATATATATGTATATATACGTATGTATATATATGTATATATATATATACACACACACTTGGTTATAGATTAAATATATATAGTTAATCTCTCCATATATATATATATGGAGAGATTAACAGTGCAATCTAGAGTATCAGAATATTCTCCTGTTGGATATCCACAGTCAACGTAGACAGGCCACAAAAAATATTGCCTGCATTTAGCTGTTCATGCTGGCAGAAGCATGTATTTAAAACCCACTTTGTATGGAACTCACTGTTGCTATTAAGAGACTCAAAGATGACAGGAGCAGCCATTTTGGCGTCACCTAGGAACATTCCTGAAGTACAGATTTGTAGGCACAACCCAGTCTTCTGTGAGACTAGACCCAGACACTTGGATGTAGCCAGACGTTCAGTGGTATCAACATGTGAAGTTCATGGAGAACCTCTGATCCAGACCACAGGCTTCTTATTATGGAATTATACCAAGTATACCACGATTATTTCAAGAACAGGATAGAAGGAAAAGACAGAGAGGCTAAGGAATCAGAATATTGAAGAGCACAAAGGTAGGAGGCTTTTAGATATTCTGCTGACTCTGAGTGCAGCCCCTGAGATGACCCAGGATGTCTAGAATTCCCCACACCCATCTGTTCATTTTTGTGGATACTTCTGGCCATGTGGCTTGGGTGCTGATAAAAAAAAATTTACACAGGCAAATGCTACAAAACTGAGTACTGCTCTCATCTCTCCCAGAACAGCTCAACACTCCTCACTTCAACACTGGCCATACTTGAGAGAAATCATGGAAAACACCTACTTAGTGCATGCAGCCTACACAGTTTCTCTTTAATGCCTCCGTCACCGTTCAGTTCTGGGGGATTCTTCTTAAGAGGATGAACATTAATCAAGCTATTAGTTGACCATCAGCTATCAAATTGGGGTATTACTCTCCTTCTGGAGTTATTTTTCCTCCCCTCTGCTTTCCCTCCTCTCCCCTCCCCCTCCCCTCCCCTTCCCTTCCTCTCCCCTCCCCTCCCCTTCCTCTCCCCTCCCCTTCCCTTCCTCTCCCCTCCCCTCCCCTTCCTCTCCCCTCCCCTCCCCTGCCTCTCCCCTCCCCTCCCCTCCCCTTCCCTCCCCTTCCCTCCCCTCCCCTTCCCTGCACGGCCACAGAAAGCAGTTCTAGAATGAACATCACATGTCCATCTACCTCCCACCAGTGGACATGCATATGGGAAAAACAATCCCTTTTGCTGCCTTTGGCGTTGGCTCCTGGTGCTCTGGCAACTACCTTGTGCCCATATGGGGATGTGTGAGAACAGGATCTGGGAGCAGACAGAAGAACAAGCACAGTGCCCTGCAGATCCTATAAACAGATTCTTTTCTCACTTCTTTCTCCCTGACCTTTGTTGGGACTCTTGATGTGTGAAAGAATGGGTGTAGAAGCCAGCGGAGCAGGGATTTTCTGTGACCTGCAGCCAAAAGCATCTTAGCCGAGGCAGATTATTTCAGGCGAAGATTTCAACAACTCGTCTTTAAATGCTTGTATTGGAACCTCTGTGCAACTGGGTCTAGATTTTAAATTCACCGTAGTTGGTTTACGTTTTTCCACTTTTCTGATAAGCTCATTTGCTCCTTCTTCTCTTCTTTTCCCCTCCTCTAGTCCGGTCCACTTCCTGCCTAGAGGGCCTATGTAGCATCTCCACTGTCCTTCTCCCCCATGGGGCCTCCAAGAAGCACCCCTCTAGTCCATCTTGTTTGTAGTGTTTAACCAATCAGAAACAATACTTCCATCCTATCACTTCAGGGCCAACAAGCCTGGACGATGACCTAATTCCCACCATAGTCCGCTGAGGACTATCCGAAGATCTCCAAAACCCCAACCACACCCATGCAGCTCAACACAATGTCTCAGCACTACCAAGTAAATTCCTGTCTGTGCTATCCTGCACACACCCACTTTCCAATCCACCCTGAATTCCACTCTCCCTCTCTATTCCCTTGCAAAGCGCTCCCCACCTTTCAAGGTTTCTGCTTGTATCTGGCCAGTTCATTCTTTAATTCCCGTCCTGACCATCAAGAATGAGCTTTGAGCTGTAGATGAACTCCAAAACACATTTTAAATCCCAGGGAAATGATGATATAAAGTGGGGATTAGTTCTCCATTTTGTTGAAAAATTTTAAATTCCTTTTATACTACCACAGTGCGAAAGCAAAATAAACTATGAATGAAATTTCCTGATATGTATGGTTGATTACCTGGCTGTTGGTAACCTGACACTTTCTAAATATTAATAATTCATCCAGAGCTATTTGAGGAATCTCTACCAGCAACACTGACCGTCTTGACTCTTCAGCTGGCTTAATGATGAGAGTGAGTTTTGTATCTAACAAAAAACACGGATAGAATGATGCCAAATTGCCTTGGTAAACCAAACGAATGTTTTGTGAATATTTATTTCTCTTTTCATCTCTCTTTCTCTCTCTCTCTCTTTGGCTGTCTCTCTCCACCCACTCACCCACACTGTCCATGGGCAATCATACAGTGAAAGTTATATAAGTAATATTTGATTGACTAATAATTTTAGGCAGTACCCACTAAACCTAAATATTTCAGGATTCCTTTTTCCTACTTCAGCAGTCCCCACTGGAGTTCAAGGTGATGATAGCTCCTTCCTTCTTGTGTTTGTGGTTTTTCCCTCCTAGCAATTCCTCTGAAAGAAGTCAAAGCAATATTTCAGAATCATGGCCTGTCCAGACTGAAGGCCTTCTCTGAGGGCTTCCTACTGCTCTCTAGTTAAAGGGTAAAGCTTTAGCAGGGAGCTCAAGGCTTTTTAAGACCCAGCAAAGGAAAACCCTTGATAGGATGGTCACATTGGTTGGATGGGAGAGGAATCAGTCCTTTGAGGCACAAATTCTTCCCCACTGAACAAACACCATCCAGAAGCAGGGCAGAAGGTCACAGGAAGTTCTGTGGTTAAAGGGGGGGGTGAGCAAACATAGGAAGACATGTGTGTGTGTGTGTGTGTGTGTGTGTGTGTGTGTGTGTGTAATGGAACCTCATGACACTGTAGAACTGTCTAGGGCAGAGAGGTGCAACAGGCTTAGCTTGTTTTAAAGCAGTAGATCACAAGGTATCTTAGCTTCTCATGGTTCAGGTGATACTCCAGCTCCTCAGGGATGCACATGTGAGGCACTCTGTTTAGATGACACGATCCCACGCATCTGCTTGCTTTTAGTGATATGCAATTATCTCAGCTGGATTTACCAAGTTTACAACCATACCCTGTTGGAACTTTTGTTTTTCAATGGGATCAAAGTTCCCTGTGCACAGAGCACAGGAGCTTACACATAGCACCTAGACTGCTCTCTACGTGAGATGATCAATAAACTAGAGGCTGTCTAAATGGAGCAGCATTTTTATTTTTATTTGTAATTATTCCAAGAGTTCAAGGACAACGATAATTAGGTATTAATACGAACCTACTTCATCCCGATTTATTAAGATTTAGACAATTTTACTCGAGATTTACCACTGTGAATTATTTTATTTACAAAGCTACCAACCCAGAGATGTAAACATGCGTGCCCGTGTTTGGATGGTTGTCTTCTGTTTGTCCTTGTTGCTCTTGTTTGTTTGTATGTTTGGGACAAGGGTGTAACCATATTGCCCAGGCTGGCCTAGAACTCCAGGTCCCTGCCTTAACCTCCTGAAGGCTGAGATACAGGCCCACCACTCGCGGCTTGACAATACTTTCCAAATGGTGCTGTGTACAAATACTGTCAACCAGATAACCGGATAGTGTTGGATAATTGGTATATTATTCAAAGTTATGTTATAGGCAGTGAAAAAATATGACAGATTCCTTTAGCAGGTAAAATCAGCCAACATCCAGGTTTTGAAAATATTAAAACAGTTGTTAATATTAAAACAGCTAGACACCCCTAAGTCTCTGGCCTTTATAGAACTCTCCAGGGATATGTAAATAATGGAAGTATTATGTAATGTTATCATTTTAAAGTTTAAATAAGACAGAAATTAGGACCAAGTCACTTACTAACCATTATTTTACTACAAGTTTTACAGAATAGGTTACCTAACAGGAAACAACAATTCTGTATTTAGTGAGTGTTCAAAAATTTAAGCACTTATTTTCTTATATAAATGAATACTATCTTTTAACCACAATTATTTTAAGAACAGAATGTTGTGTGCTTTGAACCAATCCTGATAGTGGCCTACATTCTAGTCACAAACTATTAAGAGACAGTACAATAAAAGAAGTGAATCTTGCAGGAAAAAAAAAAAAGTGTGTCAGTCCTGAAATGACAAGAGATTATTCTCTTAGTAAATCAGCTGAACTGGCTTTGTTTCTATGGAACACTCAACTGACTCCCAAATCAAAAATTTAACAAGAGGAACTCTTAATAGCCTGGGTTTCAAATGGCTTTGATACCTGGAAATAGAGTAATTATTTTAGAAATCTAGTGACTTGCCAAACCATAGAAATGAAAAATTGAAATTCAGCTAATTAATTTATGACTCACTTTGCTCATCCAAAGTGCTTTAAAGGTAGCCACCCATTAACAAAGTGGGGGCAAAGATCAGAAATCGTTGAATAAAGCAGATAAACCGTTTATCCAAAACTAAGACATTTAGCACAGCTGAGATGTGGTAAGAATTACTCAGTACTGTTTCTCCACTTATGTTAATGCAGTATCTACATGTGAACTGAAAGAAAATGTGTTAATGGTTAATGAAACAAAGCCAAGCCTATGTACATACGTGTTGTGTGTATATATACACACATATGAAGACTGCACATACATACATCATTGAAGCCAGAATAAGGATGTAGAGGACCAGAACACCAGAATATTGAAAAAATCCTATGTTCACCATAGATCTTGACATAAATAATTCACAAATTTGCATAAAAAGGTAGAGACAGTTTCATACATTCTCAATGTTCTACTGTACTCAAACTCTAAACATACCTGAGAATGATACTAGGACAAAGCACATATTAGAAATTGTTGGTTTTAAATTTTGTCCCAGTCAGTAGAAATAGGACTTTGCTCCAGTTTCTACTCTCTGGGTAAGTATCTATTGTAAGCTTTGTCCGACTAACCCAACATTCCAGGTTTTGGGCTAAGCTAATACGTTGGTAGATTTAGTACAGAGAAGGAAAGCAATGCATGTGCTTTATAGAACCCTATAGATACAATAAAATGAGTTGAGAAATGCAGAAACGTATTATTAAGTGGTAGTGGTAGGAGGTGACCAATTCCCAGGAAGATAAAATCTAAATTCAAAATATTTGGGAAATGGTGTTGTAACACAGTATAAATTCAGCACACATAACTCTGTAAGAATATATAGATGGATGTATTAGCTAAGGACACACATAAGAGGGGCAGAGATTAGGTCTTGTTCTTGTGCATCTGACAAATGCTGGAGGCTTCATTCTGTTGGACAATGGACCGTACTGGAGGCTGGCGGACCAACTGTCAAACCAGCACTCCTGGATTTGAGTTTTTGTCTAATCAATTGTTAGTTGAGTCACTCTCAGACCTGATAGTTAAGATGTTGTTGTTGTTGTTGTTGGTGGTGGTGGTGGTGGTGGTGGTAGTGGTGGTTTAATCTATCAAATATCAAAACGTTAGTAATGTTTTCTTTCTTTTTTTTTTTTTTTGAACCTATGTTTGTGTGTGTGTGTGTGGGAGGGGTGTCATTGACCACATATGGAGGTCAGAGGACAGCTTGGGAGAATTGATTTTCTCCTTCAAAGAGGTGGGTCCTATCAATCAAACTCAGGTACCTCGGTCTGGCAGCAAGCATTTAACCAGCTGAGTCATCCTGCCTGCTTAAGTGTTGAGTGATGGGCACAGAATTTCTATATAGGAAGTGTTACCCAAAGTTAGAGTAGATAAATGAGAAAAGAGGAATCGTGTCAAACTAAGAAGCTACTCTGAACTAAGAAATATTATAATCAAAGATCTAAAAAAAAAAAACCATATAAGTAACCCTACAATAACAGTCTCTGAGTTCCCACATTTATGAGGGTAATATGTTTCATTGTGGGGATAAGGTTTAGGTGAGTGTGGGTGTCCGTGCATGAGTGGGCGTGAGTGATTGAGAGTGTATGTGTAAAAGTATGTGTGTGTTGCTAGAGACATAGTGCCCTGTGCACACCAGACAAGCACAGTACAGATAACATGCGTCCTGTGCATCCCAGCACAACCAGTTGCTATCATCCGCCATAAAACTCTTTGTAGCACCAGCAAGAAATGGAGACTGGAGTGCTGAGGGAAGAGTGAACTCTTGATAAGATTGTTCCTCCCCAAACTCCTGATGCTCTAAGCTTCAGATCTTCCCAGGACGCAGAAGAAGAAAAAACAAGCAAGGCCATTGTGCAGCCTTTTGGCTGGATGTCAGGAAACACTGCTGGTACCACAGGAATTCTGAAGTCTTAGAATGGATCGCCGAGAAGGGCTCAGGAGTCAGCTCCCTTGGAAATCTTCCAGATAGGAGAGTCTATCTAATCTGCTGGCATGGGTTTAAAATCAAGGCTGCGTGAAGATTGATGGTGCAAACTCCCCTTCTGAAGGCACTTCCTGGATTTATATATTACCTAGAGTCCCCCTCTGGCAGTTAGAAGTGCTTCTCCCTACCCTGAAAAGGGCAACATTGTTTTACAATTGTGAGCTTGGAGTAAAACTTTAATAATGTTGAGATGAAATATAATGTTCTTATTGCATCGCAGTTATTTTCACTAAGCAACCTACTTACAAACCAACGTGGCTCACCTGGAATCTGCAGCCTGAACAGCGGCTCTTTTAAATTCCTGCCATTTCTCAAGCAAACCACTGGATGTCTAAGCAAGGTAATGGATGACTAAGAGTTTAAGATAGGAGAGCCACCACACAGACTCTTCCCTATACTACATAACGAAATGTAAATGTTAGCAAGAACTAGGGGAGGAGAGAGGGAGAGTGTGTTTATTTAATAACACCATATTTCCTAAGTGGTTATTCCAACAGCAATAGTAGATGCAATTTACTTTAGTGCTGAGTAAAGTTTACTTTGGAAGAAAACAAAAGGCTCTGCCCCCAAATAAAAGCCCCTTCAGTTATCTCACAATGCATTCTTTTGCTACCAAATGTGCCTTTGACTCCACGGGGACTGTGGACCTTGACCCCAGCATTGTGGGACACCGGGCTTGAGGTAAAGTCCTCAGCTCCTCCTCATTCCTGCAAGAGGTGATATTGGTGGGATGAATGTACTCCAGGAATTCAGAGCTATTAACGGTCTGTGAGTTTTAAGGCAACGGGGAAGACAAAAAGTACACAACCAAAACCCTCTGCAGTTAGCTACTGAAGGATGTGAGCCGCCACTGTGAACGCTCGCAGACATAGTAATTGGGGACCACAGAAATGATTTACAATGGCCATCTGCCCCTGATAGCCAGGCGCCCGCTCGGTCGGTGCCGAGGGTCAAGGCGAGTCTCCTGAGAGTCTCAGTATCTACTAAAGAATACCGATGCGATTTAAAAATACTTAGCTGTTTTCTTCATGAAGATATCTTATCTGAAATCATGTTGGGAAATATGTGTGTTTAAAAGATGCAGGTTTTAAAATGGCCAGATTAGAGGAGGTAAACCGAGTTCCTAGAAAGGATCACTACTCTAAACCTTTTAAAAGTTGAATTTCCTGAGATGTGGCGAGTTAAAAAGGTGAAGCTGATCCTTATCAATTAATTAGAAAGAATGAAATAACAGTAGACAAAGAGACCGGTGGCTAAGAAACTTAAGGAGCTGCAGGGGCAGTGCCTTTCTAGTCATTGATTAACAAATTAGGGAGTGCAGAAGCGGGGTGGGCGAAATCCCAGAGTCTGAAGAGTAAGTAGTCTTATAATTCACTACAGTTTCTCCAGCTTACTTGATCCAGGGAACGGAACGCCGGGCTGTGAACTGGGAAAGAAGGAGGGGGAGCTCCTTCTACATAAAGCACCACGCTGTTTGTGATACATGAGCGTGGTTTATTTTTCTTTTGGTAATGCCCAAATTGATAGAAATGAGTTATTTGCAATGTAAGTAGAGACCCTCGAAGCCAATCGTCTAAGCACTAATTCCACAACGTCTTAAAACTAAAATGTTTTAAGATATTCGCAAGTGTTTTCCATCAGTCCACCAGTTCTTTGGAAAAACACGGTGTCTGGTGGAGATCCGGGGGGCGATCTGGGGTCACTTAGGACGACTTCAGCTACCCGGTGTGAGCAGCCTGCGCCCTCACCGCATCCCTAGCCTCCCCTTAGCCTCTTTCAGCTCTTTTCCCTCTTAACCAAAGGATTATCTGTCCCCAACACGTTTCATTCACGGAGCCCCAAAGAAGCTAGGTTTCGGTTGGAGCAAAGAGCTGGAAAACACACACCCAGGCTGCTGCGCAAGTTGCTAGAGCCCGAACGGCCGCACGCCCAGGCTCCGGCAGAGGGTGGGGGCGCGAGAGCTCCGGAGGAAGCACTGCTTGCGAGCAGGCGAGCCGCGGACCCTGAAGTGTAGACCCCGGACACGAACGCCCCCATCGGGTCACTCGCTTAAGTTGGCTCCGCGTGCGCCAGCCGGCCATGCTCGGGACCCGGCGCCACGCCGGGTGGCCCGGTTGTCTCCTCTGCCCGAGTGACCAACCACAGTCCGGGAAGCACCGGGGCACCCTAATGGGAAAGTACGCCCCAAATCCGCAGGAGACAGAGTACGAAGACAACCCCCTCCCCCCCTCCGCCAACTACCCCGGGACTCCAACGTTAAGCTCCCAGGGACCCAAGCAATGTGTCCCCTTAGTGGCTCGTCCCCAGCCCAGGAGTCGGGCGCCCGGTCCCCGGAAAGGACCTGAAGAGCAGAGAGCTGGAGTAGGGGAACCTCCGCGTCTCTCCACCGCCCCCGCCGACGCGAAGGCGGGAGTGGAGAAGGCGCCACTCAGACGGTGGCGCTGAGCGAACTGCGGCCGCAGTTCTCCCAAGTTTGCCCCAGCGAAGGGGGATGCGATGGGCTCCCGGCTCCGCTTTCTACCTCCGCGAGCCGTCCTCACCCCATCGTCCCCCTGCTCTAGCGGCTGGGCCCGGCTCTAGGCCAGCCACCGAGGTAGCAGGGCGCGGGAGCAGATGCAGGGAGCGAGGGGCGAGGGACGAGGGTGCTCCCGCGTGTGCACACAATGAGGCGGCGGGCACGCACACCTTCCTCCCGCCCGAGAAGCGGGATCAGCCTCCGCCGCCTGGATGCAGGGACGCGGGGGTCCCTGGGAGGCACCCGCAGAAAGTGAGCACCAACTGAGCAACAGGGGGTAGGGAGAGGGCGCCCCGCCGCCTCTCCGGGCTGCGGCGGGCCCCGGGCCCAAGCTTACCTGCGATCTCCTGGTAGGGGATGTCCGCCAGGCTGAATCCCTTGGCCCCGTAAGCCTGACGGACCTCGCTGCAGCTCCGAGCCTTCACGTCCGCCGCGGCCGGGAGGGTCAGCAGCAGCCCGGAGAGAGGAAGAATCACAGCCCGGATCCAAGAAGGCATGGTGCAGCATGCAAGTCCGCCTCGGCAGCCCCCAGCTCCCTGTGCGCTCTTCACCTTGCCCCTCGAGCCGAAAGCCCGCCAGAGCCTGCGGCGCGCTCCTTAGCCGCTGCCCAGCGTCACCCCCTTCCGCCAGCCGAGGGGACGAGCCGCGCAGACCTCTGGACTGCACTCAGCAAACTTTTATAAGCCAGATGGAGGATAGCAAGCCAACCAGGGCTGCCTTGGGAAGGCTGCCGGCTCCACTAGCCACTCCGGTAGAAAACCGTTCGAGAAAGAGGAGCGAAGAGGAAAAGGCAAAGAAACGTCTTTTTGGTTTTTTTTTTTTTTTTTGGTTTGTTTGGTTTTTTTTTTTTTTAATACCACAGTGGGGGTGTTCAGCCCTGCGGTCCGAGTTCCGAGCCGCAGAGTCGTGGAGCGCTGCGAGCTCGCCTAGCCAGTGTGTGCGCGACGAAGGTGGGACCGCGCGCCGGCTCCCCCCTCCTCCCCGAGGGAGATGGACAGGCCGGCGCGAGTGTGTGCGCGCGTGTTTGTGGGTGTGAACGCGGGGCTCTCAGGGAGGCGTGTGCGTGGAGGTATGTGATGGAGATGGATCCAGGGGAAGCCTCAGCTTCACATAGACTGAGGGAGCCAGTGAGAGTCTTCTTGAAATGGGAAGAGAGAAAATCCTGGAGACTGACACAGGAGGCAAGAGGGAAGGAGAAAGGAGGGGCGGGAGAGAGGGAGAAACGTGCTACCCAGTGCACAGCCGAAATTCAGAGGCAGAATCGGCCGCAAAACCTGGAATGGATCGCGAGCCTCTAGGCAGGAGGGGAAATATTACCAGCAAAAGGTCCCTATTTTCTCAATCACTTCATGGCCTCCATACCCGTCCGAGATGGCCCCTCTCCTGATATAAGTAATACACACACACACACTCACACACACACACACACACAAAGACAAAGTGTTATATAGAGTAATTGTGATCATGCTATATTTTTCGGGAGATAAAGAATATTGCATTTCCAATTGTTGCTCTAGCCCCAGTGTACTTAACACAAAGCCAGGGAAGAGATAAGCAGGAAAGAAACCTAGGAGCAGGCCAGAGCCACCTCTCTAAGTGGCAGCTGCTTTCTGTTTGTCTTAATGTTTTTGAATGTTTTGTTTTGTTTTGTTTTCTCTAAGAACCAGTAGTTAGTGCACACTCTAGAGGGATACACACACACACACACACACACACACACAAAGAGGGAAGGAGAAAGAGAGGGAGAGAGAGAGAGAGAGAGAGAGAGAGAGAGAGGTGTTAGGTTCCATCTATAAAACACTGGATTCTTAAATCACTAGGTTTAGGGTGTGCAGAACTGAAGGCTGCAGGCCTTGCAGGAAGCAGGTCCCCGTGAGGCGGGTCTCGGCATCTTAATTTTCTCTCATCAGATTCTCTCAAACACCCTAACCTTAACATTTTTCTCCCAAGTTTTCAGAAGCCTCAAACCTAGTCAATTTCTCCTGACAGTTCTGTGAATTGGGAGGAAAGTTAGGATTCTGGCTTAACTAATTTCCTGGCCTTTTTTTATGCTAATGAGCACCAAGACCAAACAGACTAAAGTTTGGCTTGAAACCCACAGCTCCCGAAACTAACCAATGAGAAAGAGAAGAAGAAAAGAAGTACTATCCAATAGGGAAGCCTTGTGGACACTGGTCTCACCATTCCTGAGAAGTCCCTACAGGGTCTGGCCTAGTTCTGTAGTCCTGAACTAGAGATCTGCAGGTCGATGTTTTCCTGATGACTACTGACCTGAAGAACTCCCGAAGCCTAAATCCTTGCATTTGCCTCTATCCTGGGCACCTTCATTATCCTTGCCATCGGCCAGCACATCTTCTTTTCCAAGAACCCCTCTTTAGTCCATCATCAGACTCAAGGGGTTGGGGGTGGGGAATCCAGTCTCATTTTAGAAATGCTTTTAAAATGACTCCGCCTCTATAGAGTGGTAGAGTGCTTGCTTGCTCCGCCCTCAGGAATTCATAAAAAGATGCTAGTACTGGAGGAACAGAGAGAAGTCTAGCCTAATGGAGGCGCTTTAAGCCCTTCGGAGTCAGTCTCAAAGGAGGTAGTCAGGGGGCTGAGGAGATGGCTCCGCAGTAAAGATCACATGTTGTTCTTGAGAGGACAAGAGTTTGAGTCTCAGCTCCCAAACGATATGGCTCACAAACTTGTATAATTCCAGTTCCAGAGATATCTGACCCCTCTGGCTTCTGGAGACACACACACACACACACACACACACACACACACACACACACTTTCAAGGGGGTAGATAGTAATTCTAAGGAGCCACCAAAGGTTGTGTACACTGGCAAACACATATGCATAAGAAAAGACCATTGAGATGGTTTACGATGACCTGAAGATTGGCTAATCCTTTGATGAGCACTCCATACTCGTGTAAGGCAGTAGCTGTCACCATCCTAGACTTGTAAGAAGGCTAACGCATAGAACATTACTAGATTTACCAAGCATAAATAGATGAGTTTAATTCTACTGGAAGGGTCAACCAGTTTGGGGCTGTTTTGTGAACTTTAGTCAGACCCAAGGGCTTAGGTAATCCACCTAGCCCACGTCTTGTGTAATGCCGCATTGTTTGAAGTTAAAGAATGTTAAAGAATGAAGCCAGAGTTCTACCTGGGGCAGCACCGAGGCATTGCAAAGGGCAGGGGATGTGATAGAAATTCATAGAGATTAGCAGCATACCTAGGACTCACGCAAGTGTGTGGACCAAGGGCTGGAACGCCAGCTGCCATGTTTATGCCAGGCACAGGAAGGAAAAGGAAGACGGAAGAATGTTACGCAGAGGAAGCACACGGAGAAACGAGAAGATTTAGTAGGCGGCTAGTGGGTGCACTGGAATCACTGTGGTGGCTTTAGGTATTTGAGACTTAAGCTAGGAAGATGGGAGGTGGGAAGAATGTGAAGACAAGCTTTGAGGGATGAATTTGGATGATATGGTGCTTGGCTCAGGAGACACAACAAAACAGAAACAAAATTATTGAAATGCTGACACCCGGTCTGGTTGGAAACATGGATTATCGCCACTAAGACTTCTGTTTCCAACCCATTTTCTAAGCCCAGCTGTTTTTCAGAATCCCTGGGGCCAAAATATAAACAGAGTTTTAGTGAAACAACTCTCGATCTTCAGCAACCAAGGGTGGCGGGCCAATCAGGCATCCTCTGTCAGTCACCCTGAGAAATGTGTTTGTGAAACGGGTCCACCCCAAGGAAAGAATCTCATGTGACCTGAGTCACTGTAGGCCAACCTTCTCCTGTTCTGTTAAATACGGTGGAGTCGGGGTGGAGGAACCATTTCTGACCAAAGTGATTTAAGATGAGGTTCCTGAGAAATACTGTCCTGGTTAAAAAAGAAAGATAACTATGGAGAGATGGCTCACTGAGAGAGCTTACTGAACTTTCAGAGAGCCACGCTTAGCTTCGGCACTCACGTCAGGTGGATCAGTGAACCACAACCGCTGAAACTCTAGCTCCATGGAAGCCAATACCCGCTTCTAGCACATGCGCTTCTGCACATGCACACACACACTCTCTCTCACTCTCTCTCTTGCACACACACACACACACACACACACACACACACACACAATGTGCTGCCTAGCTTTATGTCAACTTGGCACAGGCTCGCCATCCGAGAGGAGTGAACTTCAATGGAGAAAATGCTTCCATAAGATGGGGCTGTAGGCAAGCCTGTAGAGCCTTTTTGTTGTTGGTGGTTGATAGGAAAGGGTCCAGACCGCTGTGCATGGTACCATTCCTAGACTGTTGGTCCTGGTTCTTTACGAAAGCAGGTTGAGCAAGCCAGGAAACAAAACCACCCTTTGTCCTGGGCATCATCTTGGGCCTCCAGGTTCCTGTCCTGTTTCAGGTCCTGCCCCATATGCTTTCAGGAATGAAAAACTCCCTCCCCAAGTTGCTTTTAGTCATGGTGTTACAGTGTTTCATCACCATAACAATAACACTAATGTGTGTTAGATGTGTGTGTGTGTGTGTGTGTGTGTGTGTGTGCGCGCGCGTGCGCGCATGTGTGAAGGCCATCTTGTGTTTTAAACAGAAGAGTCTTTTCACCTCACCTCTTGACTCCTCAGAGGCAGGCAGTTGAATTATGAATAGGAAGCACAACCTTGCTCACAGAGATAACAGAGAAGACGGGCGGAAATGCTCAAAGCTCCTGGTTTTCTATGTGAATCACCAATCCAATGCTGGACCTCTTATTACATAATCAATAAGTATCCTGCAGTTTAGGAATACTAGCGTTCGGTTTTTCTGCTTTTATCCAGTGAACACAATGTGAGCACAGACACCAACCTAAAGCTTGAACAAGAGAAATTGAAGGCAAGAGACAAATATAAGAGAACAAATTAGAGGTAGCCTTGTTGAATCCAAGTTGAGAGATTTTTCCAGCATGGAGCAAATTGCAGTGAACATCAAAGACAGAGGTACAGGGAGGATGATAAAGAGGTGTACTGGAAACTCTAGAGAAGCATTAGTGTCATCCTTAGGAGTGTGCCAGGCCACAAGGACTCACAAGTAAAACAAGAAGAGAGATAGAAACATCAGGTACAAAGGCTAAAGGCTTCAGACAAGGTTTCTGTCAATTTTCAGGTGTGTTTTCCACAAGAAGCTTGTAGACCTTAGGGCAGACTGACACCAGAGATCTAGTGAACTGGAGTGCCGTCCCATGCTCTAGAGTAGATTAGTTTATATTTTTATCTTGTTTTATCCATGTTTCTGCAGGAAATTCAACTTTTCAATCAGAAAAAATACATTGTCTGAAATTCATGTCATACTTTTATTTGAATATATTTGATATACTTCACAAGGCAAACTGTAAATTCCTACCATTACATCACACAGGGAAACAAACAACTGTTAACATTTTTCTGTATAAAACGAGATGTGCCTATGACGGTTTTTCTTGTAACTTTTGAGACTTGACATTGCATTATAATGTCAAAACGTTAAAAGTATATTTAAAATATTGACTTGGGTCCAACAGGGAAAAAGAGTCATTATTACAAAGTTTACAATTCAGTTTTGTTTTTTCCTGAATGAGAAACTGGTTGAATTTTAGCTTCTATTTTGATGTGTTTTAGATTAGATTGGACAAATAAGTTCCAAAGACATCTTGTAAAGGAAAGGGAACGAAATGCGAGTGTGTGTCCCTCTCCCATTGTAGCTTCACACAAATCAGCATTGCTTAACTAACCTGCCTGCCTCCTGGAAAGCAGGCTTCATAATGAAAATGCTATCAGAAACTGAAGAGTGACTATGCCAGATACCCAGATAATGGAAGGCTGGCTGTGTTGCCGAGAAAGAAAGGTTAAGGAGAGTGAATGGAAAATAGAAAGAATAAAAACTATGCTTCCTTTTGTAAGCTATGATCTACTGAATGCTAACAGTTCAGTCTACAGTTTGGGAAGGTTAGGGAGTATTTAAGCCTGGAGACACCAATTACAATTTTATCTCTAATGCATCCCTGGACCACTGGGCTTCCTGGATCCAACCGGATGATCTAGACACCAAGGACAACAGATTTTCCTTGTCTGGTTTCTTGTCTGGTTTTTCGCCAAGACTGTGAAACCAGAGCTCTTCTTCAAAGATGGAATCATGGGATCTTCTTAATCCAGTTTTGCCTAATAGTCATGGCAAAGTTTAGCCAAAAGGACTGAAAGAGCTGGAATAGTTCGAAACACAAACAACAAGAGTATTTCACATACTCATGAGCATTACTCTATTGAAACACTACTATCAATCATTTAGGAGTATTAAACTTAAAGTATGTTCAGGTATTACAATGATTTAAAATGCTAGTTGCCATTTTCATATTTATTAATGTTCCAAATATCTACTCTCCATTGATTCTTAAGTAATTTTCAGGACTGGAAATATGGCTCAGCGGTAAAGAGCATTGACTGCTCTTTCAGAGGTCATAAGTTCAAATCCCAGCAACCACATGGTGCCTCACAACCATTTGTAATGAAATATGATGCCCTTTTCTGGTGTGTCTGAAGACAGCTATAAGCTATTATATATATATATATATATATATATATATATATATATATATACATATATATACATATATATATGTGTGTGTGTGTGTATACATATATATACACACATACACACACACACACACACACGCATACATATAATACATATAATAAATAAATGGGCTAGAGTGAGTGGGTGGGGAATGTAATTTTCATACTTAGAAATGTGTTTTAGTCAATTGAGTTCATTTAAATATTAAACGACAAATTATTTACTCTAAAAAATGCTACTAACTCAACTGCATGCCTTAATAAGTCTTAGCCAAGGTAATAGTTCTTTGAGTGTCCTTCTCCTCCATTGCTGAGTATCAGGAAAGGTGTAATTTGTATTCGATTCTTCACTATATTAATAGACTCCTCCAAGACTGTGATTATTTAAAGACCATCATGTGTTTTGTAAGTGTTTCCAAATCAGCTATATACATGTAAGATGAACACAAGTGAAAATCTCATTGCAGAAATATCAGCTTGTTTTTCTGTAGTTCATTATAAATTCAGTTATGAGGGCGGACTGTGAAAGACAGTCCTGTGGCTGTGCCGTCGGCCTGACATACCTAGGTTATTGGAAACATGCATCTTGGCAGTCAAGACTCAGCTTTGCCCAGCTCTCCTATCATCTGTCTGGGAACAATGGCATTCCTTAAAGGCAATTGCTTCACACATAACTGACTCTCATCAGTTGAAAACAATTCCTCTTTATAAAAATCGTTTATCAGACATTGAAGACCATAGGTTAATAACCTTCCATTAATTATTTCAACACTAAATAAGCATAGTGCCAGTCTTAGTTTTTTGAGTAAACAACAGAAAAAGGATGTATCACAGACAACATATTACTGTTATCTATTATTTTTTATATAGAGGCCTACAATCTTTTAGTTATTTTCTATGAAACTTTAAAAATACTCTGTTGTATTTATAAGGTCTTGACCCAGCTATTTTATTCAACTTAATATCTCTATGCAAGAAATGGATGAAAACAAAAAGTTTCGTGGGAAAATTAATTATAAAATCTCTTGAATTATTTTAGTAGTCAAAAAATTAAACATAAAGAGAATTTTATAATGCTGATAGGAATAAGCATTGCTGTTCATCATTATAAATGCAACTGGTACAAAATTAGTTTAATGATGAGAAGCGATCCAAACATTTTTTAATAACCAAAATAGTCATAGTTTAAAATTTTTAATTTGGCTTATAACCTCAAAAGACAATGATTAAGGTCGTCAAATCTACTGTAAGTTACTAAGCAAACCAGTGAACATTTCAAATGGACTTTGCTACATGTACTTGTAAATACAGGCCAATAAAAATTTCTCTGCTGAGTGTTACTACATCATAAAGTAAAAGTTGTTTTTCTGTGTCAGGTAATGGAAGGGATTAGGGAAAGTGCTCCTGAGCCCAGGCAGACATAGCTTCTCTATTCGTTGGCTCCAGTAGCACACGTCTAAGAGGCCATGCAAGCAACTATTGCTGGTCCTGAAACTGTGATATTAACGTACCAACTCTTCCAAGAGAGCCGAAAGCCTCCATGGAATCAACTCAATCACGTCAGTCTCAGAGCAAACCAGCAACTTGCCTAACGAACGTTGCTCCCTTCTTCGGCAAAGACAGTAATCACATTATTCCATGATTTATTTTGGAAATATCGAGATAATTCCTTTAAAAAAAATGCTAGCCGATCCTGTAATAGTGAATGTTATCACTCAGGGCAGTTATAAGAGGAAAACTTTAAAAAAAAATGCTGTTCATATGAACTTCCAAATTCTGATCATTTACCTTCATGATTGGAAATACAGGGATGTCTGGAGTACCAACTTGAGGACCTTCTTGCAGAGGTCCCCATCACTCCCAGTACTCACAGTGGTCAGCTCACAATCAATTGTCACTCTGGCTTCAGGAGATCTGACACCTGCTGGCTTCCAAGAGTACTACACTCACGTGTGTGCGTGTGCACACACACACACACACACACACACACACACACTATTAAAAGATACAATCTTTTAAACTATAAAGAAACGCAAAATCATTATTTCCATTAGTTCCTGTGAACTTAATATGTTCACAGATGCACTCCTGTGTTCCACATAAAACAAAACGTATAGAACATTAAGAGCTAAACCAGAGACCAACAGGCCAGCAATAACAGGCTTGCGGCTGGCCCCAAAGCACCGAACACCAGTACTCTTAGAACTTTGATTCAGAAAATCACGGTTACCCTGATCTGTACTATTACTGGGTAAGCCAAAATCTAGACCAGTTTAATGGCACGTAATTTTCATGAATCATGTGAGGACAGCACGCTGCCCCTGCCTTTGACTCTTTGTTTCTGCCTTGGTTTCCTGGAACAGTCTCTCCCATGCTGACTTCAAACACGATTGACTGGTTAACCTGTCCTCAGCCCCCTCAGTGTTTGCTTCCAGAATCTTCAACTACTTTTTTTTTTTAATTTATAAACGGATTCTAATTTTTCCCATATTGGTTTCATACACACACACACACACACACACACACACACACACACACACGCGCGCGCGCATACAATTCAGGATGACCTTGAAATTCTGATCTTCCTGCCTCAGTCTCTGAAGTGCTAGGATTACGGGTATCAACAACCATGCCATTTTTCTTCCATGTTTTATAAGCCACAAAGCTGGAGAATATATTTAGTTCATATAAAATATTTTCTTCCGATTGAAGAATATGGCTATATTTGTCTTCGTATCCTGAACTCACCTCCAGGTAATCACACCTAACACTAGCTATTCTATTAACTTCGCACATTTTATTACATTCAGGGAGAAATAATTAAATGTTTCTAAGAGAATGAATTTAGTGTTTTTCAAGTGACTTGGGACATGGGGGGGGGAAGTTTGAGCTTTTTAAAAGTTGGAAGTTTCATCTACTGAGGACGTGTTTGCAAGGGGGTGGCTGTGGCGGGGTGGGGGCATGGGAACGGGAGGCCGTGTGCCTTTGGTTTCTCTCCTGTTTCTTCGCCATCACAGGCAATCAATGTTGAAGACATTACTAAGCAATTCAGTGCTGCCTGCTTTTAATTGGCAGACTATCTTCCAAAAATAACATCTTTGGGCTTCACAACACCCCAGTCATGGAACCATTAGAGAATGAATGTCGTTACTGTACAGGAGGGCCTCTGTGAATAATGAATAGGGCTCTATTTTTCCTGGGAAACAAACATGTAGCGGCATGTTCTGGTAATGAACAGCATTGTAAGTGTGCACAGCTTAGAGAGACACCAAATCTGCTCTGACTTCCCCCTTAATTTAAGCTGATAACTGATTTTTCAACTCCAAAGAGGGTCAGACAACCTTATTTTAAACGTGTGACACGCTTGCCTGGCTTCTCCTGCTCTCAGGAGTTTAAAATGGTGATTTGATACAAAAATTCAAAAGATGAAGGATCATGTTACAGTCTCTATGGAGCAAAGTCGGCTTATACAAATTTGAGAAAAAGAAGAAAAGAAAAGGATATTTTACTGCAGTATTTTAAAAACTGGAATTTCATCTTTATTTTAAACAATGAAACCATCATTGCAATGTGATTCCCCAAGGCACACATCAAAAGCAGTTTGTGTCTCATAAAGCATAAGCAAATTTAGACATGTGTGCAACACATAATTCGCAAAGTAACTAATGAAAAGTAAGATCTAAGTCAGAAATGATAATGACCTTGCAATGTATTTAAAACTATTTGGCTTTTCCTTCAGAAGGATCGTGAAAGAGCTTAATGTATTTTGTAAATTACTTTCATAATGAATTCACTTACAAAGAATATAATTTTCTAGTCTATTTTCATAATGAATGACACAGATTTCACTGTTCAATAGAAATGCAGTACGTCAAAACATCAAAGTGAAATCTTCACTGGAACTTTGGAGCTTTGGACTTAGCAAGAAGACTTCTAGAATTTTCTTTTCCCTCTATTGCTTTGAGGCGACATGCTCATGTTCAAGTTGACTTAAATGATTAGTTAGCCATCATGATAAATTATCATCCCCTGCCTCTGTAGCAGCTCAGATGGAAATTCTTCTATTTGTGTAATGGTCATGTGTTTTCTCAGGCCTCAAATCCAAGTATGAGGAATGAGACTGATTTTCTTGTAATGGAACTTAATTTCTATTTTAAGTCTCTTTTATGCTCAGGAGGGAGAAAAAGCTAATCTTGCCAATTCCAGGTAAATTTAGTTGCATAAGAATTTTCTCAGACAAATCTCCCACTCCAGAATAATTTCTTTGTTTCCACATGGATATGTGGATGAAAGAAACAAACGTACTGCAAATGCCCTCACTAGAGCCTAAAAGTACATTCCATTTGTGATTTCTGCTCCATGGAGACATATGTTTGATGATTACCTGGATTACCTGCAGAAGGATTCTAATCAATCTGTATCAGGAAGAATGTCTCTTTCCAGCCTTACTTCTCCAATCTGGGGAAGTGGTATTTTTCAGGGCTCTATAAAAGTGTGCTATGAAATTTGCTTTAAAAAATGATAGTCCCAGTTATGGACTTGTGTGTGTGTGTGTGTGTGTGTGTGTGTGTATGTGTGTGTATGTGTGTGTATTCATGTTATTAGACTATACATAACAGAGAAGAGTACAATCATTTTAAATCACAAGAAAAATACTAAATATTGAAGAGAGAAATAGGGAAACATGGGGAATTTAATTGTAAATGTAGGAAGGATGAGCTCAATTCAGAAGAAGGAGGGGGGAAGAAAGGAGAAATAACACTAAGGATGTTTGAAAATGCCACAGTGCATTTATTTACCTACAGTTACATATAATACATGCAAGTGTATGTGCATACATATCGAGTTTAAATGATGTTATCCTACTTGAACTGGCAAGAATTATAGACTAACAAATTCCATGAAATAACCCCCTTCTGTGTTGGCCAAGGAAGTCCCAGTGACCCCCAAAGCAGTATAGGCTGAAGCGCTTGTTTTTGATGGCCTCCCAGAAGCTGAAGATGATTCCCTGTTGTTGAAGATACTGTGCACCTGGGACATAAGACTCAAAGGATCTGAGCTGGATACAGCCTGAGAGCTCCCTCCCTGAGGACGAGCCTCCATGGCACCAGAAAGAGCCATGCCAGCTGCCAAGGAAGGAAACCAACTAATAATTCCACCCAGCTGTAAGCCCTGTGAAGCCCAACGGTGACCACGGTGGCATGGTAGCTCGCAAGCACAATAGTGGCACTCACATCTTCTCAGTGGCTAACAGTTGTCTGATTGTGCTTAAGGTCTTTTCATTGGGAGCTAAATCATGCCGGGAACTACCTAACCTATCACCTAAGCTAGTAAGGTCATAGATCTTAGAGAAGAATCTAAAACCACTCTACTAAACCAGGAGAAATCCTAACTGCATTCTTAATGTTTATCCTTATATCCACAGATAAATGTAGCTCCCACCCTTTATCAAGGACAATTCCCTTTGCAAGAGATGGGGACAGGCCATTATACAAAATGATAACTGGTCAAAATGCATAGAGTAGCCAGTTATGAAGTGTCCAGCCACAGTTGATACATCTACAATACAACTTCTCTACCCTGTGTTTTGTTTGGTATTTTGTTTTTGTTTGTTTTGTCCATCTGATGAAGGCTAGAGTTATTAGGAATGAGGAACAGCAGCTGAGAAAACACCTCCACCCAGATTGCCCAGAAGGGACTTCATGGGCTGTTTTGTTACTTCACCATTGATACAGGAAGGACTAGTACATAGTGGGCAATTCCGCACCAAGCAGATGGGCTTGAGCTGTTTAGGAAAGCAAGATGAAGAAGCCATGGGGAGCAAACCAGTAAACAACACTCATCCATGGCTTCTGCTTCAGTTCCTGCTTCCCTTTCAGTTCCTGCCTCCAGTTACTTACCTTGAATTCCTACCCTGATTTCCTCAGTGATGAAGTGTTACCCAAAAGTATAAGATGAAACAACCCGAGCCGGGCGTGGTGGCACACACCTGTAATTCCAGCACTTGGGAGGCAGAGGCAGGCGGATTTCTGAGTTCGAGGCTAGCCTGGTCTACAGAGTGAGTTCTGGGACAGCCAGGGCTACACAGTGAAACCCTGTCTCAAAAAAACAAAAAACAAAAAATAATAACAACAACAACAACAACAACAAAAAAACACAACCCTTTCCTCTTATGTTGCTTTTGGTTATGGTGTTTATTGTGGTAGCAGAAAACATAACTAAGACAGTCCTGCACTTAAAGCTCAGGGAACATTCCTGAGGAGAAAGCAGAAAGATTGTGTGAGCCTGGGGAGCAAGAAATCTGCTGTGAGAATGTGTCTCCTGGAAATAACAGGAAAACTATACCAAGGTACCTCAGCAGTGCTGCTGCCTAAACTGCACTTGAACAAGACAGGACCAATAGGGTCTTGAATGTGAGAAATCTCAGGGGGTTCTACAGCTACATGATGAACTCCAGGGAATTAAGGAATGGTGAAAGTAGGAGAACTATGTGTGTGTGTGTGTGTGTGTGTGTGTGTGTGTGAGAGAGAGAGAGAGAGAGAGAGAGAGAGAGAGAGAGAGAGAGAGAGAGGGAGAAAGTTTATGTATATCTAAGACAAAGAAAAAGAGGCCATAAATTTGGGAGACTGGGATAGCATATGGGAAGGGTTAAAGGGAAAAAAGAAAATTGTAAATGGTATAATTGTATCTTAATTTAAAATTTAAAGTTAAAACATTGAAATGCACTTTTCTTTAAAGTTTCAAAGGTCTAATAGACTGGACATTTGGCTAAAGTGTAGGCAATGAATCAAGCTTGTTTAGTCAAAGTCTGCCTTCTAGGTTGATCGCCAAGTTCCCTGCCTTCTAATTCTGGCTGGCAGCAGACCCTGGCATTGCCTGCCTACTGTATCAGCTTCTGAATCTATGATCCCGGATAATCTCAGAAAGGAGGCATTAGTTTTAGATCTGAGCTGAAGGAAAATGAGTTTTTTAGAACAGAGTGAGCTGGCTATAGCTCCAGATTGTGGATAATTTATTCAGGGACCCAAGACATATAACACACGTGTTATCAACACAGCTCAGATGCGAAGCTCCTCTCACTTCTTAGTCAAGCAGGCTCTGTCTGCATCTCAATTACAGATTACCTACCCTGAGAGCAACTGCCATCAGCATGAGCAATGGGGCTTCTTCTACAGCAGGAGTTGCCAGGACTCCACACCTGGGTCTGTGTCAGCCAGGACAGGCACAGGGAGATGCTCTGGTACTGCTCCCTACTGAGGGCAGAGGAGCAACTCTCCATAAACACAAGCAACCAGGTCAGGACCAAGAATGATTGAGCCGCTTCAAAGATCCATTCAACCCACACCATAGCGTGTCAGAGTATGGCCCACGAACGAAGTTGTATGAGGAGAAATGCTTGTGAGAACACCCTAAGAAAACAAGACGAGAGTCTGTGACCTCGATTTCTTCAAAACAGATTTGTTCTTAGACTGTGTTTTGGTGGTCCTTCAAGATTTATTGGATAAGAGTGTGTTTACTTCAGATTACTCATGTATATTCTGCTGTTGTTATTTAATTGTTTTAACTACTCTTTATATGTTTCTATGGAACAACAACAACAACAACAACAACAACAACAACAACAAAAAAATGATTCTACCAGGCCTGGCTTGTCTTTGTAATAGTATACAGTTTAAACTCATGAGAACTTTACTTTTGACCTTTCTTAACCTTCAGAGAATAAATTATCTGGGTCTCTCAATTAAGTTGGCAATTTCTTGAGACTCTAGTTCAAATCATTAATTGACTCCATTCTTCAAGGTTCCATGGCTCCTGGATTAGCTACAAGAGGAATAGGTATGTACGCATAGTTTCACATGCCCACCTTCCTATGCAGATTGGTCACGTGAAATACATGCATAGGCTGTCCAAAACTTGCAAAAAATCAAGACCCATATCTAGGACTACACTTAGGATACCTTATGCAGAGGGAAACTAGACAAATACAGAGTATTCCAACAACTCACAACAGGCACCCCAAACCACAGAGGGCCCTGTCATTTGCAGTGGTGAACAGGACACAAGGTAGGCAGGCCTGAAATTCTTTCTTGGTCTATCACTTTAGTTCAATCTGTTGCTACTTTTTGTTTCTATACATGTCCTGTCTATTTGGTCTTAAATCCACATTGTAGGAAAATCTTCTCATGGTCTTTCTTTCTTTCTTTCTCTCTCTCTCTCTCTCTCTCTCTCTCTCTCTCTCTCTCTCTCTCTCTCTCTCCTTCTTCTTCTCTCTCTCTCTCTCTCTCTCTCTCTCTCTCTCTCAATCTCTCTCTTTCTAATGAAGGTGTGTCTTTGCCTGAATGAGTATACAGCCTACAGTTCTTTTAAGTTGACTTAGTTTAGATTGTATTTACTTAGATATATAAACTGGATAAGAAGAAATCACAATCCTAGATTGATTTTTTTTGTCTCAGACATACTTTTAAAAACGCATAGGTTTTTGCTATACAGGCAGATAAAGAAAGCTGCTCCTGGAAGCCACAAGTTATTGAATGAAAGCCTCAGTACCAGGAATGGTATGCCATCCGATGAGATTTTGACCGCAGAGCCCCTGAGTCCTTCAAAATGAGTTAACCTACTGATATTGGTCTTGGTTCCCTGCCAGAACCAGGTGTTAAGAACAACTGTTGAAGGCACCATGCTTGGGCCACAGGGCAGGCAGAAATAAAGCTGGAAGCTAACTGCAAGTTTCCTGTTTGTCGGCTAGCTTTTAGGGTGGCAGTAGGTGTTATTCAGGCAGCCAGGAGAGATAAGTCATCAATGGCTTCCCTATCTACGGATCATATGTGCTACACCACTGACTGGTCACATGAAATGTGCCCACGGTGCAATAGCGGCATGTGTATTATGGAGTAAACCAACTACTTTCTGGTTAGATTTAAGACCTTATGAGAGAATCCATACCTGATGCTACACACCTGGTCAAAGCCTAGAGTTGGGACCATAGGCCTAGTAGGGGAGTTACTGCTCTTGTTTTAATTTGGGAACATGCTTTGTAGATGACTGACGCTGTTGGCTTTAGTCCTAGACACCACTTTTTGCAGTGGGCACATGCTTTTCTGGAGATTCAAAACTGTACCATAGACTGAGAATAAATGACATTGAATGTTGATCCCTCCATGGGATTACTATATCTTCCTTTTCAAGTCTCCAAGAATGACATAAAAAAGGTGGCAGGAATCGTGTAAAAAGCCAGAGACAGTGGCAAACATATTTGAACATTTTTAGGCATGATATTAGTGTTGCACTCATCTACTCACGGCATCTATGCTTACCTGCACAAGAGGGACCATCACGATTGCCCATTGGTGACTTTTTAGCTTACCTGTGCAGATGTTGTCTGCTGGACCAGGAACCTGAGACTCTGAAACAATGGGGCAGACTACAGTCTGATGCTATAGACAAACAGCTTAATTTCTTTACCTCTACTTTTACACATGGAGGTAACAAGGAAAGCAATGATCCAAGGAAGATTGTTTGAGTTTAGAAACACATGGTCAGAAAAAAAAAAGCATGTAAATAAATGCCAGTAATCACATACTAAATATTAGTAGAACAGCCCTTTTCCAGAACTTTCTCAAGACAGACCAATTTAAACACAATTGCCTGGAGCATAGTATAGATTATATCTGGGATGGCACAAAAATGAGGCAGAAGGCCTTACCCTGATTCAGGGCACACTGACCAGATTGGGTTCTATAGCTATGTTCTGACATCCATCAAGAACGAGCACATCTTATAAATGGAATGTAAATGTTTGTCACAGGATGCATGAAACTACCCAGAGGAACAATCCAGGGAACAAAATGCACCAGTGGTAAAAGATGCCCTGTCTTTTGTCTCTCACAGTTCCTCCAGGCACCGTTCACCACGGCCCATTCTTTTGATTATGTTCTGACACTTGTGTCTGGGTAAGATGCTCTGTGAGTTCTCACTGTGATGGGTTGAATGTGCTTGGCCCAGGGAGTGGGACTATTAGGAGGTGTGGCCTTGTTGGAGGACTTGGGTCACTGGGGCTGGGCTTTGAGACCCTCCTCCTAGCTGCCTGCAAGACAGTCTTCTGGCTCCCTTCAAATCTGGCAGAATGTGTCAGAGACAGAAGTAATCCAACTCTCAGGAGAACATCACAGGAAGAGCAGTGCAGGGAGAATCAGCTGGGAGTCAGGATAATGAGTTCAGTAGAGTGGAGCTCAGTTTGGAAGGGTTAACGGTTCACTTCAGTTTGAAGAGTTCAGTTGAATACAGCTGAGGTCAATTCGGAGACATTGCATTCAGAAAGGTTCATTACATGGTGTTCAGAGGCAAAGCAACCCAGACAGAGGCAAAGAGAAGGCAATTTGAATGAGTCAGCTTGGAGAGGCGTTTAAGTCAGAACAGTTGAGTTGACTCAGCCAGCCAGAGTTCAGGGAGAGCTAGAAAGAGTGAGTTCATTCAGCAGTAAATCTCGAAGCCTGAAACATTCTAGGCCTAGCTTAGCAGTCTGGAAGCTGAAGCCTCCAAGGTCTGGACTTGCAGAAGATTAGATTGTACTGAGGCTGAAAGCGTTCTGGTCCAAGCCTAGGGACAGATGTATAGAAATGTCTGGACTCAGCCCAAGCCATGTATTTGCACAGCTTGGATATGGCTCTTATCACATCACTTCATCTGAGGAAAGAAAACCAACATTTACACCATACATCAGAACTCTTCTTTTTTAATTTTCACTCATTTTTAAATGTTTATACTTTTTCGTCTTTCTACAGGTTATTTGCATATATTTAATGACTTCCAGTTCAGTGTTCTTTATGGGAGTCCTGGGTGTGCGAAAAAGTGGGTCTGTTGATTTGTGTGTGTGTGTGTGTGTGTGTGTGTGTGTGTGTGTGCATGTGTGAGAGAGTGGCTTGTGTGTGCATGTGTTCATATGTGTGTGAATGAGTGGTGTGTATGTGCACGTATGTATGTGAGAGTGGTTTGTGTATGTGTGCATGTGTGTGAGTGAGTGGTGTGTGTGTGTGTGTGTGTGTGTGTGTGTGTGTGCCTTTTCTAGGGCTCTTTCCTTTCCCGTTTGCTTGTTTTGTCCAATTTTGATGCGTGAGTTTCCATTTTATCTTGTTTCATCCTATTATCCCTTGGTAGCCTGTGTGTTTCCTAATGAGAGAAAAGCTGTGGATACAGGAATGGAGGGGTAGAGACAGGGAGGAGAAACCATAATCATCACATATTATGTGAGGAAATAATCCATCTTCTATAAAAGAGAAAAAGAGGCGGTTACCTTGAGTTTTCAAGGTGGGCCCATGGCCATCCTGAAGGGACATGTAGGTGAGAGGCACGGGGCAGCATCAGAGAACCAGAGCGCAGAGCGTGGTTGCTGGAGGGGAGCCACGTGTTCAGAATGCAGGTCCACTCTGGCAGAAGCAGGGCCACACAAAGAAAGGATTAGCCCTCAGAGCCTCTGGAAAGAGTGAGTGCATTTTCTCAGTGCCTTAACATTAGCCCCACTTGGCCAGATTGGGTCTCTTAATTTTCAGAACAATCTAAACCTTACATAAAAACCATAAATACATTTCTGTTATTTCAAGCCTCACTGTTTGCAGTCATTCTCTATAACATCTACACGTAGACTTGATTGAGTTTCAGAAAATAAAAGAATTCAAAGCTGCTTTGAAATGCAAAGAGGAAACATACACTAAAGTTTCAACATATTGAGTGGCCATTAAAATTATTTCTCTTCTGACATGGTACCTTGAAAACCCGAGTAAAAAGAAGGGATCAATAAAATAACAGTAGGGCACTGCCAGGGAAGAACGGAGTTCATAGACGCTAACCCAAGAATTAGCTGCATAATCATCTAATAGTTGGTAGTTTCATTCTCTTGTTCTCTTCAGGGAAGCCTGTGATTCTGGTAAATGATCCTTCATCAAAGGCACAAAAATTTAATAAGACCAGCAAGGAAAAAAAAAGAGTGCTTTGTTAATCTTCCTGTTAAGGCTTCCTCTACAAATCTAATTCGTGAATATATGACATTTTTGAAAGCCCAGTGTTCATGACATTTTCTTACTGCAAAACAGTTATTTAAGTAACAGATCCTGCTATGTGAGCTAATGAGAGAGAAGCAGTGGAGACCCACCTCCCTGAAACTGAGCTGAGACACAGCATAGTCTTACTCAGTTGGCTAATGCTCTCACAAAATACCTGTCCTTGGATAATTTATAAAGAGCAGAGATTTATTCTTTACAGATCAATGTCACAGTGTCGCTTTCCGACAAACACCTCTTTCCTATGTCATCTGCAGGGGATATCAGTGAGGACATATACACACTAAGAATACACTTTGGCAAACTTGCTTTTATAAACAAACCTAATCAGGGAAAGATGTCATTAGCGAAATAGTGTGACACCAAGAAAGCCACCTTTGCAACAACAGCATCAATCAATCCATTCTTGAGGGCAGAATGCTAGCAACCTAGTCATTACTCAACTAGCCCGACTCCTAACCTCAATATGCCGCCCCGTGTTCACATTTCCAATGTATGATTCTTTTTTTATTCGATATATTCTTTATTTACATTTCAAATGATTTCCCCTTTCCTGGATTCCCCTTCCCGGAAAGTCCCATAAACCCTCTTCCCTCCCCCTGTTCCCCCATCTACCCCTTCTCACTTCCCTGTCCTGGTATTCCCCTACACTGCTGCAATGAGCCTTTCCAGGACCAGGGGTCACTTCTTCCTTCTTCTTGGGCATCATTTGATACATCATTAGTCATTAGGGAAATGCAAGTCAAAACAACCCTGAGATTTCACCTCACACCAGTCAGAATGGCTAAGATTAAAATCTCAGGAGGCAGCAGGTGTTGGTGAGTATGTGGAGAAAAAGGAAGACTCCTCCATTGCTGGTAGGAATGCAAGCTGGTACAACTACTCTGGAAATCAGTCTGGTGGTTCCTCAGAAAACTGGGCACGACACTTCTGGAGGACTCTGCATATACCCAGAGGATTCCCCAGCATGTAATAAGGACACATACTCCACTATGTTTATAGCAGCCCTATTTATAATAGCCAGAAGGTGGAAGAATCCAGATGTCCCTCAACCGAGGAATGGATACAAAAAATGTGGTATATATACACAATGGAGTACTATTCAGCCATTAGAAACAATGAATTCATGAAATACTTAGAGAAATGGATGGAGCTGGAGAACATCATCCTAAGTGAGGTAACCCAGTCTCAAAAGAACACTCATGGTATGCACTCACTGATAAGTGGATATTAGCCTAGAAGTTTGGAATACCCAAGACACAATCCAATGTATGATTCTTAAAAGAGGATTTCATGCTATCATGCATGTCATACTTTAAGCCTAAAGTCAGCATGTGTCATAAAACAGAGTGACTAACATCTTTCCACGAGTTAATTTTTGGATGAAACGCCATGACCCAAAGCAACTTAAGGAAGAGGTTATTGGGCTTGTGGTTTCAGAGGGACGGAGTTCATCATATCCTGGAGGCATCCAGCAAGCAGGAGTCAGGAAACAGAAGAATCACATCTTTAATTGCTTGTACAAATAGAGAAAAAAATCAAACAGGAAGTGGGGTGTGACTATAAACTCTTCAAGACTTCCCCCAGTAACATACTTGTTGAAGCAACTAAATTTCTCCAAACAGGGCTATCAACCAGGGACCAAGTGTCCTAGTACCTGAACCTATGCAGGATATTCTGAGTTAGTTCACTTGGATGTGAAGATGGATATGGGGCAGCTGGCAAGTCTGGGATTCTTGGAGTCTTCAGTAGCACAAGGGATTCACCTCAGACTTGAAGCATGGCCATAAGAACCCTTATAAAGGAAAACATTTAATTGGGACTGGCTTACAGGTTTAGTCCATTATTGTCATAGAGTTCTGCAGGAAGAAACAGACAGCCACTGGGCCTGGCGTGAGCTTCTGAGTCCTCACAGCCAGGGACACACTTCTTCCAAAAAGGCCACACCTTGAATAATGTAACTCCATATAAATCTGTGCGGGCCGTTTTCATTTAGAACACCACACTCTCCTTGTTACTTCTATGTATCTGATTTATCACCAAAATTTCTTTGTAAACACAAAGGCCTATAAAGTTGATGTAGGTCACAGGTTCTTGGATTTTAAGGTGAATTGCATAAAAGAAATGCTGATCTCAGCTGGATTGTTTTCTCCTCCACTCTGTCCCACTAACATTAGATCAACACGTAAGGTGACACGGTCACTGTTAGAACCACTTGGGATACTTGAATTCTTTCTCTAGGTAATCTAATCTGTTCTCAATAACACTCCCACAAGATATCTACTGAAAATGTCATTGTCTGTCTTTAGGATAACATTTTAGTCATGAATGAGGACATAAGATATAGTTCTCATATCAAAAGGGAAGATAGGCAGCTAGTATTTATCGAGTAATTTGAATTTTCCTGTCATATTTTATGTACTCATCCAAAGAGAAACTCATGATCTGCGCCTATAAATCTGCATTGGGAGTTCTCTTTCATCTGCTTCCTATTGCAGGAATCACAGCTCATGTTCTCAAGGTCAATAATAGGGTCCTGAATCTATGATTCCGTTGTGTTTTGCCTATTTACTTTGTAACTACTTTATTTTCAGGTTTACAATTAATGTTTCCAGGTAAGGATCATAGAACCTTGTTTCCTCTCCCCTCCTCCCTGGGATAAAGTTATATTTTCATGTGTATGGATAACTAACAAAAGCTTACTTTTACACATATAAGTTAGACAGAGACATACTTTCATGCATATCGGGTAAAACGTATTTAGTGTTCTTGCCTACGTTTAGTTTTCACAATAGATATATTGTATGGAACATTTCTCAAATCAGGAAACTAAATAACCATACTAACCAACATCTTTGGTAGAATAGTTGAGAGAAATTACCTATAACCGCAGAAATTATAAACTGTATCAATGTCAAGAAACATGGAGGATTGAATTTGATTGTTGTAACCATTGCATATTAATTTTTTGATAGACTATCATTTGGACTATCATTTATTTTCCAAAGTAGTATAGCAGTAAGTGGAGACTAAGAAGGCCTATTACAGTGAGAATCCTATGTGAAATAAAATTTTCATAGTTACTGTTAGTATTCTGTCTAAGCTCCACCCCACAATTACCTGGCAACAGCCAGGTATGCCCCTCCCCATAGACCTGGCCCACTATAAAAAGGGCTGCTTGTCCCTCCTCTCTCTCTCTCTCTCTCTCTCTCTCTCTCTATATATATATATATATATATATATATAGATAGATAGATAGATAGATATAGATATAGATATAGATATAGATATAGATATAGATATAGATATAGATATAGATATATATCTCACCCCCTTACTCTTGCTTCTTGGCACTCTCACCTCTCTGCCCCTCTTGGGCTCTCTTCTTCTCCCCCCTCTCTCCATGTGGTCATGGCCAGCCTCCACTCCTCCACTTTTCTTCTCTCTCTCTCTCTCTCTCTCTCTCTCTCTCTCTCTCTCTCTCTCTCTCTCCCCCTCTCTCTGCTTCCACTACCCCATTAACTCCCATCCTCTGCCTTGAATAAACTCTCTTCTATACCACGTTTGTGTGCTTCTAGTCCCTCAGGGGGAAAGAGTGCCTGGGTATGGGCCTGCCTAGGCACCCCCTTCCCCCCACACCACCTTATACCATTCTCTAAACCTTTTTCTCTCTTTAAGAATGCAACATTTGGTGCCGAAACCTGGGAACAACAGTTACATTATTTGATTCCTGCTAGACCATTATGTCGTAGTTAGCAAATAGCTTTTCTTTCATATGCTGACTACAACTGGTTAGAGGGTGACTCTGAGACCATTTCTAGCCAGAGTGAACAAAGGCTCATTGCTAAATCACCAGCATCTGGCCCTGAGGTCTAATCTTCTAGGTTGGAACAAGATCAGATGAGCACTGACGTTCACACCGCGTCTGCCCTGCCCACTCTAGATCAGCAGTTCAATAATGCCACACACTTGCTCTTCCAGGGAAAATCAGTTCATCAATTAATGCAGATTACCTTATCTCTTATTAATTGAAAAACTTGATATTCATTTTCTTATCATGAAGAGCACTAGAGAGTGCTCTTTGATATCAGGCGTTTCAAAGATAGAATTTATTTTACTGAAATATGCTTTGTATTTCAAAGTCATGTTGAAAATTCATAGTTGAGGATGTGAGAAATAGAAGAACCGTGAGCACTCTGTTCTCAGCAAGGTCTCAGTGTCTTTCATATCAGACTGTTCTGAAAGCAGGAGGAGAACACTCTTCAGGTTTTAGAAACAGCAGCGCCATAAACCATTTCCCCTGACTTAACATCTTTATAGTAAAAATTCTGCTGTAATAAAATCATTGCTGAATTGCGTTTTTATGACTACAATATCTTCCATGACTTCTCAGTTAAAAATATTCTGGGGGAGGCAGAAAAGTGTCATTTTTGTCACAGCATCAGTCTCTCCCTGTCAAGAGAAGTGGAGTATAGTTTGTGATCGTTTTCTATTATTTTTAGAGTTTGATTCACAAATGTACATGTTTATAACACCTTTAAAAATAGGCAGCAATAATTTGCACTATCAAATTATTGTTATACAAGTAGCCATTATATGATTTTAAGGTATCTAATATCTACTTCGTGTTTCTGTAGGAGAAAATGTTTCATATTGCTAATACAAATAAGCAGACAACAGTAATAAAGGCTCTAGTTCATGATATTGGCATGTTGTTGGGGGACAGCCACTTTTTACTATGAAGTTAAAATGTATCTATTAAATTGTGATATACTAATTTGTATTATACTGCTCCTAAAACTTGGGCTCATGTATTGTGACAAAACCAAACACCTTTTGTTTAGTGTTTTGGTGTCTCAGGTAATGGCATATAAAAGACCCCTCTCTACAATGATAATGGAGGTTATTTAACAGTGGCCTCCAAGACGTGGATGTGATTCAGTCACAAGCCACCAGCTACATACATTCATATGCAAATTGGACCCAATAAATTCAAACCTACCTGCACTTGCTGAAGGCTAAGGCAGTACTCCAAGAGGAACAAAAGAAATCATGACTATAGACTTATGCAGGCAAATGGCCAAGAGTTAAACTGGCTTTCTCTCTTCCTTCTAAAGTCTCTCAAATCTTACCCTCTGTCTGGAGTTGCTCCTGCATTGACATTTCAGTCCGTATGTAATATATGAATTCCAGTCTATTCTACATATGTTTGGATGGCTACAATAAATTTGTTAATACAGTTAATGTATTAACATGTTAATACAAATAGATGGAAACCGCCATCTCCTATAAGGCTGTTTTCTGATTACAAATAGTAGCACACACAAAAATAATGTTTTGGTTTCTCATATCTCCCTCGGGCTACTTTCCATGACTGAACGCTCACATTTGAACTCTGTAGACTGTAAAACAATCTGAATAATCTGCCCTGTTCTGTGAAGTCATGTCTTTCCCAACTCTCCCTTCTGCCTTTGTATCCCTCCTGCCCTTTTAATGAGCATGTTCTCTACACCATCAGTACCCCACTTCCTTAGGTCAATATTTGTCTTCTTTGGTTTGATTGATTTAGGAAAAAAATGTAAAATACTTGTAAAGCAGTCAAAATAAACTTATCAGGTGGATTTCAGTGACTTAACTACCAGTCACACTCCAGCTGCCCTTTGGTAATTTCTCCATTTATGGAATATTTGTGAGTGTTTTACTAGATTATTATTTTTTCAACTCTGAAATTAAATTGTAGAATGGTTACAATTATTCAACTGATTACCATGCCTACAAATCAAAATAAAAACTTTGTATAGTGACAAATTTAATTTCTGTTCTTAGAAAATATAGTTTCTATTATCAACAGTAAAAGAACTTCTGGGGGAATCAATATCCCGGACCTCAAGCAATACCTCAGAGCAGTAGTGTTAAAAACTGCATGGTATTGGTACGGTGACAGGGAGGTGAATCAATGGAATAGGATCGAAGACCCAGAATTGAACCAACACATCTATGGCCAATTGATCTTCGACAAAGGAGCTGAAAACATCCAGTGGAAAAAAGATAGCCTTTTCAACAAATGGTGCTGGCTCAATTGGAGGTCAACATGCAGAAGAATGAGAATTGATCCACTTTTGTCTCCTTACACTAAACTCAACTCCAAGTGGATCAAGGACCTCCACATAAAACCAGACACACTAAAACTAATAGAAAAGAAACTGGGGAAGACCCTTGGGGACATTGGCTCAGGGGGAAAATTCCTGAACAGAACACCAATTGCTTATACGCTAAGAGCAAGAATAGACAAATGGGACCTCATAAAATTACAAAGTTTCTGTAAGGCAAAAGACACTGTGAAAAGGACAAATCGGCAACCAACAAATTGGGAAAAGATCTTCACCAACCCCACATCCAACAGAGGGCTAATATCCAATGTATACAAAGAACTCAAGAAGTTAGACCCAGAAAACCAAATAACCCTATCCAAAATGGGGTACAGAGATAAACAAACTTTTCACCTGAAGAACTTCTGATGGCTGAGAAACACCTTAAAAAATGTTCAACATCATTAGTCATTAGAGAAATGCAAATCAAAACAACCCTGAGATTTCACCTCACACCAGTCAGAATGGCTAAGATTAAAAACCCAGAAGACATCAGGTGTTGGCGAGGATGTGGAGAAAGAGGAACACTCCTCCACTGCTGGTAGGACTGCAAGCTGGTACAACCACTCTGGAAATCAGTCTGGCAGTTCCTCAGAAATTTGGACATGATACTTCCGGAGGACTCAGCCATACCACTCCTGGGAATATACCCAGAAGATTCCCCAGCATGCTCCACTATGTTCATAGCAGCCTTATATATAATAGCCAGAAGCTGGAAAGAACCCAGATGTCCCTCAACAGAGGAATGGATACAAAAAATGTGGTATATATACACAATAGAATACTATTCACCCATTAGAAACAATGGATTCATGCAAATCTTAGAGAAATGGATGGAGCTGGTGAACATCATACTAAGTGAGGTAACCCAGTCTCAAAAGAATACCCATGGTATGCAGTCACTGATAAGTGGATATTAGCCTAGAATCTTGAGACACCAAAGACACAATTCACATACCAAATGATGTTTGACAAGAAGAAAGGAGTGGACACTGGTGCTGGAAAGTATCAAAGCATCAGTGTAGGGGAATACCAGAACAGGGAAGTGGGAAGGGATGGATGAGGTAGCAGGGGGAGGGAAAAGGGCATGTGGGACCTTTGGGGGGGTGGGGAACCAGAAAAAGGGAAATGAATTGTAAATATAGAATATATCCAATAAAAAAGAATCATAAAAAAAGAAAATATAGTTTCAAAGACTTCATGTTACTGTCCTAAAGGATATTAAAATGTCTAGCATGTGTCCAGGTTAGTTTTTATCATTAACTTTGTTGGGAGAAGAATAAACTTAGTGTCTCAGAAAGGAACACGCACACACACACACACACACACACACACTAATTCAGCAGCCCAATTTCTTTTTGTAAAAAAGGGCACTAGAAGCATCAAACTGAGTTAATGAATATACTTTCAAAAATATCCTTTAAAAAAAAATCTATGACCTGAATGGTGACTGTCTCATCCTATCTCAGCTTAACAACATGATGTAATTGGTTATTGGATGCAAAAGGGAAGTGAGAGGTCCAGGAAATATGAGCACTGGTTGAAGACACACACACACACACACACACACACACACACACTACCTTTTTTTTTGTTTATTTTTTGGATTTGGTTTTTTTTCGAGACAGGGTTTCTCTGTGTAGCCCTGGCTATCCTGGAACTCACTCTAGACCAGGCTGGCCTCGAACTCAGGAATCCACCTGACTCTGCTCCCCAGAGTGCTGGAATTAAAGGCATGCACCACCACTGCCCAGCTCACACACATATTTCTTATAACTTGATATAACTTAGAGTCACCTGGGAGAGGAAACCCAAATTGAAGTACCGTACCGATCAAATTGACCTATGGCAATATCTGTAGGGATATTGTCCTGATTGCTGATTGATCAAGGGGGGGCAATCCTATTGTGGTGCCATCACTCTGTAGGCCTGAGGGAAGCTGGGAGGTGTTACAGTAAGCAGTGTGTCTCCACAGTTTCTGCTTCAGTTCCTACTTACGTTCCGCTCCTTACTTCCCTTTTTGATAAATTACAATGTTGCAATGTGGACAGAACAAAGCTTTTCCTCACCAAGCTGATCTTGGTCAGAGTCATACCAGCAACAGAGAAGGAGATTAGAACATTATCTGTCTGCAACTCAGACCTATAAGGACAGTTCCTACCTGTAAATACAAAAAATGTTACTTGATTTGAGCAAATAGATGCAGAAAAGGCAAATAAAAATAGAGAAGTCCCACCAGATTCTGGGTCATGGAGCTGTTAGTGTACTCATCTTTCTTGACAAATTTGTTTTAGCATTGATGATGATGGTGATGATGATGATGTGTGTGATATGTTGGGTACAACACTGTATATCTCTGTGTGCTATATGCTCCCTGTGGAGAACAGGCTATGTCTTACTTTGAAGAAAGCAATATCTTTCATGCTGTTCCTTGCCCCAGGAGAATACATTTTATAAGCTAGCAGTTGGCTCCATTTTAACCTCAACTGAAGATTAATTCTACATCTTCCTTGCAAAGATACCACCACCTGCCTCATAGAAACTATGAGGCATGGACTATGATAGGACATGTACTTTTTCCTACAAGCTAAAAGATACCACCTGATCCAAAAGATAAGAGCACAAAGGTATTTTAAACTCAGAAAGAAAGAAAGAAAGAAAGAAAGAAAGAAAGAAAGAAAGAAAGAAAAGAAAGAAAAAGCTTCGTTCATGAAGCGATCAAACAACAGGTCAAAAAGGGTACATAGATGCACTTGGACTACATATAAGAGGGGAGATATCTAATACTGTAATGTGAAGGCCTCCATTGATTCACAGGTGATGTGTGTGTGTGTGTGTGTGTGTGTGTGTGTGTGTGTGTGGTATGTATGTGTTTATTGTGTATCTGTGTATGTACTATGTGTATGTGTATATGTATTTTTTTGTGTGTATGTATGGTGTTTATGTGTGTATGTATGTGTGTGTAATATGTATATATATATATATATATGTTTGGTATATTTATTTATTTGTATATTTATGTTGTATATATATGTGTGGTGTGTGTGTGTATGGAATGTGTTTATGTCTATGTTTCTATATGTCTATGTCGTGTGTATGTGTTTGTGTGGTAGGTACAGTTATGTATATGCTGTGTTTATATTGTGTATGTGTTTTATATATATTGGTATGTTTGTGTGGGTGTAATATGATGTGTTTGTGGTATGCATGTTTATACATATGTTTGTGTTTTTGTTATATGTGCATATGTGGTATGTGTGTGTTGTATCTGTATAGTTTGTTTTTGGTTTATGTGTGTATGTGATGTGTCTTTGTATGGGTTTGTGTATATGTATGTGTGTGTGGCATATGTGTGTGTGTGTGTAAAGATATAAAGACATTATTGTATGAAATGTAATATGTACTCTGAGAGTTACTACTACTAATTATTATTGGAATAAAGGAGCCTGTGACTGACTGAAGGAAATCAGGATTGCTTGGCAAATTTCAACAAATGAAATTACTGTAGCTCATGAATTTAATATTCAGTAAATTTGGATGTTTTAAAAGGACAAAACCATAATTATCTCTGTTTCTGATATAGCACACTCATCACACATGCACAGACACACATGCACACTGCAGACAGAGTGACATAAAATTTGGAATTTACTTTTGAAATGGTTTTAAAGACTTACTGGTTTATTGGTAAATATCCAAACATCAGTATTTATATTTGCATTAGGGTTATGGACGTATTGTTTTAGAAACACCATTTTATCAGTTTCAGAGTTCCACAGGTTTCTCAGTGAAGTCACCTGGGAGCTGAGAATGTTGACATGTCTGACTCATGGGTTTTCTAACCCTTGGATTATATTTCTTTGTGTTTTATTATTTTATTACTTTCTTTCCCCTCATATTTAAACATCTCAAGAAATGCCCAACGAGCAATGGACTTTAGTCTTTGCTACCATGAGGGTATAGCGATATAGCTCTGCAGTTAACACACTGGCTGCTTTCCCAGCAGACCCAAGTTGGATCCCCAGCACCCACATGGCAACTCACAAGTGTCTATAACTCCAGTCCTAGAGCATCTATATGTCCTTTCCTGTATCCTTCGGCACAAGACACACATGCAGACAAAATACACATACAAATAAAATTATATTTTACAATCTTTTCTGACACTGGCGTTTCTCTATGCCTCCACACTGATGGTGTGTGAAAGAATCCAATGTGGTTTGCACAATATGATAATTTATTCTACCACAGTGACAACAGTGATTAGAAAACTGATTTTATGCTGTGACTCTTGGATGAGATCTGTCAGATAGATAATAGAAATCCATTCTCTGATGAGAGAGAAGTGACAACCAATCTGGTGTGTACTTTCTGTTTGTCTTGTTTCTATCTGGGTGCTTAGATTAATTACAAATGTTATGTCCACTGATAATAGACTCGTCTTAGAGATCTGAATTAGAAATTTTTGTGCTTCTAATTTACTTTTGACCTTTGTGTAGGGTCAAGATACTGTCAGTGTGTTGTTGGTCTATCTACCTTTCTACATGCCTGGAATTGAGAAAGCCCTATATGATCTGACACTATTTAATTATGGAATACCTCCTTGGATGTGATGAATTGCAATAAATTAGATTTTAATCCATTTTTAAATCAAGGATTTTCTTTCGGTTATTTGTTAGGTTTTTTAGGTTTATCCAATCAGAAGTATCTATTCCTTTGTTTCTACTGGGCTTGACTATTCTACAACTAAATAGTAAATCTTGTAGTAATATATCAGAATAATGTTTGGCTATATGGAACTTTTTATCTTTTTGTATGTGTAGGTGTTATTGGAAGTTAACTTGGTGTTCTACTGCTGTGTAGAGACACCACAAGCAAGGCAGCTCTTACAAAAACATATTTAATTGGGTGCTTGCTTACTGTTTTAGAGATTTAGTGCATGGTCATCATGGCACTACCGGAGCTGTGGCTGAGAGCTACAGCCTAAACTCTAGGCATAGAGGCAGAGAGACTGGGACTGGCCTTTGAAACCTCAAAGCTCATCCCCAGTGACACCCTTCTTCCAACAAGGCCATCTCCTAATCCTCCTAATTCTGTCTAATAGCACCATTCCCTACTAACTAAGCATTCAAATATATGAACTTATTGGGGTCAATTTTATTGAAAATAACACATTCTCTCCCTGAGCTCCATAGACCTAAAGCCATATCCTGCCAATGCCATTAACTCAACCCTGTCTAGCTTAGCATCAGGCAAATTTTTAGGACAATGTCAGAAAGCAGCCATATTCTTTGATAAGATATCACAAGGATGGTTCATAGGCTATTTACTAATATTCTTTCCCTCTGGAAATGAGCCTCAACAGTTCAAACTCCTCTCAGAACTGTCTTTCATGCAGCTACTAAGATGGTTCATTAAGCTCTGCTTGAAGCATCCAAATATTTTTCTAGTGCAAATTCTCAAAGTCTTCTACAGTCTTCCAACAAAGAGTATGGCCAGGCCTATTACAGCAGTGACACACTCCTGGTACCAGCTTTCTGTCTTTGTCACCGTTCTATTGCTGTGAAGAGACTCTATGACCAAGATAACCCTCTAAAGTAATTTTCTCAACAAATACTTTGCATTTATACTGCTGTGTAGTAGTTTCCTCTGAGATTAAAAACTCGGTTTTAGAGGTAAACTCATTAAGACAAGGGCTGTTAAGAGGGAAGGGAAACAACAGGCTGTTGCAAGGAGAGGCAAAATATTCCACACTAAAGAGGAGCTCCTGAAGCTCGGGACCGTGCATTGAGAAGTCCGTGCAAAAGACCAGGTAGGCCCTCCTTCCCCCAGCTCATAGAAACTGTAGGAACAGCTAATAGATGCACTCAGACAAGGATAGCAGTCTAGAAGAGATCAGACTCACTGAGCTGCCTAAAAGCAACAACCTCCAGTGTGCTGTTTGAGACCCGTTGTGAAGTAGGTACCAGATTCCCAGCATTCATGACTCATCATCCATGCAGTGGTTTTGGTGATACAGCTGTCTTTGAGTCATGTCTGCTCCGTAAGTAACCTTCCACCCATATTCCTGTAAGTTAACCCAATAACACTCATTGGCTTACCAAGGTGACCTTTAGGGATATCCATATGTAGGTCTGTTGTTCATTCCTCATGTAAGGTAAGTAGACTTTTGTTTCTGTCTCATCAGGAGTAATATCACATTTCTGAATACATGCATAAAGTTGCATCTCATAATTAATTAATTAAATTAAAAATTCCATGTGTTCATTATCCTCTTAAACTTTACTTTTTGGTTTCACTCACTGGTTTTATTTTCATATTATGACTACTGGTAACTCCGTGGTACTTACTGCAGATCCAATGTGTAGAACATAAGTAAGCTGATTCTTATGAGAAAGTTTTTATTATTGTCAAAACTGTCTCTTCCAGAAAAAGAATGTTAAAAATTATAAAGATATTCATAAAACCAGGAAAACAGACCAAAAGCACAACTGTTTGGCATATCTAGCTAGTTTGCAAGGTCAGTGATAATTATCTCTAAATTCGCAGACACTGAAGTGCTTTATGCACTAAATGTTTTGTGTGTGCATTCTTTCTGAGTAGTCTCACCTTGCTTTGTGAGAAATCATTCTTATAATAGTCTTGGTTGTAAAGGTATCAGTGTTCTTATATTTGCTTCATACCGTACAACCTTTTATTTCCTTAAAATCTGAATGCTTTATGGGATGTATTTTTTCCCAATGAGGAAAAAATGTCCAAGATTTGTGCTGCAAAGACAGTCCAACAGTCCGTAGAATATACTGCTTTTGCAGGGGACTCAGGCTAGACTCACAGTTGCCTAAAACTCAGGAAGTGTCTTTGCACCTCCAAGGACACTTGCACTCACAAGCACACATGCACACACACACGGAAATTTCTAAAAGTTCCCGAGTGTTCTAGCTCCCTTCTGTTGGTATGAGAAAAGACTCCAACTAAAAGCAACTTAGCAGAATAGCTTATTTCTTCTTATATGTCCTTGTCACAGTCTGACACTGGGAAAAGTTAGAGCCAGAATTAAGCCAAAACTCAAAGCAGAAGCCACGGAGGGCCATTACTGCTGGCTCTCTCCCAGGTTTGACCCAAGACTCAGGCTTAGCTGCCTTTTCTATATGTCCCAGGACCATCTACCCAGGAAATGGTGTCATGGATAGTGGGCTGAGCCCTCCTACATCAATAAAGACATAAAACCAGCAGTCCACTGTCACATTCATAGAACAATGATAAAGACAATTAGTCAATTTAAATTGCTTTCTGCCTTTTTTTTCTGGTGAGTCTATGCTATGCTACAATTACTGTCAGTGCTAATCAAGACTCAAAGTTGTATATATATATATATATATATATATATATATGCATATATGTGTGTATATATGTACATATATAGTTAGCTAATATACATATATTAGCTAAGATAAAATAGGCAGAGAAAACTGCTTATCTACTGTCTTAGTTACTTTCTTATTAGTAGGATAAAGTGGTAGGATCAAAATCAGCTGGGAAAGAAAGTATTTATTTCATCTTACAACGTGTAGCTGATCATCAAGGGAAGTCATGGCAAGAAGTCAAGGTTGGGACCTGGAGGCAGGAGCTGATGCAGATATCATGGAGGGGTGCTTCTTACTGGCTTTCTCCTCATTGCTTGCTCTGCCAGCTTTCCTATCAGGGACACCTGCCCAGAGGCAGCTCCATCCACAGTGACCTGTGCCTGCCAATCTCAATCATAAATCAGGAAAGTGCACCATAGGCTAATCTAGCGAGGGGCATTTTCTCAATTGAGGTTCTTTCTTCCAAAATTACTCTAGCTTGTATCAAGTTGATGTAAAACTAGCCAGCACATCTACACAGAAGGCTAATTTATGACCCACTTGTAAAAATCAATTATGAAATAACATTAAACGTAATTCAAAATGTAAAGTTTGATCAAAGAATACCTAAGCAAATCAATATTTTAAGTGATTAAATATGATCCACTTGTAGCCATCTTTAGTATGATCATTGACCTTTCTAAATATTCATAGGAACTAAGAAGAAAGCTATTCTGGCACAGATTGCTTGGAGAAAATGTTCAGATTTTTTTAAAAAAAAAATAAAGGAAAGGAAAATCTTTCATCATATCAAAGATTTAAAAATCACCGCTTCTGAGTATTTTTGGTAAGTTGCGCAGGATGTTAACTTTAAAGTCAAATGGCAATTTAGTCTAGTAAGGAAACTAAGAGCAAAGATAGGTTTCCCTCTTCCATGGAAGACACACAAACTGGCCAGTTGTAAGGAAACCAACGTGGCTATCCAGACCTTTACTTTCATAGACATCGATGTCATGTTAGAATGGAATAACTAGTAATTTTTGTATAAATTTATTGCTTCAGGCAAGTAAAATTCAAAATAATTTTGCCATCAGTGTTTTAAGAGAATTGGGTTAATCCCTCTTTGCTCCTGTTTTAATAAAAGACTCATATCTACGTTATGTGTATGAGTGTGTCTGTATGTGTGTTCACTGAATGCATGCCTGGTGTGCTTGTAGGCCAGAGAGGGTGCCAGATCTCCCAAATCAGAGTTATGGTTAATAAGGAGCCACCATGTGGAAGGTAGGAATTGAATCGCTATTCTCTCTCTTTCTCTCTCTTTCTCTCTCTTTCTCTCTCTCTCTCTCTCTCTCTCTCTCTCTCTCTCTCTCTCTCAAATACACACACACACACAGAGACACACACATACATGCACTGACTAAAGCTGATTGGATCTAAGCTTGCTGCTAGAGTGACCAGTCAGTCTCTAAACCCCTTGCAGTATCATCTGCATCTAAACATCACCCCGGGGCTGTGACTATTGACAAGTGCCAACTGATAACCCTGGTTGAAAGAACCAGAAGAGAGGTGCAGGCCTTTAATTCCAGCACTAGGTAGGTAGACCACGGAGAAGTCCTGTCTCAAAAAAACTGAAACAAAGTTTAAAAAGAAAGAAAGAATACAAAAGAAGCAAAAAGCAGTAGAGCCAAGATTCCTGGAAAAATCTCCACAAACTTCCAAAAAACGCGCCCACACCCTTCCATTTCGTTAGCTCTTCTGCCCACTCCTGCAGTTTAGCTTCCTCTTGGTTTTTCTAACCAGGTGGATCTCCGACCTGATTTACCTTATGTCTCCCCCAGGTTAACACTTCCTTCACTGACAACCCCTACCCCAACCACAACCAAAAAGAGAAACAAAAGCAGCTTCACATATTTAATTCTAAGCTTTTCACCCTTTTGTCTTGATTCGCTTTTCTATCTGCTGCTACCCCTTCCTCCATCCTGCCTTTGCTTTGATTTTCCTGATCCCTTCCCCAACCCCCTGTACCTTTGGATTGCTTGGACTTTGTTTGGTCAGGGATTCCAGTACATTTATTTTGGGTTGTATCTCCATTCAGGGCAACTAGAAATTCCCCCAAAGCTAGTAGATTATGCAGTCATAGGAACCACTTTCTCTTGGCTCTCTGAATTCACTACCTTTTGTTACCTGAGATGAAATGTTTGAAACCCAACATTGTCTGCATGGTTTTCTGGGTACTTTAATGCTGTTTTTTTCTTTTCTTTTCTTTTCTTTTCTTTTCTTTTCTTTTCTTTTCTTTTCTTTTCTTTTCTCTTCTCTCCTCTCCTCTCCTCTCCTCTCCTCTCCTCTCCTCTCCTCTCCTCTCCTCGCCTCTCCTCTCCTCTTCTCTTCTCTTCTCTTTTCTTTTTTTTCCAGATGTGTGTGGTGGCAGATTAGGTAAATTTATTACCCGAGTCTTCATCTAGATTAAAAATGGAAATCTCTGCTCGCAGATTTTAAAACTGGTAACCCAATCACAAAAGAACACACATGGAATGCAGTCACTGATAAGTGGATACTAGCCCAGAAGCTCTGAATACCCAAGACACAATTCACATATCAAATCATTCCCAAGAAGAAGGAAGGAGAGGGCCCTGGTCCTGGAAAGGCTTGATGCAGCATTGTAGGGCATTACCAAGACAGAGTAGTAGGAGAGGGTTGATTGGAGAATGGGCAGAGGGAAGAGGGCTTATGGGACTTATGGGGAGGGGGGGAACCGGGAAAGGGAAAATCATTTGGAATGTAAACAAAGAATATAGGGAAAAAAGTCTCTTCTGATGCGCTGCACATTCTTTTTTCATCTTCCACACTTGGAAAGTACCCGGTTAGGGCAAAATAAGGAGAAACTGTTCGCCCATCGCCTCATAATCTTTTGTCTTGTATTTTCAGTTTGCTGTGATAAGCTACTCAAAGAGCACTCAAGGGAAAATGATTGGTCGAATGAGAGGAAGTCCGTGGTGGGTGTTAAGTTTCAAACCCAGGGCGATTGGGGAAGGTGCCTATTTAACATATCAAAGTAGACCTGGCCTCCAGATTCTCCCAGCATCCTTCAGTCCCCACCAGTTAGAGGTGTTGCTGGCACACCCTTCTGGCTGCTGCACTTGGTTCTCCTCTTCCTCTTCCCCTCCCCCACTCCGTAGCTGGTTCAAGGCTGTGACCACTCTAGACTCCTCCAACGTGTCTCCGTGTGGCTTTTCGTACTTCTATCTATAATAAACATATGTCGCAGAGGACTGCCTTGTCTGACCTCAGTGGGAAAGGATGAGCCTAATCCTGTAGACACTTGATGCCCAGGCAAAGGGCACCCTCTCAGAGGCAACGTGGAGGGGGCATGGGGTGAAGAACTCTGGGAGGGGGTACCTAGAAGGGAAGCAACATTTGGGATACAAATAAATAAAAGAAGTTAAGACAGAAAACAGAGTTTCTAATATTATTCTGTTTTAACTAGATTTGTTCCAAAACACGCGTCTGAAATCCAGACACCTATAACCTGAATACGAAACACGCTACATAAAATCACATAAAATAAAATAGACATAAAATAAACTAATCTTTCTCCTCTACCATGCCCAGGAGCAGTCACTTCCTTTCCTTTCGTTTTTATCCATTGTTTTCATTCAGTGGGTACAAGATTAAGCAGCGGTCAACTGAGCTCAGCCTCCTTAGTGAGATTAGGAAAGCAGGTCCCTGTGTTAGTCAGGTTTCTGAAGAGAAACAGACCCAATGGATTGTAATAGATAGGCCCAGTGATTACGAGCAACTGGCACATCTAATAGGTGGATAATTACCTGGCTCTGCACTTACCGTGGAAGGTCCAGAGAGCTGGTATTATGTTGTATTGAGTTAGAACGAGAGCCAGGAGAGTTGAGGGAAGAAATTCCAGTCTGAGGCAGCTGTGATTATTTATCAGAGAGGCTCAGGATGAGGCCTGCTGATGTTTCCTTACAGTGAAGGGTTGGGAAGGGTCGCCAGACTCTCAGCTGTGGTCTCAGCCACCTCCTCCTGCGCCTCCGCCTCTCCGGCAAGCCAAGTACAATTGATCCCCAGTGGCCTATGAGCTCACTGGAAGGTGTTAGATACTTAAAGTCTGGAAGGCTAACTGAGAAGGTGATCCCATGGATGTCTCTTAGGTTGTCCTCCATGCTGGGCTGAGACTGCCCAGTGATGTGGGTGCTTCGTGGTAATCCTTCACATATGCTCTATGCTCATGCAACATCCACACGTGCCAGAAAAGCCAATCTGCTTTACTCAGTGTACCAGGAGAAATACTAATCTTACCCGGAAGCATGCTCCAGGCATACAGTAAATGATATTTAACCAGATGTTTGCATACCTAGGGCCCAATCTCAAGCCAACACATAAAAATCAATCACTGGAGTTTGACTCACAGGTCTAAGTAAGAAAGTTGCAGTAAGGACACCCCCTCCCTGTGCGTCGTGGCTCACCACTTCTCAGGGGAGGGGAATGTTCTTAATCGCTTGTGGTCGCTTCTTCACTGTCCAATTATTTCACAGCAGCAGAGAACTAGTGTTGCCAGTGTGCTTGCCTGGAGTCCCAGCTCCTGGGAGGCTGAGGCAGGATGACCGTGAGTTTTAGGCCAGGCTGGGATGCATATTATAAACCTGAAGGCGAGAGGATGCGTGAACGAGAGCCCCGAGAACTCAGGGCCTCGAGAACCACGGTGGGAATCTTGAGACCTTGGAGAGTGTGGTAAAATAATGACCTCAGCTCCATAGATGCTAGCAGCACCTCACGTTGATGTCTTTGATGCTCGTCTAGTCCTGAGGTCGGAAAAGGAACGGCGGCTCTGTTGCCTTGTCTCAGCTTATACACAGTCCATCATTTCAGAACACTTCGAGTCTGTATAGAGCATCCCGCAGGAGAAGATGCCTGATACATCCCACTGTCGTATCAGCAAAACAGACTAAAAGTTAGATCAGCCGCTGTCACACATTTCACTAAAATTAAAATAAAAAGTTTTCCGGCAAGTTGGGGACTAATCTCAGTGGTAGAGCTATTATCTAATAAGTACAAGGTCCTGTATTGGGTTCTCGATTCCTGGAAAACACACACACACACACACACACACACACACACACATACACACACACACGTGCACACTGTAATTCAGTACCTATATATATACACATATATACATATATATATACACATATACATATATATATATATAATATACACATTTATTTGTGTATATTTTCACATTTTAAACAGGAACAAAATCCTGAAGAACATTCCCTAGAACATGCTATGTCATCCGTTCCATTATTCTATTCTTTTTATCGGATAAACAAAAATGTTTTCTTGTACACTACTAGCTGTTAATACATAGCTTAAAATATGACCCATATGATAGAAACAGAGTTGTGATTCTTCCAGTGTATTTTGATTCGCATATGAAAAAAATTATATTCACACATTTATGGTCTTTCATGGTCTGCCTGAAACATGTGAGTATTTGAAGGTGGCCAGGATTATGGAAATCTTTCAAGCTTCCACATATAAATTATTTGCTCTTCTTTTATTTAGACTGGAGGCTGAGAACTACCCCGGTTCTCTAGCTGAATACCACTGTCCCTCCACATGCACAGGTTGTTCAAAACCCTTCCTTAGTCTCTGACCTAGTCCCTTGTCCAAGTGTTTTTTTCCCAATGCTTAAGCTCTTTGAGAAAGTTCTAAATTTAGTTTTCTGTTTATGGTCTACATGACACTTCTGTGTCTCTTACAACCTGATAGATGATAAGCTATATTGTGAGACAATATGGTATACTGCAGCTGCTCACCTTACTGGATTCTAAATTCTTTTGCATATCATGTTTATATTGAGCACAGTTGTGTCAGGGGGCCAAGTCAACACTTTTGGTGTCCTAGTTGCATTCCTGGAAGCTGCTTACCATTTAGTGAAGGTGACAGAGGAAAGGAGAGAAGAGTGAACACAGGGTCCAGGCACTGCCCTGCAGTGTAAATTGAAAACATTTAAAACAAGGTCACCAACCTTTCTTTTTGTTCCCTCTAAAATGTGAGGTGGTGAATGTTTAGCTTTTTGTAGTCTCCTCTGAATCTACTCAACTCTCCGAATGCGCCAGAGAAGTAAAATAAACCAATGAAAATGTTAATTTCTGAGTAAAACCTTATCTACAACAGACAGTCAGGAGCTGAGAATTGCCTTAGACCTCGGTATCCAAACTTCTCATCTATAAAGGTCCGGGGAAGGATGGAAGAAACTTTTTATTGAAACAGCGTTCGGGAGATAGCGTGGATTCCACGGGAGGTGAGAGGCCTAGGACAAGTTTGTCCGACAAGGAGGGTCATATGGAAAGAGAAGAGAGACGCTCAGAGGGACTATGCCCTCTGACTTTAAGGGATAAATGCTTTTTCCCTCTGCTTCCCGAGTCTTGGTAGGATTCCTCATCTGTGCAAATTAAATCTGACAGACATTTGTATTCCCAGGCTTTCTTCTTACTAAGACAGACCAGCATCCTGGGCTTTCCCAACTAAAGACATCAGACGAGACATAAGCTCATAAGCCAGTGAAAGAAATTCATCAGTTTGTCTTTGTCTGTCTCTTCCTTTTAAATCCGGCTTAGACTTAAAAGTATCTAACTTTGACATATATTAGGTAACATTTGACACACACCAGGTAAGAAAAGAGTTTGTGAGATGCATAATGAGTTTACAGTATTTTTCTTGTTTTAAGAACAACTGAGGTCTACTTATCACATAGATTGTAAAAGGTCATGCACAGATTTGGTTGTTTTGTTTTTGGATTTTTGAGATAGAGCTTCTCTGTATAGCCTTGGCTGTTTTGAAATTCACTCTGTAGAACAGGCTGGCCTCAAACACAGAGACCCACCCCGATGTGCCTCCTGAGTTCTGGGATTAAAGGCATGGGCCACCACTGCTCAGCTCTCAAATACAGTATTAATGATGGTACACCACAGCGAGTCTGTAGGGTGGTTCACATACCGTAAGAATGGGGGGCCCTGGGGTACACAGAGAGTCTGCAGGGTGGTTCACATACAGTAGGAATGGTGGACCCTGGGGTACACAGCGAGTCTGCAGGGTGGTTCACATACAGTAGGAATGGTGGGCCCTGGGGTACACAGTGAGTCTGCAGGGTGGTTCACATACAGTAGGAATGGTGGGCTCTGGGGCGCACAGAGTCTGCAGGGTGGTTCACACTGCTTAGCTGAAACATTATCCTCACCGTCTGGTTACTCCCTCAGCTAGGCTGAGCAGCATTCTTCTCTAAGTCTATGACTTTACTATTTTAGCTACAGCATATAAATGGAATCATGTGGAATTTTTCCCTCTGACTTAGTTCACTTAGCATTCAGTCTTCAAGACTTTCGAAGTACTTAGTGAATGATTGGGAGAAAAGGCTCACGAGGCAGGTTTCTGTGGCAACTGGAATGATGAAAATGGGAAAGTGGCCTAGGTTAGAGTGTTCAGACATGTAGTTCAAAAGACAGATATGCAGGAGGAGGTTAGATCTAAATAATATACATAGAAATTATGTGTTAATATTTTAAAATGCAAATATGCTTTGAAATTAAACTAACAACGGCATAAGCTTCAATAATGAAATGTAATATTAATAGGAAGGAGTACGGGGAAGCATGTGTTCCGTTTCTACATCTCCCACAGGACAGCCTTAGTTACACAGATAGCTGTGAAGCCCAGGCTGGGGCTGCTTACAAAAGCCCTACCACACAGGAAGGCGGGCAACCGAGGCATATAAACAAACATTCTGTGACAGAGCGATAAACATCACATCCCCTGCAGCCTTCCATCCTCCTGCCCTTGCGTGCATTACATGGGTTATGCTTGCTGTGACTTCTCTAACAAGCCTAACAGTGGATTTAGTTAAGGAGATGAGGAGGATTTAAAAGATAAAGCCAGACTGGCATTCAACCAACCCTCCTTTCTCCTAAGCCCATTGGAGATGACTTAATAATAAAAAGGAGACAGAATATTAATTTTTCTGAAATTTTGTTTGGTTCAATGACCTTGGTAAAAGCCAGTAGGAGAATCTGCAAATTAGTTTAATTGACTGTTATTACTATTCTGCTATTTCAGTGGAATAATTCACAGGTCATTCGAGTTGGTTCACTAATGGAGCAGATAGATAAGGTATGCAGGGACAGACTCTCCACTGGAGTTCAGTCATTTCCCCCAAGCTTGCTTCATAGATCGTAAAGCATGACATAGAATTACATTTAGCATTCTCAAAACAACACTCAGTAAAGTAGAAAATGAAGGTATGAGAGAGCTGTTTGCCTAGGACTCTTTTTGCTCTGATGTCCAGAATTAATGTTGGGGGTAGGGGGTATATGCTATGTCTTTCTTTAGAAACCAACCAAACTATTATGACAACAATATTCTTAGACAATGAATGTGGTCTAGGTCATAATGACCAGTGGGCCCATAGTCAACTGTGAAGAAGAGATGGATTCTTCATCTCTTTCTTATTAACCAACATTAAAAGTCTTGTCAGTTTCTCTGGCTCTCATCATGCTCAAGTCTTGCTGATGACAACCTCACCGGTCATTCGCACTCTGCTTCCTGTTTCACCAAACAGGGAAGGCAGGCCATGACACATCCAGATCCGGTGGCAACCGGAGGCACATCTCTCCTCTGCTGCAGGTCTGGGAGGGAAACATTCTGGAGAGATGTAAATAAGCATGCTGGCACCTGGAACCTCAGTCACCAGCTGCCGAACCAACGTATTTGTTCCTTTACATTTTCATGTTGTATTTTCAAATTTTTAGGAACAGATTGAGAATAAGGTAAAACAACTATTTTTTTCCTTAAAAAAGATTTAAGTGTGTATGTGTGTCTATGTCTGTCTGTCTGTGTCTGTGTGTCTGCTTCTGTGTGTGGTGTGTGTGTGTGTGTGTGTGTGTGTGTGTGTGTGTGTGTGAGCTTGTGCACAAGACTGCAGGTACCCACAAAGGTCAGAGGTGTCAAACTCCTTCAGAGTCACAGGAAGTTGTGAGCCACCAGATTGGGTGCTGGGAATCTAATCTGGATTCTCTGGAAGCGTGAGATGCCTCCTTAAGTTCTGAGCCATCGTCTCTCAAGGCCCTAAATTAACTACTCTTAGCAGCCAGCAGCATATGGGCCTAATATCTAGGTATGAAGCCAGCAGATATCTAGGTGCCTAATATTATGGCTCCCGGAAAATGAATGGCAAAGCTATCAACCACTGGCAAGCTTGTGAACAGCATCTTCTGATGGCTTCTCTATTTTCTTTGAGAGTCAATGTTTTGAATTAACATATGTATCAGACTGTTTACATGGAGATTAGCCTATAAAAAAAGAGGGGAGAGAAGATGGAACTTTTGCGCACAAAGGCAGCTAGGAAGCAGGATGGAAAGGAAGATGGCTCCCCCACAGCCAGGTTTCATCAGCCTTGTTTGCAGACTCTGTCAGTCTCCTTGTGATTTATCCACTGAAGGTCAGGGAGAGTACACATTAAATGCCTTAACTTGGGAAATAAAGCAGGGAACCTGGGTGTACCACTCCAATAAAACAACAGGCTGAAAGGGGGAAATTTCACACAGCCAATAATTTTGTCCACCTGCCACCAACAAATACGCTGGTTTGTTTTCACGGGGAAGACAGATTGTTTGTGCCTCAATCACTATAAATACAATGCTGTACCATCATTAACACGCTTAGATCCCTGCAGTTATCTCCCTGTCTTACAATAAAATACGCTAAGTAAATACATGTTGAATGAGCGTGAAATGTTGCCTTCTGATTTTCATGGTCTAAAAAATTCATAGATCCCCATCTAATCTGTGCCTTTAACATTGTCCTGTAGGGAATCTTGTTTTGGATCTATCCCCCTGCCATTTTTTTTCTCTATAAACATCCCTAACCCATTTCTGTCTATGGAAGAGCTGACCCCACCCATAGCCTGTTCTCTCTATGATCACTTTCAAAGAAATTCTCATACACATACATGGCAAATTTGCTTGGACCCGCATCCATCCTTATGTCTTTTCTTGCCGTTGAAAAGACACCAGCTTGTTTCTGTTCTCCAGTGTGTCCACAGGCTCCCTGCTGTCTCTCTCTTACATTGGTCTAGTGTTTCTCATGCTCTCTGTGTCCTCTGCCTCTTCCCTGTCCCTTTTTGCTTATGTATATATGAATGGCATATGTGTGTACGTGTACGTGAAGCCATGTGTATGAGATCTGATGTCTTCCCAGGAGACTCACGAATCATCTACTTTAGCTAACCATCTCGCTCTGGTATTCACTATCTGAGAATCCATGCACTGGGATGACAGGCTGACCACCATGTCCACTCAGCCTTCACCTGGATCCAGGAAATCAGAACCCTGGCCCTCAAGCTGGACACTTGTGTGGAAAACACTTTCCTGACCAAGCCACCTCCTCAGCACCTCTGCCTGCAAACCCTCTTTCTCAACATAAGAGAAAATATGCTGCCCCCACCCCACTTTTGAAAAGAAAAAACAAGGTTCTCCTATTGACAAATGTCCTCCTAAGCTCACACCTTACCAGCAAACATCATTCTGACCCAACTCAGGATTTCATAACTTAGCAATAAAGAAGGACAGAACATTAAATTAAAAAGCCGGTAAGAGTTCCACTTTCAGGAAGCTTTAAAGTTTAAAAATAATGTCACAGAATGTCATAAAATAGACTCCAGAAGTGAAGACACAAGGAAAGAGAGGGCTCGAGCATCTCAAGCTCTGAGAAGGGATTTTGGCTTGCTCTTGTCTCTTGGGTGCTTGCAGCATCTTGTGAAATCCTCCTAATGCCCTTGGGGATTGTCATTGATCTCCGAGCCCCCAAATTTACATTAATCCACCTTCCAGTTTTACTTCTTTTAACACTTGACTTGCTTAACCTATCATCATTCCATTGGCAGGGGGACTTACATAACTTACTTAACTTATCAACATAGATTGGCAGAAGAAATTACCTACATCTCGGATCTGACCACATACCCATTGTCCCAATTTGTTTCAACTGTCAACTTTAAGCCATCTAGAATTGCTTGTAATGACAGTACCTGAGAAGTTGCCGGTGGGGATTGTCTTGATTACATTACATTGATTGATTACATTGAGGGGGAGAGACTACCCATTGTAGGTGGTACCATTCCCTAGACTGTGACTCCTGGACTGTAGAACAATGGAGACAGTGAGCTAAGCAGTGGTGAAGTCCACATGTATTATTTCACTCTGTTCTTGACTTTGCATGTGAAATGACCAGCTGCTTTGAATCTCTGGCCACTTGACTTACCCACATCGATGACTATAATCTGAAATTATGAGAGAAAAATACTCTTTTTTTTTTTCCTTAGGCCAATTTCTATCAAGGCATTTTATCAAAGTAATCAATGAGTAATCAGAACACCCATCTACTACTTCAGTTACCTTAATTGATACTAGCTGCTGGAACAAACACAATCAGCACCTCAGAAGTTCAGACAATAAATTTGTATCTTATGGTCATATCAGAGTCAAATATGCCTCAATAATTGTATTGGTTCCGTTTATTTTATTTTATTTTTCTAATTTGGCAGATTGGCACTTGAAGCCATAGCTTTGCAGTCCCTGCAGAAGTAGAAGAGGCTCCACTGAGGATGTCCATGATGGGCAGGCACAAGTGATATTTGTATTCATGTCATTACTCAGAGGATCGCCTCCTGCTTCCCCTTGGTGGGGTTGGTGGTAGGCTTGGGGGTGGGGTGGCTGGAAAGCAGGTTCCCAGAGTGCTGCGGAGCATGTGACAATGACATCAGAATACTCTTTACCTTACTTGCTTTGTTAACCTCTGGCAGTCAAAGCCCTCAGGCATAGGCCTTTAATGGGGACCATAAGACCACAGATCTCCTTTCCCTCAGTCTCTCTTCTAACTCTCTGTGCTTGTACATCTGTCTTCTATCTTTCCATCTTCTTCGCCCTTTCCTTAAGACAGTTTCATGAGACTGGAAAGATGGCTCAGTGGTAAAGGGCATTACTGCTCTGCTGGAAGAGCCAGGTTCACTTCCCCACATCTTTCATTCCAGTCCCAGGGAATACAGACCCTCCTCTGGCCTCTGTGGGCCCGTGACACATATGTGGTGCACAGACATTGATGCAGGCGATATATCCATACATGTAAAAGCAAATGGATCTTTAACCAATAAAATGAATTTAAAAGTTCTACACATGCATTTTTCTAGAAATAGATTTTCATGAATGTGTATGTATATTAAAATGACCCACTTCTAACAACGTTCTGTTTTAGATGTTAGGAATATCTACATTTACAGACACCCTTGTTTAAGAAAGACTTTGCATTTTGAACCCTTCTGTACCAAATACTGATTCAATGAAATATTTCTAGTTGAAAACATGACAACTCACCACTTCAGGCATATTTGTTCAGGATCCTCACAGAAGATTTACAGACAGCAAAGCATGCTCTCTGCTTGACATGGAGTCCTTTCAAGCCGGCGGGAACAGAAATGGCCGCTAAAGACATGCTCTACTTGTTCACCAGGGTAAGCACAGCAACATGTTTAGAGCTAGGAGCATGTTCTCGGTGAAATCAGTCACCACCAGTGTCCAGAATCTGTGGGTTAGACTTGATCAAGGCTTTACCTTTACATATGGAGACCTATGTAAAGTCTGCCTTGCATAAGCATTATGCATAAAATTGGTATTTTCCCATAAATCTCTCATTGAATCTGGACTTCATCATTTTGCCTAGATTAGCTTCTTAATGAGCCCCATAATCCATTGGTTTCAGCCTCCCAGTACTGGGCACGCATGTGCCCAGCATTTTAGGTGGGTACTGTGTATCTGAGTTTAGATTCTCATGCTTAGACAGCAAGACCATTTTCAATGAACCCATTTCATCATTCTTGATGTTTATATTTTAACTTTGGTCGTATATGTTAATCTCTTGGGAAATTCTTAAAATATACAGATTTTAGAATACTTCTCAAACCAAGTAAATAGAAAAGAAACCTAGATATAGAGAACAAACTCAGAATTTTAAAAAAGTATTTCCTAATTATAATTTTAGGCAGGTTAGAATAAGTAGATTAAATTTAAATTCTATCAAACTTGTAAGGGATATCTCAACTGTTGGTGTTGTTTTGCAAGGAATATACTATGAGTTAATTTTATTATGCAGAATGAATGCTGAAAATGAAAAATTAACATGCACATGATACTCACAAACACTTTATGGCTCTGACAGCCTGAGTCATAGAGACTCTGAAGTATAAATATGTCCTTGTGCTAACCAGTAACACTTTGAAGAGTTACAATTCAAATGACACAAATTATATTTTCTGGGAAAATGGCCATCTTCAATATTACTAGAAAATATTAATTATGTATTTAATATAGTTTTTATGACTGATGAATTTATATTGAAAGAAAGAATTACATGCATGCTTCTGATTTCATCAACTTATACAGGGTTTCATTAGTAAATAGTTGGGAAAAATTAAATTTGTTTCATTATATATTTCCACAAATGTGTGTTGAGTATTTTGAGAGACATCAGGATGGCAGGAGGTGCAAACATCCCTTCCCAGATGAAACTTTATAAGTAATGGAATCTAAGAAGAGTTTTCAGTTGACATAATTTGTATTTTAGGGTTGATGTCACTGACTCTGTCATTGGGGTGTATCTTGGATTCAGAGCTTGCCCAGAGTAGGAAGTACAGAGTGAAAATCTCCAGCAATAAACTGTCACTTTAGCTCAAGAACGAGAAAAAGTCGCATGTTAATATGTGTGTTATTTCGCCACGTAAGAAGGACAAAGGGAAAGTCCAGGAAAAAACCCACCATCTTCATATTAATGTGAATTCTAAGCTCATCATGTAGTCTCATTCCTTCTGTTAGAATGGATGAGTTATAATGGCACACCCATGCTGTAAGGGAGGCTGAATGTTGTTTCTGTCATCTTCCCACAGCACCAGATTGGAAGGCAACTTGCAGTCTCTCTTAGAAAGGTTGAAGACTTAGGGTCTTTGAAGTTACAGGACCTAAGGGAAGGAAGTCCTTCAAAGAGGCCATCTGTTCCCAAGATCAAGACTGACAGCCCAAGAGTGAGATTCTGGTGATGCTAGAAGAAGTTATATGGAAACGCCTTTGTGGAGCTGGGAGAGAAATCAAAGGAAGGGAAAAAGGAGCCTCTGGACTCCTTCTGGTATAGGAGAATCAACAAGGGCAACTAAACTACCATCACACGTCGACTGAATCCAGGTATGGAGTAAGAATTCCAAAACAGAAACAGGCACAGTAATGAGTGGGTAGTGTGTGATGTCATGTCTGCTTCAAGGCGAAATAAAAGAATTTATGAAAGAAAAACAAGTACTCCATGAACAAAGTGCATGTGGTGGGGGGTGGGGGTCACCGAACTTTTCTGGAATATTCAGGATGGAAGAAATAAAAGAAGAAAAACATTCTGTTGAGTGCTAAACTTTCAAAATTGCTCCAGCTGGACAAAAGGAGGAAAAACACTAATATTAGGGAATTGTGGGGAAACAGAGCTTAGAACGCAGGCAACATTCCTTTGAAAACTATGACCCAAATTGACAAATATAAATGAATGTTTTTTAAATGATGAAATGCTACAGCAAATTACTATGGGCACAGAAATGATAACTCTCTTTCTTCTGAGACTAAGTTAGGAAATGAACAGGAATGCTCTCATGAGAATATTTCCTACTTGCAAAAAGGCTTTCTTCCCCTTCCTATACCATCTGAAAACACCTAGGGATTTTCAACTCAGAGAGAGAGGATGGCTGTGTTTCCTTAAGTTAAGGGCATGAACTCTGGGTTTTTTGAAACCTCAAGTTCCATGACATTTCTGGAATTCAAGATGGCTTGGAGTTCAGGTGGAGCTGAGGATAAACCTCCAGCAGGGTAATGAAGGATCCTATCTACTGCCTTATGGATCTTGGACTATCTTGTAGACTTTCATGAGTGAATGTTGTAAGGTGAAGTTTACATTTTATGAAGGTCTGAGAAAAGGCCCATAGGGATGACTTTGGTATTTGTTGGTGATGATAAATAGCCCAAGGATTGGGAAGATGGCTCAGCCCTGAAAAGTGTTTACTTCTTTTTCAGAATATCTTGGTTCAAGGTATTTCATAATCAAGACTCAATTGTTGATTTATAACTGTCTACTACTCCAGTTCCAGGGGCTCTGACACCCTCTTCTGGACCCTCTAAGCACATGTTGCAGATTCATATGTGGAGACAAAACTTAGATACACTAAATAAGTCTTACAACAATCAGGCAAAAGACATGCACTTAACATAGAGAGAAGGACTGAACTAAAGAAATAGTCACAGAGTAGAATGAGTAAGATCTAGATGAATAGGAAAATATTTAGGAGTGACCAGATGAACAAAATTGTCCATAGAAATTTGAAACAAATATTGCAATATTTTTCTCTTATTGCCGTGATAAAACACCATAACCAAGGTAACTTACAGAAGAAAAAATTTATTTGGGACTCACAGTTCCAAAGAGATAGGAGTCTGTCATCACTGTTTTAGGAGCAAAACACAGCAGGCAGAGAGCTGGAGCAGTAGCCGAAAGCTGGTCCACAAAGAAACAAAGAGAATCCCCACAGTCCACACCCATTGATACCTCTTTCAACAAGGGCACACCTCCTAACTTTTCCCAAACAGTTCTACAAGATGGGGAATAAATATTCAAACACAAAGCCTGTCTTAGTTGGGTTTTACTGCTGTGACAGACATCATGACTAAGGCAACTCTTATTTTTTTTATTAGATATTTGCTTTATTTACATTTTAGATGTTCTCCCCTTTCCTCATTTTTCCTTCATAAACCCCCTATCCCATCCCCCCTCCTCCTGCTCACCAACCCACCACCCCAACTTTCCTGACCTGGCACAAGGCAATTCTTACAAGGAAAACATTTAACTGAGGCCGGCTTACAGGTTCAGAGGTTCAGTCCATTATCATCAAGGCAGGAGTATGGCATCATCTAGACGGGCACAGTGCAGGAGGAGCTGAGAGTTCTACATCTTCATCTGAAGGCTGCTAGCAGAATACTCCTTTCCAGCACTTGGGTATTACAGCCCACACCCACAGTGACACACCTACTCCAACCAGGCCATACTTCCTAATAATGTTGCTCCCTGACCTGAGTGTATACAAACCATCACAAAGCCTACAGGGTCCAAGCTTATTTAAACCTCCTGAGGTGATAACACCCATTGACATACTAGGTCCTTATTTTGTATTCATTAAAATTAACATCAATTTTATTGTTTAAAACTTCAAGATTTTTATTTTGTATTTATCTTCACATTTGTGAGAAAAGTTCACATATGGTAAGAGGCTGGAGAAGAAACATGTACCCAAAAAGGTGAGATTATGATCTTTCTGGCAGCGAGAAAACATCTGTCTACTTAGATGCTGCGTTCTTTGATAAGGAGAAAAAATACTACATAAATATAATTATTATTCAATTTGACACATAGTATAATATCTATCCTGTATCTTAATAAGCATGGCAGCATTTATTACAGCTTAGCAAGAGAAAATAAAAATTAGTTTTAGCAATTAACCTTATCCACATGTAAATGAGATTAATTAGTAGTTTTCCCTTTCTAATCTTTTGGGGAAAGCAGATAATTGTAATTATACTGGTTATGCAAATTTGCAACCAAATATGCAAAAGGACACAATAGTTTGCAAATTAAAGTTCAAATAAGAAAATTATTCTAGTACTTACCTTTAGAATGCTAAGATAACCATTTACAGCACATTAACAACATATTAAAAATAAATATAAACATTTTTTCTTCAAGAGAACTTTTTTTTAACTTTAAAGATTTGGTCCTCAATTGAATTATAAAGTAAATTTTAACACATGAATTGAATCTCTATTTTAATTGTCACAAAAAAGTAACTTTGAATCTACTCGAAAGCAAATCAAACTGTAAAAGTTATATATTTTCTCCAAAATAATTGTTTTTATTTGAAAGAACCTCAGAATGTGAGGTCAAAGGTAAGATATATCCCCCACCTCAAAAAGGAAGAAGAATCAAATTTGAGAATTCATTCTATCATTTATTTATTTATTTATTTATTTATTTATTTATATGTATTGGGGGTTGGGGCCAGGTTTCAATACAGGGTTTTACCACCTGGGTGGCCTGGAACTCACTTTGTAGACCATGCTGGCCTGAAACTCAGAGATTCGCCTCTCTCTGACTTCTGAGTGACAGGAGTAACAGGATTAAGTGTGTGTGCCACCACAGGCCAAATGTGAAAATTCTAAAAATTTACAACACTGTACAAGACTGGACTCTCTTTTCAGTCCCGGTACCCCTTTGCAGAATTTTAGTTGCCTGAGATAGGGAAAGTCCCAACTATGACATGGAAAGTTCCAGAAAAATGGTAGGCTTCAAGTGGCTTTTCTTTCTTTGTGACTTTATAATTGTTTTATTTGCATATTAGTTATTGTTGTCAATTCCTCCTATCTGCAGTTTATAAATTAAACTCTCCCATGAGCATGGGCACCCAGGGCCAATCGGCATGCTCAGTGTAGTTGAGAGTCACAGAATGAGAAGATTGTGGAGCCAAAGAAGGCAGAGAAAGCCAAGGTCCTCGTCAGCTTTTGTGGGTTTGTGAGGACTCTTTTAACTTTTCTCCTTCCTTTCTTCTTGTGCAGAAGAAAGAGAACGATTCTTCCTTGTCATTGTGGAGACCAACAGTGTTCCATTCTGGTTGCTTGGCTTCAGACCCAGGACAAACTGCCAAGGTGCACATTTTACATACCAAAGTGGGCCTGGCCTCCAGGTTCTCCCAGCATCCTTCAGTCCTTGTTTACCTCAGCATAGTTGACACACTCCACCTTCTATGATGAACAGGGTCTGGGCTTCCCCTTGCCCAGAAGCTCTTCTTTATATAATACAGACATTTTGCTCTCTCTCTCTCTCTCTCTCTCTCTCTCTCTCTCTCTCTCTCTCTCTCTCTCCCTCTCTCTCTCTCTCCATCTCTCCATTTTTCTCTGTCCCTCTGTGCTCCCTCTCTCCCTCCTTCCCTTCCTTCCTTCCTTCCTTCCTTCCTTCCTTCCTTCCTTCCTTCCTTCCTTCCTTCCTTTCTCTTCCCCTTCCCCTCTATATCACTTTCCATGAACACTTCCTTGGCCTCATTTCTTTGGAACAGTGAACCCACCTGAGAGCAGGTCCCCAATAAATCTGCCCTTACATACTTTGATTTGGCTTGAACTGGCTCATTTCATTAGTGGAGATAACTTATCACTGATCAGCCTTGGAGTGACATCACTGGATATACATTTTTTTTAACTTGTTCTCTAAATAACCTTCTAATTAATATTTCCTGGGTAATAATGACTGTACTGTTATGTAACTTTTGACACAAACTAGTCATCCGAGAGGAAAGAACCTCAGTTGAGAAAAAGCCTTTGTTAAGATTGTGCTGTAGGCAAGCCGGTAGGGTGTTTTCTTGATTAGTGATGGATAGGGGAGGGTCCCCCTCATTTTATGTGGTCCTGCCATTGGGCTGGTGGTCCTGAGTTCTATAAAAAAGCAGAGTGACCAGACCAGGAGAAATAACAAGCTGCTAATCACACCCTTCCTTGGCCTCTGCATCAGTTTCTGCCTCCGGGCTCCTGCCCTTCTTGAGTTCCTGTCCTGATTTCCTCCAGTAATGAACAATTATGAATAATGAATAATTATGTGAAAGCATAAGCCAAATAACCACTCCTCTCCTGAATTTGCTTTTGGTCATGGTGTTTCACCACAGCAGTAGTAGCCCTAGCTAACACAGAAGTTGGTATCAGGACATAGGTCCTTGGAAGAAACCCAAGTACAGGATGCTTACCTCTCTAATGCATGCAAAGATTTTATACAGAGTGACGGAATTCTGTAACAAAGAAGTGAGCTGCAGATATCTTTATCTTTGCTGCCTTGGTCTGCTTCGAGGATGGCCTCAAAATTTGAAAGCCCAGTCAGGACAAGGACAAGAACTCTCCTGAGCAGGCATTTAATAAGGAAGACGTGATTTTAATGCTGGTCCCAGTTACTGAGGAGCCTGCCACAGCATACTCCGTGGAATCAAACATTTCTTCAACCAGAGATATCAAACCACCCGATTTCCCCCTGTGACACCCGTGAGCTAATCAAACCCTCAACAAAATCCGGACCAGTCTTTGCCCTGTCCCTTAATGATTTGCCTCAGAACACACTGAGGACTGGCGTCAGCAGTTCAGTACAATGGCAAGAAAATAAGGGCTTATTTGAGACCCTGGAGACGTGCATTCTCTGAACAAAAATATGACGTTGCCAGCACACCGAGTGAGGCCACATTGATGCCAGGTCCCAGGGAAGGAATGTGGGTTATTAAGGGGTCCAGGCTTCAGGAAATTGCAACAGGTGTAAGAGAGAGAAGACTAGTACAGTTGAAGTTATAACCTGAGCTTAATGGTCCATGTTTGCAGTTAGGTGAAGAATTATTACAAAGACCGTTCAGCCTGGGGCTATGGACTGCTCTCCCCTTCTCATTTCTGAGGACTTTGTACTTTGAGACTCTGGTGTTGTGTGTGCAGTACAGGGCATATTGCTCTTTGGGGGATAATACAGGTTGGGTTGGTCTGAAGTTTCACACGGGTCCAACCTGGGTTCTAGGCATTTCCTGAAAGATGGTGTCTCTTTTGTTACTAGCCTGTGTTTTCACAATGCCCAGGAGAACAGTACATAATACACTGGGTCCTAATGTATTCAATGGAATAAGATCATGAGAACAATTGTCACAGGAGAGAGAACCTTGCAAGAGATTACACTATATTACTGTCAAATAGGCCACCATAGATGATATCAAGGTTTTATTCTGATCTGAAGGGAATTTAGAAGAAGCAAAGAGAAACTTTCTGTGTTCTCCGTGATGGCTACAAAACCAGGGCATCAACCTTCAGAAGTCCCTCCCCTTCCTTTACCATGACAAGTGGTAGAGCTGTTGTGTCTACAGACAAATCAACGAATAATTTTGTTTTAATAGGCTTGTTTTGTTAAATCTATTCTTTTCTTTTTTGGCAGCATAGTTTTGTAATAACATAGTGGAGAGAGTTCCCATATATTCCCCGTTGCCTTCAGGCTCCATGTCCTCACCCTGTAGCTTCGTGATAAGCCATTATCACAGCCAGAGGATAATGAGAGGGGAACCTAGGTAGGCCCACTGGAAGCTAAGAAACCTCAGGCAGTGGTGAGCTAGGCGAGAAAAGACAGGAAACAGCTTCAGTGAGACAGCTCATTTTAATGAGGTGTGGAGGGGAACAAGGGCTATTTGAACCTTTGTGGGGGAGTAGGCACAGAAGAAGCTCTGGAAGGAGTTTTGGTGAATTGTTAGGGGGATGTATTGTGGTTTGGATCTCCTTGGTGAATTTGATTTCCTGGCCCATGATGTGTTGGTAGACTAGTACTGGTTCTGAAGCCAGACTAAATTGTGAAGAAGTGGATAAGTCAGCTGCAGGGTATTGAGCAAATAGATAAGAATAAACTTTACCAACTACCCCCCTCCTCCAATGATCCTTCCAGGTCTTTGGGGGCTTGGTTGTTGCTTCAAGTATATCATATCCTGACATTGCTACTCTGTAATCCCAATAGCAATAACCCCCATAGGTGTCAAGATCGTGGAGACAGGATTTATCCCTGTTTGTTTGCTCATAAAAAATGGGAATATGGGTCAATATGGGAATTGGGCAGGCACGGGGGTGATCAAGACTAAGAGAATCTGGGTATATTGAACTCCTGGAACTCATTCGGAGGGCAATGCCCTGGTTCTATAACTTTGTTGTTTCCATAATAGGTTTCTAGTGTTGGGTATTGGGAAGGATAAGGACAGGCAGAGTTATAGTGGAGAATAACAAAGATGGCAGTAAGAATGGGGGAGAGATGCCTGTGGGAGGAACATGGCCTGGGCAGTGGCCACCAGTGCATGGATGTTCTTCCAGGAGATCTTGTCCCATCCAGGGTAGCATCTCTTTTGGTTCCTCAATCCTTGACCCATCAGCGAGAGGTGGGCCATCTTCTGGTTGGTGGGGTGATATTGGACATTTCTAGCTGGTACCCAAACAGGCCTCAGCAGGTCCTGTGGAAAGACAAATGCATATCCCTTCCTGTCATGAGGAGATGGTCAATTTAGAGGAATCATACTATTGTACCATGATGGGAGGAGTTACTCCTGGTGTGTGCCACTGGAGGGGAGATAGGAGGATTTTGGAGCCTTTGGCTAGGGCCAGTGCTAATTGCATGTTGTCTGGGGAGCAGGGAGAGAGTAGGCAACTTGGTTTTTTGTTCTTTTATTTTGTTTTGTTTTGTTTTGTTTTTTAGGTTGGGCCTTTAGAGTTTGGTGTGCTCTTTCTATGATTCCTTGACTCTGGGGATTGTGAGGACCCCTGTGTGATGAGCAATCTCCCACTGTGAGCAGAAGGTCTTGATTTAGAGCTAGTAAAACACGATTGTTATCATGGTCAGGTTTTGTGTGTTGAGGAACGCCCATGATGTCAGAGGAGGAGAGCATGTGTGAATTAAACTTTTGAGCTTCTCTCATTTGGGCTGTGGCCCATACAAAATGGGAATATGTGTCAACAGTGACACAGATATTTTTCTCTTGTCCCCATTGGGGAATGTAAGTGACATCAATTTGCCAGAGGGCATTTGTTGGATTTGAGACCTGGGGGTTAGTGCCCATAGTTTGTAGTAATAAGGGATGCATAAGAGGAACATGTTTTGTTTGGTTTTCAATTATTTCTTAATTCACTTTATGTCCTCACCAGAGCTCCCTAACTCCCCAATTCTCAGGCCAATTCTTACAAATCCCTCTCCCCATTGCCCCTAAGGCACCACCCCACCCTGAGGCATTTTACTCCAACAGGTCTAGGCACATCCTCTCCTACTAAGGCACAATCATGAAGTCCAAGGAGAGGGTAAAGGAATCAAATGGCAGGGAACAGAGACCGATACACCCTTTTTTCTACTTATTAGGGGAGCCACATGAACAGCAAGGCGCACATTTCCTACAATTGCGTAGGAGTTCTAGGTCCAAATCCCACATGTTCCCTGGTTGGTGGCCCAGGCTCTGTGAGCCACCATGGTCCCAGGTTAGTCGACTCTGTGGGTCTACTTGTGGTCTCCTTGCCTGCTCCACCTGGCTCATTTGTATCCTTGGCTCTTCCACAAGTCTTCCTGGGCTCTGCCCGAGGTTTGCCTGTGGGCCTCTGCATCTGCCACCGTCTGCTGCTGGGTGAAGCCTCTCAGGAGACAGTTATGTTAGGCTCCTGTCTGCAAGCAGAACAGAGTGTCATTAATAGTGTCAGGGCTTGGCTCTCTCACATGGGATGGGTCTCAAGTTGGGGCTGTCATTGGTTGGTTGTCTCCTCAGTCTGTGCTTCATCTTTGTTCCCTGAGCATCTTGTAGGCAAGACAACTTTTGGGTTGAAAGTTTCATGGGTGGATTGATGTCCCCCTCCATCCTCTGGAAATCCTGCCTGGCTACAAGGGGTGGCCATTTTAGCCTCTGTATTCTCTCTGGCAGGAATCTAAACTAGGGGCACTCCCATAGACTCCCCGTTACTATATTCTGAAGTTGAGCAACAGAGAAGTGGGGGAAATGCGTGTCTGTGAATATAATTGCTCTGCTTGCATGTGTAATGATCATGGCGGGAGTTTCCCTCAGATATTGGACTTAGCAGTGGACTGTGGGATCTGATATGATGGATGGAGATGGGAGTGGATCTTCCCTGTAAGAAGATGGAGACACAGACAAGCAGAGGAGAGAGTGGGTTGGGGTCTAGTTTGACAAAGGATCTTGATAATAGAGGAAGCAAATTAACAGCATATATCCTGTCTGAGCAAAGATTAAGGGGCCACTGACTTCCTTGAAGGCTACATAAATAGCATATAGTTTCTTATATGGAGGAGTGAAGGGTAAATTCTTGAATTTAGTAATGGGGGACTCATTCAAGGGTATAATATGTTATTGCTGTGGCTACCTACTTTTCTTCATCAGTAAATATTGAGAGGGCCTAGGTCATGGGTTGTGTTGCAAAGAGCATGTGTGTGTATGTGTGTTGGGGGGAAGTTACTGCAACAGAAATAGGGAAGAAACCTATCTTTTGTCAGGATAATGATTATCAATTTGCCCTGGGAATCTGATTAGACTGATAGCAAAGTGGAAGTGATTTCTGAAAAAGAAGAACGGTTGACAAGGATTTAGGGTTCTTTTTCTAAGGTTTCATGACTCTATCCATGCCATTTTAAATCATAATAGAGAATGCATCAATATCCGTTAGAATTCTAGCTATACCACCCACCTGGGTGTGGAGCATTCATGAACTCTCTGGGACAGTAGTCCAACCAAAGTATGGGAGGAGTTAAAAATAAGATGCTGTACAAACATTGTTGGATTATATCTAATGATTCCTGTGTCTTTTAGGGTTGTATAATGGTGCTTAAAACTTCAACTGCCTCAGAGGCAAAGTGTGTGTGTGTATGTGTGTGTTTGTGTGTGTGTGTGTTTGTGTGTGTGTGTGTGTGTGTGTGTGTGTGTGTGTGTGGTTAGCCTCTTTTAGAAGAACAAGGAGAGTCTATAGGATAAGGGAAAGCCATTTGGAGGGAGGTGAGAGTTAATGTGTGAAGGAAGGAAAGGGTGGGTTTACGAGGACATATTGAGGTGAGAGAAACCTCTGTTTCTAAGAATGCAAAGGGTAGAATGAGCTGTGTCTTGTGAGGATCTATTTTTAAATTCTTGGGGGGCATAGGAAAAGTATTAATTGATCTTTCAGTTGGAAGGGGGAGGTGGAAGAGTCTCCCTATACCAAGATATCATTTATATAATGATAAATGTGGAGACTTTTGTCTAAGAAGGGCCTTAATGCTGTGGCAATGGCCTCCTGGAAGATGGTAGGACTATTTGCTATCTGCCAGCCCAGAGTTGTTAATGGGGGACACAAAGCACTGGGGAGAGAGAGAGAGAGAGGGAGAGAGAGAGAGAGAGAGAGAGAGAGAGAGAGAGAGAGAGACTACCTGGGTCTTGTAATAGGCTTTTGAAACCTCAAAGCCCAACCCCCTCCCCAGAGTTATAATTCCTTCAACAAGGCCAAACCTAATGCTTCCAATTAGTGCCAGTTCCTGATGACTAAGTATTCATCTTTATGAGTATTCACCTCTATTTATCTCATTCTTATTCACACTATCTGTGATGGTTTCTATATTCTCAGCCCAGGGAGTGGAACTGTTAGAAAGTGTGGCCCTGTTGATTTAGGTGTGGCCTTGTTGGAGTAGGTGTGTCACTGTGGGTGTGGCCTTTAAGACCATCATCCCAGCTGCCGGGAAGCCAGTCTTTCACTAGCAGCCTTCAGATGCAGATGCAGAACTCTCAGCTCTGCCTGCACCATGCCTGCCTGGATGCTGCCAAGGTCCTTGGTGATAATGGACTAACACCGGAACCTGTAAGCCAGCCCCAATTAAATGTTGGCCTTAAAAGAATTGTCTTGGTTAAGGTGTCTATTCACTGCAGTGAAAGCATAACTAAGATGCCATCACATGCATCAATAAAAAGGATATGCACATATTTCTGTGGTAGGTAGGATGTAGTATCCTTTGGGAATATGGTCAGGAGTGATACAGTTGTGTAGCATAGTTTTTTAATTGTTAGTATTTAGAATCCTCCACACTGATTTCTGTAGTGTTGTCACTGGTTTGCTCTTAGAGAATGAGGGTTCTTTTTCTACATCTTCGTCACCACTTTTGTAATTTTCTTTATTAAATATATTTGTGTGTGTGTGTGTGTGTGTGCACAAGCAGGTGTGTGTGTGTGTGTGTGTGTGTGTGTGTGTGTGTGTGTGTGTATGCTCTGGCATATTGTGGCAGAGTCCAACTTTCAGGAGTCTGTTCTCTCCTTCTACCATGGCTTGCAAGGATCAAATTCACACTGCCATCTGGGAGGCAGGCATATTTTCTTACTGGACCATCTCACCAGTTCCTTATTTTAGTTTTGGGTGATGGTCATTCTGACTGGGGTTACATGGTGTCTTAGTCAGGATTTCTATTCCTGCACAAAACATCATGACCAAGAAGCAACTTGGGGAGGAAAAGGTTTACTCAACTTACATTTCCACACTGCTGTTCCTCACCAAATGAAGTCAGGACTGGAACTCAAGCAGGTCAGGAACCAGGAACAGCTGATGCAGTGGCCATGGAGGGATGTTTCTTACTGGCATGCTTCTCCTGGCTTGCTCAGCTTGCTTTCTTATAGAACTTAAGACCAGCAGCCAAGGGATCACCACCCACAAGGGGCCCTCCCCTCTTGATCACTAATTGAGAAAATGTCTTACAGCTGGATCTCATGGAGACATTTCCTCGCCTGAAGTTCCTTTCCCTGTGGTAACTCCAGCCTGTGTCAAGTTGACACATAAAACCAGCCAGTACAGATGGAATCTCAAAGTAATTTTTGTTTGCATCTTCCTGAAGGAACGTGTTTTATTTTAAAATAATATTTAATTGCTTCTTTAAAATTGTTTATACAATATATTTTAATCATGTTTATCTCTCCCTGATCTCCTCCTGTCTCTCTAAGCACCTAATTTTGTATTCTCTCTTTTTAAAACTGGTGAGCTCTAGCATGTTTTATCTAAAGTCTCTTTGGTGTGAGGCTTGTCATGAAGTAAAGTACCAGGTGTCAAGCCATTAAAGAACTCCCCAGCAGCTCTCAAATGACAGTAGTACAGTGTGGGACCTCTTGAACAAAGTCTCTCTAACATACTGCGATTTTGTCTGGCTTACTTACACTTGCTCAAGGTTAGTGTTCTATGAGTCGACATGTGCAAGTCACCTTCTATGTCCAGAAAGCATGTGTCCTTGTAGTCGTCCATCATTTCTGGCTCTTACAATTGTTCCACTCCCTCTTCTGAGAAGATTCCCAAACTTTGGGAAGAGGGATGTGAGACTAATGTGTCCTCCTTAAGGTTGAATGCTGCTAGGTCTCTTATTCTCTACACAGTGACCAGTTGTGGGTCTCTATCTGCCTCAAGAAGAAAGTTCTATGATGAGGAGTGACAGATACTCACTAATCTACTAGCATAACAGTCATCACTAGGACTGACTTGTTTCAGTGGTGGGAAAATGTAGCAGAGCAATTGTAGCAAGTTCTCCCCAGAACATGGGATCTCTCTAGCCAGAGGATTGGTGGTCATACTGTTGGACTACTGGGGCATATCTTAGCTCAGGCTTTGCTGTAGTTCCATAGGGTTTGTGTTGTTTGAGGTTGGTGATTCTTTTTCTCCTCTAGTACTATGCAAAGCCCCTTCCTACACTTCGAAAACTAGCCATTTCTCTTTTATCTACATCTGAGAGAAAACACACTGTGTTTGTCTTTCTGGGTCTGGGTCTGATTGTTTCTGGCTCTATCAATTTTGCTGCTAGTTTTATAATTTGTTCTAAACAAATGGATAGTATTTCATTGCATGAATGGATTGCAATTCTTTATCCATCCATCCATTCATGGGCATCTAGAATCCTTCCATTTCCTGACTACTGTGAATAGAGCAGCAATGAACATGGATGAGTAAATACCTCTGAAGAAATATATAGAGTCCTTTGGGTAGATGGGCAAGAGTGAGATAGCTGGATCAGATGGTAGATATATTTCCAAGTTTTTGAAGACCTTCCATACTAGTTCTATAATGATAGACATTTGACACTCCATCAGCAGTGATCAAGTGCTGCTCTTTCCTGACATCCATACCAGCATCTGTCACATTTCTTGTTATTCTTGCTTGGTTGTTTGTCTGTTTGATCTTAGTCATTATGATTGGGATAAGATGGAATCTCAACATAATTTGATATGTATTTCCTAGATTACTACAGATAATGAGCATGTTTAAAAATACTTATTGGTGACTACAGACAGCTAGCAGTTGGGGCCAGACACATGGACAGAGTCTAACATTGACTACCCTGTCAGTCAGGCTCTTGCCTGCACCCAGACCCAATCATCTTGGTGGGCTATCTGTATGCCAACTTAATCCCATGCCTCCTATCGGATCACCATGGAGTAAGATTGGTCTTCAATAGCAACAAAAACAACAGAAAGTCCACATACACATGGAAGCTGAACAATATTCCTCTCAATGATACCTTAGTCAAGGAAGAAATAAAGAAAGAAATAAAAGACTTTTTAGAATTCAATGAAAATGAAGGTACAACATACCCAAATCTATGGGACACAATGAATCCAGTGCTAAGAGGAAAACTCATAGCCCTGAGTTCCTCCAAAAAGAAACAGGAGAGAGTATATACTAGCAACTTAACGGCACACTTGAAAGCTCTGGAACAAAAAGAAGCTAATTCACCGAGGAGGAGTAGAAGACAGGAAATCATCAAAATCAGGGCTGAAATAAATCAAGTTGAAACAGAACCATACAGAGTGTCAACAAAACCAGGAGCAGGTTCTTTGAGAAAATCAACAAGATAGATAAACCCTTAACCAGACGTACCAAAGGGCACAGAGACAATATCCAAATTAACAAAATTAGAAATAAAAGGGGAGATATAACAACAGTAACTGAGAAAATTCAAAAAATCATCAGATCTACTACAAAAGACTATACTCAATACAACTGGAGAATCTGGAAGAAATGGACAATTTCCTAGACAGATATCAAATACCAAAATTAAATCAGGATAAAATAGATCATCTAAACAGTCCCATAACCCCCAAAGAAATAGAAGGGGTCATAGAAAGTCTTCCAACTAAAAAAGCACAGGATCAGATGGTTTTAGTGCAGAATTCCATCAGACCTTCAAAGAAGACCTAATACCAATACTCTTCAAACTATTCCACAAAACAGAAACAGAAGGAACACTACCCAACTTATTCTATGAAGCCACAATTACCCTGATACCAAAACCACACAAAGATCCAACTAAGAAAGAGAGCTTCAGACCAATTTCCCTTATGAACATCGATGCAAAAATACTCAATAAAATTCTTGCCAAAGAAATCCAAGAACACATCAAAATGATCGTTCACCATGATCAAGTTGGCTTCATTCTAGGGATGGAGGGATGGTTCAATATATGGAAATCCATCAATGTAATCCACTACATAAACAAACTCAAAGAAAAAAACCACATGGTCATCTCATTGGATGCTGAATAAGCATTTGACAAAATTCAGCATCCTTTCATGCTAAAAGTCTTGGAAAGAACAGAAATTCAAGGCTCATACCTAAACATAGTAAAAGCAATTTCCAGCAGACCTATAGCCAACGTCAATGTAAATGGAGAGAAACTTGAAGCAATCCCACTAAAATCAGGGACTAGACAAGGCTGCGCCCTCTCACCATATCTTTTCAATATAGTACTTGAGGTACTAGCTAGAGCAATTCGACAACATAAGGAAGTCAAAGGGATACAAATTGGAAAGGAAAAAGTCAAACTATGACTATTTGCAGGTGATATGATAGTATACTTAAGTGATCCAAAAAACCCCACCAGAGAACTCCTACAGCTGATAAACAACTTCAGCAAAATGGCTGGTTTTAAAATCAACTCAAGCAAATCAGTAGCCTTCCTACACTCAAAGGATAAGCAGGCTGAGAAAGAAATTAGGGAAATGATACCCTTCACAACAGTCACAAACAATATAAAGTATCTGTGTGAGACTAACCAAACAAGTGAAAGATTTGTATGACAAAACTTCAGGTCTCTGAAGAAGGAAATGGAAGAAGACCTCAGAAAATGGAAAAAATCTTCCATGCTTGTGGGTTTGCAGGATTAATATAGTTAAAATGTCCATCTTGCCAAAAGCAATATGCAGATTCAATGCAATTCCCATCAAAGTCCCAACTCAGTTCTTCATAGAGTTAGAAAGAGCAATTCTCAAATTCATCTGGAATAGCAAAAAACCCAGGTTAGCTAAAACTCTCATCAACAGTAAAAGAACTTCTGGGGGAATCAGTATCCCGGACCTTAAGCAATACTACAGAGCAGTAGTGTTAAAAACTGCATGGTATTGGTACAGTGACCGGGTGGTGGATCAATAGAATAGGATTGAAGACCCAGAATTGAACCCACACATCTATGGCCAATTGATCTTCGACAATGGAGCTGAAAACATCCAGTGGAAAAAAGATAGCCTTTTCAACAAATGGTGCTGGTTCAACTGGAGGTCAACATGCAGAAGAATGAGAATTGATCCACTCTTATCTCCTTGTACTAAGCTCAACTCCAAGTGGATAACTGTAACCTCCACATAAAACCAGATACACTAAAACTAATAGAAAAGAAACTGGGGAAGACCCTTGAGGACATTGGCTCAGGAGGAAAGTTCCTGAACAGAACACCAATAACTTATGCTCTAAGATCTAGAATAGACAAATGGGACCTCATAAAACTACAAAGTTTCTGTAAGGCAAAAGACACTATCAAAAGGACAAATTGGCAATCAACAAATTGGGAAAAGATCTTCACCCTACATCTGGCAGAGGGCTAATATCCAATGTATACAAAGAACTCAAGAAGTTAGACCCCAGAAAACCAAATAACCCTATCAAAAATGGGGTACAGTGATAAACAAAGACTTTTCACCTGAAGAACTTCTGATGGCTGAGAAACACCTTAAAAAATGTTCAACATCATTAGTCATTAGAGAAATGTGAATCAAAACAACCCTGAGATTTCACCTCATACCAGTCAGAATTAAAAACTCAGGAGACATCAGGCGAGGATGTGGATAAAGAGGAACACTCCTCTACTGCTGGTGGGACTGCAAGCAGATACAACCACTCTGGAAATCAGTCTGGAGGTTCCTCAGAAAACTGGACATGATACTTCCAGAGGATGCAGCCATACCACTCCTGGGCATATACCCAGAAGATTCCCCAGCATGCAATAAGGATACATGCTCCACTATGTTCATAGTAGCCTTATTTATAATAGCCAGAAGCTGGAAAAAACCCAGATGTTCCTCAATGGAGGAATGAATACAAAAAATGTGGCATATATTCACGATGGAGTACTATTCAGCCATTAGAAACAATGAATTCATGAAATTCTTAGAGAAATGGATGGAGCTGGAGAGCATCATACTAAGTGAGGTAACCCAGTCTCCAGAAGAATAGCCATAGTATGCTCTCACTGATAAGTGGATATTAGCCTAGAATCTTGGAACACCAAAGACACAATCCACATATCAAATGATATCTGACAAGAAGGAAGGACTGGACCCTGGTTCTGGAAAGGCTCAATGTATCAGTGTAGAGGAATACCAGAACAGGGAATTGGGAAGGGGTAGATGGGGGAACAGGGGAAAGAAAAAGGGCATGTGGGACCTTTGGGGGGCGGGGAACCAGGAAAAGGGAAATGAAATGTAAATATAGAATATATCGAATAAAAAATACTTATTAGCTATTTGTATTTCATCATTTAAAAATTTATTGTTCATTCTAATATCTGTGAATTGGCTGACAGGTATTTTTGTTTCTTTTTGCCATATTCTGTATATTCTAGGTATTAAGTTCTGCATGGAAGCATGGTCTTATAGCCACTACTTCATACCTCCCAAATCACTTATATAACATGTCTCTTAGGCTAAAATGATATCAGAACACTCTGAAGAACATCTCCTTCTTTTGACTCAATTCCTTCTTTATTCCATTTCTAAACTATTTTTTCACATAAAAAGCAAGAATTTACACCACTGACTATTTTAATCTATTTAATTATTTTATAGTTAATGATTTTATGTGGGGGGCTGTCAATGATTACTTATGAGTACATCGTACATAGCATCAGGATGATGACAGTAATTTATTTTACTGTGATGGTAAACTTTTTAAAACAATCACTGGTAATGAGAGACCCTAGTAACACTGTAGAGCAGCTATATTTACATGAATGATTATTCCTTGGGTTGAAAAGGGAACTAAAGATGACTTAACACCCAGATAACAGATTTTCAATGTTGTTGAGATTCTTCTTCTATAGAACATCCCAGTGTCTAGAAATGGGTTCAGCACAAACCTCTGCCTCTCTTAAGTTCAGTAGGCGGTCTGAGTTACAAGCCAATGCCTTGGGTCAGGTGGTATCCAGAACAGAGAAGGGTAATCTCCCTGTAATAGAATGAATTACTAGAAACTGAGTGATGAAGAAGGGGCGTTTGATCTCAAGGCCCACAATGTCCTGAGTTGTGCTCCAGAGTCTGGAATCAGCAGTGAAATCATGCTGGTGGTTTCTTGTGGTTGTATGGCCTCTGATTGTAAGGCAATTTCTCTACTCACTGGGATAAAGTTGGACTGATGGAGACATTAAAACCCAGTAGACCATGGCTTTGAATTTTGTTTCTAGGGACTTTCTGTCACTGCACAATGTCCTCATGTTTTGTCTGGAAAGATTTTTTGTAACAGCTTTCCCTCTCCAGTATCACATCTCTTGGAATCCACTGTAATTTCTACGATTCTGGGATTTCTCCCCTTTTCAAATCTGTCCCTTGTTTTACCTTGTTCCTTAGATCCCCATTTGGAATTCTATGGCCGGTAGATGACTTGAGAGACTTTTACCTTCTAAGACCTGCACACTGTTTCCTATCACCGTGGCATGCCGATAGGAATCCTACCATTTGTGGTTCAATATTCAGTTCCAAATTCTTCACATTTTTCTGTGAGTTTACTGCCTAAAATCCAATTTCAAATGTGTATTATTACTTGACATTCTTTGAATAAAAATCTTGAAACCAGGTCTACTGAGCTTCTGAAAGTGGACGGAGGGAAAACTGACGAAAAATGTATATGTATGTATTTATGTATTATGTATGTATGTATATATATATATGTGTGTGTGTGTGTCTATGTATATGTATATATATATATATATATATATATATATATGTGTGTGTGTGTGTGTGTGTGTGTGTGTGTGTGTGTGTATAATGACCCATCCCCATCATTTCTGGGCTGTCACTCCATTTGCCTGAAGTTAGGTGTATAAGGTAAGTAATTACACATTTATGAGATTAAACTATCCATACTACAGTAACACGGTATTTAATAAATACATGTTTTTTATATTTATTTAGTATTATTTCTGCAGCATTTCTAATGGCATAGAGATTGTGCTTTTGGTCTTTTTCCTAATAACAAAGGGTATACTGCTTAATTTTCCCTATACTACTACTACACTTGAAAATTATTATGTTCAAGATTTATTTGTACTATTTTAAACTCTCTCTCTCTCTCTCTCTCTCTCTCTCTCTCTCTCTCTCTCTCTGTGTGTGTGTGTGTGTGTGTGTGTGTGTGTGAGCAAACATGGTGAAAGAACACCAAGTGATTTTCATTACTTTGCAATCTATGTAGTTTCTTCTTAATATATTATGTAGTTTCTTCTTAATATATTATATAAAATACACTTGAAATTTGAGAAGACAGCATCTTAAGTATTCTCATCAAATTCACACAATATTTACATACAAAAGCACAAAGTTACTGGGTTAAGATGAGTATTTCAATTATGTCAACTGTGGTCATCACCTTACATGTATATAAAACATCAAATTTTACACATTAAGTATATTAGTTTGTGAATTATATAACAATAGAATGGAAGAAAGCTGTGGTAGAATAAGGAACAAATCCAAATACCTCTGTGAAGAAAAGAGCATATGTCTGCTGAGGAAATTGGTCACAAAAGCACACTTTTCCTGGCGAAGACTGGAGTCATGCTGGCCTAGGCAAGGAACTATCAGGAACTCTGAGGCCAAGAATAGCTCTTTCCCTTGAGCTGTCTGAGGGAGCCAGGCCCTGTTACCACCTTGATCTCCAACTGCAGTCTTCTGAACAGGGAGACAATACATTTTTTCTTTTTGAAAGCTATCTGGTTTGTGGTCCATTGTTAGCATAGCCTTAGGAAACTAATACAGACGTGACACCTGAGACACACTGGCACCGTTTGTCCCAGGTGCAAAAAGGTATGGAAAGACAAAAAAGCAGTCAGCATGTAGAGATAAATGTCTGCAAAAGCCGGAGGGAAGTCATGGGAGCCTTCAAGAGCCGTGTCTCAGGGTTATGGATTTCCCTGATCTGCAGGCCTTTCTCTAACTTCAAGAAGAAAAAAATGTTCTTACTCCCTCAAATATTAAAGCAATTTCAATTCTTATCATTTGCAAGTAAAAAAAAGTCCCAATATCTCATTTTGTATTTTCAATTATTTTGATGAAATTTGATTTGGATTGTTTAAAATTGTTGTAAAATAGCTTTTCATTTTTATGCACAGATACTGTCTTCCAGAGGGGTCACTGGGACCTCATGGAAATCATGCTGCTCAAAATCTCACTAAAGAGATATTTCTATTATCATTTCATATAAGGTTCATTATCATGGCATGAAGGTATCGGAAAGTGTCTACTGACATTGATCGGACACTGCGTCAACATTGCCTTCCTTGCCTCCATTGGTCCTCGAATTCTTTTAAGATAAAAATGTTTCTCTTACATTCCAGTAGAAATAGACATTCTCTGTCTTTCTGTCTGTCTGTCTGTCTGTCTGTTTGTCTCTTCCCCTCTGTCTGTACGTGTCTGTGTATGATGTGCATATTAGTTCAAACAATATCTTAACACTAGCTTCTAGACTAAGCACAAAGTATGTTGCTATAGAAATTAGAATGCAATCTTTACTTTCAAGAGCCTTAAACATTTGGGAAGCAAGATTTTGTATAAACAAATTGGTCACTGTGTTGGTTAAATGTATTAACGATCACCTCGAGGCATCAAACTGTGTCACGGTCATATTAAGGGATGGAATCACCTATTTCCTCTTGGATTCCTTTGTTCAAAAGTGAGCATAGTTTGAATTCTCTACTCTCTGTGTCTTCTGGGCATCTGTTGTTTGTGGTTGCTGGCCTATTTGCCATCTGCTAGGGGGTATGTGTTTGATCTGTCTATAATGCCTGTGTGTCACTAGCAAAAGTTTGCTTTGTAGTTCTTGGACAGATTAGAAAGCATAGCATAAGAAAGGATTGAGGAACCTTAAGGAAACCTTTAACAGGATCTTTACAGGAAATATAATTTTGCTGATTCAAGGTGACTCAGAAGTTCTCAGTACCACACACACACACACACTCAGTCTATATGCATATATTATTTCCAATATTTATCATTAATATTGGTTGTATAAGATTGTACTCAGCCTGCTGCCTGTTTTCAGTAAATTACAACCACATACAGATGAACACACACACACATATACATACATACATACATACATACATACATACATATATATATCTGTGTCAGAGGTATCATATAGAACATAACTTACGATGAAAGCAATTGATTAGCTTAGGTGGTATAAACTAATTACATATTAGATCCCAGAAAAATAAAAGTGGTTATACAATGATGTCAGACAGATTAAACAGACAGGGGGTATACAAGGAAGGATATCAAGCTAAGTCTTAGGCGATCTCAAAGTCCACTCTTAACTTGTTTATGAGGTCTAGCAGAGGTTTAATCTCTTCGACTGTGTGAGATATTTTCATAAAATTCTATCCCTGTAACTAGCTATAAAAATATGTGTGCATATGCCAACATATCTCTTTTAGTAGAAGCTTTCAATATAGCAACTTTGCATTTTATATGTGTTTTTTATGTTAAAAAGTAGAATATTTGTTCATCTTGATGAGAAATGAATCAACTACACAAACTAATATAGTGAAACTCTATGGCATTAATATATACGTAGCTATTGACTACACTGTGCTCTCTTGTTGCCTTATATACACTACTTGAATATTCTGACTCAGTTTGATTAACATACGGACATTTCATATATTGTTCATTCATTTGACAAACTTTATTGAATACTTCTTCATTGCCAGGGGGGGGGTCATCATTCAGAGCACAAAACAGTGCTTTGTTTTGCGGGCAACACAAATCAATATTCCTTTCCTCACAGCACTTAGATCTAGCAGGAAGAAATACAATGCAAAGAAACAAAGGATCAAGATAAGAGAAGGCAGAAGCATGCATTTTTTTACATGCAATGACAGTTTATGTTTCCCTTTATATCTGCTCAGGTTTTTCTCTTATAAGCTCACTGGTGACTATGTTCTGAACTATGTTAAAGACTATTTATCATAAAAGGGATCTTTTATTTTTTATTTTGAATGAAGTATAATGTTGGCAACTGCTTGAGATGCATGCTTTTATCATTCGAAGTAGGATGTGTTATATTTCACCAGGGTATTATAGCAGTGTGTGACGGTCTGACTATCTTGATATTTACTGTGTGAGCTGAGAAAGGTATGAGTTTGTGGCTCACTCTCCAGCGCTGTAAAAAGCTATTGGTTTTGTGGTCTCAGCCATAACTCTCAACTCTTTTCTGATATGTCCTTAGGATTCTAGAAGACTCATGTAAAAGGACATGTAAGTTGTAATTGTATTTTGAATTCTACTACGAAAAATTTACCCACTGAACATTAAACTAATGGGAGATTAAGAAGGAGAATGTAAGCAATACTACATATCTATGAGACACTGAGGAAGAATGAATTTGACACAAAATTTCTAACCAATCTGACTATTATCTATTGAGTATTACTTGCAGACTGGTCTCTGCTCTAGATGCATGCTATACACTAGTCAATAGAACAAGAAGTATCTTTGTTCTAATATTGATTGCTCCTTTTCCACACAGGAAAATGCTTAAGCTTTAATTTAACAGGGGTGAAAGCAGTTAACTTTGCTGTGTAGTACAATAATTTATTTTGCATATAACATTTTGTTTTCATTTTTTTCTTCTTGCGATATCGGATATAAATTTTGTTATTTGTAAAGACCAGTTCAAAAGTAGGATATCCCTGTTGTGCCTTATCCTGATCCTCTAATTCTATTGAGGTTGGCATTTACTTATTCTCTTCCTGTTTTTGAAAACATAATCCAACAATCCATGAAAAAAAAAAAAAACCTCTGTGTTAGATTGTGGAAGCTTGGTCTCATTTGGAAATTTTAAATTTCTACTCAAGCTTTTGAATTTTACAATTCTCTAGACTCTTAAAGAAACTCCAAGGATCTAATGTTGATACTCTACACTAAAGTCTAAGCCTCAGGATTTCTGGGTTAAAATGCTCATTTTTTTTTTACTCCCATGTATGTTTTATTTTAATAATGTCTTAGTTTTAATAATAGGTGGCATATTTGTCGGTCATTTTAGGGAACATTTTCTTTTCCAAAACTTCCCAAAATGTTTTCAGTTTCTTATTTTATTTGAATAGGACCTGATTCCAGCTGCTGAGGGGCAAGTATTCTGTAGATGATCAGTGCCTCACCCTTTCCAGGATGTGCCTTCACTCTTGACTTTCAAGCGTGGCGTCAACACTAGAATGTGTACTTTCCTTATGAAACTCTCTGCATGTTATTAAGTCTCATACAATTTCCATCTCTTTCTCCTATGTCCTTGCAAGGATTATGGTGTCAAATAGCTGTTTATTAAATTTTACAGTGGAAGTCTGAGAGGCAAAATTCTCTAATAACAAATACAGGTGCTGGCTTGAAATGGTTTTGTTGTAAAGAGTTATGTACTCGGCTTCTCTTTCTCTAGAATGAGAGATTACCGTTGCAGTTACGTATTTTGAGTATTGCTTTTTTATTCCATGGAAATGAAATTCCGAACTTGGCTTAAAATGCTGTGTACCTCACTCCTGAATACATTACAGTTCTTCTGATAGACCATTTGCATATCTTTAACTGTTGGGTAAGCTTTCCCTGCAAACAATGACATTCTCTTACATTAGACTTTAACTTTACTCAAGGTTGACTGTGCCCTTGTAACTTCTTATAAGGCACTGACTTTTCTTAGGAAACAGCCTTTTGGGAGATGGCGAGGATGCTAATGGTGAGTTTGGTGAACAAAAAGAACATGAGTATTTTTGTTTAGAGAGAGTCACTTGGGGGGATTGCACTTTGTATTTTGGTGTCTATTTCCTTTGTTCGTTTTCACAGACTTCTTGGTGCTCCAGGAAGCAGTACTCAACTCTGTCTTATTTTGGTTCATCTTCCGGGAATAACATCTACACTGGTTTACAGCAGTCATTACTTCTTCCTAGACATGATGTAATGTCCTTGCCAGATAGGCTTTAGGACAGCTGCTTCCCAGTTTTGAACATGAATGGAGATGGATGCTTTTGCTTGTTTTGCAGGTTCCCTTTCTTCTTACTATTTGGGACACATCCCTTTCTACACCCTTATTTATTTATTCATGGGAGATGCCATATTACTACACAGCCTAGCTATGAATGGCACTCATTAAAGGTCTCAACCCTGGTCATTATTCTGAATGGAGAAGATAGTTCCTTGTAGAAGCTGGGCTAGGTGTTTTTCTATGGTGACCAGTGCCTCACTGAACACGTCTGGCTAGCCTGTAGGGCAATATTCAGCTTCCCTCAGAGAACATGCCACAAGAAATAGGGTGGAACAGTGAGCATAAGAGATTTCCAAATGTCAGCCTCTGGAATCCACATATGTTCACACACACACAGGCAAACATATGCACACATTCCACCCAATGACACAGAAAGAAAAATAAGTCACAGGACAGCATAGGGAATTTGCTGCATGCAGATAGTGCAATGTGAAACTTTCTTTATAGTGCGAGCATAAGATTATTTTGATAAACTGGAAGTCATTTTTATAAGATAAAAATTGGAAGTAAATGAAGAAGTGTTCACTCTTTAGTGTAGTTCTTTTCCCTGTCATCACATTAATAATGTTTTATAAGAAACGTGACTAATAAGGGGAAATTGTTTTTTATTTAGTCAACGTATGTTCAAATGTTTGCACAATCTTCTTTTGTATATAGTCCGTGTGCATCTCTCCTCATCAGAGTTGATCTTTACTGATAGCATCCACATTTCTCTGTGTTCAGGAAACAATCCTGAGATCATGGAGTTCTTGCTTTGTTGGTGTTTTAAAGGTGTAGATTGCCCAGGGATGGGCACCCTAGGTCTTTGACTAGACACTGCATACATGTTTTGCTCTCTGATGGGCTAGATGCACCTTCTGATCTGAGTCTAATTACTTTAGGGTTCCTATAATGGCCTTGATTGTAACATGAATCCAGCAGAGGCCTTTGACGAAGCCACGGTAAGAGGGGGATGGTCTCATTTTCTATTGTGCAGACTGTGCTGCACCGCAAAGGCTGATGTGTATGTCAGGCAGTCTGAATCATGACGATGTTTTTCACTCTTAATAACATTTAAAAGAGCGTATCTGTCTCCTTTGCAATGGTGTCATCATCAGTTCCTTCCTGTAGGCCTTTCCAGCAGCTGACAGTGTGGGGAAGTGAAAGGATCTCTTACCTAATGTCAGACAACCTGTGCTTGTCTTGGCCATTCCTACCTAGAAGAATGTTTAGGCACCACTGAACCTGCATTCTTATACATAAATTAGAGAGAAGGATTCCACTCAAAGAGCTATTGTAACACATAAGTGTAGAGTATCTTACATATTTTTTTATAGAACTGGGAACAGTTGTTGGTAATGCACTTATTTTCCCAACAAATAGTAATAAATCAAGAATAGATAGTAAAGAGGAGGGAGTCAGTTGGGGTATGTCATAAAGGATTGGATCCTGCCTCAATAATTAAGTGGCAGCGTGACAAGCACTTGACGGTGTTTAACCAATATGAACTTAATTCTCACAGCAATGACAGGAGACAATACGACTCTCATACTCATTCTTGGCTGAGTAAAGCAGGCGCAGAGATGGAGTGTCTGACCAAGTTTATCATCGCATACCCGCAAGCAGCAACATGCTTTCTGAGCTAGTTAAATAAACACGCTACTGGCTAACGAAGCGAAGGAACGTCTTACTCTTCCCCAGTCGGTTCAGGTTGAGTCCGTACTTCTGAACTTGACCTTAGAGAGTGTCAATAATTGCTGTTGCATTTGAGTCTCCTAGACAGTCAGTGCCCAACTGGGGCATTACTGAAAGACTTGAGTCTTTGGGGGGTGGTTTGATCTCTTTCCTGTGTGGTGCCTTCAGTCCAGCAGTTCTTTAGCACATACCCATCACCGGGAGTCCCAGTGTCTTTATGAGAGCTGGGTGCAGACCAGCGGCAGTCTCTCCTCACTATGGCTCAGAAAACACCAACTCTGTGAACTCCAGCGCTCAGACTGGTAAGCTAGCTAGCGTTGTCTTTCTTCTCCAGTGATTAAAACACTGAAGGAGTGATCTTCCCAGTCCCTACTAGTATCAGAGAACAATGGCTTGCTCTACTTATTTTTATCTCTGGCCTACAGGGGCTCATTGTCCATTTTTCTTTGTTTACTTGTTTTTGTTTTGGAAACTTTTCTGGCACCACACAGTCTGTGCATCCCCTTGCAGCACAGGCAGGAAACAGGGAATGGGACCATGTAGAGTGGAAACCACCCTCAGGGAGGCTATATTGGTTTATGAAAAGAGGAATCAATCGTGCTGGTCCCAGAATTTAGTTCAACTAATTTTTCATCTAGGATTTAGCATCCGGTGTTGCCATCCATATGTGCATAAACTAATGTAGTCAGCTAATCCCTGGTACAATGCACCTTTCTCTTATAGGCAAATGATGCTGATTTTACATCGCTTTAGGAAATCCTTAATTATAATTTTAATTTCAAGTTCAAGATTGACTGTTCACAGTTGTCTGAACAGCTCTCAGGTATCATCTCCCACCAGTCTCCACTTTGGTGTGTAGATTTTACTGTAAGAAACAGTGGTGGTTTGAATAAGAATGTCCGGAGAGGCTCCTATATTTGATTGCTTCCTCACCAGGGAGTGCCATTCTGTGACAAGATCAGAAAGATTAGGAGGAATGGCCTTGCCGTCCATCCCTGGGGTTAGGCTTTGAGGTTTCCGAAACCCTTGCCAGACCCAGTTTTTCATTTTCTACTTGTGAATCAGGATGTAGCTCTCAGCTACCTCTCCAGCACCATGTTTCTCTCTTTTCCTTGCTGCCTGCTATAGTAACAGACAAAGCTTCTGAAACTGTAAGCAAGCCCCCAGTTGAAATCCTTGTTTTATGATTTGCCTTGGTCATGGTGTCTCTTCACAGCAATTGACAATGACTGAGGCAGACAAAAGCTTTGACCCCCATGGATCCATGCCATTTCTGTCTTCTGTGCAGAAGCATTTGGACTCTCCTCAAAGCTTCAACCTTTCTCCTCACTCTGACTTCCACACGTCTTTTTGTTAAGATGAATTGTATTCCTGAGTACCCAGCCGGGGCATTCCCACCTTCTCAAGCCGCCCAGGAATTCTGCTCTCTCTCCTATGTTCTGCCATGGTCACATGTACAGACTGTGATCACAGTCCTCATTCTATCACACTCTGCTGATTCAAGTGTGCTCTTCTTTAGGTCACTGCTATCTGAGGAGCAAAGATAACCTAATAGGTTTTGTATCTCTTCACCACGGTTCTGAATAAAGATGTTAATACTTTTTCTGATGTGTACCTGGAAAAAATGAAGCTATAATTATTTTTTGATGCTATGTGAGCAAGTAAAAGCAACCTTGATCTCCATCCCCATTCGCATGGGTCTTTCTGATAGGATTTCAGTCTTTTGATGTACCTGTAGTTCTCCTTATAGCTTCTGACTCCTCTCCACTCTTCCCAGCCTCACTGTGTGCTGACTGCTTGTTGGTAGACATCTATCCCAGCTCTAAATTAAAGGTCTTTCCTGCCCACAGCAGAGCAGGAGAGGGAATTTCATTGAGGGTGACTCTTTTCTCCTCTTTTCCTTCTTGGCTATATTTGATCCACAACTTAGAAACAAACACATATATTTCTTAGTGACTTGGCTTTCTCAAAAGCACCTAGAGGGAACCCATGTGTAGGCAAGAGGAACAGTGTGAAACCCTGTGCCTCAGCCTCTGCCCTGCCAGGGTGTGTTACTCCTCTTTCTGGATCTTCTCTCTAGAGTTCTCTGCCAGACCGTATCCATGATAATCTCCCCTCTGTCCACCAAGCATGTTTTCACATCCGGATATAAAGTAGGAGAAGAAAGGAATTCTCCATTAATTCCGTGCTTGCTTTCTTTTTAAATTTTGACACTACAGCTGTGATGCTTCCCAGAAACACCTCAGTTCTGCAAAGGCAGGGAGCATTCACCCTTCATATAGACCTAGAGATCTCACACCTTTTTCAACTATTTCCCCCATGTGAACAATAAGGTCTCCCTATGACCTTAACTATTGTGTATTTTTGAGCAGAGCAAGAGTACATACTTCCCTCCTCATAGAAGTCACTACTTTTAAAGAAAAAGAAAGCAAATGTGTAGCAGCATATTGAGAAGAAAAATATTTCTTCAGTATATCACCACAGTGTACAAAAGTTATGGATTCCTCTACAGGCCTACAAAAGAACTAAGCTGCTATTTAAAATATTTTATTTGTTAAATATTTTTTAGATTATATATGCTGACATCATTCCCTTCCCTGATTTTATCCTTCAAACCTCTGTTTTAATGAAAATGCTTTTTGTCCTGAGATCTTCACATACAGGCAAGGAGTAAATTACTTAATTAAACAGAATAAAACATTGTTTCATCTCCCCTCATGGGGATGTACTCAGGTGAAGAGCGAGTCACTTTGGTAGCCATTCACCTTCTAATATTAGTGTATCACGCATGCTTAAAGATGGCGCAGACAACCAAGATGTCTGCCTTAATAATCTCTAATTGGTTTCTATAAATACTGTTGTGTGAAGAATAATACTTTAGACCATTATGGTCTGTTCAAGAGCAGAGCATATGTATTCCTTCTGCTGTCATTGCAATCATCTTAGCAATTCCACATGAATGAGAACTTGACTTCACTGTTTTGAACAAGGAATGGATAGAACTGAATATTGTAGTTACAAGAAGCATGGTTGTTGATCCAATAACAGATTCATACACAAACTGTTTGTAAGACAAATATAAGAGTCGCTTCTGCAGTTGGGAATAAGCCTTGGATGGGAAACACAGATATTTTGTTTGGTCTAGAATATCAGGTAGCCATTGCTTCTTCCTGGACTTAGAGGAGTTCAAGAAGACTGTGTCATGTTAGCAACAGCAATCCACCTTGGACAGTTACAGCAAATAAAAAAGAAAGACATGGTTGCAACCAGCTTCAGCTTGCAATGGGAAATCAAATGCATTTTATTTAGAGAAGCCTTGTAAGAACATACATCTTTCTGGCTCATGTACGTTCTTGGCATCACCACAAACTATGTTATCATTTATTCATTCTGTGAATTGAAGGATGCTTCTTAACCTCGCCAAGCCTCATGTTATCATCTGCTACATAGGGGCAATAAACTCACTTTGAAGGGTTGTTCTCAGAAGGCACATTAGTGAGTGCCTGTTCATGAAGGGCAGCAGGGATCTTTAAAGGGCATCCAGTTATTACATTATCACCACTATTTGCAGAAAATGACAATTATGTTTATGTAATAGTTTGACAAAAGAGTCATTTGATCCCAAGTGAACCTCTCATTACTAGGCTGACACTTTCTCTGAATAGACATTCCCAGACTCTTCAGACTTTTAAGATATAAATACAGTTTCAGAGTGAGAAGATCATTGCTGGCGATAATGTCTCAAATTTATGAAATCAGTTCAGTGTTTAAGTGGATCACACAAGGGCTAGTTGTTCCTTTTGAAGTTTTGAAGATTTATTCCCAATAAATTCTAATTTACTGCATATGCATTTCAACTAAGTTTATGAGAAAATTCATTAAAAAGCATGAAAATGTCAACATAGAATTTTAATTATTGTTCTTACCACACACTTGAAATGTCACAAAATATCAGGATTATGTGAGGCAAGCACAGGGAAAGCCTCTTTAGAGAACAGCCATTTCCAGCATGAAGTCATCTGTCCTTATTCCCTTAGTGATCCATTGTTCAATAATGCTAATGGACGGTGATACAATAGCATTTTACAGTTAACAATCCCAGGCTCCCTCCACCCAGGGAATGTGTGAAAAGTATCCTTTAAATGAGACTTTGTTTCAGTTTAGGTTCATCAACTTCCTGTTAAGATGACTTCGGTTTTGAAAGTGATTTTCTAACCACCTAGGCCCTAGTGCCTTAACCCAGGGCTTTCTAACCAATGATGAACTATGCACCCAGAAATATTTGGAAGATGCTTTGGGAGGGTTTTCTAATCTCAAGTTGGTATGTGTGGTCTCAGGGACATAATAACTAGGCTAGCACACTCAACGTTCTGGATTTAATCCCCAGCATGGGAATAGATGTGTAACTTTTATGGTTCTTTTTCTGAGATGCTTGCAATTACATTGTTTTTCTAAGAAGGCCATGAAGAAGAAACTCTAGCAGTGGGAAGCATCAACTCTGACAGTGAACAAAGTAATAAAAACGGAATAGAATAAGACTGATATAATTTCTAGAGACTATCCTTAATTTAAAAGCTTTCATATTAAATCATATTTTAATAATTCATTTATTTTAATTTATTATTAATATAACAATGCTTTCTATTAAAATCTTGTCTTAGAATTAATTGCTTTCAAAAGATTTCCTGGAATATATAAAACAGTTATAATGACATTTTACATACAGATTTGCATCATGATTTAGGTTTTTATTTCTGCAGAAATTTTTACTTTATGTGATAGAAATAAAACAAAACATTTTGTAAAGAGCTAGTGTGAATGAAATATGAGAGTTTATGGCTAGCTCTAAGTTTAATTCTGTAAGAAAGGCCAACATAACATAATGTTTTAATTCTTTCACATGTACAGAGAATGAAAATTATGGGGACTTTATATGATAACATGCTGACTAGTGAAAAAAAACAACAACATTAACTGGACTTTTTTTCATGCCTGAATCCTAGTACTAGGGAGTCTGAAGTAAAGTATCATGAGATCAAGACCAGCCTGGGCCTCTAGGGAGAACTTTATCTCAAAAAAGAAAAGGAAACATAGTCCAAACCAAATACAAACATTGGATTAGAAAAGATGGTTTCTTCCTGTTAGAGATAAATATCATGGTGAATGTGGAGGATTGAATCCAATATTGATAATTTCTTTAGTACTGTGAGCATGCAATGTCAGAAAAATAACCAAGCATGTTTGCTTCAGTGTCAGGCCGTGCTCTATTGCTGTGAAGGGACACTATGACCAAGGCAATAGTTATAATGGAAAGCACTTGATAGCGACCTTGATTACAGTTTCAGAGCTGTAGCCCATTATCTTCATGCAGAGGGCGTGGTAGTAGGCAGGCGTGGTGCTAAAGAGAGTTATTATATGATCCTCAGATGCAGAGGGAGAGACGGGTCCTGGTGTGGGCTTTGGAAACCTCAGTGCCTACTTAGAGTGACACCCTTCCTTCAACAAGGCCACAGCTCCTAACCTTTCCAGTCCTATCAGAGTTCTACTTCTTGGTGAATAATTATTCAAATATTTGAGTCTGTGGGGCCATTCTTATTCATATCACCAAAGGGCTGTTCTGCAGTTTAAGAATTTATTGAAAATAACAATAAATTCAAAAGTACATTGGTTCGATTGGCAGTTAGTAATTAGCCATTTTTTCCCCTGATTTCCCTTGATATTCAAAGACGCAAACACGGGTCTTTTTAATTTTTATTGAATATTTTATTTATTTACATTTCAAATGTTATTCCCTTCCTGATTTCCCAACCCCAGAAACCCCCATCCCATCCCTCCTCCTCCTCCTGCATCGATGAGAGTGTGGCCCGGTCTACCCACCCGCTCCTGCCTCCCAGCCTTTGCATTCCCCTACACTGGGGCATCAGGAAACACGAGTCTTTTATATCAGTCTTAACTACTAATGTTGACTCTCAGAAGAACGGGAATTACATAACACACAGTAAATCTATCCATCCATCCACTATCCACGTCGGATTCAGAATGCTTGTGAAAGCATCAAAGAGGCTGCCAGAAATTTCAAAGATTTAGAAGGAAGCCTCCCTTTGAAGGCAGAGGCAGGAAGTTTATATAGATAAAAGGAGGCGCTGTGGGCGGTAAGGCAAGATGCTAATAGACGCAGTTGGAGGCCTGGGTCTAAGAGTCAAGCTGAACCTCAGGACTGTGATGAGCTGCGAGGTTTAGTGAATCTGACTGGGGGAGGTGTGAGGCCATCGAGGCCACGTGAGACCTCCATAGGTCCAAGGTCACCATACAGACTGGGTATAAATGAACAAACGCATCGCCTAGATATCACCAGGATTCGAACACGAGCTTTAGGTTGAAATGGAAAGAGAAGTGCACAGCTAAGCAGTGTCAGTCAAAGCGTGGTTCACAAGAGATCACAGTTTTCACATCTCTAGTCTTTCATGCAAGGTTCTCTGACAAAGTGTAAATTTTTTTCTTCTAAAAGATATTATACTTTGCTGACTAGTCCCAGGGCTTTAAACCTTTTATTCTCCCTTCATGAGACCCCTGGGAAAATTTCATTTCTTGGGCTCCATTGTTTTAATAGTCTGATTCTCGTCAGGATGGTTACAATGTAACACTGTGTTAGGTGTTCTTGTCTTTTTGGGAGTCCCATAATTTCTTCATTCTGGTGCATGCATTAAATTTTCAGGCCTCGTTTTTCATAGTAGGATTTTAGTGCATCCATCTGTGAGCATGGTCACAGTTTACTTTGATAATTTAAAAGCTAGTATCCTTTTTGTCTTGGAATACGTTAGTTTCCAGTCTCGGTCTCCTGGGTGGCACCAGACAGATGACACTGTCTACGGGTAACGAGGTGGAGAGCCATCTTGCCTCTGTATTTGCATCCAAAGTGGAGTCAGATCTACTTGTAAAATAGGATCTTTCACAGCAAGGCACTGACTGAATAGCTACTCCGATATGCAATACAGAGTAATTTAGAGCAGACCAGAGCCTCATCACAGCACTTGACCGAGATAAAAATAATCCTGTTGCTGGTCCTGATGCAGCAATAGAAATGGAGAACAAATGAAACTCTTCTTGTTGAGGCTTGGAGACACAGACTGGATATTGTATAGGTTAAGATGTTCAAGGTCTGACTTGAAGATTTACATAAAGGTTGATGTTCTCGACATTGGAGAGGGAAAGTAACAAATCCATACAGTTTCTTCCTGACACTTGAAAAACATGACATATTTGATGAAGTTGACATGGGTTTGACAGCAAAACCTGATAGGACCATGAGAGACTCATGCATGCCACAGTCATGCAATCATGAGCAATGATGCACAATTCTCACTAAAATAGTAACAAATTAAGTTCATCAGCTTACATTGAGAAAGACACTACACAATGCAAAAGGCTGACAAGTCTATACCATGAATATAAAGTTTGTTCAACAGTAAACTTTCCCTATGCATTTTTCTAAGTATTCTTCTTATAAAAAATTCTGATACTGGAGAGATGACTCCATAATAGTAGTGCTTGCCTGGAAAGAATGAAGACATGAGTTTGAGTCTTTAGCACTGATATAAAAAAAAACTAAGCTTGTCGCTGTTTGACTAAAACCCCAGCAATTGGGGGTTGGAGATAGGTGGATCCTGCAATTTTGTGGCCAATTAGCCTAACCGGAAGAACAAACCTTCAGATGTGTGAGAGACTCTTTATAAAAGAAGCAATGCACAATGTTATTGAGAGGGACTCTCAACATCTTGATGTGGTCTCTATAACCTCCACATAGGGACGTACACATGCACATGAACATAGACCACACCCACACCTGCCCACCCCACCTCCCACATACACAAGTCCTGGAGAACATAATCATATTTGCTGAAAACATTGTATAAATGCTTTTCATAAAATTAAGTTACTATTATGAAGAAAGCTATTATAAAATTAAGACTAAAAGGGAATCCAATTAATATGATAAAGGGCATCCAAAGAAACAGACAGGGTAAAATCTCCAAACGGCAGCAACATACTTTATAGTTATGAGCATTCAGTTTGGAAATGAAATCAAAATGTTTACAATGATTCCTAATCTTCAACGGTAGAACCAAACAGTAAGAACATTGCTTATTTTGAAGAAAGTACTAACCTTGGGAAAGAAAGCAATGGTTTTACTATAGGCAAGGTAGAACCTCCATTGCTTATGTAATCTTTATAACAACTGAATTTCAAGTGAAAGAAGAGTTTTACAACCAACATTGTTCATACTTCAAAAAATTCTGCAAGGAAAACATACATAGTTCAAAGGTGGGTGGGAAATTTTAAAAGGTGATTGTAAATGAATGTACACACACATAATAGGAATGCAACAAAAGAAAATGATTACTTTCATTAAAGTATTGGGAGATACAATCTAAAATCAATAAATGTGAAATTAAAGGAATATCTTGGAGTTCCTGTTGCTGTGATGATACAACTTCAGGAGGAAGGAGTTCGTTTCATCTGATAGCTTGTAGTCCTCATCCTAAGAAGTAGGAATGGAACTTTAGCAGGGACCTGAAGGCAAGACCAAGAGCAGAGATGGAGGACTGCTGCATACCAGGTTGTCCCTCATGGCTTGGTCAGCTCATCCTGCACTCTTTTTAAATTACTGATTAAGTTATGCATTTATTTTACATCTCAATGGCTGCTTCCCCTTCCTCCTCTCTTCCAAGTCCCACTCCCTCCTCCCCATCCACCTCCTCTTCCCTCCTCAGAAAAGAGGAGGTCTCCTATGGATATCGACCAACCTTGGAATACCAAGTTGTAATAAGAGACTTATTTTTTTTTAATTTTAATTTCTATATTCTTTGTTTATATCCCAAAGGCTTTCCCCTTTCCCAGTTCCCCACACCATACGTCCCATAAGTCCTCTCCCCCCCAACTATTCCCCAATCACCCGCCCCCCACCATTTCTCTGTTCTGGATCTACAAAACTGGATCCAATCTTTTCAGGCCCAGGGTCCTCTCCTTTCTTCTTCTTCTTAGGAATCATTTGACTTGCTAATTGTGCCTTGAGTATTTAGGGCTTCTGGGCTCATTAGTATCCACTTATCAGTGATTGCATTTCATGTGTATTCTTTTGTGATTGGGTTAACTCGCTTAGGATGATATTTTCCAGATTTAACCATTTACCTACAAATTGCATGAATTCATTATTTTTAATTGCTGAGTAGTATTCCATTGTATAAATATACCACATTTTCTGTATCCATTCCTCCTTTGAGGGATATTTGGGCTCCTTCCAATTTCTGGCTATTATAAACAAGGCTGCTATAAACATAGTGGAGCATGTGTCCTTATTGCATGCAGGGGAAACCTCTGGGTATATGCCCAGGAGTGGTATGCCAGGGTCCTCTGGAAGTGACATGCCCAATTTTCTGAGGAACCGCCACACTGATTTCCAGAGTGGTTTTACTATTTTGCAATCCCACCAACAGTGGAGGAGTGTTCCTCTTTCTCCACATCCTCTCCAGCACCTGTTGTCTCTTGAGTTTTTAATCTTAGCCATTCTGACTGGTGTGAGGTGGAATCTCAGGGTTGTTTGATTTGCATTTCTCTGATGACTAATGATGTTGAACATCTCTTAAGGTGTTTCTCGGCCATCCGAATTTCTTCTGGTGAAAATTTTTTGTTTAGCTTTGTACCCCATTTTTTGATAGGGTTATTTGGTTCTTTGGGGATCTAACTTCTTGACTTCTTTGTATATATTGGATATTAGCCCTCTGTCAGATGTGGAGTTGGTGAAGATCTTTTCCCACTTTGTTGGTTGCCATTTTGTCCTTCTGATAGTGTCCTTTGCCTTACTGAAACTTTGTAATTTTATAAGGTCCCATTTGTCAATTCTTGATCTTAGAGCTTAAGCTTTTGGTGTTCTGTTCAGGAACTTTCCCCCTGTGCCCATGTCCTCCAGGGTCTTCCCAGGTTTCTTTTTTTAATAATTTCAGTGTGTCTGATTTTTGTGGAGGTCCTTGATCCACTTGGAGTTGATCTTAATACAAGGAGATAAGAGTGGGTCGATACACATTCTTCTGCATGTTGACCTCCAGTTGAACCAGCACCATTTGTTGAAAAGGCTATCTTTTTTTCCACTGGATGGTTGTGGCTCCTTTATCAAAGATCAAGTGACCATAAGTCTGTGGGTTCATTTCTGGGTCTTCAATCCTATTCCATTGATTTACTTGCCTGTTGCTGTACCAATACCATGCAATTTTTAACACAATTGCTCCGTAGTATTGCTTGAGGTCAGGGATATTGATTCCCCCAGAAGTCCTTTTATTGTTGAGAATAGTTTTAGCTATCCTGGGTTTTTTGTTGTTCCAGATGAATTTGAGAATTGCTCTTTCTAGATCTATGAAGAATTGATTTGGGATTTTGATGGGGATTGCATTGAATCTGTAGATTGCTTTTGGCAAGATGGCCAACAACAACAACAAAAAAGGAATAAGAGTCTTATATTGAGAGTAGAAAAGATGGTCCAGTGGGAAGAAAGGGTCCAAAAAGCAGGCAATGTACTCAGAGCCAGCCCTTGCTCCTTCACTAGGAGTCCCGCATGTTGTCCCAGTTGAACAACTGTCACATCTGCGCCGAGGGCCTCGGACAGTCCCATGTGTTCTCTCTGATTCTCAGTTCAGTCTCTCTGGGCCCAGGTGAGTTGGTTCTGTAGGTTTTCCTGTGGAGAGCTTTAACTCCCTAGCTCCCTCCGATTCTTCCTTCTCCATATCCACAGGATTCCCCAAGTTGCACTTAAGTTTTGGCTGTGGGTCTCTGCATCGGTTTCTATTAGTTGCTGCATGAGGCCTCTCTGATGATAGTTATGCTAGGCTTCCATCGGCAAGTATAACAGACTATCAGTGGAGTCAGGTATGAGTCTAAAGCTGAGCCATTGGTTAGCCCTGTCCTTAAATTCTGCTCTCTTTTACTTCTGTACATCTTGTAGGCAGGGCAAAATGTGAGCCTAAGATTTTGTATCTGGGTTGGTGTTCCTCCTTTGGAAGTCCTTCCTGGTTATAAAAGAGGCCAGTTCAGGTACCACATCCTTGACTGCTAGGAGTGTTAGTGAGGATGACACTTAGAGATTCCTGGTGTTTTTCATTGTCCTAAGTTTCTACCTCACCCCAGAGATGCCCTCTTCCAATCTAGTTGTCTTTCCCGGAACTCTTCCTCCATCCTCATGCCACCTCAACACTCCTGTTCCCATCTCTTCCTCTTACCCCACCCAGGCCCTCCCTCCATCCACACCTAATTTATTTCCCCATTCTCAGTGGCATTCAAGCAATCCCAATTGGGCCCTCCTTGTTCCTTAATGTCTTTGGGTCTGTGATTATCATGTACTTTAATTGCTAATGTCCATTTATTAGTGAGCACATACCAGACATGTCTTTCTGTGTCTGCGTTATGTCACTCTGGATGATATTTTCTAGTTCTATTCATTTCCCTACAGATTTCATGATGTCATTGTATTTAATGGCTGATTGGTACTCTCCTGTGTAAAGGTATCACATTTTCTTTATTCATTCTTCTCTTGAGGGACATCAAGGTTCTTTCCAGTTTCTGGCTTTTATGAATAAAGCTGCCATGAATGTAGTTGAACAACTATCCTTATGTAACTTCTTTTGCATATATGCTCAGGAGTGGTCTATATGGGCTTTGAGGTAGTTTTTCTGAGAAATCACCAAATTCATTTCCAAAGTGGTTGTACAAGTTTGCACTCCAACCAAGAATGGAGGAGTGTTCGCCTTGCTCTATATCCTTGCCAACATAAGCCATCACTTGAGATTTTGATCTTAGACATTTTTAGGGGTATAAGATGGAGTTGTGTTGATTTACATTTCCCCAATGAATAAGGAGGATGAACATTTCTTTAAGTGCATCTCAGTCATTTGAGATTCTTCTGTTGAGAATTCTTTTATCTCTGTATCCCATTTTTAAAATTTGATTATATGGATTTTAATGTATAGTTTCTTGAGTTCTTTATATATTTTGGATGTCAGTCCTCTGTCAGATATGGGGTTGATGAAAATCTTTTCACATTCTGTCAGCTGTAATTTTGTTCTTTTGATGGTATATATTGCCTTACAGAAGTGCTTCAGTTTCATGATATTCTCATTTATTAGTTGTTGATGTTCACACTTGAACTGTTGGTCTTCTGTCCCAGAAGTTGTCTTCTGTGTCAATGTGTTCAAGCCTATTTCCTTTTTTCTCTTCTTTCAAATTTAGTATATCTGGTTTTATGTTAAGCTATTTGGTCCACTTGCACTTGAGTTTTGTGCAGAGTGATAGATATGAAACTATTTGCATTCTTTGTATGCCCACATCTAGTTCCTTTCTCTCTAGGCCTATTTTAATCTATATCCAGTTATCTCTCTCTCTGTGTATATATATATATATATATATATATATATATATATATAATAGATAAAATTAACCATTTGTTGAAGATAGTTAATTTTATCTATTATATAGTTATAGTTTTGATTTCATTTGTCAAAAATCAAGTTTCCATAGGTGTGTGGGTTTACTTTTGATTCTTCAGTTCAATTCCATTGATCAACCTGTCTGATTTTATGCCAGTATCACGTGTTTCTTATTATTATTGTCATTTATTCCAGCATTTTATATTCTTATACCATCCAGGGTGCCACACAGAACTAGTCACATTATGGGTATGCCAACTAGCTTCACTGTGTTAATTAGTTCACTCTGCATATGTGTATCAAAATATAATGTGTTTGTCAACCATATGCCAATGAATCCCAAAGGAAAAAATTAACAATATCCCAGCTCATACAGCAGATCATCACATATGTTTGTTAAAGAAAATAAAGGATTGATAAGATTAGTAAATTCTATCAAACATTATCAGGGGCTATGAACTCAAGTTGGACTCATGTTATGTGCAGTAACTTGTTTGGGAGGGATTAGTCTATATTGCCTTTGACTTAGCTAACTAACATGAAAGAAAAGACCTGTAGGTCTAGTCTATGTTCTAGTCCATGCAAACCTCTGAATGCTAAGGCTTCCTAATCCTTTACATTTGCAAAGTAACTTTTTTCCTTCAAGGCACTACAGTTGATATATTAAAGAAATGAAAACAGAGTTAACATTCTCATATTTGATGCACTTATTTTATATCTACACTTTTCGAGAAAGCTGTTTGAAGATAATAATTTTCCCTCAAAAATACATGCTATCATGAAGATTTACCTCTTTGAAGAAATATAAATGCACGTGATTCTATGATTTGTTCTATGTTTTGGATCTCAAAATGGCACATTTTAGACTAGTGGCATTACTTTCCTTTCACAGTCGTCTCCTTTTTGATGTCTTTAATGTATAGTTTTATTGTGAGCTGGTAATTAAAAATAAGGAAAGCACTGCAAGCTATTTTCACCCAGTTGATTCAAGATCTCCAGCCAGTACTCAGCATGGAGTGAGATAGTGATATTATCAGTATGATTTAATCAGCTTGTAAGTTCTAGTTCAATAAACAGAGAACACCCCATAGCAGAATAAGTAGAAATGCATGGTAAAGTGCAATATGTGTATAACAAATGCACATGTGGAGAGAAGGGAAATTCAGTAAGTACCCAGAGGCCCCAGTGCAGAGAAAACAGGAGGGTGAACTGAGCAGCAGACAGGATCCCACAGGGGTGTTCCAGGGAATTTTGCTACATGGTTTTCCTTAGGAACTCTCAGTACTCAGAAAGATGTGCTAGATGTTTAGCCTTTAATGTGGTAGAAGATAAACACCTGATGTGACTCAAGGTCTTTTAAAGGCTATTGTTTTGGATCACCAAAACAAGATGCCTGGAAAGAAAAATACTTGTGCAGTAAACTGATGTTAGTGCTAAACCAAAAAATCAAATACAAAAACCTTACTGTGACAAACTATGTTGACTCTATAATGATAAAAGCAGTTCTTAGAACACTTTGGATATAGCAGTTCTTATTCAGAACTATTGAGATAGGTAAATTAACTCAATTTATGCTCAAAACCAGGATAGCTAAACTAACAGATGGGCAACAACAACAGGAGATTGCTCCTTCAAATATCCTTCCTATCAAAAAGGAAATAGTCAAATAAAACATAAAAAAATTTCAAACAAAACAAAATCCCCAAGTTGCATTAAAAAGAAGTTCCAAAATGCATCTAAGTGTCAACCTACACACATAGAAAATATTTCTTTTGGAGGACATGAGGTATTTGCAAATATTGATTGTGTAATAGGCCATAGACTGTCAGAAAATAGTAATGAACTTATGCCATTAGATCACACGCTTAGGTCACAATACTGTTTAATTTGAAATGAGAAATAACTAAGGTTCAAGTGTTTGGGTATTTAAAACCCCATTTATACATGATTGATGGACTCCCGAGATGATACAAAATTGAAAATACTGAGAATACAAAATTGAAAATATTGAAAACGATACAGCACTGAGATTATTATGCAGCATTTTGTGGTGAGAAAGTAATATATAATACTAAATTATTCTCCTAGAAAAGACAAAGAACAGTTACCCATGTAATCAATCTGATCAAAAGAATAAAAATGGGGCAAAGGAATAATTACACAATACCACTTGTTTGGCAAAAGATCTAGAGATATAATGTACTTCATCAAAAATACCAAATAAGTATTGTTTTGTAAAATGAGAAAGCTGATTATATTTTAAGGGAATAGTCTCAGCTATGTACGACAGTGCATACCTTTAATTCCAGTACTTGTGTAAAAGAAGCAGGCAGATCCCCATGAGTTCAAGGCCATCAGAATCTACGTAATGAGTTCCAAGACAGCCAGGGCCACACAGACAGACTCTGCCTTAAAAACTAATATGCAAAACTAAAGCAGAGTCCTAAGTTGGCACGCAGGTCCTGTTGTCAAACTACAGCAATTCTGAATGACATTTGAGGGATACACAATTCAACAAGTGAGAGTTTAGAAAGAGCAAGAAAAAAAAACCCTATAAATGCAATGACACTCAACACAATGACAGAGATGTTATTAGAGATCAGTAAGAAAGTAGAATAGATCTACCTATACACATAGAAACACAGAAAAGGAGAAACTTAAAAAAAAAAAAGAAAGAAAACCAATTCCCATGGAAATTAGTTTTAAAAAGACCTAAATGTGATAGGGGAAAAACTCACAAGTTCTGTTAAAGAAGAGGCAAAATGCTAGGTAAAGGTTGGAATGGATTGTATGTATGCCAAGTGAAAATAATTATACAACAAAGTATTTATAAATCGTGACACATTTAAAATAAGCCATCACAAAAAAAGAGAACCAGTTGGCAAATTTGCTTCTGTCTTTTTGTGAAAAGAACTATCTACAAAGAATCTCCACAAATTATTAAGAAAAAAATAAATTTGAAATTAGTTTAAATTGCACACATTCTCATGTGTACACACATATACATAGAAATAAAAGTTGCTTTTAAAAACAAATTTGGTATAATGTAGAAGTAAAACAAACAAACCCAAGAATCTAATTAATTACTATATGAAAACATATGCAATTGCATACATATTCAAGAAGATATAAATTACAATTTTAATTGAGATATCATCATCTAATTATAATACTCAAAAATACCAGTCCCTGGACAATGCTGCATATAGTTAAAACTCACTGTGTGCAGTGCTACACTCTTGCTACCCCAGCACTTAGGAGACTGAGAGGAGGACCCAGAAGGCAACACTAGCTTTGACTTCATGATAAATGCTATCATGTTATCATGTTATCACTTCATGACTAAATGTTATCTATCAAGTCTTATGAACCAGGAAGTCTACTTACAGGTGTAGAAGCATAAATTTGTTGTAATATTCTTGGCTTAGCTTGGCTTGCTCTGTATTCAAGCCAATAGCCAAACCTCAGGAGACTGCAAATACCCATCCCCAGAATTAATCAGTTATTCAGTAGAACTAGCTAATAACAACAATGGCAGCCATGGTGATGTGACTCAACAGGAATGAATCTCACAGATAAGATGTTAAGTGTCTTCCCCAATGAATTATGTAATATCACAATTAACGAAATTCTACATGGGCAAGCTAAGCAATGCTTAAAATGACAAACCAAACATTATGATACTGGCCACAGTGAGTGTTGCGGAGGGCACAGGAAAACTATTGAAGATAGGATGTGGTGTTTAACTCAAGTAGTGCTTACATTTAATTGGACATATGCATGATGAGGGATTATGACGGTGGTTTTGATAACCTGATATACTTCTAACCAGAACAACTGATGGTGTCGCATCCATTCTAAGAATAAGGCCTCACGGGTGAAGGCAGTAGTGTACATCTGAGCACCAGAGTGACTGACCTCTGATGCATGATGGAGTAAGCTGATCTCAGCTCTTGGGTAGGAGGAAACTCAGCCATAACTAACTGGAACCTTGCTGCCCCTGTTGAGATGAGTCTTTCTCACTTAATCTCCTCAAACCAACATGCTACCTTCTGGAAATAACCTTGCAGATTTGTCCCAATAAGGTTTTTACATGTTTCTAGGTATTCCTTAATCCAGTTAATAAGACATCTAAAATTACTCATCACTTTATAACATCATAGTGTAAAAATTTTTAGCATTCAGAAGACATGAAAAAAAGACATGAGTCAAGGTGTTTAGTAGGGACCAAATGTGTAAGCTGACAGCTTCTGGTGTTGCAGAGGAACATCGACATGGAATGGGCATTATGTTGTTTGCAGGACAGCTGCACATTATTTCAATAGAATGACAGAGGCTGCATTTTCTTTAGTAAGTTCATAGCATACCTTACCTATTTGTTATAAATATTGCTTTGCAGGGCTGAAGAACTCATGTAGTTGTTCAGAATGCTTACTGCTCTCACAGAGGACCCAGTTTTGGTTTGAAGCACCTATATAGGGCAGCTAACAACGACCTGTAACTGTAGCTCCAAGAGATCTGACACCCTCTTCTGGCCTCCTCATGCACCTGCACTTTTATGCAAATACCTGTGAATTGATGCGCACATGTACATAATTGAAAACAAGAATATTACCTTGTATGAATTTAATGTCAGATATAAAATAATAAAAAGAAAAATGAAGTAATGTCAGCAAAGCCCAAAAGAAATTATGGAAAAAATATCCTTTAGCATTAAAGATTGAAGTGATTAAAAAAAAAAACCATGATATATGAGATGATTTCCTGTGAAATCTTGAGGAAATTGTTCCACTGATTCATTTCCTGTGCAGAAAACCTGACTTCATCACCCTCAGATGATTATTTCTGAGCAGGAAGGGAAAGGCCAACCAAACACGGTTTTTTTTTCTCCCTCGAGGTGAGTAATTTGTCTTCTAGTGTCTCTTTTACCCCAATTTCAAATTTTAAATGATGCCAGAACTGTCAAGCTAATTTAATTTTAGGGTTTAAGAATTGAACAATAAGAATGAATAGCAAAAACCACACTGGTGAGATAGGACAGACAGTACCCACTTTACAGAAAGTCATGACCATGCTTTGCAATTTAATTTTCCATTATTATCTTCTATTAAGACAGCACACTTGTGCTTTGAGAGGTGGCATCACTCACTGGTCAATATCAAAGTCTTTGGATTTGCATAGACAAGATTTATAACCCTCCTTGGTGTCAGTGAGATATGGGCCAGAAGAAAACACTGGTTAGCATTGAACTTGAATTTTCGGTTTGCACGGACGAATCTCAAACACATATGTTTACAGATACAATGTGATGTTTTGAGAAGATTTTGCTCAGTTCATGGATGTAACATTACCTTCCTTCCTTATAGGCTTCTTTCACCTCCTGGTAATAAGATATTTAAAAATCTAAGTGAGAGACACAGCCTTGAACTTCCCTTTGCCTGGCTCATTTCACTCCAAGAATGTACATCGCGGAATAATTAACTTTACTCTGAATTACACAGTCCTCTCTCTCTCTCTCTGTGTCTCTGTCTCTGTCTTTGTCTCTCTCTCTTAAAGGTAGATTGCATATAAATATTTCATTTTCTTTAGCAAGTCATCCAAGAACAGTATAAATTGTATCTATTTCTTGACTGTTACAAATAATACTGAAAAGAAGTCAGGGTGGATTCATTCTTGAAATACTAATGTTGTTTCTATTGGATACGTAAGTGTATCCAGGACTGCAGAATCCTATGCTCATTCTACACTTAGTATTTGGGGCTTTTCTAAAGTATTTTTTATAATGGCTACACCAATTTATATCCTCACCAAATAATGCCAGGAGTTCTGCTCCTGTCCATACATGCTAGCACTTGTCTTCCATCTGTTTGATAATCACTGGAGTTAGATCATTAGATCTCCTGTAACTGGAGTTGCCGGTGTTTATGAGCAGCCATGTGGATCTTGAAAAATTGAACCCAGATCTTTAGCAAGAGCACTTAAGTGCTGAGCCACTTCTCCAGTCCAAGACTCATGGTTTCTAAGAAGCCAAGTTGCCTGTGTAAGGGGTGTGATATAAATCAAATTTAATAGGAATAATTGGAAAAGTAATTCACAGATGGTTTGTTAGGTAAGATAAAAAGTATTGATAAACAAGTAAAAGTAAATGAAAAATTATTCTAGATATAAACACACACACATGCAAACACACACACACACACACACACACACACACACACACAAATTACAGATGGCTTCATATAACCAGAAATATATAGTGTATAATGATAGTTGTTTTTTAAGTCCAAATATTTTTTATTGGATATATATACATTTCATTTCCCTTTTTTTGTTTCCCCACTCCCCTAAGGTCCCACATGCCCTTTTCCCTCCTTCTGCTCCCTCATCCACCCCTTCCCACTTCCCTGTTCTGGTATTCCCCTACACTGATGCTTTGATCCTTTCCAGCACTAGTGTCCATTCCTTTCTTCTTGTCAGCCATCATTTGGTATGTGAATTGTGTCTTTGGTGTCTCCTGAGATTTCACCTCACACCTGTCAGAATGGCTAGGATTAAAAACTCAGAAGACATCAGGTGTTGGCGAGGATGTGGAGAAAGAGGAAAACTCCTCCACTGCTGGTGGGACTGCAAGCTGGTACAACCACTCTGGAAATCAGTCTGGCGGTTCCTCAGAAAACTGGACATGATACTTCCGGAGGATCCTGCCATACCACTCCTGGGAATATACCCAGAAGATTCCCCAGCATGCAATAAGGATACATGCTCCACTATGTTCATAACAGCCTTATTTATAATAGCCAGAAGCTGGAAATAATGATAGTTTATAATGATCAAAATATAATTTTTTTTAAATTTGAATTTCCTGACATTCTATAATTCACAAAGTCCATTCAGATTCAAGAAAACCTATGATGTCATTGTAAATAAAGAATTCTCAAATAGTTTTTGAGATAGCTAGCATTCAAAGGGCTGTGGTATTTGACTTTATTGATTGGGAGTTATTTAAAATGAGTACCTGGCTTCTGGTGAGTAGAAGGTATTCACACACCCCTCCTTCCTAATTGCATCTGTCCAGACAGAACCTGCTCTGTCTTTGTCAGTTATTTCCTCCCATTTTGTCTATCACTGGGAATTGTTAAGGAATTTAGTTAAGTATACAGCACAGAAAGTAATAAGCAACATTGTTTCCAATTACTAATGAAATTACGATTTTACCGAGATTTCTCCTGAGAACACATTTAGCCTGGCATTTCAAAAATTAAATAAATTCAAATGGCACTGTAAATTGTTTTTATGTAAATCATCTAATAAGGAATGGTATTTTTTTCATAAAATGATTACCAGGAAATTGTAACATGTCCAACTTGTCACAAGTCTTTGGGATATAGTTGCCAGATCTCTCTCTCTGGAAAACCCGACACAGCAATGGCATGGTTATTATTGTTACATTTATACATATTCTTTGCTCTTAAAGATACTATTGTTTTTCAAAGAATTAAAAATAAGTACCTCAAAATATTGTGTCTATTTCATGCAGTTTTGGATTCTTTGTTGCGAAACAGTACTTATTAATTATCAAATAATCATTAAAGATCTGGTGCAGTTGGAATTTCAGCATAGAACTCTGTTGTTTCCTGCTCATCCATCAGCAGGGTAAATTTTTTTTTTCAGCCACAGTTTGATCCATGAAGCAGACATAGAATTACTTAATAATACTCATAATGCTGATGCATTTGTATCATGCAAGTTGATGTTAGAAAAATGACAAAAATTAACCTCCATGGAAGTATTCCTTTGTAAGCCATCTGAGGGGGTCCTTTCAGAATCATTTTCCTGAATGATCACGGACTATCAGGAACTAACCAACTGATCTCTTCTCCCTCAACCACTCAAGGAGAGAAAAGGACAGGATCTGAGATTCTTTTAAGGCATTTTGTAAATCTCTTAACCATACAATTTGGTACTTATTATGGATTTTATTTTCCATTTATTACATCCCTTTTCAGCTTAAATTAACTATCTTCTAGACTCTCATTCCTCCTCATAAGACATTTACACAAAAATTAAATCGGTGTGTGTGTGTGTGTGTGTGTGTGTGTGTGTGTGTGTGTGTAGTATGTCTACAGGTGTAACTGTGCACATCTCCATACATGGAAGCCAGAAGTGAGAGACCTACACTGGGTGCCTCCTCTATTGCTCTGTACCTCTTTTTTTTTTTAATAGGATCTCTTGCCGAACCCAGAGCTCACTGATTTAGCTAGATTGGCTGTTGACTGAATACAACTTGGATCCACTTGTCTCTGTGCTGGGGTTACTGTTCAGTGTGCTTCTGTGACCCACAGTCTCTGCTGTGGTTACAGTCATGCTACTGAATCCAGATTTTACATGGGTGCTTAGGATCCAGACTCACATCCTCACACTTTTACATCAAGCACATTATCCATCTATCCATCCATCTCTCGTAATTATTTAAAAAGCATTTCATCATCAGTCTCCATGAGTTCCATAAATGAAGACCCCTCCTGGTTATTTGCTTCCAGTCTCTAAGGTAGAGAACAGTTTTACTCTCACTAGATACTAGCAAATTATGGCCATTACTAATAAATTTTTCCCCTATAATTGCTGCTCAAGATAGCTTCAGGTAGAATTAAAAAAAAAAAAGCACAAAAATTGTTACATTTTGAGTAGCCAGACTGTATCTTAGCTCCTTCAATGATTTCGTTGTAAGCCTCACTTTCAAGATATTCATGCTTCTCCCTCCACGAAATACGAACACATCTGTGTTCCCTGTACCAATAAGAAGCACTCATAGCTTAAGAAATCTATAGAGGGATGGAGAGATCAAAGTATGTGAATTCTTGCATTGACTGAGCATCCTGTATGGATGGTGTGCACACTATCCTTTTCTCTCCATCTATACTGGTCGGTTTTATGTCAACACAATACAAGCTAAGGTCGTATAAGAGGTGGGAGTCACAAGTGAGAAAATCCTTCTGTGATATTTGACTTTAGGCAGATAAGCCTACGTTAGTGCTTTCTATGTGAGTATCCAGCCCATTGTGGACAGGGACACTTGTCCACAGGGAAGGTGTTCCTGTGTTCTCCAAGAAAGAGAACTAAACAAACCATAGAGAGCAAGATAGTAAGCAGCACTCCTCTGTAGTCTCTGTGCCATCAGCTCCTGCCTTCAGCTTCCTGGCCTGATTGCCTGTGAGTATGAACATGATATGAAAGTTTAAGCAAAATAAGCCCACCCTCCCCATGTTGCTTTTGGTTGTGATATTTCATCAGAGCAACAGAAGCCCTAACTAAGACATCACCTCAATAAACAGGAGCTACATGTATTTGTTTCATGCAGTGATAATCTGAGTGCTGGAGAATGGTGCTAAACTATCACATGCTTGCTCCATGTTAGCAGTGGATTTCAAACTGGTTCCCTCCAAAGCACAAAGCACAGGTCATATACTTAGATCTGCTTTTCTGTCCTACCTGTGTCCAACCTCCTGAAGGCATCCACTGCCACCCAGAGCTGCATACTCTGCCGCTGCTGGGGTTACCTTCAATCCCCGAGGTTTAACTCAACAACGTTGACTGTTTTCCCATCTTTCCATTTCTTTGCTGTACACATAGTGCCATGTGGAAAAGAATGTTCAAGTAAACTACACTAGGCTTCCAATTTCCTGCCCTTGCATGATACCACCTTAACAACCTTTCCCTGTCCAGAGAATTCTGGTTCCTTGAGACTCCTCTTCAGTTTTAGCTCCTTTGAAACCTCTTATTTGGGGGCTGTGGAGATGGCTCAGTGGTTAAGAGCACCAACTGCTCTTTCGAAGGTCCTGAGTTCAAATCCTAGCAACTACATGATGACTCACAACCATCCCTAATGAGATCTGACTCCTTCTTCTGGAGTGTCTGAAGACAGCTACAGTGTTCTTACATATAATAAATATTACTAAAAGGAAACCACCAATTCTAGGAGCTAAAGTTATTTTCTTCCTTAGGTTAAATTACAAGATATATTTGAAACCACCTCCTAAGATGCTTAATGTATACATAAGTGTTTGGTAATTGGCGATAATACTAATACTAATGCTAATACCAATACTAATTCTATTTATTTATTATATTAAAACATACACATGAATTTATGTTTTATTAATAACTTAAATATAATAGATTAGATAATATTATATAGGATAATACATTGAACAATATATTATTCTATAGTATATTGTATTAAAATATAAATTATAATAATAAAAATAAATGTTATTATTGGCGTTAATCATATTAGAATATCCATCTTATGTTTTTTTTTAATTTTTTTATTTTCTATATTCTATGTTTATATTCCAAAGGCTTTCCCCTTTCCCAGTTTCCACCCACCATAGTTCCCGTAGTTCCTCTCCCCCCCCCAACTGTTCCCCAATCATTCCCCCTCCCCCCTCGGTTTCTTTACTAAACTGGATGCAATCTTTGCAGGCCCAGGGCCCTCTCCTTTCTTCTTCTTGGGAATCATTTGACTTGCTATTTGTGTCTTGAGTATTTAGGGCTTCTGGGCTCATTAATACCCACTTATCAGTGATTGCATTTCATGTGCATTTTTTTTTGTGATTGGGTTAATTCACTCAGGATGATATTTTCCAGGTCTAACCATTTACCTACAAATTGCATGAATTCATTATTTTTTATTGCTGAGTAGTATTCCATTGTATAAATATACCACATTTTCTGTATCCATTCCTCCTTTGAGGGATATTTGGGCTCCTTCCAATTTCTGGCTATTATAAACAAGGCTGCTATAAACATAGTGGAGCATGTGTCCTTATTGCATGCAGGGGAATCCTCTGGGTATATGCCCAGGAGTGGTATGCCAGGGTCCTCTGGAAGTGACATGCCCAATTTTCTGAGGAACCGCCAAACTGATTTCCAGAGCGGTTTTACCATTTTGCAATCCCACCAACAGTGGAGGAGTGTTCCTCTTTCTCCACATCCTCGCCAGCACTTGTTGTCTCTTGAGTTTTTAATCTTAGCCATTCTGACTGGTGTGAGGTGGAATCTCAAGGTTGTTTTGATTTGCATTTCCCTGATGACTAATGATGTTGAACATCTTTTAAGGTGTTTCTCGGCCATCCGAATTTCTTCTGGTGAAAATTCTTTGTTTAGCTCTGTGCCCCATTTTTTGATAGGGTTATTTGTTTCTTTGCGGTCTAACTTCTTGAGTTCTTTGTATATATTGGATATTAGCCCTCTGTCGGATGTGGAGTTGGTGAAGATCTTTTCCCACTTTGTTGGTTGCCGTTTTGTCCTTCTGACAGTGTCCTTTGCTTTGCAGAAACTTTGTAATTTTATGAGGTCCCATCTTATGTTTTTTTTTTAACAGTTTACGCCCTCCTTTGGCCTTTATATTTACCTTGGTCTATTTCTAAGAGAGCCATTATTCTTTTCAAACATGTGTGTTAAAGTACTCAAGAAGTCTTGTTCAAACATGGAAGTTTATAGGTATATGAATCTTCACTATGTATAATCACATCAAAGCATCATGTTTGACACTTTAAACTCCTTTGTTAAAAATTAATTTCAGAGTTAGTAAAGTGACTCAGTGGTTAAAGATGCCCATTGCCAGGCCTCATGATGTGGATGTGATTCTTGAGATCCACAAAGTGGAAGATGTAAGACTCTCTTACTTCTCAGAAACTGTCCCCTGACCTCCAGAGGGGTTCTGTGTCCCATGTGTGCCAATGCACACAGGCATGTGCGTGTGCACAAACACACGCCCACACTCATACATATGCATATACACACATACACATATACACACACAGACATGCACACACACATTTCCACAATATATACACACACTCAAATGCGCACACGCCCGTGTGTGCACATGGCCACACACACATAACTTGTTTAAATTTAGAAAACAGGCAGAGTAGCCTGTCCACTAGCTTCTAACTAAGAAGTGGTACCAAAGCAATTGAATAAGGTTTTGTAGCTGCTGATAACATACTGTTCTGAAGCCCAAGTTTGAGAACCACTGTAACAAAAATGTATGTTTCTCCAAAGTGCTGGTATCCATCCTTCACTTACTCTCCGTGGTTTCCTTCTCCCTCATGGCCATCTAAATTCTTATCAGAACTTCTGACCTTATGGTTAATATCTCCGTCACGTTAGTTAAATGCAGCTGCTGCTATCATAAAATAATCTATCACGAAATACTGTTCTCTATCACTGGCCAATGTAAAATTCAGCTCCTTCCCATGTAGTCTTCTCTCTTGCTCTTCCACAAGGGTCAAGTCTTACTTTGCTTCACCTGGGAAATACAGTGCTCTTAGTCACAGACTCTTGTAGGGCTGCAAGCAGGCTTCTCTAATTAGACCACACTTGACTCCGTTCCACTGTGGATTAAGTGGTCAGCTGCCTAGATGTTTTTCTTGCCAGGCTTTTGCACCCTCTTGAGGGCCCTTCCTGTCTTCAGCCTTGGATTGCTCCATGGTAAGCCTTCTGTTGGCAGACACAGAGAGCTGCTGGAGAAAGTTGTGAGGTTCAGCACAGCTGGATCCCTGGTAGAGCCTGCGGATGCAGGTTCAGCGTGCCTGGCTTCTGCTGGCTTCTCCACTGCACCCTCACTGACACACCACACCTCTGGACATTGAAACGTTCCCCTCTTTTCCTTATGTCTCCCGGCTCCTAATCCTCCCGGGTTTCTCCCCTTTAATCAGTTTATCTGTTTTTACTTTTGGATTCATTTCGTGTCTCAGAAGCAGATATGTCTTGGCAATAGTCAAGTTAGTTGGTGCCTTTGCAAACCAAGGACCCAAACACTGTAACCCCGTATTTTCTCGGGCGGGGACTCACTTTGTCACTTATGTATAATGCCTACCTCCTCAGATCATGCTTCTGTTCCCACTTTGGTCTTGTTTCTAACTATTTCAGTTTTCTCTATGAAAGTGATTTTAAAAATGTATCTTCTCATCTCTTCCAAATATCATTGTTTACTGTTATCAATCAGTCTTTGGATGGATGACCCTGTTCCATTTAATTAATGAATTTCCACAATAATATCTTTTCTCCTCAACTCCAGAGACTTGGATGGGGGCCCAGTCACCCTGTGAAAACAGTTCCCTTGAAGCTACGAATGAAAGAACTGCTTCCCTGCTTGCCCCAACCCAGCTGAGTGCATGTTATCAGGGTGGATTCCTTTTGTTTTGCTGATACAGTCTTTACTTATTTCCATCAATTTGCCTATACTTTTGGAGACAAGGGGAAACATTTTCCATTATGAAATTGGCATGAGCTTCTGGAAGCTAATTAACAGTGGAATATGACATTCTTAGAGTTGTATGTGAATGTTGAACAAAAGTAGATTTAGGGTGATTATCAAATTGACTGATGTGGGGAAGGCATGGATAACCAGTGAAAAACTCCTCAGGAAAGATCTGTATGGGTATTTCTGCAGAGGATTTATTAAGCTGACAAGATTAATTTGAAATCCTGAACTGTAGCAACACAACCTTTGTGTGAGCTTTCTTGAGAAGATAGGAACAGATCTCTCTCCATTTACCACAGAGAGGATACCAATAATAGACCAGGAAGATGATTCCATCTAAATATCGTTTAGTGATTGAGCTTTAGGAGTTTCCTAGAGGAAGGTAGCCCAGGACTTGAAGAACACAGCTGACATAAAGGCAGCTGCGTCACCGAGAAGCTCCCAGACCTGGATCTCCCAGAACGATTTGCACACAGCTCAGCTAGTCATAGAGTCCTCCTGCCCTGCAAACGGAAAACCTTTCAGAGTAACTTTGTGAGTTTTGGTGTACTGAGACTCTACGAGTTGCTTATTATGTGTTTCTGACTGGCAAAACAGCTAAGAGATCATCTTCACCGACAGGCCATTTTTAAGGTAAATGTAATTAAACACCTCTTCATCTTTTATGATTCATAAAACAATTTCTCATATAGAAAAAAGTTAGCGATTGTCATACTTAGTTTTATTTTTGCTTCACATTTGCTAATGAAGTCATATATTTGGTAATTTCAAAGATTATAACCAACCAAAGCTGTTTGAGCCATTTAGAAGTAGACATTAGCTATACAATGCTTTAATATTTCGTTTCTATGAATCAGTGTTCCGAGCCTGTTTCTCTCTCCAGGAGGGAATGTTTCAATTCAGAGGAAATCACTACACAATATGGTTCAGTAAGCTGGGGAGATGATGTAGAAATAGAAAAAATGAAAAGTGTAGTCAGAAGAGGCATTGTTCCTTTGTAGTGACCACTGTAATGCAGGCTTCTCTACTGTGTCTTCTCAACAATGCACTGAAACTACCAACAAAGAAAATCTTGTCTCCCACACATAGTGCTGCCCAGCATAAGCAGTTGGTCCCAGTGGCAGAAATGTAGTAAACACAGCTATCAGTTGATATTTTTTAGTACTGGGGATTGAACTCAGGACTTTTCTTATACCAGGCAAGCACTCTGTGGCTGAGACTCATACCTCATCTTCTGCACTATTTTTTAAAGTATATTTTCTTGTTAGTTTTTAATCTATATTTTCTCCTCTCCAGTTTTGTGTTATTTTCAGCACTCCAGTCTTTTCTTAATCTTACCCAATACTTTCCTTAGGCTCTGGAGGACATCATTACCTCATCTAAGTTTTGGAATGAAATTCTTACATTTAACCTCAATCCCTAACACTTAAATTTCTCTGTAGGAATTTCCCTATGTATTTGTCTGACTTAATCAGTGTTGTGTTACTGTGAAGAGACACCATGACCATGGCAACTCTTATAAAAGATAACATTTAATTGGGTTTTACTTATAGTTTCAAAGATTTAGTCCATTATCATTATGGCAGGAAGGATGATGGCCTACAGATAGACATGGTTGCTGGAAAAGTAACTGAAATACTACCTCTGAATCTGTAGGCAGCAGGAAAAAGAGCCACTGGGCCTCAGTTGTGCTTTTGAGAATATCAAAGCCCGTCCTCAGTTGTGCATTTCCTCCAGTATGGCCATAATTCTTCATCCTTTCAAATAGTGTCATACCCTGATGATTAAGACTTCAAATCTATAAGCCAATGGGGACCATTTTTATTCAAACCACTATGTAAAAGTAACTTTTAATCACCAGATATAATTGCCATCTCAGAGGATTACTGATGAATAAGCTCAACCTTACTAGTTCTTTCCGAACTCTGACTAGGTGATTCAGCCTTTCTGGCTCAAACTCTTCTCCAAGTTGACTGATTCAAACTGGCTTCTCTCTGCTCTGACTGAATTGCTCTTCTTGTCCTTAAACTAAATCTGGCAATCTGTTCTAGTCTGGCTTTTTATTATTCTTTGGTTGTAACCTGTCTCTGTAAAAATGTCCCAGTAAAACTGTCTCCTCTTTCTTTCTCTGCACCACCCTCTTCTTAAGTGAGTTGGGTATATGTATTCCTAACTCATTCTATCAAATCTTTCTCTGATTTATCACTTTGTCTGCCCCTCAATTAGACATCACTTTCAAACATAGCTGCTTTTTTCTACAAGCTAACCTTACCTTCATCATTTGGGATTAAAGTGTCTAGTAAATGGCTGTCTCTAGTGAGATCATGCTACAGTTCAGAGCACATCTGCCTTGCAGCCAGATTACATAGATCTTGAAAGTCTTTGGATGTGAACCCTTGCCAAGCTGCTGTATTAAAATTCCTCTATACCACCACAAGGCCAAAGTTTAGCTTTGTCTTAAACAACAAGTTCTCTTTCATTATATCTTCCCTGTTTTCTTTCTGAAGCAATACCATCCAGTTGAGACCATGCATGGCTTTGTAGCTCCTGGTTGACCTTCCAAAGACTGCCAATAACAAGATTCCTTTAGTGCCCTGAAATCCTCTTTCTTCTTTTCCCACACCTCCTTTTACTTTTTGACCATGTCTGCTTTTCTCTTATTGCTCTTCTTGGCCACTCATTGCAACTCTAGTAACTCGTAATTTAAAAATTAGTCATGAAAACCCAAATTAAATTAAGTCTTTCTATACAATGCAAGGCAACCTGTTTTAGGCTCCTTTTATTATAAAGTCCTTGCATCTTTCTTTGCATTAAGTTATTAAACTTTAAAAATCTATAATAACTCATGTTCATGACTTTGTGTCCATCAGTCTGTGGACATGCATGAGCTAGCCACACTTATTCATTTGTTTTTTTGTCTTGTTCTTCCAAACAGCTGTCTCTGTGGTCACCTGGTTGTGTGGTTGTTCCCATATTTATGTCTTTTTTTTGCCTAGAATTAAACTGTGTTGTCTCTCCCTTTCCTCAGACTTTCTTCCACAGTTAAAGCTTGTGCTCCCTTTAAAGACAAGCTCTTCTTTCTGAAGCCTTTACCTGTTACTGGGTTTCATGGTCTTTTCCCTTGACTTCCCTTCCTCACCCAGGATCTCATATTAAATATATGTTCAGCTGAGCCCTTCCTTAGACATCATACACATCAATTCTCCAGTGAAACACTAAGGGCTACAGCCCTGAATTCTATCCACTTATTCAAATATGTATTATGCAAATTTCTAATAAATAATGGCATTATTTTAGGACTTTATAATAAAAGGAGCCTAAAACAGGTTGCCTTGCATTGTATAGAAAGACTTAATTTAATTTGGATTTTCATGACTAATTTTTTAAATTACAAGTTATTAGATAACCAATATTCATAGTAAATTTTTGGTTCAACAGTATAAGTTGTATCAACATTGCTGTTATCACAAATCTAGACTAAAGATACGAGTAACATTTGTGACACAAAACCTTAAAAATACTCTTTGTATATTGATTCTTATTCCTTCCTCTTCTGTTTTTTGTTTTCCACTTCATTTATTTTTTAGAATATTGTCAGACTTTGAAAGAAATTAAGCTTCAGCCCTATTTCTTCACCATATTCTGACAAAATATCTAATTTTTAAATACACTAAAATCAAAGCAATCTAGAAAGAACATGTTGAGTTTTTGGAAAACATGTATACTTGCTAATAATATTTAAATGAAAGTACTTTACAGTTAAGATTCATTGAAACAAAATATTATAACATTGTATAGTCTTTGCTTACTTGTGATTTGTTAAAACAGCTTTTGTATGGTACATATATTTGAAGAATGATATTTCAACCAAATATAATACAAAATTAAACTAAATATAATAAACTATTTTTCTCCATAAAAACTTATTTATGAGTCACAAAAGATGATAGCTTGTTTACACTTTTGTTTAAATGACTAGTAGTTGAAGATACAGTCTTTCCCTGTTCGCCTGATCAACACTACATAGCACAGGTGCTTCTGGAAGAGATCTGAATTCCTGCCACTGACCTGTCATGGCCACTGGATGTCACTAAGACCAATAACATGGTCAGAGAGTGTCAGATGTTCATAAGGGATATGTAGTAGTATATTTTCAAATTATTCAGAAAAATGGAAGATTAAAATTTATAAGCATAATTGATTCATATAAAAGACTGGATGAGGATGAAAACAAACAAAATTGGTAAAGGAAGAACTTCTGATGTGGATTGAAACAAATCTCAGAATGAGATGGATAGATGAAACTGTAATTGGGCACTGGCTGGCCTTAATGATGAATACAAAATGTTGATTTAGTATCTGGCTTGTTTTGCTATGAAACATGCAGACATTTTTACCTGCCTTTTTAATTAGGTCCTTGTGGTCATGAACTGAGTTAAAAATTTCTTTATTGCTGATATTCAAACTTCTTGTATCTTCAAATCTGATTTTTCTTGGAGTCAGGGGCTTTACATAACATTTGAACTTAACATGAGGTCATTAGTGGGGGGACATAATATCACCAATGTTCTCATAAAAATGGGAATTTAGACAGAATTATTCATAGGCCAGTAATTGAAGGAGAATTTGGGAAACCAGGACATCTAAAAACAAATAAAGCAAGCCTGGAGTGGGTCCTTTCCTTGCAACCCTCATAAGGACACTGATTCTATCATCACACTCCTGTTAAAGTGTAGAGATCAATGAACTGTAAAACAGGGACTTTCAAAATGCAAACACAAACTGCTTTATGATGTTGATTGTATTTTCTTCACTGTTACGCAGTAAAAGAAAACAGACAGGTGCATTCTTGTGAATGTTCCCACTGAATTTTCTCCTGTGAATGTTGCCACAGACGTTTTTACTCGTATTTCTAATTTTAGTAGGAATAGACTAAAAACATTGTGAGCCATTATGCAAACAAAAATAGGATTATTTCAATGACAATCCCCAAGTATTACACGGGTACAAGGAAAGCCTGCAAGTGTTTATAACAATGACCATCAATATCGGTCATATGTCAGTAGATGGGATGTTTCCCCATGAACACGTGCGTTCTAAAACAGGAAGCAAACAGCAGGAGCAAGTCTAGGTAGTGAAAGAGGTTCTTACTATAGTCCTTTGTGTGTGTGGTCCTGGGGATTAAACCTAGGGCTGTGTACATGGTAGGCACTCACTTTAATACCTCCAGAGCTTCGATCCCCCACTTGAAATGTTGAGACTGAATCTAGATAAGGAAACCTTCTGGGTTTTCAGTTCTCTATAGCCCAGGGAGGTCTTAAATTGTGTCCCTCTTAGCCTAATGTTTAATGTTAGCTAAGGTTGTAAGATTGAACCACCAGAATGGGCTTATTATAATATGCCCCATTCTCTGAAAATGTCAGATTGACTCTAAGAATGGGGAAAAAGAGAAAATGTTGCCTAGGAAGGGACTCATATACTGTCAAAGGATATGAAATACTTCCATCATAATTTCTGATATAATAGATTAAAAACCTATATGTTGTGAATCTATGAATAAATAAATATTTGATATGTGAGGGAGTCTGTTTAGAAAAATAACAACAAAAAAATTCTTATAATCATGGGAATTACATCTACTCATAAAAGACCAAGATAACACAGGAAATGCAAACGGCTCTGCCTCTGTGATTTGACTGTGCACTCTGCCACCTGTTACCAACTCTGATGCCAGCCAGCTAAGTTTACGCCAATGCCCAATCCACATCTCAGGTGCTCCTTGCAGCCAGAGCTAATATTACAGCATCTGTCAGCCCTTCCTCTTTACATTCTGGTCTGTTAAAAAAAAATAGACCTAGCCATGGCCTCAAGTATGTGCATTAGCGTAATGCAATTAGGGTTTCAATCATTTCTAAAGTTTTCAATAATTCTTAAAAATCCCAAATGGAACATGGCTGATTTTGCTCAGAAGTTCTCAGCATATCTTTATTGATAAAGAGAAAACCTCAGCGGCTTGAGGTTTTTCTTAGAATTGTATTTTTTCTCCTGGTGGCTTTGTTTTTAATATTTATGTCTAGGTTACCATAATTGCTCTCATCAGAAAACGCTAACACATCTTTTGTCAGTATTTTCTTTTTCACTGAACCCATTGCAATGTATTGATTGACCTGGTCATACAGTCCCTCTATTTATGATAGTAATGAATATTCTATCTGTCAATTATGATTCATCTACACACCCTTGTAATTTTTAGTCACTAAAATATTTAATAAGTAATAAAAAGACATTATGTTATTTTCTTTGTTTAGAACAGTTTTACTTATGACATCAGGTCATACTAACTTAAGTGCAAATAATTATATCCAATTCTGTCAAATATATTTTGAAAATGCACTACACACTTGAGGAAAATGTATTATTTATTTAGAAAAACGTTTGTTTAAAGGTCCCGGGAAAAACCTGAAAGCAATTAATAAATTCCCTATTTGGAAAAGTCTTTTTCCCACTATGATCTTTTAATTGTAACTAGTAAATGTTTCTGAAGACTAGATAAATTGTAATGATAACTAGCAACACGATTCCATGTTCTATTAGCATCTTTGAGTAGCAGAGTATCTTTTTTTTATGATCTTTATAGTCTTTACATGCTCAGGCAAAAATTTTACTAAAAAATATCTACAGAGTAGTACACAGTACCTGTTTTATGATACTGTTGCCACTGCTGTGTGTTAATGGGAAAGCACATTGCGTTATGAATTTTTTGTGAAGAAAACATATATGTTATTTATTAAACATATATCATTAGACTGTACATTCAGAAAATTGTCATGGATGGCCCTGGTGCTGTTGTATTTTGATGTTAATTCCAGTTTTCAAGGAGGGGCTGTCTGGAATAAGGAATGAGTCACAGACTCTGGTGACTCCTTGTGAACCATTCCCTAATGCATCAAGGAATCACTGGGCGAATATGTGGGACTTCTGGGTTGGACAGAGGAAGAGAGGAAGCAGGAGAGAGTTAGGGGCCTTTTGGACAGAGATATCGAGAGGGCAAGATGTAGCTACTAGGGTCTCCTGGCTTATTTGGTGAATCCTCTGGGATTCGCCACCTGAGGATTTAGATTTAATATGGCTTTCAAAATTAGGATTTGAGTTGTTGTGCCCAGAGATTGAGCAACCATTGTTTCTGAACTGTTTGGCATTTTCCTTCACACAGCAGTTTGACTGGGAGAGAAAGGTATGGCAGCAAAGTGTGAGTTTTCCAGATGTGCACCACAAAGGCGATGGGGGGGGTGTTGAAGCATGAGGTGGGAACTTGGCGAGCTGGGTGGAGAGATTTTGGAGCTCTGAGTCAGAGTCTCCATGAGATAAGAACTGACCTGCAAGACCACAGGGACTCAGAGTAGCTAGGTGTAGCACGGGAATGTGCTGATCTTTTTAATATTCCCACAGCAGAAAATGAATAGGTGCAGTCCTTGCTGAGTGAGGCCCTGGATATAAATATATGGATGAAGAGAGAGCAAGAGGTGTCTTCATGTCAATACCAATTAATGATGCATCTATTTTCATGAAGCCCATTAGAAGTTTGAGAGCTGCTAAAGATAAACACAGGAGCTCACATAGGGCCAAGGAAACATTGCACTCCTGTCCTCAAGTACTGGGTTAGAGAACTGTTGAATGTTTCATATTAATGCTATTGGGGATGACTAACAATAGAATCGTTATTTTCACGAATGCGTTTGTCACTGGTATTAGCAATCCTGATATGCTGAAAACCTTCATGTTTTCTTTTTATAGTGAAAGATAAAAATGACAGCCTAGGCATTTCCTCATCCTCCAGACCTGAGACAGAAAGACAGCAGCTTAAAACAAAGGCCTAGCTGGCCTTGGCTCTGAAAGCAGGGCCTCCACTGACTGGGGAGCAATTTGGCAAGTTCAAGGCCAGATCCATGGTTGTGGACTTGTCAGCTCTGCTGCTGTCTTTGTTCAAATGACCAACCCTAAATTGGAGAAAGAAAACTGAAACCACCCCTTGGAGAACATTAAGACCCCGAGACCTCAAAGAAAGACTGGATTTAGGTTTCCAATGGGCCCCCTCTGCCTTGCAGATCGTGTGTGTGTGTGTGTGTGTGTGTGTGTGTGTGTGTGTGTGTGTGTGTATTTCCTCTCCTGTAAAAATTGCCATTCTTTACTAGTTGGGAAAAAGGCAGTCTACACATTTGCATCTTTATTTTAACCAAAGTTAAAGCCAGACTTTGCATCGGGATTCAGCTCAATACTGTTTTGACAGTTAAACAGATACTTGCCATTGGGTTACTACAAAGTTTATTAATCACAGGCTTTTGCTCACAAGGTGGACACTAAAATGAAGTCTCTTGCTATTGCTGAAATGCTCCTCCACGATGCATCTCGGTTTCGGGAAGCCAACCTTTTTCTAGAACCATCTGAATGTTGACAAATCCTCATGACAATGACAGCTAGTGCTCATCCAGGCTTTAGCAAGTGTCTGGATGTCTGGCATTGTGCAGGAAAATTCCAGATGGTCGGCTAGATTTCTCACTTTTCATTTCGATGTGTTCCCCAAGAGTTTCATTCAGCTCTAATGTTCATTTACAGAGTCAGCTTGTTACAGACCCATGACTTTCTGGGATATTCTTATCTTTTATTAATGGAACATGAGGTACTTTTAGGTGTGCCATGTTTTTGCAGATTAAAATAACATTAGTGCACAATTAAATTATTTGTAGGCTTGCAACCTGTGGTCTGTGGGAAAAAACAAGTAGCTTTCTTGTTTTTCGCTATTCTCTATTCTCATACACAATGCAGAAAGAACCTCAGGCAGGGGTGTGCGGTGTTTCTCCAAATATTAAGAAATACATTCTTAGTTGACAACCCTTGGATATGAAACAATTTGACTCTGGTTTGAGTCTGATCCCAGTGGCTCAAAGCTCACCCTCAAGAAATTGACCTCTCAGACACTGATTTTAAGTTCAAGGCTCTGACCTGTCCTACTATTTTCAAAAATAGATTTACATAATTTTATTTTATGTGTGTGCCTGTTTGTTTTTATACTGCTTGTCAGTAAGGGCAATACGTATGTCCCTGGTGCCAACCTAAGCCAGAAGATGGTGCTAGATCCCCTGAAACTGGCGATGTAGAAGGTTTAAGCCTAATGTTGGTGCTAAAAACCAAACCTCAGTCCTGTGCAAGAGTGGCTAGTGCTCTTCAGCCCCAAATGCTAAGTGGTTTTAAACAAGAGGCTCCCTTGGCCTGTTCACTTTCAGTTAATGTTCTAGAGCATCTCAAAAAATCCTAGGAAAACCTTTTCTGAAATCCCCCATTTATTTTGAAGTCTTGACGTGAAACCTGCAATAGAGGCATAAATAGAGTGACGAATGTTGGGATGGACCCAAATTCCCACATCCTAAGTGCAACATCCCAGGCACCACCAAGTCTTCATCATCTGAAAGCTGAGTTCTGCCTGCCACTTTCGGATTCAATGACAGTGTTATCATACAGGCATGGATAACTACATCATTATCTATAGATGATCAATCAACCTTCTTCTGACCAGCCTCTGCTCCGGGGCTTTCTGGGGACACACAGCCACTAATGAGCTATTTCATCTCAGCCATTTTCCATCAATCTGAAGATTCTAAGTATCTCTGGAGCTGTCACTAGACACAGTGGGAGAGAACGAATAAATATTTATCTTAGCCTCCTTCACCCGTTTATTGCAAATAGATGTTTTCTCACTGTCTTAGTCAGGGTTTCTATTCCTGCACAAACATCATGACCAAGAAGCAAGTTGGGGAGGAAAGGGTTTATTCAGTTTACACTTTCATGTCGCTGTTCATCACTAAAGGAAGTCAGGACTGGAACTCAAACAGGTCAGGAACTAGGAGCTGATGCAGAGGCCATGGAGGGATGTTCCTTACTGGCTTGCTTCCCCGGCTTACTCAGCCTGCTCTCTTACAGAACTGAGGACTACCAGCCCAGGGATGGAACCACCCACCATGGGCTCTCCCCCCTTGATCACTAATTGAGAAAATGCCTTACAGCTGGATACCATGGAGGCATTTTCTCAACTGAAGCTTTTTTCTCTGTGATAACTCCAGCATGTGTCAAGCTGACACACAGAACCAGCCAAGACACTCATGAAATATATCTTGATTACAGTATTACCTCCCTGTATGCCCTCATCCCCCCTCTCATCTAGATCCCCTATAAATGGCTTCTGTTTATGATATGACAATATAACAGAAATGAATACATTTGAACTATACAAAACAAGAAAACAGAAGGAAAAGATTTCAAGGGCATAAGAAACAGAGACTTACTTGTTTGGACAATCAGTAATCCCATAAAAAATAAGCTGGAAGCTTTAACATACATAGAAAGGACTGGGTGCAGACCTTTGAAGACCCGGTGCATGCTGCCACAGTCTTTGAGTGCCCATGTGCTTTGATTGTTCTGATTTAGAGGATCTTGGTTTCTTGGTGTCCTTTGCCCTTTCTGGCTTTTATACTCTATCTTCTCTTCCAGATGGTTTCCCAAACTCCAACAGAAGGTATGTGATGAAGTCATCCTGTATAGGATTGAGAGTTCCAAGGATTCTCATTCTTTACACAATGATAAAGAATGTCTGTGAGTCTCTGTATTTGTTCACATATGCACAGGGTGTAAGATGAAATCTCAAAGTAATTTTGATTTGTATTTCCCTGATGATTGAAATTGTCAGTGTTTCTCAGTCATTTGAGTTTACTCTTTTGAAAAATCTGTTTAGAACTGTATCCCATCTTAAAGTTGGGTTGTTTTCTTGATATCTAGTTTTTTAAGTTCTTTATGTATTTTGAATATTAATCCTAATCAGATGTGTAGTTGGTAAAAATCTTGTCCCATTCTGTAGGCTGCTGCTTTGTCCAATGATGATATTGCAGAGGCTTTTCAGTTTCACAATGGCCCATTTATTAGTTGTTGACTTTAATGCCTGTGCTATTTGTGTTCTATTCAGGAAATCTTCTGTGCCAACACATTCAATGGTATTTTCCACTTTCTCTAATATTGGGATCACTATATCTGATTTTATGTTGATTTATTTGATCCATTGGAATTGAGTTTTATGCAGGCTGATTAGTATGTATCTATTTCAGTTCTTGTACACAGAGCCACCCAATGTAATGAGTGCAATTTGTTGAAAATGCTGTCTCTTTTTCAGTGTCTATTTCTGGCATCTTTAATGCAAATCAGGTCTCCATAGGTGTGTAGATTCATGTCTGTGACTCATTTCAATTCCATTGATCAATGTGTCCGTTTTGTGCCAATATCATGTTATTTTTTAATTACTATAGGACTGAAGTAGAACTTGAGACCTTGCAACCTTACATGTTGATACCTACAGCAGTTCTTTATAATTCAAATTGTTTTAAATATCCTGATTTCTTTTATGCTCCCAAATGAAGCTGAAAATTGTCCTTTCACAATCTGTTGTAATTTTGATGGGGATTACATTGAGTATATAAATTGCTTTTGGTTAGATGGCCATTTTTACTTTGTTAATCCTATCAACCCATGAACATAATAGATTTTTCTATCTTCTGTTATATTCTTCAATTTCTTTCTTTGATGACTTGAAGTTTTTCTTATATAATTCTTCACTTGCTTGGTCAAGTATATCCCAAAATATTGTATATTATTTGAGGCTATCATGAAAGATTTTGCTTCTCTTTGCTCATTTTCAGTTTGTTTATTAGTTGTTAATAGGAGGGAAACAGATTTTTCTGAATTAATTTTATATGCAGATTCTTTGCTCAAAGTGTTTATCAACAATAGGAGTCCGCTAGTGAAATTTTTATGGTCACTTATTTATACTGCCATATCATCTGCAAATAAAAATTTTGTATTCCTTTATTATTATTATTATTATTATTATTATTATTATTATTATTATGTCCTTTCTAACTTTTATCTCTTTGATCCCCTTTTATTACCTTATTGCTCGAGCTGAGTCTTCAAGTACCATGTTGAATAGGTATGGAGAGAGTCGTCAGCATTGTCTTGTCCTTGATTTTGGTGGAAATGCTTTGAGATTCTCTCCATGAAAGGTGATGTTGGATATGGATTTGCTGTATATTCTCTTTATTATATTGAGCTACTTCCCTTGTATCTGTCCAGGACTTTTATTGTAAAGTTGTTTGGATTTTGTCAAAGGCTTTTTCTGCATCTAATGAGATGATCCTTCTTTTATCCTACATTTATTGATTTACATATGTTGAACCATTCCCTATTCTCTGGAATGAAGCTTAGTTGATCATGCTGTATGATCTTTGTGATGCATTCTTGGATTCGGTTTGTAGGTATTTTATTAGTTTTGCATCTGTGCACATTAGGGAAAATCGTTCTGTGATTCTCTTTCATTGTTGGGTCTTTAAGTGGTTCAGGAATCAGGACAGCTGGCCGCATAAAACTAACTGGTCATTGTACTTTCCATTCCTATTTTGTGGAATAATTTGAGGAGTATTGGTAATACTCTCCTTTGAAAGTCTGGTAGAATTCTATTCCAAAACCATCTGACCCTGGGCTTTTGGGGCTTGGAAGCCTATTACTGATTGTTATTTCACTAGGGGTTATATGTCTGTTTAAATGGTTGATCTGATCTTGATTTAAAATTGGCAAGCAGGAACTATGGAGAAAATAATCCACTTCTTTTAGATTTTCCTATTTGGTGGAGTATTGGTTTTTAAAGTATGTTCTAATGATCCTCTGGATTTTCTCAGTGTCTGTTGTTATGTCCCTGTTTCAAATCTAATTTTGCTAATTTGGACAGTCCTTTTGCCTTTTAGTGAGTTTGGATAAGGGTTTTTCTATGTTGTTCATTTTTCTCAAATTATACTTTGTTTCATTGATTCTTTCAATTTTTTATTTGTTTCTATTTTATTGAGCTTAGCCTCACATTTTATTATTTCTGACTGTATACTTATTTGGAGTGAGATTTCTTCTTTTTGTTCTAGAACTTTCAGCTGTGCTATTTTGTTACTAGTATGAAATCTCTCTTTTTCCTTCCTCCCTCCTTCCCTCCCTCCCTCCCTCCTTCCTTTCCTTCCTTCCTTTCTTTTTTCATGTAGGTACTTAGTGCTATGAAATTCTACCTTGATAGTGTCCCATACCTTTGAATATGTTATACATTCATTTTCATTCTAGAAAAAATTCTAGAAAGTTTTACATTTCTTTCATATTATTTTGGTAAAATAATACAAATACACATACTCACACAAGAGTGGGTAGGTAAAGGCACTGAATTAAAGAAGATTAAACGTAAAGAAAATTTTTACCCCATTTCTGTTTCAGTAGTGAGTTGTAACATTTCCATGAATTTGTAAGCTTTGTATTGTTTCTGTTGTTAATGATATACAACTTTAATCTGAGGTGTTCTGATAGGATGCAGGGTGTTATTTCAAGTTTCTTGTATCTGTTGATACTAGGTTTGTGTTCAAGTATGTGACTAATTTTGCAAAAAGTTCCAGGAAGTACTGAGAAGAAGGTATATTCTTTTTTTCTTGTTTGGGTGAAATGTTCTGTAAGTATCTGTCATAACCATTTGGTTTACAACGATGCTACATCTAGTATTTCTCTGTTCAGGTTTCGTCTGGATGCCCTGATCCTTAGTGAGACTGGGATTGCAGTATCCCACTATCAATGTGTGAGGGTTAGTATCTGATTTAAGCTGTAGTAGTTTTTCATAAAAGTGGATGCTCTTATGTTTGGGACATAGTTGTTAAGAATTGAAATGTATCTTTGGCGGATTTTTCCTTAGATGAGTAGCAAGTGTTCAGCCACTTTGCTGAAGTTGTTTATCGGGTTTAAGAGTTCTCTGGTGGAATTTTGGGGTTAACTTAAGTATACATTCATATCATCTGCAAATAATGATATTCTGACCTTTTCCTCTCCAATTTGTATCAGTTTGACTTCTTTTTGTTGTCTAATTGCTCTGGCTAGGACTTTGAGTACTGTATTGAATAGGTAGAGAGTGGGTAGACTTGTCTAGTCCCTGATTTTATTAGGATTGCTTCAGATTTCTATTTAGTTTGATGTTGGGTACTGGTTTGCTGTATATTGCTTTTAGTTTGCTTAGGTATGGGCCTTGAGTTTTTTTTAATGTTTCTAAGACTTTTACCATGAAAGGGTTTTGAATTTTATCAAATGTTTCTCAGCATCTAATGAAGTGATCATATTTTTTCCCCTTTGAGTTTGTTTAATAGTGGATTATGTTGATTTCATTTATTGAACCACCCCTGCATCCCTGGGATGAAGCCTACTTGATCATGATGGATGATTGTTTTGTTTTGATGTTTCCTTGGAATCTGTTTTTGAAATTTTTATTGAGTATTTTTGCATTAATAATCATAGGGAAAATTGGTCTGAATTTCTCTTTCTTTGTTGGGTCTTTGTGTGGTTTAGGTACAAGCATAACTTTGGCTTCATAGAACAATTTGGGTAATGTTCCTTCTGTTTTTATTTTGTGGAATAGTTTGAAGAATATTGGCATTAGGTCTTCTTTGAAGTTATGATAGAATTCTGCATTAAAACATGGGCTTCTTTTGATTGGGAGACTTTTAAGACTTTAGGGGTTATGGGACTGTTTCAGTAGTTTATCTGATCCTTATTTAACTGTCCATTTCATACAGATATTCCAGTTTTGTTGAGTATAGCCTTTTGTAGTAGGATCCCATGAGTTTTTTTTAATTTCCTTGAGTTCTGTTGTTATATATCCCTTTTCATTTCTGATTTTGCTAATTTGGATACTGTCTCTGTGCCTTCTGCTTAGTCTGGCTAGGGGTTGGTCTATCCTGTTGATTTTCTCAAAGAACCAGCTCCTGCTTTTGTTGATTTTTTTGTATAGTTCTTTTTGTTTCTACCTGTCTGATTTCAGCCCTGAGTTTGATTATTTCCTGCAATCTACTCCTCTTGGGTGTATTTGTTTCTTTTTGTTCTAGAGCTTTCAGATGGGCTGTCAAGCTGCTATTGTATGCTCTCTTCAGTTTCTATTTAGAGGCATATAGAGCCATGCATTTTCTTCCTAGCACTGCTTTCCTTGTGTCTCATAAGATTTGTTATGATGTGCCTTAATTTTTATTTGATTCTAAAAGGACTTTAATTTATTTCCTTATTTCTTCCTTGATCAAGTTATTGATTAGAGCATTGTTCAGCTTCCATGTGTATGTAGGCTTTCAATTCCTATTTTGTTATTATTAAAGACTCACCTTATTCTATGGTGATCTGATAGGAAGCACTGGACTATTTCAATATAGTTGTATCTGTTGAGGCCTATTTTGTGACTAATTACATGTTCAGTTTTGGAGATGGTACCATGAGGTACTGAAAAGGTATATTCTTTTGTTTTAGGATGAAATGTTCTATAGATATCTGTTAAATCCATTTGGTTCATAACTTCTGTCATTTTCACTGTGTCTCTGTTTAGTTTGTGTTTTCATGATCTGTCCTTTGTTGAGATTTGGGTGTTGAAGTCTCCCACTAATATTGTGTGAGGTGCAATGTGTGCTTTGAGCTTTAGTAAAGTCTCTTTTATGAATGTGGGTGCCTTTGAATTTGGAGCATAGATGTTCAGAATTGAGAGTTCATTTTGGCAGATTTTTTGTTTGATGAGTATGAACTGTCCTTCCTTGTTGCAGTAATTCTCCAACCCCAATTACCTCGTTAAAGAAATCACAACTCAATCAATATGAATACAAGCTATACGCCTAGATTGGGCGGATCTATCACTACACCACTCTGTTCCCATTTATGAGATTCCCAGATAACTTGTGGTTTCTCTAAGCCAAGTGGTTCTCTCCATTCTCCTTCCACTTCCTCAGTTGATCCCTCTCTCCTTCTCTTCTCCCCCCAAAACCTTTCAGCTCCACCTTCCCTCCCTCCTCCTGCTTAATCATTGGCTCTAGCATCTATTTGAAAAGTTAAGGTAGGGAGAAGGTTCATGGGGCACCTGTACAAGTGATTAGCTCCTTGTCTGTAGCTCCTCTCAGGAGTGGAATTAGCATAAAAATACAAAGCCAGGGCTATTTGACAACACTTTTCCCTTTCTGACATGCAATTTGTAGGTAAATGGTTAGATCTGGAAACTATCATCCTAAGTGAGCTAACCCAATCACAAAAGAATACACATGAAATGCAATCACTGATAAGTGGATATTAATGAGCCCAGAAGCCCTAAATACTCAAGGCACAATTAGCAAGTCAAATGACTCCCAAGAAGAAGAAAGGAGAGGACCCTGGGCCTGTAAAGATTGGATCCAGTATTGTAGACCCAGAACAGAGAAATCGTGGGGGGAGGAATGAGTGGGGAATAGCAGGGGGGGGAGAGGAATTATGGGACATATGGTGGGGGGTAACTGGGAAAGGGGAAAGCCTTTGGAATGTAAACATAGAATATAGAAAATAAAAATTAAAAAAAAGACTCTTTTATCTCAGACATAAATTGAGTGCAATTATTACTATTTTGTAATGTATAAAGTACAGGATAGACCTAACACCCAGTACGTCATTTTTTTAATCAATTAAATAGTACCTCTGTCATCTACCCTAACTTTAAAGACATATAATTCTGTTAATTTGAATACTGTCTCTGTGCCCTTTAGTAAGTCTGGCTAGGGGTTTATTTATCTTGTTGATTTTCTCAAAGAACCAGCTCCTGGTTTTGTTGATTCTTTGTATGGTTCTCTTTGTTTCAACTTGATTGATTTCAGCCCTGAGTTTGATGATTTCCTGTCTTCTACTCCTCCTGGGTGAAATTGCTTCTTTTTGTTCCAGAGCTTTCAAGTGCGCCATTAAGTTGCTAGTATATGCTCTCTCCTGTTTCTTTTTGGAGACACTCGGGGCTATGAGTTTTCCTCTAAGCACTGCTTTCATTGTGTCCCATAGATTTGGGTATGTTGTGCCTTCATTTTCATTAAATTATAAGAAATCTTTGATTTCTTTATTTCTTCCTGGACTAAGGTATCATTGAGTAGAATATTGTTCAGCCTCCAGGCGTATGGGGATTTTCTGTTGTTTTTGTTGCTATTGAAGAACACTCTTACTCCATGGTGATCTGATAAGAGGCATGGGATTAGTTCGATCTTTTTATATTTGTTGAGATCTGTCTTGTGTCCAATTATATGGTCGATTTTGGAGAAGGTACCATGAGGGGCTGAGAAAAAGGTATAGTCTTTTGCTTTAGGGTGAAATGTTCTATATATATCTGTTAAATCCAATTGCTCCAAAGTTTCGATGAGTTTCTCCGTGTCCCTGTTTAGTTTCTGTTTTCATGGTCGGTCCATTGTGGATAGTGGAGTATTGAGGTCCCCCACAATCATTGTGTTAGGTGCAATGTGTGCTTTGAGCTTTAGTAAAGTTTCTTTTATAAATGAGGGTGCCCTTACATTTGGAGCGTAGATGTTTAGAATTGTGAGTTCTTCTTGGTGGATTCTTCCTTTGACTAGCAAGAAGTGACCTTCCGTGTCTCTTTTGATGACTTTGGGTTGAAAGTCAATTTTATCTGATATTAAAATGGCTATTCCAGCTTGCTTCCTGTGACCATTTGCTTGCCAAATTAGAAATGAAAAGGGAGATATAACAACAGAAACTGAGGAAATTCAAAAAATCATCAGATCCTACTACAAAAACCTATACTCAACACAACTGGAGAATATGGAGGAAATGGACAATTTCCTAGACAGTTACCAAATACCAAAATTAAACCAGGATCAAATAGATCGTCTAAACAGACCCATAACCCCCAAAGAAATAGAAGGGGTCATAGACAGTCTTCCAACCAAAAAGAGCACAGGACCAGATGGTTTTAGTGCAGAATTCTATCAGACCTTCAAAGAAGTCCTGGTACCGATACTCTTCAAACTATTCCACAAAATAGAAACAGAAGGAACACTACCCAACTCATTCTATGAAGCCACAATTACCCTGATACCAAAACCACACAAAGATCCAACTAAGAAAGAGAACTACAGGCCAATTTCTCTTATGAATATCGATGCAAAAATACTAAACAAAATACTTGCCAACTGAATCCAAGAACACATCAAAACGATCATTCACCATGATCAAGTTGGCTTCATCCCAGGGATGCAGGGAGGGTTCAATGTATGGAAATCTATCTACGTAATCCACTACATAAACAAACTCAAAGAAAAAAACCACATGGTCATCTCACTGGATGCTGAAAAAGCATTTGACAAAATTCAGCATCCTTTCATGCTAAAAGTCTTGGAAAGAGCAGGAATTCAAGGCCCATATCTAAACATAGTAAAAGCAATATACAGCAGACCAGTAGCCAACATCAAGGTAAATGGAGAAAAACTTGAAGCAATCCCACTACAATCAGGGACTAGACAAGGCTGCCCTCTCTCACCATATCTCTTCAATATAGTACTTGAGGTACTAGCTAGAGCAATTCGACAACAGAGGGAAGTCAAAGGGATACAAATCGGAAAGGAGGAAGTCAAACTATCACTATTTGCAGATGATATGATAGTATACTTAAGTGACCCAAAAACCTCCACCAGAGAACTCCTGCAACTGATAAACAACTTCAGCAAAGTGGCTGGCTATAAAATCAACTCAAGCAAATCAGTAGCCTTCCTATACACGAAGGATAATCAGGCCGAGAAAGAAATTAGGGAAATGACACCCTTCACAATAGCCACAAATGATATAAAGTATCCAAGAGCACATCAAAATGATCATCCACCATGGTCAAGTAGGCTTCATCCCAGGGATGCAGGGATGGTTCAATATACGAAATCCATCAATGTAATCCACTACATAAACAAACTCAAAGAAAAAAACCACATGGTCATCTCATTAGATGCTGAAAAAGCATTCGACAAAATTCAGCATCCTTTAATGCTAAAAGTCTTGGAAAGAGCAGGAATTCAAGGCCCATACCTAAACATAGTAAAAGCAATCTACAGCAAACCAGTAGCCAACATCAAAATAAATGGAGAGAAACTTGAAGAATTCCCACTAAAATCAGGGACTAGACAAGGCTGCCCTCTCTCTCCATATCTTTTCAATATAGTACTTGAAGTTCTAGCGAGAGCAAATTAGACAACATAAGAAAGTCAAAGGGATACAAATTGGAAAGGAAGAAGTCAAACTATCATTATTTGCAGACAATATGATAGTTTACCTAAGCGACCCAAAAAACTCCACCAGAGAACTTCTACAGCTGATAAACAACTTCAGCAAAGTGGCAGGTTATAAAATTAACTCAAGCAAGTCAGTGGCCTTCTTGTACTCAAAGGACAAGCAGGCTGAGAAAGAAATTAGGGAAATAACACCCTTCACAATAGCCACAAACAACATAAAGTATCTTGGCGTAACTCTAACCAAACAAATGAAAGATCTGTACGACAGGAACTTCAAGTCCTTGAAGAAAGAAATAGAAGAAAACCTCAGAAGTTGGAAAACTATTTCTTGCTCCTGGATTGGCAGGATCAATATAGTAAAAATGGCCATCTTGCCAAAAGCAATCTACAGATTCAATGTGATCCCCATCAAAATCCCAACTCAATTCTTCATAGATCTAGAAAGAGCAATTCTCAAATTCATCTGGAGCAACAAAAAACCCAGGATAGCTAAAACTATTCTCAACAATAAAAGGACTTCTGGGGGAATCAATATCCCTGACCTCAAGCAGTACTACAGAGCAATTGTGTTAAAAACTGCATGGTATTGGTATAGCAACAGGCAAGCAGATCAATGGAACAAGATTGAAGACCCAGAAATTAACCCACAGACTTATGGTCACTTGATCTTTGATAAAGGAGCCACAACCATCCAGTGGAATAAAGATAGCCTTTTCAGCAAATGGTGCTGTTTCAACTGGAGGTCAACATGCAGAAGAATGCGAATTGACCCACTCTTATCTCTTTGCACTAAGATCAACTCCAAGTGGATCAAGGACCTCCACATAAAACCAGACACACTGAAACTATTAGAAAAGAAACTTGGGAAGACCCTGGAGGACTTGGGCACAGGGGAAAATTTCCTGAACAGAACACCAATAGCTTATGCACTAAGATCAAGAATTGACAAATGGGACCTCATAAAATTACGAAGTTTCTGCAAAGCAAAGGACACTGTCAGAAGGACAAAACGGCAACCAACAAAGTGGGAAAAGATCTTTACCACCCCCACATCTGACAGAGGGCAAATATCCAATATATACAAAGAACTCAAGAAGTTAGACTGCAAAGAACCAAATAACCCTATCAAAAAATGGGGCACAGAGCTAAACAAAGAATTTTCACCAGAAGAAATTCGGATGGCCGAGAAACACCTTAAAAGATGTTCAACATCATTAGTCATCAGGGAAATGCAAATCAAAACAACCTTGAGATTCCACCTCACACCAGTCAGAATGGCTAAGATTAAAAACTCAAGAGACAACAAATGCTGGCGAGGATGTGGAGAAAGAGGAACACTCCTCCACTGTTGGTGGGATTGCAAAATGGTAAAACTGCTCTGGAAATCAGTTTGGCGGTTCCTCAGAAAATTGGGCATGTCACTTCTAGAGGACTCTGGCATACCACTCCTGGGCATATACCCAGAGGATTCCCCTGCATACAATAAAGACACATGCTCCACTATGTTTATAGCAGCCTTGTTTATAATAGCCAGAAATTGGAAGGAGCCCAAATATCCCTCAAAGGAGGAATGGATACAGAAAATGTGGTATATTTATACAATGGAATACTACTCAGCAATTAAAAATAATGAATTCATGCAATTTGTAGGTAAATGGTTAGACCTGGAAAATATCATCCTGAGTGAATTAACCCAATCACAAAAGAATGCACATGAAATGCAATCACTGATAAGTGGATATTAATGAGCCCAGAAGCCCTAAATACTCAAGACACAAATAGCAAGTCAAGTGATTCCCAAGAAGAAGAAAGGAGAGGACCCTGGGCCTGTAAAGATTGCATCCAGTTTAGTAAAGAAACGGAGGGGGAAGGGGGAATGATTGGGGAATAGTTGGGGGGGAGAGGAACTATGGGAGTATGGTGGGTGGGAACTGGGAAAGGAGAAATCCTTTGGAATGTAAACATAGAATATAGAAAATAAAAAAAAGAAGGAAAACAAAAAAAAACTCAGAAGACATCAGGTGTTGGAGAGGATGTGGAGAAAGAGGAATACTCCTCCACTGCTGGTGAGAATGCAAGCTGGTACAGCCACTCTGGAAATCAGTATGGCGGTTCCTCAGAAAACTGGATGTGATACTTCCGGAGGACCCAGCTGTACCACTCCTGGGAATATACCCAGAAGATTCCCCAGCATGCAATAAGGATACATGCTCCACTATGTTCACAGCAGCCTTATATATAATAGCCAGAAGCTGGAAAGAACCCAGATGTTCCTCAACAGAGGAATGGATACAAAAAATGTGGTATATATACACAATGGAGTACTATTCAGCCATTAGAAACAATGAATTCATGAAATTCTTAGAGAAATGGATGGAGCTGGAGAACGTCATACTAAGTGAGGTGACCCAGTCTCAAAAGAATACCCATGGTATACAGTCACTGATAAGTGGATATAAGCCTAGAAGCTTGGAACACCAAAGACATAAATCACATATCAAGTGATGTCTCACAAGAAGAAAGGAGTGGACACTGGTGCTAGAATGGACCAAAACATCTTTGTGGGGGAGTACAAGAACAGTAAGGTGGGAAGGGGTAGATGAGGGAGCAGGGGGAGGGAATAGGGCATGTGGTACCTTTGGGGGTGGGGAAGCAGAAAAAGGAAAACGAATTGTAAATATAGAATATTTCCAATAAAAAAAATCTAAAAAAAAAAAAAAGACATATAATTCTACACCTGACTCATCTCCTGGCTTTAGATTGTAAGCCATCTAAAAACAATCCTCTCAAATCTTTATCATCCTTTTCAAGGCTAAACAACTGTGCTGGCTATGAGACTACTATTCTTCAATCCTGTCAGAAATCCAGGAATTACTAATATTACCTGAAAATATGAGAAGCACAAACTATGGCTTCTAAAACTTAGCCAGTTTATAGACTGCTGATCACCTGGACAGGCCCTATAATCCAAAATGTTGGAGCACTGGTCTTCAGCCTTCTGGACCAGGATAACCTTACAGACCTTAGTAATGCAGAGAATGATTACTCTGTCTTGGCAGAGATTATCAGTTGGCTCTTCTACATAGTGTGTCCTTTTTGGGGACAGTATTTGTCTGTAGATGAACTGAGGCAATTCTTGCCTGGTGACTGTCTCGCCACAACTGGAGCAACTCCATTGATGCTCAATTTCTTCTTTGAATCCAAGAAAGGGGTGCTGTTAGGAGCAGACAAGTCTCCAGTCAAATGATATTTAATAAAGAAATGTCAATAAATGTCATATTCTGTGGACTTCTGATGCCTTTGAAGACTATCTACCCAAAGCATCTCTGAACTGTTAAGGCTTGACTACTCTCAGCCATTTCTAATTGAAGTATCTCAGGAACTCCCTTTTAATTAGCTCACTACCATGAGTTTGCTATTTAGCCCTTAACTCATTTTTTGGCTTAATCATCTAAAAACAGTTTATAATAGCAGTTATAGAAGGACTGGTTCTAAGCCTTGTATTCTTAAATGTGTTATGTAGGCACAATACCTATATGAGAGTAACAATATTAATCCCAATTTTATATCAATAATAAATTTATACCAATGAAAAGCTTAAATTTATATCAAATAAATTCTGTAACAATATAAGAGATTATAATGTCAATTTTGTATCAATTATAAAGATATCTACCAATGTAAGATATAGCTATGCAATGTTTTGTTTAAGAGTACATTTGCTAACCTATCCCTATTTGTCTATTTCTATAATTTCTATGATATCACTCTACTTCCTTATCTTTTTTTTAATAATTTGTTGTTGAAAGTTGACTTTATTTGATATTTGAATGCCTACTCCACCTTGTTTCTTGGGACCATTTGCTTGGAAAAAATTTTTCCCATCTTTTACTCTGAGGCAGTGTCTGCCTTTTTCACTGAGGTGTGGTTCCTGTATGTTTGCAGCAAAATGCTGGGTCCTGTTTATGTATTCAATCTATTCATCTATGTCTTTTCATTGGGGGAATTGAGTCCATTGATGTTGAGATATTAAGGAAAAGTGATTGTTTCTTACTGTTACTTTTATTGTTTAGAGGTGGATTTTTGTTTGTGTGACTATCTTCTTTGGGTTTGTGGAATGAAAATTACTTTCTTTTGCTAGGGTATAGTTTCCCTCCTTGTGTTGCAGTTTTCCATCTATTATCCTTTGTAGGGCTGGATTTGTGTAAAGATGTTATATACATTTGTTTTTGTCATGGAATATTTTGTTTAATTGAGAGTTTTGTTGGGTAGTCTGGGCTGGTATTTGTATTGTTTTAGTGTCTGTATGACATCTGCCCAGGATCTTCTAGCTTTCATAGTCTCTTGTGAGATGTCTGTTGTAATTTTGGTAGATCTGCCTTCATATGTTACTTGACCTTTTCCCCTTACTGCTTTTGATATTCCTTTGTTGTTTTGTTAATTTGGTGTTTTGATTATTATGTGATGGGAGGAATTTCTTTTCTGCTCTACTAGTCCTAGTCTACTAGGAGTTCTGTAGGCTTCTTGTATGTTCATGGACATCTCTTTTCTTTGGGTTAGGGAAGTTTTCTTCTATAATTTTGTTGAAAGGGTTACTGGTTCTTTAAGTTGGGAATCTTTGCTCTCTTCTATACTTATTATCCTTAGGTTTTTGTCTCATTATTATGTCCTAGATTTCATGGATGTTTTAGGATAGGAGTTTTCTGCATTTTGCATTTTCTTGTACTGTTATGTCAATGTTTTCTATGGTGTCTTCTGTACCTTAGATTCTCTATTCTGTCTCTTGTATTCTGTTGGTGATGCTTGCAGCTATGACTCCTGATCTCTTTTGTAAGTTTTCTAACTCCAGGGTTGTCTCCCTTTGTTATTTCTTTATTGTTTTTCTTTCCATTTATATATCCTGGATGGTTTTGTTCAATTTCTTCACTTGTTTACTTGTGTTTTCCTGTAATACTGTATGGGATTTTTGTGTTTCCTCTTTAGGACTTCTACCTGTTTATCTGTGTTCTCCTGCATTTTTTAAAGGGAGTTATTTATGTACTCCTTAAAGTCCTCTATCATCATGAGATGTGATTTAAAATGAGAGTCTTGCTTTTTCAGAGTGTTATACTATCCAGGGCTTACTGTGGTGGGGGAACTGGGTTCTGGTAATGCCAAGTAACCTTGGTTTGTGTTGCTTGTGTTCTTGTGCTTGCCTCTTACCACCTGGTTATCTCTTGTGCTACCTGCCACCCCACTGTCTCTGTCTGGAACTTGTCCCTCCTTGATCCTAGCTGTCTCTGTGATCTTGTGATTCTGGGATTCCTTGATCCTGAGGTGCTGAATCTCTGAGCGCTCCTGGGAGTCAAGCTGCCTCTGGGATCCTGAAATCCTGGTATGACCAAGCTCCCGAGTTCCTTTGATTCTGGATGTGTTAGAGCATCTATGATCCTGGGTTTGCACGAGCCCCTGGGATTTGAGCTTCTTCTGGGTGTTGTGGGACTAGGTGTGGAGCCAGGATCCAAGGTCTGCTCAGGCACTGTCTCAGGCCAGAAGCCAGGATTCCTTTTTAAGATATTTTTCTGTGACCAATGTATCTATTTCTTCTATCATGTCTTAAATGGCCAAGTGTCTTTCTTCCATCTCATATATTACGTTAGTGAAGCTTGCCTTTATGATTCCTGTTCAATTTTTATGAACATAAAAGTTCTATGTCTTATTTTTCCTCAATTTGGGTTTTCTTATTTGGTTTTATTTTTAGTTTCATGTCTGAACCTTTTTTGCTCATTTCCTTCCATTGTTTCTGTGCTTATAGGTTTATTTAAGACATTTATTCACTTCCTTTTTAAGGATGTTTATTATATTCGTAAAGGATATTTAAAAGTCTTTGTCTTGTGCTTCAACTACCTTGTCATATTCAGGATTCTGCTGTAGTAGGTTACCTAATCTCTAGTGAAGATATATTCTCCTGGATGTTGTTTATTATTTGTTTTTACATGGGTGCCTAGACATCTGCTTAGCGGAGATTATAGTCCAAAGTTCTAATATCTGATCCTGCCTTTTGGGGTGTGTGTTTTGTTCCTTTGTTTCTGTTGCCATCTCTGGCACTTAGGGGAGTGTACTGTCTCTGTGTTGGTTAGTGGGACATTTTTCTGGGATACTGATAGGTATGAGCATAGAGGACCTAAGGTAAAATATTTGTGTAGGTATTGGAAGCTGATGTGAAGGAATGAGAATGGTCTGGGGTGATTGAGGGATAAACAGAAACAAACACAATATAACAAAGAAAAGATTCACACACTAAGGAGTGTACAGGCACGATATTTTGCCTGACTTGCTACTTACAAGTGCTGAGAAGTAGTCAGGCATGACAAAAAGCCAATCATCTGAGGGTATTCTCTTTGTCTTTTGATGTTCTAGCTGATGGCAAGTTCAACAGATTATATATTTAAGAAATATATGTTCACACACAAAGAATAATATTAATAAGGGGTTAATTGGGCTTTCGTGGGAGTATGAGTGAGGGAGAAGCAGATCTCCTTTTTGTCAAGAATTATTGAACTGTGCACGCACACTGAAAAACCGTGTAGGCTGTTCTAGAAAGACTGATACGGACTCCTGAATAGGTGTTATAATTGAGAGAAATGCATTCTAGGAATGATATTAGACACTTATAAAGAATGTTTTTTTATTCTCAGCTCTAGTATGCATTCTGTTTACACATCCTTTATAAAATACATAAAATTGCCCACTAAATGTAATTGAAAGTTATTTATGTCTCATTACAGTTTACCTCTGGAATTTAATGCTTTCCAGAGGCTTCTGTGTGTGAAGACTTCATCCATGGCTAGTTTTGCTGTTGAGATGTGGCAGACATATTGGGAGATGGGTCCTCCTTGGAGCAATTGAATCACAAGGGTGGGACTCGGAAGAAAATATGGAGATCCTGACCGCATTCTCTCCTCCTCTCCTCTCCTCTCCTCTCCTCTCCTCTCCTCTCCTCTCCTCTCCTCTCCTCTCCTCTCCTCTCCTCTCCTCTCCTTTCCTCTCCTCCCTTCTCGCCTCCTCCCCTCCTCTCCCCTTTCTTCTCCTCTCCTCTTTTCCCTCCATTCTCCTCCCTTCCCCTCTCCTCTCTTTTCTCTTCTCCTCCCCTCCCCTCTGTATTCCTCTTCCTTTCCCATTCTTCCCTCCTCTCACATCCTTTCTCTCCATCGTCTTCTTCTCTCCTTCTTAGCTTTCATGAGATTAGCAGCTTCCTCAAACACAAGCTTCCATTATGATGATTTTCTATTTTGCCTCAGGCAATAAAGCAATGCAAGTGAGCAGACAAGCAACTGAGACATCTCAAATCATAAGGCAAAATCATCCTTTCCACTGTTAGTTGATTCTGTCCAGGGGTTTGTTACAGTAACAGAATGGTCTCCTCCCCCCCCTGTGTTTGCTATCTGCTATTATATTGGAAGATTGTATAAGGCTGTACCAGAGGCCTCTCTTAATTTTTTTCTCTAGATTAACTGTGTAATAAAAATTGGAAGAATCTTACAATTCACTGGTCTCTACTTCTGTTTAAGGAGCTCATACATATTGATGTGCATGTATCACCTTTCCTACAGAATACCAGCCAATGGCAAGCAGCTGACTGGCAGTAGTTTCTAGCCAAAGGCAACTTTGTACAACTCATCATGATAACTGGCTCTTACTAGATGCAAAGTTACCCGGCTCCCAGTTCTGTTAATGCATGATTGACACCTTTTCTTAGCTTCCAAGATTTAGTATTGCTCTTTCGGCAGCCAAACATTATGCACATTTCAATTATTTTGGCTGTTAACATGTCACATGAGTATTTGGCATTGGTAACCAAGCACAGGAATAAGTAAGTAGGCTAGATTCCAGTTAAATCCACACTGCAGAGAGGGGTAGTGTATGACCTGTTATTAGTACCAGTAAAATTTCTAATATTCTTGTCTCTGTGTGAAATAGCAAAAGCAAACAACTGTATAAAGACATTTAATCAATATATGTCTTTAAAATTCATAGTTTAAGTTGCAGGTGGAAGATGAATGTATTTAATTTGAAAACAAATAATGTTGACTATAGTAATCCAGTTCTTGGAGACACAAAGATGAATGCAGGAACAAAAAAAAATCAAATACCTCTATAGTTGCTGGAAAGAAAGAAAGTTTGTGGAATAATATAACTGATAAATATTAAATAAACATATTTTGTAAAAATAAATGGTGGTTTGTGTGTGGTAGTTAAATAAATTGCATGCTGATATAAGATCACTGATGCAAGCAATTCTTGACCACAGACAAACTATGAAAGCAGTATATAAAGCCTTCAATTTTCAGAACACAGGCTGAATTATCTGTGCAACATCTAGTGAATCATTTATTCAGAAGAGAGGGAAAGGAGGCAGCTTTTCTCTTCCTACCTCAGACCATACACAATAGGCAGTAAGTTTCTTCATGTTTGTGGCTTTAGTAGTTTACCCCATTAGTCCAGAGGATACTCTAACAAAATACAAAAATAGCCAGCTTAGAAACAGCAGAAATTAATTTTCCATACTTCAAAAGTCTAGGAAACCCAAGATAAAGGTGCAGGCAGATTTTGTGTCTGGTAAAATATTGCTTTCTGACTTATAGTTGGCTTCCCCTGGTTGTGACCTCAGATGGGGCAAAGACAAGACAGTTCTTTTGATCAACCCAAGTCCTGAAGGGTCCGCCCCCATGAACTAATTGCCTCCCTAGGGCAAAGCCCAATCTCTCCATATCACTGCACTAATTACACTTCAACAAAACCACAGGAGGTGCACAAAACATTCAGCCAATGGCACTTACATATTTTCTTATTAGCCATTTCCTTTTTTATAAGTTGTGTTTATTTTTTAAAAGTTTTATACATGCATACAGTGTGTCTCAGTTGTGTCCATCCCATTCTGCTTCAATACCACTGTAATCTCCCAGCACATCTTTCTCTCAACCATAAATTCTCCTTTTCAACTTTTATTAACAAATAAATCCAATACTGTTGTCTGTATGGAAGTAGCCATAGGGCCATCCCCTGAGTTAAGAGGAACCTCCTAGTGGCCATACATGAAAGAGAGGTGACTCTTCTCAGAACCAGTGACTACCAGTTGCTTCTCAGCTAAAGGTAGCCATAGGAGTGCCCCTACTGCCTTGCCCAATTCATGCCCATCTTCTTGTGGAACCCCAGCCATAATCTTAAACGCATTCCCTAGTTTCCTACATTGCCCTTCATATTTACCTGTCTTCTGGAAATATTTCCTGTGTCTTAGCAATGGATAGCTTACATTCAGATCCGCTGATTACTTTTTACCATGGCTATTAATTTTTTTCCAACTTCATCATTTGCTTCCCCCCTCCCCAAGCCCTTCCCATTCAGTTTCATCCCTCTTTGATGATTCTTGCCACATTTTGTATGTGCCAATTAAACATATCATCCATTTTATAGATCGTGGCTATCTTGGTTAGGGTTATACTGCTGTGGCAGCATACAGGCAGATATAGTGCAGGAGGAGCTGAGAGTTCTATATCTTCATCTGAAAGATGCTGGTGGAAGACTGACTTCCAGGCAACTAGGGTGAGGGTCTTAAACCCATGCCCACAGTGACACACCTACTCCAACAAGGCTGTACCTCCTAATAGGGTCACTTCCTGGGCCAATCATATACAAACCATCACAGTGGCATATGTTTTTTTTTTATCTATATTGAGACTACATTTTTTCATATAGGATTATTCTACCATCTTGTTTCCTGGTAAACTTATATTCTAAGGTGACCCCTGTTATACATCTCTTCCACATCACCTTCTTGCTTGGATTGTCCAACTAAATTCCTCTCCTTTCCACCTTGACATCATTTTCCATACTTTCCGTAGTTCTTCCTCATGCATTGATTAAACACAAATAGATATGAATGTTGGCTGCGTTCAATGCATTCCATAGCCATACTTGCATCTCTGGCATTAGACACTGTCCCTAGCATCTGGTGCACGCAAGCAGAAAATAATAAGCAAATTGAGAAAAAATGGTGACAGTACTTCATTAGTCACAAGAAAGAGTAGGATATGTCATGAAGAAGGAAAGAGAGGCCATATTGCCTGCAGCTTCCCGCCCAGCTGGTGGTGGGGAAGCCGGAGGGTCACCCAGCGTGCCAGGTGCTCAGAACCATCCAGCGGCGGCGGCAGAACCAGGTACCCGAGACAGCCCAAGCTTAAGACCTTCGGGGACTCAGGCCTGGAGTGGGAATTGGGCACAGAATAGCGGGTGCACTCTGCACTCGCGCGCGGGGCAGACCCCGAGCTCCCTGCAGGCAGCTGCCATATTGCCTGCAGCTTCCCGCCCAGCTGGCGGTGGGGAAGCCGGAGGGTCACCCAGCGTGCCAGGTGCTCAGAACCATCCGGCGGCGGCGGCAGAACCAGGTACCCGAGACAGCCCAAGCTTAAGACCTTCGGGGACTCAGGCCTGGAGTGGGAGTTGGGCACAGAATAGCGGGTGCACTCTGCACTCGCGCGGCGGACCCCGAGCTCCCTGCAGGCAGCTGCCATATTGCCTGCAGCTTCCCGCCCAGCTGGTGGTGGGGAAGCCAGAGTCAGCCAGTGTGCCAGGTACCCAGACCCAGCCGGAGGCCGAACCAGCCTCCCATCCAGCCAGTGGCAGGGAAGCTGGAAACCGGACCCAGCCAGCTTCCCAGCAGCTTGGGACCAGCAGGCGGAACCAGATAACTGAGATATCCCATCTTTAAGACCCCTGGGGAAACAGGATATCAGACAGCGAACCCTGAGCAGGAGCAGTGCAGAGCAGCCGCCCAACAGGCGGAACCAAATACCTGGGATATCCTGAGGTTAAGACCTCGGGGGACTCAGGCCACCCGTCAGCAATCTGTGAGCAAGACCCCCGCAGGACAGTGATTCAGGTATCCCAGTCACTGGGAAATAGCCTTACAACCCCACAGGAGGGTCAAGCACCAGCTAGTATCTACAGGACCAACTAACACCAGAGTTAACCAGATGGCAAAAGGCAAACGTAAGATCGCTACTAACAAAAATCAAGGCAATATGGCGGCATCCGAACCCAGTTCCCCAACAGCAATAAATATTGGATACCCCGAAACACCAGAAAAACAAGACTCAGATCTAAAATCACTGGTCAGGATGCTGATAGAGGAACACTTAGATAAATCTCTTAAAGTAATACATGAGAAAATAGATCAAAAGCTAGAAGCCATTGCAAGACAAACACAATTAAATCCCAGATATCTCAACACACCAGAAAAACAAGACTCAGATCTAAAATCACTGGTAAAGATGCAGATTGAGGATCACTTAGATAAATTTCTTAAAGTAATAGAGGAGAAAATAGATCAAAAACTAGAAGCCCATACAAGGCAGACACAAAAATCACTTAAAGAAATCCAGGAGAATATGGAGCAAAAAGTGAATCCCAATACGGGGGAGAAACAAAAATCACCCAAAGAAATACAAGAGAACATGGGTCAACGAGTAGAAGTCATAAAGGAGGAAACACAAAAATCCCTTAAAGAATTACAGGAAAACACAAACAAGCAACTGAAAGATCTGAGCAAAACCATACAAAATCTAAAAACAGAAGTAGAAACAACTAAGCAATCGCAAAGGGAGACAATGTTGGAGATAGAAAACCTTGGGAAGAAATCAGGAGTCATAGATGCAAATATCAACAATAGAATACAAGAGATAGAAGACAGAATCTCAGATGCTGAAGATACCATAGGAACCATGGATTCAACAATTAAAGAAAATGCAAAATGCAAAAAGCTAGTAACCCAAAACATTCAGGAAATCCAGGACACAATGAGAAGACCAAACCTAAGGATTATAGGGATAGATGAGAATGAAGATCTATAACTTAAAGGGCCAGCAAATATCTTCTACAAAATTATGGAAGAAAATTTCCCCAACCTAAAGAGAGAGATGCCCATGAATATACAAGAAGCCTATAGAACCCCAAATAGACTGGACCAGAACAGAAATACTTCCCGTCACATAATAGTCAAAACCCCAAATGTACTAAACAAAGAAAGAATATTAAAAGCAGTAAGAGAAAAAGGACAAGTAACATACAAAGGAAGACCTATCAGAATTACACCAGACTTCTCACCTGAGACCATGAAAGCTAGAAGATCCAGGGCAGACCTTATGCAGACCCTAAGAGAACACAAACTTCAGCCAAGACTACTATACCCAGCGAAACTCTCAATTGCCATAGATGGGGAAACCAAGATATTCCACGACAAAACCAAATTTGCAAGATACTTATCTACAAACCCAGCCCTACAAAGGATAATAGGGGAAAAATACCAACACAAGGGGGGAAACAACACCCCAGAAGAAACAAGATAGAAACCCCATCTCTTCCAACCCAAAAGAAGAGAACCACTCAAATACAAATAATAATAACAATTCCCAAAATGTCAGGAAGTAATAATTACTATTCCTTAATATCTCTTAATATCAATGGACTCAATTCCCCAATCAAAAGACACAGACTAACAGACTGGATACGGAAACAGGACCCTACATTTTGCTGCATACAGGAAACACATCTCAGTGTCAAAGACAAACACCACCTTAGAGTAAAAGGCTGGAAGACAGTTCTACAAGCAAATGGTCCCAGGAAACAAGCTGGAGTAGCCATTCTAATATCAGATAAAATCGACTTTCAACCTAAAGTCATCAAAAGAGACACAGAAGGTCACTTCCTGCTTGTCAAAGGGAAAATCCACCAAGAAGAATTCTCAATACTGAACATCTATGCACCAAATGCAAGGGCACCCTCATTCGTAAAAGAAACTTTACTAAAGCTTAAAGCACACATCGCACCTAACACAATGATTGTAGGTGACTTCAACACTCCACTCTCCTCAATGGACCGATCAGGAAAGCAGAAACTAAACAGGGACACAGTGAAACTAATTGAAGCTATGGACCAATTGGATTTAACAGATATATATAGAACATTCCATCCTAAAACAAAAGAGTATACCTTTTTCTCAGCACCGCACGGTACCTTCTCAAAAATTGATCATATAATTGGTCACAAGACAGACCTCAACAAATACAAGAAGACCGAACTAATCCCATGTCTCCTATCGGATCACTATGGAGTAAAAGTGGTCTTCAATAGCAAGAAGAACTACAGAAAGCCCACATACACATGGAAACTGAACAATACTCTACTCAATGACACCCTGGTCAAGGAAGAAATAAAGAAAGAAATCAAAGACTTTCTAGACTTCAATGAAAATGAAGGTACGACCTACCCAAATCTCTGGGATACAATGAAAGCAGTGCTAAGAGGAAAACTCATAGCCCTGAGTGCCTCCAAAAAGAAACTGGAAAGAGCATACACTAGCAACTTAACAGCACACCTGAAGGCGCTGGAACAAAAAGAAGCTAACTCACCCAGGAGGAGTAGAAGAGAGGAAATCATCAAACTAAGGGCTGAAATCAATCAAGCAGAAACAAAGAGAACCATACAAAGAATCAACAAAACCAAGAGCTGGTTCTTCGAGAAAATCAACAAGATAGATAAACCCTTAGCTAGACTAACCAAAGGGCACAGAGATAGTATCCAAATTAACAAAATTAAAAATGAAAAGGGGGATATAACAACAGAAACAGAGGAAATTCAAAAGATCATCAGATCCTACTACAAAGGCCTATACTCAAAACAACTGGAGAATCTGGAGGAAATGGACAATTTCCTAGACAGATACCAAATACCAAAATTAAATCAGCATCAAGTAGACCAGCTAAACAGTCCCATAACCCTTAAAGAAATAGAAGGGGTTATAGAAAGCCTCCCAACCAAAAAAAGTATGGGACCAGATGGTTTTAGTGCAGAATTCTACCAGACCTTCAAAGAAGACTTAACACCAATACTCTTCAAACTATTCCACAAAATAGAGACAGAAGGGACACTGCCCAACTCATTCTTCGAAACCACAATTACGCTGATACCTAAACCACAAAAAGCTCCAACAAAGAAAGAGAACTACAGGCCAATTTCTCTTATGAATATTGATGCAAAAATACTAAATAAAATTCTTGCCAACCGAATCCAAGAGCATATCAAAACGATCATTCACCATGATCAAGTAGGCTTCATTCCAGGAATGCAGGGATGGTTCAATATACGGAAATCCATCAATGTAATCCACTACATAAACAAACTAAAAGAAAAAAACCACATGGTCATCTCATTAGATGCTGAAAAAGCATTTGACAAAATTCAGCATCCTTTCATGCTAAAAGTCTTGGAAAGAGCAGGAATTCAAGGCCCATACCTAAACATAGTAAAAGCAATCTACAGCAAACCAGTAGCCAACATCAAAATAAATGGAGAGAAACTTGAAGCAATTCCACTAAAATCAGGGACTAGACAAGGCTGTCCTCTCTCTCCATATCTTTTCAATATAGTACTTGAAGTTCTAGCGAGAGCAATCAGACAACATAAGGAAGTCAAAGGGATACAAATTGGAAAGGAAGAAGTCAAAGTATCATTATTTGCAGATGATATGATAGTCTACTTAAGCGATCCAAAAAACTCCACCAGAGAACTTCTACAGCTGATAAACAACTTCAGCAAAGTTGCTGGTTATAAAATTAACTCAAGCAAATCAGTAGCCTTCTTGTACTCAAAGGACAAGCAGGCTGAGAAAGAAGTTAGGGAAATAACACCCTTCACAATAGCCACAAACAACATAAAGTACCTTGGCGTAACTCTAACCAAACAAGTGAAAGATCTGTATGACAGGAACTTCAAGTCCCTGAAGAAAGAAATCGAAGAAGACCTCAGGAGATGGAAAAATATTTCTTGCTCCTGGATTGGCAGGATCAATATAGTAAAAATGGCCATCTTGCCAAAAGCAATCTACAGATTCAATGCAATCCCCATCAAAATCCCAAATCAATTCTTCATAGATCTAGAAAGAGCAATTCTCAAATTCATCTGGAGCAACAAAAAACCAAGGATAGCTAAAACTATTCTCAACAATAAAAGGACTTCTGGGGGAATCAATATCCCTGACCTCAAGCAGTACTACAGAGCAATTGTGTTAAAAACTGCATGGTATTGGTACAGCAACAGGCAGGTAGATCAATGGAATAGGATTGAAGACCCAGAAATTAACCCACAGACTTATGGTCACTTGATCTTTGATAAAGGAGCCACAACCATCCGGTGGAAAAAAGATAGCCTTTTCAACAAATGGTGCTGGTTCAACTGGAGGTCAACATGCAGAAGAATGCGAATTGACCCACTCTTATCTCCTTGTACTAAGATCAACTCCAAATGGATCAAGGACCTCCACATAAAACCAGACACACTGAAACTATTAGAAAAGAAACTTGGGAAGACCCTGGAGGACATGGGCACAGGGGTAAAGTTCCTGAACAGAACACCAATAGCTTATGCTCTAAGATCAAGAATGGACAAATGGGACCTCATAAAATTACAAAGTTTCTGTAAGGCAAAGGACACTGTCAGAAAGACAAAACGGCAACCAACAACGTGGGAAATGATCTTCACCAACCCCACATCCGACAGAGGGCTAATATCCAATATATACAAAGAACTCAAGAAGTTAGACCCCAAAGAACCAAATAACCCTATCAAAAAATGGGGCACAGAGCTAAACAAAGAATTTTCACCAGAATAAATTCGGATGGCCGAGAAACACCTTAAGAGATGTTCAACATCATTAGTCATCAGGGAAATGCAAATCAAAACAACCCTGAGATTCCACCTCACTCCAGTCAGAATGGCTAAGATTAAAAACTCGAGAGACAACAAGTGCTGGCGAGGATGTGGAGAAAGAGGAACACTCCTCCACTGTTGGTGGGATTGCAAAATGGTAAAACCACTCTGGAAATCAGTGTGGCGGTTCCTCAGAAAATTGGGCATGCCACTCCCAGAGGACCCTGGCATACCACTCCTGGGCATATACCCAGAGGATTCCCCTGCATACAACAAAGACACATGCTCCACTATGTTTATAGCAGCCTTGTTTATAATAGCCAGAAATTGGAAGGAGCCCAGATATCCCTCAAAGGAGGAATGGATACAGAAAATGTGGTATATTTATACAATGGAGTACTACTCAGCAATTAAAAATAATGAATTCATGCAATTTGTAGGTAAATGGTTAGATCTGGAAACTATCATCCTAAGTGAGCTAACCCAATCACAAAAGAATACACACGAAATGCAATCACTGATAAGTGGATATTAATGAGCCCAGAAGCCCTAAATACTCAAGGCACAATTAGCAAGTCAAATGACTCTCAAGAAGAAAAAAAGGAGAGAACCCTGGGCCTGTAAAGATTGGATCCAGTATTGTAGACCCAGAACAGAGAAATCGTGGGGGGGGGGAAAGAGTGGGGAATAGCATGGGGGGGGGAGAGGAATTATGGGACATATGGTGGGGGGTACCTGGGAAAGGGGAAAGCCTTTGGAATGTAAACAAAGAATATAGAAAATAAAAAAAAATGATAAAAAAAAAAAAGAAGGAAAGAGAATGCTGGAGAGTTAGGGAACAATTAGGTCATAGAAAGTACTTTAGGTTTTTGCTTGTCTTTGGTTCTATGAATCAAAATCATGGCCTTGCCCATGGCAACACAGAGCAATATCTCCATCCCCCTTTGCTTCTTTAAATTTTATGTTGAAACTAGATCTTACAAAGTTACCCAGGCTGGCTTTGAATGTACTCTGTAGCTAAACACTGACTTTAAATTTGTGATCCTTTTGGTTCAGTCATCTGAGTAGCTTATAGGCCTACACCACCAGGTCCCACTGGACCATGTTATACATGCCAAAATTTGTGCATATATGATTCTTGTAGGGTGTATGAAGAATTTTCTAAGCATGTGAACTGTGTTAAATAGAGCCTTTAGGAACCATCCCTATGGTAGGTTTATTTGAAGAGAATATGTCTGGGACTGGGGAACAAGTTGATACCAGTTTTTAAGGTAAGTGGCTGTTCCATTAGGAGTCTAGTGCAGTTGGGCAGTAATATAGATGAGTGATGGTTATGCTGTAGGTAGGGTAATGGTAATTGTAATGGAAAAGAAAGAGTTTAAAAGAGATGCTGAAGTGGCCAGAAAGGCATACCTGAGTGTGTGCTTTGTTATGGTAAGTGGGAAGTACAGGGACTTGGAATAATTCCCAGATTTCCAGTTTAGACCACTGAGAGAAGCAAAGCCTTTATGTAAGATTGTTCAAAAGGGAAGGCAGCTTCAGGAAAAGAGATACAAGGCCTGTGAGGTATCTGGCACATGGAGGCTAGTGGGCTACCAGTTTGACATACCTAGGGGACAGTGAAATATGTTTGTTCTGAGATCATAACACAGAGCTGAGGTACAGGATAAAATGTTTTGTGATACTTTTTGTGCACTTTCTGTTCTCTGTGCTGGAATTTTGTGTGCTTTGAACTTGTGTTGGTCTCATCCATGCTGCCACAGCCTCTGTGAGTTCATATGTGCATCACAGCCTCTGTGAGTTCCCATGGGCATGCTGCCACAGTCTCTGTGAGTTCATATGCTCATCTCTTCTGTTGTGTCTATAAGATGTTGTTCTCTTGGACTCATCTATCTACTCTGGCTCTTACTAGCTAACTCTCTTCTGCATACATCCCTGCAGCCTGAATCAAGAGGGGGCTTGATAAGAACGTCCCAATTAGGGCAGAATGCTCCAAAGTATTTCACTTTGTATGTTGTCTAGATGAGGTCTTTATGTTAGCTCCCACCTACTGCAGGAAGAAGCTTTTCAGATGAGTGCTGAGCAAGACACTGATCCTCTACCAGATGTATACTTGGTAAAGATCAGTTAGGTTTTAGCAATTAGGTTCTCTGAGATAAAAAAAAATATTCCCAGGGAGTCTCTGTTTTCTGTCCATCATGATGGTGGGGTGGCAGATACATAGGCTACCTGGAATTCTTATGAATCCTGGGCATTTAAACTCAAGCCAATATAGCAAGTATTCCTACCCCACCCGCTGAGCCATCTTCCCAGCAGTTTACATCTTGACAGTACTAATTTAGCTGTTATGAAATGAAACGCAGGATTTCCTCCCAAGATACTGAGTCCGCCACCTGTCTCACTTCTTAGGTTTTGGAATAGCAACTCTGTCTGCTCATGCCAAGGCAGCAGGTTCTATGTGTGCTTCGCTGTGCTGTCTCCATCTGTCCTCACTTTCCCTTTCCCTCTTCACTGTCTCATGAACTTCCTTATCTTCCTTGCTGTGATTCTATAATTATGCCCCGGACAACAATCTGAAAAGAACTATCTGAAGGGTATTTTGATTTCTGAGGCCTAGCTTGGTCATACGCATTCTCTTTTGGAAAACTGTGAATGGTTGACCATTCATAATACTGTTGATAATAAGGTTGACCTTTGCGAAAATTCTGTAAATCAAATGATACCTAAACAGCTTCATAAGGAAGTACCAGAATAGTCATTACTTTTCATAAATATTTAGGAAATTGGACAAAAAAGTAAAATAATCCTAGTCTATAACTAACTGTATTTACAAGGAAAAAATCCTTCTTAGACAGCATGGCCAGTTACCTGTGACGTACAGTGAATGGTGAAGAGGGAAGACTTGCCTTCTGCTGCCATGATTAGCTCCCTCCCTACTCTGACATGCCTCTCACTGTGCAGGATGAATGCTGTGTGCTATGAACCTTTGAGCAACCGGCTCTTCATTCTTCTGCAATGCAAGCTCTTACTCAGGGTTCCTCAGACACCATCCTCCAACAGCTGCTGCCATTTTGTTTCCCACATTCACACTACCAGCCCCTGTAATCAACTGTGACTTTAGCTCCTTCCTGGATCTCATTGTTAATAGAGTTTAGATTTGGTCAGCAGCATCACCTCTTCTTTGAATCTTTGTCGTCTACATTTGGGATTTTAAAACAGATGACCTTCTAAGTGACATTCAAGCATTCTCACTGTGCCTTCCTTCTTCTTTAGCTTCTTTGGACCTGTGGAATGTAACTTGAGTATCTTGTATTTTGTGGCTAGGTTACACTTATAATTGAGTACATACCATGCATACCATCCTTTGAGACTGGGTCACCTCACTCAGGATAATAGTTTTACTTAGAAGTGAGAATAAAATAGTCATAAGAGGTAGATGGAGGAAGAGAACTGGATGGGAGAGGGATGTGGAGAAGTGGGATGTGGATATATACATATATCCACATATATATCATATCATATCACAGACACTAGTGCCAGCTAATTTCTAATATTGTGGTTTTCTTCATGTGGTGGCCACCCAACCTGCTGTTCTCTAGCTCACATTCTCAGCTCTCTGACCTTGTGGTTAGCTGTCACAAATCCCTGTAACCTGTTAAAATCAAAACTCTGGAGGCTTCTAATTTATCAGCCATATTTATATTAGTAAATTCTCAACCCACAAAGTGCCCATACAATGAACTCAAAACTCATTTGATATAAACACATGCTATACCCTGAGAAGGGGCAAAGGCACCCTACTTATTATTTAATCATCTATCTAAGAAATCCCCAATACTTCTGGCTGCCAGGACTGTGTGGTTCTGTTTCCTCTTTCTCTCCTATAGGTTTGATTTTGTCTCCTCCTCTCTGTCTCCCACTCTGTCTCTCTGTCTGTCTGTACTCATCTCTAAAATTCTCAGGCCACCTTCTCTTTCCACTGCCCAATCACAGGCTCTAGCCTTATCTTTCACCTGCCTTCATCTGCTTACAGACACCAATCTACAGACAGGGTTTAGGATCAGGTGTGGGATTGACAGGAAGATGGTCTTGAGAATGAGTGGAAATCTGCAACTGATAGGGATGGGGAGATAAGTGGCTTTCTCCAGGAAGAGTGAGAAACCCGGTATAAGGGAGGAACCCCAAAATCAATGGAGGTGTCCTGATATATGACTCACAGCATTGGGGATATGGAACCTGAAGAGGGCACCTCCTGTAGCCAGGCAGGAACCCAAATGGAACAATAGGGACACTCGCCCACCCACAAAACGTTTGATGCAAAATTTATCCTGACAAAAAATGCAGGCACGGGGGATGGAGCAGAGACTGAGGGAATGGTCAACCAATAACTGGCCCAATTTGAGACCTAGCCCATGGGCAAACACCAATCTCTGACACTAATAATGTTACTCAGTTATGCTTGCAGAAAGGAGTCTAGCTTGGCTGTCCTCTGAGAGGCTCCACTCAATAGCTGACTCAGAAATATCCAGATACCCACCACCAACTATGGATGGAGCCTGGCGGCTCTAATGGAAGAATAAGAGGAATGAATGATTACAGCCCCAAAGAGGATAGGAACTCCACAGGAAGACCAATAGCATCATCTAATGTGAACCCTTAGGACTCCCAGAGACTGACCCAGCAACCAAATAACATACCTGGGCTGGACCTGGGCCTCCCAATTCATGTGTATCAAATATGCAGCTCGGTCTTCACATCAGTCCCAAACAGCTAGAGTGTGAGGGGAGCAACTACCCAAAAAAGCTGTTGCCTATATGTGGGATATGTTTTCTAGCTGGGCTGTCTTGTCTGGCTATAGTGGGAAAAGATGCACCTAACCTTGTAGAGACTTAAATAGCAAGGGTTGGGGCATACCCAGGCAGCCCAGCTGCTCAGAGGAGAAGGAGAGGGGGGAAAAGATTGTGGGAGGTGGTGATTGAGAATGGGGCCATGACAAGAGAATAAGAAACAACAAAAACAAAAACATATGGCCAAACCTTGAATCTATCTCAATTTGCATGCACATCCCTTTAGGTTTTGCTCCCAGAGTATTACTAGAAGAGCAACATCTTGAGGGAAAGTGAGCTGACTGGTTCAAAGCTTCAGGAACTGTCTCATTTAGGGACTCAAATGACTCCATGTGTAGCCATGAAAAGGCACTGATAGATCCTAGCATGATGCACCTGTGGAGAGCTGGAGCCTCTCACCTCTAAGCACCCATATTCAAACGCTGGCAAATGGCTAACATTTGGGTGACAATGTCAACTGATACTTCAAACATTTCTGTGAAACAAATGAGGGGTGGTTGGACTCCTTGGTCCTGATGTAAATTCGTGATGAAGATCGCAGACATGACACCCAGAGTTTCATCTTCCTACGGCTGCATTGCAACATAACTGAATATACTGAATTCGCAGCTTTACAAGGTATCTATTGTTACCGTTCCCCCTTCCTCCCTTCCCCAACCCTTTCCCTCTGTCCTATAGGTTCTATATTTGTAGAGGACCCTTGACTACCACACTAAGCACGAGATGTGTCTACCAAGTATAGTATATACAGATAAAGGCATGTACATGGTTCCACTACAAACTTTCGATTTGGTACAGTCACATCCAGATCAAGCATGAGATACACTTTTTTCTGAGCTGAATTTACTACAAATGCCTAATCAACTCTGGCTTTTCTAAACCATTTTACTCACTACAGCTGGAGCACCTTCCCAGAAGCACAAGCATGAAGATATTTATTTCAAAAACAATCTTGGATGACTACACTTTTGAAAACTTCAGATGCCTCAGGATATCCTACGTATCCTCTCATCTTCTGCTTCTCTTATTTTATGATCTAGTGATGTGATGCCCTTCTCCCCATGCATAAGCCTCCTTTAACTGTAAGCTGTTGCTTTTGGGTATGTATGTACGTATATATGTATATGTAAACTGTGACCTAACAGATAGACATCCTTTAAAACCATTGTCTTGTCCTCATTTGGTGAATATTTCCACTCAGATTTATCTTTGTTTAAAAAAAACTCAATTTTGTTCAAAACCTCTCTCTCTCTCTCTCTCTCTCTCAGAAAATAGCAGTTCTTTTATAGCAACAGTTGCTGAAAGAAAGGATCCTTGAAGACCTGTTTGTTTACCAAGTGAAGGAAGGCACAGAGCAAATACTGAGCACTCACATAAACAGCCTTCGGTTGAGCATCACAAAAGGGACCTTCTGCAGTTTTTAGAGTCTAGAGAATTAAAAAGAGGGAGTTTCCCTGTGTTTGTTGATCTTTCTCTATTGTGACACCTTGGTGAGAGGGACACCAAGTTACCTTGTTGACCTGGGTAACAAATATAAGAGGTAAATACTAGAGTCATTGTGTATAGGCAAGGAAAATCAGGCTCAGGGGAGCCAAACTGTTGCACAGTCCTTTCTTTTAGCAGGAGACCTCTGAATTGCAGGCTTGGCTACACTGTCTCTAAATACTGGCCTAAAGTCCTGTCTAAAGTCCTCAGTAGTGTGTGTCCCTTGTCCCTACAGCCTTCATCCCACATGATCCACAGTCATCTACCTCTCTCGCATGCTTCTTCTCCACACTCCATTAGCCCACTAGTAAAACCCTTTTGTGACTAGCTTAGCTCTGGTGCAGAGTATCCGCTCTCAGTACTGCTGACACGGTGGGGCATATATTTCATTGTTGTGGGGTCTGCCTGTGCAGTGTGTGACAATCAACAGTGTTGAAACCCACAGTCAAAAACATCATCAGTTCGTCCCTGTTTGTGACAATAAAAGCACTTCTAACGTGGCATCTTTTTCTTTTGGAACACAAAGTTATCCCCCCTTGTGAATGCCTCGCCCACCCTCTCCTTCTCTACAAAATAATTCTATTTCAAACTTACACATGGTCCCACATGTTTATGTCAGAGGCCTTCCTATTTTAATACATGCAGGCACTGTGTAATATTCAGATGAGGGAAATGGCAATATCCATCACTTTAGCCATTTATCATTATTTTTAAATATTGGAAATATTCAAAATGGTCTTTTTCAGATGTCTTGAAATACAGAACACTTGACATCCAATTATAAAATTATACTTTAGGACACGAAGAGAGATTTCTTCTCTCAAGGTCAGGGCTGTGGTCATTAGCCCTCTTTCTAACTTCTCTACTAGTCCCAGCCTGTGGTACACTATTCATTTTTCCTAACCTCTCAGAGTCCTGTCAGAGGAAACAGCTTTTCTTGTCAATAACTTTACTTGAGGTGAAACATGGAAGTAAACATGCATGTCCCCTCTTGCCTAATTTTTCCTTAATTCTGTGCAGATAATTAGTTTTTCATATATGCAACTATTTCTCTCACTTAAAACTTTTCTTAAGATGAGAAACAAAGTCCTAATTCAATGTTATTATGCCCTTTTGGTTTCCAGTTTGACAGTTAAGCACTTGCTGATTTGATTGTGTTATGGCATGAGAGTTTGGATGATATGATGCTGTGGATTCATTTAAGAGACTCCATAAGTCTCAGTTCCTGTGGTCACAGGTTTTAGGTCACACTGGGGACAGTGACAAGTGCCATGTTTTCTAAATTCTTATAATATCATCCCCTATAACAGCCAAAGCTGGAATTTCCATGTAGTTTCTCTGTGACATTGGGAAAGGTAAGAAACGAAAAACTGAAGTGACCTCCTAAACGATGAGATGATCAGTATTCTCAGCCTAGTGCGAGCAAAGCCCAGTGCCTGAGGCGTGCTTAGAAAAGCATTTCCCCTGAACTTACAACTTCCTTACCTAAGTGGAGCATGCATTAACCTTTCAGCATTTCACAGGTGTGAAAAACACACAGATGTTAACATTTGTTCATGAGCCTGAGCTATCTTTGGTGAAGTTTAAGAATCTTTGGTTTAAGTACTACTGGCTTCTTAAGTTTCAAAAATCACTTCAGGTATGTGGTGAAAATATCTTCGGGTGTGAAACAAAAGAACACTATTAAGTTTATTTTATTATAAAAATAAATTGTGGTGCCAAAGAGATGACTGAGTGGGTGAGAGACCTTGCCACCAAGCTGAGATTCTGAGTTTGATCCCAGGAAGTCATATGATGGAAGAAAAAACTGACTCTTGGAAGTTTTCTTCCCTCCACACAAACCATAGCATGTACACACACACACATACACATACACACCCACACCACACATGACTAAATAAATAAATAAATAAATAAATAAAGCTTGTGATGTATTATATAATATTTATTCTCTGGATTATCTTATGTGTGTAGCCCAGTAATGCTCAGTATATTAGTCAGGATTCTCTAGAATCACAGAACTTTTGGGGAGTCTCAGTAGAGTAAGGGAATTTGTTATGATGACTTACAGTTTGTAGTCCAACTCCCCAACAATGATCAGCTGTGAATGGAAGTCTAAAGATTGAGTAGTTGTTTAGGATCATAAGGCAAGCAGGCAAAGAGGAGCAGATCTTCTTTCTTCCAATGTCCCTATGTAGGTCTCCAGCAGAAGACCACAACCAGGAATATCCATTACACTCAGTATTGCTGGTTCACCATATCTCTTGGAACTACATCTTTTGATTCAACCCTTTATGGGTCTAAAATGAGTGAGAATGTAAATTGCATCGGCATCAAATTATGCAGATTGTTACCCTTGCCATTATTTTTCAAATAACACAATGGAGGCAATTATGTTTTGTTGGGAGTCAGAAGTAACCTAGAACAGATGCAAGCTTTCTGGTAGATATGCGCAGGTTAGATGCAAATGCTGTGCCAAAAATGTAAAAAAAAAAAAAAAGAGAGAGAGAGAGAACACCTATGCATTCTGGTGCCTGCTAAGGGATGAGGAACCCATCCCCTGCCAACACATGATGAGTGTATTGAAGAATCAAACTGGAGAACTTTGCGCTATTGTAAGATTTACCCTCTGGCTATTAAACAACTCTCCGTTTTCTTCAATCAGGACTTGTTAGTCCTCACCACTCCATTCTCTATCTCAATGAATAGAAACTCTTTGATGTGCTTCATCGTTTAATTTTAAGATAGTTGTATTCCTTTTTTCTATTAATTTTTTATGTACCACAATGTGTTCAGAGGTCAGCCATGCTGTATCATGTATCTGCTCTTCCTTTTTAGAGCAGACTGCTGACCCTTGTACGCATTTGCTACATTTTGTTTATTTATTCAATGATCAATGGATACTTGGGTTGTTTCTGCTTTTGAGATATAATGCTGCTCTGAAAGTCTGTGTGAAATAACTATTTTAAATTCGGCTTTGAATTTTACAGTAACCTTGCTTTAGCTTTCTGAGAAACTGCTGGACTGTGCCATGTTTTAAGAATCCACTCTTATGTCTTTGTACTAAGTTCAACTCCAAGTGGATCAAGGATATCCACATAAAACCAGACACACTAGAACTAATTGAAAAGAAACTGGGGAAGACCCTTGAGGACATTGGCTCAGGGGAAAAATTCCTGAACAGAACACCAATTGCTTATGCTCTAAGAGCAAGAATAGACAAATGGGACCACATAAAATTACAAAGTTTCTGTAAGGCAAAAGACACTGTCAAAAGGATAAATCGGCAACCAACAAATTGGAAAAAGATCTTCACCAACCCCACATCCGACAGAGGGCTAATATCCAATGTATACAAAGAACTCAAGAGGTTAGACCTCAGAAAACCAAATAACCCTATCCAAAAATGGGGTACAGAGCTAAACAGAGACTTTTCACCTGAAGAAATTCGGATGGCTGAGAAACACCTTAAAAAATGTTCAACATCATTACTCATTAGGGAAATGCAAATCAAAACAAACCTGAGATTTCACCTCACACCAGCCAGAATGGCTAAGATTAAAAACTCAGAAGACATCAGGTGTTGGCGAGGATGTGGAGAAAGAGGAACACTCCTCCACTGCTGGTAGGAATGCAAGCTGGTACAACCACTCTGGAAATCAGTATGGCAGTTCCTCAGAAAACTGGACATGATACTTCCGGAGGACCCAGCCATACCACTCCTGGGAATATACCCAGAAGATTCACCAGCATGCAATAAGGATACATGCTCCACTATGTTCATAGCAGCCTTATATATAATAGCCAGAAGCTGGAAAGAACCCAGATGTCCCTCAACAGAGGAATGGATACAAAAATGTGGTATATATACACAATGGAGTACTATTCAGCCATTAGAAACAATGAATTCATGAAATTCTTAGAGAAATGGATGGAGCTGGAGAACATCATACTAAGTGAGGTGACCCAGTCTCAAAAGAATACCCATGGTGTGCAGTCACTGATAAGTGGATATTAGCCTAGAAGCTTGGAACACCAAAGACATAAATCACATACCAAGTGATGTCTCACAAGAAGAAAGGAGTGGACACTGGTGCTAGAATGGACAGTGAGGTGGGAGGGGGTGGATGAGGGAGCAGGGGGAGGGAAAAGGTCAGGTGGGACCTTTGGGGGTGGGGAACCAGAAAAAGGGAAATGAATTGCAAATATAGAATATATATATATAAAAAAACTACTGCTTCATGTTTTCCCCAGACTATATATATAAGACATACATGAAAATCAATAAATGTTGTGTTTAAATTTGGGTCCTACTTCCAAGATTTCTTGTAACATGTATTAAAATACTCTAAAATATGAAAAAAAATTCACATTTTGTTATTAGCAACACTAGTCATCATAATTTGCAGATTTATTTATCTTTAGTTTATATCTATGACAACAAAACAGGTGCCCATATATCTATGTGAATTGCATCATGAGCTTGCATGTTTGCCGTGACCAAAGAGACCTATAACCAAAGTAACTGTAATTACAGAAGGGTGTGAGTTAAAGGAGCATGCTGGGAATTGAATCCAGTCCTCTTCCTGAGAAGCAAGCATTCCTAACCACTGACCCAATTCTCCAGTCATCATCACCATCATCATCATCGTTGTCATAATCATCATCATCATCATCATCATCATCATTTGTATAATATATAAGTATCATAACAGCTTTCAGATGTTTTTATTAGTGTGATTTTGAGTCACATTGTACCAAATATTAATGCTACTGAGCACAACAGCCTCCTGCTGCTGTCATACATAGACTGTCTGCAGAGAAATACTTATCCCTAGTTCTTGCTCATTTGTTAACTGGGTCATGTTGTGTCATTGAATTGTATGTGTTCTTTTCATAGTGAAGGATTTGCCTGCACTTCAAATACTTATAAGTATTTCCTGCCATTTCTACTCACTTTTGCCATTGAATTCATACTTTGATGCAAAATTTTTTTTCATTTAGGCCAGTGTATCCATTTTCCCTTTTGTTATCATTGCTTTTGTTATCTGACACAGGATGTAGGTGCTGTATCCGGAAGATGGAAAGGACACCATGACATTTGTATTCTTTGCAAGAAGTAGAACTCGAGAATAGCTTCCTTGTAGAGTGACAGGAATCTTTAAGTGTAACCACTGGGCCAGTCTTCATAACGGTTTTCCTATGGTAAGCCCACAGTTTTCTTAAGTATAATTCATTGTAAATGCTGGAGTTGTTTATCTCTTTCCATTCCTTCTCCAGTTATGTCTTCCAGAGCTATTTCTGCCCTGGTTCTTGTGGTCTTTTTACAGTATATACTCCGATTCTCTTCTAATTTTTCAAGGGCAAGTATGGCTATTTTCATCAGAGTGATGTCTTTTTTTCCTTTCTTTGCAAAAAAGTATATACCACATAATGCTATATAGTGGTTAAAACCACAGTGCAGTTTAAATCCAATATCTGTCACCATGTCAGGACTCTTTATCTGTGGTGTTCACTCTTTGGCAAACACTAAGAGCTGAATGAGTACCTAGTGAATTGATGCTGTCACAAAGTGGGCATACTACCTAATTCATAGGAATGTTATTAAAATAGAGACAAACATCCTCAATCGAATGCACAAAATTAAAATTATTCATTATCATCTAGGTGTGTGAGAGGTTTAAAGAATTAAGGGGTTTTTAGTCCTGAAAATCCTTAGCAATAGCAGGTCTCCTTTCGTGAGTCCTAGCAGCTATTTGTTATGAAATATCAGTGACTTCCTGGTCCCAGAACATCTTGACTAGCGATTCTTGTATCTGTGTGATGTCGTTAGAAGAAAACTTGTGGGAGTCTTACTTACACTCTTGTCAAGGAGACAGAGACAGATAAAAACAGAAGCACAGAAGGAAACACGGCTATGCCTGAGTGAAGCAAATGCAGATGCCTGCTAGTGTTCCCAAGAAGGAATTCCTAGGAGACTGGCTTGCCAGATGGAGCTCCGTAGAGATGATGGGCTTCAGTTGCCCCTTGATGGACAGCTGAGGATGGACGACAGAGGCAGAAGAGAACAGTGAGCCAGGGTAAGGGGCATCGCAAATATGTTTAGTTTCTCAATTTGCTTTGATAATGCACAATACCTTGAATGCCTTGCAATCAGTTATGTACCCTGTCTCCCAGGCCAGAGCCTGGCAAACTTGCTAACTTGTTGTGTAAATGTCTGGTTAGTAAATATTTTAGGCTCGTTGGCTACAAGTGCTCTCTGTCATATTTTTCAAGGTTTTTTTTCCCTCCATTTTACAGCCCTTAAGAATGGTTTTGTTTTTGTTTGTTTGTTTTTTGTTTTTAAATTAAGCTTTAGGACTATAGAAAAACTGGCCACAGGCTGGATTTAGCTTAATTTACTGACCACACTAGCCTATCAAAAGCATTCTAGGATAATGGTCATGAGAATGAAATCACTTTACACTTGTATTCCATTCCATATGCCTTTCCACGTATTCTCTTTCACTGGAGAAAACTCATTTCAGTAAATAGAGTAGAGGGATGAAACTCCATGTTTGCTATCCATGTAGAAGGCAGAGAGAATGCTTCATGAGAAGATCACAGGATGTAGGATATTTAAGGTGACATTTCATTGTGTGCCACCCTCTGCTTGCTGGCTCGAGTTGGTATCATAATTGCTATTAATAACATTACAAATGTGCACATTGTAGGCACTTAATGGCTACTCCAAGAGTTGAATTTAGGAGGTTCAAATACTTTATGGAGTCTATAATAAAGAAATTTTATGGCATATAGTTAAGAAACAAATGTTAGGAGAAGTGCAGATTCTCCTAGTATGTGTCGTAAAGGATGACACTTTATGCTTGCGGCTTAATTCTACAAGCCTCCTGTGTTTATGTTTAAAGAGCTTTCCATCAAATCAAGATCCAGAACCAAGGACATGTAGTGTCCCTTTACTCATCTCCTGATTGATGATTAACAAGGGGAACTGGGCTAGCCTTACAAGAAGGCTGATCATGTTGTTGTATGAACCAAATTCCGTTTCTTTGTATATTGCAGAAAAAAAAAAAGACCTGAATGCTTGAAGTGTAGAGTTGTTTCAGAGCTCACATTCTTAGCTAAGCATTACTCTAGATGCTTCTGTGAAGATTATTTTAAGGGATTAGCAATTTAAATGAGTAGAATCAAAGTAAAACTGATTGTTGTCTAGTGTGAGTGGGCTGTTTGAAGCCAATGAAAGGCGTTACCTGAAACATTAACCTCTCAAGGAGAAATCAGACTGCAGATGACCTTTGGATTCACTGCCCCTACTCTCTGAGACTGCATTCTTTGGAAAGTGTACTCGTGTAAACAATGATACATGTCATATTCTTGAGTCAACCAACCGACCGACCAACCAACCAACCAACCAACCAACCAACCAACAAACAAACAAACCAATCAACTAGCCACTTGACCCTCCCTTTCTCCCCTTTCATCCTTTCTTCTTTTCCTTCTTCCCTTCTTTCTCCCCATAAATAGACCTGCACACATCTTAGTTTCCTACCCCTTTTGGAATACCACATGCAACCAGAGGATGGCACAAAATGAAGTGTCACTTTAAATATCCTGCATGCTGTGATCTTTTCCATAAGGCATGTCTGCTTTTGATACAACCAGCACATGTGAAAATACGACCTATATTTGCATGCTTGTATGTGTTTAAGATTCTGAGTGTATGGTGTCTGACTTGGAATATAGCTGTGTGACAGATATAGGTACTTTTCAAGCCATGGAAGGGTGAGCAGGCAATTAGGAAGATTCTCAGTGCAATTGAAATCAAAGCCTTTTGAGAGAAAAACTACATTTATTAAGCTATTGGACAAAGAAAACAAGCAACTTCTTCAGTTTTGATGAGACACAGTCAAAGTTCCAGGGACAAATGCAGGAATATTAGAAGCATGGATAGGATATTTGTTGGTTGTTACTCATAGGTTTTAGCTAAGTGTGCTCCTAGGAAACTTGAGGCAAGGGGGTTGTAAGGTTCTTTTAGTCAAAATGGTTGATTCAAAACCATCCAAGAAAACAAATTCTATAGGGATTTCCCCCTATGTTTATACTTTTAGCTTTAATCTAGGACACAGATTCTTCATTAATGGCCATGATCATGGACTAAATTAGAGCTTATTCTAGTTAACTTCAACCTCAATTTATTAAGTAAATGCTATGTTCTAGTTTTTCAGATGTGGCTCGAGAATGAATCAAAAAGTTTCCTTGAGAAATATAGTTCCATGGGGTTTATTATTTACTTCTAAGATATGCAAAGCATGTTTTTGAAGACCCTGAGCAATGGTGCCCCTCAAATATCAACCATGGACAACTATGAAATATCCTGTCCCAAAGGGGGAGGAGCCGGGCTTTCGCTGTCTCCCTTCTGTACTCTCCCTGTGATCATCAAGCTCTATCCTTTCATGGAATTTACTTTTTAAAAAGAGATAATTAAAAAATATTTAAAAATATTTATTTATGTGTTCTTGTCTTTTATTCTTGTGAGTGAATGCCAGCTATGTGTATATGGCCACAGAGGCCTGCTGAGAGAGGAAGTTACACCTAGGATTGGAGGTATAGGCATCTGGTCCTTTGGAAGAGGAGGAAGCATTCTTGACTGATGAGCCTTGCCCCACTCACCTTTTTTTTTTTTAACTGAGTGTGAGTTTAACTGATGGTCTAGAACTCTTAGGTGGTTTGCAACTGTAGAACTACCCTTTGCAGAATCAACTTCAAAGAAGCCACAGCATTCTACCACTTTACATTTACAAAAATGTAATGATAGCAATTTTATTTGTAGAACATCAAGGCAGATGGGAATTATTGTTGTCCTCACAGCTTTGACACTACCTGCCTTGCTATTTGAACCATGGGCCAATAATGACCTATTTTCTACCCCCATTCAGCAGAAATATAATTGTGACAAAAGAACACTGAATGTCAAAATCCATTTCCTCTTGAAGGCATGGGATGAGGTAAAATTAATGAGGATCTGCAAATAACCACAATTTTGCACTGTTCAACATTCATAAATAACCTCTGATCAAATCCAAGGAGAAATTCTATTCCTATTGTGTCTTGCTTATGAAATGTGCATATTATGTCAATATCAAAGTGGGCATGGTCCAACTGAAGGAAGGAATCTGATAAGCACAGCATTTTGATCCATATCAGCAGATCATGTAGGGGTATAGTAGCATTCCAGCTAGGCTTATTTTCCTTAGGCTGCAAACAAAGGCTCTTCTTTTGCCTGCATTAAGAAACCTACCCTGGCATACAGGATGTGTCCCACTAGGCTGCGGGTGATTTAAGTTCATGAGTCATTTACTTCTATTGGTATTGCATAGTGTTTGTATACATTTGCATTTGAATGTTTGTTGCTCCTTTCAAATTTGTTGACATTTAATATGCAATAGTTGAGTTCCAGACCAGTCTGGTCTACAAAGTGAGTTTCAGGACAGCTAAGGCTGTCAGAGAAACTCTGTCTTGAAAAACCACTTGTGTGTGTGTGTGTGTGTGTGTGTGTGTGTGTGTGTGTTCAATACAGTAGCTGATACAAAGAGGTTGTTTCTTTGAGCCAACAAGGTCATGAAAGCAGAGAGTTCTCCTATGTGGGGTTAGTGTCTTTGTCAAAAGCTTGAAGGTGCTTCTAGGCCCTATATATTTGCAAAGTTGCAGGGGAAAGAAATATCTCAGAGAGAAAGCACGGGCCATAGTGCATGAGAAGTCTTTGGTCTTGAAGTTTCCTGTCTCACTTAGTCTGTGATGTCCTGTGAGACTTCACTGCTACTGTCATTTGAGTCTCTCAATGTAAAGACTCATGGGTTTGCTATAATTCTGTGTTCTGTGGAAGAATCACAGCTTGGCCTTAGCCTACTGACTATTGTTTTACTTTTCAGTGTTGAAATATTTGAGTTTAGTTTCTGATGACTATATATCTGGAAGTTTCTATTTATAAACATCTTAAAGAAGTAAACATCTCAGGTGCCACAGAGTTTGATACCATGTAATTGTTTAGATAATTATACAACACTAAAGGTGTTAATGAAAGATAAAGCATGGTGATAATGAAAGATATGTCATTTGAATCAAATATATATAATCCAGAAAGTTCTTGATAAGTTTTTTATAAAAATTGTAAAATGCTCTTTTGATCTAGCTTTGATTTAGTGGCATGAATGGCTTTGATTTTTTCTACATTTCTCTAAATATTTAATACATATGACTGTATAAAATTTTTAGGTATTTTATAATTCATTTTTTGATCCTTAGGGATAACTTTGGTATCATTCAAGCTCTGTTGATTTTTCTCACTCAGTTTCTACATGTGAAACCATTAGAAAAACTAAACATATATGTAAACAAATATAGACATCGATTTCAGAATTAGAAATTGGTGACCATTAAAAGAAGAGTAAATTGCAACATTGTGTCTATAATATATATCAATTGTAATGTGGGTGACCTAATTTCAAGTAAATCTCAAACAAACCTGCCTAAATGTCCCATGATGGCATCTCAGCTAAGGGGACTAGTTAGAATTAATGGCTGCAATAAAATTACATCTAGTTACTGGAGCACCATGATTTCTGCTGTGACATAAATGAAGTTTCGTGTGGTGTGGAGCCAGAGATAATTTCGTATCCAATCTAGCACACAACCTATGAGCACAATAAACATAAACTTAAGAAACAGTATTCCAGGAGAGCCAGGCACTCAATATCTCTGTAATGTTCCATTGTTTTATGAAGGGTTATTTCCAATGATCCATTATAATACATTTCTGTGTAGAAAAACGTTAAAGAGATATGTGTTGCCCCTTAGTAGAATTTTTTGTCTCTTTATCAGTTCATTGTTCCTGACAAACTTGAAGACACATGCCCCACTGTTCATTGTGCCTGTGATGTGAACCTTGTCTGCTGCCTGTCTATTAATAATGACATCGGGGATAACGGATCGTCTGAAAGGGCTCTAAAAACAGCATGAATAGGAATCTTGTGATATTCTTAACTTTCAGAAAGTAATGCTATAGTTTGGTCTACTTATACAGACTAGTGAATTCAAAGTGCTTTAACATCTAAGAAACCCTTTGATTCAGACTACCTGATGGGTTGATAATTCGCTGCTTAAAAGAAAAAGCATAGAGTAATCTAGAATTTATTAGCCTGAGTGAATATTGTTAGACTGGTCTCAGAGCTGATTTTAACACCTAAGTTACACTTTTAGGCTTATGATGTAGAAAGCTGGATGGAGGAAATTGAAAGAGCGTGATTTGAAAGAGCTTGTGTGAGACCAGTTCAAAGAAAATCACAGTGCATTGACTGAGAATATCTGAAGAGAGAATGAATGGCATGCATTCCAACTGCAAAAGGTCCTGAAGTGGGGAGCTACCACATCCTTAACAACTTGATTCTGAAATCTAAAAGACTTTAAAATTTAGGAGTCTGTGTTAGCAGGATCCATCCAATATAATTTAAAGAAAATCGAATGGGTCAAATTTGTAAAAAAAAAAAAAAAAAAAAAAATTAAACATTTTGACGATGGTACAGGAAATTTGGCCAGGTTAAGAAATACAGGGGTCTCTTCATTTTAGCTGTAAAGCATGACAAAATAGCAAGTGAACATATTAGAATAAATACTATGTTTTCTTCCTATGAAGCTCCTGTTTATATTCTTAATATGACACAAGCATGTCCATGTAAATTCTGTGGCCGACTCATGCCTACACAGTCTGGGTGCCAAGTCTTGATTTGGAGTTCTTTTATCCCAGTGATTGATTTGTCTTTCAGGTCTTTGTTAAGGTTCAAGAAGCTGTGTTTGTGTGTGTGTGTGTACCCTCACGCTCGCATGTGCTTTTTGAAAAGTGTAAATTTTGAGAGGCAAACATCTACTACCAGACCCAATGTATGCTTGCAAAACTCTGCCCTAGGGCCATAGGCATTGTCTCTTGAGATCACTCAACCTGATATATGAAAGATTTTCCCACTTTCATTGACTTCCTGTTTTTAATCTGTTGGTGAAGCAAATTAAGAAAGCCTTCTCACAGCCTTCAAGTTTTCCTTTATTTTGGAGTGTGAGTATTCTCAATTCTACATTTGTAACTATATAAGACAGTTCAGAAAAAAGAAAAGTTGATTCCTGCATCTCAGACCCAGACAGTCTTAATAAATCACTCTAGAGGGTGAGTAGTCTGTCTCTGGAGGAGTCCACAGCACAACAGGAAGGCTCAGCAGTCACCCAGGGTCCTGAGCCTCATGCTTTAATCTGTCCTGTTTAATTGGTAGACATTAAAAAAAGCATGAAAATGTCTTTCTCTGCCTCTTGTGCTAGCCGTATGTAAGTAAGGTGAAGAGCGGGAAGGAAAGGTAGATGATCTATAGTGCTGTCGATGCCTTCGAGGTGTTCACATCTTCCTTCAGCACCAATTATGTGGTGAAGGGCAGGAGCTATGAGGGACCGTAACAGTGGCTTAGGAATTTTAGTCTCAGGCTGGGCAGATGGTTCAGACAGCAGGGGTGCTTGAGGAAAAGGTGTGGCAGCATGAGTTTGATCTTGGGACCCCCTCAGGAAGGTGGAGGAGAGAATTCACTACACAGTGTACCCTCGTCATGTCACTCAGGTGTCATGGCACCCATGATCAATAAGGAAACAAGTTAACATCGATCATAAACATAAACAAAGATTATGGACATGTTAATTTTCACCATTTTGATGCTTGTTTTACTTTATTTACTTATTATTTACATATTTATTTATTTATTTGTTTATTTCTTTTGCTCTGAGTTTGTCCATGTGCACACTTGTGCATTCATGACATAGGAGATTTGGAGCCCAGAGGACAAGTCTGAGGACTTGGTTCTCTCTTTCAATTCTATGGCCTCCAGATATTAAGCCAATTACTCAGACTAATTTCAAGTGCCTTTATGAATGAGTCACCTTTTTGGTCTCTAAATTTCATTTTTTTCTGAAGTATTTAACCTAGGCATAAATAATGATTCATGATTGTTCTTTTTTGTTTGTTTGTTTTTTGTTTTTGTTTTTGAGATGGTTTCTTTGTGTAGCCCTGGCTGTCCTGGAACTTACTCTGTAGACCAGACTGGCCTTGAACTCAGAAACTTGCCTGTCTCTGTCTCCCAAGTCCTGGGATTAAAGGCATGCACCATCACTGCCTTGCTATGATTGTTCTTTATAAAATGTTCGCCAATATGGTATCGGTCACCTCAAAAGTCTTCAAATTGGGTTCTGGGGCCAGCTACTCCAGCAATCTGAGGCTTGAGAATAATGTATCAGCATGATTTGTTCATTCTTGAAATGCAAATGTCCTCTAAATTTTTTAGTTTTGGTAAAAATTCGCCTCCTTCTGGCTCTCAGTAAAAATCTATTATTTTAAAACTTAACTAGCATGCCTTCCTGTCTTTAGAGGCCAGTTTTTGGTCTAGCTCATCCCATTTCCATTTTCTTTTGATTTTTCAATCAAGATTCAAAACAAGTCTTATTCATTGATGTACTAAATAAACTGTACTCTAGCAAAGAGGCTGCTTTCTAATTAGCTGTAGGACATAATTAGCACATTCTCTGGGCCAGTAAGAATTGGATTTACCACATGCCAACAGCTGACAATCTGAACAATATTTGTGGCAGGCAGGCAGAAGAAGGAGTGGGGGTACAGGAATAGAGTCTTTACTTTAGGGGTACTAGGCTGTCAAGGTTTCAGTGTGAATTTCTGACCAGCTATTCACTTGTACCATTAAATATGGTAAAGCTTCAACTTTCAATATGCGAGAGAATTTCTTAAATCAAAAGGCATCGTGGAGAATTCTGCATTGATGATCAAGTATTACACAATTAGTCCTCTACGTGCATGAAAGCTGTTATAGATATAGAGCATCTTAGCTGAGAGCCAGAATCTTGGATCTGCACCAAAGGTCAGGTTTTGCTAACAGCCTGCTCTTGACTGCAATCTTCTTTTAGTGTCAGGTTACATGGACCTGTGATATAATTATATTATATCCTAATAGAAAAACACACAATAGCTTAACTCTACCTCGATTTTAACAATGGTCCAATTTATTTAATCTAATCTCTGACACACTCATGAAGATGCACATGGACATCTAGGAGCCTTTAGAGGTGTTTTTAAGATTCACTAAGAAGGTGTGAAGAGAAACCATGACTGTGGCAACTCTTATAAAAAAAACATTGTATTGGGGCTGACTCACAGAGGTTTAGTCCATTATCTACATGGCGGAGTCATGGTGGCATGCAGGCCGACATGGTACTGGAGAGGTAGCCGAGAGGTCTACATCTTGATCCCCCGGCAGCAGGAAGTAAAGTGGCTTGAGCTTCCGAGACCTCCAAGCCAGCTCTGGTGACACTCTTCCTCCAGTGAAGCCACATCTATCCCAACAAGGCTGCACCCCCCCCATAGTGCCACACCCAATAGCCAAGCATTCAAACTCGTGAGTCTTTGGGAGCATCCTATTGAAACCATCACAAAAGCCCAATACATCAGATGTTGTCTGGAAAAACAAACAGGTTATTTATGAATAGAGAAAACACCTCCTAATCTTTTCCAAAAATCTCATGTTCTTCAGAGATGTGGCATTAAAAAGAGGTCTTGTGATCTTATCCCATGTGAGTAGAATCTCTGAGGCTGTTTGAACACTTTCCTGGACCTGGTGAAAGTTTTGAACATTTCCAGAATGAGAGCCGCCTAGCAATGAAGGGGAAGTATGCCATCTACACGCTCTATGACGCTGAAGTGACACAAGCCCTGCCCGTAGAGGAAAAATAGAAAAAAACCAAACATAATCCAGCCACATTATAGCATTGTCATTTTTGAATGAATAAGATTATTTTTTTGGCCACATACTTTCAAATTTCAGTTAGGGACAAGGCAAATGAGCACTCTTCTCCCCAGTATTCTATACAATCAATTTAAGATAGCTCAAATTTAAAAAAGAAAATCTCAAAGTCCCAACATAAAAAAATTATTAAAGAAACTAGTAAGATTATCTTGAAAATGAAGAGACTTCAATAAACTATTGTACCTACAGTCAAACATTAGATGGCCTTTCATAGACAAAGAGTAGAGAAACAGAGACCAGTATAAAATTTAGAAGTGATACTTTCAGAATCAAAGAAGTTTTCAATCTTACTTCTTTCTTCGTTGAGAGTGGCATGAAAAGACTTCTCTAATTCCCTCTGCTGCAAATTCCATAGTTTCAATCCAGGGCTGAAAGTATTAACTAGTTAAATCTTAGAGGAGATTAAGAATTTTTTTTCAGGTTTCTTTTTTTTTGTCATGAACTTTGCACAGGCTCAGCCCTCACTAGGAGCCATCTTTACCACCTTTTATTGTTATACAGGTTAATTCAGTTCTATTGTAAATCATCAAACCCAGTTTCAAAGAATTAAAGACTTAACCAGTCTTCACTCCCTATTTTCTGCTATGGTTACCATCTCATTATCTTGTGTCAGGGGCTTGGATTATTTCCAAATACTGTACACTGTGGTTCAAAGACCATGACTCACGACTCAGAGGATCACAGGACCTACCCACTTCTAATTAATTTATATGTGTTCATGTATTTCCATGTTCAGAAAAATGATAGGCTCATGGTAAAACTGTAGTTTTGATGTAATATTATTGTCTATAATCTAAATGGGGGTTTTATCTTTCCATTTTGTTTTTCTCCCCCTTTTAAAATTATTCATTTATTTATTTTTAAAACTTTTGTTTGTTCTTTTTGAGACAGCATGCAGCACTGGCTGCCCTGAAACTATGTAGACCAGGTTGGCCTAGAACTTACCTCTGCCTTCCACATGCTAGAATTGTGTGCACTACCATGCCCAACCTTTTACCCACCTTTTAACACTGCTTTGTATAGGACTGGCGTATGTGTAGAAAAGCCACTAATGTGAATATACTAAGTCTTTTCCAATTTTCTCAGTCACATGAAGTTTTTGCCTTTTATTTTTATTCAAAACAGTTTACAATATAGCGGGACTCTTTAATTGGTTATAATGATTAAAATAGAAGCAACTCCTCCCTTGAAACTTTCTAAAGCATATATTTGAGTTCCTATCTTTTAAAAATATTATACTGATCATTTTAATGAGTCATGAGGGTTATTATTTCATGCAACATGCTGTTTCATTGTAGGTATAATTCCTTATCTGGTTATTACCCATTGTTGGCTGCTAATGATCCTTTCAGATTTTACCTGTTACATGGAACACCACCTTGTACACAGGTCTTTAATTGCAATCTGATTGTTTCCTCAAGACATGTTCTTGGAAGTCTAATCATGGGTCAATATTCTCAAGAAAACACCTAAATTTTAAGGCTATACTTGCTTCTACAAGGGTTTACACGTCTTTGTTCTCTACCTACCTTAGTTGCAATGGTTATTATTTAAAGTGAAATGAATTCAAAGGGATAAATACATACTTCCAAATGTTTCAGGTCACAGCATGATGTGCCACCAGGAGCATACAACATTTTTCTATGTAGAACAATCTCATTATGTCCTCACCTTTGCTTTCTTGACAATTTCTTTATTGTATCTATAAAAATGATCATCTTGTAAGCGCTATTTAGATAATACAGATATTCAGTCAAAGGATTGCTTCTGGGGATATTTTGTAACTGTGTACAGTTACATCGAACAGGTTACCTGGAAGGGAAGCTGGGGATGTATGGGAAGGTGTCAAAAAGAGATGAAGACCAAGACAACATTGCTGTTCAAGGTCTCAAAGTTTAATGAAGAACTTCAAATAGATAGGCAAGGGAAAACCCTTCCCCAAAAGGCTGGAAGCTTCTCAGCAGAACTGGTTCAGTTGCTCAGCAGGTGGCTAGTATTTCTCAGGAAACTGCAGGTCCTTGAATAACAATGGGCTTCACCTTGGTCTGAGCACTCCACCCTAGGTGGAGGGTATTATGGCTAACACAGGAGTTCCCCTCAAAGGCTGGGAGAGGAACTTCACATTGGTGGATGTCAAGTTCCTGCCAGGTGGCATGGCACCTCAATAAGGCTCTCTACAATATTTTGTGAGCTGACAGTTTTAATTCTATATATTTCAAGTCATAATATCAGTTCCTGTTCAGTAGAATTATCTGTTCATGTGATCCTCCAGTACAACACAAAGCTTAGGAAGGCCCTGGGCTGTGAGCATGGAAGCTGTGATGTCACTGCTTCTTTCTCAGCCTCCAGGGGATGAGCTCAGTGGTCAGGCTGCCTCTCTGCAGCCTGCTGAATGCCAGCCTGCAGGTGTCAGGAACCTCATTCATGTTACCAGTGACTATTCCAGGAATGTCCATCCTGGTCAACAGAGACACTGATCTTGAAAAGGAAACTGGTTTTGTAGAGAAAGAAAAAAAAAATCCTGTGAGAAATAATTCAAGCACATGAGTTTTAAATGGGTGTCATCTGTAGGCAAGACTGATTCTTTACTCTTTATAATGTTTCCTTGAATAACACATAATTGTACGGATTTATGGAGTGCAATGTGGTTGGTGGATTAACTACACAATGCACAATGATGTCATCAGCATAATTAGCATTTGTGTCTCCTTACTATTTACTTCTTCATGTGTTAAGCCTTCCCACTCTTCTCTTTCACCTGTTCACAGACTATGTAATGATTTAGAACCTGTTGTCATTTCCCAGTGCTGTGAAGCACTGGAGCCTGTTCTTTGCATCTTGAGAGTCATGAGAATAGTTTCCACTTTCTTTGCTTGGGCACTGCCACACCAGCAGATATTTAACCGCTAGGCTGAAGACATTGCTGCACAGAGGTGGTCAGAACCATGGGAGGAGCAAGGGTACTGGATGTAGCCTTGAATGCATCATTCTGAAGACCATACTACATCCAGACTCCAGTTACATAAATTAGTCTATTCCTTAGAGTTTTACTTTGGGCTGACTTGTATTTTTTTCTGCTACAGAGTTGAACAAACCACACCTTGTGAATTGTTGGCCATGATCATATATGGGATGGCACAGCTACAGGTGGGGTTGTGAGTAACTGGACAACTGTGACAGTTCTCTGAAAGCACACTGATGGACACCTAAACAAAACTCAAAGACGATGAATCTGAGGGCTCTCTTGCATTTGTGACCTTGTTGTACCATGTGACTTCACCTCAGCCTTTGTTCTAAACACATGACACGTATTTTTTGCAGTGGCATGCTACCATGATTTCTAATTCCAGTGAATGTTGGTTGATTTAAAAAAAATACTCCTTAGATAAATTTTAGCTTGGGATTAGGACAGAATTTCCAGCGGTTTCTCAAATGTCCTTCTCTGTTTCTGCCATTTGTTACATGCCTTTATCTTCTTGGAATTGATAATTTGTAAATTTATGTTTATATGTCTCATAAAAATATCAGTAATGTAAGTGTCGACTCTGTATTATAGACTTTTAAATTATTTAGTTATTTTTTTACAGGTTCACAAGTGTAGACTTTGCATACTTTCCATTCCCACTTCCCATGTCTACTACCACTGCCAACCCTTCAATCTCCCAACAGCTAAGAACATCTCTCCCCTGTATTCATGTCTATTGGTTTCATTTTATGAACCACCAAGATCATACAGGGCCATTTTGTGTGTGTGTGTGTGTGTGTGTGTGTGTGAGAGAGAGAGAGAGAGAGAGAGAGAGAGAGAGAGAGAGAGAGAGAGAGAGAGAGAGAGAGAGAGAGAGAGAGAGAGAGAGAGAGAGAGAGAGAGAGAGAGAGAGAGAGGGGGGAGAGAGAGAAAGAGAGAGAGGAGAGAGAGAAAGAGAGAGAGAGGAGAGAGAGAAAGAGAGAGAGTGGAGAGAGAGAGAGAGAGAGAGAGAGAGAGAGAGAGAGAGAGAGAGAGAGAGAGAGAGAGAGAGGGAGAGAGAGAGAGAGAGAGAGAGAGAGAGAGAGAGAGAGAGAGGCTGTGGCTTTGTAGCTAAATGTTGAAGCCTGGTGGACTTAGCCAGAGGATATACAACTACAGACAAACATCCCCTCTCCCAGAATCTGTCCATAGTTATTAGTTCTAAATAGTGTACTTACAATAGCTTTGAGTATTGCTTCTCTCAGACACTATTTCTAAGAATTATCCAATTATTAGTTATGGTTTTATTGAAGTGTTCCCTTAATTTGTTTGAAGTGAGACTTTTAGAAGTTCATATATATCTAGAATATAAGGCCTACAGTTGCTTTCAGGATACTGTTGTCCACTAAACTGTTTCATTAAGGCCAGGAGGAATGCTACCTGTGATGCACAGACTTTGGTAGTCATTGATAAAGAAAGGAGAAATGTCTGGATATTAGTGGCAATGACCAATAGCAAACATCAGCTATACTATGTATGCTTTACTCTGTGAGTCATTGATTTGTGGATCTGGGAGGTCACATGGTCTGAAGTTTTGAGCAGAAGGCTCTGTCCTTGGTTTCTGATTTGAACTGAGCCACTGCAGTTTGATGTGGACCTACAGGAATCATTTAATCTTTTTTGTGCTTCTGTTAATCCTTCTAGAGAGTACAGGAGTATCCTAAAAGTAATACTATGCAGAGAAAAAACTGGTCTGTCCATGTTTACAAATATCCCTCATTAGACTTTTTAAAAAATGAAAATCTTTAATGGTGGTGTCAAAACATAGCAAATGAAATAGGCAGTCTTAGATGTATGCTCACATTTATGTTGAGTAAATACGCTTAGAGAAAAATACCCATTTTGTTCACAGTTCCCTTTGCAAATGAAAGACTCTCTTCCCACCCCAAATCATCAGAATGAGTAAGTCCTATGTCCCAAGCGAGTGCTCTATGGGACAGTCTATGAGAGAGACCAAATTGCTTTGTCAGTTAGATTGTTAGTCCCTCTTCCCTCTTAAAAAGATCAACTGGGAACAATTAGAAAGCCAGAGAAGAGGAACCTTAACAAAAAGGTCCTGACATCAAAGCCACTCTTGTGGAGAGCCAAATGGAAAGCATTAGAATGCATTATTGATTGTCTCGAAAACTATAGCAATTATGCTGTGGATATCAGAAAATATGGACTGGATGCTCTCTTGCATTCCCTGAGGTGCCATGATCTTTCCAGCTTCTCTAGGGGTGGTAAAGATGAGAGAGATATTGCTAGCAATGTCTGTTGCCTTCAGATCGACGGAGCTTCAATCACAGGGGTCTTTAGAACACAGCACACAGCTCCTTCACCTCAGCTGCTGCACCGCTAAGCTCAACATTGCTTCATTTAGTGCTAAACTGACCCTTGTGATGATACGAATCAGGTTTGTGAATACCACAAACTCAAGTTACAGTTTAATTGAATACATCTTTCTGTGAGTACCACCAAAATAGGAATTAAAAGTTTTCCATCAAATTTTCCCTCAACTAGCTCCAAGGACAAATCTATCCACCATCAGAACAGCAATGTATCTTTATGAAGAAGTAAAGCAAGCTTGTTGGAAATGAATCCATATTGAAAACACCAGGGAGTCTGTCTTATTGGATAACAAAGCATTTCTTATATATTATAAAAAGAGATTACCAAGTCCCTTTGTTTCTAGAGCTGTCTAAAAAAATATCAGATTTTAGAGAAAGATGAGCTTGAAAACAAGGTAAGAACAGAAGATGAGGGAAGCAATAAATGAGTCCTCTGTTTTTGCAGGCCTGCTGGCTGATCTGGAAAATTCTCCCGAGCTTCAGGGCTTCCCACCTGACAGCCCTGATATGTCACCCTTTCTGAGTATACACATCCTAATTGGTAATGTGGCATTTTATGCATACACACGCATGCAGCCAGCATCAAAGGGCAATCCGTGTCTCAGGGAAGATTCATCTTATGGAGATAATATGCATGGGGAAGAAATGGAGCAGGATCACATCACAAATCACATTTTTTTTTGTAATACTATGAATGAGAAAGAAAACTCCCAAATGTCATCTACTGAGGTGGAGGAAATGCATCTCCAGACCCAATTATTTAGTTTGCACACCCATCAGTTCATTTATTAGATGAGCCAAACACTTAGGAGGAAAATCTAAAGCTGGTTTTGTTCCTTATGAAATGGTTCTTGTGTGAGGAACGTATTGCATCATATCCTTTCGGCAAAGCACATAATAACTCCTCATTTGCAGCCTATTAATTCAGCATGGGTGGGTTTTCTCCGATGTTTTTCCCTCCTTATACTGTTTTTTTTATTTTAATTTATTTTTATTTTATTTTATTTTTGTAGGAGGAAAGATACAGTGTGTTGTGAAGGTTCAAGATCAACACTGCCCAGGTGATTTTGTTTACTCTCAGATATGGCCTCCTGACTTACATACATGACAGAAAGAGGGTGTCCTTATAGCATTCCTGTAGAACATAGTAGATGTACAGACTAAGAGTCAGGGTCATGAACAAATGTATTCTGTCAAACCCGCTTCCTGAACTACCCTGTAGCAAATGAGGGGACCGGTTTTGATGGGAAGTGCCACAGCGACATATAACTTCCAATTTGATACAAAACTAGAGTCACTGGATGAGGCAACCTCAACTGAAGGCTTGTCTAGGTCAGATTGGCCTGTAGTCGTGACGGTGAGACATTTTCTTAATTTCTCATTGACGCAGGCAGGCCAGGCTGACTGCTGTTGTTGCCATCCTTAGGCAGGCATGTCTGGATTGTAGAAACAAGGTAGTCGAGGAAGCCAGAGTAAGCAGTCCGGTACAGAGCAATTCTCCTTGGTTTCTGTTGTGTCAACCTTGTGTTCATGTGTAGGCTCCTTTCCACGATGGACTGTAACCTGTAAGTCATTTCAACCCCTTTCTTCTCTAAGTTGCTTTTGGTCATGGTGTTTGTTACAACAAAAGGAGCCACACTAGAATAGGGATCAGAGCTTGTGTAATTTCTGACTTTTCCGTTTCCTCCCAGTACCGTGCTGCCACCTTATAATTTACATAATTGGAAAATAAAACCATTCTATAAGACTTATTGCAAGTTGAAATGAAGAGAATTCATCTAGCAAATAGGGTTTTTTTCTCTTAAAGCATGAATTTTGATCATAAATATTGCTTTATGAGAAAGGGAAACAACAAAAATAAGAAAACCAAAGCAGGCTACCAAAGGAGAAACATAATGACTAACCCAGCTTATAGACCCTTCGATCCACAGTGATTTTCTCCTGCCTGTAAGACATGCTAATGCAATGGTGAAGCAAAGATTGTAGGAGTAACCAAACAATATCCGGTTTGACTTAAGGCTTACTGCAGGACGTGGCATCTGTCATAGTTGCAACAAGTGCCTTGTCCAGCTGTCGTCAGGGAAGCTTCCCCATGCAGTAGATGGGAACAGACACAGAGAACCACAACCAGACATGCACAGAGAGACCTTAGAATACTCAGCTGTGAATGTGTTGTCTCTATAAAATCCCCCCCTTCAGGTCTCACAGAACTCTTTGGAACAGGAGGCAGAAAGAGTGTAAGGGCCATGGGACATAGAAAACACTCAGGACACGTATCATTAAAATCAACAGAATGATGCACATATGGTGTCATAGAGACGGAGGCAACATGCACAGGATCTACAGGGCTCTGCACCCGATGGCCTCCGAGAGCTGCAAGGAGAAGGGGACACATGCTCCCATCCCTAACTCTAAAGCTATCTAATAATGACTTGCAAATAAAGAATTAGTCTTCTCCAAGGGAGTCTTATTGAGAAAACAAACTTCTCTTAAGGGTAGGCTACATGTCAGCAGTAGATGGCCAACCAAAAGTAAACTCAATGGACCATTGGAAGTTCCTTGTCTTACAATGTCATGACAGGCATATTTTAAAAATAGGTTAGCATTTTGTTTTGTTTTATTTTATTTTAATTTTTTAACCCTGCCGGGTTTTCACATATCTACTCTGGCTTCTGGCTTTGTGTTTTTATGGGATTCCTGAGTGTGCTACTGAGTCGATCTTTGTATTTTTTTCTTGTACCTCTTCTTGGACTCTTTCCCTTCTGTATGTCTGTATGTTTGTTTTGTCCGGTTCAGATATGTTTGGTTTTACTTCATTATTATCCCTTAGATGCCTGTTTATTTTCTAAGGAGAGACAGGAGGGGAGTAGATCCAGATGACAGAAAAGGTGTGGAGAAACTGGAGGAGTTGAGGGTCATAATCAGGATATATTGTATGAAAAAATTTGTTTTCAGAAACAGAAATAAAAAGAACAGTTGGATATGGTGGCACATGTCTATAATCTCAGCCCTGGGAGGTTGAAGGGGGAAAATTTCCTTCAGTTCAAGGCTGTCCTGGGATACACAGTGAGTTTTCATGCAGTGGAGGTCATAGAGTAATCCTTATGCAAAAAACATAACAGAAGAAGAAGGAACAGGAAGAAGAGCAATGGATGGTTGGGCTTCATTATCTATATCAAAGCAAAGACAACAATGAAACCCACACACAAATAAACAGAAAATTCAATAATTATTCTAACAGCAAAATTACAAACACTTACATAGCCAAAACCAATATCACAGTAAAACAGAAAAATGTGCTTCTAATTAATATTGTTACTTTTATCTGAGTATCTGGATAATTGTGTCATAGTTTAGACTGAATTCATCACTTAGGAGAGGCATCGTACATTTTTCACAATTATTCTCAGATTGATCATTGCTTGTCAAATGTCAAAACTGATCTGCTTTGAATGCTCACTAGCTGCTTTTATATGTAGCATTCTTTTTTGTTGTTGTTATGTTAATTTTTAGGCATGCTTATTTGGACCCACAAATAACTTAATTCATTACAAAATCATGCTCCTGAGAGATTCTTTTCTCTGAGCCCCTGTAAAAGGTCCCCTTTCTGCTAATTCAATCTCCACAAAGCATTTTCACAATCCGCAAATATGAATCATGCTGTAACATTTTGCTAAATTGAATCATCTACATTTTCTCAGTCCTCGATATCACTCACCTGCAATTACCCCACTGAAATGGGCTTTTGTAATTCGTACAGAGCAAGATAACAAGATTATGTGAATTAGGGTTGGAAGGCAGAGGCCATGTGCTGTGAGACACATATGTGGCTTTCCAGCAGATAACATGGCAGGGCTTGATTATACCAAAGTTCATTGCAGCCTTTGCGGAACGAGGAAATTGTGAATTACATGACAAAATTGAAAAAAATATCATGCTGTCAGTATCTTGCATGCAGATTTCCCTCCTCCTAGGTTAGTTATGATGACTGGATGCCTCAGATGGCTTCTTTAAATATAATTTACAGAGTAGATTCTTGTTTTCAGGCCATGTTAATTCCTAGAAGACAATGAACATAATTTTCTATGTCAAACCAGCATCTTCACTTATTAAAATACTATGCTTTTCTAGAATATTGTGTTAATCAAATGTAGGGAAAAATCTAGTCAGTAGCCCTAAATATTTAATAGTTATGTGTTTACTGATAAAGAAAACAACTCACTGTCTTTCTCATTAAGAAAGATGATGACACAGCAAGTTCCTAAATACCTTCTTCCAAATCCTCACTCAAGTCTGGGTTTGGAGTTAAATCTCATGAAGCAGAGCTTCTCCTTTCCCGGCTTGAGCTCAACTTCTGGAGATTTCACTGAAGCTGAAGTTCTCTGTGTTGGCAATGCCTGATCAGAGCTTTAAAAGCTTGAAATGCAGAAGCATAAAAATTCAAAGATTACAATTCATGAGGGTCCAGTAAAAGCAAATTTGGTAGGCATTTTGTCAGAAACAAACAAAAAATGAAGACAGAGGGTATTTTTAGAATTGCGGGTTACCTGACTGATGGTTGTTAAACAGTTCTCCCTTTCTGAATGGTCTGTAGGCACAGAGGCTGAAGAGAAATGAGCCACCACCACAGGGAGCTCAGATGCAACCCAGGGTTCTTAGGTGGTCGAGTCTTTGCCTTGACCTTACCTGGGATGTTTAAAAAAAGAAACCCAAAATTACAGTGTCCTTATACTTGTTTTTATTTGAATTTCTAATATTTAAACCTGAAATGTTCATATTTAAAACATTTTAACAAATTCTGTCTTTCAGTTGATTTGTGTCTCAAATCCAACAGTTCTGGCACATTGCCGGGGTAGCAGCCAGAGGTGTATTTTACGGGTCCTGCTGGCTGTGGCGTTCTTGGAATCATTGCTCTGTTTTTTTCTCATCACCTAATTTTGATTTATAAAATGAAAGTGAAGTTATTTGTGGAGGTCATACGTCAAGTTTCTTCTGTCATCGAAAGCATTTGGGATATGACTGTCAGCGCTACAAGCGATACTTCCGGTTCCTCTACTTCTTGGCACTGTCTTCCTGGTAGGTATTACCTCTAGGAAAGGGTGATAAGGACCAAATGCACAGCAAGAAGGTAATGGAACATCGGCGTTTCGAAAGCTGATCTCCAGGCAAAAGGCAACAGACCTACAATGACGTGAGTCGAATAAGCCACGTTTGTTTTCTTGACCTTTCTACACTAGCTCATTTCTTGTGCTCTGAGGAGGCGACTTCCTCCGGTGCAACGGCAACACCAGTATCAAATGCGAGACAGATGGTTATGCAGAAACGCTTTACATACCTTGCCTGTGTTGCTAACAAGCTGTTTCAAACACTTGTACCCAACCCTCTACTTATCTAGCGAGGTTAAGAAATTAAATATAAAAATAGAGTTATTAGTGACAGCTGATGGTTGTACCTGTATGTGGGTTGCTATATGATCATTGGTTACATTTTCATTCCTTAAGAATCAAGTCGAGGCCATTATATATTTCTTCTCGTAGAATGTCTATTTTTTTCTTGGTGTTAGCAACCTTTTCACTTCTATCTTAAAAATAATTGTATATAAACGTATGTGTGTGCATGTGTGTGTACATGTATATGTGTGTGTGCGGGTGTGTGCGTCTGTGCATATATATGAGTGTGGGTGTGTGCGTGTGAACAATTATGGCGATAGTTCTCCCTGTCACCTTCACATGATTCCAGAGATTGCACTCAGACAATCAAGCTTATATAGCAAATACCCTTACCCACTAGGTCATCTTGCTGTGTCAAGGACCTATGAATTTCTATAAATTTTTTCATAATACATTGTTGTGATACATAGACTCCACACATACGTGAGAACCTGTGATATTTTTTCCTTTTACATGTGGCTTATTTAAATTAACACAATTACTTCCAAGACCTCCCATGCTATAAATATGATTTAATACTTTCTATGAATGGATAATGTTTCACTTTTTAACAAATTTTTCCATCAGTAGACATGTGTAGACTGAATGTCTTGACTCTTGGTTTATCTTGCTACATTATACATAGGCAAGCAAACCACTCCCCAAGATACAGATTTTATTTGCTTTAAATAAAGTAAAGAAGCTGGTTTTAATACTCATAACATTCTTTGTTTTTAAAGCAGGCTACTTATCAGTTTTTCTTCACTATTCACATTGGACTTGTATCTGTTTCTAATAGATTTTGATGTCTTAGGATGGATGAGCATATATTAAACACTCAGCAAACATGCCCAGCACTTAATAAAAAGCATAATGTGTGATTGCAATCCTGATATACTCCAGATATTATAAAATTTCACAATGTGAAAGCAGGGGCAGAATGGCAAGAGATCATAGATGGTTTAATGAAACATCAAAATAATTATGGTCTTGGCAACTGAGGTGAACGCCATGGTTCTGGGCGGAGTAATTATCATTTGATAGATAATTGCCAATAGCTAGAAATGGCCAGACTCAGGAGAATTTATCCCGGGGCTCTTCAGGTGGGAGAGAAGTTGATAATAAACGCTCAAAAACATTAAAAACTTTTTAGGGGACTGGTACTGATGAAAGGTAAAGTCAGAGAATCTTGGGAAATTATGAGCATGTCTCCATCTGACTGCAACATAGTTGTCTCCAGTGGGATTCCTGATATGATGGGAATTGGTCCAGTGTAGAGGATCTATCTTGATTGAAAGGCAACTCACTAGCTTTAGAATTTAGGTAGGCATGCTCGTGACTAACACTCTAAAATAATTAAAGATGAACTAGTTGATATTTTTCCCCTGGAGGTTTGACTTACTAACACACTTACCCAGGCTCACACCCCTTGTTATAGGAGTGCTCATGCAATAATACAATATAAAGTGAATCCTACCTTGAAACTGGGCCCAGGAATATGATAAAGTGATTGACTGACATTGCTTAGGTGACTCCATAGCTATCTGCCTTTGGCATGACTATGACTTTCGTAGACCATCCCATAGTTTCCCATCTCATTCATGAGTATATCCTCAACCTTCTCACCAAGAAGTTCAACTTATATTAAATTTGCATGTAGCCATATTTTTACATAAAAGTCATCGTGAGTTTACTCAAGCAATATTTTATTAGCATTCTACACCATATCACAAATTATTGACCTCATTAAATTGATAGACTCTAGATATACTTACTGTGCCAGAGAATAGTGAAAGTGTTTAATCTTTCATTCATTCAGTTGGGGAGAAATTCAGGTACTTGAGTAGGACAAAGATCTTGATCATAGAAATATAATAACTATATAGAATTATATATAGAAATATTTCAAATATCATTAACAAAAATTATTGAAAATATTTCAATGGTTGAGTGAAAAACCCTTTAAATTAATGAATAAAAATAGAAATCAAATTTTAGCAAATTGAAATTTTGGGAGAGAAGGTTAAAATATGCATAGACTATTTCATGAAAAATTGTGAAGTGTTTTACTCAAGTAAAACAAGTAGCGTTTAGTGGTGTCTGCTAGGTTTGAGGAATAGCTCTCGCCCTTCAAGCTTCCATCTGATTTCATCTTAGAATCCTTTAATAAATTTAATTCTTTTCTCTTTCAAGTATATTTTATTAAGGGTTAGTTATACATTCATTCAAAACGGAACAGAACGATTTCCCATATAGCCCTTGCTACATACACCCATAGCTTTCCTCATTTTCAACATCCTGCATGGCATATCTGTATTTGATAATGGACATATGAGTCCCCCAAAGTCCATAGTGCATTCCAAGGTTCACTCTTATTATTGTATGATGTATGGATTTTGAAATGTCTGATGTATACCACCATCATATTTTATTTCACAGTGTTTCTAAATTTTCTGCCAATTTTCCATTCTTTGCCTATACATCTAACCCTGAATGTTTGATATTTCTACTACCTCTCAGCTTCCCCTCTACTAGACCTCTATCAGTTGGTACTACTCAGAATACACCTTAACATTGCATTCTCTCACATAGGAATTGGCATGTGTCTTTCGTCCAAACGTAAGTGTAAGCTCATAGTTCATTACCATTTTAGTATTGGTCTATATACTGTTGTATGAATGTACTGTGTTCTGTTTTTTCATGGCCATCTTAGTTGTTTCAAAGTCTTGAAATTTAAGCCTAAAGCTGTCATTAGTTAGCACCAGTATTTAGGTTTTCCTGTAGACATATTTTGCAACCATTTTGTGTAAGTTCTAAAAAGCCAGACTTCTAGACATAACATAATGGTAACTTTAGCTATATAAGGGACAAATAAGTGATTTTCAAAAGTGACTGAAGCATTTTGTGTTTCAACTGGATGAAGAGTTTCCACTGCTCCATCTCTGTGGCAGCCTGTGGCATTGTTAGTGTTGAGGATTTGGCCATCCTAACAGATGTGCAGCATGATCCTCTTGTTTTAACTTACATTTATATGAGGAGATAAAATATACATAATGTTTTCCTATAATACACAGCTTATTTTCTATCTGCATATTTCCTTTAGCAAAGTGTATGCTCATGCATTTAGCCTATTACAAAATTAGCATATTCATTTATATTGTTGGGGTTCAAGATTTCTTTGTTTTTTCTTTTCATTTATTGGATATTTTCATTATTTACATTTCAAATGTTATCCCCCTTTCCAGTTTTCCCTCCAGAAAACTCCTATCCCACACCCTGCTTCCATGAGGGTGCTCAACCACCCACCCACTCTTACCTCCCTGCCCTCACATTCTCCTACAATGGGGCATCCAGCTTTCACAGGACCAAGGGCTTCTTCTTCCATTGTACCCAACAAGGCCATGCTCTGTTACATATGTGACTGGAGCCATGGATCCCTCCATGTGTATTCTTTGGTTGGTGGTTAAGTCCCTGTGAGCTTCAGGGAGTCTGGTTAGTTGATATTGCAGTTTTTCCTATGGGGTTGCAAACCCCATTCATCTCCTTCAGTCCTTTATCTAGCTCCTCCATTGGGGATGCTATGCTTAGTCCAATAATTGGATACGAGCACTCTTGTCCTATATTTGTCAGGCTCTTACAGAGCCTCTCAGGAGACAGCTATCTCAGGCTTTAGTCAGCATGCACTTCTTGGTATCCAAAATAGTGTCTCAATTTGGTGACTGTATATAGGATGGATCCCCAGGTAAGGCAATTTCTGGATGGCCTTTCTTTCAGTCTCTGCTCCATACTTTGTCTCTTTATTTTCTCCTGTAAGTATTTTGTTACACCTTCTAAGAAGTACTAAAGCATCCACACTTGGTCTTTCTTCTTCTTGAGCTTTATGTGGTCTGTGAATTGTATCTAGGGTAATCTGAGCTTTTGGTCTACTATCCACTTATCAGTGAGTGCATGTCATGTGTGTTCTTTTGTGATTGGGTTACCTTACTTAGGATATTTTCTAGTTCTATCCATTTGCCTAAGAATTTCATGAATTCATTGTTTTTAATACCTGAGTAGTACTTTTTGTATAAATGTACCACATTTTCTGTATCCATTCCTCTGTTGAGGGACATCTGGATTTCTTCCAGCATCTGGCTTTTATAAAAAAGGCTGCTATTAACATAGTGGAGCATGTGTCCTTGTTATATGTTGAAGGATCTTTTGGGTATATGCCCAGGAGTGGTATAGCTGGGTCCACAGGTTAATACTATGTACAATTTTTTTCTGAGGAACTGCCAAACTGATTTCCAGAGTGGATGTACAAGCTTGCAATCCTACCAGCAATGGAGGTGTGTTCTTTTTCCACTTTCTCGCCAGCATCTGCTGTCACCTGAGTTTTTAATCTTAGCCATTCTGACTGTTGTGAGATGGAATCTCAGGATTGTTTTGATTTGCATTTCCCTTATGATTAAGAATATTGAACATATTTTTAGGTGCTTTTTTGCCATTCAATATTCCTCAGTTGAGAATTCTTGGTTTATCTCTGTACCCCATTTTTAATAGGGTTATTTGGTTTTCTGCAGTCTAACGAGATCTTTGACTATATTAGATATTAGCTCTCTATCAGATGTAGGATTAGTAAAGGTCTTTCCCACTCTGTTGGTTGCTGTTTTGTCCTACTGACAGTATCCTCTGTCTTACAGAAGTTTTCCAATTTTATGAGGTCCCATTTCAATATTGTTGGTCTTAGAGTATAAGCCATTGGTGTCCGTTAAGGAAAATTTCCCCTGTACCCATGTATTTGAGGCTCTTCCCCACTTTATCTTCTAATTGTTTCAGTGTATCTGGTTTTATATGGAAGTCCTTGATCCACTTGGACTTGAACTTCGGACAAGGAGATAAGAATGGATTGATGTGCATTCTTCTACTTGCTGACCACCAGTTGAACCAGTACCATTTGCTGAAAATGCTTTCTTTCTTTCTTTCTCTCTCTCTTTCTCTCTCTCTTTCTTTCTTTCTTTTTTCCTTCCTTCCTTCCTTCCTTCCTTCCTTCTTTCTTTCTTTCTTTCTTTCTTTCTTTCTCTCTCTCTCTCTCTCTCTCTTCCTTCCTTTCTTCCTTCCTTCCTTCCTTCCTTCCTTCCTTCCTTCCTTTCTTTCTTTCTTTCTTTCTTTCTTTCTTTCTTTCTTTCTCTTTCTTCCTTCCTTCCTTCCTTCCTTCCTTCCTTCCTTCTTTCTTTCTTTCTTTCTTTCTTTCTTTCTTTCTTTCTTTCTTTCACTCTTTCTTTCTTAACAGTGGATGGTTTTATCACCTTTGTCAAAACTCAAGTTACCACATGTGAATGAGTGCATTTCTGGCTCTTCAGTTCTATTCCAATGATCAACTTGCCTGTCACTGTATTGATACCATGCAGGTTTTTTTTTTAATCACTATTGCTCTGTAGTAGAGCTTGAGATCAGGGATGGAGATTCCCCCAGAAGTTCTTTTGTGGTTGAGAATAGTTTTAGCTATCCTGTGTTTTTTGTTATTCCAAATAAAGTTGAAAACTGCTTTGTCCATCTCTGTGAAGAATTGAGTTGGAATTTTGGTGGGGATTGAATTGAATCTGTAGATTGCTTTCTGCAAGATGGCAATTGATTATATTAATCCTGCCAATCCATGAGCATGGGAGATCGTTCCATCTTCTGAGATCGTCTTTGATTTCTTTCTCAGGAAACTTGAAGTTCTTGTCATACAGATCTTTACCTTGCTTGGTTAGAGTCATACCAAGGTATTTTATATTATTTGTGACCATTGTGAAGGGTGTAGTTTCCCTAATTACTGTTTTTCCTTTGAGTAGATTAAGGCTACCTGTTTGTTTGAGTTAATTTTATATCCAGTGACTTTGCTGAAGTTGTTTATCAGGTTTAGGAGAATCTGGTGGAATTTTTGGAGTCACCTAAGTATACTATCATATTATCTGCAAATAGTGATATTTTGACTTCTTTTTAAATTTGTATCCCATTGACCTCCTTTGGTTGTCTATTTGCTTTGGCTAGGAATTTAATACTATATTTAATAGGTAGGGAGAGAGTGGACAGCCTTGTCTAATCCCTGATTTTAGTGGGATTGCTTCAAGTTTCTCTCCATTTAGTTTGATCTTGGCTAATGGTTTGTTGTATGTTATTTTTACTATGTTTAGGTATGGGCCTTGAATTCCTGATCTTTCCAAAACCCCCTTTTCCTTTCTGATTTTGTTCATTTGGTACTGTCTCTGTGTCCTCTGGTTAGTCTTGCTAAGGGTTTATCTCTCTTGTTGATTTTCTCAAAGAACCAGCTTCTGGTTTTATTGATTCTTTGTATAGTTCTTTTTGTTTCTACTTGGTTGATTTCAGCCCTGAGTTCAATTATTTCCTACTCCTCTTGGGTGCATTTGCTTCTTTTTGTTCTAGGGTTTTCATATGTGCTGTCAAGTTGGTAGTGTGTGCTCTCTCCAGTTTCTCATTGGAGGCACTCAGAGCTATGAGTTTTCCTCTTAGCACTGCTTTCATTGTGTCCCGTAAGTATTGGTATGTTGAGCCTTCATTTTCATTAAATTCTAAAAAGTTCTTAATTTCTTTCTTTGTTTTGTCCTTGACCAAGTTATCATTGATTAGAACATTGTTCAGCTTCTATGTGCATGTGGGCTTTCTGTGGTTTTAGGTGTTATTGAAGACTAGCCTTAGTTTGTGGTGATCTGATAGGGTGCATAGGATTATTTCAATCTTCTAAAATCTGTTGATGCCTGTTTTGTGACCAATTATGTGGTCAGTTTTGGAGGAGGTGCTGAGAAGAAGGCATATTCTTTCATTTTAAGATAAAATGTTCTGTAGATATCTGTTAAATCCATTTGGTTCATAACTTTTGTTTACTTTCCATGTGTTTCTGTTTAGTTTCTGTTTCCATGATCTGTGCACTGGTGAGAGTAGGGTGTTGAAGTCTCCCACTAATATTGTGTGAGGTGCACTGTGTGCTTTGAGGTTCAGTAAACTTTCTTTTATGAATGTAGGTACCCTTGCATTGGGAGCATAGATGTACAGAATTGAGTGTTCATCTTGGTAGATTTTTCTTTGAACTGTATGAAGTGTCCTTCCTTATCTTTTTGATAACTTTTGGTTGAAAGTTGATTTTATTCGATATTAGAATTGCTACTCCAGCTTATTTCTTGGGACCAGTTGCTTGGAAATTTTTTCCCAGACTTTTCTGAGGTAATGTCTGTCTTTGTCATTGAGGTACATTTCCTATATGCAGCAAAATTCTGGGTCCTATTTATGTATCCTGTCTGTTAGTCTATATTTTTTTATTGGAGAATTGAGTCCATTGATAGTAAGGAAATGTGATTGTTGCTTCCTGTTATTTTTGTTCTTAGAGTTGGAATTATGTTTGTTTGTCTATCTTCTTTTGGGTTAATTGAAAGAAGATTACTTTCTTGCTTTTTCTTGGGTGCATTTTCCCTCCCCATGTTGTAGGTTTTGTTTGTTTGTTTGTTTTTGTTTTTTTTTATCTATTGTCCTTTGTAGGACTGGATTTGTGGGAAGATATTGTGTAGATTTGGTTTTGTCATGGAATATCTTAATTTTTCCATCTATGGTAATTGAGAGTTTTGCTGGGTATAGTTGCCTGGGCTGGCATTTTTGCTCTCTTAGGGTCTGTATGACTTCTGCCTAGGATCTTCTAGCTTTGTGCCCTTATAGCCTTTGGCAAGAAGTCTGGTGTAATTCTGATAGGTCTGCCTTTATATGTTACTTGACCTTTATCCCTTACTGCTTTTAATATTCTTTCTTTGTTTAGTCCACTTGGTATTTTAATTATTATGTAACTGAAGGTGTTTCTTTTCTGTTTCAGTCTATTTGGAGTTCTCTCGGCTTCTTGTATGTTCATGGGCACCTCTTTCTTTAGGTTAGGGAAGTTGTCTTCTATAATTTTGTTGAACATATTTACTGGCCCTTTAAGTTGGGAATCTTTCTCTTTTCTATATCTATTATTCTTGGGTTTGGTTTTCGCATTGTGTTCTGGATTTTTGGATGTTTTGGGCTAGGGGTTTTTGCATTTTGCATTTTCTTTACTGTTGTGTCAATGTTTTCTATAGTATCTTCTGCACCTGAGATTCTCTCTTCTATCTCTTGCATTCTATTGTTGATGCTTGCATCTATGACTCCTATCTCTTTCCTAGGTTTTCTGTCTCCAGGGTTGTTTCTCTTTGTGATTTTTTTTTATTGTTTCTATTTCCATCTTTAGGTCCTGAATGGTTTTGTTCAATTCCTTCACCAGTTTGGTTGTGCTTTCCTGTAATTCTTTCAGGGATTTTTGTGTTTCCTCTTTAAGGCTTCTACCTGTTTACATGCATTCTCCTGTATTTCTTCAAGGGAGTTATTTCTGTCCTTCTTAACGTCCTCTATCATCATCATGAGACGTGATTTTATATCTGAGTCATGCTTTTCCAATGTGTTGGGGGTATCCAGGACTCGCTATGATAGGAGAACTGGGATCTGATGATGCCAAGTAGCATTTGTTTCTGTTGCTTATGTTCTTGAGCTTGCCTCTTGCCATCTGGTTATCTCTATTGTTACTGGACTTGGCTGTCTCTGACTGGAGCTCATCTCTTCTGTGGTCCTGGTTATGTCAGAACTCCTCAGAGTCCAGCTGTTTCTGTGATCCTGTGATTCTGTGATCCTGTGATCCTGAGGTCCTGGGCTTGTTAGAGCTCCAGGGAGTCAAGCTGCCTCTGGGATCCTGAAATCAGGTGTAACCAAGCTTCTGAGATCCTGATGTACCAGAACTCCTGGTAGTCACATTTTCTCTGTGTATTACAGTGATTGGTGAGGAGCCAGAGCCCAGGATTTTTTGTGGGTACACATGGAAACTGGAAGCAACCTGTGCCTCTCTGGCTGAGGTTTGTGTTTCTCTGGTTCCTGTGGGGTCCCAGTTATACTGGGTATTGGGGAAGATGTTGTGTCCTCAGCTGTGATATTGATTGTGTCAGATCTCTAGTGCTCCTGTGTGTGTCTATTCTCCTGAGAGTTGAACTTCCATTGTTATCCTGTGGTCCTGTGATCCTGGGAGTTTCAGAGCACCTAGGAATCAGGCTCCCTCTGGGTGTTGTAAGAGTGGGTGCAGAACCAGCACCCAAGGACTGCTCAGGGTGCTTGTTCAAACTGGAAGGAAACAGTGTCACTGGCTGGGCAGGGGTTCCTGCATCCTTGGATCCCAGGGGTCCCTGTTATGCCTGGTGTTGGGGCAGATATTGTGGCCTACCACAGGACTCGAGTTTCCTCTGGGTGTTGTGGGACTGGGTGGAGACCCAGTGCCCAGGTCTCCTCAGGGCACAGGTTCAGACTGGAAGTCTTGTCTGTTTTTTTTTTTTAAATAATCCTTTGTTGGATGTCTTTAGGAAATATGTTTCTCAATGTATGTCTGATCTTTTTCTCTTGATTATCCTTACTAGGCTACCATGTTTAATTACCCTCATTTTATCAATTATTTTACAAATCAGTCAGTACAGATGATGTTGTATCAAAGCAATCATAGCCAGTATCTAAAATTATCTGTATTTTCCTCTTTGTTATAGTCAATATTTGTGATTTAAAATTGGGTCTATAGTCCATTTTGGATTTATCTTGTTAAGGTTGTAATTTCTTCTTTTGTATGCAGATATCCACACTCTAAAATTGCCTGGTAAAATTAACACTTTTTTCTCCAGTTATGTTTTTGTTTCTTTGCCACAGATCAGCCAGCTGTATTTCCATGATGTCTATAGATCTCTATTTTCTCTTTTAGTGTTGTATTTGCTGTGCCTACTTTTTCTTGATTAATATAAGAACATTTTTAGCTTTATTATTTGACATTTATATCCCTTTACTTACTTCTACTCTTTCTTGCACTTCTTAAAAATTTATTTTGGATACAGTTAAGGAGACAAAACTATAAAGAATGAGAAGAATTTCCAAATTTACATTTCTTCTACAATTCCTGCTACCCTGACAAAGTTTAATGCAGGAAACATGACCGAGTTTCATACAAGGACTATAAAATCGGGGAATACCTTACTAATTTTACAGTGAAACTTTATGGCAAGAGATGTAAGGTACCTTGGTAAAAGATTTCGTTAACATGTATACTAGGGCAGGCAAGCAGAAGACTCTGGTTCTAATAGCCCAATATTTATTTAGAATTATCCTTTGACTTAGAAGGAGAAGCAAAAAACTCAAATTAGAGGGCTAATATCCAAAATATATAAAGAATACAGGAAGTTAGACACTAACAACTCAAATAACCCAATTAAAATTAGGTTGCAGAGCTAAGCAGAGAATTCTCAACAGAGGAATCTTAAATAGCAGAAAAACACTTGAAGAAATGTTCAGTGTCTTTAGTCATCAGAGAAATGCCCATCTAAAGGATTCTGAGACACCACATCATATTCATTAAAATGGCTAAGATCAAAAATTCAAGGGACAGCACATGTTGGCTAGGATGTGGAGCAAAGGGAACATGCCTCCATTGCTGTTGGGAGTGCAAACTTGTACAAGCACTCTGGAAATCACTCTAGTGGTTTCTCAGAAAATTGGGAATAGTTCTACCTTAAGACCCAGCTATACCACTCCTGGACATATACCCAATGTATGCTCCAATGTACCACAAGGACAGTTGCTCAACTTATTTCATATCAGGCCTTATTTGTAGACAGAAACTGGAAACAACTTTAGTGATTCTGTACTATAGAATGGATAAACAAAATGTGGTTCATTTGCACAATGGCATACTATTCAGTTATGAAAAACAAGGACATCATAGATTTTGCTGGAAAATGTATGGAACTAGAAAATATCATCCTGATTGAAGATCCAGACCTAAAAGGCAGGCATGGTATGTACTTACTTGTTAGTGGATATTAGCCATAAAATACAGGTTAATATAGAATGGAAGTTGTCCATGGTTCCCTCATCCTTCAGTTTTCTTGATAAAAGTATTTCAAAGCAAATAGATATAAAGAACCTTGATGATCATATATATATAACTTATTGGATGCACATTCTTTGGTCTTGGACTTTTACTTTTCTGTAATAGTATCTATCAATATCCATTGACTCCAATTTTAAAAATATTTGGGGTATGCATACATACATACATACATACATGCATACAGACACATATCCTATAAAAAGCATGTTGCAAAGTATATTTAGGACATATAAAATTTATTTGACTTATCATTTATTCTTGTTTTTTTCTATAGTCTTTGTTTACATTCCAAATGATTTCCCCTTTCCTGGTTGCCCCCTCCCCATAAGTGCCATAAGCCCTCTTCCCTCTGCCCATTCCCCAATCAACCCCTCCCATTTCTCTGTCCTGGTAATTCCCTACAATGCTGCATCAAGCCTATCCAGGACCAGTGCCCTCTCCATCCTTCTTCTTGGGAATTGTTTGATATGTTAATTGTATCCTGAGTATTCAGAGCTACTGGGCTAATATCCACTTATCAGTGACTGCATTCCATGTGTATTCTTTTGTGATTGGGTTACCTCACTTTGGATATATTCCAGTTCCAATCATTTGCCTAAAAATTTTATGAATTCCTTGTTTTTAATTGCTGATTAGTATTCCATTGTGTAAATATATCACATTTTCTGTAACCATTCCTCCATTGAGGGACATCTGGGTGCTTTCCAGCTTCTGGCTATTATAAATAAGGCTGCTATAATAATAGTGGAGCATGTGTCCTTATTGCATGCAGGGAATCCTCTGAGTATATACCCAGGAGTGGTATAACAGGGTCCTCCGGAAGTGTCAGGCCCAGTTTTCTGAGGAACTTCCAGAGTGGTTGTACCAGCCTGAAATCCCACCAGCAGTGGAGGAGTGTTCCTCTTTCTCCACATCCTCACCAACACCAGCTGTCTCCTGAGTTTTTAATCTTATCCATTCTGACTGGTGTGAGGTGAAATCTCAGGGTTGTTTTGATTTGAATTTCCCTAATGACTAATGATGCTGAACATTTCTTAAGGTGCTTCTCAGTCATCCGAATTTCTTCAGGTGAAAATTCTTTGTTTAATTCTGTACCCAATTTTTAATAGGGTTATTTGGCTCTCTGGGGACTAACTTCTTGAGTTTTTTCTTTTTTGTATATATTGGATATTAGCCCTCTGTCGGCTGTAGGGTTGGAGATCTTTTCCCAATTTGTTGGTTGCCATTTTGTCCTTTTGACAGTGTCCTTTGCCTTACAGAAACTTTAGAATTTTATGAGGTCACATTTGTCAATTCTTGATCTTAGAGCATAAGCTATTGGTGTTCTGATCAGGAACTTTCCCCCTGTGCCAATGTCCTCAAGGGTCTTCCCTAGTTTCTTTCCAACTAGTTTCAGTGTGTCTGATTTAATGTGTTGGTCCTTGATCCACTTGGAGTTGAGCTTAGTACAAGGAGATAAGAATGGATCGATTTGCACTCTTCTGCATGCTGACATCCAGTTGACCCAGCACCATTTGTTGAAAAGGCTATCTTTTTTTCACTGGATGGTTTTAGCTCCTTTGTCAAAGATCAAGTGACCATAGGTGTGTGGGTTCATTTCTAGGTCTTCAATGCTATTCCATTGATGTACCTGACTGTCACTGTGCCATAATATAACAACTGAAACTGAGGAAATTCAAAAACTATCAGATCCTATTACAAAAACCTATAATCAACACAACTGGAGAATCTGGAGGAAATGGACAATTTCCTAGACAGATACCAAATTCCAAAAATAAATCACAATCAAATAGATCATCTAAACAGTCCCATAATGCCTAAAGAAATAAAAGGGGTCATTGACAGTCTTCCAACCAAAAAAGGCAGAGGACCAGATGGTTTTAGTGCAAACTTCTATCAGACCATCAAGATGACCTAACACCAATATTCTTGAAACTATTCCACAAAATAGAAACAGAAGGAATACTACACAACTCGTTTTATGAAGCCACAATTACACTAATACCAAAACCACACAATGATCCAACAAAGAAAGAGAACTTCAGACCAATTTCCCTAATGAACATCGATGCAAAAACACTCAGTAAAATTCTTGCCAACTGAATCCAAGAACACAGCAAAACAATCATTCACCATGATCAAGTTTGCTTCATCCCAAGGATGCAGGGATGGTTCAATATACGGAAATCCATGAATGTAATCCACTACATAAACAAACTAAAAGAAAAAAAAACCACATGGTCATTTAATTAGCTTCTGAAAAGGCTTTTGACAAAATTCAGCATCCTTTCATGCTAAAAGTCTTGGAAAGAAGAGGAATTCAAGGCCCATACGTAAACATAGTAAAAGCAATAAACAGCAAACCAGTAGCCAACATCAAAATAAATAGAAACTTGAAGCAATCCCACTAAAATCAGGGACTAGACAAGGCTGCCCCCTCTCTCCATATCTTTTCAATATAGTCCTTGAAGTTCTTGCTAGAGCAATTAGACTACAAAAGGAGGTTAAAGGGATACAAATTGGAAAGGAAGAAGTCAAACTATCACTATCACAGATTATATGATAGTATACTTAAGTGACCCAAAAAACTCCACCAGAACTCCTACACCTGATAAACAACTTCAACAAATTGGCTGGTTATAAAATCAACTCAAGCAAATTAGTAGCCTTATAGGAAGGCTACTCAAAGGATAAGCAGGCTGAGAAAGAAGTTAGAGAAATGACACCCTTCATAATAGCCACAAACAATATAAAGTATCTTGGTGTGACTCTAACCAAACAAGTGAAAGATCTGTATGACAAGAACATCAGGTCTCTGAAGAAAAAATTGAAGAAGACCCCAGAAAATGGAAAAATATTCCATGCTCATGGATTAGAAGGATTTTTTTTTGGATTGGCAGGATTTTTTTTTGATTGGCAGGATTAATATTGTAAAAAAATGGCCATCTTGCCAAAAGCAATATACAGATTCAATGCAATCCCCATCAAAATCCCAGCTCAGTTCTTTTTTTTATTGGATATGTTCTTTATTTGCATTTCTTTTTTTAATTATTGGATATATTCTTTATTTACATTTTATTTCCCTTTTCCTGGTTCCCTGCCCCCCAAAGGTCCCATATGCCCTTTTCCCTCCCCCTCTTCCCCTATCTTCCCTTCCCACTTCCCTGTTCTTGTATTCTCCTACAGTGATACATTGACCTTTTCAGATCCAGGGTCTACTCCTTCCTTCTTCTCAGACATCATTTAGTATGTGGCTTGTGTCCTTGGTGTTCCATGATTCTAGGCTAATATCCACTTATCAGTGACTGCTCAGTTCTTTATAGAGTTAGAAAGAGCAAGTCTCAAATTCATCTGGAATAACAAACAAGCCAAGATAGCTAAAACTCTTCTCAACAGTAAAAGAACTTCTTGGGGAATCAGTACTACCTCAAGCAGTACTACAGAGCAATAGTGTTAAAAACTGCATTTATTCTTAACTTTTAGGCAATCAAACACACAGTGTCAGGGAATCCCTACCAAGTTAAAAAACAAAAACAAAAACAAAGAAAGATTAACAAGTGTGCAATTTTCTTTTTGTTATTATAGAATAAATTAATAAATAAATAATTAGTATTTTAGTCTCCATATTTTATTTACCCCCACCCCTGTCTACTCTCTGTTTGTTCCACATCCCATACCTCCTCCTGATCCCCCTGTCTCAACATGGATGTCCCAACTCCCCATCCCTCCTGACCTCTAAACTTCCTGGTACTTCAAGTGTCTTGAGGATTAGGTGTATCATCTCTGAATGAACACAGACCCCGCAGTCCTCTTCTGTATGTGTGTTGGGAGCTTCATATCAGCTGGTGTATGCTGCCTATTTGGTGGTCCAGTGAGAGATCTCGGGGGTCCAGATTAAATGATACTGCTGGTGCTCTTATAGGATTGTCCTTATCTTCAGCTTCTTTCAGCCTTCTCTAATTCAACAACAGGGGTCAACTGCTTCTGTCCATTGGTTGGGTGCAAATATCTGCATCTGACTCAGCTGTTTGTTGTGTCTTCTATAGTATGTTCATGCTTGGTCCCTTTTTGTGAGAGCTCCATAGCCTCAGTAACAGTGTCAGGCTTGGGACCTCTCCTTGAGCTGGATCCCACTTTGTGTCTGTCTTTGTACCTTCTTTTCCTCAGGCTCCTCTCCATTTCCATCCCTGTAATTCTTCCAGAGCAGCACAATCATGGGTCAGAGTTGTGACTGTTGGATGGTCCCCTCCCTCATTTGAAGCCCTGTCTTTCTGCTGGAGGTGGGTTCTATAAATTCCCTCTCCCTATTGTCAGTCATTTCACCTAAGGTCCCCACTTTGAGTCCTGAGAGTCTCTCACCTCCTAGGTCTCTGGTACATTCTGGAGGGTCCCCACAACTTCCTATCTGCTGAGGCTGCCTATTTCCATTTTTTTTTCTTGCTGGCCTCAGGGCTTGGAGTAACTCTAACCAAACAAGTGAAAAATCTGTATGACAATAACTTCAAATCTCTCAAGAAAGAAATCAAAGAAGATTTCAGAAAATGGAGAGATCTCCCATGCTCATGGATTGGAATAATTAACATAATAAAAATGGCCAACGTATCAAAGGCAATCTATAGATTCAAGGCAATCCCCATCAAAATCCCAACACAAATTTTCAAAGACACAAAAAGAGAAATTCTAAAATTTACTTGGAAAGGCAAAAAGACCCATAATAGTGAAAATAATTCTTAACAATAAAAGAATGGCTTGGAGAATCACCATCTCTGACCTCAAGCTTTACTACTAAGCAATAGTGATGGCTCAGCAAAGGCTCCAACAAAGGGAAACCCAGGGGGGGAGGTGGGAGTGTTAGGTGGAGGGGCATATTCATGGAGGCAGGGGGAAGGAGGAGGGGTTGGGGGTCTTAGGGGAGGGGGGATATTGGGAAACGTTTTACCATTGGCAATGTAAATGAAGACAATATTCAATTAAAAAAAAACCCTGCATGGATTGGTACAGAGACAGACACATTAATCAATAGAATATAATTAAGGATCCAGTATTAAAACCACACACTTACGGATACTTGATAATTGACAAAGAAGCCAAAAATATACAATGGAATAAAGAAAGCATCTTCAATAAATGGTGCTGGTCTAACTGGCTGTCTATATGTAGAAAAATGAAAATAGACCCATATTTGTCACCTTGCACAAAGCTCAATTCCAAGTGGATCAAGGACCTCAACATAAAACCAGATACACTGAATCTAATAGAAGAGGAGGTGGCAAAGAGCCTTGAAGTCATTGTCACAGGAGGAAATTTCCTAAACAGAATTCCAATGGCTCATCCTCTAAGAACAAGAATTGGTAAATGTGACCTTATGACAGTGGAAAGCTTCTGTAAGGCAAATGACATATTCAATAAGACAAATCAGTAACCTACAGATTGGGAAAAATCCTCACTAACCCCTCATCTAATAGAAGTCTAATATCCAAATATATAAAGAACTCAAGAAACTAATAACCAAAAAACCAAACAACCTAATCAAAAAATGTGGTGTAGAACTAAACTGAGATTTCACAACTAAGGAATCTTGAATGACTGAGGATGCAATTTTCAGGAGAGGGAATTCTCCAGGGGAGAGTAAGGCTCAGGAAAACAGGGGCCTAAAAGAAATGAGCCCTAGTTGCAGAGAGATACATATGTATTCCTTCCTGACAGAGGCTTGTGAACTAAGCTCCCTATCAGCTACATTTATTTAAACTAAACTATTTCTAGACATACATAATATTTCTGAAAACTGGGATTTGAAGAAGAGAATAATATGGAAGCTTTTAAAAGAACTTTCATCTCAAAAATCCCACTGCTCAGTTTTGATTTGTATTTCTTAATTGTTTCCATTTCTTGAAGATATATACACAGAATTTGACAAGGATGTAAACACAGTGCAGATGCTGAGCTGAAGTCTGATTTTATCTTAACTTCATATTGTAAATATTTCCCAGGGTGCACATTCTTCAGACTTGGCTATTTCTTCTTCTGTACAACTGAGTGTCTATCAGACTCAATTGATTCCAGTATTTTTTGTATGGGGTACAGATTCATACATACATACATACATACATACACACACAGATACACACCATTTGCTATAAGAAGGGATATTGCAAAAAAGTATTTTGGACATATAATATTCATTTGGCTTATCACTTATTTATTCTTATCTTTTAGCAATGAAAGCAAATTCTTTTCAAAACCATTATTTAATCTAAGTACCCAAGCTTGCTCCTGAATATGCAGGACTCCTGTTCTGGTTCCTCACTCAGGACTCACTCTGCTCCATTTACTGCGACTGAACCAGCATCTGTAGTTCTAGTTCCCTGAGAATTGAATCTCGGTAGCAAATCAAATTACTTTTAGTTTTTGTGTATTAGGTTAAAATCTAGATGGTAGGAAGAAATGGAGAGTGGGGCATGGAGAACACTGTGTAACTGAAGACAAGAGAGCAGTTAGTGAACGCCGTTTTCAGATATGGAGAATATGAAGACAGGACAGGGCAAAAATGAATTCAAAAGCACCGAATTGTTTTTCTGAATGGCAGTCACAAGGCACACTGTGATGAATATTTGCGATAATTTTTGGAAACCAGTGCTGGTTTTTAACCTCTAATCATTTGGCTTTTGAGCATGTGAAAATAGAAATAAATTCCAGTTAGTTCTTCTGTTCTAGGCAAAAAGTTTTATTTGTTATAATACTTCACAACAGGAATATACTAGTATGCAAGCAAAGCATCTTTTTTTTGTCTCTAAATTCCTTAGTGTGGAATTGACTGAAGATACCTAAAAACTTAAAAATAGTCCATGCATCCACACGGACAATGTTTCATATAATCAATGTTTTTAAGTTGGTGTGACATCCATCCACATCAGGACATTTACAGATCTATTGTTTATGGCTTTTTGCTGGAAGACCCAAGACCATCAAATTCATGGACCTTATCAGGCTAAATGGGTCTTAAATGAATTAGTGATTGAAAGGAAATTTTACAGGAAGCAATCAATATAGCTGTTGATCACTGCTTGGTTTTTGGTGATAAACTAGAGTGGACACTTTTATAAATGTGTAGGTTCCTAAAACATTATGTGTGGTAAATTGTGTACGATGTCTTCAGCCTTTTGAAAGAAAATGGCTTGAGATTAGAATTTTTAAACTTTTTTTTTTTTGGGGGGGGAGTAATTCAAACGTTTCTGTTTCCTACGTGTGGTTTATAACTGTGGAAAACTCTGCGGGAAGCAAACCACCTGCCACGTGGTGAGTGAGGCTTTACAGTTAGTGAACGCCGTTTTCAGATATGGAGACTATGAAGACAGGACAGGGCAAAAATGAATTCAAAAGCACCGAATTGTTTTTCTGAATGGCAGCCACAAGGCACACTGTGATGAAGTGTCTTAGAAAGTCAAGCAGAGTAATATGCCAGCTTCATACTCCTCATGGAATCAGGCGGGGAGTGTGACCATTAAAGTAAAAATGTGTTTCGAAAGTCATAAATAACATGCGGCCCGTCTTTCAGCCTCTGAACATGCACATCAATCCTTATTGACGGAATCCAGCTGCATCCCAAGCAGACATTCTATAAAGACTGCTGCTTCCTCCAGGGTGGGGGGGGGAGCTATGTGTCTTCAGTGAACAGCTGGCCTCTGGTATTAAAGACAACCTGGAGGAGGGACTCAAGAGGCCCCGCCCCTCACTGCTGAACTATTTGTTACAGACAATGGTAGAGCCTTTACTCTTCAGCTGAGAGCCCACTGGTAGCTCCACCAGATTCCAATGGATAGTTTTATGTCCAGTAGTCACACAAATGGCTCTGTTAAAACTAAATGGGTCATGAATCACAGCATAAAACTGTAAACCTGGGAAAGAGGCAGAAAAGGAGAGTGGATGGTCAGTTGGTAGGAATAGCAAGAAATGTTAGAGACTGAGCAATCAGATTATATATGCAAAAAAGACAAACTACTAAACTAATCAATAAAAACTGCTCCTACAGAAAAGATAAAAGAAAATGTAAGTGAAGCCACTGTAGCATAGAACTACTGTGGCCTTCACCCTAACCATGTATTATTTGTGTGAATAAGATTAAAGACCAGCTTGGAGTGTTTACCTATTTCAGGGAAAATGCTGGTTCTTGGGGATTACCTTTCAAGATAAGTTAAAGGCCAGCAACAGAACCTCCCTCCAGCTCTTCACTTTGACATTGATAATAATATTAAATATAAGGAATGTTGACTGTTGAATTTACACATACACAGATATGTGCTTAGCTAGATGTGTACTTCCCTGTAGACCATCCCTGTTTGACTTGCTTACCAGCACCAAGGAAACTTTCCATAATTGATTTTTCTTGGGAAATAAAACATGAAGGCAATTTGTCACAATGATATGATTCAACAACACTTACTAAGGGTCTTTTTTCCACCACAGATTTATCGCAGTCACGGAAGAGGACATTTTGATTCGCTTTCATGCATAGCAAACCATCTCAAATGTGAGTGGTCTTAAGTCTTTCAGATTCCTGATCTATTGGAATACTCTGATCTGTGCTCAAACAGCCTGTACTGGTACAGGAGGGATGACATCTTTTGCAGCCTAGCCCTTTTTCCATGGTGATGAAAGGATTCTAGAAAAGTTAGACAAAGCCCCAAGGTGGTTCATCCTCTGCTGAGTCTCATTTGTCATGGCCTTGGTCACTGCTTTAAGTCTTTGGCAACCTGAAAATGCATCTCTTGATTTGAGTGAATGAAAACATTGTGATTATTTTCTCTGCAGGAGTTATTGTGAGAGAAGCCTGAGAGCTGATAAACTGCCCCCCCCCAGTTTCCTAGCATTCTTAGGGATTTGTTCATGGTTTTGGGCTGCAGTGGAAGGAGGGGGAATTCATGATCCACAACTGCAAGCAGAGGCTTGTGCTAGTCTGAAGTTCAGTGAAGATCATGCTGTAGCTAAGTAGTGATATCTCTGCCTCACTTAATGGCACAATGTGGAAATGACGTCTATGATGTAGAATTCCCTTTGACATGCATTGTAGCCATTGAAGTCAGTCTGTGGTAGATTACCAGAAGTCTTTGCTGCAAACCCATAGAAATGAACACATTCTCAGGTTCCCTCTCCTGCTAAGCCAAGCCATCAAAGTAGCTGAACTATGCTAAGCCTAGTCTGTTCCCATCGACCCTGAGGCTACTGAGGATTTGTCTCCAGAAGTGAAAAGGAAGATTGGCAACATGGCCCCAGAGTGCCCTTCATCCTGAACTTCTTGGCCTTTCTATGGCCCATTATGATGAGAACCAAAAGATAACATTCAGGTACATTGTCATTTCCACAGCTCTCTGCAACACAGAGACTGTTTGTTTCATAAGAAAATCATTAGAAAATAAATAAATAAATAAATAAATAAATAAAGAAAGAAAGAAAGAAAGAAAGAAAAGGAAAACAAAATATAGTAATTTCTTGTTGGATTCAATACTGACTTGGCCAGGGTGGCAATAGCCAGAAAAAAAGATGAAAAAAAAAAAAAAAAGAAACCTTAATTAGGGCTTTGAATGTGCAGAAAAAAGTCTAGGAAAAAAAAATCCAGAGCATGACCATAAAATAAGAATGTTATCAACATTCACTGCTTTTGTGCTGTGTTCCAGGGGCTTCAGGTATGCAACTCATTTCGGGCTCCCTAAAATGTTGAGTGGCGGACAAGATCTACATCGTTCCTAACAGGATCTGGTTCTGGTGTTTATGAGGGCAAACTACTAAGTGGCCTCAGTGAGACTATTGTGTGTCCTTCTAGGCAGGTAAGTACCTATGGAATCATTGAAGAATGCATTGTACAGGAGTGGTATTCATGGAAATGGGATGTTGGAAAACCAAAAAGCACAAGAGTTAGTTCTGAATCAGCACAGAGAAAATTATTTTAATTTATTCATGCCGTAACCCTGTGGAGAAGGCAGCATTTTTTCCTCTCCCTCCCTTTCAAACACTGAGTATTTACAGAGAATGCAACCAATTAAAAAACTTTAGGGGGTTGTAGCTATTAATGAGACTGTATTTCATTTCATTAATTTTGCATAAATGTCTTTTCTGATCACTCATGACCTAGAAGAGTTGTCCAAGGTATTTACAAATTGGATGGATCACTCTCACACTATTAAAATGATCAACGTTTCCTTGACTTCTTTACTTGTTCCCATGACTACCATATAAATTTCCCAAAGCAATCATTTAAACGGTCGCATAAAATTTTAGATGATTTCCTTTGAAAGGGTAAGAGACCTTGAATTAATAGGACCTCTCTTCTGGATGTTTAGGGTAAAGAAAGATTTTATTCTCTCTGTTCCTTAAATGTAATGGCTGTTAACATGTACGTATCTTACACACACACACACATACACACACACACACACACACACACACACACAGTATTAGTGAAGGTTTATATTGTTGTTTTTCTTCTTTGGTTAAAAAATAACATTAAAATCTTGAATGTCTGGAAAATACTGCATTTTCTAAGTGTGTCACGATCTGTCATAGATTTCCCTGGAAAAATTATAATTATGACCTTCTACGTCATTTTACAGTTATCATATTTTAGATAAATTAGTCAGCCAAATGGCATTGCAAGTTTTACTTTCCATTTTGGAGTTATTCCTATAAAAAGTGAGTGTGAGCAGTTGAATGTGTCCACAGTTTTCTCAAACAGGTGAATGTAAAAAGGAATTTATAAGCCTGAAATTCAAATTCTGTAGCACAATTTTACAGTTTTAAACATTTGTAATGCTTCAGAATCAATAATTTCTAGATATTATACTTATACAATGTATATTTTCCTTTATCATGGGTTTTTCGAGATTTGAATAAAAGCTTGGGATTATTGGAATGTAAAGAGATATACTTACAATGGCCTCATTTATTACTATAAAATTCTATAGCTTGAAGTGGAATCCCTTCACAAAGTTTCCATTTAAAATTGCTTCTCCAAATGTAAGGTCAACAAAATTAGAAAGTTAAGAAAAATTAGAAAAACATGGAAAAATAAAGGCATACAATTTAGTAGATGATTACATAATGAGAAATTGTGATTAAACTTCTGCAATCACTTTAGAATATCAACTCCAGTAAACATCAAAAAATAATGAAAAACGAGCCCCCATGGTTTTAAGGCAAATGAGTGGGGAGGGGTACACAGAAAAAAATTAGAGGGAGGAAAGAGAAGCAAAAAGTTTTTATAATTATGTTATAATCTCAAAAAAGGTCTATTAACCCTAAAATTTCCCAGATTCAAGTAAGAGAGTAGTAAGTAATGTGTAATTCAAACTTGACTTTCCTAACATTCTGAGAGAGTATCCAGATGAATGTAGATACATTTTCTGTACTCACTAGCTGCCATTTAAAAGGCATCATATAATATTAATTTAAACCATCTTCTTGAGTTTCAGGAAGTTTTGAGGCAAACTTATTTTATGTTCATGGATTCAGCAAAGTATTAAATGTTTTATTTTTTAAAAAAACTGTTTACTCATTTTCTTTTTATAACTAGCATTTTGTTCTATTTATATAGCAAATGATATAAAGCTAGTCTATAGATTTATAGAATCATGACATTTACTACTAAAACTCGTACAGAACATAGTTCACTTTCCCATATAAGAAAATCTTAAGATGTTTATTAAACTAGAATAAACAACTAATTTTAAGAATAAAGAATATTATTTTGTGTTTTGTCATATTTTTTATAAAGATGAATCCAAGATTGACTCTGATTTAAAGAGAAAACTATTCAATGATTTTTCTTACATTTACTCATTAATAAGAGATAAATATTACTACGTATTAAATTTGAACCTCAGTTACTTTTCTACTTGCTTTAAGAAATGGAAGCCCTTAGCTAGACTAACCAAAGGGCACAGAGATAGTATCCAAATTAACAAAATTAAAAATGAAAAGGGGGATATAACAACAGAAACAGAGGAAATTCAAAAGATCATCAGATCCTACTACAAAGGCCTATACTCAAAACAACTGGAGAATCTGGAGGAAATGGACAATTTCCTAGACAGATACCAAATACCAAAATTAAATCAGCATCAAGTAGACCAGCTAAACAGTCCCATAACCCTTAAAGAAATAGAAGGGGTTATAGAAAGCCTCCCAACCAAAAAAAGTACGGGACCAGATGGTTTTAGTGCAGAATTCTACCAGACCTTCAAAGAAGACTTAACACCAATACTCTTCAAACTATTCCACAAAATAGAGACAGAAGGGACACTGCCCAACTCATTCTTCGAAACCACAATTACGCTGATACCTAAACCACAAAAAGATCCAACAAAGAAAGAGAACTACAGGCCAATTTCTCTTATGAATATAGATGCAAAAATACTAAATAAAATCCTTGCCAACCGAATCCAAGAGCATATCAAAACGATCATTCACCATGATCAAGTAGGCTTCATTCCAGGAATGCAGGGATGGTTCAATATACGGAAATCCATCAATGTAATCCACTACATAAACAAACTAAAAGAAAAAAACCACATGGTCATCTCATTAGATGCTGAAAAAGCATTTGACAAAATTCAGCATCCTTTCATGCTAAAAGTCTTGGAAAGAGCAGGAATTCAAGGCCCATACCTAAACATAGTAAAAGCAATCTACAGCAAACCAGTAGCCAAAATCAAAATAAATGGAGAGAAACTTGAAGCAATTCCACTAAAATCAGGGACTAGACAAGGCTGTCCTCTCCCTCCATATCTTTTCAATATAGTACTTGAAGTTCTAGCGAGAGCAATCAGACAACATAAGGAAGTCAAAGGGATACAAATTGGAAAGGAAGAAGTCAAAGTATCATTATTTGCAGATGATATGATAGTCTACTTAAGCGATCCAAAAAACTCCACCAGAGAACTTCTACAGCTGATAAACAACTTCAGCAACGTGGCTGGTTATAAAATTAACTCAAGCAAATCAGTAGCCTTCTTGTACTCAAAGGACAAGCAGGCTGAGAAAGAAGTTAGGGAAATAACACCCTTCACAATAGCCACAAACAACATAAAGTACCTTGGCGTAACTCTAACCAAACAAGTGAAAGATCTGTATGACAGGAACTTCAAGTCCCTGAAGAAAGAAATCGAAGAAGACCTCAGGAGATGGAAAAATATTTCTTGCTCCTGGATTGGCAGGATCAATATAGTAAAAATGGCCATCTTGCCAAAAGCAATCTACAGATTCAATGCAATCCCCATCAAAATGCCAAATCAATTCTTCATAGATCTAGAAAGAGCAATTCTCAAATTCATCTGGAGCAACAAAAAACCCAGGATAGCTAAAACTATTCTCAACAATAAAAGGACTTCTGGGGGAATCAATATCCCTGACCTCAAGCAGTACTACAGAGCAATTGTGTTAAAAACTGCATGGTATTGGTACAGCAACAGGCAGGTAGATCAATGGAATAGGATTGAAGACCCAGAAATTAACCCACAGACTTATGGTCACTTGATCTTTGATAAAGGAGCCACAACCATCCGGTGGAAAAAAGATAGCCTTTTCAACAAATGGTGCTGGTTCAACTGGAGGTCAACATGCAGAAGAATGCGAATTGACCCACTCTTATCTCCTTGTACTAAGATCAACTCCAAGTGGATCAAGGACCTCCACATAAAACCAGACACACTGAAACTATTAGAAAAGAAACTTGGGAAGACCCTGGAGGACTTGGGCACAGGGGAAAAGTTCCTGAACAGAACACCAATAGCTTATGCTCTAAGATCAAGAATCGACAAATGGGACCTCATAAAATTACAAAGTTTCTGCAAAGCAAAGGACACTGTCAGAAGGACAAAACGGCAACCAACAAAGTGGGAAAAGATCTTCACCAACCCCACATCCGACAGAGGGCTAATATCCAATATATACAAAGAACTCAAGAAGTTAGACCGCAAAGAACCAAATAACCCTATCAAAAAATGGGGCACAGAGCTAAACAAAGAATTCTCACCAGAAGAAATTCGGATGGCCGAGAAACACCTTAAAAGATGTTCAACATCATTAGTCATCAGGGAAATGCAAATCAAAACAACCCTGAGATTCCACCTCACACCAGTCAGAATGGCTAAGATTAAAAACTCAAGAGACAACAAGTGCTGGCGAGGATGTGGAGAAAGAGGAACACTCCTCCACTGTTGGTGGGATTGCAAAATGGTAAAACCGCTCTGGAAATCAGTTTGGCGGTTCCTCAGAAAATTGGGCATGTTACTTCCAGAGGACCCTGGCATACCACTCCTGGGCATATACCCAGAGGATTCCCCTGCATGCAATAAGGACACATGCTCCACTATGTTTATAGCAGCCTTGTTTATAATAGCCAGAAATTGGAAGCAGCCCAAATATCCCTCAAAGGAGGAATGGATACAGAAAATGTGGTATATTTATACAATGGAATACTACACAGCAATTAAAAATAATGAATTCATGCAATTTGTAGGTAAATGGTTAGACCTGGAAAATATCATCCTGAGTGAATTAACCCAATCACAAAAGAATGCACCTGAAATGCAATCACTGATAAGTGGATATTAATGAGCCCAGAAGCCCTAAATACTCAAGACACAAATAGCAAGTCAAATGATTCCCAAGAAGAAGAAAGGAGAGGACCCTGGGCCTGTAAAGATTGCTTCCAGTTTAGTAAAGAAACCGAGGGGGGAGGGGGAATTATTGGGGAACAGATGGGGGGGAGAGGAACTATGGGAACTATGGTGGGTGGGAACTGGGAAAGGGGAAAGCCTTTGGAATGTAAACATAGAATATAGAAAATAAAATTAAAAAAAAAAAAAAAAAAAAAAAAAAAAAAAAAAAAAGAAATGGAAGCTTTATGATTCCAAGTGTAAGAATTACACACAAACTTAGAAATAGTCTAATTTAACAGAAGTATGATAACTACTCAATGACAGTTGGAGAGGGCATTGACTAAACAGACCAACTACAAGAAACAGTTTGACAATTTTCTTCCTGTACAACACTTAAGACTAGATTATTTAACAGAGTATTTTCATTGTGGTCATTGAGATCTGTTAAAAGACATGATTCACCAGGAAAAATTAAAAGTTTAACATTGTAATAAAATGTCATAGATTTAATATTTCTTAGGACATTTCACATAAAGCACTTTGGTCTAGTTAAAGAAAGCTAAATTGTTGTAGTACAGAAGTGCCTCTGGGCTTGATATTAAAATCTCAAATACTTCTAATGATGCTGACTTTATATAATCACTTTTACAAAAGATAACTACTAAGTTTCTCAATTATTATCAAGGTACTTACATTCAAGGGGAATCACATGTATTCTAATGCATTAGATCTTTATATATTGGGGTAGAATTAATTAGTTTCATAGGGACAATCAATCCATGAACAAAAGTGTGATAGCCACCATCCATTTGTTATTATATATTTTAGCTACACACACACACACACACACACACACACACACACATGCACAGTGCACATGCACACTCACACACATGCACAGTGCACATGCACACAGATACACATACACAAGGAAGGTGCATGAACAGTTATGCCCATCAGTGCATGAACAGATATGCCCATCTGACCATATGCACAAGAAGTCAGAGGATAACTCAGGATTCAATTCTCTTCTTCCTTATTTTCTGCCTTGCTTTGTACTCCAGGGTAGCGGCCATGAGCTTCTGGGTCATTTCTTCTTTCCCACCTTGTCAGTACTGGTAAGGGCCTATTTCTTTATGAGCTAGGTTCCAGTTTTTAATATAAGTTACAGGGACCAGATTCAAGTCAATCACATTGACAACTCATGCTCCTACCTTTGTGAACCATGCCCCAGTTTTGGACTTTTAAAAATATGATCATGTGCATTTATTATGCACTGCCTATTCTAAAAGAGAATGTTTGATTCCTGTAACAAAGTCTTCAAGAACTACATTGTTTTCTTTTTCTATTTTTTATTCGATACATTCTTTATTTACATTTCAAATGATTTCCCCATTCCAGGAACCCCCCACCTCCCTGAAAGCTCTCTTCCCTTCCCCTGTTCCCCAATCAACACTCCTTGCTTCCCTGTCCTGGTATTCCACTACACGGTTGCACTGAGCCTTTCTAGGATCAGGGGCCTCTCCTTCCTTATTCTTGGACATCATTTGATATGTGAATTGTTTCCTGGGTATTCCAAGCTTCTAGGCTAATATCCACTTATCAGTGAGTGCATACCATGTGTGTTCTTTTGTGAATGGATTACCTCACTCAGGAGGACATTCTCCAGATCCACCCATTTGCCTAAGAATTTCATGAATTTATTGTTTTTAATAACTGAGTAGTATTCCATAGTGTAAATATACCACATTTTCTGTATCCATTCCTCCACTGAGGGACACCTGGGTTCTTTTCAGCTTCTGGCTATTATAAATAGGGCTGCTATGAACATAGTGGAGCATGTATCCTTATTACATGATGGGGAATCCTCTTGGTATATTCCCAGGAGTGGTATAGTAGGGTCCTCTGGTCGTATTATGCCAAGTTTTCTGAGGAACTGCCAGACTGATTTTCAGAGTGGTTGTACCAGCTTGCAACGCCACCATCCTCTTTCTCCACATCCTCCCCAACACCTGTTTTCTCCTGAGTTTTTGATCTTAGCCATTCTGACTGGTGTGAAATGAAATCTCAGGGTTGTTTTTATTTGCATTTCCCTGATGACTAAGGATGTTGAACATTTCTTTAGGTGCTTCTCCTCCATTCAATATTCCTGAGGGGAAAATTCTTTTTTTAGCTCTGTACCCCATTTTTAGTAGGGTTATTTGGCTCTCTGGAGTCTAACTTCTTGAGTTCTTTGTATATATTGGATATTAGCCCTCTGTGGGATGTAGGGTTGGCAAAGATCTTTTCCCAATTTGTTGGTTGCCATTTTGTCCTATTGACACTGTCCTTTGCCTTACAGAAACTTTGTAATTTTATGAGGTTCTATTTGTCAATTCTTGATCTTAGAGCATAAGTTACTGGTGTTCTGTTCAGAAAATTTCCCCCTGTGCCCATGTGCTCAATGCATCCTTTCATATTAAAGGTGTTGGAAAGAATAGGAATTTAAGGCCCATACCTAAACATAATAAAAGCAATATACAACAAACCAGTAGCCAACATCAAACTAAATGGAGAGAAACTTGAAGCAATCCCACTAAAATCAGGGACCCAACAAGGCTACTCTCTCTCTCCATATTTATCCAATATAGTACTCTCCCTTCTCCCACTTCAGCATTCGAGCTAGGTGGTTCAGGCTCTGTTCTGATCAATCCTCAGCCCCTGAATTCCCTGGCCTTTGTTCTGTATAGAACAACCCAGCCTCACCTGGAAGTCGTGGAAGCACCTGCTGTTCCCTGATCTCAGCAGATGAGCTGCTGAGATGGAGCCAACCATCTGCTGAGATCCGGAGCCAGCAAGATCCCAAGACTCCACCCCAAGCCTGAGGGGAGGGAATTCTCCAGACTATATATTGCCTAACATTTATTAAAATTGTGGTCTTGAAAGGCAATATCTCCTTGACCCAATTATTTTTGCGCCACTTTCCCCATCCATCCCATAAGTTTCTCTTGCAGGAACCAGTCCGCAGTAGCTGCAGATAGCTACAGAACTCAACATAGTACTTGAAGTTCTAGCTAGAGCAATTAGACAACATAAGGAAGTCAAAGTGATACAAATTGGAAAGGAAGAAGTCAAATTTTCACTATTTGCGGATGATATGATAGTATACTTAAGTGACCCAAAAACTCCACCAGAGAACTCCTACAGCTGATAAACAACTTCAGCAAAGTGGCTGGATATAAAATTAACTCAAGAAAATCAGTAGCCTTCTTATACTCAAAGGATTAACAGGCTGAGAAAGAAATTAGGGAAATAACACCCTTCACAATAGCCACAAACAATATAAAGTATCTTGGTGTGACTCTAACCAATCAAGTGAAAGATCTGTATGACAGGAACTTCAAGTCTTTAAAGAAAGAAATCCAAGAAGACCCCAGAAAATGGAAAAATCTTCCATGTTCTTGAATTGGCAGGATTAATATATTACAAACGGCCATCTTGCCAAAAGCAATATGCAGATTCAATGCAATGCTATCCCCATCAAAATCCCAACTCAATTCTTCAGAGTTAGAAAGAGCAATTCTCAAATTCATCTGGAATAACAAAAAACCCAGGATAGCTAAAACTATTCTCAACAGTAGAGAACTTCTCGGGGAATCAGTATCTCTGACCTCAAGCAGTACTACAGAGCAATAGTGTTAAAAACTGCATGGTATTGGTACAGTGATAGGATGGTAGAACAATGGAATAGAACTGAAGATCTAGATATGATCCCACACACCTATGGTCACTTGATCTACGACAAAGGAGCTGAAAACATCCAGTGGAAAAAAGCCTTTTCAACAAATGGTGTTGGCTCAACTGGAGGTCAACATGCAGAAGAATGAGAATTGATCCACTCTTATCCCCTTGTACTAAGCTCAACTCCAAGTGGATCAAGGACCTCCACATAAAACCAGACACACTGAAACTAATAGAAAAGAAACAGAGAAATGGTGTGTGTGGAGTGTGATTGGGGAATGGGCAGAGGGAAGAGGACTTATGGGACATATGGTGAGGGGTGAACTGGGAAAGGGGAAAGCCTTTGGAATGTAAACAAAGTATATAGAAAAATTTAAAAAGACATTGTTCATTTCTATAATAATAATAATAATAATAATAATGAAAATGTAGAAGTACATTGTTTTCTAATTACAGTAAAGAATTGCCAATCCCTACTGTAGGAATAATAAATTGCTAATCAAGTTTCCTTTGTCATCTTGGATTCTTTGGGAAGCACAATCCTAGGAATGTACCTCATTACCTTTGCTAGTGATACCAGAATCAGGTGTGAACAATCACGAGAGTCAAGTCAGGGACAGAATATATGGTAGCTCACAGCTGTGTTAGCCAAGTTGTGGCTCTACACAGTCTTCACTCGATTTTACTAGGTACTTCTGAAAGGTGAACACAATATCCACTCAGGCCCATAATGATCACCTCGAGATCAGGAGTCAGTGTGCTTGTCCAATGTGAGCCACTGCCAAAGACACGAACCCAGCAAATTCTGTGCTGTGCTTGGACAATGCTGCAGAATGGTCTTGGGGGAGAGGAGACAGTCAGTCAGAAGAATGACTGTTTTGTGTGAATAGCTGTCAGCTTGGACATGGGCACTGCTGCCCATCACAGCTGAGGGTGAAATCAGAGGCGTAATTCCTGGACATGACACATATAGCCACCATTCTCTCCTGGAGTGTGTCATGTCAAACTGGGATCTGTTCTGTTTTGTCTCCCAAGTAAATTCAATTGACCACACTTCTAGTGTGTGCCATAGCAAGAACACATGGCATAGTCATGGGGAAAGACCATTTCCCTATGGCTTGTGTATCTGTGCTCATAATCTCAGTCTGCAGAGTGAAGAAAGCAAACATAAGCACAAGGAAAAGACCCTCTTAGGCCAGCATTTTCATGGAGTACGGGTGGGGTGGGATGTATTACATAACCACTATTGTGTACTTTGTTCATCTGATGTCTAACTGCTGTGCTACTGATGAGAAATTTATATATGAGCTGAAATCCTACAGTGTTTCTATTACAGTGAAGATTCCAACAGACACTACCTATATTTGATTACCACCGAATCTAACACTGTGCTACTGCATAAACTTAAAACAAAAAGAATAAAATTGAAATCACAGTGAAGATGACTGTAGGCAGGAAAGCTGTGCAGGCGGGAGAGCTGTGCATGCTTCTCACAGGGCGTGAGGTGATTTTTCTCTAACCAGCTCACCACCACTGCAGAGGACGAAGAGCCATGTGTGAGGCTTTTGTCTGATAACTGTGTTTAATAAAATGCCTTTGTTCTATTTGTTTTAAAGTTAAACAGCTAGTATATGAACATTTTCCCCGTACTTTTGAATTTTATTTCCAGTCCATTTAGTTTTGATTCAGACTTTGAAATTGTGATGTTGCAGATAGAGTGAGAGACGAAATTGCTGTATTTACAAAGTAACTTTGTTAATTAAAATTGTTTTTAGCCATCTGTCTTTGTGGCGGGAGGATGTTAACATAATTAAACACAGAATTCAAAGGAGATAATAATCTTTATTAGCTTGTAGAAAATGACTGATGGTAAGAAAAAATTCATTTGGATGTGATCATTGGTTGGATGAAGGAACACATAATCTAAGCGAATATGTACTGTCATCTTAATGATGTACACGAGCTAGTGCCAGGCCCTGGGTTCAAATACCTGCCACATATCTCAATCTCCAGTCCATGTCCTAGATGTCAAGATCTCTGAGTCAACCTGTGCCATCTCCCCCCCCACCCCTTCGTATAGACCTATCTATGTTCAAGTTCCTAGTTAGTGTTAATCTATAAGTCTCTTGTCACAACTGCTTTCCACCAGGGGATGGTTACTCTTAAAACTAATTTCCTAAGTCAACTAGTCATAAAATTCACATAAATTCTTTCATTTCTCTCTACCATGTATTTATGTGTTTATTTTCTGTTTCTATTATCCAACAGTCTTCTACCTGTTTGTTCATTCTTTCTCCTCTCTCTCTCTCTCTCTCTCTCTCTCTCTCTCTCTCTCTCTCTCTCTGTGTGTGTGTGTGTGTGTGTGTGTGTGTGTGTGTGTGTTTCATGCTGATCATCTATTTAGTGTCTTCCTGTAATGGATCCATATCCCTGGACAACAGCAATGATTCCTCTCTTTTTTTCCTTCTTCAACCTGTTATGTCACATAGTTTATTGGCTCTATATTTATGCTCTATGCTAGTGTGTCTGGAATTATCAGTATTTCTATTTTTTTTTTATTATCATTTTTTTTGTTATTTTCTATATTCTTTGTTTACATTCCAAAGGCTTTCCCCTTTCCCAGGTACCCCCCACCATATGTCCCATAATTCCTCTCCCCCCATGCTATTCCCCACTCTTTCCCCCCCCCCACGATTTCTCTGTTCTGGGTCTATAATACTGGATCCAATCTTTACAGGCCCAGGGTCCTCTCCTTTTTTTCTTCTTGAGAGTCATTTGACTTGCTAATTGTGCCTTGAGTATTTAGGGCTTCTGGGCTCATTAATATCCACTTATCAGTGATTGCATTTCGTGTGTATTCTTTTGTGATTGGGATAGCTCACTTAGGATGATAGTTTCCAGATCTAACCATTTACCTACAAATTGCATGAATTCATTATTTTTAATTGCTGAGTAGTACTCCATTGTATAAATATACCACATTTTCTGTATCCATTCCTCCTTTGAGGGATATCTGGGCTCCTTCCAATTTCTGGCTATTATAAACAAGGCTGCTATAAACATAGTGGAGCATGTGTCTTTGTTGTATGCAGGGGAATCCTCTGGGTATATGCCCAGGAGTGGTATGCCAGGGTCCTCTGGGAGTGGCATGCCCAATTTTCTGAGGAACCGCCACACTGATTTCCAGAGTGGTTTTACCATTTTGCAATCCCACCAACAGTGGAGGAGTGTTCCTCTTTCTCCACATCCTCGCCAGCACTTGTTGTCTCTTGAGTTTTTAATCTTAGCCATTCTGACTGGAGTGAGGTGGAATCTCAGGGTTGTTTTGATTTGCATTTCCCTGATGACTAATGATGTTGAACATCTCTTAAGGTGTTTCTCGGCCATCCGAATTTCTTCTGTTGAAAATTCTTTGTTTAGCTCTGTACCCCATTTTTTGATAGGGTTATTTGGTTCTTTGGGGTCTAACTTCTTGAGTTCTTTGTATATATTGGATATTAGCCCTCTGTCGGATGTGGGGTTGGTGAAGATCATTTCCCACGTTGTTGGTTGCCGTTTTGTCTTTCTGACAGTGTCTTTTGCCTTACAGAAACTTTGTAATTTTATGAGGTCCCATTTGTCAATTCTTGATCTTAGAGCATAAGCTATTGGTGTTCTGTTCAGGAACTTTACCCCTGTGCCCATGTCCTCCAGGGTCTTCCCAAGTTTCTTTTCTAATAGTTTCAGTGTGTCTGGTTTTATGTGGAGGTCCTTGATCCACTTGGAGTTGATCTTAGTACAAGGAGATAAGAGTGGGTCAATTCGCATTCTTCTGCATGTTGACCTCCAGTTGAACCAGCACCATTTGTTGAAAAGGCTATCTTTTTTCCACCGGATGGTTGTGGCTCCTTTATCAAAGATCAAGTGACCATAAGTCTGTGGGTTAATTTCTGGGTCTTCAATCCTATTCCATTGATCTACCTGCCTGTTGCTGTACCAATACCATGCAGTTTTTAACACAATTGCTCTGTAGTACTGCTTGAGATCAGGGATATTGATTCCCCCAGAAGTCCTTTTATTGTTGAGAATAGTTTTAGCTATCCTGGGTTTTTTGTTGCTCCAGATGAATTTGAGAATTGCTCTTTCTAGATCTATGAAGAATTGATTTGGGATTTTGATGGGGATTGCATTGAATCTGTAGATTGCTTTTGGCAAGATGGCCATTTTTACTATATTGATCCTGCCAATCCAGGAGCAAGAAATATTTTTCCATGTCCTGAGGTCTTCTTCGATTTCTTTCTTCAGGGACTTGAAGTTCCTGTCATACAGATCTTTCACTTGTTTGGTTAGAGTTACGCCAAGGTACTTTATGTTGTTTGTGGCTATTGTGAAGGGTGTTATTTCCCTAACTTCTTTCTCAGCCTGCTTGTCCTTTGAGTACAAGAAGGCTACTGATTTGCTTGAGTTAATTTTATAACCAGCCACGTTGCTGAAGTTGTTTATCAGCTGTAGAAGTTCTCTGGTGGAGTTTTTTGGATCGCTTAAGTAGACTATCATATCATCTGCAAATAATGATACTTTGACTTCTTCCTTTCCAATTTGTATCCCTTTGACTTCCTTATGTTGTCTGATTGCTCTCGCTAGAACTTCAAGTACTATATTGAAAAGATATGGAGAGAGAGGACAGCCTTGTCTAGTCCCTGATTTTAGTGGAATTGCTTCAAGTTTCTCTCCATTTATTTTGATGTTGGCTACTGGTTTGCTGTAGATTGCTTTTACTATGTTTAGGTATGGGCCTTGAATTCCTGCTCTTTCCAAGACTTTTAGCATGAAAGGATGCTGAATTTTGTCAAATGCTTTTTCAGCATCTAATGAGATGACCATGTGGTTTTTTTCTTTTAGTTTGTTTATGTAGTGGATTACATTGATGGATTTCCGTATATTGAACCATCCCTGCATTCCTGGAATGAAGCCTACTTGATCATGGTGAATGATCGTTTTGATATGCTCTTGGATTCGGTTGGCAAGAATTTTATTTAGTATTTTTGCATCTATATTCATAAGAGAAATTGGCCTGTAGTTCTCTTTCTTTGTTGGATCTTTTTGTGGTTTAGGTATCAGCGTAATTGTGGTTTCGAAGAACGAGTTGGGTAGTGTCCCTTCTGTCTCTATTTTGTGGAATAGTTTGAAGAGTATTGGTGTTAAGTCTTCTTTGAAGGTCTGGTAGAATTCTGCACTAAAACCATCTGGTCCCGTACTTTTTTTGGTTGGGAGGCTTTCTATAACCCCTTCTATTTCTTTAAGGGTTATGGGACTGTTTAGCTGGTCTACTTGATGCTGATTTAATTTTGGTATTTGGTATCTGTCTAGGAAATTGTCCATTTCCTCCAGATTCTCCAGTTGTTTTGAGTATAGGCCTTTGTAGTAGGATCTGATGATCTTTTGAATTTCCTCTGTTTCTGTTGTTATATCCCCCTTTTCATTTTTAATTTTGTTAATTTGGATACTATCTCTGTGCCCTTTGGTTAGTCTAGCTAAGGGTTTATCTATCTTGTTGATTTTCTCGAAGAACCAGCTCTTGGTTTTGTTGATTCTTTGTATGGTTCTCTTTGTTTCTGCTTGATTGATTTCAGCCCTTAGTTTGATGATTTCCTCTCTTCTACTCCTCCTGGGTGAGTTAGCTTCTTTTTGTTCCAGCGCCTTCAGGTGTGCTGTTAAGTTGCTAGTGTATGCTCTTTCCAGTTTCTTTTTGGAGGCACTCAGGGCTATGAGTTTTCCTCTTAGCACTGCTTTCATTGTATCCCAGAGATTTGGGTAGGTCGTACCTTCATTTTCATTGAAGTCTAAAAAGTCTTTGATTTCTTTCTTTATTTCTTCCTTGACCAGGGTGTCATTGAGTAGAGTATTGTTCAGTTTCCATGTGTATGTGGGCTTTCTGTAGTTCTTCTTGCTATTGAAGACCACTTTTACTCCATAGTGATCCGATAGGAGACATGGGATTAGTTCGGTCTTCTTGTATTTGTTGAGGTCTGTCTTGTGACCAATTATATGATCAATTTTTGAGAAGGTACCGTGCGGTGCTGAGAAAAAGGTATACTCTTTTGTTTTAGGATGGAATGTTCTATATATATCTGTTAAATCCAATTGGTCCAAAGCTTCAATTAGTTTCACTGTGTCCCTGTTTAGTTTCTGCTTTCCTGATCGGTCCATTGAGGAGAGTGGAGTGTTGAAGTCACCTACAATCATTGTGTTAGGTGCGATGTGTGCTTTAAGCTTTAGTAAAGTTTCTTTTACGAATGAGGGTGCCCTTGCATTTGGTGCATAGATGTTCAGTATTGAGAATTCTTCTTGGTGGATTTTCCCTTTGACAAGCAGGAAGTGACCTTCTGTGTCTCTTTTGATGACTTTAGGTTGAAAGTCGATTTTATCTGATATTAGAATGGCTACTCCAGCTTGTTTCCTGGGACCATTTGCTTGTAGAACTGTCTTCCAGCCTTTTACTCTAAGGTGGTGTTTGTCTTTGACACTGAGATGTGTTTCCTGTATGCAGCAAAATGTAGGGTCCTGTTTCCGTATCCAGTCTGTTAGTCTGTGTCTTTTGATTGGGGAATTGAGTCCATTGATATTAAGAGATATTAAGGAATAGTAATTATTACTTCCTGACATTTTGGGAATTGTTATTATTATTTGTATTTGAGTGGTTCTCTTCTTTTGGGTTGGATGAGATGGGGTTTCTATCTTGTTTCTTCTGGGGTGTTGTTTCCCCCCTTGTGTTGGTATTTTTCCCCTATTATCCTTTGTAGGGCTGGGTTTGTAGATAAGTATCTTGCAAATTTGTTTTTGTCGTGGAATATCTTGGTTTCCCCATCTATGGCAATTGAGAGTTTTGCTGGGTGTAGTAGTCTTGGCTGAAGTTTGTGTTCTCTTAGGGTCTGCATGAGGTCTGCCCAGGATCTTCTAGCTTTCATGGTCTCAGGTGAGAAGTCTGGTGTAATTCTGATAGGTCTTCCTTTATATGTTACTTGTCCTTTTTCTCTTACTGCCTTTAATATTCTTTCTTTGTTTAGTACATTTGGGGTTTTGATTATTATGTGACGGGAAGTATTTCTGTTCTGGTCCAGTCTATTTGGGGTTCTATAGGCTTCTTGTATATTCATGGGCATCTCTCTCTTTAGGTTGGGGAAATTTTCTTCCATAATTTTGTAGAAGATATTTGCTGGCCCTTTAAGTTGTAGATCTTCATTCTCATCTATCCCTATAATCCTTAGGTTTGGTCTTCTCATTGTGTCCTGGATTTCCTGAATGTTTTGGGTTACCAGCTTTTTGCATTTTGCATTTTCTTTAATTGTTGAATCCATGGTTCCTATGGTATCTTCAGCATCTGAGATTCTGTCTTCTATCTCTTGTATTCTATTGTTGATATTTGCATCTATGACTCCTGATTTCTTCCCAAGGTTTTCTATCTCCAACATTGTCTCCCTTTGCGATTGCTTAGTTGTTTCTACTTCTGTTTTTAGATTTTGTATGGTTTTGCTCAGATCTTTCAGTTGCTTGTTTGTGTTTTCCTGTAATTCTTTAAGGGATTTTTGTGTTTCCTCTTTTATGACTTCTACTCGTTGACCCATGTTCTCTTGTATTTCTTTGGGTGATTTTTGTTTCTCCCCCTTATTGGGATTCACTTTTTGCTCTATATTCTCCTGGATTTCTTTAAGTGATTTTTGTGTCTGCCTTGTATGGGCTTCTAGTTTTTGATCTATTTTCTCCTCTATTACTTTAAGAAATTTATCTAAGTGATCCTCAATCTGCATCTTTACCAGTGATTTTAGATCTGAGTCTTGTTTTTCTGGTGTGTTGAGATATCTGGGATTTAATTGTGTTTGTCTTGCAATGGCTTCTAGCTTTTGATCTATTTTCTCATGTATTACTTTAAGAGATTTATCTAAGTGTTCCTCTATCAGCATCCTGACCAGTGATTTGAGATCTGAGTCTTGTTTTTCTGGTGTTTCGGGGTATCCAATATTTATTGCTGTTGGGGAACTGGGTTCGGATGCCGCCATATTGCCTTGATTTTTGTCAGTAGCGATCTTACGTTTGCCTTTTGCCATCTGGTTAACTCTGGTGTTAGTTGGTCCTGTAGATACTAGCTGGTGCTTGACCCTCCTGTGGGGTTGTAAGGCTATTTCCCAGTGACTGGGATACTTGAATCACTGTCCTGCGGGGGTCTTGCTCACAGATTGCTGACAGGTGGCCTGAGTCCCCCGAGGTCTTAACCTCAGGATATCCCAGGTATTTGGTTTCGCCTGTTGGGCGGCTGCTCTGCACTGCTCCTGCTCAGGGTTCGCTGTCTGATATCCTGTTTCCCCAGGGGTCTTAAAGTTGGGATATCTCAGTTATCTGGTTCCGCCTGCTGGTCCCAAGCTGCTGGGAAGCTGGCTGGGTCCGGTTTCCAGCTTCCCTGCCACTGGCTGGATGGGAGGCTGGTTCGGCCTCCGGCTGGGTCTGGGCACCTGGCACACTGGCTGACTCTGGCTTCCTCACCACCAGCTGGACGGGAAGCTGCAGGCAATATGGCAGCTGCCTGCAGGGAGCTCGGGGTCCGCCCCGCGCGCGAGTGCAGAGTGCAGCCGCTATTCTGTGCCCAATTCCCACTCCAGGCCTGAGTCCCCGAAGGTCTTAAGCTTGGGCTGTCTCGGGTACCTGGTTCTGCCGCCGCTGCCGGATGGTTCTGAGCACCTGGCACGCTGGGTGACCCTCCGGCTTCCCCACCACCAGCTGGGCTCAATATTTCTATTTTTAATCATAAACTGGGAACTATGTATTTGAACTTGAGAGATAAGTACTCAGGATATACTCATGTGACAAACTATTATGATATATGTTTTTATATTTTCCTTTGTTTTTAAGATTATACTATAATCACATAACTTCTTTCTTCCTATTCCTCCCAGTAAATCCTTCTATATACCTATCCTTGATTTCTTCACAGCCATTGCCTGTTTTTGATTAATTTTTATTTTTAAAGAATAATTGGTCACATCGTCATTGCTGCACTTGTTATGTTAAGAGAAGCCAAAAGTGCTAGTGTCTTATTTCATAAATAATTAAACAAGGATTTCTTTTCTCTTAGTTAAAAAAATGTAAGTTTTCCTTATAAGACAGAAAAGCATACTTTCTAATATACGCTTTGTCTGTCTTTTACATGTAGGGTCTGCTAATCTCTTTCATATGGCACTTTTGTAGAAATCAGTTCCTGCCAAAATGACTGCATAAAAGTTCCCTTGCATTCTGGATATAATATTGGATATGTATTGGATGTATTGGATATGTATTCTGGATATAATATTGGATATGTATTGCAAGTCTCTCCCCAAGTCATATTCAAGTAGAGACTTCAGAAGGAAAAAAATCAGGAGCCTGGATGGCTATCATGAAGTCAATTAGTTTTGGTTTGCCCATGTACATGCAAGAAATTCTTAAAGTAACATATTTTAAACACTGAAGTGGACATAAAAACAGTTTATGGAGGCACAGTGACGAACAGATGAGATAAATATGATTAGATAATAGATATGGAAAATACCTAATAAACCATACAGTTTTTCCCAGTCTCTGATGATTATCCCATTCTATGAAATTGTATTTTGAAAAGTAGAAGACTGTGGTCCACCAAATCAACTATGTAGGGCTCACAGAGGCTGAAACACAAGCCCTGGTACTGTCTTTGTCTGCACAGGTCCTTTGGGCATGTTGTGGCTCTTAGCTTTGCGTTCGTGTGAGATTCCTAACAGTGGAAACAGGTGTATCCCTGACTCTTTTGCCTATTCCTAGGACTCTTTTCCTCCTCCTGGACTGCCCCATCTACTCTAGATATGAGCACTTTTGACTTGTCTTATTGTGTCATGTTTTGTCATGTGCCAAGAGCCATCTAGGAGAAGCTAAACCTAGCATGTGACCTTCCGAGATAGTTCTGCCACAGATTGTAAATGTATGACAGACTTGCATCTTGAGGCAAGGCCAAAAGAATCCTGCTATTAATATGCTTTTACTTCTGTTATTAAATATCTAACAATCATTAAGTGTTGACCCACTGTTTGGAGCAGATTTCTGCAAACCTAAGAAGATGTACTCTCTTGTAGTGATGCTATATAGACAAATAGATAGGGTTTCTATAGAATTCTTGATTTGATTCAAATAATTTTAGGAAGTGTGTATATATGGTCTTAGTTGCTAGAAACATGTTATAAAGTTATAATCAAGAATAGAATGTGCCTACTCCTCAAAATAGTAAGTAAAGGCTGTATAATAAATTCCATGAGCTTTCATAATAACACTAAAAAGAGAAATAGACTTGGGACAATTTTGTGTTCAAGGAAAAACCTTTAGGTGCAAGGATAAAGTCGCAGGTATGCACTGTGATAAGGCAAGGCCATGTAAAACAGTTGCTTTAAACTTATAATGAGCATATTATAATGAAACACTGCTTTGAACTTAATATCAACATCCTTCAGTAACTACCATTTTATGTAACATTTTATCTTTGAGGTAATTTTTTAAAGAACTTTTTGTTTAAGAAGGTATAAATAGAGGAAAGAGATAAAGTTCTTGGTTGAATGGTTTGGCTTGGGGAGTTATGCCATATCCATCCATCCACCCATCCATACACCCATCCACCCACCCATCCATCCACCCATCCATCCATCCATCCATCCATGCATCCATCCATCCATCCATGCATCCATCCATTCGTCCAACCATCATCAACCCAAATATGTATGCCTGTTTGCCTATTTGTATATAGGTATATGTATAAGCATGCATTAATACTTGTGGAGTTGATTATGATGGACATTCTGGCCTGGCCAGAGTGTGGTTATATGAATGTTTCAATGTATATGTGTATGTGCATATTTGTCTGTAAAAGCATCTTAATTCTTTTCTTTTCCTTCCTCTCTGGCTTACAAAGAGTTAACCAGCTTAGCCAGAGAGGCTTCTGGCTGAATCAAGAGAAAGGAGCAACAACAAGGAATCCTTTTATCCTTTTACTTCATCCCTGCTCTTGTACTTTGTGGCTGCAGGTTCATGCCTCAGAGAGGCTCAAGCAGGTCAGCTACCATTGCAAAGTAACATAGACTTAAGACAGGTAAATGTTTCATTATAGAAAAGGCAGCCCTAATTATCTCATGCAACCAAGTCTTGCCCTGCCTATGCTCTTCCTCTCTTGGCTACCTTCAAGAAAGAAGAACAGGCGGGGCATGACATGATGTGTTTAACTGTCTTCTTTTGGAGCCCTATTCTTTTCTGAAGAGGAAATGGTGGGGTAGTAGATCTGTGGGTACGTGGAGGTAGGTGGGATCTAGGAGGGGTATAGGGAAGGAAAACTGTGATTAGGATGTGCTGTATAAAGAAAAATTTATTTTTAATAAAATAAAAAGAAATACAATATACATAAGCATACACATGTATATATACATATATGTATACATATACATTATATACATCATATACATATACATATACACACACATACACATACACACACATACACATACATACATACACATATACATACACATATATACATATATGTATTCACATATATATAATTGTCTATGAATATAACAAGCAACCAAAAGGCATACTTTTAGCTCCCCCATTCCCCCAGCCTCTGGCACTGTCCTTATTCTTTTATTTGTTCACACCTGCTATAGTTGTTTACGATTCAGCTAAACCTATTTGACTTCCAATAGTTTCAGGTTGAGTCAATCATTTAGTTTTAGACTATTCCAGAAAGCCATAGAGAGACAGGTAGATTGATGGATGACTGCAGCTCCAGCTACAATGGAGACTGGAATAAGCAGAGAAGCTGTTGCTGGACTCAGTCTTTTTCTTTAGAAATTGTTCTATCCAATAATTGGAGAAGTTGAAGTGATATTAACCAATGTTAGTCTGCCAAAATTGCAAGTTCCAGTGTATGTCTGCTTGTATCATTTCTCTATCTCAAATACTCTGTGATTTTCTTCCATGAATTCTAGAAAGTTAAATATGAATATCTATTTGTCTGTCTTTCTGTCTGTCTGTCTGTCTGTCTATCTTCACCATCATCACTACCATATATTTGCGATTTATCATCTATGTTTTGTTTGTCTATGGTATTTCTCTTTGTCTAATCTTAAACTAATAGCATAACATTAGAATTGAAACAACCAACTGTAAAAATTCTCATACATTCAAACAAATATTGACAACAGATATTTCAGCTACTTATTAAATTTTTTTGTGAAAGCTACGAGAGCTCTAGCCAACCCCATATCTTTTATTGCAGAATGTATAATTAAACCAAACAGGCTTTCTGAGAAATATCTTATCTTGAGTCCTCAAAGTACAGAGAGGTTAATTTTAGGTATGAGTGTTTCTCAGGAAGATAATTAAACATGATAAACTGAGTAGAATAAATAGCTGTGGTCCCCACGAAACTCAAGATGATCTTATCAATTTAATTTATAAACAAGAGCTTTAAAAAGTTTCAGAATCACACAGTTATATAAATATTTTACTTGTCAAGAGCCAACAAGTAAATTTGTCTCACTATGTGTATGTGTATCTAAGAATGAACTCACCTATCATTTACCTAATTTTAGGCTATTCTAGAGTGTCAAAGATACCAAGATCTGGGGCTGTGTATCTATAGCCTGAGCTACCATGGAGACAATGATTGGAAGATGGTTTATAGTGAGACTCCTTTTCAAAATCAAACAACAACAACAACAACGACAAAAACAAAAAGAAATAAGCAAACAAACAAAAATAAAAACTCAAAGTCAAAGGAACATAGCACAATGACAATGTATAATACTTATACAAAAAAGTAACTTTTTGCTCCATAGATATCAATTAACTCAAAGACTCAGAATGTAGAGAGTGGGTGTGGCAGTAGCCTCAAGCCTGGAGGCCTGCCAAGTCGGATGACTAAGCACCTGACTTCTTCCTGCTCCTCAGTAGGCCACACCTTTCTTGGGCATTGCTCAGGCGTAGCCAATGACATGTGATCAGACCATTCTATGTGGTCCAATCAGAGAAGACTGTGATGTGGACTGGTGGGGCGGACTTGGGGAGGATATAAAAGGACTGCTCAAGGGGAGAAGGGAGAGGGGCTTTTTTCCCTGGGTGTATGTTTCAAGGTTCCTGATTAAACCGCATTGAGAAGAACGCTGTGTGGTCGCTCTTTTCTGCTGGTCGGAGATAGTAGCGACATCAGAATGTAATTTAAATTTTCTTTATGATAATAAATACTCAACTAAAATACAAAGCCACTATCTTGATTACTAGTATCCTTGTGAATTATATTTAGATGTTTTCCTTTATAATTTACCTGATGCTTCCGAATGCTGAAGTTCCCTCTGTATCATCCTTGCACACCTTGATGCAATCATAGGGCAAAGATAAGTATCCATGCATTCCAGAAAAATGTCAGCTGACTGGAATATCTAAGTTATCCATGTGTCAGAGACTTCTCAATGCTCTATGGAAAAAGGTCTTTTCACCTATGCACAGAAAAAAGTCACGAGAAGCTTAATCTTGGCCACATTAATTTTTTTGTATTCGACATTTTGTTATATCTTATTTAAATTGTACTTTAAAAGCTACTTTCCAGGCTTGTCATGAGGTGTAAAGGGCAGAGTGTGTAAGGTCAGTTCTCCCTGCACTGCCTGTCATGGTACAATCAACGGATCGTAGCTTCAAAAAGAGACCACATTTAAAGAAATGTTTTGATGGAAGCGTTTTGCTGAATACATTTAGTTTTTCTATTTGAAGAGAACACGGCTGATCCCAGTCACCAAGTGATTTGTCGTCTTTGTGTGAAACTTGCCTCTTTAGTCTTTTCCAGTCATGTGCGTTAATGAAATGTCGTGGATGCTCTCTGAAGCTCACAAACACATCTCTAGAGGCCCATTACTGTTCCCTGGACTTCCAGGTGAGGAGGGATAAAGAAAAAAGATAGAAAAGCGTGAAGAGAGCTTTGAAATTATTGTAGCATTGGTGACTTGGTTTAATGTACACCACCTTATGGTTTTAAATTGATATGTTGCAATCTGTAACGTAATAAATGTTAGAACGCAATCAAAGCAGTGCAATGTTTTAAAGATCACAGCCCTCACATGCTAAGGCAGGGCCTGGTTTTATGTTTTATATGAAAATTTGTGCCAAGTCTAGTACACTTTTATGAGGATAATTCAATGGAAATAAAACCATTCTAATTAAATTGCCACAACACCTGACACCGCAGAATAGCACAAGCGAATGTCACTGTGATCATTTCTGAAACAACTTTCTGAGTTACACGTGTACGCCATTAACATAATTTCTCCCGTGTCAATAGTTTCATCATATCTACAGACTAGTGAAATAACTGATTGCATTTTAAAATGTAAATAGAATTCAAGCCGTTTATGTCTAAGTCTTGATGGTGATAGCCCAGGTGGAAAAGGCCTGTTTGTAGGCCTGCAAGAGTCAAGAGGCACACAGTGAGCATCCATTAACTAACTAAATCAAAAATTGTTTCCACAAAAATAAAGAAATAGTAAGAAACACTTGGAAAATTAATACACAAAATCAGTAATTTTGGTTGTTTATTTTTCACATTTATGTTTTTTGAGTACTTAAAAGTTATAACCAAGCATTACAAACAAACCATTTTCAGCATTTTACCACACAGACGAGCAAAATTAAAAATTTTTGTTTTATTTTGTGTATTAATTTACTCGTTAGATACTTTAATCATTGCTAAAATGTGCATATTCTCTCATGTTTTTGACTATGAAGAAAATTTTCCCTTATTTTTTTTTCTTTTTACTGGTCATTTAAGAAAACTGAGAAAGGGAGAGCCATGTTTCAATTTTATTATTTGTGATTTAGCATGGTAAACCACACTATCAGGAAGGATACTTTTATTGGAAATTTGTCTACAAAGAATGATAATTATAAGAAGCTTTAATCCCTGGTTCAGCACAAGAGCAAAAGGTTTTCACAATAAATGTTTAATATTGGAACTCCCTGTTGATACACTATTCTCGGGACCTGTTTATCCAGCCAGAGAGTTGGTCCAGGGAAACTGAAAGCATCTCAAGCTAATTGTGTTGTAAAATTCCAGCCAGAAAAAAATCACTATGCTAAATTCCCCTGACAATTGTGGGGTATCTTTAGGGCTTTTCATAATGGTATAGTTGTCAATCAGGGCACAGATGAGACTATTTTAGGAGTCTTCCTATGGAATTTTCTTTGACCAAAGAAGATTTTTTTATCCACTTGATATTTGTTGTTATTATGGTTAACCATGATGGTTAACGATTGGTATAGTTGTGAAAAATAATAGGTAAAATATTTAACATTTTTTTCAGAAAATTTATTTTTATTAAATGATACTTTGAAAGTTGTTTTAATTTCTTGTATTAATTTTACAAGGTTATATTTTACATTGTTAATGACAATCAAAGGTCTTAGGATGCAAGACTCAGGAGTTTTTACATTCAGATCACATTAATAATGCCTTTAGACAGGAAACTAGGTGATGCTTATAGAACTCACCCAGAGCTGGACGGCATAGAGGACAGGGACAGAGTTATAGTGAGTGCATGTCCTCATGTCCAACAGGCTTCTGCTGTTCTGCCGAACTGGTAGGAGCAGTTAAAAATTATGTCTGCTCCTACCAGAAGTGCAAAGGGCTTATATTCTAAGGATTTGTACTTCAAATCTAATTGTACCTCAGAATCATTAGAAATAATATAGAAGTACAGAAGAAGTTCATCACTCTAGAAGAAACTGTTAGCTAAGAACTCCATAGTTCCTCTTATCAATTCATATAAAGGAAACTCACACTATATACACATTGTATATAATAATACACCAAAGATATGTTCCTTTTATTTTATATATATTTTTATTTTCTATATTCTTTGTTTACATTTCAAACTCTTTCCCTTTTCTCAGTCCCTCCCTCACCATATGTCCCATAAGTCCTCTTCCTTCTGCCCAATCCCCAATCACCCCTCCCCATTTCTTTGTTCTAGTACTCCCCTACCATACAGGATCAAGTCTTTTCAGGACCAGGGCCCTCTCCTTCCTTCTTCTTGGGAATCATATGATTTGCTAATTGTGACTTGCTTATTCATAGCTTCTGGGCTAATTAATATCCACTGATCAGAGATTGCATTTCATGTGTATTCTTTTGTGATTGGGTTACCTCACTTAGGATGATATTTTCCAGTTCCAACCATTTGCCTTCAAATTTCATTAATTCATTGTTTTTAATTGTTGAGTAGTATTCCATTGAATAAATATACCACATTTTCTGTATCCATTTCTCCTTTGAGGGACATCTGGGTGCTTTCCAGATTCTGGCTATTATAAAGAAGGCTGCTATGAACATAGTGGAACATGTGTCTTTATTTTATGCAGGGGAATCCTCTGGGTATATGCCCAGGAGTGGTATGACAGGGTCCTCTGGAAGTGTCATGCCCGATTTTCTTAGGAATGACCAGACTGATTTCCAGAGTGGTTGTACCTTCTTGCAGTCCCACCAACAGTGGAGGAGTGTTCCTCTTTCTCCACATCCTTGCCAGCATCTGCTGTCTCTTGAGTTTTTAATCTTAGCCATTCTGACTGGTGTGAGGTGAAATCTCAGGGTTGTTTTGATTTGCATTTCCCTGATGACTAGTGATGTTGAACACCTTTTAAGGTGCTTCTCAGCCATCCGAATTTGTTCTGGTGAAATTTCTTTGTTTAGCTCTGTACCCCATTTTAATAGGGTTATTTGGTTCTCTGGGGTCTAACTTCTTGAGTTCTTTGTATATATTGGATATTAGCCCTCTGTCAGGATGTGGGGTTGATGAAGATCTTTTCCCAATTAGTTGGTTGCTGATTTGTCCTTCTGACAGTGTCCTTTGCTTTACAAAAAACTTTGTAGTTTTATGAGGTTCCATTTGTCAATTCTCGATCTTAGAGCATAAGCTATTGGTATTCTGTTCAGGAACTTTCCCCCTGTGCCCAGGTCCTCCAGGGTCTTCCCCAGCTTCTTTTCTATTAGTTTCAGTGTGTCTGGTTTTATGTGGAGATCCTTGATCCACTTGGAGTTGATCTTAGTACAAGGAGATAAGTGTGAATCAATTCGCATTCTTCTGCGTGTTAACTTCCAGTTGAACCAGCACCATTTGTTGAAAAGGCTGTTTTTCCACTGGATGGTTGTAGCTCCTTTATCAAAGATCAAGTGACCATAATTCTGTGGGTTCATTTCCGGGTCTTCAATTCTATTCCATTGATCTACTTGCCTGTCACTGTACCAATACCATGCAGTTTTATTTTTAATCATCACAGAAACTTCTCTCTGTAGCGTAGACTTTGGAGAAGATTCATGGTTGCAGTAGGATAGGTTCTGTCTGGACACTATTTTTGAATAACTTTGCATTACAGTTTATTATTGTTGTTGTTGATTATTATTATTATTATTATTATTATTATTGCTGTTGCTGATTGGAACTCTGCAAAGCTTGGGCGAATTAAGCCCATCATTTAATATACATTGATTTACTTGGACAATACAACTTTTCACTTGTGAGATGATTAAAGTATGCTAAGCACATGGCTGTTTTCTTTATGGTTTTTAAAAATACATGTTTCTTTCTTTAAAGAGAGGTCCCCTAATTAACTTCCAAGTTTACTCAGCATTAGCAGGGGAACACCCTTCTAAACCTGTTTGCAAATTTTCTTATCTGCACAAGCATTCTCTCATGCCACCCTTCTGGATGAGGTAAATATGAGACATGAGGAATGAAAGCACTGCTTGACTCAATTAACTGCACTCAAGACGTCTCTGTCTCCACGCCCAAGGAGAAAACCGGAACTAATTCACTTGGGCACGAGGCCTAACTGCACCCCATCCCCATCTTATATCCTACTCCATTTTTAAAGTAAAGTCTGCCTAGATTATCAACTAATAATAATACTAATTGAACTGTATTATAGGCCATAGCTTTGGGCTGTTAAAGGCAATCCATGAAATAACCCAAAACATTAAAGAACCAGACTTTTGTCTTAGAGATCAACATGTTGATTGTGCACTAGAAAGTCATCTCTGGGTGATCGGATATCTTGAGCATCTCCTGTTCACAGCTCAGGGCACTGTCTCTGTTCTCAGTGATTAAACAGGAGACTGATTATTCATAAGGCTTCATTTATCTTCTAATTCAAATGTCCTGTTTACTATAAATAAGTATATCTGAAAAGAACTGGTCCTTGCCACTAGTTATGAGCTTTCTGATGTCTTTTTCATGAAGTATTTTATTTATTCATCCTAATAACCTTCTAAGTTAAACATAATCACTTCGATTGGAATCAAAGTACAAAGGATCATGGCGATTTGCTTGTGGCCACACAGGAATAAACCGAGGCAGTCCATGCTGGAATGTGACTTAGTTTCAAATTTCCTGCAGATTAATGGGTTGCCTGCATAATGCCCGTGTCTGACACAAACACATGCCCGATGCAATGGCTGCTCAAAGTTCTGCCTTTTCGTATAATGCAAAAATGAAATAATTATCAAGTAGACCTTATTTTAACAATTTGTTTCATGTAATTTTTCTAATTTAGCAAAATATGGCCATTTTAATACATAGTTTTAAATTATTTTTCTTTATCGAGAATTTTGTGCTTGCCTGTAATGTGATTTGATCACATCTCTACCCTATCCTGTCTGCTCCAGTTCTATAGTTATTTATTCCTCTTCTAATTCAAATGTTCTGTTTACTATAAGTGAGTGTATATGAAAATGCCCCACCACCATTATTCCCTCCCAATTTCCTGAATTCTCTGTATTCTCTCTCTTTCATTTGTTTTGTATCAATTCCCTGGACTCCACTTAGAGCTATAATATATACATTGATGAAGAACTGTGCACTGAATTATGGATATATTCTTAGGGACCACCTTGTTGAGGAAAATGCACTGTCCTTTTTCCCAGAAGTCAGTAGCTTCTACTTGTCAACTAGGTGTGGTATTTCCTTCTCTCTTCATGCTGGGATTCTGTTGTCTGGTTTGATATTTTGTAGGTCTTTTGCATGTAGCCAAAGCCAGTTCATACCTGCTCCTACGCTGTTGTGTCCAGAAAATGCTGTTACACTGTATGGTCATCTAGTGTTTCTGGTTCTTATATTCTTCCCTGCTCCGTCTTCAGCCATGATCTCCAAGCCTTGGGAGCAGGGCTATGATGTAGATGTAACATCAGGGGGTGAGCACTTACTTCATAGTTTCTTGTTCTCTGACCATTGATCTGTTGTGGGTCTCTGTGTTCACAATCATCTCCAGAAGAAGAAACTTCTTTATGAGATGCACTTTCCCATATCAAGTGTGCCTGCCCTTCACCAGCTTAACAATTATCAATCAGATATTGTACCTTTGGATTTTTTGTACAAAGCCTTTGAAATTTAGTGCATGCTGAGACCTATTATAATTTGAATGCTGAATTTTCATTGAAAATAGTTAACCTACACTTATATTTCATAAACTTTAAGATGGAAAATTTGACTCACAGTTTGCTAGTATGAACACATGCTACTGTTTTAAAATAATTATATTCAACATTAGACTTCAAGGATAAAATTTGGAGGGTTGGATGGATGACTCAGGGGTGGAGAACACTGGCTCCTCTTACAGAGATCTGGGTGTAGTTTTTAGGATTCACAAAAAAGTTCACTACCATCTGTAGCTCCAGTTCCGAAGCATCTAATTCATGTGGTGGGTGTTTATATGTGTAGACAAAACACTTTATATGGATAAAAGGCAAAAAATAAATCTTTTTAAAAACACAGGCTAGTGCCTGACAAATGCAGAGGGGGACACTCTCAGCCAGTCATTGAACTGAGCACAGGGTCCCCAATGGAGGAGCTAGAGAAAGGACCCAAGGAGCTGAAGGGGCTTGCAGCGCCATAGGAAGAACAACAATATGAACCACCCAGTACTCCCAGAGCTCTCAGGGACAAAACCATCAGCCAAAGAGCACACATGGAGTTTTCCATGGCTCCAGATGCACAGGCAGCAGAGGATGGCCTGGTTGGACATCAGAGTGGAGAGGAATACCAGGACAGGGAAGCCAGAGGGGGTTGACTGGGGAACAGGGTGAGGGGAGATGGGGTTTGGCATTTTCAGGGGGAGGAACCAGGAAAGGGGACAAGATTTGAAATGTTAATAAAGAATATATCTAATTTAATAAGAGAAAAGGAAAAAAACGCATAAGTTCCAAGTAGAGCCAACAGTTGTAGAGTCAAGTACCATCAAGTTCAACAGAGGAAATCAGTAGTTTCTAGAAGTGTATTAGAGAGCATGTACAGTGACTGTTGTACTGTTTATTTTTCAACACATCAATTATTAACCAAAAAAATGTTAAATTTTCCATTTGAGTGATTTTCTTATTTCCTAGTTATGTTTTACACGAGAAAGCGATAATACATTGATCTTTCCAGGGAAACACATTGACTGAGAAGGAAAATAAAGGGCAACAGGGGAGCAGAGGGTAGGATAGGCTTCTTTCCAGGGACAATAAAACAATGATTTAGGGAATGCATCTCATTTCTCTTATCAGTCAGTCAGTATCCAGGCAAGTTGGCAGCGATTTCATGAGCTTTCATTGAAGACTCTTGTAGCTTTCCTTCTCTGTGTATCTCAGCACCATTTGTACCTGTTTCCCTTGGGGCATGGGGATTCATAAAGATCTTTATGAGATGGAGGAAGGTGATAAAAATCTGTCAGAGGGGAAATTTACCTTCTAATCACTTCTGTTTTGGTCCCGTTGTAGCTTCTTCACCGCTTGACCATCCGGTATTTCCACCGCTGGATTTGTTGATGAATTCATATGTTTTTCTGATGATGCTTCTCCCATTTAACTTACTACATGATTCTCTTAAATCAGGAAAGAGCCTTCTAGAGGCATTGGCTCCACAGGTGACTGTCACTCATTTGGAGATGTTAAGTGTTAAGTGTTAAGATAAGAGCTTCAAGTAGCAAAAGTCATAAGGAATGTATCTGGGGGAACAGCAAAGGTTCCCTAAGGAACCTTAGGTAACCCTAAGGAAGTCTCAGTGCTTGCTTGTCGTGATGCCTCCTATGAATTTAAGAAATGATAATTTATCACATTTTTAACAACTTAGTTTAATGAGCTACAAAATCAAAGTTTAGTTATTTTGCACAGGGAACCTCCTCAAGACCATACAGATGAACTTGTGAATGCATGTCCTTAGGTGATCCCTTGTGTCTAGGTTCTGATGTGCTCCGTTAGAATCAACTCTCTACAAAGAGTGCTGGCTATCATTGTTTGTGGGCACTCTTCTTAAACTTCCATGATAATTCATGCCTACTTACTAGGCACCACCTATGATAAAAAGGGCTTGTTTCTGATTAGTAACTAGTCTTCTGCCAAGGATACATACACCAAATAAAGTTAGAAAATAGCTGGGTTTTCCATAAGATGCCCCATGCCAGCCGGTACGAAAGAGGTTTTGGAAAATATCAGGCAGCTCTTAAGCCCTACTTGAATCAGAATAGGAGGATACTTGAACTACTCTTGAAAGCTGTGTTTACTAGCAGCTAAATATTCATTAATTATTTATAAAGTAGGTGTCAGATGTCAAGAACAATGACTTATTGAGCCATCTTGAAGAAAAAGAATCATAGTTCCATCTTTCAATTTCCCAGCGTGTGTCAGTGAATTGTACTGATCTTGTTCAATTTATCTCCCTCAATAATGTATGGCTCATTTTTTTCTAAACTGTTGGATATCTTAGTGATTTTTTTTGGTATTTGTTTATAATTTTCTTCTGGGTGGTTATTTGTTGTGACTAATATGCTCTTCTGCCAACATTAAATATATGGTTCTAGCTGTTCTTCATTCTTCCCAACATATGAGATGGTGGGTGTCAAATGCATATGGCTTTGGTGTATGTCATCTCTGTTCCTTATTGATGTGTAGGTGTTCCTAATAGATTTTGGATACCAATGTGTTGGGAGTTGCTCTTCTCCATTTATGACCCATGGTTTTCTCCACATGGCACATTTATTTGATAGAGAAGCTCTTAGTTTGTCAAACCTGTGTATTTTTTCTATTGCTGTGGTCTCATAAACCTTATTTTTGCTTAAGAAGTCTTACTTTTCCTAAGATGACGGACATATTTTGTTTTTCTTCTGCATTTCATCTTCATTACATGTCTCAGCTTATTGGAAAGGCATTTGTGAATGGCGTGATGATGCACAGGTCCAGCTTCAGCCTTGTTCCTCACACAGGTACCGAAATATGCAAGCATTAGTTAGCAAATAACTTGTTTCTTGCCTGTCCCTCTCCAGGGATCTAACATAAACATCTAGTCATACCTTTAAATTACCCATTACATAGACACTCGATCCATATTGATATAAATAACAAAATACTATACATACAGATTACATTTTCTACACTACTAGGCTATTTTTCAGATTATCTTGCCTATTAATACATAGCCTTTTCTTCAAATAGAGCTTGTTTTTTTATAACAATTCAATTCGTCCCACAGCTCTGATGGTGGTTTGCAAACAGATTAATAATGGAATAATTGCTGTCTTTACATTGCATCACCTGACCAGGAGGAATTTGCATTTTAGACTATTAATTTTCTGTAATTAAAAATTTAGTAACTTTTTTTCTGAGCATAATTAGAATCTTTTAATATAAACATTTATAAGTATATAATTTTAGAGTTATCATGTTTTTATGGTATCTTGTGCAATATTGTTCATTTTTATTTGAATCACACTGCTTTTCTCTTCTAGAGACTGGGTCCCTCCATCTCTGTGCTTCTTATGGGTCAGTATTCTTCTCTCTGCCGTTGACTTTTTCATAATCCCTTCAGTGTGAATGTAACAATGACACACAATCCTGAGATTTTTTTCCCTGTATAGGTTTTATATTATTGTTATTGTTACTACTATTATTAGACCCTAGAGCATATTACCAGGTTCACATTACCTTTTCACCGAGAAGAGTGAAAACATCAGTACTCTAATAAGAAATCACTTTAGAGTATTCTTTTCCATTCTTTGCAGTTATGTGTTTTCTTTCTGGACTGTGTGCTTTAATGAAATAAACCCTCTTGGAAATTATATACTCGAAACATTTTTATATTGATTTTTTCTTTCTTTTTTTTTTTTGTAACCACTTGGAACTCCAATTATGTGATAGTAGAAATCTTGGCAGTGTCCAATATAAATCTTATATTTTTCATTTCGTGTCTTAGAGATTGATTTGTCTTTGTGTCCCTGCACCTGGTGGTGGCTGTGCAGCATCTGCAGGGAACAGCATATGAGTTCTTGACTGATGGGACTCTATTGTGGCAAGGCCCATGGAAACCTCTTCTCACTTGGCAAGGACCTTTGGAGAATTAGGTGGCCTCTATGCTTATTGCCTAGATTGTGTGTGCTTTAAGATTTGCTTGCTTTTGCTATGCTGTTTATACCACAACAATATTTAATTTCACTGTGTTGGTCAGGGGGCAAGGCCAGGATCATGCATGATGATTCCATGTTTTTCTCAAAACTCTTTTTGAGGGATAAAACACTCCTCTTCTCTCTCGGCCTTTATAGATCTTCTAGATGTGACCAATAATACTGGGTGTTTTGGAGGTGTCACTAGGGAAACAGCTAGAGTCACACTGAGTACGCCTTTGGCAGTTGTGGAGAGCAGTGGGTCCTGCTTGCATACCTGATCTGAGGGAGCGATTTCTGATTCAAAAGGGACCTAAAAAAGCTGGTAAATGGTTAGACCTGGAAAATATCATCCTGAGTGAGTTAACCCAATCACAAAAGAATACACATGAAATGCAATCACTGATAAGTGGATATTAATGAGCCCAGAAGCCCTAAATACTCAAGGCACAATTAGCAAGTCAAATGATTCCCAAGAAGAAGAAAGGAGAGGACCCTGGGCCTGTAAAGATTGGATCCAGTTTTGTAGAGAAACCGTGGGGGGAGGGGGAATGATTGGGGAATAGTTGGGGCTGATAGGAATTATGGGACGTATGGTGGGTGGGAACTGGGAAAGGGGAAAGCCTTTGGAATGTAAACATAGAATATAGAAAATAAAAATAAAAAAAAAAGCTGAGTCTGATCAATAGAGACTTAAAACTAGTTCTTGGAAGGACAGTGTCAGAAATTGTTAGGTGCATATCAGGAGAGATTGCTTGGTACAGGGAGCACATCTCCGACTACAATTAAAAGTGTGATCAGGGGTGCTATTTGATGAATGGACTCAAGCCCACAAAGGTTTAGTAAGCCTCTCACCCTTAGTAACTGTGTAACCACATTTGCTACCAACTGAGTATGTGCTCATGTCTCCAGGACATGCCTGCCTAGACAATCATTTCTGGCTTGCTGAAACTGTGCTATGTAGTGAAAATAAGGTTGTGGGGGTGATTGATCCAGTGGGCGGTGGGAAGGAGGAAGGGAAACAATTGGGAACATTTTGTAATGATGGGACTTTTATAATGCTGATGTTGTCATTTCTTTAAAATAACCAATGATGTCACTGCTCCCGTGAACAGGATTGTGATTATATAAATAAAGGTGGCTCCATCTATTTGGGGGTCACTTGTTTGAATACCAACAGATGGTCGTTGTCTTGAGTTTTACTGACACCAACACATCTGACCTCGGGTTCCAGAACGCCACTCGAGCTGGACTCCAGTATGGACCTTTATTCTAATGCATTCTTTTCCTTTCTGATTGCTCTGAATTTAATATTGATTGTATGGATTAAACTTTATTTAAAAACTTTAATTTAATAAATGATTATTTTAATTGTATTATTCTAATTTTATTATGTAAATTGCATATCTGTGTGGTAGCATGTGCATATGTGAGTGTGTAAGTTTCTACATAGAGCAAAAGAGGGAGACAGATCCTTTGGCACTGGAGTTACAGGAAGTTGTAACCTGCTAGATATGGATCCTGGGAACTGAACTGAGGTCCAGTGAAAGACTAGGAAGTGCTCTTAAACTGATCTATCTCTCTAACTGCCAATATTGCTCTTAAAAGTATTATTTTTAGAAGTGGGCATGGTGGTGGTGGCACATTTCTTTAACACCAGTACTTAAAAGGCAAAGTCAGAGTTCAAGGCTAGCTTTTTACTACACAGTTCTAGGACAGTTTCTCTCTATAGCTCTATATGGAGAAACTCTGCCTTAAATAACCAGAATGTATATATATATACACACATATATATGTATATATACATATATGTATATATATATTCTTTTTGTTTTTGTTTTCTTTTTTCAATTTTCCTTTTTATTAAATCATTTTATTTATTTACATCCCAAATGTTGCCCGTCTTCCAGGTTCCACCTCCCTGAGTTCTTCATTACTTCTCCCTCTCCTTTGCTTCTGAGAGGGAGCTCTTCTCCACCTACTCCCACCTCAGTCCTGCATCTCCCTTCTCTGGGGCATCAGGTTTCTACAGGACTAGGCACATCCTTTCCCACTGAGGTCCAACGAGGAAGCCTCTGCTACATCTGTGCCAGGGGCCACAAAACAGCCCATGTATACTCTTTGGTTGGTGGCTTAGTCTCTGGTAGGTCTGAGGGGATGGAGGTTCATTGATAATGTTTTGTTTTTGTTTTTTTCCCCTGTGGGACTGCCATCCTGCTCAGCTCCTTCAACCCTTCCTCTAAGTCTTCTACAGGGATCCCTGACCACAGCCCAATGGTTGGCTGTATCTGCATCTGTCTTGAGTGCTGGCAGAGCCTCTCAGAGGACAGAAATGCCACCGGGCTACTGACTACAAGCACAACATGGCATCAGCAATAGTGTCAGGTTGTGGTGCCTGTAAATGGGATGAATCCCAAGTCCAGCCGATCTCTGGATGACCTTGTATTCAGTCTCTCCTCTATTTTGTCCCTGCATTTCTTTTAGACAGGAAAAATACTGGGTCAAAAATTCTGAAGATGGGTGGATGGCCCCATGCCTCAACAGGGGCCATGTCTGTATACTGGAGATCGTATCTTCAGGTTACATCTCCCTCCCCACAGTTGGGATTTTGGCTAAGGTCATCCCCATTGGGTCCTGGGAGGCTCTCACATCCCAGATCTGGAACTTTCTAGAGTTTCCACCCCCACCCCCCCTGCCACACACTGCTGTTTTATCATATTTCCATTCATTCTTCTGGTCCTCTGGGCTTCTCTCCTGTCTCCCCCATAACTCATCCAGCCCCCCCTTTTCTCCTCTCCCCTCCTGTCAACCAGATGCCTCTCTTTCTCTGACTCCTGTGATTATTTTGCTTCCCCTTCTAAGTGGAATTGAAGTATCCACACTTGGACCTTCCTTGTTAAGCTTCACAAGAGCTGTGAGTTGTATCATGGGTATTCTGAACTTTCTGGCTAATATCCACTTACCTGTGAGTGCATACTATCCATGTCTTTTTGGGTCTGGGTTACCTCATTCAGGATGACATTCTCTAGTTCCATGCATTGACTTCAAAACTCATTATGACCTCGTTTTTAATAGCTGAGTAGTATTCCTTTGTATAAATGAACCACATTTTCCATTTCTATTTTTGGTTGAGGGACATCTGGTTTGTTTCCAGCTTTTGGCTATTACAAATAAGGCTGCTATGAACATAGCAGAGCACATGGGCTTGTGGTATGGTGGGTCATCTTTTGGGTATATGCCAAGGAGTGATGATATAGCTGTTTTCAGGTAGAACTATTTATAGTTTTCTGAGGAGCTGCCAGATTGGTTTCCAGAATGGTTGTACCAGCTTTCAGTCCCACCAGCAGTGGAGAAGTGTTCCTCTTCCCCCACATACTCACCAGCACCTGCTGTCACTTGAATTTTTGATCTTAGCCATTCTGACTGGTGTAAGGTTCTGATTTGCATTTCTCTGATGACTAAGGATGTAGAGCATTTCTTTAAGTGCTTCTTGGCCATTCAAAATTCCTAAGTTGAGAATTCTGCTTAGTTCTCTTCCCCATTTTTAAATTGAGTTATTTGTTGTTTAGTCCCTTCATTTTTCTCTGACTTTTCTCCTATTCCTCCCATAGACAACATATTCCCAATTCCTAAATTCATGAGACCTCATATTTAACCATTGTCATTACATATACACGAATAAAAAGAAAAATATAACCTGCTGAGTAATTTAATATTAAATACATATGTGTATACACACACACACACACACACACACACACATGTTGCAAAGGGAGAGAAGTATTTTATCATCCTACCTAGCTGTAAAAATTATGAACCATATACATGAACAGTATATATGTGTGTGTGTATATATATATATATATATATATATACACACACACACACATATATATATATAATTTTTATAGCACTAACTTAAATAACTGACCAGGGAGATCAGCTTTGGTTCTTTAATGTCTGGACTTTCCATGAGCCCTCCCCACCTATGTTAGTGCCAACTGCTGCTGAAATTACTGAGCTCTTCTTTCGACAGCCATAATGTTGAGATTTCCCGAGTGTCACTTAGTGATTATATCAAGAAGGCACATTCTAACAGCAGGCCTTCTGGTTCTCTGGCTCTTGCAGTTCCTCTGCCCCACTTCCATCATATTATCTGAACATAGGTGCAGGGGTTGTTATAGATGTATAACTTGGGACTGAGTATCATACAGGTAATTCTCAGCATTTTGCCTAGTCATGGCTTTTTGTACTAATCTCCCATGGCAAACAGAAGCTGCTTGGTGAGGACTGAACTATAAAACCACTGGAGGGTAGAACAATAAGGTCCTGGAGTACAGGTAGGTTTAGTACTGTTTAAACAGTGCTAGTTTAGTAATGTTGCAGAAATAGGTACTGCTCTCACGTCTATGACCTAACCATCCCTTTGTAGCTGTCTAGGTTCATAGTATTATCTAAGCATGGCTTCCCTCCTTAAACCAATTAGACAGCTTTTGATAATTCACAAAATACAACTGCCACTATTTTACCATTGTGGAAATGTTACCAGTCCAGTCATTGCGGTAGTTCATAGTCTTTACAGCTGTGTAGGATGACACAATGCTTCTCTCCCTCGGCAGAGTGCATTGCCCCTTCAGATCCTTAACAGATCAGTTCCAGATCACTCCAGATCCCCTGTTGAACACAAACCATATGTTCAGTCATAGGGTCTTGCCTTCAACTTCTGGGAATAAAACAAGGGTATTGGCAATAGTTACATTATTTTTAGGGGGAGCATCTCCTGGACTTCAGTGATAAACAGGGAATCTATTTCTATGTAATATATAATATATTATAACTTTATTATCATATATACATTATATATTATGTTAAGTACTACATTACATAAAGTGATATCATATATGATATGAATGTATTATTGTTGCAGGAAAGTTCCTGTCCAGTTTCATCATTACAGAGAGGGTCTGTGATTGGATGGAGAAATAGGGGGTGGAGCTAGAAGTTGGGGGAGAAGGTGCTGGGGTGTGGATGAGAGGGTAGCAGGTCGCAGAACCAAGATGGCTTCAGATGTTTTTCTGGTATTTTTAAAAGGTTAGAAATATTGGGATAAGACTTTTACTGTATTGGCATCTTGTAATTGTGATCATATTATACATAAATTTAATTGGTAACTAATTAAGCATTAAAAGTCGTGTTTCTACCTGGTAATCAAGCGATGGACTAGGATGAGGGCAGGCCTGTAGATTGAGGCTCTAGGGTCATGCAGCATGAGGTTCCACTGGGACATAGTGTTATAAACGGTCAGTGCTATTACTACAGAACAGTTTCTCGGCATAGGAGACCTGAGGGCCTGGTGTGAGCTCTGCAGTCTGTTGGTTGCTTGTTTCGCAGCTATGGTGGGCATGGAAACATGTTGGGTTCTTTTGTAACATTTCCTGCAACAGGACTATAAATATATTGTATATCATATACTTATATATTTTAACACATAATATACAATGTATTATATATGATTATATATTATATCTAAATACATAATATAATATAGTATTTAAAATTATATATTATAAATTTAATATATAATTATATAGTATTACATATGATACTATATTGTTATACTATACTATTATATATAATATGTTACACATATAAAATATATTTTATATATATTATATGTAGTATATACATAAAATGCATAGTATATTTAGCATATATATAGTATATGTATGTAGAATATATATGTGTAGGTATCCACATACATTTATGTATGTTACAAGTAAATTTAGTTAAGTATAAAGCAATGACTTTTTATGTCTTTTCAAGTGCCCACAGCGCCATTTATTCCCTCCTTTCTCCTTTTGCATCTCTATTGCCCTCTCTTCTCCATCCCCAGTTAACACACACCCCCATTTCTCCTTTACCTATGTCTTGTCATGCAGCACTCTAGATCTCCTTCCAACTTGGTCTCTTTTTTATCTTTTCTGGTTTCTGTGTTTACTCTAAGCTTTATAATCATCTCTAAAGGTTCAGAGCTAAGGTACACAAATAAAGAAAATGTATGAAGTTTTCCCTTCTGGGTCTGGGTTACATCACTTAATATATTATGATCTAGTGTCATCCATTTACCTGAAAATTGAATTTTTTTAAAATATATCTAATGGTATTTTCATACTCTGTAATTTGTTTGTTAAATGGCCTACTTATAGTTTGTGTGTTTCTGGTATCATCTGTATGAAGGAAATGAATGCATAGATCTCTACACCTTCAACTTCTGGCAGTCAAACAAGAGTATTGTCCATAATTACATTATTTTAGTGGTGGGGGGAAGAGCATCTCTTGGACTTCCCTGATGAACAGGAAATAGTGGTTTTGGTGTTCTTAATGTTCTTATTTGGTTATTTGCTTTTGTATTTACTCTGGTACTTTGAGTAAGTTTTAGATATTCCACATAGTATTTATAAAAAATTGAAGATAATTGAACTACTGAAATCTTCAGAAGTTCTAACATTACCCAAGTCCATCATCTTGTACTTTCTAATTACAGCTTCTGCCCCAGTGATAACCTCACCAGTGTGTTTCCCAGATACCAGTCACCTGGCAGAGATTATAAAATAAAGTACAATGGAAGGAGAATGAGTGGAGAAAGGAGAGGTTTGCCTGTTTATTACTCTTAGTTTAATGTTGTTCTCTTACCTCACCTCTATGACACTTCACAAGGTGCTCACCTCCTGGGCAGTTCTCCTTACACATTTGTATACCATTCCCTCGCTCACCCTTCAGAACCAGCTCTGGTAGCAGCCTCCAAACCAATCTTACTCTCATTAGCTTTTTTTTTTCACTTATTTTTTTTTAATTGGATATATTCTATATTTACAATTCATTTCCCTGTTTCTGGTTCCCCACCCCCCAAAGGTCCCACATGCCCTTTTCCCTCCCCCTGCTCCCTCTTCCACCCCTTCCCTCTTCCCTGTTCTTGTATTCCCCTACACTGATGCTTTGATCCTTTCCAGCACCAGTGTCCACTCCTTTCTTCTTGTCAGACATCATTCAGTACCTGAATTGTGTCTTTGGTGTTCCAAGATTCTAGGCTAATATCCACTTATCAGTGACTGCATACCATGGGTATTCTTTTGAGACTGGGTTACCTCACTTAGTATGATGTTCTCCAGCTCCATCCATTTCTCTAAGAATTTCATGAATTCATTGTTTCTAATGGCTGAATAGTACTCCATTGTGTATATATACCACATTTTTTTGTATCCATTTCTCCGTTGAGGGACATCTGGGTTCTTTCCAGCTTCTGGCTATTATAAATAAGGCTGCTATGAACATAGTGGAGCATGTATCCTTATTGCATGCTGGGGAATCTTCTGGGTATATGCCCAGGAGAGGTATGGCTGGGTCCTCCGGAAGTATCATGTCCAGTTTTCTGAGGAACCTCCAGACTCATTTCCAGAATGGTTGTACCAGCTTGCAGTCCCACCAGCAGTGGAGGAGTGTTCCTCTTTCTCCACATCCTCTCCAACACCTGATGTTTTCTGAGTTTTTGATCTTAGCCATTCTGACTGGTGTGAGGTGAAACCTCAGGGTTGTTTTGATTTGCATTTCTCTAATGACTAATGATGTTGAGCATTTTTTAAGGTGTTTCTCAGCCATCCGAATTTCTTCAGGTGAAAAGTCTTTGTTTAGCTCTGTACCCCACTTTTGGATAGGGTTATTTGGTTTTCTGGGGTCTAACTTCTTGAGTTCTTTGTTTATATTGGATATTAGCCCTCTGTTGGATGTGGGGTTGGTGAAGATCTTTTCCCAATTTGTTGGTTGCCGATTTGTCCTTTTGACAGTGTCTTTTGCTTTACAGAAACTTTGTAATTTTATGAGGTTATTTGTTACTCCTGTCTCTGTTTAAATAGTTCTTCAGCATTCATTCTTAGATTATGCTAGCATGCTTCTGATTATTTTGGGCTGAATTAAAGTTTATGGAATTGTGAGAGAGATGACATTTATTTATGATGTTGTGACTGAAAATTTAAAAGTAATACGATAACTGAAAAAATTGTTCCTCTCCTATTAATCTTAAAAATTTCACAACATTGTTGTGCTTAGTGATATTATCAATTAATATTCTACAAACTCACCTTGGCTTAGCGTTACTTACATATCTGTATACTTTTGGCTAACTCTCGTGTATCAAACTTTCTGGGATGACATTCAACCCTAGCGCTACACTCTCCTAGCCCCCAAGATCTCTGATTTTAAGTGAGTAATTGCTTCTTTACACAGTGCAGGTTGATAATGATCATTGATGTTATCTCCTTACTTCTCCCTTTGACTAGTTATTCTTCAATTCAAGCTTTTGTATTTTCTAATTGACTATCTTAAAATTGTTTCTGTTCCTTAGTTCACTACAGTGGAATGAATGCATATCCTTTTTTTAAATATTGTATTTGAGATGTGTTGTTCTCAAACTATGTATTGATAATATTCAACTTATCATGAACATATTTCAGCTATGATTCTTAATAATTGTTATAGGAAGATTCAGCTTATTATGGATGGTGTCAGTCCTGGTTTGGTGGTTCTGCGTGCTATAATAAGTCAGACTGATAAAGCCATGAGGGGCAAGCTATTGATCATCACTCCTCTGTGTCTTCTGAGATAGCTCCTGCTTCAGGTTCCCACCTTATATGGCAAGCCGTAAGCTAAAGTAAACCCTTTTCTTACTTAAGTTCCTTTTGGTCATGGTGTTTTATCCGAGCCATACAAAGCTAAATATAATACCAATATATTGAATAAATCATGGGGCACAACCCTTGTAGTGACTTGAATAGTTCTGGTCACCATAGACTCATGTGCTTGAATGTTTGGCCAACAGAGAGTGACACTATTAGGAGGTGAGTCCTTATTTGAATAGGTGTGGCCTTGTTGGAGGAAATGTGTCACTGTGAGGGTAAGCTTTGAAGGCTCCCAGTATTGTTCTTGTGTAGGTCAATTTTGAGCAATCATGTTGTTAAAAATTGTGTGTGCAAGATTTCTGTACTGACCAGGAAATAATATTGTGACATGATTTTTATTTTGATGCTCAGGTCATACATTCTTTCTGCCTCCTCTTTCTAGATGTTCCCTTAACTATAAAAAGAGGGGCAAATTCAGTTTTAAATACACATTTGGGGAATTTCCTTAAAAGTTTACTATGTATACACCAGACTACATGATTATTGTAAGTTCAGTTTTCATTGAAAGGTTATATTTTTGACTCACCAAAATATCATAGACGTTACTTGGTAGTACATTGATTCAATGTTCTGGAGAATTTCCTGGAAGCATGTTTATAACTTATAAACCTAAGATTGGTAAACAGAATATATATATATATATATATATATATATATATATATATATGTGTGTGTGTGTGTGTGTGTGTGTGTGTGTGTGTATATGTATGTATGTATATACACACACACATATATATGTTATATATATATATAAAGTTATATATATATAACTTTAGAACTGGGGACATCTTCTTGAAGATGGGGGAGGTGGTATATGATGAGGAACAGTCAGAGGGCAGACCAGAGGGGGATAATGACTGAACTGTAAAAAAGATTAAAGCATAAAAAAAAATAGAGCCATGCCCAATTTTTTGAGTAAAGATTCTGGTTTCTTTTGTGTTTCATTATTTTTTCAACATTTCTGTCATTTCATTAATGTATTTAAAAAAGATTACAACAATGTTTTATACATCATTTCAGTTGCTAACCAAGACAGGGCCAGCTAGATCATCTATTTCAACATTACTAGCAGGAACAATTGTGATATCATGTAGGATTTGGGGATATTATTCATGTTTCAGTTATTCATATCATTCACATAATTATTGATGTGAACGATGTGATTAATGCTTAGTTTGTTTAGAGCATGATTAGAGAAGGAGAGCCTGTTTTCTGTGTTTCTGTGACAATTTTCTTTCTAATATTCCAGTGGTTCTTATATCATTGCCATGGGCAATGGCTCCTCTTGAAATGTGATTTCACAAGGCAATTTTCTGTATTTGTCTTTCGTGATTCAGTAACAGCTTGTTTGATTTTCATAACAAAAAATAATTCTCTCCATATGCCAAAAAGACAACTCATTTAAATAAGCCTGGTTCATGGTTTATCAACTTGATTACATCAGTTCTTTGAAAATAAAGGAGTTTATACTATGGTTTTAGAATAAATTGCTTTCTCTAGTGTCATATATATTTTATGAGAAAACAAACATGTAATTTGTAAAGCTATGCCATCATACTAATAGAACAAGGAGGGTTTTATCCTTCCATTTCATCAAAAGTCAAATGCATAGCAAATCAATGTCAATGATGAAAGTGTTTCTTTGCATTGTAAAGATCAAAGTAATAAAAATGGCTGTGTCTAGACAAGGCCATTGCCATGGTCATAGCACTGAAGCAAGGTCCTGATGCAAAAGAAAAAGTAAATCTTGAGTTTTTCAAATGTGGGATCAGTTTAAGTTGGCCATTTTTTATCTTCAAGAGGATGTAAAAATCATGAGGCATAGTATATGCTAATGTATAGGTTTTTGTTTATGTATGCTATACTCTTTCCTAATAACATTTTAGAACCCATGGGAACTAGAGAATCTATCCTATTTTTTTCCTCCTAAAGTTTAGACATATATGGATTATGTATCTAACACATATAAATTGTTATAAATACAAATAAAACATTACATCCTAGTAAGTTGTATAATATAGATGCTAAATATTTCACAAATCAGATGAGTTTCAATAGTGTTGAGTGAGAAAAGAACTTGAGAAATTCTCACAAGGGCTCCTTGCTGTGGCACTTATGGTGCTGGAAACTAGTATCAAAGCAACAAGAAACCAAAACATTTTAAAAATAATTCACTTCTGGGCAATTCATTAGATCCTATGAGTGCTTTATCTTTTATAGCAAAAGTCCCAAGCAACCTTCTCAAATTTGGTACAGCCTTTAATTGTTTTATCTTATAGTTTTTAGGGAAATATGGAGTTTTTATCAACCAGGCTACAAGGCCCCTTACACACTCCCCCAATCACCTGGTATCCACCATGAAAAGCTAGTTTTCAGTCACACTAATAGCTTTTGGTAGATGGATAAAAACATCCTTGGAGAATACATGATAGAGAGAGTAAAATGCCATTAGAAGGTTTTTGGTTTTAAATACAAAGAGTTATGATTATATATTTTTGAGATCCTAGAACAGCAACATCTGTTTTTCTTTTACAAGTGGTTGGTTTGAGGATTATAGTTAAAAATATGTGGAGAAATAAAAGTAGAATCTTATTGTATTTCTGAAAAGTTAGTCCGGATCACATTAATCGTGTTCCCAGGTTTTGCCTTCCCTGTCTTGTGTACTTGATACATACTTTCTTATTTTTCTGAATGGAAAACACAATGGTCACAAGTAAATATAAGGTGTGGTTCTCAGTCTTGGGCAAATTGTGTTATTGCTAAGGAAGAAAATGTATCTAGTTCTTAGATCTGGGGGTAATCTTGTATAAATGTGTCAGGGCCACCACTACTTTGTATTCATTTTTTCATGGAGAGATTATGAACGACTGTACCGAAAATATATCACTATGCCTTTTATTCCTTGTCATTGTATGTGATTAACTCTCATCATTTCTGGCAACCCTATTCTGTCAAGGATATTAGCTTGTTCCTATCTTTAGAAATGTTGGGGGAATAATAAGCAAATGCTACATTTTCTTTTTATTCTCAACTTGGTTCCTGAGACATGTTCCTTCAGTTAAGACATAGATTCCTCAACAGGTAATAAACTGCCTATTCATCAAGATTAAAGATAATAATGTGTTGTTTCAGGCAGTGTGCTATCCTAAAAGATGCAAGCCTAGAGGAGCTCATTTTCTCATAGTAAATTCTCACAGCATTTATGACATCTGAGATTTTGGTGGTCCACATGAAGCTGCAACATTAGCATTCCATCTGATCCAATAGGAGCTTGAAAAAAACATCCCTGACATGTTCCCCTGAGACAGTCTCTATTCCCAGCTGGTTTGGGGAAACTAAAAATATAATGAATGTAGCCAGGGTATAGATCAAGAAAAAACATTAGGTAATGTTAACATTTAAAGGTAACCGTTGCTTGAAAAAGAATACTTGAAGAAAAATCAAAGCCTTCTCTTCTGTGCTGAGGTGAAATCTGGCATTCAAAGGAAGAATTAGGAGGAATAGGTAAGAGAGAGGGATGGGAGTTGGGACTGTGAGAAGATGAAAAAACCCAGCAGTCATCTTATCATTTTCCTTTCTAATTTTTGTTCTTTCTAAATTAGGCCATATATAGAAGGCTTTGACTTCCATGGGTTCCTTTGAGTCTTTTCTGTATCTTACTTTCATGTATTTAAGTAATTAAAAGTAGAGTGATTAAATTATATCTCCTGAAATCAGAAAATTTCCTTGAGATAAATTGTTACTTATAGATACCATGTCTGCCCTTTCTTTCTCCTTCCTTTGCCAGCCCTATACAACCAACTTGAGCAGTAGGTGCAACTAATGCATTTTCTAGACTCCTTTGCAGCGACATGCAGTCACCATGAAAATAATACTCTGGTAAACAAATGTTTGGATACTTGCTAGGCAGGATGCTGGAAAGTCTGAAAAGAGAGGTAAACAGTATTTGAATCTCAAGAACCCACTGGGAACATAAAATACATTGAGACTCCACAACAGGTACTCATGAGGCTGGAGTAGAAAGTGAGGACTCGCTCAAGGCTACACAAGGAGTGTGCAACACAGTTTGGTACCAAGGCTCCCGGGTACTCAAGTTTGTGTTACCACATGAAAGCAGCCTGAGACAACCTCTATTGTACTGACCATTTTATCTTTGTAATAAAAATGCCATTTTATCTTTGTAATAAACGTAGGGATTTTTTAAAGATTATTTATTCATTATATGTAAGTACACTGTAGCTGTCTTCAGACACACCACAAGAAGGCATCAGATCTCATTATGGATGGTTGTGAGCCACCATGTGGTTGCTGGGATTTGAACTCAGGGCCTCTGGAAGAGCAGTCAGTGCTCTTAACTGCTGAGCCATCTCTCCAGCCCCCAAATGTAGGAATTTATGTGCATCTGAAAAGATTGATGTGTTGACTAAGGCCAGAGTTAATGGACAAAAGCAATGGTGTCTAACTGAACTGAATGGTGGATGAAGAGAGAGCTTTGCGCTATGACAATGTGTAAAGACGTAATGGAGAAAAGTGTGAGCTTGCGCACTTGCTCAGCTAGAACGAGGAATTCAAGTTTCAATGGGGAAAATGGAACTGGAATAATATTGTGTGTTTCTATTGCAAAGGAAGTGGGAAGATATGCTTTTCTTGTTTTGGAACTTAGTTTCTTAGTTTCTCCCCTTCGACCCCCCCACCCTTATCTTCTTCAGCTTTTCTTCGGTCTCTTTTCTTCCCCCAACCCGTCCTTCTCCTGCTCTGTTTCCTAATTACTCGTTAACCTGGCATAAACATTAGGCAGGATGCTCTAATGGGATCATTAGTGAATGGTCTGCTTGGATGCTGTAGAATTACACAAAGTGGTTTGAAAGGCATTTTCCCCTATCCATCTTTAACTATACGCACAATATTAGAAGATAATGTACTTACTCTCAGGAGATTTCTGAGTTCAAAAGGACGATGCAGATGAAGGCAAAAATGAGATAATTTAGAAGTTTCTCCTCTAACCTTTGTGAATCTTGCTTCACAAAGACTTAAGTCTAAAATCTCTCCTTCAAAAGTGTACACTTGTTCATAGTGGTCTATTTGTATTCAAATGCCTTTTGCCTCTTTTGTTTCCTGTGTCTTTATGATTGCTTTTTTTTTGTGCTAAATACACCTTTTCCTAATATATCATTTTAATTCCGTTGACATTTCCTTTACAATGTTTTTAGAATTATTTCTTACTGATCCTCATGGGGACTGTAATTAATATCTTATTTATAACAATCTAGTTAGAATTAATACAGACTTAATTTCATGGTATGCAAAACCTTGCTCTTAAGTAGCTGTTTTTTTCTTCCATTCTTTGAGCTGTCACTGTCATATAAATGACATCTTTAGCCATTGTATGCCAATCAACACTGATTTATAATTATTGCTTTAGTTATTTATCCTTTAATGCAGAAGTAAAAATTAGTAGCAAGGAACACATTTGTAGTTTTTTTGTGTGTGTGCTCAACTGTACAGACAGGGCACCATTATTCTTTCTGTGATGAAGACTCAGATAAGTGTTTACATTTAGTCATGACAGTCTGAAAGATTTGTCTAATATCTTTGCAGCCCAAAGCTCGGGTGATGAACATATTTAGTTTATTTGACTAATTTTTCCATGTTTCTTATCTCTTAAGGATAAGTTTTAATGGGTTCAGAACTATTATCTGACAAATTTCCTTGTCTGCATGTTGAGACATATGGTAGACTCTTTTGTATGCACATTTGATAGTTTTAATTACTTTTCATTAACTAAGACCCAAACATCCTAAATGGAAAATTTAAGAAATAATTTAAAACATTTGTGTTTCTTTTAGTTTTTTAGTATTGAGGATTGAACTCAAGCACGATAGGCAGGTACTCATACATACCCATATGCTTCATATCTCTGCCTCTAGTATGTGTGTATGTATGTATGTATGTATGTATGTATGTGTGTATCTATCTATCTATCTATCTATCTATCTATCTATCAATTCACCATCCATCTTTATTTTCCTTTGAGACAAGAACTCACTAAGTTGCCCTGCTGTATTTGAAGTTGTGGTCTTCTAGCTTCTGTCTCCTGTACGCATGTGCTGAAGGACATGTACTGCCATGTCTGGTAAGTGATCAGTTTCAACTAATAGGCAGTGATGAGTTGCAAGATGAAATCTCAGACTGTTCTGATCCATGTGGCCTTGAACACAACACATCCCAGTGTGTTTGCCGTATACATCACAATTCACTGTAGTATGTCAGTTCATTTTATTACCCTTTTGGGTATCAAATCAATGGTCATAGCATCACTGTGCTTGTGTATCATTGTGTCTCGCTTAAAATGGCTGAAGAAGCAAGAACAGTAATGGTGGGAAGTAGACAATGCCTGAGATAATCCATAAAGAACTTCACATAAGGAAAATATAAAAGTACAGCAAAGTAGTAAGGGTCACAGAGAAGTAGCAGGGAGGGGAGGAATGCATTTTTTACATATTTTTAGGGAAGTATGCTATCATAATTGCTCTGTATTATTATGGTTGTTGATTCTTTTTTTTTATTGCCATTAATTGTCCATATTTACTCTCTGATCTCTTATTTGATAATGCAATCATTTTGAGACTTTTTTTTTCTGAACGTTTCCTTTTTTTTCTTTCTGTTTTTTTTAAATTTTTATTTTCTACATTCTATGTTTACCTTCCAAAGGCTTTCCCCTTTCCCAGTTCCCCCCTCCCTCCCATAATTACTCTCCTCCCCAACTATTCCCCAATCATTCCCCCTCCCCCCACGGTTTCTTTACAAAACTGGATCCAATCTTTATAGGCCCAAGGTCCTCTCCTTTCTTCTTCTTGGGAATCATTTGACTTGCTAATTGTCCCTTGAGTATTTGGGGCTTCTGGGCTCATTAATATCCACTTATCAGTGATTGCATTTCATGTGTATTCTTTTGTGATAGGGTTAGCTCACTCAGGATGATATTTTCCAGGTCTAACCATTTACCTACAAATTGCATGAATTCATTATTTTTAATTGCTGAGTAGTATTCCATTGTATAAATATACCACATTTTCTGTATCCATTCCTCCTTTGAGGGATATTTGGGCTCCTTCCAATTTCTGGCTATTATAAACAAGGCTGCTATAAACATACTGGAGCATGTGTCTTTATTGTATGCGGGGGGGGGAATCCTCTGGGTATATGCCCAGGAGTGGTATGACAGGGTCCTCTGGAAGTGACATACCCAATTTTCTGAGGAACCGCCAAACTGATTTCCAGAGTGGTTTTACCATTTTGCAATCCCACCAACAGTGGAGGAGTGTTCCTCTTTCTCCACATCCTCGCCAGCACTTGTTGTCTCTTGAGTTTTTAATCTTAGCCATTCTGACTGGTGTGAGGTGGAATCTCAGGGTTGTTTTGATTTGCATTTCCCTAATGACTAATGATGTTGAACATCTTTTAAGGTGTTTCTCGGCCATCCGAATTTCTTCTGGTGAAAATTCTTTGTTTAGCTCTGTACCCCATTTTTGATAGGGTTATTTGGTTCTTTGGGGTTTAACTTCTTGAGTTCTTTGTATATATTGGATATTAGCCCTCTGTCAGATGTGGGGTTGGTGAAGATCTTTTCCCACTTTGTTGGTTGTCGTTTTGTCCATCTGACAGTGTCCTTTGCCTTGCAGAAACTTTGTAATTTTATGAGGTCCCATTTGTCAATTCTTGATCTTAGTGCATAAGCTATTGGTGTTCTGTTCAGGAACTTTCCCCCTGTGCCTATGTCCTGCAGGGTCTTCCCAAGTTTCTTTTCTAATAGTTTCAGTGTGTCTGGTTTTATGTGGATGTCCTTGATCCACTTGGAGTTGATCTTAGTGCAAAGAGATAAGAGTGGGTCAATTCACATTCTTCTGCATGTTGACCTCCAGTTGAACCAGCACCATTTGTTGAAGAGGCTATCTTTATTCTACTGGATGGTTGTGGCTCCTTTATCAAAGATCAAGTGACCATAAGTCTGTGGGTTAATTTCTGGGTCTTCAATCCTATTCCATTGATCCACTTGCCTGTTGCTGTACGAATGCTATGCAGTTTTTAACACAATTGCTCTGTAGTACTGTTTAAGGTCAGGGATATTGATTCCCCCAGATGGTTGTTGATTCTTATTTGCTTGGTTTAGAAACAAAACTTTATCATGGTCATCGATGCACAGGAAAAACTCTAGTGTGTAAAGGGTTCAGTGTTGCTTATAGTTTACTACCCTACTGATTTGCTACCCCACTGATACCTGAATTTAGGTAATATTTTTCATTCCTTTTCCTTTATACACAGCATCTTAATTGGTGCCTTAAATTTGTAATTGTTCAGTTTTCTATTGAAAATGTTTATCTTTATTTTCCACTGACATAATCATTGTTGTTTTAGTAAATTGTCTCTGTGTCAATATATTCTATATAGTTAAATATCACCTCAGACTCTCACTTCATTCTGTAAATGTGGTTTTCCAATAGTCTTTGAGCATATACCAATCAGTTGGCTTTATGTCTTTCTAGTAAATCTGATATCTAGCTTTCTTGAGGATAGTTTATCTAGATTCACTTTTTTCTGCCTATATGTTATATATATTTTTTGTCTTTGTATGTCTTGTCATAACAAAAAATAGATATTCACCTTAGGATTTCTATTGTGATTAAACAGTATGACCAAAATGCAAGCTGGAGAGGAAAGTGTTAACTTGTACACTTACACAATTGTTGTTCGTCTTCTTAAGAAATCAGGACAAGAACTAAAACAGGTCAGGAACCTGGACTCCAGAGCTGATGCACAAAGTCATGGAGGGGTGCTGCTTACTGGCTTGCTCCTCATGGCTTGCTGAGCCTACTTTCCTCATAGAACCCAGTACACTCGCCAATGGGCTGGGACATTCTCCACTGGTCAGTGATTAAGAAAATCCCTTATATTTGTATCTTATGGAGGTATTTTCTTAATTGAGCTTTCCTCCCTTTATATAACTGTAGTTCATGTATCAAGTTAACATAAGACTAGACAGCACAGTACTTTAAATTATATAATGGTGGAAGTCATAAAAACACATTCCCATCCTTATCCCAGAATTTGAAATTTTTGATTCTCATGATAGGGTTTTTTTTTTATTGTTGTTGTTGATGATGTTTGTATTGTGTGTTTGGTTAGTCTTTTAGTAAAATACTGTAAAGTAACAAAATAATATGTATTCTTCTGTGCGTATGGCTGCTAAAATCTTTAGTCAGTTGAGTTAGTGATTGGATATGGAGTGGATATAATGTTCCTGAAATTTCCAGGACTGATATATCTCCAAGCCATGCTGAGGAGAATCTATATCCAAGTTGGTACTGGTCTTCAAACCCAGGAACACTTGCCATCTTCACATTAGCACTCAACTTGATAAGGAATACTAAGGTTATACTCATGTAAGATAGCTTAGGACTGTCTTACATGCTTCTGAAATAATTTACTATACTCCCAGAAATACTTTGTAGTTCTTCAAGGACTCTCTGGATAGCTTGTTCTGAACATTTCCCTTACAAGCACCTAGTTTCCTCCTGTTTGTTCTCATTTTGACCCACATTTCCAGCAGGAATGATGTCAACATTGTTCCTGTTGTCGCTGTCTTCATGGCCCTCCTCCTCTTCAGTGGGCCTTGCTTCTTCTTGACAAAGTTCAAGACAGAACTTTCATTTTACCAAAGGCAAATTGCGGTTCAATCCAAATTATATAAAGATACAGGTATTGTTCCTCACAGGCCAAGTTTCTAAAACTGCTTCTGTCAAGCAGACACAAGTTCACAAACTGCCAGCCCTAAGGCTTGCACTGTGATATGGACCTAGGGTTCCAAGGTTTCTGTAGAGCTGGAAATCTGAGGGTGGGAAGAAGGACAACTTATGCACTCAAGTTCATAGCTGTTTCCAGGATTCAGGCTCTTGCTCTGAATATACATTCTATGAATTTTCAGAGTCATTGGCTAATTACTAGCACCCTGAAAGTATTGATTCTGTTAATTCTGGATAATCTTGTCATTACTTTTATGGAGAAAATATTTATTGCTGGTTTTGTTTATTTTTTTGTTTGGTTGTGATTTTTTTAGATTTATTTATGTTATGTATGTCTGCTACAGATGTTTGTGAGCCACCATGAGGTTGCTGGGAATTGAACTCAGGACCTCTGGAAGAACATTCAGTGCTCTTAGCTACTGAGACATCTCTCCAGCTCCTTATTGCTGTCTTTAATCAACATCCATTTCCTAACTCTCTTCAATTTTGTAACTTGAATAGAAGTTTTACAAATTGTTGCCTTAGACTCTCTTCCTGCTGTTAGGATAATATCCTGTGACAAAAGCTGTTAGAGGGACGGGCTCATTCCAGCCCAAGGCCACAGTCTGTCATGGTGGGCATGGCAAGACAGGAGGGTCTTGAAGCAGCTCGTCACACACCTTCCATAGTCACAAAAAAGGAAATATATTAACATAAAATCCATTGAATACCCCTTCTCTATTTTATAGTCTGGGATCCCAGCTGTACAATAGTTCCATCCCTTATAGTTGGGTTATCCCATCTCCTAAATTAATGTAATTATATTAATCTCCTAATAGACCCACACTCAGGTGATTCAGCAGCTTATCTGGTCGACAACATTAATGACTACCATCATTATTGTATTGTTGACTCTTAGATTTCATGTTCCTAATAGATCAATAGAAACAAAGAAAGATTCATTCTCGCTTTCTCTGAACTATTTGTAATACTTAAGAAATTAGATGAGGTTTCTGTTCCATCAACAGTACTATTGGGAAAGAAAATGCGTTGCATTTATAAAATCCAAATTTTCAGCAACAAAGAGCAATAAAAACCATGACATTCACCATAAAATAAATAGAAATTGATATAATTGTGTTATGTGAAATGAGCCAGACTCAGAACACAATGCTCCACACTTTTTTTTATCAAATGTGAAATTTAGATTTAAGTGTGTGTGTGTGTGTGTGTGTGTGTGTGTGTGTGTATTATAAAATTAAATAAGAAACCAGGTAAGGAAGAAAGTTGAAATGGAAGCAAAGAAGAGAGAGAGACAGAGAGAGAGAGAGAGAGAGAGAGAGAGAGAGAGAGAGAGAGAGAAAGAGATGACTTGACTTGAAATCAGAAGGTAGGAGAGTTTGGAAAAGAAAGGGACAAATAAAACCAGGAAACAGTGGATAGAAAATAGTATATTTGGTGGAGGATGTAACAAAGCATATAACGACATATACTAATAAAAACACAACAATGAGATCTGTCATTTCATATGCTAATTTAAGGTTATCAGATGCACCTTAAATTATTGTTTTAAGTTAACTTCTTCATCTGTTCCATAAATTGTTGTAAAATGTGAAGTTATTCCCAAGTAATACAAATATGATATGTTGTACATTTTTCCTTTCATGGTCGATGTCATTGAGTTTAAATTTTAAAGTAGAGCAGAAATAGCAAGGCTATTGACTTAGTTCCTTTTCTGTTGCTTTAAAAATAACAAACAAAGCCAGCTTAATGGAGATAGGGTTTATTCTGGTTTACAGTTTCAAAAGGGTCAGTAGTCTGTCGTACTAGAGAAGACATGTTGAGGGAATGTGAACCCAGTCAGTCAGTCCAGTCACAAAGCATATCAGCACTCACAGAGCCTTACTTGTTAAAGAAACTGGGGACAGGCTCTAGGTCCTCAAGTTCCATCCCAGTCTCATATTTATGCCACCTGCTACTGGTCCACAATCTCCCCAAACAGTGGTACCAGGAAGAACAAAAGTACTCAAGCAGGTAATGCATTGCACATTCAAACAACAGAGATATTTAAAACCTACTCCTCTTTTAAATTTGACCTTTCCTTTCTCTATTTCTATTAGCTTAATGTTCTGTACTTCTGAAAACACTCAAACACTCATGTCTGCTTAAATGGCTTCACGTTGGCTCCTGCTTAATTTAAAGGACAATAATATGTCTATGGTACATGTACGGCATTTAATTGTGTCAATGAGTAGCTACACGTGAAGAGTTCTGGAAGTGGGTATAGCTAAAAAGAAATGGATGAAAGTACTGAAATTCTTCTTCTCTTCCAGGCTTTACTTTAAATAACTTGACACAAGCCCTTCCCAAATGTGATCTACATGAATCTAAAAATCAAAACAAAACACAAAACAAGAACAATGAGAAGAACAAATGTTCTAGTGGATCATTTTTGTTTCCTGGAACAAGAGTGCTGTGTGAAAAGAAAAAAAATACTGATCTCCAAATAATATATATTATATACATTTTTTTCTAATTTATGGCTGAACTGTGCCACAAGCAGTCAATAAAATTGTCAGTGTGGTTATTTCTCAATAAACCCGAGTCTTTAAATCATTGATCTGAAGAGTGAATCACTGAAATACCGGGTAATTCAATATGGTCACGTGCTTACAGCATGTCCTGCGGGCACATACATGAGTCTCCCCCATGCAAGTTGTGATAGGTTCAAATGACCAAATTTGGGGCTGTGTTTCTATGTAAAAAGGAAACACCTATTATGACAAAGTGAACTTTTATCTAAACCATCAGAATGCACTGACTTCATTTAACACTACCATCTTCACAAGATAGATGTCTAAGTGTCTAAAATGAGGACCAGAATTGTATAGCAATGATTCCGGGCTTGGTAAGTGAACGGTGCCACAATGAATCATCTCATGCAGAGGTGAGACCCCCCCAAGTAACAGAACAATAATCGCATGTCCAACCCCAGAGCAGAACTTAACTGCATGGCTTCTCAGTGGGCATGTCAGGAGACTGCCATTTTCAAGGATTTTAAGGAAGGATGATCAGATAATGGCCTCTATCAGACCTTAGATAACTATTTGAATAGGAGTATAGATACTAAGGTGGTGGTGGGGGCGGTAAAATCTCGAATGGCCTTCACTACAGAATATTAGTTGAAGGAGAAATTGAATTCTAACGTTATGATTGCATTTTAAATAGCATACAAGAACTCCAGCTAGATATATTTACAAAATTTAAATGGAGCAGAAATTGAGGACATAATAGCTAAGAGATAAGTTAATATGGAAAAGAAATGTTTCATCTAAAGCTAATATATCATCCATATTTAGTTTTATGACTTTTGCAATTTGGACAAAGATTGAAAAGTACTATTATTCATGGATTGGAAAACACTGTTGCTATTCCCGAAAGTTGGCAAGATTAAAAAATAAAAATTAAAAACATCACAAAAATCAAAAAGCAACCCAACAACAACAGCAAAGCAAGACTTTGTCAGCTCAAGAGTCTGCTGCCTTCATGGAGATGAATTGACTTGTCTTATCTCTGGGTATATGTGACAGTGAAAACTCTCTTGTGCATGTCCCCCATCATTTTTATAGTTTACCAAAATTGCTTTTCTCCTAACCTAAACTTTTGTTTGGTCAGTTAAACCAAGATTGTTGAGAGGCAGTGTAGTGACTGGCTGAGAATCTGTTTCTAGATCTCACCATCAACCATTGTCTCCTTAAACAGGATTGTTGGCTTATATTTTTGAAAATCTACTTTAATAAGGGTTTTTAAATGCTTTAACCTCCCTTTAACCCACCGCTCATCAGAGGTAATGGAAAGGAAGGGTTAATATGGCAAAGGGGCATGAGGACCTGTTTAAAAGTTCTTTGGGGGTGATTCCAGTCTTCTTCTTTGTCAGGATATCAGCACTTCAGTTTGCAGTGAACCAGCAGTGGTAGCTTGATTCACTTGCAAACAAGATTCACAACTCAGCAGTGGCCAAAGAAACTGCAAGTCTCTCCCAATTGACCCTGAGTAGGAGGAAGAGGCAAGAAGCTGACAGAATATCAGACGTCCTTTGGTGAGTTTCTCTCTATGAAGTCACAAAAAGCAATGATACGCAAAGAACAAAGACCAGCATCAGCAAAGCCCCAGGAAGACCAGCAAAGAGTCGCAAGGCAAACGTCAGAGCCCGGTCCACTGTCTGTCGGGTTATACTTACACTCTTTCCAAGGATCACATGTCATCTGTCTGTTGGGTTATACTTACACTCTTTCCGAAGATCACGTGTCATCTTAAGGGCTCACTCCAGCAAAACATTGCAAGCCCCTTTCTGAGGCAGTTTCCAGAAAAACACTACTTGTCTGTTCTCAACAAAACCTCCTCTTATATGACAGTTTGCAGAAAAAAACATCACAGGACAAAACGGAGTCTCCAGATATTTTCACCTCACAGGATTTTAAATTACCGAGCCTGTGGTCATGACTTGCATGGGGAAAAAATTCTATGTGCATAAAGGATTCTCTGGTTAATTTAGTTTTTCTACTTAATATAAAAATAACTCAGTAAAACAAACAGTGTTACATAAGGTTAAAGGAAAGAGATATTTTACTGGCCATGCTTCCACTATTTTTTGTATCTCATTATGTTTTCTGATAGTGTAAAACCATATAATACTCTTTTTATGGTAGAACTTTTAAAATGATATGACCTTTGGAAGCCATACTATCAAGTAGAAGCACAAATTTACAGATGTTTTGGGAAAAATAGAACCAAAAGACAATTGTTTCTGTATAATTAGTGACATTTAGTTAGTAGAGAAAACACTTTCTAAAATCTTTCTGGCTGCTTCCTATGCATGAGAAAATGTACATTTCTAAACTTCTAAGGAATTTATTTCACCCAAAATATTCTCAAAGATTTTGACAGTAACTACTGGTTACAGAAAGTTTCAACTTTTAAGGTTGTCTTCTATTTCTATCCAAATCAGCCAACTACAAATTTTAAGTTTATAGAATAGAATAGTTTTGAAGTTTAAAAACACACAATCTTAGCTTGACATTATTCTAGAGATTGCTGGAATGTTTGGTCCATCTTTCAAAGTATATTAACTTCAATTGTATGAGTATTCAATAGAAATCAGCTTTGTTTGTGTTGATACTACCAGTTTTTTTTTCCTGTAAATCATGCTGCCCCAAGTGGATACTCAATTATTTTCTGATCACTGCTGTAGGTTTTCATTCATTCCAGAGAATTATATGAATACTATGACACTTTAGTTGGATTTATTTACATAATTTGGAGTGACATGCAGATGCCTTACTTTGCTTTATATCTTGTGTTTTCTTCCTTCATTTTCTGATGTGTAGTTACCCACTTATTTGCATATTCACTTCTTTCACCTGCTTTAAGAAGGCTATTTGTAATGGACTTTTGTTATTTACCTATCCACACACTGAATGACATCACAGAGTGGTGCTCTTTATAGTGTCTGTATTACGCCTAGAAAATGGCACTTCATAGCACTTGATCATAGTTTCTGGCTCCTACATCCTTGTCACGCTTTCTTATACCATATCTCTTTGGCCATAGAGGGGGTGTTATAATTTTTTTAGAGTTTGAGCCCCAATTCTCATTATGTTTGGTGTCTTTGGAAACTGTGTGTCTCTTCATTTGCCTCTATTCTCAGCAAAGACAAACTTCTCTGATTAAGGATAAAATAGCATTTTCACTTAAGTGTGAACATAAATATTCAGGTATCATATTTGCATGATTCTTAATTCTTTCTTTTTATTCCCAGCTAATATTCTAATTTTCATTATCCCAAGGCAATATTACTACATGTTCTTGCTTGCTTTTTGTCGCTGTGGTATAGGCTCAGACCATAAGCACCTAGGGAAAGAAAAGGTTTATTTTATCCTCCAGGCTGTAATCCATCATTCCGGGAAAGTTAGGAAAGGAACTACAGCACATTAGAAACTTGGACTTTTAATCATGGGGAAGTGCTGCTTACCAGCTTTCTCCCTGCTTCAGCTCAGCTAACGTTCTCATAAAATCCTGTACCATTGGCCTAGGGATGACACTATCAACAATTGGGTCAGTTCTCCTGTATCAATCATCATTCAAGAAAATGCCCATAGACTTGCCCTTGGGATAACCCAATGAAGATTCAAGACTCCCTCTTCTCAGGTGTGTTATATTGACCACTAAGGTTACCTTTGCCACATTGTATTTTCTTTAAGGTTTAAGAGATTAACTAGCCTTTTCATTGTTTTTGTCCCCTTCACCCAACAGGAGAAGAGCTTTCAGAATCAGAAAGAGAAGAACAACTTTGATAACATTCTGTCACTCCCAAACTCTGGACCCAGATGTTGGGCTCCAGCTCAAATGGAACTAATTTTGCACATGCTGGCTAATGCTTAGTCCTGTAGATTGTTTAATGAGCACATGGAGTTGGCATTGTCTTTCAGTTTTCTAGATTTTGGTCTCAAATCTGGAGGATAATTTTCCAGACAGTAGGAAATGTGTCCCTTTTTACTTCTTTTCCTCATATTTAAAATTAGGAACCTTCCATTTGGAGGATTAAACTATCAATCCAAAGCTCAATTTTAGCTCATAGTAGTATTTTGTTTAGAAGGCTACAGGGTCTATGGTTTATGATACATAGAGTATGTTGGGAAATGACAGGTGTAATACAGGTATAATTTAGCTTTAAGACTATTTAAGATATTTTAGTTATCCTCATTCTTATAAAGACACTTTAGATATCCTTAAATATTTAAGTATATATGAGGAAAAATATTCAAACTAGATGATGTAGAAAGTGACTAACTCAAATACTTGTGTTTATTGGTAATATATAAAATGTAATAGCTTTAATTGTTAAGTTGTTGGACACTACTTTGGAATGGTCAGTGAGATGGATTAAGATTCTTCTCCTTGGTCTATTCATGAGTGAGGAAAGAGGAACAGGTTTTGTGTTGGGATTAATCATGCAGAGGATTCAGAAAAAACAGAGGAGAGTCTCTCACCTTAGTTCAGGATGAAGGCAATATGAGGACCTGAAATGTTGAAGTAAAAACTAGCTGAAAATTCTTGAAATCCACAATATACTAGAAATCCTAATGATATTTCCTATGATTTAGTCATCTTCAGTATGTGATAGTATATGAAGCACTAACTATGAGTGTGTCCATTTGACTTATTCATATATTACACTCATTAAGTGGATCTCTACAATCTAAATCAATATCTAAATTAAGAGCTGCATTGGACATTGAAATACAGTGCAGAATCTGAGTGAGATAAAGACAAAGGAAATAAAGAAAACTCTCATCTGATGTAGAACATAATTGTAGTAGGCTAGTTAGCAATTAAACAACAACTAACAAAAAGGAGAAGGTTATTTCAAAACATACTCCACTGAAAAGACCAAAGTGCAGGAGTCATCATGGAGAGACAAAATGAAGGGGAGGGAAGGTTAAGCTACCCTGGAAGGCCAGGCAAAGTAGAACACAAAGCCCAATCTGAGGATAGCTCAAAATGATGAGCATGGGGATGAGAGGGCAACCGTGCAGGCGAGAGCAAGCAGCTGCTGTAGGAAGGTTTCTGAAGCAGAGGTATCTGGGCTTATGAGAAGGGTGCAGGTTGAACAGAGAGAGTCTGAAGACCAGGAAGCGATTTCCACTGGGTATGGCTTGTATGACACAGGGAAGCATCAGGTATATTTTAGGCATACAGGCTGATACATTGGAATGGTGGAATGTTTTATGCAGGAAACTGTCAATTTCAGTTATTAGGGTATAGTTAGAAAGAGTCCAGACATGGAAGGGAGAAATATCTGAGATACTAGTGTAATCCTCCAGAAAAGGGAAAGCACAGATGCATTAGAGAAATTTTCAGAGCCAAAAAGAATGAGATGAGCTTTTGAAGATTATTGGTTGGAATATATTGATGATATACATATACATGCACATGTAAATACACATATACATATACACATACAGTGTGCAGTTTTTAAGTGAAAGAGAAATATTAGTTAGCCAGGGAAATGGACATACTATTTCTGAAAATCAGCTTTACAGTCAGGATCTCAATTGCAGTGTTATAGAACCCCAAAATATCATAGTTTGAAAGAAAAAAAAGACATTCATCTGTTTACAATAAGTAGCCTAGAATTGACTCATGTCTGAGATGCAGGAAGTAGCAGGGTGAAGATCCTGAGATTTCATTGTTTCAGCCTCTTCCACTCGTGTTTCCTTCTAGATCTTCCTTTGCTCAGGTCACAGGCAGTAGTAAAAAGGCAGGGGGCCACCAGGATGTGCCTCTTTCTTACAACTCTGATTTGTACACACCACTCATAGCCTCTTGCCTGAAACCATGACATACAGTCTAGCTTACAGTCAGAGTGTAGTGCAGGGAGTGGGACTTTGGCGTCCTTGCTACTTGTTTGGACCCGACAAGTAAGACCACCTACATCAACATGACAAGACTGTCAGGCCTGAGAACCACAAGGCCTGTGTCTTATATGAACTATTTGCTTTCTATAGAGCAGAAGAGAGAAGACTATAAATCAATCATTAGCTTCAGTGCTTGCTACAGTAACTTGCAAGCCAATTTGTCTGCAACCATGGTATTTTACTCACCTTTGCACAAAGGTTGCCAAGCAAACACAAGTTTATTTCTTAGAAGTTTGTCATTCTTGCATGCCTGTGTCTTGAACTTCACCCAAACCCAGTGAGTTCTTATCACTAGAGGCCTGTTAATACCAGCTGAGGCCAGAACCCAAACCTCAGAACTGTATTACTTATTAAACAGCACCTTCTCATGAACTAAAGTTTGGGCAGAGCATGATCTTCTCCTTACAACACAGAGAGAAAAACTAAAACTTGCTTTTGTCTTGTTAGTGGACTAGCCTCTTCTTAGTCTTCTTACAGGGGCCTACTGAGGTCCTCTCAAGGGCACTGCCAAAGACCCTGACTTATGAAAGACTTGCTCTACAGAGGCTGTTGGAACTCCCCTGAGGGGACAGGTGGGACAATGTATGGGTATTCTCAGTTCCATTTATCTGTCATCGACCCACAAGGTCAGCTCATATATCTCCCTAAGTTATTGACTGTGTTTTAGAAATATTTTTGATAGCTGATGAGGTTTATGAAATGTCAGCTTTGCCTTGTGATTCGTAAAACTGTGGCTGTGTTTCTCTCTACCAATTCTTGTCTTCCCCATGGTTTGAATTTAGGAAGGGATGTAGGTCCGTGGTGGATGAGGCCTGATAATATCACTGGAGACAAGGCCATTGCAGTTCTTTTTGTCAATGTTTTTTTCTTGGGATATAAGGACATTGTTGTCAGCCTTTCTTTACTTTGTGTTGATGCAAACTTCTTGGTTTGATATCTGTCTGTGAGGTCTGAAGTTATGCCATGTCCATCATCCTCAAGGGTAAGTCTCTGTTTGGCTCCTGGAGATAGGACATTCAGACTTATGCACATGGCTGTGGTCTTCAGACTCTCAGTGTCTGTCTAGGCCTCACCTGTGCTCTACTGACCCTGCCGTGCCTTCAGGCTGTGACTCTAATCCATCTGACTTTCTAAATGGCTCACTTTTTGCAAAGGCCATTTGGAATTGAGGTTTATTTTTTTAAAGAAGAGTTTTGAGGTAAATTGTTGTAGTTTTAATGAGGTATTCCCCAACATCTTGGGCCCAATATTCTGAATTCTTGGTCTACATTTGGTGACATTGTGGGTCTGTTTAAGGAGCTGTCTTGCTGAGAGACGTATATTGCTGGAAGGCTTTGAGGTTTCAAAAGCCAACTTCTCTTTCCAGCAGTTCTTTCTGATTATGCTTGTGGTTCAAGGTATAATGTCCTCTGTTGCTCCATCTGCTGCCACATCCTACCTCCATTATGCTGTCATGCTACTATTGGAACCATAAGCCAAATAAACTCCCCACCCCTATAAACTGCCTTAGTCACAAGAGTAGAAATATAACTAAGACAAAGACTATGGGTCTATAGTTTTATTGCAGCAAAAATTGAAATTTGGTGTACATATTACATTTAAACAAAAAAATACAGAACTATGAAACACACTTCCAAAAAGATTTTACAAGGGTGGTAGAATACCCCAGCAGATGGGGGTACCAGCACATGGAGGGCCTGATGACCTGAGTTTTATCCCTTGTCTCACAAAGTAGAAGGAGACTTGACTCTGCTATTATCCTGACCTGCAGAAGCCTGCTGTGAACAGAGATGTACACATGTACACATGCACTTACCCACACTCATACATGCATACATGTGCGTGCACTCACCATTCTGTGCTCCTTTGCTCTTGCATTCATAGCCTATTCTCTGAAGATTTTTTCACATTTGCTTTTGAGAATTTCTTGTAAGGTGGTCACTAATACTTTTGTGTCAGAAAGATGAACACCCACTTGTATGTTCACTAGCTCAATTATTTCAGGATGTCTATTTTAACAACTCTTTATAAGCTTAAGTTTAAAACTCAAATTTCCACCCATAGTTTTTAGTGCCGGTGCTATTGGCTGTTCTTGGGAAAAAAATTTCATTCCTTTGACTTGTCCAGCTTGGCCTGGCTGTCAGCATTTGTGGCTTCCTCACCACCATGAATACTCATCTTCAAAGCAAGTGAAGGAGTGCCATCAAATCTCTTTTTCTGTGTGTGTGTGTGTGTGTGTGTGTGTTTGGTGTAATTGGTTGTCATGGAAGAATGCTTAAGGGGGTATCTAGATTTTATAAATAGCATACAATGAAAATGCCTCCAATTAACATTTGTTTAGGGACTACTTGTGAAGACAGTGTGGAATTTCCACACACAGCACTTCAAGAAAATCATTGCCTCTTGTTCTATATATCCAATCAAATCTAATCATTTCTTTGTGGAGAAAACATGTCAAGCCCCCACCCCCACCTTTAAATGCACACAGTGCCCTTTCTTTATAGCCGTGTGATGTGCACAGCTCACTGTAACTGCTCTCTCCTACGCTACTGTAAGTTAGCACTGGTCACACAGTCTTTCCCCGCTACTCCTTCCCCAGTCATTTCTGCTCATGTCAGTCAGCAGCACGCAATATCCTACTCTACCCCACCACTGGGAGAAGAACTTTTTGACATCCCACATTTGAATGAAATCATGCGCTACTTGTCTTCCTGTGCCTGGCTTATTTCACTATGCATAACGATCTCCAATTTTCTCTCTGTTGCTGCAAATGACAGGACTTCATTCTTTTTATGACTGAATAGTATTCCACCGTGTGCATACGCCACATTTTCTTTATCCATTCATCATTTGACAGACAATTAAGTTGATTGTGTATCTTGGCTATTGTGCTTATCGCTGCAGTAAACGTGGGAATACAGATGTCTCTTTGATGGACTGATTTCATTTCCTTTGGACTTGTGCCCAGCAGAGGGATTGCTGAATATTGGAGTTCTCTTCCAAAGTTTCCGAGGAAACTAACTCCATACAGTTTCTCACAATGCATTAATTTACATTCCCTCTGAAGAAATGTGCATCTTAGCAGGCACTTTCCTTCCCTCTACATCCTGGCCAGCACTTACTCTCTATTGTTTGTTGATAACAGCTGATGTAACTAGGGTGAGCAATCCTGAAGGGTCTCATTTCTCTGGTGATCCATGATGGGAAGAACTCTTCCCATCAACCCTGTGGCTATTTTGTGTCTTCATTTAGAGAGTATTTGCATCTACCATCTATTTTTATATCAAATTATTTAAATTTCTTTTAGGAGTGAGAGCAAACACATTCTGGAAATGAAGCCCTTGTCAAAGATACAGTCATCAAATATTTTCTCCCTTTCTGTAGGCTCTGATTCTTTGCTGTAAAGAAGGTTTTTGGTTTGATGTTGCCTCCTTACCTTATTTTGATTTTTGTTCCCTCTGTTTTGAGGGTACTTATCAAACAAACAAACAAACAAAAACAAAACAAAAACCCTGAACTTCGTCGCCCCCCCCCACCTATTTTTTTTATCTTGAATTTTCTCAGCTTTGTGCTTTGTACTTCTTTTCCCCTTGGCTTTAAATCTTTAACTGGTGAGAATATTTTCCCAGAACCCTTGATTGGAAAGAATATCACTTCTCCAGTGCGTTTTCCTAGGGCCTTGGCTGAAGATCAGTGGACGAATGGCATATGGGTTAGTTTATAGGATCACTACTTTGTTCATTAGTTATACATCTGCATTCAATGCAAATGCCATGGAATTTAAATAATTAGATTTTAAAACTTAGTATACAAGGGACGGGAGAGGGGCTCCGTGTGAGCTTACTGCTCTTCCCGAGGCCTGGAGCGTCATCCCCAGCACCCACTTCCTGCAGTTCACAACCACGTGTAAGTATAAGTCCAATTCCAGGGAATCTGATGTCCCCTTCTGTCCTCTACAAGCACCTATGCAAGCTTGCACACATCACATGTGACATAAACTCACACAGACAGACATGCACACACATAATTACAAGGAAAATAAAATCTTTAAATTAGTATGCATATGAAAGCTTTCCATTCTGGGCTATTTATTTATTTATTTATTTATTTATTTTACATTACAAATATTATTCCCCCTTCTGGTCTTCTCTCTACAAAATCCCCACCCTTGCCCCTCCTCTTTGACTCTACAAAGGTGCTCCACTACCCACACATCCATTCCTACCTCACCCCTCTAAGGTTCCCCTTCTAGGGCATCCAGCCTCCACAGGACCATGCAGTCGTCTGCTAGAGGGAGCCATGGACCAACCAATGTATGCTCTTTGGTTGGTGGTTTAGGCCTTGGGAGTTCTGAGGGGTCTGGTTAGTTGGCTTTGTTGTTCTTTCTACATGGTTGCAAACTCCTTCAGCTCCTGCAGACCTTCCCCGAACTCTTTCATTGGGGTCCTCAGGCCTAATACAATGGTTGGCTGCGAGTGTCTGCATCTCTATTAGTCAGGAGCTGGCAGAGCCTCTCAGAGGACAGCCATACTAGACTCCTGTCTGCAAGCATCTCTTGTCAGCAATAGCATCTGGGTTTGGTGTCTACAGATGGGATGGATGGCGTGGTGGGATGGTCTCTGGATGGCTTTTCCTTCCTTCAGCCTCAAACTTCCTTCTTGGTTGATACTCTTCATCTACTCCTCTCCCTTTGTTGGCCCCTCTACATTTCCTGCTGGTCTCCTCCATTCTTGACCACCTCTGCCATTGTGTCAGCATATTCTCTTAGCCTCTGCCTCCCTGATTTTTCTTCTCCTCTTCTTCTCAATCAACCTCCACTTACGGCGTATTTTTTTCACACTCACACCTAGGATCAAGAAAGCCTGTCGTGTTTGCCTTTCTGAGTCTAATGTATTCTGCTTAAGGTGGACATTTACAGTTCCACACATTTTCTTCCAAATGTACTGGTTTCGTTTTTCTTCATGGATGACATCTGTGCATGCTCACTACAGTTCCTTTATCTTTCTTTGATAATGAACATCAGGCTGGCTCCATTTTTTAGTGACCATGAATAAAGGCACAAGCATGGTATGTAAGAGGACCTGGAAGTTTCTGTGTATATAGGAAAAAGTGGCTCACACGGTAGACCTATTTTTAGAAATTTTTTTAGCACCCTGCATACTGACTTCCATGTAGCTACATAAGTGTGCACTCCTACCAGTGAATAAAATATACACTTTCTATGTCCTCTTCTGATTTGTGGTCATTTGCTATCTTGATGATAGCCATTCTGGGGAGAGAAGGAATCTCAAACTAGTTTCAATCTGCATTTCTCGATGGCTATGTGGAATACTTTCTCAAGTATTTGCTGCCTATTTGTATTTCTTCAGAGAACTGTATGGTTAGTTGATTCACAGTTTGCTGATGCAAAGCTTCTTTTGAGAAGTGTGTTTAATTTGTACGATTTGTTACACCGCTAGTTATTATGTCCCTGGGTGGAGTAAACAGAAAAGATTCTCTCACATGCTGAGGGTTCCCTCTTCTCTCTGCTGCTCATTTCCCTAGCTGGGCAGATACTTTTCAATCCTTAGTAGAACCAGTTTTCAGTGCATGGGGTTCTTTTTCTATCACTGGAATATTTTTTTACGTTTGTTTGTTTGTTTGTTTGTTTGTTTATGAGAGTTTCTCCCCTCACCTGCTACAGCACTCAGCAAAGCAGGCCTCGGACATG